>OX337246.1:12889064-14341637 GCA_946965025.1 Blera fallax | reverse complement strand
ATATAGCGTTTCTAGACAAACATCATCACTGCGCGCAAATATCGATTATTTAGGTCAGCATTGGTCATAATCCTTTTTTTTTCAACAATAAGAATTAGATACTTATGGATACTTTTATTCTGCCCCCGAATTCATTTGGCACAATGCAACATGGAATCCAGATCCTCTTTCAGAACATAACACGCTCCAACGTTCGCTAAATTAAGTTTCATGGCTGTGATATTTTAGGGTATTTTGTGTCTGCTTTTGCCAACTAAAATAATTATTTTCAAACATGAATTTGTAGTCCAATGAGTGCGTATTGTTTTAGTGAACATACTCGTATTTTATCTGCGATTTTAGAACGCCAGTACGAGTGCTCACGTTTTCAGGGACACCGAACAATTTCGCCCAATAGGTGGGTATCCCTAAATGAGTAGAGTTTGTTGTTTAGATATTTTACCCACTAACTACACCGATTCACAACTTTTAGTGAGTACCAAATTATCAGCAGCATCAAAAAGATACATCCAACTTCATCCCAATCAGCAAAAGATACACAATCGGATTTCTTATGAAATTTAAAAATCGCTTTATTATTACCTTCGTTTATATAAACTCTAATTAGATCTAAATAACAATTGAATATAGTACATATGTTACAAACGCTCACAACCTCGACTATCATGACGGCAGCAGGAGTTTTATTATTTTGATAAAACACATGATATGGGCGAATGAAATCGAGGACGAATTTACGCTCCCATGCCATCTACCTCGGCTGGCATTACTCTTCTGCATGGCGGCAGGATTTTCATCTGCAATAAAAATCGAATCTCAAAATCAAACCGAAAACGAAAAATTGATCAAAATCCATTCAGTTGAAAGTATGGGCACACGAAATGATGCACAGAACTTGGGCGTGCAAAGGATTGAAGCTTACCATTGATTACATGAACCATAACGCTGGCTCCTTCCGCTGTCGTTGGCAAACAAGTGTAGTTCCCCGAATCCGCTGTTTGGGCATTCGCGATACGCAGTCTGTGCAGAAGAATAGAAATTGGATTTGATTAGGATACATGGGATGTATGTGTACCTCAATTTGGAGGATGCGAAATGTTTGTGCTCCACTTACCTCGATTTAAGGATATCACCTAATTGTGATTCCATGGAGATGCGTCGTGATAGATCGATAGCTGCATCGTTTGGATGCACAACGAACGGTGTGATTATGTACGGTCCTCGATACCAATGTATTGGTCCGATATCCTGTGACGAAGGCTGTTTCACATGACACGTAAGAGTGATGGCACTGCCAACTTTCACATACAGATCTGCTGGTCCGGATATAATTGCTTTGGAATCGGCTGGCGTAACTGGGAGATACAGAGGATGCATTAATAGAGTTTTCCTTTCGTTTTTTTTATTCAACATGAATTTGAGCTGCATATGGGCGATTTTCAATTTTAAATTGCACTACGAATGTGCAAATAGCAGGGATTCAACAGACCTTCAACGAAATTCTAAAGATTCCTGACTAAGTTGAAAAAAAATGGTAAAAAAAAATGCTGCAAAAGGTATGGTGGATGACTTTAGAGCTTGAATGTTGTTGTTGTCCTAAGCTGAAAGGACTATAACAAGCAGAAATTTGTCTTTCCAGATGATGACTTAAGAAACATTGAGCAACGTCTAGTTTTTACATCCCTGCCAAACTCATCCGGTAAAGAACTCATCGAGACCTTTGGTGTTATGTAAAAAAAGGATTCGGACAAGGCGATGGACTGTCGTCTGACTTCTTTGCCATCGTTCTTGATGGAATAGTGCAAGACTCAGGCGGCACTGCAAGAGTGAAAATCTTTCAAAAGTCGGTCCAATTATCTCCATGCACTGAGCACATGCATAACCGGAAGAACGCAGCGTGATGTAAGTGGTGCTTGAGTTTGAAAAAACTTCGCAGATGGGCTTGACGACAAGACCAATTATACGCTGTCAGGAAGAGTGGACAACCGGATAGAACGTCACCATAGACAAATATAACCTTGAGGTAGTTAGGGATTTTTTCTACCTAGGCTTCGTAATTAGACAACGACTCCAGCGGCAAGATCAAACGAAAAATAAGTCTTGCCAACCGCTGTTTTTTGGAGCCAAGCAGGTAATTGAATAGCGCAGCCGTCTTGCAAACAACCAAGGTAAACCTTCACAGGACCTTGCTCTTGGCTGTTTCCAGAGGAAAAATCTTTGAGTGATTTTCGGTCTCGTCTGCATAGACAATGAGTGGAGGAGGAGATACAACGACGAACTGTACAGACTGTTCATCGCGATCGAGTTAGTCAGAAGAGTGAAGGTCCAACGACTGAGGTGGCTGGGTAATGTAGAGTATCTGGACACCAATGGTCCGGCCCGGAAAATCTTCGAATTCACCCCCGAGGGACGGCGCAGTAGAGAAACACCGCGACTAAGGTGGCGCACGCAAGTGGAAGGAGAACAACCAACCAACTGAAGATCCAGCTGGTTGGAGATGCTTATTTGTTGAGGCCAGGTCCTCTCCCGACTGTAGTAAGTCAGTAAGTAAGGGTTGAGAAACTCTTTAAACATAAAGTGCACAGGAATGCAGCGATAGATAGATCTGCTATCATATTAGGAAAAAACCTGTGCGCTTAAGGACCTATGAAGCACAAGGACACTCCATGAAGCAACCAAGCAAGAAGCTTTCAAGTATAGAAATACTCGTATCTGTTAAAAATGGTCAGTCTATCCACAGCACATTCTCATAGCGTTAAGCTCTGTCGGAGGCGGTGAACTTACGCGGCAGGTGACTACTACGATGAAACATAGCGCCACGCCATCGAGGAACTCGTTTCTGCAGAAGGCCCTCCGATAGTCGAAAGGTCGAAGTGGAGTAGGCTGCCGCTTCTAATTACCCTGCAATGAAAGAGGAGTGTTCCCACTAAAGCAGTCTTTAAAAATGGAAACAACTGTGGCGTCTCCAGTCCTATTCGGAGTTTTAGGCCAAAATTCAATCCATGCCAGAGGGCCAATGCAGCAGAGGAAGCCCTACTTTAGGTGACGTGCACAATGGGGAGTGCGGAATTGAAGCTAGGAAGAAAGCTGGCTGGAAGAGCATGTTGGTAGAGACCATGATCGCGGTAGAGTGCTCATAGATACATTTATCTCACTTCCACTTTAGACAGCATGTGTTGGTTACTTGTTTTAAAAAATTGTCACGTAGAGTCGCTTCAGTAAAAGTGCCTGGCATCATTCACTACCTCTCAGATCTACCACATTCCAAGGCTCCTTATCACTGCTTTCAAATAAATGAACGGTTCACATTTATTACCTGTACTCAAGCCTGTAACCCCCACTGTACAACAGGTGAAAAAAAAAACACATGGAAAAACCTTGAATTCGTTATTACATCGCCGTGAATAAATGAAAATGGGACTGAATTTCCATTCAGTAAACCTGAAACAAGTTAATAAAATGGAAATGTACACAGTAATTCTCTCAAGCGCATTCCAAGCACACAAAGGATCCGTTTTACCGTCATCATCCCATTGAAATCAACCACGCACAACCATTGAAAACCGTCGAGATGAGATTGTAAAGGAATCCACCATCATGGTGCGATGTCACCGGATGACGACACATTGTTGTCACCGCCAGCAAAGAGCAACTCGCATCAACCCTCAGCGATTTACTTGCTCCTGGCAAAAAAAAGGGTTTTTATTATGCGATTACGTGCTCACTTCTGCGACACAGAAATGGATTTGAAAAGGAAAAACCTCGTTTTGTGTACACATTTCTATTAGGTGACCTAATGATTCCGTTTCCTTTCTCTGCTAATGTCCTCGAATTAAGCGCATTAAACTGTGAAACAACTTTTTTTCCCTCCGCACTCCTGCATAGCAGCAGTTTAAGACTAACCCGTGCTCGAATGCAGCACAGGATTTGTACATATCAGTACTTTATACGACCAGGAGCAAACAGTCCCTTCTACCATTATTCCTCTGGGGCAAGGTTTTGTTTACCGGCAGCGAATGGTGTACGGTCATAAAGTTGCGGTGTTGCGACAAATCGTACCTACATACATGCACACAGACATACGTACACAATGTATACATATGCGACTGCTGTTGTGCTTCCACGTTTATGATCCAAAAACCATCAATCCCATCAAACAAACTTAACAGCTTCCCGACCCAACCTTCAGCTCCAAAGCCAATTTAACTGAAGTGCAGGCAGAACCGTTGTGTGCCTGAAGTTTGTCGATAACTATTGTCGGTACGAATTGGCCATAGTTAGCTCAGCGCGGTTCTCGGTTCTGTTTTCAACAGGGCAACTTTTTTTTGTGGCCCCTTGGTGATGAAATGGAATCATTACGAAAGGATTTTGCCTAGTGCAGTGATTTTGAATGGTCGACTGGACGTGCGATGGTAATTCGGAAAATTATTTCACCACATTTTGTCATAGTTGTAGCAGTCATAAATTCAGACCTTAAGGGCATGCTGTGAAACTAATTTGCTCATGTTGATGGAAAATTGTGGCAATGATGGCCATTTTTGGTCATTTGCCGATGGTGGGACGATATGGATGTAAGGAGTGCGTTAATTGGATTTTCCATCACAGTCTGGCCAGTGCTAATGGTTTTCTCACTAAAGGATGAGGTGCTGAATACATATATGGTATCTTAGGTGGAACCATTGGCATGCATTACTATGCCCACTGTGAGCTATGAATTCGGTTCAAGGATCTCCCTTTGAAGTGAAAGAGAATTTCGCACCCAAAAGGATAGGCTATCAGAATTACCGTCAGAATTAACTACACGCATAAATACTCGGATGAAACAAATCTGAAATAATTGGGGGCGAATTATCAGGGTCCTGGTATGTACGTATGCACGTGGAATATTAACCACTTGTGGAAATCATTGATGTTTAGCAGAATGTGGTTCTGGTCTGCTTTATCGAAGGTTAGGTGAATTTAATGCTCTTCCTTGTTGCATGTAGGACCCTTGTATAGCTCTTACTGTTCTCTGCAGAGCTCTGACAGAAATCCTTTGTAAAGAGCAGGAGATTTCTCAGAGGCATTCCGCATTAACGAATCGCACAGAATAACCGACTACTGCAGTTAAAAAGCAACCCCCAGCCATGGATATAGACATCTGTGTGGACATAAAAAAAAGCACTTAAAGCACTGAACTCTACTCTCGTGTACTGAAAGCATATAAAGGACTGCCTTACGGCGGTGATTGATATCTATTAATCACCATACAGCCTCGGTTAGCTAAGTCCCTTGACACATTGGAGTAGAAAGGAACGAAACATCAGACAGACTGGCCAGGGATGGCTTTGACATGGATATAACCCTTATAGGCAGGTTCCACCGGCCTTGAATGCAGCCGTGTTACAATGGCAGCACACTGGTGGCTGTGTGATAGCTCGCAGCTTATGGCCCACTATCGAAGCAAAAACATCAAATTCGCTACTGTTTCTCGGTGGTTCTCGGAGTACAAACCGGACACTGTATCATTGGAAACATGACTTGGTCGACTTCTGTAGAAGCTACGGGGATCAAGAAAAGACAGAATTAGTAGAACTATGCCACTGCCCGGCTCTACAGGAATATCACCGAAGCTGCTCAGGCACAGAATTCAGAAGTCTGGATGACTTGGCAAAGTTACCTCTTTCTGACATTATCAACAGATCAAAATGGTTTTGTTAGACACAAGTCTTCTATGTACTTCAAGGATAATCACAATTTCAATTGGCCTCCGAGTGGCCTCGTATGCTTCTAAGACTTTGATTGGGTGACAAAAATACCAACGGACTCGCACGGAACCAAGTCGAAAATAGAAAAAATGTAACGTGGCTAGATTGATAGTTAAACAGCCCAATAACTGCATCGCTAGATGAATGCTACGATCAAGAAGAAAACACGTGAGCTTGATGGTGGGACCGATAGCGGGGTACACGAGTCTCAATAAACATGCGTTTGGACAAAGTCTGATAGAAACAAACATCTACGCTAACTGAAAGAAGGAGGACGCAGAGATAGAACTCTTCATCTACCACAATCCTGCAACAGAGATTCACAAGAAAGGAGACCCCCTAAACTGCGCCAGTTACAGAGGTATCAGTCTCCTCAGCGTCGCGTACCAGATCTGAATGCATGAAATCTTTCGTCAACAATCTGGCCACTATCAGTGTGGTTTCAGGGCAGGACAGTCCACCATCGATTTAGTATTCACACTACTTGGATAAACCCAGCAACTTTCCATCGATTTCAAGGAGGCGTAGGACAGATTTGGCATCCCTGCCAAATTCATCCGTCTGTTCAGGATGACGATGGAGAACGTTCGCTGCTTCATCAAGTTCAGTACCAACTTTACTGAGACCTTTGATGTCAAAAGAGGACTTCTTCTTTAAAATCATACTGGAAGGAATTATGGTCATCGAAGAAGTCAAAAACCTACGCATCAGTCGACTAAGATGGCTAGGACACGTAGAGCGAATGGACATTAGCGAATGCACACTAATACTGCGGCTCGCGGATTTTTCGAACTACGAGTATAGCGCCACCTAAGTGTCCTTCAACAGGGAGATGAGGACAAGAGATAATGGGGTCGAAAATGATACCAGATCTACGTAGGTTATGCTAGGTTGCTGAATTGGGGCAGAAGATACGAAGTCGTCCTCGTAAAGAGTGGAGATTCAATCGATTGAAGTGTTTTTGCAAGTTCATCTGGATTCACATTGCGCTGCGAACTAAGAGGCTTGAAATCTTTACGACAGCATCGAACCACCTTGGACCAGATCTTACACACATTGATAAAACGGGATCGGTGATATGGCGGTACAAGTTTTAGCCATTTTCGAACTGTGAATGTTTCCCAACACCCTCATTCCCCACCATGCAACTATGGAAAACGCGTAACAGTTACGGTTCAAAAAATTGAGAGAAACACAACTAGCCCAGTGGCCAGAATGAAAAGCGAAAGCTCATCTTCTACAACCAGCAAACCATGCAGGCTCTCACATCATTCGTAGCTGATACTTCGACAAGAGTTTCGAAAATCAAAAGAATAAACCTCATGCGGTATCCCAAAACCCCTTTTAGCTAATTTTTGATGGTCCAATAAGGACCTCATATGTCTCCCAAAATAATAACAATATTGGTAATGAATTTGCAGGCTGCTTTATGATCTATGGTCAATATCCTGTTCGGTCAAAACAGATTGTTTTCCTGTTACCGTTGGTGTATTGTTGTGGCTAATAAAATATTTCCTGGGGCACAAGGCCTCCTAAAATGAGATGTAGAGCACGTTGGAGCCTAACTACAGGAACTCAGAAAACTCAAAGTGATTTTGGACTGCTTGGAAGCAGGTGTTTCGATTATCGGGATAAGAGAAATCAGTGTAGTTTTGGAGAACACAATCTACCACTAACTGCATGGGAATTTGTGAAACATTTCTTCGCAGAAAGCAAATGAAGTGTACCACCACTTCAGTTGGTATTGTTGTCAAATTATTACAGATTATATCTACCTAAGGGGCTGCCTTCAGCTTCATAAGAAGTATGCTCTGGACACTCGCATCATATGTGTGAGTTCAAATAATTTAGCCCCTGACCCCATCAATCAAAAACAATGCATTATCACTTCCACAAACCGAAAATTTGTAATTTTTCAAAAACAGACATAAAACATATTTCCCAGCAAGTACCTAAGTGATTTATTCGCCATTAAACCGTGCATCCATCGATAAAAACAAACAATCACTAGCACACACTAACATCCCAACACCGCATTTCTTGACTGCCATCATTAATCCAGCTTCAGTTTAATACTTGCAACTCAGGACAACATCCCCATCTCGGGAATAGCAGCCACTTGCTAATCCCCATAAAACATTTCCACAAGCCACACGAACGTAAACATATCCAACCAATGTGTTAGCTGCGCTATGGTTTCCCTCAAATAACATGGAGCTCCGCCGACACCGACACAGCCACAACCCAATAGACAATGACTAATGGACTACGATGGGAAAACTTCCATGTTATCCCAAAATGCACTCGCTCTTGCAGCAAACTATGGATGTAGACCAGTTTGTTACTTTACCATCTTTACGGTGCTGCACGGTTCTACCTTGAAGGGATACTTTGACAAAAAAAAAAAAAAAAATAGAAAAAAAGTAGGACGATGCTCCTGAGGCTCCTCCAACAATACCACCAGCATCGCACCTAACATAAATTCCTGTCCCGGAATATTTTCAGATCATTACCATGAGAACTTTGGCCTAGATGTGTATGAAAGGATGACTGTAGCCACGTAACCACATAATGATCACAAGTCAACATCCTTGAAACATCCTTCACTCACCTATGACGTTCAGCCGGAATGCCATCGAGATTTTTGGCTCTGTATTCACTTGGCACTCGTAGATTCCGCTATCTCGAGGCTGGGCGTATTTCACCTGCAAAGACCAATCCTTTGAGTCCTCTGTTCGTAAGACCTATTAAAAGGATTAAAAACAAAGACAAGAGATCAATTTAGAACTACTCCCACATGAATATTTATTTTGTTTTCCTAATTAAGCCAAAGCTTACGAGTTGTACGTGTATGTGTGTATCTTAACGACTACAGTCACACAGTCATACCTTAAAGCGTTCATCTGAAGTGTAAGTTAGGATGCCTGCTGTCAGTATATGCAGA
Organism: Blera fallax; assembly: GCA_946965025.1. Taxonomy (NCBI): domain Eukaryota; kingdom Metazoa; phylum Arthropoda; class Insecta; order Diptera; family Syrphidae; genus Blera; species Blera fallax. The sequence continues at coordinate 14,332,946 of OX337246.1, read as the reverse complement.
TCTCTCTTCCGTATCCAGGATACCTATAAAAAATAAAACGCAAAACAAGACTTCAACAACCGGAACTAGAAGAGTTTAAGTTGGGGGGGGAGGTGGAGAACGTGGGATGGCAAAACACTACAAATTTCTTTCTTTCTCTTCTTGTTTTATGCGTCATCTTCATCATATCCCCGAAGGGCAAGTGGTGATAAACATCAGTGTAAAAATGAGAGAAATTTTCCAAGGAAGTTTTGTGTCCTTCCTTTGCAAGACAGAAAAAAAAAGAAATAAATAAAAAACCATCCAAACACTTAAGCCGGATGAGAAAAAACGAAAACAACGAAAAGAAAAGGGAACGAATGACAGCAAGAAAATAATGGAAAAAAAATTAAAGAAAGCAGTGCGTTGCCTTCGGGGGCAATGTCGATTTGATGGGAAAGGATATGACACTTCCGCAATACTTACCGACTTGTCACCCAAGTGTTCGACACGACAGTTAATTGCTGCTGTTTGTCCAGCCCTTGCTGTAATATTCCTCGGCATTCCGAAGTCAAATACAGGTTGTGTAGCCAGTGAGTTTAGGTGTTCCAAAGTGTTGTAGTCGTCTGAGGATAAGGCAGTTGGATTATCGTCTCCTAGTGCTAAAATCCATAAAAAAAAAACGAAGTGAATCAGTTACACAGTGACTAAGTCATTAAGGATGATAAAACGATCGTTTTTGAGTTGAAAAAACCGTTATATTAAGCGAACATCAAAAAGTTGTAAATCTTAATTCCCGGACCAAGTGGCGTTGATTTTTATGGTCACTTTCCACGGTGTCAGGTTGAAAACTCTATCTTACTTGAGCACTGGAAATTATTCCTGCAAAGCATTGAAAGGAATAAAACTTATCCCTTAAGCTGGAAAGTCAGTCGAAATGAGCTCGCTTTTTTATATCGAAATAACACCTGAATCGGGAAGTCAGAAACGCGACTAGGAAGGGTACTTGACACCACGTGGTGAGGATGTCAAATTACTTTTTTTTTATAATTTTCTGATTCATAATAAAACTTGGAGAACTTGTATTGCCCAAGGAGCACACCATGTGAACTACACTTGACGTTTTCATTTCCAGAAGGTGTTTCCTTTTCCTTTGTTGGATTTCACGAAAATTGGAAGGAGTTCTTAGCTTTAGCATCCACGAAAAGCAAGCACGTCCTGATGTAATAAAATCTCAAGACAAGTGCGAAATGCATGAAACACAAAAATTCATGAGAAACTACATTTATTGCGTTGTGAATTCCACGCTGCCGCATACAAATACAAACGAAGCAATCCGATATTATAAGGTCCTTACGACAATTTCAGCTATAAAAGCAATAACTGCCACAGAAATTAAATCAAAACTTGTGAAGTGCTGTAGAGAAGAGCTTAAGGTTCTTGGAACACAGCACAAGGTATCGCTCTGCGCGGTCCCTGGACATGAGGGTATACCAGGTAACGAGAAAGCTGACTAATTAGCAAGAGGGGGTCTGCAGCCGTTTCAAGGCAAACAGAACCACTCGTGAGTATCCCGCTTTGCGCACTTAAACTTGAAGTATGGAAAATAGCCATACAGGAGGCAAACACCAGATGGACCTCCTTGGATTCCTGTGTAAACACAAGGAAACTTTGGCCGTCCTTCGACAAAGGCAGAACCGAGAGACTTATACGGGAAGACAGGAAATCCCTTTCTACCCTCGTTGGGGTTATCACGGGGCATAACTCCCTACGGTATCATTTGAAAAAACTACGTCTGTCGGAAGAATAACTCTGCAGAGGTTGCGGTGACGAGGGAGCTTTCGAGGACACAACCCACTTTCTATGTCACTGCCCTGGCCTCCAACACAGCAGGAACGGGTTCCTAGGGAGCTACTTCTTCCAAGACCTAGATGAACTGGCCAGCACGCCATCAGACAAGATAATGAAATTTAACAGGTCCTCAGGATGGTTTGTATACAAAGACTCGCATCAATAACTATCGGAGCAAATTAGAATCGGTATCGGGTTTCAATGGGCAAGGGACATCCTTACCCACCCCTAAAGGGCATCACAATGGGTCAGCATTGACCTGAGTGTGGCGGGGAGGCTCTCTCCCAGCCAACCCACATACCTAACCTAACCTACGACAACTTCGTTTGTAAGCACGAGCTTTTTCGGGGATGCCTGTTTGATTTACCACCCCTTGGTACGTACATATAGCTATCATGAATTCAGCAAACAATCTACCGTTTCACATGAGGTTCATTTTGGCATCATCTGCACTGGAGTTTTGATGACCATGCGCGACATCTATTGGATATGCTGTCTGATGCAATGACACCGGAACTTCGGCTGCTGTGCAAATTCAGAATCGACTTTCTTTGCATTCAGGACAGGAAATGGCTTCGGCCAGAGCCTGAGCTTGGACAGGGCTGGAGTCGAATTTTCACGGGTGGCTTCAAAACGGGTCAAGGGCTTGGCGCGAGTCTCTTCGTGGAGACCGACCTAGGCCTTGCTCAACACCATAACTTTTTGAATTTGGTCGCAAAACTGAACTTTGTGACTCATGTCTGGGTCCCAAGTCACACTGGGATTGCGGGAAATACGATCTCCGATAAGAAAATGTTTCCTTAGGACCCGAACTTGCGTTGGGTCTTCCCGCGTCCCCGGTCAAGGCTTCCATTGACGACTGACGACATAATTGTGTGGGGCACAGCTCTCCAGGATGCAGTTGGGCCAAACGAATCCTCTGGAACGTTTGTAAGAAATCAGCGGTATTCTTGCAGTCACGGGACATTTTTGGGACAAGGCAATCGAATAGCATATTGTCTGAACTCGGCTTATCTGGAGTAGAATTCAATTCAGTCTAAACACTACGTTGCAATTGGTCCGCATAAATATGGAGCCCGTGCTGTTAAATGCGTGACGCGGACAAAAGGTGACCGCGACAAAGCTGCAAACTTTTATTAATAGTTCTCTCTGACCATCTCAAAGGGAGAACTTTATAGGTTGGGATTTGATTCGAATGAAATAATGGCCAGACGCTGCAAAAAGATGAAAACTACATAGCCTATCAGTCCATTCAATGGAAGAAGAGCAGGTTGTTGTCGGAAAAGCAGTCGAAGATGAATGAATTATTAAAAACCAGGTTGAGGCTAAGAGACATCGCCGAAAAGAATGTACAATGACACGAAGATGTGATAAATGTCCTAAAGCCCATAAGGAGACAGTAAAGAAATTTGCTTCCCCATATCTCTCGATAGTGACTGCGCTTATAACGATGCTTACGGAGGAGAACCTGATTATGTGGCTATTGTTTGCGTACCCACTTAGCTGGAAACGATCCCCGTGGGCTATAATATTCTCCGACAAAACGTATGATGTACACCATCAAATTTTAAGCGGTACATAAAAATAGGCTTATCTACAAAAGACTTTAATTTGTATTTATCCTCAGGCGTGCTCGTCAAGCTATATGAACGGAAACCTATCACAAAATCGCATATAATAGCCCAAAGGTAGGCATAAAGTGTACCTTGTATTCAGCAGAAATTGCATACTTCCCTACCCCATAACTTTTACGATTTCAACGAAGTCTATTCTACTTAACTACAAAAGTTCCACGAAATATACAATAGCAACGTTTTGCTAGCTGAAAACCAGTAAACTGTGAGATGCCCTGATTTTGATATTCCACCCTCTGTGCAATTGCTCATAAAAAAAGTGATTCTTCCCCCCCAAGGAGCAAAGTACACAACATCACAGCTGAAGCATCCTCCCCAAAACACAAATCGCAACTATCAAGCGTTTCAAGTGCGAAACGAATCATATCCATTTCGAGGACACTTTAGGGTTTCCAAATCCCAAAACCAACTAACAACACATCTCCTAGCTGCTATTGAAATGCCCCGAAATACCCGCCCATTAGCAAATAAACAGTCCTTGGTTGCAGAATTGATTCGAAAATTTTGTGTAGTCCGCAAAATGGATCCAAACGATTTGACTCCGAAATACAAAAACCTGGAATAGGCTCTGCACGCATTCCATTTAAAGTCACATTAGTGGCCAAGTGTCGCAGACCTTTCAACCCCTATCAGTGGGTGGACTGACTTTGGTGGTCTGGCTATTAGAGTACCAGACGACTGTCGCATATTCTGATTCCGAATAATTTGCGATTTCCTGGAAATCAAATTTTCCATTTCATAAAATGGAAAAGCGATTATTTCGTATCAAATACCGAACTGTACTCGGAGTCGTTGTCGGAATCGGAGTTGGAGTTGGAGTTGGAGTATTGCTTGCCTTTCAGATGGGAGTGGCTACATGACGGCAGTGATAGTATTAGCATATCCACGCACAGATGTGGACGACACCCCTATCCCCAGCTGCATGAGCGACTGGAACACCATAAATATTTAGATAGATACATCCGTACATGGTCTGATACGTGGAATACAAAACCGAATGGATTTTAGCGATTCCTCGACGGGAATGGGTGGGTGGGGGGTATTCAAAGTCGGGTCTAGTAGCAATATCATTAACATCACCACAAACTAGCGTTGTCCCTAGAGTGGGTTCAGTTTGAAAAGGATGATTGCGGTGCGACACGATGTTGACGATAATCAATTTTTGAATGAACTTCAAGTGTACGAGTATACGACGAGTGACAGACTGATTTAACGAAAGAAAAGTCGAGGGAAAAACCCGATATATCAAGAAACGTGATGAGGGTTGTTTATTCAACGCTATTTTCACGAGGGAAAGACAACGATTCTCAGAAGAGGTTCTTTTTTTTCCTTATCCCTGCAGGGGTAATTTAAGGAGATAGACGAGACGTTTAATGTGATGGGAAAATCATGCCGTTGGAAATTTGTTTAATTGGTTAGAAAGAGTTTATAATCCTAGCAGGTGTGGTGAGAATGACATATTTCTGGGGTCGTGTACTGTGGGGGTTGTTCTGCCATTTGTCGTACCAACCAGAGTTCTTGTTTTCTTGGGGTTTCTTGAATAATTGTGTCGGTGACAGATGCACGCTATTACTGGTGCCATATGCGGGTTAACTGAAGTGAAGGGAAATTGCTTAGCTGGCGACAGAGAATAACTGATTGAAAGGCATTAACTTTTTTTCTTCTCCTTTTTTTTTTTTTTTGGTTAGCAATCCTTCGCATGAAGAGATAATGTCAACATTGTGGATAAAATATTTATTTGTTCGTTCGTCAATTTGTATCCTTTATCTTCAGTTTGGGGCAATGAAGTGATGTTGAATGTGATCGGTTTTTTGTTTACTCAAGGTTGATAGATGAAGGTAATCATTTGGAAGATTTCACACTTGAAAGCTTAATAATTTACAAGGTAATTTGTCGTAGGATAGATGTTAAAGTGGAGGGATAATGGGCCTCATACGTATTGCTTTGTTTTAGTGGGCGACTTAAAGGCTGCAAATGGTTTGGTTATTTGAAGATGTGATACTTTGCCAGGGTGGGTGTCGTGGTTCAGTGGTTAGTACGTCAGATTACTGAGCGGGAGGCTCCGCGTTCGAGTCCCAGAAAATGCAGAAAGGTTTTGCCCACTCTCGCGAATGTCTTTGCGTCTGTCTTGCCTTTTAGACATGGATTTAAACTGTAATACACATAATATGATTAGTCGTGAGAAGCTGGGCCCTGAGCCACATGTTCAAAGGAATTTTCTGCAAAAATAAGCCCCATGCCTTGCCAAAGATGGAACAAAAATGGGTTTTGGCGTTGCTGTTGGGGTAAATCTCGAAGCTACTTGTTAAAAGTCCCAGTCATTCCCAGCCATAGCAATATGCGAGGGCATCAACCTGAAACTGGTTTGATCCACTGCAAACATAGGCACAAAGAACGACGTACAAGAGTTTGCAGGATTCTTTTCTGGTCCCTCCCAGGTCAAGTACCACCTCCACAAAATGAGTATTACTGAGCATAACATCAGCTGCCTCTACCACTCTGCTATGTGAGTATCGCAGTGGTTTTACTTAAGCCTAGTACACTAAGAAAATGTCCCATGAGAACGCCAATAAGCTGTCTTCAGTCTTTTCTGCTGGGAGAGAGAAAGAATGCCGCTGATATCTTACAAACGTTCGGGACCTTTCGTTGCATCCTGGAAAGCCATGCAACACACAATTGTATTCGTCAGAAACCCAATCGTCAATGGAGCTCCTGGCCGAAGCCACGGGAAGATCCAAAGCAGGTTTAGGCCCTAAGGAAACTTCCTCCGATCAGTGTTACCTGGAACCCAGACAAGAGTCGGATAGTTCAGTTTTGCGACCAAATCCAAGGACTATTCTGGAACACGTTAAAGGGTTGAGCAAGCCTTTAAGCGCAGCCTGAGTGGCACTGGTAGCCATTAGGATAGTTTGGGGCTCTGCTTCATAAACAGTGGCATGTTTTCCTAACGAGTACTTAAATCTACTTTTGTCGAGCTTCACAAAGACGCCAGACCATTGATGAGTTTTGGTGTCATCCCTGAAGATTCGACTGCAGCCGAGTCCAGCCTCAGACTCTGGTCGAAGCCAGACGATTCTAAATTTGCATAGCAGCCGAAGTTCGGGTTTAATTGCATCAGACGGCATTTCCATGGAAGCCAGTCGTAGAATAAGTGTCGCGCCACGTCATCACAAGCCACCTTGTGTGAGATGATAGTTTGCTTTGATATTGTAATCCGTGATATACATATCGAGCAGAGTTAAATCAAACAGAGCCTCTAGAGCAGAGCTATACTTACTCAGAAAAGCTTCCGTGCAGCCGAGATAGACTGTTCCTTGAAGTTTTAGTGCAAAAAACAGTCGCATACTTACGTTAGAGTCCCCTCCACTAAGCTACCGACGTAAAAGTTGAAAAAGTCTTATCATAGCCGTATTGATCCAGAGAATATTTTTTCCTGTCTTCCACAAATCATCCTAAGACTGAGACCGCCTTGAACGTCTTCGACTTGACATGGTTTGACCGTACGCGAAGCAATAGGATATAATGCTGGCAATTAATTTTTGGCTTAAAACAGCATGAATGTCTGCCTAAAGTCCTATTATTTTCAAGCCGTAAGCAGGATAAATCAAATGACCTTCTATGCATTCTAAAACTAACCCGTTTGTACAGAGTACCCGCCCTACGCATAAAAGATCCTTCCGAAGGAAAAAGTTCTAAAATTTCGAACCGCCACAAACAAAACAATTTCACCCGAGAATTTAAGGTTCCAACACATCTTCGTTTCCATTTTTATTAACCTATCTCCTATCATGCGAGACGGTTGCGGTCCTGTCGTAACATTTCGATCGATCCTGTGTATCGACTTTTCGGTCATATATCAGATAAAGCACCGCTTTAAGGAAATTGCAAACAAATTGTTTTTATTTTATTAACGCATTTGTTGTTCCATTCCTTGTGTCCTTTCCATCTATGTATTCTTCTCGTTTCTCCCTTCCGTCTGCCTTTCAAAATCTGATATCGCCAAACGATTTATTGCGCCATTTGTTTCACGAATAACGAGTGTTTTGTTAGAAATTTTTGGTTCGTTTTTTGGGGTTTTTCTGTACACCATCTGTACGTCTCATTGCACGGACGAGATATAAATTATAGCTTCAGCTATTCAGTTGGATGAATTATTATTTTCGTATGTGTTTTATCGTCTATTACAACACTTTTAAGGTCAATTTGATTTCCATTCACAAAAAAAAGGAGGAGAAAAAAAATTTCGAATAAATGTCAGGATATGCATTTGAACGCTTGTCAATGTAATTGTTTGATTTGTTAGAAATCTGTTTTCCAGCATCGTAGAGCACTTTGCAAATTACCATAACTGACTTTAGTTTTTAATATAAATTCCAAATCCTTATGGGGATCACTTTCCAGTGAAATAAATCTCGAAAATCATACTCAAACTATTTGCATGAGATTTTCGAGAAAGTTTTTTGCAAGTTTTTCCTTTAATACACTAAGGAGTAGGATGTGAAGAGACTAGTGTCCTTGAAATCCTTGAGGAAATGCAGAATAAAAATTGGATGCAAAAATAAGGAGTTTTCTTTACCCCATTTTATAGAAAAAGATGAAAGAAAAGTAGGAAATCTGAAGAGAAATACTTTATGAAGGACATTATGCTTCCGACAGATGTGCATAAGGAATTAAGACTATCGCATTGGGGAGGCGAGCTGTTTAAAGCAGAATCTTGAAAAAGTATTATGCACGGATGATCGCATTTTATGATTGCTTCAGATATATTCGTACCACAAACATTCTTTCATTAGAAAGCGGAAGTAATTTCATGACAGAAATAGATTCCACACGGTTGAAAGAATGGAAAGTTTTGCAGGGTCCTTGAAATGATTGTCTTTTCGTAGTGCATAGTTTTTTTTAAAGCGCTTTTTTTATTTTTCCTGAATATTTTGGAGGGTTTGTATGTAAGAGGTAACAAGTTACGATAGCAAAAATAAAAGCATCGGAATGTACGGTACCACGTTCGAAATTATTTTACATGACCGTTTTTTTTTGCATCCGATACGTGATATTGTTCCCTGGTCCACGCAATGGGTTCCTAATTGGTTCAGCTTGTACCACAATATGTGACTGTAGTTGACGTGATAGTTATTTCGAGTTTAAATTGCAATTTTTAGTACAATTTAATGACGTTTGTCTGTGGGTAAATGGTCAATTTTGGAATCGAATCGGAGTTTTATGTGCGCTGTGTATTTATGTAGCTATCGGCTATAGGGCGGTGGTCGTGGAGTGGTTTTGTGAACACAACGCCAATTATATTTGAAGAGATTTTATCAAAAATTCTCTGAAATCTGAAAGCAGTTCATTGTAGATGCTGCATATCCTTCTTGGATAGTACCAAAACTATCGCAATTGACGTTATATCACAGATAGAATTCCCTCCATGGGGGAGCAAAAACGCGTCATCATCTCCCTGCAATAGATATTTTGTAGCGAACTTACGATGAGCGTATACCAGCTCAGACTACATGCTTGGGACTGAACACTCGCAAGTACAACAAAGTGAATTTCAGACGTACGCCATAAACTAAAAATGCTATGGATCTCTACACGTCAGGGTGTCCTTGCAAGTATCCAGATTTAACCGTGAACTAGAACTTATGATAAGGTTTGTTTCTATGTATGCGCCAACGGATGTGGTAATCTTCCAAAGATACTAAGAGCCCGGGCTATCAGCATGCACGATTTGTAAACTCGAATAATCAATGCTGCGAGTACGCTTACGTACGAATCTACACCCCGCACACTTCTACGACTCTTCCCGGGGAACTGTCGTTAGGTATGACCTTGAATCTACCGAGCATATTATGGTCGACATGTCAGCAGAGAGTATCAGGTGAAGAAGACCAGTGAAATCAAAGCCAGAATGCCCTTGGAAGGACCTCATCTGATATACCGGCTTAACTGCTGCCACAATAATGAAACTCCTGCTTTGTTGACGAGTGCCTTCAAGTGTTTTAGAAAAATAGGACGCATACAGGGCAGTACTGCAAAAGAGGACGAGAGCCGACCATGAACTCTGAGAGGAGAAGGGAAACGAAGAACATCTACAGACTTCTGCTAAAAAAGAAAGAGAATGAGAAGTGTTCTATCGCGTTAGTAACACTTTTCCTGTGCGATTGCCATGTGTTCGTACAAATCAGGCTCTGCATAATCGGATTTCATCCTCAAGTATAAGGATCTAGCTACGCTTAACCTTACTGATCTGTTGCGTTTTGCAAAGCGGACTGGCAGGTTTGGAGTGCATACAATACAAGCCACATAAGAGGTATTGATGCTCCCTCGCATGGGGCGGCTTTCAGCTGATATACAGTGTTCCCTCAGGGACTCCTTGCTGCTGTTCAATGATGGAATGCCCTCTACAAATACAATACAATAAAATACACTGCTGAATCAAGTAAATATAAGTCGTACTCTTCAGTGAAAGGTGAGGTATACCGATCCTTATTGGCCTGAAGGTGTTCCAAGGTGTTCACTAAGTAGTTTGTTCTAGCTGAAGCTGAAACTGTCACCTTTGGTTCTACCAAGAGAGTTCTCCCCATGTCGCCTCATTTGTACAAAGTGTATCAGTGGAACCACTCTTTCGTTGCAGGGTAATTAATAGCGAAAACCTGAGACTGTGGTCTACCCCTGCCAAACCACGCAAGTGTGTTCCAAGCTGAAATCGATGGTATCACCGAAGCCTGCAGACATCTTTCCACCCCGAACAACAACAGTCTGGTGGCTATCTACATAGATAGCCAAGCAGCCATTAAAGCCATTACCTCCATCACAAACAATTCTAGATTGGTCAACAGATGCAAAGAGGAACTCAAATGCCTCAGCACGAGGCATAAAATTACACTCTGCTGGACTCCGGGACATGTGGGTATCCACGGGAATGAAATGGCTGACAAACTAGCCAGAAAAGGCTCACAATCAAATGACCTACAAGTGGACAACTCTGTATTAATGCCTAACAGACTCCTCATGTCCAAAATCTCTACAGACTTCTATAACATAGCCAATGCAAGGTGGAATACTATCACCTCATGCCGAGTCTCTAGAAAGCTTTGGACCAAATACGACAAAAAACTACCAAAGAACTCCTCTCATTAAACAGACCACAGCTGTCACTCCTCATTGGAGTCCTTACTGGCCACAATTTAATGGCGGCGCATCTCATGAAAATGAGTATCAGCACTACTGACCTATCAGAGGCTGTGGCGACACAGTAGTAGAGGAAAGCTCAACACATTTCCTCCGCGAGTACCCAAGCCTCAAAAGAAGCAGACTCTCTACCCTCGGGAAATCGCACTTTAAGAACCTTAGCGAACTAGCAAACACGCCACCCAAAACCACCCTGAAATTCATCACGAAATCGGGCTGGTTCAGGAGGGTTACCACTGCCACTAACCAATAACTAACCAGACAGCCTATTGCAGTGTTCTTCTTGTTTCAGATATCCCACATCGGGGAAACACACTGGATCCGTTGAGACCCGAGTGAGACTGCACCCCAGCGGTTGTAGTCACTGAAAAAATTCAGTAAACTGTTTTGAAGTAAGCCAATAAATTTAATGGTACCTCTTATAGTGAAAACCTCACAAATGATCTAGAGTACCTGCATCAGAGATTTAAGGCTTAAGTCTCAGGAACCAAACTTTGTTTCCAAACATTTTATCGTCATAAATACTTCTCCATCATGATAGATCCTAAAGACCGTACCATTCTGCTCACATTTCTCGTGGTTTCTTCATCGGTGTTGTCATTATATGGATATCAATAAAGCTCCTCCCCCACCGTCCACACCGCAGGACCTATTTGCGAACGTGCTAGAGTAAAAGGATTATTCCTTACGTCGTAAAGTTTATACGATCATCCGTCTGGACCATCTTAATAAAATTTATTGTAGTCGATAAAAATCTGTGCTTCTTCGCGCTCCCTCTTCGTTCAACGTTTAGCCAAGGAAAAGTATCTCGATTCTATTGAAGCTGCGATTTTTTCCATGTTTAGACCCTAAACCTTCTCGTGTATCTATTCTGACACGAGATATACAGAGAAAGAAATTAAAACGAATCATGTACGTTTATAGGTTTCTCGGTGAGTACTTCATGTCGTAAACAATGTTTCGGCTCAAATCTGGTAATTCCCATTCATTTTCCACATACCTTGACTGAGTTACAATGAAGTACTCGACATAAGTAGCCTTAATTGACTACAAGCAATAAAAGTGGCTCCCTTCTTTCTTTCTTTAAATTTATGTACAAAATGCAGCTCAATTTTAATTGCAAACCATATTAGTATGTACGGGGCGTATACGTAACATTTTCAACCCATAATTGCCCAGGACCTCCATTACCCGAGGCACGCATTTCTTTCTCACTTCTAAGTCCAGGCTTATTGATTCAAGACCCATTACACTGTATAATAAAATGCCTTCTCTTGTTTTTCTTATTTTTTTATTTTAACTAAAGCCAGACTGACATTATTGCAATTAAGTGTAATCCTTTTAATGGTGCCTTTAACTGTTGTATGTATACAGAAACGAGACGGCAAACAGAAAGGAAAAACAAAAAAAAAAACACCAAGGCCCTGTAGAACACATTTAAATAGCGCAATAACTGTCAAGGAATGTATAGTGCCTCAGTATCTACGCGCGCTATAATAAAAAAGCAACACAAATGCAGACATGAAAGGCTGATGGCAATTTGTTTAAATTGAGGATATAAAACAATTATTTTCATACTTTTATTTGCCTCAAGTCTTGAAGGCGAATAGTCAGGAAATGATATATTTTTAAACGGTTTTATATGGCTCTTTGTTGCCTTAGTGTGTTTATCTAGGAGCTATGTAGTCTGTTGTTTTAATCCGATGGCCTACTTTGTTACAAAGTGAATGTGGGGAAATTGCTTGTTTTGAGCGAACACAAAGGATAAAGTTTAGTTTAGGTTAGCGGCTGTATTTAGTTTTTAATGAGAGTTTAGTTTTTGTTTTCCGTTTTTTTTCGTGTAGGAATCTACAGATGGTATTTTAAAGATACTTTTACGAGGGCGGATAGAAAACTTTGCAAATCAACATTGAATAATTGGGGATTTTCGCCTTTTATTTATTTACCAGCGGATACTCTGCATCCGTTGCTGGGCTTTATAGAAACTACGTTAAAGGACATTATTTCAATTGGGTAAGAATCTATCTGGTATTTCTTGCAAAGTTGACAATATTTTTAAAAAAATTAACAAATGTTTTGAGTCACCGTATATATATACAGTTGGCCATGTAAAAAACATGGATTCTCCAAGTCTGATCCAACAATTGTTACTGGTTGCCCTTGAGCTTTGCCATTTTCAATAGCTACCTGGAGTTGGTCCACATCCCCGAACCCTGGACCGAAGTGGATGTGGTGTTTATACCGAAGGCCGGCAAAGGTCCGCATGTAAACCCCAAGCACCTCAGACCGATAAGTCTATCATCATTTCTTCTGAAAACTGGGGAGGAAATAGTAGATGCCAATCGGATGTTAGCTTCCAGCATGCATACAGTAAAGGGAAATCGGTAGAAGAATCTTTAGAATGTAAGGAATATACTCTGGTGGCATTTCTTCCCATTGAGGGAGCTTTTTACAACGTCGAACTTAGGGCAATTATAAGTGCACTCACGAACCTTGAAGTTGCGGCGCCGATTGGCGGACTGATCAACCAGCTTCCGACCAATAGGATGATCATCACCCCACAGCGGGGCTGGAAGCTATACTCAACCTTAAACCCCTTGATATCTTTGTACAGGAGTCTGCCGCAAACAGTGCCCTGCGACTTAGCCAAACTGGATGCTGGAAACCCAGTATAACGGGGCATGCGCAGATTCTATGAAAATTTACGGAAATTATGTATGTACTACTACACAACCCCCTACCTTGACTTTGTAAGACCATTCGTTACTTCTTTCCCCAGTAGAGAAGAATGGCACGAAAATCAACTATCGGGTTACGAATCATCGATACCCATCTTCACAGATGGCTCCAAGGTGGGCATTGGTGTTGGCGCGGGATTCTACTCCGAAGTTCTGGGACTATCCAGTTCTACTTCAGACTTCCTGACTACAGTAGCGTTTTCCAAGCTGAGGTCCTGGCAGTGACAACAGCTGCTAATCAGGTTGCAATGAAGGCACTATGACACGCCGATATTACCTTTTTCATTGACAGCCATGCGGCAATAATTTCTGCCATTGAAATAAAATCGAAGCTTGTAAGTCGTTGTCGCGAAGAGCTATGGGTTCTTGGTGCACAGCACAACGTAAGACTCTGCTGGGTTCCCGGAGCTGACAAGAAAAGGATCATCACTTGGACTAAATCAGGCAGACACTACTGTAAAAATCCCGCCCTGCATAAATTTATAAATGCTTCGGGATGGCTTCAAAATCCACAGTTTGATTATAGGTTCTAGAGTATGGTAGGTTTAAACCCCTAGGGCATCACAATGGATCTACATTGATCTAAGTGTGACGGAGGCAGAATTCTTTTGCGCCCGTCAACCCACTAACCTAACCTAACCTAACCTAACCTAATAGGATGATCAACTATAGGCTAGGCGACGGCGTAGTTCGGAGATCCGTGAGCAGGGGTACTCCGCAGAGTGGGGTGCTACCTCTCCTTCTTAAGAACGTAGTAGTGAATGAATTGCCTTTAATCCTGGAAGTTGAAAGCTGTAAGGCAATTGCCTATGCAGATCACCTTGCTCTAGCTGTCTCGGGTAAACACCTTAATACGCCCAGAGACATTCTCTCTAAGCTCTCTAAATGGACTAGGGGATTCGGCCTAGGCCTTCATAAGACAGAACTAATCCTCTTCACAAGTAAATGTAAAATTCCGCAATTCGATCCCCCAAAACTTTGTGGCGTCAGTCTGACATTTGTTTTTCTCGACAAGAAACTAAGTTGGAAACCCAGGATCCTGGAAAGCGTCAAGAAAGCAACTGCACTTTGTGTTGCTGTAAGAAAGCGTTAGAAAATAGATAGATGGCCACGAATTACATCCTGGCTGTATGAAGCAGTTTTAATATATAGCGTGATCATCTGGTAGGCGTTACTAGAAGGGAGCATTCACCGCAACCATCTGAGCCGAGAGCAAAGGTCGGCTTGCAAATGTTGCTCTAAGAACTTCATTAATAGCTGCTCTAGAAATGCTATTCCATCTGCCACCCTTAGAGGCCTCCGCATGGAAGCCATATCTCTGTGGTCTAGTCTACGTAATGGACATTCCACTATTCATATTGCAGGTGGGCAAGTTTTATGGTAACTTCGATGTCGAATGTGCTGTGCGACCACCATCGAGTAACTTTGACGCAATTTCCGATGATGCAGTGGCTGATCCCATCTCATTCCGCTGTCAAATGTCGGCGAGTATCAGATTCGATTGATGGAATGTCTTCGCTAAGGCTTTCTTTATGCTTTTCCCAGAGACCATTTGGATCAGAAGGTGCGCAAGTTGTTAAAATTATTGCACACAGAACGCGTATTGCAGATACGTCGTGGCCAAATACTGGTCATTTTCGAGCAAGCCGAGTTTATGCATGCACATGCCTCTCGATAGGTTTGACATATTTCACCTTCAATGGTTGTCAATGACTTAAATGATGTTGGTTGTTTGACGGTGTGAAGCAGCATTCTCCAATAAAAACTTTACACTTTGTTTGGATGAACTATAAATACTCGAACTAATGCATCAGATGCACGTACACCAGAATATTCAGATATAATTGAGCCCTGTTTTTTGCGGTTAAACTGCCTTTTCGTTCCAAGTGTAATAATTTGGAACTTCATGATTCAATAAGGGTCTTGCAATGTTTGTTCAGTTGTCTTCCTTAAAGAAGGTGCGCTCCTTGGCTATTTTCCAAGTGAACAGAGAGATGTAAGTATGCAGATTGACACATTCAAAAATCATAATCAATTCTAATTGAAAATGTTTGCTCACGTACTTGGCAGTGTTTTCGAAGCTGAAGCAATACAAAGATCTAGGAAAATCGTCAGAAATATTTTATTTTTATTTTAAAATTGGCACATGTCGAAGTCACTGACGCCAAAACAATGCTTTCAATGTAAATAAAGTAATACGTGGTTAAAGTCTTATGTGATTGATTGAAGGGTTTAGCTGTCCATAGGGAACGTAAAGACAGACAGGGGATTCTTTTATGTTCCAAGTCGATAATTTTTTGAATTTAAGAACTAAGTGAAGCATGAAATTATAATTTATATTTTACGATAATTATCTTGGCTTGGTCAGCTTCCCAAAGACATTCAAATCGGCGCAATCGGCTGAGATGTTTGGGCGCCTACAGGGAACAGATATACATATTCGTTTTCGTACATAAATTTATTCGTCTCCAAGCATTATGCACTTAATTGACTGCAGTTAAATATAATATTTAATACAGGATTCGTAATAATAATTTTGCAACCAATTCTTTTCACGTTAAGGTCGTGTCAAGTGCGTGCAACACGTGTTGAGCCACTTACTCCATAATTCCTTCTACGCTTGGAAACACAAAAGAAATTGTTCTCTCTAGGTCCCTTTCAAGGTTTAGAGCGACATGAAGAGATATAAAAAAAAAAACTTAGATAAAATAATGCTCGTATTTAAAAGATAATTTTTTTTATTATCATCACATTTAAAGATAGTTTCGGGCATATGAACACTGCGACTGGCAGTGACAAAGCGCATCCTCGTCGGTGCAATTTTCGACCACTTTTCAAACATCTATGGCCGTATATCCGCAATATGCAGGTAAGGTTGGTGGGTTGGCGAGGAGGAAACTACACCCAGCCACACTCAGGTTGAGCAATAACTTCCGTTTATTGTTTTCCACGTCTTGAATCCTTGCTAATTTATTTACGTTAAGCTGGTGGCTATGGAGTAGCAGCTCGTGTATTTGCTTTTGACCTGGACAGTGCCACGTTAGAGGAACAGCAATCACAACTACCAAGTACAATTACGAATTACGAATGCTCCCGAATGTTTATAAGAAATCAGGAACATTCTTGCTGTCTCTCAGCAGAAAAGACTTTAGACAACTTATTGGCATCCTCAGGGATATTTTCTCTTTCCGAAGAATCTTAGTGTGCTAGGCTTAAGATGCACCAATGTTTGCGATACTTTGGATCACTTTCTTTGTTATTGTCCTGCCTTTGCTCGGTGATCAGGTGGACAGATCATCGATGCCAATGTAGTGAGTGCTGATACTGTAAGCCTTGTATCACTATGCCTTCTGAGCTTACTCCAAAAGTCGAAAAAATTCCAATAAAATGAATAATACTGGGTCTTTCTTCCTGGTAGTACAATGTTGTTGTTGTAGCAACTATGTTAATTCGTGTTGGTCCAAACGTTGGGATGTGGTGTATAAAATGCTCTCGGAACTGTCCAGGCCTAGAAATGTGGCTGCTTCGACGGGGTGTGTCCATAGGGATAGCGTTGTTAGTGATGTCGGGTGAGATGGGCAGCTGAAAAGATGAGCTGTGTCATGTGGTGATGTGCCACAGTCTGGGCATTGATCGGTGATACTGTCGCAAATACGGTGTATGCAGCTGTTCAAGAAGGAGCTCCAACCTGATCTTAGTTGAGATAATGCTGTTCTTGTATGCCTGGGGAGGTTTTCTTCGCTTTGATGGATAGGAGGCGGGCGGCCACCCAGAACGATGTTGTGTTGGCGGCAATCTAGAGCGGTTCTGACTGACTCTTCATGGATCGTGTTTAGGGTCGCTTTATAGTCCTCAGGATCTAGGGGTGTGTGAGTGATATGCCGATTTACCTCTATGCTGTACATTCTGAAATCAGATCGTATTTGCCTGGGAGGAGTGTTGAGGGCGAGCAGGTCACGGTTTGGGTGATGGGGTTGGTGGCAAGCCAGTAGCAATTGCTTGGTGAGAAGCTTACTGTGCTCTTTTACTTTTAGCATGAGGGTTTCTTGGTGTAGGTGGTCCTCATGTGACATGCTATGGCAGCCAGTGATGATACGTAAGGCAGCGTTCTGACAAGTTTGAAGCTTCTGCCATTGTGTGCAGCAAAGACGGGGAGTCCAGATGGGAGCCGCATAGTTAAGAACCGATCTGCCAATCGCTTGGTATGTGATGCGGAGAGTTTCTTTGTCCTTACCCTATGTACTGCCCGCCAAGGATTTCAGAACATTATTTCTGGACATGACACGTTTGTTGATGTTTCTGGAGTACAAGAAAAATGTCAACAGATTGTCGAATGTGACTCCCAAGATTTTTGGATGGTTATGGTATTATGATGTCGAGTTGCATATTGACTTCTTTGGTAGTACAATGGACCTGCTGCGTTTAAGTGTTCCAGGGGAGTGATTCCTAACCCGTCAGAATGACAAAAGGACCCGCATTGTGATTTTTATAGCGAATGTATGCATGTTTAACCAGGATAAGAAATTTTTAAGGCGTTTTCAAACAAATCAGTTTTTAAGTATCATCAATTGTGCCTAAAAGAAGTTCCGATTTTGCCCGAAGCCTGCCAAGAGAGTCCAGATGTCTAATTTAAAGAAAACATTCATCCAACTTGTGAGGCAGTATTATACATCGACATATGAACAGACAGAGAATAGGATTGAGAGACTTTTTTTTCAATTTCTCAATACTTTATATTTTTAAAATTAATTTAAATCTTGAGTAACAACTGTCACGAGATGTGGCTCTAAATTGTAGATCTCTTCCAATAGAGCTCAAAAAATGCAACACGCAGAACACGAACCCTGTACTACATACTCCCCAAAGCACAAATAAAAAAATTCAGTCCGGTAGGCGTATACGTAACTTTTTTTTTAAAAGGTTAATCTTTAATCTTTTTATGGTGTAATTAGCAAAAAGTCCAATTTAAACAAAAAGACACTGAAAAACTGCTGTCAGGGTAGAACCCATAACTACGAGTATGTACCTGAGAGCACACAACAGCAAGAGCGTTAGTATAAGAATACACAAAGGACTAGCTTGTATCACACACCTTATGGTTTGCTGTCTCAATACATTTTCTTTAAAATATGTAGAACTCCAGCCAACCATTAATGAAATAGAGTACTTCATTTGCCTTTGCCATCAGTGAAATGAAAACTCAACGAAAGTACACAAAGCACACAAAATATGCTCTCTAAGGACATTGAGATGTCTACGTCAGTCAAAGATTGCAAGCGTAGTTGGGTCCTTCGAGGTACATCTTAGTTTATACCCCTTCTCAGAGAATTTACATTGAATTCTATTTCTTTGCATTGTTTTATTTATTTATTTAGATGTTGCAATGCTTTTTGAATATGTAACTGCAACACACAAACTGTTCCTCGCAAACAACGCATTTTAACTGTAAAATTGGTTCCATCTGCATAAGATAAAAATGGAAAGTGCATGTGTGTAACAACGTTCTTATGAATATGTGGAACTAAGTATATTTGGTTGAGAGACAGTGAAATGGATTTAATTATTCGAAGGATAAATTCAATCCTGTAGAAACATAAAATTGAATTTGAATTTGTAGAGATTGGGTACCTATGCCTTCAGCATGGAAAATGAGTTGGGAGTTAAGTAAAAAAGCCATTGGAGGGCTTAAAGTGCGGCTAACATCTGATAAAACCAATGTGTGCTGTTTGGCTGGCAACAACATAGGTTGTCATCTTACCAACAAATTAAGTTTGAAGGCACCATCTAAGGGTTTTTTTTACTTATGTATTCGAGCTCAATAGTGATGCTTTCACTAAGAAACGGAGGAGAAGGTTAAGTAAAGGGAATTCCTCAGAGCAAATCTTTTGGAATGAAAATCGAAGGACCTTTGCATTTAGTTCGACCTTTCAATAATGGCGGAAGGATGGTGCAGGGAGTTCGTAAAGTTCCGTGGGTTCATGTCGAGGGAAATCATTGGGAGCAGCCAGCGTGGGGCAGTCAATGTTTTCTGTTAGTAACTGATGGACAAAGAGTACGTCAGCTACTTCTCGACGTTCTGCGAGTGATTGTAGATTGATCAGCCTTAAACAATTCTCATATGGGTCTAAGCTATACGGTAAGGTATCAGTGTCCTCAAGATCGTGTACAAGATAAAATGTGCCACATGGTGTGAATTCCTGAAATCCTTCATCAACAACGTGAGTGACCAGGAATGTCCACTGTTAATTAAATTTTCACACTTTGGCCGATCCTGGGAAAAACACAAGAAGTCCATATCGATACCCACTATCTTTTTAGCAATCTTCAGATCGCATATGACAGCATTTATAGAGACGGGCTATACAGAGCCATGTCATGAGCTTTGTCATCGTTGCCAAACTTGTCCGTCTGTGCAGGATGTCGATGGAGAACGATCGCTGTTCCATCAAAGTTGGTAACTTTATCGAAACCTTCGATGAAGGACAAACCTCGCAGTCGACGCCTAGTCGAGGCGGCTGGTAGTGAAATCGTTAGGAAACTTGAAGAACTTTTCATTCTGAATAATAGTTTGACGAAAGAATAGATAGCACAGATGTTAGACGTCTCAACTGAAAGTGTATATGGTCTAAGTAATAAGTAATAACAATAACAAGCAAGTTACAGGACATCTACCTACCTAACCTAAGGTCAGAGCCCGTCGTGTGCCAAGAACTGGAAACTGCACTTTTCGACATGTGTAAGACTAATTCTTAAAAAATTTCTATCGCATTGTAACATTGATAAGACTTGATCCACCACTATATGCAATACCAACGACGGAGAAACCATGCAAAGACCATTACCTTGGTTTTCTAAGATGTGATCGGAATACTACCCGTTGCTTGCCATGCAAAACCACCATTATAAGCCCCTACTGTGCTAGTGTATTCAAAAAATTTCGCCACAACAACCTTCAAAAAAGGTGTGGATTCCGGCATGGTGGCATTTTTTTCACACGATAATGCACGGGTTTACATGTTGCAACTTACAGATGCCGCATTGAAGGATTGTTGCTTCCCAGTGCTCACACCCCCCTTACATTCTCCAGACCTGGCCACCAGTAATTACTTTTAATTCTAAATCTGACGAAAGAGCTCAAAGGCAAGCGCTTTCGTCGATGATGAAGTTCACGCCGCCGTTCCTTATAATTTTCAAGACCAATTTTTAAACTTTTTTTGCTTTTTTCAAGCGATCGCAGGATTGAAGCCAGAAGATTGAGGCTACATAACACTAAACTAAATTAAAAATTAAAAAACAAAATAAAACGAATTCCTTAATATCCATTAATCCTGAACGAAGGGCACAAACTCGTATTGTTTTTCCCTGAAATTCCTTCTTTAAAATTTATCCGTTTCCCCATGGGCACGTGGATTTCTCGGTAAGGAAGCGATTCGCAATTAACTGTTGCTATAAATCTCTCTTGATTCATAAATTATTCCCCTCATTTCTGTAACTTATTTCACTTCATAATTCAATCTTTATGGAGTTCATCACATTATCCATGTAACTCGCCAGAAAAAAAAGCTACCCCTTACCCATAGCAACTGGATACCATGACAGCATGGTGCTCCAGTACTAGTACCAGTAAATTAAATTTAATTTTAATAAACCAACTTCCAGACATTGAACATCTGTTCCACGAAAACAAAAAAAAAAGAGGAAAAATCCAACAATTCACTGAGCTATAAAGCAGTAGATACAAGTATCTATGTGTAGCTAGATTCCAGGCCTAATAGACTGCTTTTGCATTCCGTCAACACAAAGAACACGAATTTCTGTTCCTTCTACTCTTCTCGACTTTTTTTGGGAGCACAAATTTCATTTCATTTAAATCACTAGATCCTGAAACTCCTCTATGAGCCCCGCCCCTAACAGCAAAGGAAATAAAGTATTCTACTGCATTGCAGTGCGCCAATGGTACATAATAACAACCAACCAACCCACCGAGGAAGGGAAAAAAAATAAAATAAAATAAAAATGTGGATGCAGAAATATTCAAATTTTGCGTCTTTTTTTATTGCCCATCTGAGGAATACAAATTTTCTACACAAGAGAGTGGGGAAAAATAAGATCCAAAGGAAAATACTATTTCAGAGTACAGCGTAGACAATAAAGTTGGTCTAACAGTTTCGAAAGCATTTCAGGACTGCGGTCGGCCACTGTGGTGAGCCCCTGTGAAATCAAGCATACTATTCACGAAGATGGATAGAAAATGATGAAATTATCCACAAAAAAAAAAAGCATTCTCTGGAATCCTTTATTCAAAAAGGAAAAAGCAATTCCACACTTACCTACCAAAATTCTAATACAGTAGGAGAACTTGAATATATCTATGTTGGCAAACACACACAAGTTTTGCACCTAAAACACACGAGAGGGTGCAAGAGGCGGTGGGTGGGTTTCTCGAAATAGAAAATATGAAATCATGGAGTAACGTGACACGAATGCGGTATAAATTATTGTGTTGACATCTGCTTTGATTTCATATTTACCCAGGACTCGATTGCAAAAATGAGGAGGAACCTCAATGGATGTATACTTCTACTCAATAACAATAATTCCCGTGAAGGCAGCATGAGTTATGTATTCTCCACCCCCATTTGAAACAATCGGAGTGGATCCTTGTAACGATTAAGGGTTCATAGATAGCTTAGTCGGATATATACAAACACATATTGTTATCCGCACTGTACGTTGGCGAAATCAAATAAAGTTGACGCTGCACAAGGAGATCGTCCTAGTTCCTTCGACATCGCTAAGAGACTCTGTATTAATTATTTATACACCCACTCACAAAAATTTAACCCCACTGGTAATAATGATGACATCAGTCGCCATGTTATCCGATCCAGACTCACTCCCAAGCATACCGTGTGTGTGTGTTCGTCAATTATGGACGGTTGTAATTCCTTTAAGCGTATCCTGAATTTATTTGTGAATGCGTGAAAGATGATGGCCGTCATACTTGTGTTCCATTACTATGGAATTGAATATCCAGTGACGGGACATAGAGATACAAAAGATACGATTTCTTTTCATTCCTCTTTTTTTTTGCTTTAACTATTGATGGAATCAAATGGACCGGAAAGTAATTTATAGTTACTTCGGACTGCGATGTAGTAAAATCCAACAACAAAGTCGTTAATTGGGACTAAGATTATACATATGTACGTAGACGTACTCCCTCTCGTCCCAATAATGAGTGAAGGAGAAAAGATTGCCTGATTTAAATGAGAGTGTATGTGAATGGGAATTAGAGCAGAAGTGGCAAATGTTGTCTTAGATATTTGCCATCGGATGAGATACTATGATCGGCTTAAGTAGGCCATTCCGCTTCATCTAACAAATCGAACTTTTTCGGAGGACTTACAGGACTTAATCAATAGAAATTGTATGCGCGTGAATTGTTTATTTATATCCTATGAAGTGGATTAAGCTCATTAAAGCATGTCTGCTATCTAAGGGCAATCCAAGGAGGTCAGAATAAGATGATGTGTTGGTAGTAAAAATATCGCCATTATACACTTTTTTATGTACGACATACCAACAGCTCCTCGGAGATTCATAAAGTAACGCAAAAATATTAACAACGTTCGAAAAATCTGACGTAGATACATGCTAGCTTTGACTTAGAGTTTAACATTTTATTACCGGTTTTGGGGAATTTTTCTTTTTAAATTTTTCAAAGATTTAACTTGAACATCAAGATTTAAACGAGATCAGAGGGTAAAAAAGCTTTTAAAATCTTTATAACTCTCTTAGAGAATCCATAATTTAAAGCGAAATTGCAATCGTTTTGTTTTTATTACCCACAAAGACGAAGTTTGGCGAACCATTCTGTGTGATACGAAACTTTATAGCACTCAATCTAGCGGATTGAGAAACATCCATGAACGGTTGCAGAGAATGAATAAACTATGGAAATCGACATACCGTATCGTGGGATAACATACCATGGAGTGGTGGGGTTATGATAACTATGTGGGTTGCTAAGGCAATTCCTTGTTCTATCGACTTCGTCGTTCCAATCGAACTGCATAGGAATTTTATAACTTTTAGTCATGCAGTCGCGAACTGGATTTTTGATATTACGGGTTGTGATGAGACTTGGCTTGGATTGCTGATTAAAGTTATGTCGTCAATTCAACTGGAAGCTGTCATGCATATGAACAAAATTTTGATAAATGAAATGAAGACTATGCGGCGACTTTCTGTGCCTTCAAAT
Organism: Blera fallax; assembly: GCA_946965025.1. Taxonomy (NCBI): domain Eukaryota; kingdom Metazoa; phylum Arthropoda; class Insecta; order Diptera; family Syrphidae; genus Blera; species Blera fallax. The sequence goes on along the minus strand of OX337246.1, from coordinate 14,309,310 downwards.
ATTTTAAGTGCAAGTACAAGGTGGCACAAAAGCCATGACCCTATTGGCCTATGGCTGAATCTCTATCTAAATGGAATCTAACTCAGGGTCTTGGCTAGGCCAAGAAATTAATTGATTTCTCACAGCATAACCGATTCAATTTTGTCTCATCGAATAAAAGATACCAACATCGATCAAGTGAGGTCAATACACTAGTAGGAACATTCTGTGTGATTGCCCAGCCGTGGCTTACATCAGATACAGACTACTTGGAAGGGGTCTCTTATCCCCCTCCGAAATCCAAAATTTATCTTCAAAAAGCAAAGTCAGACTCCTTCAGAAACTGAACCTTTTGCAAGACTTATGTATAACACCATGGATCTAGGGGAATTAAGACAAAAGATCAATTCTGGTCACCTTCCATTCTCCATACCCTCCCAATCCTATTAATGTTTTCTACGAGGTGCCTGGTTACCGACAGGGATAGCTGTCAAACTACCTACCAATTTTTTAGGTCCCAATGTTTTTGGTGTCAGTAAAGTCTAAATATCTATCATGGATAGATTAACACCGCAATAACGTTACCAAATCTTATTTTTGAAATCAGTGTTCAGTTTGTTTAAACTTACTCAGCATTTTTTTCTTGGATCGAATAATCGCCAATTTGAACGTGCTATTCGTCGTACTGTGGATTGATTTCACACAGCTTTAAAGCTACATGACATAATGCCAATACCAGGAATGAGACCAGTTTGTTACGAAGAAGATATCAATGCAGCTGAGGCCAGTGTGATTGAATACTCGAACTTGTCAGTTCGCAGGCGTGTACCAAGCCCAAGCTCCTGGGCTTTGTCCGTCCACATTTTGGAACATTTTGCGAAAGGACGTTGACATTGTTCCTTACAAAATTCAATTGGTGAATGAATTAAAGCCGCTTTGGATCGTGGAATGCGTCAGATCTTTGCTGAATGGGCTCAAAATAAATTACAAGACGATCCGAAATTTTATGACAAAGTTGTGTCCAGCAATGAGGCTCACTTACTGCTCAGCGGATACGCAGTAAAAAAAAATTTCTTTGAGGATACGTGAAATCGCTTAACCAGCACTGATTGAAGCTTTGGAAGACAATGTAAGGCGAGTTATTGCGGATGTACGGCCCCAGATGCTAGAGAAAATGTAAAAAAATTGGACCGATAAAACGTATCCTGTTTTATAAATGCCAATCGCCATAGCCATATGACCGAAATCATGTTTACATGTTAAATGACAAGGAATTCTCTTTCAAATAAAAGTATCGCTCGAAAAAATTTTAAATTCATTTGCCTAAGGCTGGATACGAATCATTTTCGCTTCTGTTTTATCTTATCCTTTGGCAAATTCGCCTCCAGCATACAAATGTATTCGATAATTTTCACCATAGGATCCCATATAGCTATTCGTTCGAAATAAAACGGAATCAGTCGTCTAGTCTGAAAAAATGAAATTAATTTTCGTCTCGCCTACTCCTTCATTTAATGCCTTTAAGTTTAAATGAATTTACTGGCTCCCCTTTCTTGCACATGTCCTTGAATATTTATTGTAACACACAACTTAAACTTTAACTAACATAGCTAATATACATACATATGTATGTCTCTAGGAATAATCATAATAAACTTGTAGCCTTACAGCTTGGGGTGAAGCTAAGCTTCTTCAACTTACTTCTCCAGTCTTGCCGATAACCGGACTTGGTTTGCCTTTTCTTTGAGCTATAATGTATGATCTTTTTGAAGATGTAGTAGATCCAGCAAATGCACGTCAAGGAATATACGTAGAAGGAAATGAAAACCACTCCTCATTCAATGACTCGCTTTTGCAAGCCTTTCAAGGGTTTCTTCACAACGTGGGCTAAGAATTATGAAAGCCTGAAACTTCCTATTTGTTAAAATTGCTCTAAAGTTCCCCAAACGTACGAATGCTTGTTCGAAAATGATGATTTACTTGCGTTTTGCAGACTGTAACCAAAACACATGCACTTATCACTCCACCTACGTTTTTTCCTTCCACCTTTTAGTCCTTACCTCGGAGTAGCTTCAATGCAACAAGGAAATTTTGTCAAATGTAGAAAAAAGAGTTCATGTCCAGAGACCAGTTTTTACCTTCCTGAGTACAACTAACATTTGCAACAATCGAATACGCTGCCTTTCATCCGATGTCCAGGATGTTTGCAGCTTTCTGTACACAAGCACAATGTCAACCCTTGCTTTAGGGATTTGAGTGGGAAAGCTACCATATCCAGGTCGTTTTGTGTTCTGGGTTTTTTTTTCACTTTTTTTCAAAAGTAAGTTATACTGCATGGACAACCCTTGTAGCTTCCTATCCTTGATTCGGCATCTGTTTCCCTTAAAAAATACTGGGAAACAAATTTTGATTTTAGGTTTGAAACTTGGAGCTTAGCTTGGCAGTATACTCGCTTGCTGCACATAATCTGATTTTTCCCATTAAAGCATTTTTTTCGTCCTTGTGTCATATGTGCTCATGTCTCCGTCTTTCAGGAGATGAAATTTCTCGTCAATATTGACACATGACCTCCATTGCTTTAAAGGAAACGCGACCTATGCTTAAACTTTTCATTTATTTTTCCCATACATATACAATGTATACCTCTCTGTAGATTCAAGGCTTTAAATGAGAAATCTACTTTCTGTGGCGTATATTTTTGTGTCACTCGGTGACAGAGTATCAGCTGGGATGTATTACTGACCTGGAGGCGCAAGTTCAAATCTTAAAAGCCACCAAACAGTCCTTCTACGGTTCTGTCTCTCATGACTAAGAGACAAGTGTTAGGAAGGTAGTCTTCCTTCCATCTTCGGCGCCTCTGTCTCAATACCCACGAAAGCACCACTGACATTACGCTTTCAAATTGAAAGATTGCACCTCTGTAGTTGTGCACTATTCTTTCATGAAGGCTGTTACAGAAGTCGCATGATAGCGCGCCGCCTTGCCTGAATCCTTCCTTAACATTAAAAGTCTTGATGAGATTTTTACCGATCTTGGTGGAGCAGCGACCGTTCTCCATCATTATCCTGCACAAACGGAGGAGTTTCACACAGATTCGAAAACTAGACATTGCTCTGTATACCTATAAATGTTGTAATACGCGGCCTTGAATTCGATGAAAGGTGGTAGGTATCGATTTGAAGCTCCTGAGTTTTTCCCGATTTCTACCAGAGTTTGAATATTTGATCTACTGTCAACTTTCCTGGCCTAAAACCTAGCTGATATGGAACGTGGTCTATTAAGCGAACTAGCATTTCACCTACAGATCCAAAGTTCGTTGCACTTATTTCAGCAGCCATTAGTGCCCTGAGAATCTGTCAGTCAGCGAACTGGAAGTCAAATGCAACAGGGCATTCGACCATCCTGCAAGAATTTTTTGGCCATTTAAATTTTAGCATGCCTTTTACGGCAGCCTACTCTAGCAGAGAAGAATGGAAAAGCGGAAATATAGCTAATACCAGATCCATAACAATATATACTGACGGATCGAAAATGGATACCGGTGTAGGTTCCGGCAACTTCTCTGAATCGCTAGGGATATCGAGATCCATTAAACTACCAGACCACAGCAGTGTTTTCCAAGCGGAGGTCCTGGCAGTGACAGCAGCTGCCCGTGAGTCTGCCGTAGAGGCAATACCACAGGATGGTATCACCTTCTTTAGCGACAGCCAGGCAGCTATAAAAGCAATTACTGTTACCGAAATTAAATCGAAGCTTGTGAGATGCTGTCGCGAAGAGCTTAAGGTTCTTGGAATAGGGCACAAGGTATCGCTCTGCTGGGTTCCTGGACACGAGGGTATCCCAGGCAATGAAAAAGCTGATGAACTAGCTTAGGAAAGGTTCAACAGATCCAATAGAACCAACTGATCTCTCTCTTAGCATCCCGCCTTGCGTGCTCAAGCTTGAAGCATGGAAATTAGCAACAAGAGAGCCGAACCTAAGATGGCAGTCCATTGAAATCTATGTAACATCACGAAAAAACTATGACCGTCCTTCAATAGAACAAGGACCGAGAGACTAATACGAAAGAACAGAAGATCCCTTTCTATCCTCGTGGGTATCATCACGGGGCATAATAGTCTGCGGTACCACATGAAGAACCTGCGCCGGACAGAAGAAGAACTTTGCAGAGGTTGTGGCGACGAGGGTGCTCTTGAGGACACCACCCACTTCCCATGCCACTGTCCGGACTCTAACATTCCAGAAACAAATTCCTCGGCAAACACTTCTTCCATAGCCTTGAAGAGCTCTCTGGCGTTCCTACAGACAAGATGCTGAATTTTGCCGAGTGATCAAAGTGGTTTGTACTTGAAAACAAGTAAGTAACTAAAGTAGAGTTGACTAGACATTACAGGGTTCCAATGGGCGGAGGAGCACACAGACCTGAGTGCGGCAGGAGGCTTTTCTCTCTCTGCCAGCCCGCTTACCTAACCTAACCTAACCTATTTCGTTTGCACGTTTTGCCATCGATACATATGTACGTCCGTATCTGAGGCTTGTTGTTGCCTCGTAACAGCAGCACAGCCTCCAACCTAGATGATCAGTTCCATTGCTAAAAACCTATAACACGCTATAACTCTGCTCCAGTTCTTTGCAAAATTCGTTTTTGGAATATCGAAATATATTGTATCTGCAAGTCCTTATTGTACGATGAAATATGCAAGAAAAAACTTTAGATTCAATGATAGTGAGTCCACACGAAATTTCATGAACTAGAAAAGCAAGTACGACAATTTAGATGATAACTACGAGTATCACCCGCACCACTGCACATTTGTACGAATGCCAATAGCTTAAGTTTCACGCATATCTATTCCTTTATAGGCCAACTTTGCAAAAATACAAAACATAGTGTCTGAGCACAGTTCATTAGGTGCTCCTTATTTGCCTATATAAGTGGCACTTCATACACACGTACTCTACACACAGAGCCCTTATACCCAACTTCATTTAACATATCTTCTCCGATGGATAAATTCCCCAACAAAAATCCCCTCTATTAACACATTTTATTACATTTTTCCCAGCAGCCAAGAAAATAAGTACCGAAAATTGCTTTGAGCTCTTGAGAATATTTACAAGACCCTTTCAGGGACTCTATACCACAATTATTTGAAAAGAGACAAGAATCTAAATTTTTCTCGTCCTTTTTTTTTTTTTTCTTCTCGTTGGTTCCCACAATGATGTCAACTTGTCGGAAAGTTAATAAAAAAGTACTTAAAGAAATCCCAAAGAAAAAAAAAAACAGAAAAAAAATTAACGAAAATTCCTGGAAGTTTCCCTTTCTACCGAAAGTTATATTATTGGCAATTTGGCAGGAGAGAAATTGTTATGTGAATAATCCGTATCTCTTGAAGAGCAGCATCATTGTCTTCGTCGAGATGGTCGTCGCCCAGTGACCCTTTTCAATTTCAAGCCTTAATTCCCTGCAAAATGCCTTAGTACCTCCTCTGGAATAGCATTAAAAGGAATAAAATCGTTCGCGCTCCACTCGTAAATACTTTCGGGATTTAGCATTACATTATCGCACAGGAATACTCGCATAAAATAAAAACGCAAACTTCGTCCAACAATTTCAATTATTTAAATTCAACACGCTTGGCATTCAGTTGGGCAACAAACTTAAGACAAAATACTAAATTAAGCCTCTTTTGTCGGAGAACGGAGAAATTGCTGCCCACTCCTTGCCCGCAGTGTATCTTTGTATCTATGTGCGAGTGTTTGTTTCTTAATTTCGATTGGAAAGGCATTCTGACTCTTAGTATTTATCTGCTGTTAGCGGTGCTTTTGTTTAAATTGCTCCTGGGATTGCTACGGTTACGGATGGTAAGGGTGGTAAATCCCTATCCGATACCTTATATCCTTATTATTGTCGATAACATCGGAAAAGTGTTGCGCAGGTATTACAACGATTTGGTTTTTATTTGCAATTCAATGCCATTCGGGTATCCTTCAACAGGGTGATGGAGAATTTTTTGGTTTCCGGCTTATACCACCTGGACTTCGAACAAGACACCACGTTTATGCTCGCCACCCTAAGGCCAGTTAATGATGTTTTTTCATTCGCTTTTTTTTTTCTAAAGAAAATATTTCCCCTGTCCATTATAGGGTGGCTACGGTGGCTAGGGTAGCTAGGGCGGGGAGGAACCGAACGACTTTTGTTCAAATGGGCTTCAATAAAATGTGTTAAAGTGCGCTGAGGGACCTTGGGGGAGAGACCTACCAACCTACACCATTGTGTACTTATGTAGATTTGTTGCTCAATTTTTCTTCTCTTTCGTTTTCTTTTCACATTTTCGATTGTTTGGAAAGTAATTTACATATTGTTTTGGTAAGGGAGCATTCCGAAATGATGGGAGGATTGAAAAGGCATTGAGTGTGTTGTAATTTAACGTAACATTCATATGCTTCTCAGTGCTCGTCGAATAAAACTGGCATCGATAAAATTTTATGAAATTAAAATGAAGCCATAGAACAGGGAAGTTTATGGAGACTCGTACCCGACCAAAGGAGGGTGGGTAAAAGTTCCCCTCATCGGAGTGAGTGATATTATGTTGAAACTTTTTGGACAGCGAACAAATTTAAAAGTTTGGATCATGATGTAATATATGGTTGTTGCCTTGATTAAAATTATTGTAAATTTAGGCAGAGCAGAGGGTGTCATGGTACATGAACCTGTGTGTTGGTACAGGCTGACGGATGGATAAGGGTAGCTTGTATTCGTATTTTTCTTTGCAATTAGATGGCCAACAAATGAGAGAAAAGTGGGCCTCTTAGTTCTGTTTATCTGTATGAAAATGTTGCAATAATAGGATACTGACATACATTTCCATCGATTTGCTATGGATTTTCAATCAAAGGTGGAGAACGTTCTTCACGACAAGAAGCCCTAACCCAGGAAGTCGTGATAGAGTGTTGAAACCTGGACGAGGTGGCGACCCTGGTCCAAAAGTCAGACTCATAAACCCTCGGCTATGAAATCCATGAGAAATTCACATTCTTGTGCGCACCGTCTTAAGTGAGGTTGTCCTCTACTGCGTTGTCCCTTCGGATCAGACTCAAATACTCTGCAGGCCGGAGCATTGATCATTATATGTCTTAGCCATCTTAGGCAACTGATGCACAATTTTTGACCAGGTTACTTTCACCATACAGCCGTCACTGTGTGGGCTAAAACCAGAACCAGTGTGGCAGAAGAGACTGAAACCTCTATTATTGGCGTAGTTGAGGGGGTCTCATTCCTTGTGGATTGGGCAAAAGATGCTGAGATTCGTTTATCAGGCATACACTCGTCTGACCAAATCCTGGAAATGAGTTGGTGTATCGTCCCTACTAAGTCATTTGGCTATCGTCGTCCATGTTGGTCTTCGTTGCCGTTACACAGTTTGGAGAAAAGATTTTTTTCCATATTGTCAGCACCGGTTACAGGCTTATGGACGAGTCTTGTTGGCTTGACATGTTTTTTCTATCCTTGGTAAAGCTTCAGAATATTTTGCCTGGAGTATAACCTCTCAATATTTTCGATTGCGCGCTTCTCGTGCTCTTTTTTCCTCTTCTTCCCGCGTCTTTTGAGTGAGACCCCTTGACCAGCCCACGTCCTTCTTTAAGTGCCGCTTTGTATGCCCCTTGTTTAGTTGCACGTACTCTTCGTCAAACTAGGGGTTTTTGTTACTGGTGGTCGAGTGAAACCTAGCACATCAGTTGCCGCGTATCTAATGACATGTCGGCAGTGACGCCACTGGCCTTCGGCATTTGATGCTGACCACATAGGAGTCGTGAAGATATTTCGGAATACGCGTTCGGCAAAGATCCTGGCGGTCTCTTGCTAGTATAAATTTACAACGTTCTCATAGTTAGTCTTCTTTATTTTAGCGTTTAAGATATCCCCATTCGTACCTTGGCTGCAACAAGGTAGAGGTCCCAGTTGATGCTGGCTGCTTGGAAGTTTTGGACATCCAATATTAAGTACACCACCATCAGGATACCGCCACTTTCCCTTGTGAATATGGAGATAAGGAAACTGTATGCTTTGGATAGTGGCGTTTTGCACCACAGCAGAGTCAATAACCTTGAGTCCGTTGCCAGATGCGGCGTCGTATAAGCTATGCTAACCAACCATCCTACCAAAGAAGTTCCTCTTTCATAGGACATGGCTCATACGTCTGGGCGAGGAGCTCGTAGAAACACTCTTTGGTGGCATTGTCCTTGTTCTCTGTGGGGGTATGAGAGCATATTTAGCTAATGTTGGCTACGTTCTTTAAAATATTTAAATATTACCCGTCATTTATACAAATTTCCCCTGCAAATACATTAACTTTTGACGAACTTTTCGTCCTTTTACTTCCTAATTACGATGAAAATAAATAAGAACTGTTGACAAAGCGCAAATAATTGGTACAACCAATCGTTGAAATATCTTAGAAAGGAAAGAATGACCTAGTTATGGGCGAACCAATTATACCGCACTTCAAATTCTGATTCATTGATTTCGGTTTTGTGATGTTTTTCATTACAACTTTGGACTGTTTTATGATTTTATGGAGCAGTGACATTTAATAACGTAAAAGGATGGTATCCTTCTTAAATTGTTTGCTATTAAAATTCAATACTTACGATTCATTAAATTTAAGGTTTTTTTTGTGTGCTTTATAGACCCATGAGCCAAGGATGATTTACAATTTTTATGAAGGAAAACATTCAATAAAATATTCAAAATCTAAAGAAATGAATTATTTTATTAATGCTTTGACCTTTTTCGGTAATGTAATCCCCCGGTTTTTTTTTTTGAAGGACGACTATAAGGACTTATCGGATATGGTATTGGCATTTGAAGTTAATAACAAAAATATTTGGTTAGACTAGGTTTCATTCAAAAATTTAAAAGGAGGTGTAAACATATGTGCTTCTCGTGGTGTTGTTGAAGGTTAAAGGTTAAAGGATATCCACCAGATGAAAGTAAGCACCTGCTATCTATCTGGGTAAGCTTCTAGACAACTCAATCATTGTGAATCAGTGCCAGGATCTTTTGCACGTGTGCTGGTCCCTTTGCTTTCTTTGATTGGATCCCTATCGTATTTGTTGAGTTTAAGATGTTTTATATGATCAATTAGACGTCGTTATCAATCTTTTTCGCTGAAGTAAGCCCTTGAACACCGGAAAAGAATTAGGGAAATTCTGAATCTAAACAGAATTCAGCTAAGAACAGCAGTAGGAATCTTGACCGGGCATTGCCTTCTGGGAAAGCACGCCAAGAGACTGGGCCTTACTGACACAGATGTATGTAGATACTGTAACGACATATGCATCGAAGAGGACATCACACATATACTATGTGAATGTCAGGGAATAACTCGAAATCATAGGAAACACCTAGGTAACTACTTTTTTAGCAACCTAGAAGAGGTAGGTCCTATCAACCAAAACAGGCTTTTAAATTCTGTAGGGAAATCAAGTGTCTCAGGGAAAGTGTTTAGGTTTCCATTTGCTTTTATGGAGATTCCCCAGGGATTGCGATGGGCCCATTCTGGTGCCTAGTGTTTTATGAGGTTTTCTTCATAACCCTATCTAACCTAACCTAAACTAAGCCCTTGAAAATTAGTAGTTTAACTTAAAATGGATCCTTTTTATTTATTCCTCTATTCTCTATATAATTCTATTCTTCCTTCGAGCCGCCAAGGTCAGTGGCTTTACAGACGACCCATGACTCCGAAAAAATCTCGAAGAAAGAAATCTGGAACGAACAAATCGGACAATCCTGCAGGCCAATGGAAGTTGCAAAACGTGTCTCCTTCCTGCAGAATGTCTACAACCACATGTTCCCGAAGCCCAATTCGTCAATTTGCGGCAGCACAAAGTCGTTGATCATGGTTCTGTAGCGTTCATCATTCACACTAGCAGTGTTGCCAACGCCATCCTTAGAAAAAAAAATGATGGGGACTTTACCCTTCCACCGTAAAAGTCCCACCAAACAGTGAGTTTGCGAGGATTTAATGGCTTTTTGTGCAGTATTCGCAGATTTTCGGTGCCCCGGAAGCGATAACTTTGTTTACTCATGTGTCCTTGTCGCTTATGATGGTTTTAATGGAGCACTTGGCTGAGATTTATACCCGATTGACTGTTTGCAAGCAATAGCTGAAGCACTGTTCGCACCTCGTACGGGTGCATCTTTCAGATTTACACCAAAATTCACTGCAAAGATCCATCGTCTGATTGATGCTAGAGGACTTGCTGCACATCTGCCGTCACAACAGCGATATTCACAAACGATCGGTTGCTCCAGGGACGTCTTATACTTTTGCGTCTAATATTCGAAGCAACCATCTAAAAGCTGCAGTGTTTGTCCAGTTGGTGCTACACGACACGACATATGTATGTCAAAAACATGGACACAATTGTTCCATATTCTTGAAGAAACTAATAATCCATGGTTTGTCTATGTACATTTTACTCCTGGTTTCCTTCACAAATGTGAAAGTCGCCATGAAATAAAGACACTATTTGCAAAAATGATAGCGCGATGACTTTTACGCCACCCTGTACATTAGTCAACTGAAAAAGAGGAGTCAATATGGATCCACTTTTATATTTTATCCAAACACCAGGTGCCACGGGTTGCAGAATTGTGTCATATTAAAGCAGATGTGGCCCAATATAGCTGGTCCAGAACACAAGACCTTCAAAACAGGACTCGCACATATATCACAAGGATCACAGCGATTAGAACGGGTCACTGGCCACAGGAACACACTCGGCCAAATTAGGTATTCCACTCAACACACATTGTCGCAGCTACAACTATCAGAGAGAGAAAGAAACATCTCCTCTGCGGCTGTCCGGGTCTAGGTAGGCCAGGCATCGCATGCTGGTTAAAACCTTCTTTGGCAACGAAATCTCGGGGAAAAGATAAGCGAAATGGCACTAAAGCGCTAATTAAGCCTCATCGTGGAACAGGGAAGCAATTCCTAAGTAACTTGAAACATCCTTTGAACCCTTTTGTAATGAAAACTATTTTCGTTGCTCTCCATAAATTTAAGACGCACTCTACAAAGTTCTAAGGAGTTAAATTGGACCGGAATTGGTACTTCATTTCTCATATTTGTCATCCTTGAGGTTCCTGTGTAGGTTTCAAAACCACTTAAATGCAATATTTCTCATTTCATAAGGACTCATAAAGCCACAAAATCTTCAAACAAACAGCGAACATAAAACAAATAGAGAATTCAATTTCAGTTGTAAATTTCATTGTGTCCATGTCCATTCCAATTTATTTTTCCTTCCTCCATTCGCTTGTTCTCACAGAAAGTCTTTCTTTCATAAAATATTTTCCATTTTTTTTGGTTATTCGCAAGGAACAAAGGACGAAAAAAAATAATAATAATTGAGTGCGCAATTCAATTTGATTGTTGAAATGTTTCTCATCTGTAAACTCATTTCAATAAGCACTATGTCATCGTCATCGTCATCGTCCTTTCGACACAACACCACCGAATCTCAACGACACTCAGTCTGCCAAAATATTGGCATTATCATGATTGTAAATCGTAATCGGATAAAAATTATAGCGCGCGACTGGAAAATGAAAGAGGTCAACTAGAAAGCAAATCGATAATCATCAGCATGAGAACGACGAACATAGGAGGCAAGTAGAAAACACAATCGAGGATAATGGCAGGACTATTATAAGGCGCCACGTCGTTTCTTACGTTCGCCTTTTTTTTACTTTTTTTAGCGTGTGTATCTCGTTTGGGATGAGAAGGACACAACACAACTTAAACGTTTTCACTTTTCCGGATGATTTTCCTTTAAATGGCAAAAATAAATAAAAAAAAAACCGATTTCCGCGATGATTTGCAAGGGAATTCAGTGCTGGGAATTGAAACAGGACAAAACAAAACGATAAACAAAAATATTTTATTGGAGCATAGCTTGTTCGGAAATCAAAGTCAATGAGTTTCGATAATTCAAATATTTTTCCAGCAAATTCAAGTGTTTTTTTACATTTCTTATAAAGAATGTGAGTGAATGCATTGTTTGTGGGATTCAACCAGTGCGGACTAAAAAAAAGGAGAACATATTCTCTGTGGTGTAACCTTTTTGAAATGCACAATTAAAATTTCAATTAAAAGGAATTTACTACGTTATTTCTCACTGGTATGTCCTTGTTAATTTGAATAATAAATTTTAATGAGAAATTCAATAAAAATCGCTTTGCGATCGATTTTTTTTTTTTGAGGCACTGTATAGAGCCCAAGGATATTTTTACAAACATCCTTGTGAACATCCCACAGTCAGGTTCTTTCATTAAAAGGATTCTAATTCTGAGAAAGGTACTTCAAATTAAGATTCGTAGTATCGTTCAACGAGTTTTGCTGCTCTTTTGTGGTCTTGCTCCCCTGTGTGTCGCCGGGTTAGCACCATTTACAATAGCTATCGCATCATTAGGTGGGGTATTGGGCGTGGAACGAAAATTGGGTAGTCTCCTACACAAGGTCGGAGATGGCGATGTAAATACCCTTTTTAACTATAATTGCGGGGGAGCAATTGCCACTGGCAGATACGTGTAATATTGGAGGCGTCCCACCTTGGGGAAACACAACAGTTGTCACGAGATGCTATCTATGTGCAAATGTACTCTTAGACAGTTATTATCTGCCTAATTGAGTGCTGTTTCATATCGGAGTTTGGTACGTCAAGGGCATGCTCATGACATGAAGTAGTGCTTGTGGAAGATGCCATGATTGCTTCTGAGTCTTTGTAAACTAGACGGGCTTATTTCTTCTGCTAACTTTTAGTTTGCTTTTCACGAACTGCCTAGTACGCACTTTAGTAAGGGGAAGCTTACAATATTAGCCCTCAACATATTACCACCGACGATATACTAACTGACATGAGCGATGGCAGGACAATCGCAGAGGAAGTGTTCCACAGCGTCGTGATCCTCCATAAGTATCATAGATTCTAGTGTCACTTATGCCAAATACATTGACGCAAACAAGTTGTCTGCCGACTTGTCTACTGGAACGCAGAAGGATTGCGGCGGAACTCTTCAAGGTATCTGATAGCATTCGATTGGACTGACGCCATCATAAAAAGACTTGCCAATTTTAAGTGGAAGCACTAACCAAGACGAAAGTGCAAAGAACTTTGATTTCAATTTCATCGAAGAATTCATTCCTCATGATCTCAAAATGTCCTGGGACACGGACAAAGCAATCAAAGACCTCAACTTTGCGAAGGAATTCAGAGATTTCTTGAAATCTCGAACTGATTCGGAAGTCATTAAAAAGTTAAGCTCTGGCCATTTTTTTTTCAAGGTTCATGATCTTGCAAATGTCTGACAAAAGTTTCAGAGCAATACTTACCGCGAGAAAACTTTTAAACCGTAGGTCCTTTGCATTCCAAATAAGTGCTGCGTCGCAGAAACAGTGTGAAATTTGAAACCCCCCATATGGACGTAAGAATTGATGTTGTTGCCCAAAGCGTACGTGAAAACATCTAGAACTCGGTTCTTATTTCAGCGCAGAGCTCAACAACTGAACATCAGTCGCGGTCCTCTGAGGAGAATATTGCAAAGAAACCTGTTAAGCAGAATGACTATCTGTATGTATTTCTTAAATGTTTTTCATTAGCGGAGATATGTCTCCTAGTTTCCATATTGTCCAGGTAGCGCCAGATTCATTTAGATGACAGACACGTACTGATGTTATTCTACCTACGGTTTACCTTACCGATGGCTGTAGTACCTCAGTCGAACTTTACTGACTTTTAGGGGAAAGCGTCCCTCCATTTTTCACACATCAGCAGATCCTGAAGAAAACCCAGGAAGTCCAAATCGATATGCACCATCTTTTTATCGAATTTGAGGCCGCATAAGACAGCATTTATAAAGACGGCTTTTACAGAGCCATGTCGAGTTTTAGCATCCCTACCAAAACTCGTCCGCCTGTGCAGGATGACGATGGAGAACGCTCGCTGCTCCATTAAGGTCGGTAATGACCTGATGTCAAAAAAGGATTTAGACAAGGCAAGACACTGTCATGTGACTTCTTTAACATCATACTTGAAGGAATTGTGCGAAACTCACAAGCCAACACCGGAGGCACAATCTTTCAAAAGGTCGTGGAACTATTAGCGCATGCCTGCGACATTGACATAATTGCCAGAACACAGCGGCCTGGTACTGGTGTATTCGCTGGTACTAAAACGTAAGCTGCCAAAATGGGTTTAGCGGAAAACGAGGTCCAAACAATGTATATGCTGTCAACTGGAAGGAACACACAACACCAGCGAATTGGAACTACCCTTCCTATTCCTATCCTAAATAACTAAGGAAACTTTTTTCAAGACCATAATCATTTCAGTCCTGCTTTATGGTGCTGAAGCATGGACTCTGTCGAATGCTGATGAAAATATCCTCGGCTGTTTCGAGAGAAAAGTTCTTCGCAAGATATTTGACCGAATTTGCGTTAACGAGCTTTAAAGGAGGAGATTCAACGACGAAGTTTTCGAGCCGTACAGCGACCTCGACCTAGTCAAAAAACTGCGCATCAGTCATTTAAAACTTCTAGAACATCTTGAGCGAATGAACACCAATGCTTCGGCCTGCAAAGTCTTCGAATCTAACCCGTACAGACAACCCATTAGAGGACGACCTCGTCTAAGGTGGTGCACAAAGGTAAAAAAGGCCCTGATCCAAGTTGGAGTGCACAACTGGAGGCAGCCAACTAAGAATTGGACTAACTGGAGAGATTTGTGCGGCTCAGGTTTACCCCGAACTGTAGCGCAACCTAAACACATAAGTAGGCGTTCTCTCCCGATAAAGTAGTAGATAAACTAACGTGGGTTTGAACGATCGCTTGGTAATTAACAGTCATAGTTACTCGCCCTATAGATAAATCAATTCACTTCTACACTGACGGGTCAAAAACCAAAGACGGAGTTGGTGCATGTGTTTTCTCTGATAGGCTTAACCTCAAGCTCTCTTTCCGTCCTCCAAATTATTGTAGCGTGTTCCAGGCGGAAATAATGGCGATCAAAGAAGCCCTATCTTGGCTTAAGAAAAACGTGATATCTGCTAGAGATATCCGCATCTTTTCAGACAGCCAGGCAGCAATCAAATCCCTGGAATCGACCTCTATAAACTCCTTAGTAGCCCTAGACTGTCGTTCGTCTCTTGTGGAGATGGCTGAGCAGTTCAATATTTACCTGTGCTGGATGCCGGGGCATAGAGACATTCCAGGGAATTGTAAGGCCGATGAACTCGCCAAAATAGGAACAACTATACCCCTCTTGCCGGACAATGGCACCTTAGATATTCCAATCGTTACTCGCAAACTTAAACTTAAGCTGGATGCTATCGAGATTGCAAATCTTAGGTGGACAAATGGATCAACATGTCTAGCGACAAAACAGATTTGGCCAAAGCTGGATCTAAAACGCTCTATGAATTTGATTTATCGCAATAGATTGCATATCGCCACCACAATAGGTGTCATCACTGGACACTGTCTAATAGGCAAGCATGCTACAAGGCTGGACCTCTTCGCGAACGATTACTGTAGAAGCTGCATGGATGCAGAAGAGGAGGAAACTATTCCTCACCTTCTTTGTTTCTGCCGAGCTCTCTCCCGTAGAAGGTAGCTCCACTTAGGAGCTCCCTATTATAACGATATAGGCAACCTGATGAATATTGACTTTAAGAGCCTCCTAAACGAGTAGGTAGAGAGAAACTTTCTCCCATGATCCACGTGGTATCACAATGGACCTACCATTGGTCTAAGTGTGCTGGCGACTCCTAGCTGGCAGCCACTTCAACCTAACCTACTCGCCCTATGCTTCATAATGTTTATTTATCCATAATTGCCATAATTTGTCGTAAATTTTTTCGAAAATTTAATTAGTTAGTTTCCATAATAGGTATTTGCCTACATTTCAAATTCAAAGAGTATGCGAATAAGCAGCGCAAATGAGCAATCATGTACATGAGACCCAGTTGTGTCGCATAATTCAATTTCATTTGTAAAACCTTACAACAATGTGCATGGTGTCAAGGAAACATCCACCAAACGTTATGTAAATCAAACCCAACCTCCGCTCCTGAGTTCTAAAAATATCCAAAAAAAAGGATACAAAACAATCCCATTTCAGGCGTCCTTAATTAATTTTAATTTATTCATCTACTTCAATACCAGCAACTTGTCATAAATTTTCAAATTACCCACAACAATTCAACTAAATATCAAATAAACTTCCCGCATTCAATTCATTATAGTTTCCCCCCAGTTAAACTGAATTACCATCGCCCACACACTAACAATCGATGAAAAATAAAACAAAAACAAAAACAAATAGTTATTCAAACTCTCGAATACCCCCCTGCAAGAGCAATTAACTGAACACCACTAACATCAATTCCAACACCCAGAAGAGGGATGCCGCCTGTATGCGGGCCCACCACCCAGACCACCACCCATTTTGGCTTGCCACTTCAAGAGTGCCTAAGAAAAAGAGTCCTGTTTATATATTGCGTGCAATTATCCGGTTAAGAGTCCTTCAGCGAAATCCATAAATATTGACTTTTGTTAGATTGAACCGCAAACAAAAGCAGCATCCATTCGCATGGGGGGTGGTGATAGCGACAGAGGACAGAGTTTGCCGGGGTGGTGGCTTAACTCATGGCCCTGACTACTCGTATAAGTGTATCGTGAACATGTGTGGATAGATCATGTTCCCTCGTTTGTTTACACATGAATTAAGTAGTAGATAAGGAGCAGAATACTCGTACGAGGTGTGGGGGAGCGACATGCACGCTTTACGATACCAATACAAAGTTACGACCTTCACAAGACCCATCTCCTTTACTAACTCATTTCTTATGAATCCCGTGAACCACATCGAAGATTGTACGCCATGGCACCTCCTTCAATTCCACTATAATTTACGACACCAATAAATCGAAAACCAAAATCTAGTACCAATTCCATACAATCCGCTTAATGAACTGATATATTGGTAATTCATTTTTACGAGACAATAAAAGTATTTTACGTGAGTCAGGCCCGGCTAGCAGGGGGGTGGGGAGGGGTATTTCACTTGAACGTGATAATAAGTCGTTAGTGTCCCTGCGATTTAGGCTCGAATTTAATTGCGGAATCAATGGGAAATTATTCGCTGATTTATTTCAATGACATTCAGGCGCGTGGTCGTAATTTTAAAGGATGCTACATAAATTGTATTAGGGCCGAACGAGATGCACGCGCACGTATTAAATTTGCCAGCTTATTGAATTGAGTCTTAAAATTGTTCTCATGGCAATGTCATTAATTTCAACGGTGATTATGTTGTCGTCCTTAATCTGTTTACTTTCCCTCCTTTTTTTTTCAATTTCAATGATTTGTGTTGGATTTAAGGCTTTCAGGGTTTATTTTTCTATGTTGGGTGCGATAGAAAAACCATGATACCTCCTTTTGCTTCGTCCCTAATTCTATGCAAAGTAAAGAGATGGAGAGAAGAAAAAAAAGTTTACTGTACTCCATCGCAGACTGTGTAAATATTTGCAACAAACTTGCTTTTTTTTGCGCTCTCTCTCTCGGTTGATATTTCCTTCTGTGTAAATATTTAATGCGTCAGATGAAACAGTCGGTACGCACATCACAGTCTGCGGTCCATTTGTTCGTATGGAATACTCAGTACTCGAAATCAAGTGTACTGAATTGGAGACAATTTCTTTTTACATCTTGTGAGTGAGAAAAGAAGTCCTTTTATGTGGGATTGTAACCACCAATCCTGGGAATTTAAACTTTCTCCGCGCACGAGTGGAACGTGAATTATGCAGAAACTGTTTCGCTAAAAATAGAAAGCAATCCGAAATCAAACTTTCAAGGTATTCTAAGGTAAATTGAGTGTGAGAGCGATTGCGAAATATTTAGCTATGCACATGCCAGTCGTCAACAGGAAATAACTTCCTTTATTTGATTTCTTTGCAGATTGAGTGAGTTAACATGCACACGAGCGTTACATTTTTGTTAGCAAATGGATTTGCGTGAAAGATACAGTAAAGTGAGGATTTAGAATGGAATTCATGGATTTATTGGAATGTATCTAAAGTAAGAAATGCAGTCGTCTTGGATAAAAGGAAAATGCTGACTGTGTAAGTGTTCATTGTTGCTTTTCGTTGAGAATTTATAGAGAAGGAGATGGAAAGGATCGTTATTTTGAAGACGTACACCTGCTGATCGTTTTTCAATTACCCACTCTAACAATGGCAGTAAATGATGGGCGCATTTGAAGACGTTAAGGAGATGAATATCAGTCCTGATGAAATTCAAATTGAATATGTTTCTATGGGTCTCACATTTATTGTCCAAAAATGCCACGATTTTGTTTGTTTGACGATTTTGCAACCATACTGACTACACTATGGAGAGTAGTTTATTTTAAGCTGAGCCGGGTATAAAATATCGCGGCTTAGTTTGCTACGAATGTGTATGTCAATTAGCCTTTCAAAGGTGCTCAGAACGAAGGATGTCGAACTTGTTGGTCTAAAATCTTTAGCGCAAGTATGACTAGCTTTGCCGACCATAGAGATGAGAACAACTTTGATTTCCCGCCATGCCCTTGGTGCATGTCCTCATTCAATGTGTGTTATGTCTCTCTTGGTTGTTTGTAACATCGTCATCCTACCTGGAGAATTGTAAGGTGCTCATTACTCATTCAATCTTATTCTCCCGTAATGAAATCTGACGGCACAAATTCTTGTCTGCTAATGCAACGTCGTCCCTACCGGCTGTCCTGGAAAATGATTATCCGGCAGAGTTTCTAATGTCATTCTATTAGTGTCAGTCGAGTTACCAGATGCGTCTTTTAGGGAACCTAAAACCACGGTACCTTCGTATGTCTCGCTGATTCAGTAGTGCTTTCTATGTTACTACAGAAAACATGCCATGAGTTGCGTTTAGAGTGCTGTGTCTGTATTTTCTTTGACAAGACTTATATGTTCGCCATTCCTCTTTAACATCGTTTTTTTTTGCCGCATTGAAGAGCTTCCTGGATTCTTCTCTTGATTTTTACTGGAGACTTTCCTTGATATTTTTATTGTATGTATGTACGTACAGATGGGAGTAGATACTAAAGGGTCTTTCATTAAGCGCTTCCTATCTTTAAATTTAAATAAAACAAAGTGTGTGTGAGATATCATCGAAATTTTTTATTCGTTTGAAAGGCCTATCGATGCCATTATGTATGGAATGTAACATCGTTCAAATGTTAATTTGAATGTTAATTGGAAATGTCCATGACTCTGGCGCATAAATCAGGCTGAATTTGACCGATGGCATGGGTTATGTTGGCTTTGAGGGCCGCTATGGTTTGTTGCTTATTCGCATAGACCTACGACTTCAGAAAACCCCACAAGAAAAAGTCTAACGGGGTCAAATCGCACGATCTCGGTGGCCAGTTCACATCACCTCCAAGTGAGATGACCATGCCCCCGAATCGCTCGTGCAGAATTTCCAATGTGGCGTGAGCTGTGTGGCACGTAGCGTCATTCTATTGAAACCACATGTCGTTGGTGTCCATATGATCTAATTCAGGCCAAAAGAAGTTGGTGATCATCGACCTATAGCGGTCGCCGTTGACGGTGATGGCCTGGCCAACGTCGTTCTCAAAGAAATATGGACCGATGACGCCGCCAGCCCAAAATCCACACCAAACAGTGACTTTTTCGGGATGCATTGGACGCTCTTGGATCTCATGGGGATTAGTATCGTCCCAAATTCGACCACTTTGTTTGTTGACGTACCCATTCATCCAGAAATGGGCCTCATCGCTCATCGATGAAAATTAGGGTCAGTTTCCAACCGCTCCAGAGCCCATTCAGTGAACACACGGTTGTCGTTGACCATGGTCGTTTACCTTCAGCTCCTAGGTCAATTGAATTTTGTACGGGTGCAGGCCCAAATCCCGACGCAAAATTCGCCAAGTTGTGGTCTGCGAAAGGCCGAGTTCTTGTGAGCGACGTGAAATCGACAGCCTCGGATTCTTCTGCACACTCTCACGGACAGCAGCGATGTGTTCGGCAGATCTTGCATTTCGTCGACGCACGGGTGTTGGTTGAACGTTTACAGATCGTTTACCAGTGGACTCAAATTTATCCACAACACTAGGAATATTCCTCTCGGAAGGACGATTATGGCGACCGTAAAATGGGCGAAACGCGCGGAACGTTGCCCGAACAGAACACCCATTTTGATAAAACAATTTTATTATTCGCAAATATTGTTGAACGCTATATCCATCCATGGTGATTTGGCAAAACAGGCTGAATAAATGCCAGCTTATTTGACAGATGTAGCTTCAACAATATGGCCGCTATCAACTGTCAAAGTTCGGAAGTCCCTATTGGAAGACCCTTTATTTCTCTGAATGTTTCCGTGGTTATGGTTGCCATTTGAATGAAATCAGAAATTTCTTAAAGGTTCCACTTTATTCGCGATGGAATACTCCTTCCATCCCTTTGAAATTAAATACAGGACACTATATGACAAAATTTCTGTCAAAATTAATATACCTCGCGGTATCCAAGTAGAACCTATCTCAACCCGATATACTATAACAGATCAATAAATTTAACTAAGACTAATGGATGCGTGCACCTAAATCATAATTGGCCAAGCAGGAACAACGTCTTATATTGTATCCTGTTCGTATGTGAATGGATTTTATTATTAATGAGCACTTGGTCGAGTGGATAGCTATACGTACAATTTCCTGGAGTCGTCGCATGATGACAGATAATTAGTCATTGTCCAACCACACACAGCAGGAAAACAATGAGGCACACAATTATTGTCTTATGTCACAACAGTCACACTTAAACAAGCAACGACACATATTAAATTACAAGGATAATCAGTCTCATAATGTACTCCTGAGTTATAGCACATTTTGAGGGTAGAACCAATTAAATGTGTCGCAATAATTAATGCAATGAGACCAAAGGCAATGCAGTACATTGTTGTTAACATTGGGTACTACTTGGCCATAAGATTGATGAGAGGGTTGCATCATTTTGTTGAATCGGTCAAGTAATTTACCAAATTATTCTACTCAATTTGGTATCATAAATATTTTGGCTAATATATGCCAGACATGTCCCTGGTAGTTTATAAGAAAAACCTTAAATTTCAGCTTTAAATGTTGTGTTGGGCTTAAATGAAATTCATTTAGGTTATCATGGTTTGCAAAATACGATTCGCTACCTATAACTTCATGTGTACAAATCACGACGTTTCGACATCAAAATTGTATGGTTTCCGTGGCTAGCAATGTCCTCCTGGTTTTTATTTCAAATGTGCGACGGTGTGGACATAAAATCCAAAGAGCTTAGGTGTATTAGCCTAACAGTCTTGCTTCCTTCTTAGACACCTAATCCGAGCAAAGGCAGGACAATAACAAAGGAAGTGATCCGAAGTATTATCGCCTTGTCCACAAGCGTCGCAGAGAGTGCTGTCTTTTAAACCTGACACACTAAGATGCAAACAAAAAATGTCCTTTGAGAATACTAATAAGTTGTCTAGAGTCTTTCCTACTGAAAGACACCAAGAATGCCGTTGACTTCACCCGGAAGAGCCGTACCATACAAAATTGTGTTTATGAGAATCTCAATCGTTATTTGAAGCTCTGACCGAGGATGCGGGAAGAAACAATGCAGGCTTGAGCTTTGAAGAAATATCCACTGAGTCTTGCTTAGCAATCTCATCCTCGCAATCCCAGTTTGAACGCAAGGAATGTCTGCATAGCAGAAGAAGTTACGATGCCATTGCACTACACGTGAATACAGACAGTCTCTATGTATGACGCGGTAGAAAGTATGGCAACATAATCCGCGTATGTCTGGGCCTAGACGTCTGATAGGAGACCTTGCAGCAAACTAAGTATCCCGTGCGACATGATTATTGAGGAAAATATTTCAGAAAAAATAATCAGCAGTCAAGCAGCCATTAAGGCCTTGCAGTTCACACCAATAAGGTCCAAGCTCGTAAAAATCTGAGAAAAGCAACTGGATGACATCTCAGCGGCCAATAAGGTGACCCTGTGTTGAGTACCTGGCCACACGGATATCTCCGGTAACGAAAAAGCGGACGAACTAGCCAGAGAAGGGTCGCTTATGAACTCCTCAAGGGCCCTCTCTGAGGCCAGTATACCGCTCAGTACACTGCAAAGGGAGATAGGAATCGAGGCCATTGATAAACGCTGGCACCGATTAGATACATGCGCAACAGCCAAATCATTATGGCCAGTCTACGACAAAACGAGATCTATCAATCTTATGGAACTAAGTTGAAGGGATATCCGAATAGCTGTTGGCGTCGTGACAGGACACTGTGTGATAGGTAATCACGCAACACGGCTAGGATTACCATACAACGACTACTGTAACAGCTGCAGTGACGTAGAGGAAATAGAATCCGTTCGTCACCTTCTTTGTGACTGTCCAGAGCTGGCCATTAAAAGAAGACGTGCTCTTGGCAGTTACTTCTTTTCAGAACTGGACGAGTTGGGTAACATTGAACTAAACAAACTCCCTGAAATTCATACATTTATCTGGGTGGTTTAACTTAGCGGTCGAAGATTGATATTTAGGTTCCCGGGGTTTTTAAATATTGGGCACAATGGACTCTTAATGGTCTAAGTGAGCCGTTGAGAATCCAGTCAACAAGGGCACCCATTTACCTAACCCAACCTAACCATCCCGTGCGACACATTCTGCCGTAGCTGCAAAGATAATGATGGGAAAAATACAAAAAAAACAAATACTTGGCGCAATGGAACGTATGTGGTCCAGGGCCTAGCTTCTCGCGACCATTCGTGTTGTGCGTGTTATGTTTTTCACACAAATGGACGGGACCTACAGTTTAGAGCCATATCCAAATTGAGAAACTTTCTCTTGACAGACAGACATTCGCGAGAGGTGGGACCGTGAAAAAACTTTTTGGTGTTCTCTGGGATTCGAACGTTGAACCTCCCGCTCAGCGATCCAACGCACAATGGAAAGGAATCTCTTATTCAGTTTCACCGATGTCTGGTCCTACATCGCATGAGATAAACCCTATTTGTTGACCTTGAAAGAGATTGGGACTCTGAGCTCCATTGGTTGTTTCTAATTCCCTAACGCAATTAGTTTGCACGATTTTTGGCACCGAAACGGCGCATCTTAGTGTTAATTGGATTTTCCACGTACGAAGACCACCACTCCAACCTCTCCACCTATAACACACACAAAAAAAAACCAAACTTTCGCCTTTTTCCACTCAACTCAGCGAAATAAAATGAATTTCTCAACCAAGTATGAAATATTACTCATACGCCACAGTACCTGCTAAAAGTGGGAAAATTAAATTATGGGCTTAGTAAGCCACCTCCGCTGAATCCAATTAAAATACTCTTAAAGTATTTCATAACAGATTATTGGTGTAAAGCATCAACTGGCTGACTTACTATAAGCCTCACAAATTGTACATTAGCTGTTCCATCGCATCAGCTAAAATGTATCTCAATTTTACTTTCGCGTTTCCCACAAAAGTTTTTATCAATTTATAATTACAAAAAAGTTTACTGCCACCTAAGAAAAAGAAAGTATGGCTTCTTTGAATTTTTTTATTTAATTAAATGATTAACTGCCTCAAGGTCAACGTAGATTATTGAGAGGAAATATTTGAATCTAAATTTTTTTGAGTTTTTTTGGGGAGAGAAGTGCAAAGAGTGTTGGAGTCTTCTTTGGTCCTTTTTTTTTTCTTTTACAGGATAAGCATGACAGAGCTTGATGGGTCAGATGATGTATTTGAAATATTGCACCCATCTTCCAGAAATTGTTAAGAACAGGGATGAATACCTTGCCCATGTTGCAGACACAGCGACCTAAAAGATCTATTGTATCATAAGGGTATGCTTAGTCTAAGAGACGTACTACCTCCCTAATGAAGGATAGTAAATCCTTAGTAGCAGAGTTTTTCATTTCCGCTGGCGTACATATTTCTTTATAGAAAATACGTCTCCTTAACCAATGTAAAGCTGGACAATTGCAGAGAATGTGTTCGGATGATTCGTCCACCTCCAAGCAGAACCTACATTCTGGTGGTATCTCAAGCCACAGTGGCCCGTGAGAAAGCCCACCAGCTTTCTGATACTTTTCTTACTAATCATGGTCCCACCTCCTATCCGCGAGTAATAATTGAAAGCTTCTCAAAAAAGCTACCCTTGCGCGAAAAAATATAGCGCGCACAACACAATTAGTCGCGAAAAGCTAGGTCCTGGACCACATTTTTTAAAACAAAATTAATTTCTGCCAGGAAAACGTTTTCAATATTCTTTGTACAATGAGAACTCCAGTCCTCGATTTCATACTCAAATATACTTCCATACCACGTAATTATCTTCCACATGTACATGTACCTCCCAACGACGTTTTCCGAAGACACTTTGTGGAATTTATGTCCTGACTTTAAGTTTCCTTTCCTTTGACGGCAATAGTCACCGAGGTCTTTATTTTATTTCTGGTTTCCCTTTGCATTTTGTTGCAGTTTTCTTTTGTGTAATATGTCATAAAAGAGTGACAGAAAAAGGACTTTATATCCTATTTGAAGTAGAATTCTAAATTGGTTGCTCAATTGGCATGAACGTTTGTATGTATGTAGGTGCAGAATGTTTGCATTTCTGACCGAACCATTTGAAGAATATGGTTTCTGTTGTTTGCTTTCTTTGTTATATCTCAGCCTTTAGTCCTCTGTTGCACAATTGTTGTTTTATGTCACTCATATCCTTTGTAAAGGACTTTTACATAGCAGGAGCGTTCTTTTGTTCTCTAATTTTACTTGAAAGGCTTGTATTAATTAGAACAGTGCAAACCTGGCACTTTGGAAAATTAAAGTTACGTATACGCCCCCGGTATCGATATTTGTTTTAAGTGTAAACCGATAACTTGAGTTTAAGGAACAAGGAATGCAGAGCCATGCAACGCAGTCAGTATACGTATGTATGTATCTCAAATTCTACTCAAACCAACAGACACTCGTTCAATTCACTTAACTCTTTTTCGAAAACCGTCACTCATAGAAATACTTTTGGCTCTGTGAATGGTTTGTCGCTTGAAGCGAAATACCACGTGATGACATTTTGTGGGGTTATCTCACGAAACTCGCTTTCCAACAACCGCCTTTGCACACACCATCTCCTGCAGTGGAAGAATGTGTGTTCCACATCGTCCTTACTCGCATCTCCGTAGGGGCATGCTGGGCTGTCGACTTTTCACATCTTGTAGAGATAGGCTCGAAAATATCCGTGACCGGTGAGAAACTGAGTCAGGTAGTAATTGACTTCTCCATGCTTCCGCTCTGGTCTCTCTCTCCCACAATCGTTGCCATGTCGCAAGCGTGCGTGCTCTCTCTTCTAAGCTGGCTTGCATATTTCCCAATACGCTCTTCCGTTCATATATCCTCTTCTTCTCTTGGGCTAGGAGCCCTATAGGAATGATTCCCGTAATAGCTAGAACGACTGGTTCCGACACAGTGCGGTAAGCACAACTGACTCTCAGGGCTCCCCTTCGTTGGACTGCTGCCATGCGCTTCCGGTACTTCTCCTTTTCAAGAGCTTCTGCCCATATCTCGGCTCCATATAATAAGATTGCCTCCGTCACTGATATCAGAAGACGGCGTTTGCTTGGTCTGGGCAGCAGTAACTGACGCAGCCTTGTCAGATGCCCGCCTTATATGTTCCCAGAAGGATAGCTTCGTGTCGATGGTTACTCCCAAGTATTTCGCTTTACTCCCAAGTCTGCAACATCTCGACGATTTCCGTTTTGGCCGTTGCCAGGCTTAGGCCATGCTGCTCCATCCACTCGTTTACCCGACGCATCACCTGGTTTAAACTGAATTGGGCCAGTTCCAAATTCCGCGACACTATAACAGCTGCTATATCGTCTGCATATCCCACCAGGAAGGTGTCTTACAGCGGAGCAGGCTGTCGTAGGAGACGTTCCAGAGATCTGGACCAAGAATAGAGCCTTGAGCTGCTCCAGCAGTAATTTCCCTTCACGGAAAATGTGATGAAAAGACTCTATTTTTTCTTCGCGTCTGAAGCTTCTACCCGGTTGGGATGCCAGTAGCAATGCAAATGTCCTTGCTGCTTAGCTACAGTAGATGGATAGATCCACTTTTATTGTAGACAACGATCCACATACATGTACCACATGCATCCAATCGAAAAAGAATCTACATCTCTGTAGTGTACTAACCGGTATACTAGCCTCCTCTAGAGCATGTGACGGGTGCATATCTGACCGTTTCCTGACTATTTCACCTGCTCTTATGTTTCCGGAAACGTCAAAATAACCGGCACCCAACGTCCTTGACTGTTGATATCTCTTTCTGTTTTGATTACAAGCTTGGACCTTTCCGATGTTGATAGCAGTGCCCTTATGCCGGCTTGACTCACAGCACCGATGTTGATTATCCATAACTTGTTTTATTGCTTTGATTTAAAAAATACTGCAACCATCCCTAGATGCCACCTACTGTACCGATATTCATTTTAGATCCAATGGCTAGTGCATTTTTGGTACCGAAAACCTCTGCTAGAAATTATGATTCTGAATTTCCGACTTTGACTTTGACGTTCTACTAGATAGCTTCCAAGGCGCATCCATCAAAACTCATTTTTAGGCAAAATATGCAAACTCTAGAATTCGCTCCAAGGACGGAAACGGTTTAAATCTCCAGTAATTCAAGAGCAGAATTCAGGCACTTTAGGCTCACCTTTCCCCAGAGATGACCTCAGAAGGAAACAGATATACCAATGGGCATCACTTTGGACATCACAAACCCCGACAAACCTACGTACCCTTCTCTAACAGAGTGGAACTCTGACACAATTTAACACCCTTACAACGAATGGCTATGGTCAAGTTTGCAGCTAGTTCTTTGTTTATTCTACGACTCTGTTAGCCCCACTTAAATGCATACTTGCATATGAATAAGTTGAAGGAGCTTAAAACTCACTAATTTCGCTAAAAGCTCACCTTGTCTGACCTAATTTTATTCACCACTAAAGCCTGGCATTTACTTTTACAGAGCACTTACCTCTCACAGTCATTAGACTTTAATGATGAAAAATATTACGAACGCCATTAACTATGCCATGAGCACTATACGCAGATAAAGTGATTTCTATCAGCGAGCATTTATCATTTTAATACATCCTCATTAGTGGCTCAAGAGGATCCTTCATTTACAGCATTGCTACCAGTCGCTATCATAAAGTAAAGATATACTCTACCTCTTGACTGCCTCCATTCACTTGGGCGCTCAATTCACTGCCGCCATTCACTGCCTATGTACCTCATTTAACACTTTTATTTGACACCAGCTCTCGTTTGAATTACAACGAACAGGAAATTATGCTAATTCAAAAAAGGGAAATCCCTTAGCCTATATATTATACGCCGGTGTCCTGTTTTTTTTTCTCCCGCAATACCATTACCAGAAACTTTGTGATGTACACCCTCAAGGCACCCCGTGTCGATTTTAATTTACTTAGAAACGGTAGCGAAATATACATCAACAGAACGAACGCGTTTGAAGTGCCTACATTGCTTTGAGTATTCTCGAAAGGGTTTTAATCCCCATGATATTTAAGCACACTCACCAGGAAAAAAAAAAACAGAAAGAAACACAAAAAAAGAAAAAAGAATTGAAGCGAATTTTAAGGACTTTCATCGACATCATTTCGTATTAATCATCTGCTTCAACAAAATCCAAGAATAGGAACCGACAGAGACCACACAAGAACGCCCTTCGCCATTCCATTGCATCATGTTGAAGTGACGCCTTTCAGAAACACTCGCACCGAGTACACATGTTCCCATACACGACTTACATGGATTTTGAGTGGCATATTTATGGATGTCGCAATCTCATGTATTTAAATATCATTGCAGGACGTCGTTGACACAATCCTTTTTTTTCTGCGCTTTTTTTTTTTTTTTGCCTATTTCAACGTTTTTCTCCATTTCTCTGGTGAACACAGCATATGACTGTGACTTTTGAGAACGTGCTAAAAATATGAATACCAACCACAAACAACAACAAGGATGTTAGCTTCCCATTTCAATCCATATCTAAGGCATCATCTCCAGCTACATCTCCAAACAGTAGAGTAGAGCAGCAAAGAAAAAGCAACATCATCAACAAGACAACTCACGTAACATGCATTCATATGTGAATGAAAGTGAATGGTTGGATGGGAGGAGCTAGGTTATCCTGGCATCATTCAGCTGGCATAATAGCAAAGTCTGACAGTCATTAAAGCCACATTTCCTTTTAAACACGTTCCCATTAAATCCTAACCATATAATGCTGAACACAGTGACGACAAGTGATGGCTGCCTGTGAACAATGAGAGATAGAATTTAGAATGCCTTCCTTCCAAAAAGAAGTTGATGAAAAGGAAGCATTCTCATGTTTCCTCATATTCCTTTGAATTTGTTTCTGTTTTTTTTAAAAAAAAACCAAAATTTTTAGGAGAATCTCCTCAGATTATGAAAGAGATTCGATGTTTGGTCTCATCAAAATGGCAAACAGGAATCAAATGCAGGACTTTCATAGCCATACGCATAATAAACAATAGCTGAGGGGATTGCTTCAAATACACTCCATTGGGCTATTCTCATATTGCCCCAATAATCAAGAGGGGGAGGGGGGATATGCAATAGAGGAAATTACAAGGCCACCAGGATACCACACCGAGATGAAACAATGAAAACGAAGCAAAGGCAAATGATAATAAACGCTCATATGTATGCCACACGAACCAAGTGACATAACACATTTAATTCGGCCTGGGATTTGCTCCTGTGGCTTCGTTGAAGGACAAGCCAGAGAAGACTTTGTCTGCAAATGAAGGAATCTTTTGTTTTACTTCATTTTCTTTTTTTTTTTATGAAAATTCCTTTCCCAGAAGAACCATATCCAATTTGACCAGAGTCCAAGTACTATTATATGACTTAAGAAGGATCATTCGCACCGTAGCGATGGTGATGATGGTGGTGTTATTCCTGCAGATTTGCCTTAATTAAGTGATTTAAATGTTGGCGAGCAAATGTTCTGCAGCCGTAGCTGCAGCTTCTTGAAGTTGACGAAGTGGAATTAGGTTATTTTTGTGTGGCACGTTTACAAACTGCAGATGTAACTTCAACCGAGAAATGTCATTTACGGCAAGGACCCTAGGTAAACTGAAGTCAAGGATTTTGTAGCCCGGTTCATTGTTGTTGCTTGTGAGTGAAGGGAAGTTTAAATAAACGAAAGGTGCGATTTATGTTCACAAGTGCATTACAGTTTTTCTGATGATGCCTTGGAGCGAGTAAGCTGATTTATTAGTGTGTGATGTTACAGAGTACCTTACCTTTTAAATGGGTGAAACGTAATGCGGTTCTTGAAAAACTTTGTATAGAAAATGTTAAGCTTTAGGAAAGTTGCTTGGCATTATGGTGGGATTAGGAATATAAGTACATTCGCAACTAAAACGTCGTTGGAAATGCTTATGTGTTTCATCCATAAACAAGAGGAAATACCCTTGCTATAAACCCATTTTACTTAACTGGAGGTAAACTACGGATGGGTTTTAAGGGAGTTAATTAAAATACACGATACTAGCTTTTGATTCACAAAATACTTTCATTTGAAGGACAATTTTTCATCATGTACACTTTCAGGCATATGAGCTGCACGGCGGGCAATTTCAAAGCGTATCCTGTCGGTGTTTTTGACTCCATTCGATCATCTGGGGCCGTATATCCGCAATAACCCGTTGTGAATTGTCTTTTAAATCCCCAATCATATTGGTGGTAGTATGACATGTGCCCCCTTTCTCCTGGAAGCAGATTTCATCAATCCCCAACCGATATAAAGCCAAGACCTTACTCGGTCTTAACAATTACGAATTAAGTACCTAAACGGGCAACCTGGTGAG
The DNA here is from genome assembly GCA_946965025.1 of Blera fallax. Taxonomy (NCBI): domain Eukaryota; kingdom Metazoa; phylum Arthropoda; class Insecta; order Diptera; family Syrphidae; genus Blera; species Blera fallax. Next base: position 14,279,274 of record OX337246.1, on the reverse strand, counting down.
ACACTGCACTTAGATACCATCTGTACAATATGAAATTGTCAGAGACTGGCATGTGCCGGATCTATGCAGAGCAAAAGGTACATATTCTTTGCGTTTGTCCAATTGTAGAAAGGAAAAGGTTGCTCTAATTGGGGCGGGAACCTAATGCCTCAGTGGACATTAAGAAGCTGGAACATAAAGCTATAGAGCATCGTCCTAACGCATCTGGTTCGTCTGTGTCCCATAGCCACTGTGATAGAATCAAATGCGTTTGTCAAAAGTACCATCGATGTCAAGGTAGGCATAAAAGGTAGTGCCTGTGGAATGATGGTCCATCTGCTTATCTGCGTGACGCCTTCCGTCGATCAACATTTCCTATAAGCGTATTGATTAGGGTGTAGAGACATTGTTTATTCAAGAATACCTCTAATAACGAACGTTCAGCAGTCTTTCTAAACGATTTTAAGTTAATTTCGTGGTAGGATTTAGGTAGATCAATGAGTACCTCTCGCAAAGTTTGTGGAATGTTTTCTAGGCCAAAACTTGCCGTAAATAGGCCTACCGAAGGGGAAAGGATATATGGAATAATGATTGGGAGTAGGTCATCCCTATTTTATGCCTGGAAGGACTTGAGGGCCAATTGCCCGTTTAATTGTTCCTTGGCTGAATAATTTCCCAGAAAAGCTGGTAACTCTGCTTCCGTTACAATACGTGGTGCCTTCAGTAGTAACAGGAGTATTTTCGTACAAACCTCGAGCAAAGTCTCCAGGTTTCAGCTATGCCATCATATGAAGCGTTAAGACAAACATTTTTTTGTAGAAACAGAAACAATTTCAATCAAAACTCTACGAAGGATATATTCATCTGCAAAGTTGCGTGCAATATTTTTTATAAAACTGACTTTTTTTTCTCATGGGCTGGACTATAGTGAAGTGTCACATTTATTATAAAAAAAAAGTTAATGAATACATAAGTCAAACCCAACTAAGTTTTATCTACTGCCTCATGTTTCATCCTTGATTAAGTGGATGTCATTACCACCGACTACAGTAAGGCGTTTGATAAAATCTGTCATCTAACTATTTACCTTAAACTCAAAGCCCTCGGTTTTAAACCTTCTTTCATTACCTGGCTAAGATCGTACCTAGAAAAACGCCAATACAGGGTTCTCTTTAGATTTTCAGTCTCTGATCCCATTAACGCCACCTCAGGTGTTCCTCAAGGCAGCCATCTTGGTCCATTGATATTTGTCTTAACAATAAGTGATGTTGGTCACATCATAAAACACTCTGAACTGTCTATTTAAGCGGACGACATGAAAATCATTAAGGTAATATCTACCCCTACAGATCCCCTCTTACTTCAAAACGACTTAAATTCATTCTACACATGGTGCGACAAAAACTTGTTACAACTTAACGCCGGTATATGTCAATCCATAACCTTCTCCCGTAAACGCCACCCACCTCTACTCAGAACCTATTACTTTCGTAACGAGCCAGTTCCCTCAGTCACCATACGTGATCTGGGTATTATTTGTGACAGGGAGCTAAACTTCCGTTCCCACATCGATCATATTATACTCAAGGCCAATTCCTCTCTGAGTTTCATAAAACGCTGGTCTAAAGAATTCTCCAGCCCTTACGTTACAAAATCCCTTTATATTACCTTCGTCAGACCCCTCCTTGAATACACCAGCCAAGTTTGGTCACCTTTTCACGACACTCACTCTCTTCGAATAGAAGCTGTGCAGCGCAGGTTTATCCGTTTTGCCTTACGCAGTCTTCCTTGGTCCGACGACTATATCTTACCCCATACAATGATCGGCTGAAATTGGTAAACCTGCAGACCCTTGTAAAAAGTCGGGAAGTTGCTGACATTCTCTTCGTGCACCAATTATTAACTGGTACCATTGATTCCCCCGCATTACTGGAAATGATCTCCCTCCACACTAACCCACGTAACCTTAGGTCTGTTCCGCTCTTTCGTCTCCCTCACCACCGCACCAACTGTGGCCATTTCGAACCAATATCCAGAATGTTGCGTTTGGCCGACAATGCACAGAGCACGCTTGACTTTCACTCCAGTTTATCCTCCCTTAGAAACCGACTTCTCCCTTCCGTATGACCTCTCCCCAAATGATAATTTTTAAGTTTTAAGTTTATGTTAATATAATATAGCCTTAAGCTAGGTTAAGTTTTGTAAATTAGCTTTAAGTTACAGCTTGTACTAAGCTTCAAATAAATAAATAAATGTACGTACGTACTACATACACTGCCACTGGTCAGAGGTAGATTGGTCTTTTAATAAATTTACGTTACTTCCTCTTGAAGGACTTCCAAGACACAAAAGATTAAGTTTCTAAAAGCTAACGACAACATCAGGAAGAATATAAAATTTCAGAATTTCAACACAAAAAATAATCACAGTTGCACAACGGCAACTCTATTGGTATGACGCAACCACTTCTCTTCCTTATTTTTTATTTTCCTTTCCTGTTGGTTCATTCAAATTATGAACAGGAAACAAATTTCTTTTTTGACTAAATAAACGTTACTTTGCCTTCTTTGCTTTCAAAGGTTTCTCATCATTGTCTCACTATCATTTTTCCAATCTTGCATTCCCTCCCCTCACACCATCTATCGTTCGCTTTGATGAAACTTTTATCTCCTGGAATTCAGTTCGCTGTTTCGTTTATTATCATCACCCTTCGTCGTATTTTGTTTAATTGCACGATAGTGGTTTTTCAAGTTTATTTTCACTGTCACCATTCAATAAACAATATCAATTTCACACCATTGATAAACCAAAGGACCAAAACCACAAAAGTGTCCTTCAGGAGATAGAAAAGAATACACAAACATAGAGAGAGAGAGAGAATGAGAGAGCGACACCACTGACAATAAAACCAACTGAAGATTTTTCATTAAAGTTTTCTTTGAAAATGACTACAAAGCCATGGCACCTTTTGCCAAGTTTGCTGGGTCTCGCCATTGTACAAGGACACATTCTGACAATGACTCTAAAATTAGAAAACAGAAGGAAAAAATGTTTTGAAAAGAAAAAAATTGGCATTGTCACACGTATCACATGTGGCTAAGGTGCATGTGGGTAGTTCAAAACAGGAGATATTAAATTTGGTGTCCTTCGACGGCGGCTTTGGGTTTTTCTTTTGAATTTTTTTTTTTTTTAGATTATGCCTGGACTTTTGTTCGTCCTTTGTTGAAGTGAATGTGTCTGCGGATTGTTTTCTTGCTTTTCTTTTAAAAACTATCATGTGCCAGAAACTTTAAGGTTTTTTTTTTTAAATTGAAGGACTTGTGCAACTGAAGAGGGCATGTGAATGGAAACAATATGAGTGAGAGCCTCAACGTCAATCTTCGATCAAAAACGAGAGTAAAATACGTTCAAACAATGAGAAGCCTTAAACTTAAAAAAAAGTTTAAGGTGATGGGATTTGAAGCACTCAGGAAAAGTTACAAAGCCAAGGCGCCGCAGTCTCTGATCCTATATGTTTCAACAGGAAGGGTCGTGTACCGTAATTAAACGTTCGCATGTCTGAGACAATTCAATTCGTGAAAGTAAGTCCTCGAAGGATTTACATATTCTGAATGCCAGAAAAAGTATTCTTTGGGAGGGTATTGGCATTTGATCCAATGTCAGATGTGAAACTCCCGTCAGGGAATGGGTAGATGTGGAATATTTGAGATGAAAATCTCATAAGGGGCGCGAAACAAAGCTAATTTCGAGGCTAAAGATAAAAAAATGGATTGAAATAAGGATAAAGTAACAAAAGTTAAAAATTTGCAGAATAAGTTATAGAATTTGACAAAGTTTACATGTAAACTAACGCATTGTCGTCGTGTTGAAAAACATATTTTCCTACTTCCCAAGAAAGATATTTCCTCCATTCATCGAGAAAATGCCGGACGATTGTCACACATTCGCGGGACGTAAAATCTTGTACCTCCCGCTCAGATGTCCCGCGTACTAAACACTGATTCACGTCACCCACAAAATTATCTCACGATACTCACGATACTTAGCGGACGATGAAACCATTTTGGTCTTCATCGGAATGTGCATTTTAGGAGAATTGCATTTTTTCGACCGCCACTGTATGCGAACTGGACGTCCAAGCAGCACAGAGATAGCAAACGCTATCAGATCCTTCAAAAGAAATAAATTGGTAGGCATTGATGGTATCCCAACTACATTGGCAAAGCTACTCTCCCCGCTCATATTTAGAGCTTGGGAAAATGAGCGGTATGCGGAGAAGAGGAGTAGGGATAATCATCAAGCTACCAAGGGCAGAAGTGCAATTTGACGGAATGCGGGAACTGGATGGGAATATGCGTTCTTCCAGCCGTAGCCAGCATAATACCTAGAATAGCTCTAAGGATAAGAGAGCATCTAGACTCAACACTCGATTACAAACAGGCGGGCTCCTGCGTAGATCACATCAACATCCTGTAGATCATCATAGACCAATGCATCGGGTTCATCGAATTAGAAAAGGCTTTCGATAGTTTGAACAGAGAAGCTGGACAGCACTGCTCAGGAGAGGTTTCCCGGAGAAACTTATTATTACGGCTACATATGAGGGTGGTAAATACTACACTCTGCAGAATGGTAAGGTGTCAGAAGACTTTGAAGTTCATAGTGGAGTACGTCAGGGCTGCATACTTTCACCACTGTTCTTCCTAGTGGTCTTCAGCAATGTAATTCGGACAACGCCCAATGAAGGAAAACTAGGATTGAAGAGGACAATAATGTCCTACCTTAGACACCTGTATTACGCTGACGATGTTTGTCTCCTTTCACATAATGTAATGGACTTTCATGAAATCGGTCAGAATGTGCAAGCTGAGGCAAACAAAGTAGGGCTTAAGACAAGTACGGGAAAACAAAAGCCCTGAGCATTCTTAACTCCAACGCTCAACGCATGTCGAGAAAGTTGAAAACTTTTTGTATCTAGAAAGGATCGTCTCGACCGACGGTGGCACCGAACCCCAAGTGGCCAGCAATGTTCTCAGCACCAGAACAAAGCTGAGACTGGTCAGATCCAATGTAGAATCAAGTACACAAGTATTTTAGTAGCTTATGGTCAGCTCTTAATAAAGTCTCTAGGTTTCTACGTTTGAAGCACACTTGTCGCGTATCCGTTTAAGGCTGCAATACCACCGAAAAAATATATTAAAATAGTGAACTTAAAATCCTCTGTTGTGCAGGTACTTCTCTCTCAAATTTCGTATCGACTTAGATACTCAAAAATTTGAAAACTTCATGTGAATGAATGCCAGCTTCCTTAAATTTATGCAGGCCAACTCTAAATATTTACTTACATAGCTTGAAAGTTGTAGGCCAGAAAAGAAAATGCCCCAAAGGTGGACGTCTGTCACCCGTAACTCATTTCTGACAATACCTTCGTATAAAAGGAGGGTAGGGGTCCGGAACTTATCTCCTCAGACTAAGATGAATGTACCTCTCACACATGTACATAATCACAAAGGAAAGTTCTAGGGCGGAATAGGAAGTTGTTATAATATTCATATGTACTTAAGGGATGGAAATTATTTCAGTGTTTCTGATGTGAGGACATCATCTGAATGAAGAGTAATATGTCCTTAATATTCAGGTTATGTCATAGGGCGGCTACTTACTTTGGATTGACAGTTTGACAAATTTGGCAAGACATTTGCATAGCAGAATATTTTGAACTGTAAACGATGTTAGAATGACTTTTTGTTATTTTCAATTTTAAGATTTCGAAAAGGGAGAAAGTTGGTGTCTTGGACTCGTAGTGTTGTTCCTTCATAGCCTTTATGTATACCGTGCTCTGATTTTAAATTAAAGTTAAAGACTTTGTAATTCATTTATGCAAAAGCCAAGTTGGCAGAAGGGAAGGGATTAGAAAACTTGAAGCCTTGACATCAGACGATGTTCGGCTATGGTTTCGAGGGAAGGTCCACTACGATACGGCCCAACTGAATTATTTTCAACAGTTTTTAAGGTTTTTAATTAATTTTTAAATTTTTGATTTAGTTGCAGTATTATTTCGTTCATCAAGATATGAGACTTATCACCGAAAACTATTTTCTGGATCTACGAGTATGTGGCTATGATAATAAGATCCTTTTCTAGCTTATGAGTCAGGGAGCTCTCGCTTATGAATATGACTGCTTTCGCCACTAAATTTCAAAGAACGATCTGTCTGACACTCTGACTTGATTTACCTCCCCTTGATATGCACATCATGGATTGTACTGGAGTTTCGATGACCTTGCACGACGCTGATCCTAGGACCCTGGTTGCATGGATATGCAATGATACTGGACCTTTGGCATGTATGCAAATTTAGGGTCGACTTTCCTTCCTTTCAGAACGGCTTCGGCCAGAGTCTGTAATCGAATCTTCACAGATGGCTCCAAAACTGCTCAAGGGTCTGACGCAGATGTCATCGTGGAGACCAAAAACGCTAGTGTTTACTACTCGTTAACTAAACTTGAAACAGTCTTTCAAGCTAAGGTCTATGCTATCCCAATGGCTACCCACTTCATTGTGAAGAACATGTGTCAGGCTGCTCTTAAATCCTTACTCAAGTCTATAACCCGTTCCAGAATAGTTCAAAACAAGCAAAAATTCTTTGAACTTGGTCAGACTGAACCTTTTGACTCTTGGCTGGGTCCCAGGTTGCACTGGGATTGGGGAAAATAAGCAAGGCTCAGAGGATGTTTTCTCTCCATTAATGATTGTGTTTCTCACGAACGCAATTGTGTGTGGGATAGCGCTCCAGGTTTGTAAGAACTCAGCGGCATTCTTGTTGTCTCTCAGCAGAAAAGACTGAAGACATCTTAATGGCGTTCTCATATGATGTATTCGTTTTGCTAAGCATATTAACGTGTCTGGCTTAAAAGACATCACTTTCTGCGATGATAGTTTGGATCACTTCTGATACTACGGATGTCCTCCCTTTGCTCGGATCAGGTGCCAATCCTTGATGCTGATGTGTTAAATGCTGATACTGTAAGATCTGCATCACCGAAAAGACTTCCTTCTGGTAAAATGGGTAAAGATCTTGCTTCCTGGTAGTACAACCGACCAATTGCATCTCAGTGCTGCAGCGGAGTGTTTCCTAACCCAACAAGAAATAAAGGATATCGAATTTATTTATTCATTATAACAACCTGCTTACGAATCGAATGCAATCCCTTCTCAATTGTATGATTGGCCATTTGTCAATCGTTAATTATTTTGAAAATTAATTAGCACAAAGTAGCGCACCTTTTTACAGTCCATTGGGTTTTTAATTAATCCAAATACAAAAATACTTTCAAGAATAGACCTTCTGCCACCAAATTAAAGCTACTGACCTAGTGTTCAGTAAAAAAAAAAGAAAAGAAATTGATAACCCATCTCGAGAAGTTCCTTCCATAAACCAAAAGGACGCAAAGGATAAAACAAAGCAAACAAACGCAACAAAAAACAAAGTTTCACAAAAAGAAAAATATCTTCCATCACTCGGATTATTTTCTTTTACCCCATTTCATTCTCGAGTGAAGGGATTGGCGCTACTTTTAGCTGCATAATCCCAATTCCAACTTTGGAAAGTACTTTATCTTGGAGATTTTTTTTTCCTCGCATTTCCATTGTTTCCTTTGTTTTTCTTGCCATTTTTTCACAGATCACGTATACCTACATACCTCGAATAACCTTTCAAATGCTTTTCACGTGATACACAGGTCGAGAACAAAACAGAAATAATTTCACAAAATTTAGTACAAAATCCTTGCACCAGTGCACAGGTATAGTTGGTGCATTCATTAGCTTTCGCGCCGAGTGTTCATAGAACCCTCCTTTACAGACATTTTTAGCTCAAAACTATACAGATCCTTCTAACGAACGTGCTAAGTGCCATTCTCGTGCTCTAGACTTTTTAAGGATTTCCATGTAACGGATGAAAAACCACTTCAGGAAGCACCAAATGCCAAAGATACATACATTTTGCATTTTATCATTTTAATTATCCTACATCCTCATTGCATTCATTGGCATGGTGGCAGGATTTCCCCCTTCTATGTCTTTGTTTGCCTAGAAGGTGTGGGTAGATGAGGGTTTGAAAGACTAAAACACAACTCAACAACCAGTCTTATCATATCCGTTGGGTTAACCGAAAAATAAATTTTCTAAAACAAAGATAAGCAGAGCACACACACACCTCGACAGCAGCCATACTCGCACAAGATGGGAAAAGTGGATGTTGTGCTTCTCACGCATGACGTACGTTTCGTGTATGCGTGAAATGTTGAGTATAATTAACGTATACGGTGAACAGAAATGGAAATAAAAAAAAGTGGTAATGTGTGCGTCTCTCTGTAATGTGGATGGGGGACAGCGATCATGAGGATGTAGCCTCGCTCCACTTTCGTCTCAAGCGGCTACGCAATAACACCCCTCAGGAGTGGTACAAGTATGTTCTCCTCCCCCCACCCACCCCATTCCATGACAATTTACGCAATTTAACAAAACAACCGAACAGCATGACAGTGTATACTTTTCGCGACAGAAAGATTAATATGAAGTGAAAGTAAACATCAAATTACCCGATGAAGGACGCCAGGAACACGTTTTGCCGCTCTCCTTCAATTAAATGAATTACGCACTTTGAGGAGATCTTTGCTCATCCTGAAGAATTTACGTCGAAAAGGATGGGTTGCGAACAAAAAAAAACAAAAAAATACCCAAAAACTTCGGCTCCGTTAATTGAGTGTATTCCAAGAAGGATGCCAGTTAACGTCGAAGAGTTCACAGTGAAATGCAATTAAATTAAAATGAATGTTTGGAAGGAGAGATACTCGTACGAGTATTTGTCATACACACATGACACACTTGTTATTTTTTGTTGTCTCCTTGTTTTTGTCATAGAAACGAATTGGATTGGATACGCAAATTTATCTGTGTAAGAGCCAAGAGCCCGCGTACGGTATCAGCTAACATGATCTAATAAAGTACTTAAGATGTTTTCTAGGGATTAATGGTAATCGACAGAAGAGGTACTGGTTGGTTTCCTTCCTCTAGTGGTTACCAGTAGCTCAGGTGATGGTAAATAATTTCCTCAATTCATTTAGATGGAATTTTGACAATAGCTTCTGATTGCTTTCGACGTCAGTTGCTTCTAAGATTTCCATGTGTGTTTTCTAAGGAAAGGTCATTTGATCTACTAAAACTGAGAGACTCTTCATTTTTATTCGTTCTGGATGGATTCTCAAAGTGCAATTTTCAAGGAGAGACCAACTTATGCTTTCTAAAAAGATTTTTATTCATTCGGTCCCATGTCCATTACGACACTCATAACCTTATTAAAATGAAAAGGGGTTAACTCAAACATGGTGTGGAAGGGTTTTAGAAAATAGATAAGAAATTGTTTTGGCCTAACCAGTTGGCGCAACTGTTGTCATGTTACAGTGGTAAATTTAGCGACAATGGATACTCGCGGTGGATGCTATTCTCACGACACTGCTCATTTAAAAACCGATTAAGTTATCAACCTAGTTAAGGTTATAGTCGGTACTGCAGAAGCCCAAAAAAAAAATAAAAATTCTTGGAGCAATGGACCGTATGTGGTCCAGGGCCTAGCTTCTCGGGACCATTCGTGTTGTGCGTGTTATATTTTTCACACAAATGGAAGTGACCTACAGTTTTGAGCCATATCCGAAAGGCAAATTGAGAAGCCTGACAGTTACTACTCTCGGACGTTTGTCAGACATTCGCGAGAGGTGGGACCGTGAAAAACTTTTTGGTGTTCTCTGGGATTCGAACCTCAAACCTCACGCTCAGCGATCCAACGCACTAACCACTTGAGCCATGACAAGCTATTTTCCGTTGTCGGACAGAAACACACTCTTACATTCGTAAATTCAGCTGTGACTTCTAAGCAAGTTCATAAGTGACTCTATGAGGCAGCTGTCAGCCTGATTATGGGCTACGCGCTAGTAGATTTACCCTGAAATACGCAGACTAAGGTTACACTCAAAAAATCATATCTCGAAAAATTGGTTCACGACTGGCTCAGCTGGTATTGTCATGCTCACAGGAGGGATCCTTCGAACCCTATCAAAGCAATATCAATCCCATACAAGCGCGGAAGAGAGGCAGGCCAAAAAACTCCTGGATCACACAAATGCAAAAACAGCAGCATTTGATTGGCCTCAGTGACGAAGTGATCCGAAAGTGGAAGGCCTGCAGATACTTTTTGAGGTCGAATCGGCAAACCTCATAGGCGGTCCGGTCCAGCAGGGATGCAGTAAAGCAGGACGGTTGCGATCCCTATAATCCTGATCATAACCGCGCCAAATAAAGGGAAAAGAAGAATAGGAAACTTAAAGCTAATGAATCCACCCTACCCAACGCCTTCCAAAGATTGCCGTTTACATCTTATTAAATAGGAAAGATTTGTAGGATAAGCCGGATTTGTAGAATTTGGCATGAGGGGGGTAGAGAGATTTGACGTTATTTTGACAATTTTGTAAGATACGGCACTGCGTTGTAAGACAAAATAAATCGACTTAACTTCTGACAGAGATACCAATCGATTTGGAATAATTTTGGAAAAACTTGAATGTGCGGCTACAGCTGTATATGGGTCTTATTGAACTAGGTCCATGCCGTCCATGACAATCGAAAGAAAAATCCGTCCAATATTTGAAAATGTAGCCAATCGTTTTCGTATTGATTTTTTTAAGAACTTCTAAGCCACCGATGTTATTCTTGATGCTCACCATCGATTTATTCCATGAAGCATTGACGAAACCGATCATAAAACTCGCAAATTGACCACAATGAACTCCATATGGTCTAAATGAGCGGTTGCCACCTATTGTCAACTGAACAACGCCACCCAAATACAGGGTGTCCTCCGGGAACGTATACTACTTTGATTTGCCGCCATTTTGGTAAACATTAGTCTTGACAGTTCATATTTGGCAGTCGTGAAGTAGACACGTGGCAAATTTATTATGGAAAAATATTCGATAAACCAACGTGTTTTAATCGTTAAAACATTTTATCAAAATCAATCATCGATTACTGTGACGATGAGAAAGTTACGTGAAATTTTTGGGAGAAACAACGTGCCCACAAAACGCACTATTTATCGTGTAGTGAATGATTTCGAAGAAAGAGGGTCTGCAGGTGATAGGCCCAAGCATGGGCCACAACGTACTGCAAGATCGGGTGAAAACATTACTGCTGTTCAAGGAAGTGTTCAAAACAATCCATCAACCTTAATTCGACGCCGTGCTCAGGAGCTTGGTCTTCAAAGAACAACTTTGGCCACAATTTTGCACAAGGATTTGCATTTGTTTCCATTTAAGATTCAGTTGACACAAGAGCTTCTTCAAGAAGACCATTTACGCCGCCGTACATATGTCAATACGATGTTACAGCTAGCCCATGACAACCCCGATTTTCATGAAAAAATCATAATGAGTGACGAGGCACATTTTCATTTGAATGGATATGTGAATAAACAGAATAGTCGGTTCTGGGCAATGGAAAACCCTCAAATTATTCATCAGTCATCTTTGCATCCATTAAAAGTAACAGTCTGGTGTGCAATTTGGTCAGGAGGAATCATTGGACCTTACTTCTTTGAAAATGAAAACGGCGTAACGGTAACTGTGAATGGGGAGCAATATCGTGATATGATTGAAAACTTTTTGACGCCACAACTGCATGCTTTGGGCTTGATTAACATGTGGTATCAACAAGACGGTGCCACATAGCATACAGCCAGGATTACAATGGAATTACTGCGAGACCTCTTTCCACAACAAGTTATTTCAAAAAATGGTGATGTTGATTGGCCTCCACGGTCGCCTGATTTGACTGCTCCTGACTTCTTTTTGTAGGGATATCTGAAAAGCAAGGTTTATGCAAACAAACGAGAAACGCTTGAGCAACTCAAACAAAATATTCGTGATGAAATTAATGAAATACCGCGTGAAATGTGTGAGAATGTAATGAAAAATGTGCTCAAAAGGGCCCGCATTTGTGAGACTAGCAGAGGCGGACATTTACCTGATTCCATACATAATTGCCGACATTAAATAAAACATTTATCAATATAAGATCCATTCTCTTTCATTTAATCAAAAATTATAAACAAACAAAGTAGTATACCTTTCCGGCGGACACCCTGTACAAACATTTTTGCTTTTTTTAAGAGGAAGTATCTAGGTGCATACCACGATGACAGAGTAGCTTGGAATTACCACGATAACGAGATAACCCGGAAGGCAAAAAGGCTAATTATATCAGTGCTTAAAATATGTGTGGACAGAGGTTGGATCATCGAGGTTAGAATACTATATATTCACGTTGATAACGAGTCCCTTAATCCCATGTGCCACAGTTGTGTGGTGGCACACGACGTAACAAAAAAACCAAAAATTCTCTTGGATAGGATGACTAGCTCTCCTATCACCGATATGTGCCACGGATGTTATTCTGGGAATTATGTCGCTGAATTCATTCAAAAAGACGACAGCGACATCCACGGAACTTTGTTTGCACTAAAATGGAAAATGACATTGGCGCGGTACTGTTTAGAGACGTATAGCTACGTTTGGTTTGAATGAAAAGACTGCAAGTTCCCAAGAGATACGTTATTGTAAATAGAAAAATTCTCGATAAAAAGAAGGAAAAATAACTATTTTTGCTGTGTGCCTGCTTGGAAAACTTAAGACCATTGCCAGACATGGTGTCGGGTGACTGTGCTTATCAACTGTCCTACCAAAGATGTCGTTCTTTGCTTTTTTGACTTAACGTCAAATTGCTCGTACGTCTTGTCGTAGAAACATTCTTTGGTAGCGCCGTCCTTGTCCTCTGTGGGGCATGAGCGCGTTGTGAGGCTAATGTTGGCGAATTTAGCCTTGATGCGGATTGTCATAAGACATTCACCTGTTGAAGGCTCAAGACTTCTTGCCTAAGTCTGTCGCTTATAATAAATTTGCAACCGAATACGAGCAGTCTCTGCTCTCTGTAGCAATCACCGTAGTAGATGTCAGAGTTTTTCGGTTTTTCATCCTCATTTGCCCATCCCATCACACTTCCTGGATGGCTGCTATATCTGCTTTGTAGCAATCTAGGGCCTTTGCGAATTGTTTGTCTGCATGCAGTCGGCACATTCCACGTGCAGTTCTGAAGATCGTTGTCTTACTTTCGCTTGCAACGGTCGTCAATAGTAGAACCGTCCCTAAATTTTTTGTATGGTAAGGAGGTTTAGCCGATGGCATAACCCTCACCCTAGAAGGTCAGATCCTTATATGAAACCCGTATAACGAGTGGCTAATTAAACCGATACCAGTGACCGACTTCGGGGATACGAGCGCTGGCGTTGGCACATTAAGGGCTCATCTGGCACCATCTCTTTTTCAAGCCCCTGCCTCGATCTTGAAAGTTCCTTACTTCCCTGAGCTCCAAATATGTTGGAGTAGCTCAAGTAAGGCTTCCGCTAGTCTGGCTGCGTACGTCACCGTTCATTCCATCGAGAGAATTCACCCTCTTTTTGAGGCCCTGTTGTTAGACATCTGAGCAAGATTGCAGGTCAGATCAGCAAGAGATGCATAGTCTGGCATATGCGTGCTAAAGTTAGTCTGACTACGCTTGCAGTCCAGCTCCACAAGTCAGGCTTAGCATACTCTTATCGTAAGTTCACTATAAAAAAAACCATCCAGCAGCCACAACGTGGAGGTAATGATGTATTTACATATGTCCCTCTCAAGCTACTGAAATAATGAGGGTGATTCCTAGTTTAGTAATATAAGAAAAAATTGTACTATTACAAGGTGCTTAGGAAAAGTACCTCTCAGTATATTCGATAAGATACCGATCAGTTTTTACGTGTGAATTTTTGTTGAACAGACTGTACTAAACAAATGGTGTATGGCAGTGTGTCAAAACAAAATATTGTATTCTCGTGCTAGCATATTAAATGATTTAATTTCAATGATTAAATTCCATTGTTTAAAAATATTTTCCAATTCTTACCTCACTCACTTATTAATTATTTATTTAATTAACAGCAAGCCTTGAAAACAAACAACTTTTTAACAAATTACATTACGAAGTTCTACAGAGTTTCAATTAACCATATTGTGGCTTCGTTCCAGATTCCATTAAATTGGTTTGCTCAAGCAAAACCAGAAAAAAATAATAAAAACATACAGAGAATATGATTCCAAACTCCGATAAAAATTTATTGCAATCTCTTTTAATTTAAATGAAATTCTTTCTACAAGGACATTGCTGTAGATACAAAGTGAAGGAACCTGTCAACATTTGTTACCCAAATTCCTTGGACTTTTAAGCTTTCTTAAAGCAAAAGTGATCCAAGTTTATCAAGGACATGCCTTCAAGCTATGCTCCTCTCAATCAGCTTACTCAAGTCTAATTCAAAATATTGTCTCTTATACACCTACAGTCCTTGAAATTTAATTACATTCACTTAAATTATCTGCTAATTGTACTCGAAAAATATTTAAACGAAGCTTATACCTTAATTGGTTATAATACCCTACAAAACTTCCAATAGACAAAGTTACTTCTAATAAAATAAAATCCAATTACATTATAAAGGACGCGAGAAAGATACAATTTTCCAAGAAATATTCGCTTATCATTCCGAATATCTGTGTGCGACAGAACAAATTCTTAGAAAATGTCTTTCGCATCCGAGAAGAAAATCAGATAAAATTGTTCAAATGTGATTTTCACTGTCGACTACTAACGAAAGGATGAAGGCGCTTAATACAGCCGTACAAATGATAAATACACTCTTAATGGTGTGCACTGAGCGAAAAGTCTTTTCGACGGTGTAATAAAAGAAAAAAAACGGGTACAATGACATGGTGTTGTATTGTTGCGAATAGATCTTGATCCTTTCTGTACAACCACTTTGTAAATGGGTTTGTCTAGCTAGAATTCTGTTGAGGTTTATTTGAAATGCTGGTAACGCAAAATTTGTTTAAATGTAAATATGGAAATTAAGTTAAAGTTGCTTACTGGCTGTGTTTTGAAAAGTTTGTGCCGCAGACTGAAGCAGGTAGGGGATTATTTAAGAAGTTGTTGAACTGTAGGTAAACACCAGTACTACGCTGGCACGCCTCATGAATAGTTAAAATCTTCCATCGTGGAGGGTTTGGGAATGACAAGTATTCTTTGAATAATTTAGAAACGCATGGCGATGTCTAGTCTGACGTTCACGGTAGTAGGTGTAATCAAAACGAAAGTAAAGCCAGCTCAACTTTTTGCAGTTTAGTCCTTACAGATGCACAGCTAAAAGCCACTGTCCCAGAGGTATGTAAGAGTTTATTTATTTCGTGGCTCGGACATCACATCCCTGCCGTATGGCATCTGCAAAATCTACCTGTCATCTGTAGTGGCAGATAGCTTTGACATTTTACGGTATGCATCGCATGGAATTATTGCATCTTAATATCTGTGAGTCCCGATTTAAGGACAGATTATGGTCGCCATAATTGGCCAACTGAGTATGTATTTCGAAACACAATCACTAACTACAAGCACGTCGATATTTTCTATGATGTTACAAGGCCTGTGCAGGAACGTCAAGCCCGGCCAACATAGGCACTGACATATCGTTAAGCTCCGTTTGGCATATTTTGTCCTTAAATTTACATCTTCATCCCTATGAGCTCCAGCTTGCGCAACAACTTAAACTCGAAGCCCATGGTATAAGCAGTAATTTTTGAGTGTAACTGGAAGCCGAGTTTTTATTTCTTCAAGAACCCAAAATAAATTATTGAGAGTCCATTGCATCCACCACGGGTGACAGTTTTACCTGCACTAATACCGGCGGCGTTATCGGGCCGTATTTTTTAGAAAACGTCAAAAACCCGACTGGTACGGTAAATTGTCTACGCTTTGGTCAGATGATATCCAACTTTTTTTGACGTGTGATTTAAGACATTGATGTGATCGTCATGTGGTTCCACCAATAACACGCGATTATGAGACATCACTTGGCCACCAAGATCGTGTGATCTGATCGCGTTGAACTTTTTTTTGGACTCTGCTGAAGATCGTGTTTTCACCATGTGAAGGTGGGCATCTTTTAAAGGCACAACTGAACCCGTATTCTGTAGGTTAGGTTAGATAGGGTTATGAGGAAAACCTCATAAAACACTAGGCACCAGAATGGGCCCATCGCGATCCCTAGTTTTAGAATTTCCCTAGTTCTTTTCCGGTCGAATTCTGGCCACAAGGCTTTGGATACCCTATGACCTGCTATATTTGACCATCTTTAATGGTAGCCCTAACTTCGCACGAAGGTGGTTTGATATCCACGGCTTCGTCTACTGGCAATTCATCAGCAAGTTCGTTCCCTTTTATACCGCAATGTCCCGGCACCCAGCATAGTTTTACGCGGTTCTGCGTGCATCATACTTTTAGCATTGTGCAGTAGTTCCTGACTATCTCAGATTTTATGATGTTTGATTCTAGCGCTTTGAGTGCAGCCTGAATATCTCTAGTAGTTCCACAGCCCTGAGTACAGCTAGAACTTCTGATTGGAAGCCACTGCATGTATTAGGCAGTCTCAGACACACTTTCAGGTCCGGGTTCTCAGAGTATATTCCAGAGCCCGTTCCTTCGGATGCCTTTGATCTATTCGTGTAAATTGTACTCCCTTCCTGGGTACGTTATCTCGTACGGTGTGTCAAAATCGAACACGGGAGTAACGCCGTCCGTTTTTGTTGAATTGCCACCAATAAATTCATTTAAGATGTTAAGATGGAGCAGTGTCCTATGCTGCTTCTCTCAAAAGGGCCTAAGTTAGTGAGCCTTGGTGCACTGTGTCTACAAGGTTTGTAGCTTGTAAATCAAGCGGCAAAAGGTGAAGAATTACATCCAGTGCCGCTGAGAGGGTCATTTGGAGTGCACCCATTTTCCTGTTTGTTGCTTTCCACCACACAAGTGCCCCATATGTGAAAATGGGTCTGACTATCATTATATAGAGCCAGTACATCATTGCGGGTTTCAGCCCCCAGGCTTTGCCAGCTATAAATAGAGCATTCTATGCATTTTGACTCGTTCCTGTATATTTAGGTTCCAGTTTGGTTTTCTGTCTAGAATTGGACCAAGATATTTTGCGTTGTTCGAAAGGGACATCTCCACACCGTCCAGTTTTGGCCGTTTGAAGTGTGGTATCTTGTGCTTTCTAGTAAAGAGAACTAGTTTCGTTTTGCATGGATTGACATTAAGTCCGCAATCTCTTGCCCAACGACTAAGAGTCGTCAGAGCGACTTCCATGAGTTCGCCTACACGTATTCAGTAACAGCGCGTGGTTTCCACCCACTAAGCCCACCTCCTTACTTAAGTCTTAGGTGTTCAGCTCACTTATGTGGGCAGCCTGCTTTGCTGCATTTCGTTGTCGCTCCTATCATTTGTTCGATGTTCCTTCATAAAGGTTGCCATCGTGTCGTCCCAAGCACCTTCCGGCTCGTCATCTGTCTGTTGATATTGCCTAGGGTTAAGCCCTCACACAGTTTGTTCATCCCTCCTTATAGTATCACGGGCAATAGAACATGACGTGCCCTGCATTCCCGACTGCTACCGTGCAGGTTGGCCATTAGGGATGGTCTTCATGTCTGAACTTTGGAGTTAAGCTCTAAAGCACACACACATAGTCATTAAGAATCTGCGTTATTTGAAAATTGAGCCCCCCATGCTTCCTGCATATCAAAGCGTCTACATTGGGGATCAATATGTCCACCTGATTTTAGCTGAGTGACACCATCTGTCCTGTGTTCCTTCCAGTCCTTGGTGATGCTCCAGGATCATATTGACTCCTCGTTGTTGATGCTGTTGTCGTCCTGTCAAGGTATTTCTGCTGTGCTGCTTTCGCAAGAATGTCTATTAGCAGCATGCCAGGTACTATAATTGGCGCGTTGTAGGAAGTTGTTCTCTACGCTATTCTCCCTCCGTCTTCTTCTTTACGATTAAGTCTTCAAGGCACCAGCCTATATTTGGACACCATAGAGCATTGTCGATGCCAAAACTTTTGCTAAAACCAGTGCCCCTTCATATTTGGCGTGATGTTTGCTAGGGCTACCGTTGCCTTTGCTGCAGATATTGAAAGTAAGCCTTGCTTAAGGCTGAAACTACCGCAGTTTGGGCTTCCAAAGTAAGTACTAACGGAATTTTCTAGCACTTATGCCTAAGTAATTGTTCAACGCTTAATATAAGTGCAAAAGTGTGATTTCAGTCTTCACAGGGCTTCATTGGCAATGGTCTGAGCAGCATACTAATGACGAACTATGAATTCGAGACGAAGATGCACAGAATAGACTCAAACCAAACGACTGTCGCATTATCTTCGGCAACTAACTAGCAGTAAATATAATTTTCCTGTCACAGCAGCTCATAATTAATTTAAAGGATACGTCGAGGCCCCTAAACACTAAAGCAATCGGAATAAATTACTACACAAGTCGCTGACTTAATCAAAAATTTACAAAAGAAAAACATCCCCTCTGAACCTAAATCGATTCCTGGGGACATGAACAAAAGACTGCTTGTGACAGCAGTTTTTTCCTTAAAAAGTGATGACATGGCAATATATCACAAACCTCCCCATATTCCGTACAAATGCCATGCATTTGCAATGCAAGAGAAATTCCCTAGCACTCGCCATGTCCTCATATGATTTTCGAAAAAAATCATAAAAACCCTAGCGCAGGCTATGTTTATACTTGTAGTCACCCATGTTCTGCAGACAATCCAATCAATCAAATTAAAAATGTGACGTTGGCATAAATTCTAGTCGTTGTTCTGCAATTCGAATGCTCTAATAGAACCATATCCGGTACGAATGGGGATTTAATCCGTAAAATTTGCTGGTCGTACCCGTACCCGTACCTGCAACACGAACCATCAGGAGCATGAAACAGCCTGAGGCGAATTGATTTTTTTCTTTTTTTTTCACTCTCTCTCGCTCCAAATAGCTGATATACGAGTATTACGATAGATTGCCATAGCGAAATCGGTCAATCAATTTAAATGGCCAACAAACCATACCACCAACGCCGCCTTGCGTAATCCTTCATCATCTTTTGAACAAATTTCTCGGCCCATAAGAGAGGAAATCAGGAAACGGTCTCCTTTCAGTGATTTATTTTCCCATTGCACACCTCCATTACCATATCACATTGCCTGCGCCTTCAATTTGAACATTCTGCGAACAAGAAAAAATGCGGAAAAAAAACATAAAAGGATAACACGTGTTTTTGAGCCCGCAACACAGGCAATTTATTACACCATCAGGAACAGTGTTGAAATTGCTACATTAACCGGAATGCGGGAATATTTCCTTAATTCAAAATTATGTACCACAGTAAGGCCGTAAGCGTTCATTACTTAACCTCATCCTTGTGGTGTTCTTAATTCATTTAAAATGATGAGCTCAACACCCATGCTCCCCTTTTCTTTTGGTCTCCAGATGATGATGACCCGCAATCAGTGGTCTAATGTCGTGCAAAATGATATTTTCATTGTAATCCACAGAGGTCGACCTGAATAGCTGGCAATTTATGCCTCAATTAAGGTGTTCCACAAGAAGAACTAACATTAAAGAAGACCTCAAGCATCTAACTCATTTGACCGTGCCATCTATCAAGAAGAAAGTTTTCCCTTAGTTGTGGTAGACCTAAGGAGCCAGAAAGGAAACCATCATGGTAATTTGTACCGTAAATTGTATCTATACTCGTTATTGTACTGCTTCGTCTTGGATCAAAGCATAGAGAGTTTGGCAAGGATAAGCGTACATTTATAACGTTATTTACTTCCGGTACGTCTGATGGACAAAAGGATTTCATAATATGAAATGTAATTAGGCTGACGCGTGAGCCATTATTCTGACTGGACTGCATTATTCTCATATTCTCATGACCAAAATCTACTCTCTAGCTTGTGTGCGGTGGGCGTATAATGGCACAGCGGGGAAGACCTTTCTCTGCATGGGATAATGGTGACGACTTCGGGACATGATTATCTTAGAAGGATAATGACGATGACCTAATTAGAAGCATTAGTTAATTTACTGGGGTGGTCGAGACGTGTTACCTAATTGACCAATGCAATGCTGATAAGACCGCCGTCACAGTCAGCATTCTGTGAATATCCTTACAAATTTATAAAGACAAAGGCACTTGTTTTAAACAGGTGAAGACTTAGACACAGGTCCTAGATTCATTACTCACATACTCGAGATCGTCATAAGATGACCAAAATATCATCCAACAAACCACTCCAAGCAAATCATTGCCGCATATATGTACTGCTTCCATTCAGATTGGCTTACAGAACCACTTTTTAAAAGCACATCCAGCAAAAGACTCTCTATAGACAACACAAACTTATCTCCAACACTGTGTCCAATTTTCTGATTCACTTCCCTGAATTTGCCAAGCACATCATAGTGTCTCAATAGATCCACAGATACTTCTTCGAAAATTCAGAATCCTGTGGTTAGAGTGTAAGAGTTCCTCGCATCGCGTGTGTTTGTCTTGAGATATTTAAGAATTCATGGTTCGTCATTTACATGCTCTCTAGACTATGGCTATGATTTCTCTTGAATAAGGATTGGAAAGTCTTACTTTTTGATCCCTGCATACCCAAAACAACAACAACAATAACAGAATAAATAGAAATTAATTTTCGCACGTGGAAATCGCATTCCACCAAAATTTATTTCACCTTGGAACCACACGTGTACTGTGATGTTGATAAACGAACAAATGCCCCCAACTTGAAGCTCGATTTTAATTAATCTACTCTTGGGTTGAATTAGGAAAACTTAATTGATTTAATAGCGACTGGGGGCTAATAGGAAACTTAATCAATCCTGCATACGCGATAGTGGATGGAGTGGCATTCAATTGTGTAATGTCAGAGCCTGGGGATAAGAAAATACAAATATTCATCTCCAAAGACACATAAATACGGGATAAGGCTGGGATATATGTATCTTCCAAAAATGGATTGAAAAAAACCTTAAAACAAAACATTTTGATTTTGCATCTACATAACAGAGGCATTTCACATGTCAAACATGATTTCGAATGAAAACGTTCGAGAAGTGGCCGATTTCGAAAGGATTGCTACGCAAGCTGCTCTTAGGGGATAGTCGAGTGCGCAGTTCTGACATAACGATTTCAGTTGCAATCAAAAATCTGTTTTGATGAAAATTTCAATTAAAAAAAAATAACCGAGCACATAGAGATACAAACAAACGGGTAGACATACAGAATGACCAGATCGGTTTTGTAAGTTTCTCTATGAGAGTACTACTGGTACTACCTGATAAAATGGTTAACGAACACAATAGTTTCCCTCGTCTTTTATAGAAGTTAGGTTAGGTTAGGTAAGCGGGCTGGCAGAGAGAGAAAAGCCTCCTGCCACACTCAGGTCAGTGTTGACCCATTGTGTCACCCATAGGGGGGGAAAAAGGGTGCCCCTCCGCCCAATTGGAACCCTGTAAATGTCTAAACTACTCTTACTCTAGTAACTTACATGTTTCCAAGTACTTGGCAAAGCTCAGCATCTTGTCTGTAGGAACGCCAGAGAGCTCTTCAAGGTCGTGGAAGAAGTATTTACCGAGGAATTTATTTCTGGAGCGTTGGAGTCCAGGACAATGGCATAGGAGCTGGGTGGTGTTCTCAGGAACTCCCTCGTCGCCACACCCTCTTCTTCTGTCCGGCGTAGTTTCTTCATTATATTATACCCCGTGATGATACCCACGAGGATAGCAAGGGATTCTCTGTTCTTCTGTATAAGTTTTCCAGTTCTTGTTCTGTCGAAGGACGGCCATAGTTTTCTCGTGGTGTTACACGTTTCAATGGACTTCCAACTTAGGTTCGGCTCTCTTATGGCTAAATTCCATGCTTCAAGCTTGAGCATGCAAGGCGGGATGCTTACAGAGAGATCAGTTGGTTCTATTAGATCTGTTGAACCTTTCCTAGCTAGTTCATCAGCTTTTTCATTGCCTGGGATACCCTCGTGTCCAGGAACCCAGCAGAGCGATACCTTGTGCTGTAATCCAAGAACCTTAAGTTCTTCGCGACAGCATCTCACAAGCTTTGATTTGATTTCGGTAGCAGTAATTGCTTTTATAGCTGAATGGCTGTCGATAAAGAAGGTGATACCATCTTGTGGTATTGCCCTTATTGCAGACTGACGGGCAGCTGCTGTCACTGCCAGGACCTCCGCTTGGAAAACACTGCTGTGGTCTGGTAGTTTAATGGAATATCTCTAGCGATTCAGAGAAGGTGCCGGAACCTACACCGGTGTCCATTTTCGATCCGTCAGTATATATTGTTATGGATCTGGTATTAGCTATATTTCCGCTTTTCCATTCTTCTCTGCTAGAGTAGGCTCCCGTAAAAGGCATGCTAAAATCTAAATGGCCAAAAAATTCTTGCAGGATGGTCGAATGCCCTGTTGCATTTGACTTCCAGTTCGCTGACTGACTGATTCTCAGGGCACTAATGGCTGCTGATGTTTTTGTAAAGATATCTAGCGGAAGCAGGTTGAGAATAGCCTCAAGGCCTGCAGTTGGAGTTGTTCTCATTTCGCTGGTGGCACCAATGCACGCTAGTCTTTGTACTTTGGTGAGTGTCATTAGATAGGTGGACTTTTTTAGCCCTGGCCACCATACGAGACAGCCATAAGTCAGTATGGGTCTAATAATAGCTGTATACATCCAGAGTATTATTCTTGGAGAATGTCCCCAGGTCTTCCCAAGAATTCTACTACACGAGTAGAAGGCTATATTGGCTTTTGTAATTCTTTCTTCGATATTCATTTTCCAGGTGAGTTTACTATCGAGTATAAGTCCTAGGTATCTTGCGCTGTCAGAGATTTTGAGGGGGGTGCCTCCAACAGATGGTGCATTGAACTGAGGAATCTTCATTTTGTTCTTTAATAAAACCATTTCTGTCTTCTAGGGGGTTGATATTGAGGTTGATTCCTAGTCCATCTAACAAGTTTCTTAAGGGCCCCGTCGATTTGCTTTTATAGAAGTAAGTACTAATGCATAACGTCAGTCCTACCGCACCGAGGCAACAGGCAATTTCCAAGCCCTCCGCTCTGGACATCAGCGACATCCTTTTTAACTTGTGACTTTCACTCCTCAACCGGAAAAAACACATGTCGTGTCGATATAGCATAGTCCCACGTAAGCCATCTTTTGTTGAAGCCTTGATTTGTTTCCTATGATTCTTGTAGGCCTAGAAATTTTTCTTGCATAAGACACAGACAGTGGCTGTCCTTTCACCTGATCAACGACTTCGATAGGTTTTTACGTAGACAACAACACCACCAATTTTTTGTTTTCTGCTAAAGAGGGTGCAAGTCATCGCTGTAATCAGTGGGGGGCAATGTCCAGTCTTTTTTTTTTCAAAGGATTTCTTCAGCAGCTGCAAAGACAAAAAGGTCATACCGAATCTAACACCGATTCAATATCTTGTGACCAAAACTTGTAGTGAGCTATTCGTATTCAATCGAGTAAGTGTCGTGTAAAAGTGCATAATAGTACGTACGGATCTGCATAACCCATTAATTAAAGCTCTCGAATTTACCTTTTAGGACTAAAAGCACTTCATTGTACACTTTTTAAGTAACCAATCCCAGCAGTCACGGAAGAGATTAGTTGTGCCACCGATCGACTCTCATCGGTCATTGTATGTATATCCTATGCAATTATATCCTTCCATGATTTCACTGATGCAGGTAAGAGCTGAAGATATCGCAGGCTGGATTGTAGAGAAGTGATCTAAACTAGAAGAAAGCAGACGCCCAGGACATCTTCTCTAGAAAATCACTATTATTCACTTTTATGGCAGACTGGTCATCGAGGGGCTCTCTCAACATTAATTAAAAATGTTGTCTAAAATAGAAAATAGAATATTTCAGACGGAAACAATTTCATAATGCAACTCATCGTCCCACGATAGAAAGTGAAGGAGCCGAAAGACCATTCCGCTGATATTTGGGTGTAAACCGTTGGATTAATAACAAATTCAACACCAGCATCCAACCAAACATTGCGCATTATAATCGAGTGCCGATGTCAATACCACAGATACCTCCAGATGTTCTGAAGAACTCAGTGGAATAATCGCTATTGCAGAGAGGCTACAAGTACACACCACCTTCATGTTGACCTGACAACAGCAAACATTCTGATTACGGACGCACTTCGAATCAATGCCGTTCGGAATCCGAAAGAAGGAAATTAGACCGATTAGTCCATAATTGGACGGTGTTATAGTGGAGGAATACCAACATGGCTAACTTCGGGGTGAACTTGGTCTTCAACCAAAAAGTCTCCCCAGTCCGGTAACTGCCTCTGGTTGCGCACTCCAATTCGGTTGAGGTCCTCTTCTACTTAGTTGCGCCGACTAAGACAAGGTCGTCCTCTACTGTGGTGTTGTCCATGCTAGGATTCGAAAGCTCTGCGGGCCGCAGTATTAGTGTGCTTTCGGTCTACATGTCCTAGGTATCTTAGGCGTATGATTCGCAATTTTTGATTAGCACGATGTCACTGAGATAAGATCTTGTATCTGATGTTGAGGACACTGATACCTCTGTAATTGGCTGAGATTCCATTCATCAGCCAACCAAAAGTGAGTTCATGTATGCTCTCTACCAAATCATCTCCACCTGCTTTAAAAGCTCGACCGGGAAGCACATCAGGTCCTGCAATTTTGTTGGATTTAAGCTTGGGTATCCTCACTTCGGTTTGGTCAGATGAACGGAAGTATTCTCTATCATCGTCTATGCTGATTGGTTCATTCTGCCAGACAGCAGTGTGTTGGTCTTTATCGCCGCTCTACAAGGTTTCCTTCTTCATCTCTACAGCTTTCTGTATGGGAACAAGGAGCATCTTCTAAGTTAAAATCGTCACCTCGCAAGCCAGCAAAAGTACTTCTGCTAAGTAACCATGCCTTTTCCATACACATTTTGAGTCTCCCTCGCTGCTTAAATTGCTCTCTTATTTTTTCCCAATTTAAATAATACTTAACCTTCCCTGATAGCTTCATTAAATTCATTGAAATTCAAAAATGGAAAATAATGCAACTACTATCAGATTTGAACTCACAGTAGCATCAGGACAACGAAAAGGCCTATCAGTAGACTTGTTTTGACATGGACTTAGCATTTCCAATGAAAAAAATCCTTTTTGAACGAATACGTGCACTAAAATTTCATTCTATTCAACAGATAGATACATACATACGTACATTCAAAAAAATATACTTTTTCATGAAAACCTATTCAATTCGAGTTACTAATTGTGTCACGCCCTGCGCTTCCTTCCTGGATATTAAATGAGAGCTGCAGCTGTTGCCTATGTGCATATTTATGCATGAATTAACATCTGCAACAATCGCTATAAATCAGCCGAAAATCCAAATGCATTTCAAAAACAAAAAAAAAAGAACAGCATTTCCTGTAACAAATTTTCACGCACAGCCAATCCATGAGCATTAGTATCTACAACGGCGTAAATTTCCATTCTAATCGTTTGTAATTGAATTTTAATTAAAGTCACACCATGGATTAAAATGTGCTTTATCTATTCAGACACAATAGATACTTTCAGCAATGTGTAGGTATATTTACATACGGATAAACTAGCTCAATCCAACGGAACGGAAAATCAACACAGAGCTTATTTAAAATTTTAACTCCGTTCCACCCATTCTCTAAAGTCAACTTATAGTCGGCTATTACAATTGGAACTTGAAAATATACACACTGCTAATATTCGTATTAATTTTATAAATATCCTGTCATAATCAAAAAGCATACCACTTAATAGGCAACAACACCTGCTGATTATAATTAACTATTCCATCATAGAATGCTGCACGTACAGTATTACCAAAACTATTTTGCATAATAAATTCCAAAGCAATGAGCTAATAAAAATATGAAATCCGCACGTATTAAATGAAATTCCTTAAAAAAAATATTTTCACATCCTTTCGTAGCAATAATAAAAAACAAAAACTGCTTGAGGTAATTTAATTTCGTTTACTAGGTAGGTGTACACCCTTACTTAGAATATTAACCAGGTGGCTTATATAAATAGAAATAAATTTAACTTAATAATAAGGAAACACATAAAAATCCAAACACACCATCTGTGTCCTTAAAATCCATTACGACCGAACATCCACTTACACCCCGTCTAAATATTAAATTTTCAATCAAAAAAGGCAAACACTTTCGTTTAAACAACCTGCCTATTTACTTTGAGAATATAATTTAAAAAAAAAAAAAAACGGAAAACGAAAAATGTATTAAATTAGATTTGCAACTTTTGCAAATATTTAAATTATATATCCCAGGGTCCTGGTCCACTTGTCCAAATCCGTTTTCAAAACAAAACTCCTGCACTCATAAGGAAAAGTAAAAAAAAAAAAAAAAACACTCAATTGATTTTCCTCATCGACCCTCGAAACAAAATAGAAATCCTGAACGTCGGACAACGAAGGAAAGTTGATAAATCTTGAGGAAAATTTTTATTTTTCAATTTCTCGCTTAAGAAAATCCAAAGGCAAAAGAAAGAAAGAAAGAAGACAGAAGAAACAGAATCGAAATTATTCTTTTCTCTTTTGAGAATCGAATTTAATAAAGTCAGGATATTCTTTCATTCTTTTTGGGCACTAATCCGATATTACTTCTCATCATCATCATCAGCAAATTGTAGAGGATTACCCCCGATGGCAAACGCGATTGTCTTTTGTGCGGGGGAGCATGGACTTAAACTTTCATTTTCTGCTTCTCATCCTTTAGCCATGGGCTGACACACACACAACACAACTGCGGTGAAATAATAAAAAAATGAATAAGGACGAATCTCGATTTGTCTGTGTCGTCTTTATTATGTAATGGGAATTTTTTCGAGTGTGAAAATATGAAACTGTAGTCGTTGTACAGTCACACACGTCATTTCGACGCAAGTACGAGGAGTCCTTTCACTGAAACTCTTACAAATACTTGAACAGTGTGTTCAACAGAATGCAGGTTGCTAGTTGAACATAAAGCCGAGCGCCAGACATTGATTTCGTTTTTATACAAAGTTGGCAACCCCTATATTTTCATATGCATACATATGTATGACACCTGTCAATGTTAGAATTGGTAAATATGGAATTGAAGCTCATTATTAAAATTGAGACAGTTTTTTGAAGCTGTTCGCAAACTTCTTGGAATTTTTGGTCGAAATTCTGCTCCAAATGTGTCATCAATTCGAAGATTAATTAGAAAATTTGTAAAAACTGATTCAATTGTAATATATCACCAAGATGTCCTGGTAACATTCACAAGAAAGGAGACCCCCTCAATTGCGTCAATTACAGAGGTATCAGTCTCCTCAACATCGCGTACAAGATCTTATCTGTCATATTGTGTGAACGCCTGAAACCCTTCGTCAACAACCTGATTGGCCCCTATCACTGTGGTTTCAGGCCAGGAAAGTTCACAATCGATAAAATTTTCACAATCCGGCAGATCCTGGAAAAAACCCAAGAAGTCCAAATCGATACTCACCATCTTTTTATCGATTTTAAGGCCGCATATGAAAGCATTTATAGAGACGAGCTATACAAAGCCATGTCTAGTTTTGGCATCCCTGCCAAACTCGTTCGTCTGTGCAGGATGACGATGGAGAACGCTCGCTGCTCCATCAAGGAGACCTTCGATGTCAAAAAAGGATTTAGACAAGGCGACGCGCTGTCATGTGACTTCTTCAATATCATTCTTGAAAGAATTGTGCGAAACTCACAAGCCAACACCGGAGGCACAATCTTTCAAAAGTCTGTGCAACTACTAGCTTACGCGGATGACATCGACATAATTGGCAGAACACAGCGGGCTGTCACTGGTGCGTTCGGTAGTATCGAAACAGAAGCCGCCAAAATGGGTTTAGCTGTAAATGAGGCCAAAACCAAGTATATGCTGCCGACAAGAAGGGACACACAACATCGACGAATTGGACAGAAAGTCACAGCTATAACAGCTATAACTTCGAGGTAGTAAGGGACTTTGTCTACCTTGGCTCTGCTATTAATACTGACAATAACATCTCGGCGGAAATTAACCGAAGAATAACTCTTGCCAATCGCTGTTTCTTTGGGCTGAGAAGGCAATTGAGTAGTAAGGCCCTATCTCGAAAGATTAAGGAGACTCTTTATAAGACTTTAATCATCCCAGTCCTGCTTTATGGCGCTGAAGCATGGACTCTTTCGAAAGCGGATGAAGATATCCTTGGTCGCTTCGAGAGAAAAATTCTTCGGAAGATATACGGTCCCGTTTGCGTTTACGGGCTTTGGAGGAGAAGATTCAATGACGAAATCTACGAGCTGTACAGCGACATCGACCTAGTCAAAAAACTGCGCATCAGTCGCCTAAGATGGCTAGGACATGTAGAGCGAATGGACACCAATGCTCCGGCCCGCAGAGTCTTCGAATCTGACCCGGAGGGACAACGCAGTAGAGGAAGACCTCACCTAAGGTGGCGCGCACAAGCAGAAATGGACCTCAACCAACTTGGAGTACGCAACTGAAGGCAGTTAGCTAAAGACCGGGCTAACTGGAGAGGCTTGTTGGTTGAGGCCCAGGTTCACCCCGAACTGTAGCGCCACCTAAGTAAGTAAGTAAGTCCTGGTAACATTCCCTTGAATACACCGCAATATGAGGACGTGTTACTGAAAACCCATAGCGATCAATTCGTAATCGTATAAAAGAACTTGATGTTTGAGGAAGCACTTTACAGGAGATTCTTACGAAAAATCTCGATCTGCAAGCGTACAACATTCAACTGGCCCAAGAACTCAAAGCAGACAACCATTTGAAGGGAACAGAATTTGTTAATTTTGCCAACTCAATGGCAACGTTTTCAACTCAATGAATACAGGAAACTCTAAACTCTAAAGCAATTCTGGGGAAACTATTGGTGTCACTATTTGACGCGGTTCTTGGGCAGGTCGAATGAACCTCTGATCAAGGTAGCTCATCGATGAAAGACAAAATGAGACGCGACGAGGATATCCTATTCAAGATGTTTTCGAATACATATATCAATAGAAACTAGATAATTGCATTAACATATTAAAGTATGTCCCAATGATAGATAGAGCCACATGATGTTCGAAATGCATTCGACCATGGTACGTAGGAAACAGAAAACACATTCAGACAGCACATCTAACAGCTACGAAATAGGTACTGCATAGAAGCCTCAATTAGAGGCCAAATTCTAAAATACCATAACTGCATGTAGCTCCAAATGGTGTTATTTTTAGCTCTGACGAATTATGTTTGTATCCAATGCGGCCACTGCTGTAGGGTTATCAGCTTAAGCAAGTGACTGATAAATACGTTAAATCACTCAATCTTGGAGGACATTTTTTAAATTGATTTTTGTTTCGATAACTCAATTGTTTTGGTTGCTGGGTGCCACAGACGGCCATCCAATTGCAACCACATGACCACATGTCTTCAAGATCCTTTTCACTTAAATTTAAGAGAAAATATTGAGTGATCATCGATCTGGAACCTGCGCCATAAACTGCAACGGGCTGTCTAGGACAATTCAAAAGAAAGAAACCCTGATGACGCCTGTAGAATCCGCACCATGTGGCGCAGGTTTTTTGATGAAATCGAATCTGCGAAATGGCTTCAGAGCTCACCCCAAAGTGGCAATTTTGCTCATTTTCTCATTCATCTCATCCAGCCAATAATAAGCCTGATTACTGACTAACATTCTTCGAGGAAACAGGGGAACATTTCGCAAATGCTTGTAGGCCCAACCTTGTATCAGAAATTCGACGCAAATGATGGGTTTGTGGCTTCATTTCTTGCACCAGTCGAATTTTGTAATGTTGTAGACCAAAATATTTGCGCATCGTTTTCCAAGCTCCGGCCCGAAAAATGTTCGAATCCACCTTCGAGAGATGGCGCAGTAGAAGAAGATAGCGATGGTGGGTTACGCATGTGGAAGGGGACCAGGCGTGCGAAACTGGAGACTGCTACCAGAACACCGAGATGGAGGCGCTTATTGGTTGAGGTCGAGGTCCATCCAAGACTGTAGCTGCACCTTAAGTAAGTAAGAACGGACAAAGCCGAAATTACTGCGAACTATTGTTGACATTGTATCAGATTTCGGATAACTTTCTTTTCGAAAAAGCCGATTAAATAATTCCAAAAATGCACGAAGTGCTACATAAATTTAAACCATTTACTTTCTTGTAAGACCTGCCACCATACCTGCCTAACACACTGTAACTTCTGTCACATTCCTGCCTTCTCAGAGTAAGTGACGACGATGACTGACTGTATCTGCCTACATTTGAATTCTCGTGTAATCTACTGCATATTTCAATTTATATGATAATTTCACTTCGCCAAACTTAACTTGATTTGTTTCACATGCATGGCCACATACAGGGAAATATTTTGGTAACGTCTCCGTACAAGGATAATAACATTTCAGCTTTCCGCAATTGGAAGACCTTCGCAATTCAATTTAGAATCGAAAATATGTCAAAGAAATCCTGCTTTCCGTTAAGAGGGACATCATTTTGTCTATCCACCCTGCTGTTTATCTTTCTTTTTTTTTTTGCACCACATCAAATCTGGTAGGTATAAATCTCAAACTACTAAAGTCCTTGAAACATACAGCTGTTGTGACATTGATGGATTACTTTGAAAACTGTCGCACTGTAAATCCTCCAAAGCCAGTCACTTACGGATGGAGTCTGTTAAAAGTGATGCAATCATCTACTTCAAATATTAATGTATCCACGATGAATACTTGACATTTGATATTAATTGTTGATTTGGTGAAAAGTGAAGCCTGTGAAATATCGAAGGACAACGCTTACGAGCGCATACGAGTATTTATTGCTACGTCAAAGCATAATTGCCTTGTAAAAATGTTGAACAGCACTACTTGTGTCACGAGTGTTCGATTCTAATCGATGAGACATATGCCTCCTGCACTTGTATAGGTATAGTAGGTGTCAAAGCATTATCCTTTTCGTGTTGGGAATATTTAATGGGTTTTGTTAAGAAATAAACGAACACAAGGCACATGCGAAAAAAGATGCTTGTTGCGCATGTTTGATGTGGGTTTATATCAGATAAGGTAGTGACATGAAAATATTTGTATCAAGGATATAGGCAGACAAGTCGATTAATTTTGAGATTTGACTAGATTAAGATATCGGATGTTGATGTCAGGAAATCATATTGTCAGCAACTCACTGGAGGGGTGGCTCTCAGCCAAACAACTTCAAGTAGTTTATATTCAGGACGCGTTAGAGAGGGAAATTATATCCATAAACGTTATATGGGGGGTGGGGGGGGGGGGGGGAGGAAAAAAACGTTGTTTTATATTCATGTACAAAGGTGCGGGCAAAGATATGATCTTTCATCAGGACGAATGTTTTTAGTCCTTTAAAAACTGGTTCGCATCCATGTACTACGGTTCGCAAAAGTTCCTTAGAAAATCTTCTATATCCCGACACTGTAAAGGAATATATATAAAGAAGCTCCAAACTATAGAAAGTCCCTGTCCCTGGTAGATGCACACACTGGCATTATCTTCGGAAACCACTCAATGAAACATAAACTGAGAGTCTGCTGGGATATGGAAACATATGCAGTGGCTGCTGGAATGATAAGACCCTAGAGAGCGCACCTTACTTTCTCTGCTGTCACCCAGATCCAGGAAGTTATTATTTCCCGACATAAAAGCAAGAATCAGATCTTAGCTGATGTTCCACTTATCAATCTTTTCAAGTTACTGCGGATGACTCTACTTATAAATGAGGAGTCAGGAAGTAAACTAGTACGTAACTAGATCAGAGACCAGAACCCTCAATTGGGCATCAGACTGGATTCACAAGAACCTAGGTGTAATGAGATCGATTTTTTCCCCTTCATCAACCCAAAAACATAACATAACCTAAAGGAGAATAGTATGACCTATGGATAAACTTTCTCTGAAGACCCCTTAGTGGAGTGGAAGGTTTGGCGCCGGAGTCGAAAAAAACTTCAAAGAGATTTTTCACGATCCCACCTCTCGCGAATGTTTGACACAAGCGTCGAAGCACTCGCCTATGTCTATCAATCCTCTATCCATATGGCGAAACTCGGTCACTAGTACCTCTACTACTGTATTGTAGAAAACTCGTTCCGCCCTAAAGAGGAAATTCAACTTCAAGCACCTAAGCACCGCAGGAGGAACCGGAGACTTTTGAGACCGATTGAGCGGGAAACTCTTCAGAATGCCATCCATCACCTGCCACAAGCTTCAATGACCGGTGGCTCCATTGTCGAAGCAACCATAGGCCACAAAGCACCCCATAAAAACCGTTGAATGATGATGAATGCACGAGTCGGAAAAACGTGACAGAAGAGGTATATCTAACCAGAGCGGGAGGAATACAGACCCAAAAGGCTAGAGAAAAAGAAAGGACTTTCTCGCTCAGTCGGGACACAGGTTCTTCGAAATATGGGAGGAAACCTTGTCACCGACGCGCAGGAATTTTAAATGGATTTGCACAAATGGAAGAGACCTACAGTTTTAAAGCCATATCCGAATTGAGAGCGGGTGTTTGAAAGACATCCGCAAGAGGGTACCACCTCTAAACATTTGATGTTTTCTGCAAAACGAACCTCGAACCTCCCTCTCAGTAATCGAACACACTATCCACCGTGCCACGGCGCACACACCAGAAAAAGGAGTTCACGTACATCGGAGTAAATGTTAACTTCAGGAACGATACCTTCATGAAGAATCAGGGAGGAATCACCCTAGCAAACAACTGCTACCTTAGTTCTACAAAACAACTGTGCTCAATACAAGGACGACTGATGGTCGATAAGTAGGAAGGCCAAGCAGATCCAGATCTTGATCTCCTTCTAAAGAAAAATACTTCATCGAATGAGAATGGGTTCTAGGAATTAGCGTCTCCACCTTACAGTCCTGACCTAGCACCTAGTGTATAGTAGGACTTCCCAAATTTGAAAAATGTGGTACTCGTAAACAACCATTTTGAAGGCGAGTCCTCAGAATTGTTTTCCATATTCAAGGCGATTGTAGGGAAAAATAAAATTATAAAACTAAAGCACACCCGTCTCTTAACTTGTTTTGGTCACTTATCCAATGTAAACCAAGAAAACTTTATCTTGCCTCAAAAAAACAAACGTCCTTTAACCTACTCCTTCGTATATTCGCCTTATTCTACCCCAATTCGTAAATATTCAATAGTTTCACCCACGCATTCACCCAAAATGCCAGAATATCAGTCATTAACATCCACCATTTACTTATCCTGCCGGCGCGGCGCCACTATTCCCAAAATAAACAATTTCTTTCATCATAATCCATAGAAATTTTCAGTTTAAGGATACTTTTATTGCCCTTAAAGGAAGTGCGCGTTCCTTCATCAAAAATCAATACCCAATTTGCTATAAATAGAAAAACCTTCCCCACGTCCTATAATCAATTCACCTTGCTAACAACAACATGTATGAACTTCAATCAAGGATCTCTTCAGCAACACTCAACATAATGGAACAAAATCTCCAACAGAGCGTGACACAATTGAAGGCAAAGTGCACGTCGTAGGAGTTCAAATGGCTATCGATGTACGTACGTGTGCTACTTCCTGCTTTTATACTTGCCGTTTCCAACTTAGTAATAAACTAATTAGTCTCTGTAAATGGAAACAACCTCAGCTGCAAGACATGGCACAATCTTAATTTGCCGCGCTCCTTTATTTTTCCACCCCACATGCACAGTATACGATTCCTTCCATTGAACGCACCACATGCTTCAAATGTATATACAACATGCACTAAAATTGCAATTAACTTGTGACCTCAGGAAGCTGTGTGCGCCTTTTTTTTTTTAATCTTTCTTTGGTTTTATACTGAAAATAATTACACAAAAAGCAAAACATCCTTGCCTGGTAGGAAAAACACAATACTCGTAGCTAACGTAATAGGAAATCCCCAAGGATGTACGAATTCATGCGAAAAAAGACAAAAGCCTTTTAAATAACTCGAGGGAGTAAGTTGCATATCACCTGGCAAGGATGTTTTCCTCCTGCATAAACACCGTCCTGTGCACGTAGCGGATGAAGGCGTTCGCAAAAAAAGGAAGAAAAAAAATAAATATTTCCTCTAACTGAACATCATCATTGCATAAGTGAGCGCCGCGGTGGCAAAATCTTAAAGTCTTCATCGCTCCTTAGTGGCACCTTCTTCTGTGCACCTTTTATAAATTGTAAAAAAAAAAAAACTGCACAAGAAAAAGGCTGACGCCTATTTGGAATGTATTATGTGCTACCCTACAACTTTTCTCTTAGAAAAGTGAAAGTATCTGTCACCAGAAACAGCTTTTGTCATTTACTCGTATCATCAATCTTATTTGAGAAAAGCTGGTTATAGAGGGTTACCCAAAAATGTTAAGTGGATTTTAAAAGTCCAAATAACTTTGGAACAAAGCAATTTTTTTTGCTCTCTCAGATTTCTGATTTTGAATATTGGTGCTGGACGATCCCACAACGGATCTTCACTGTTTAATCTAGCATTCGGTACCACTCCTTAATTGCAAGGACACAACGAAAATTTCGCAGTTATTTTAATGGTAGAAGTGCCCCATCTACAGATGACATCGTGCGTTTTATTGCCCGCTTGTTGGCACCAAGGAATTCTGTTCAATCATAGACAAACTGCAAGACCTGCGTCCGTACATAACATAAGCTGCGTACAGGCATCCATCTGTTGACGAAAGCCTTCGACATTGACCAGGCGGCATTTTGTCCCAGCTAAACACAACACGGTCGTCCTTGCAGACAATTTCAAGAAGGGATTTGCATTATTTTCCAACTGCTTGCCAGTAGACACACAAGTCGGTTATTATTTGCCCGCACGCCGTTTAAAAAACAAAATCAAAATCCAATTTTTTGGAGGAATTGATTATGTCATTCGAAGTTCATTCTAACCTCAATGACTTCGTCAATAAGGAGAATTTTCCTTTCTGGGGGGTGAACAACCCACGAATTCAGGATTGGCGGCTGCATTGCAACCAAACCCCCGAAGCACTCAGACTATATACGGATCATTGTACTGCCAGGCGGCAACTCCTTTTTTGGCGTAGTAGTTGGAGAAACTACTACTACGTTTCTCTTTTGTGCTTGATGGCTGTTCCCCAAGCATGGTTTGAACTTACACTGGCCAGGTCACAAACACACTACCTCCTACTCCGTGGTCACTTCGGGTCACAGTTTGGTGTGGTATCTCGGCTGTAAGGGTCCTTTTTTCCTTAAAAGTGGAAATGGGTATCCGTTAAATGGGGAAGAGTATAGAGCAATGCCTAGAAAACATTTTACATCCGGAGCTGGATAACCTATCCATACGATGACTATTCTTCGAGAAATGTTTCGAGCTCGAATAATATCAAAAAATGGAGACATTGGTTGGACGGATATTTCCCAGACTTAAAAACTGCAGACTTCTTCGCTTGGGGATATCTTAAAGGAAACGCTTACAAGAATAATCTCCAGTCTCTTACAAACCTTAAAAGAAACATAAAGTCACGTGTATTAGCCTTGGCAGCACAAACTTTGGTTCCGAAAACCAAAATGGCGGTCAACTTAAAGATAATATCTTCTTCTTCCTTTTGTTCGGCGAGGTTATAATCAGGATTATAGGGATCCTAACCCTCCCACTTTACTGCATCCTTACTGGTCCGCCTGTGGGGTTCGCCGATTCCACCTCAGAAAGTATCTGCAGGCCTCCCGGTTTCGGATCACTTATCAGTATAAATCGATGAATCGATTATTACCACTTGGAAAAAGGGTAAAGGGGTTCGATAGCCAGATATTCATATTTTGCACAAGTCCAAAGATAAGCCTGGGGGTACCTAAACTACCTTTAAAAGTTTTTTGATTCCTGGCGCAAAGCTAAAGTTCATCTTAAATACATAATCCTTAGTCTTCATGCAAACTGACTTAATTGATTAATCGATTCATTTACTCATACATGTGTACTACCTAAAATACGTTACAGCTATATGAATAGATGAACAAACTCCCCACGCGGTCGTTTCTACTAATCTCTTAGCCAAGTACCTCCATTAGTTCTATCAGTTACAACCTATGGATTAAAATTAACATACCCTAGTAGAAACAGGTACACACACACACACGTTGTCAGTCTCCTTGCGAGGTGTAACACCAAAATTATGCTCCTCGTAATGTGCAGTAAGAAGGCGCTGAAGTAATACCTACGATATAGCTCTGACTGCCAAGACGAAGCACATATAAAAGGAAATATTAAAATTTCTAGAGAGAGGAAAAAAAAAATGAAGAAACGTTTCTTAGCAATCACCGCTATTAGAAGTGTAAACTAGAGCAATTGAAATTGATTGCAAAGCAGAAGGATTCGAAAAGAAAATGCATTTGAATAGAAAAGGCAGCCTTTTGAGGCATCAAAGAGTTTGAGTGCAATAAATTGGAAAATTTATTTAATACTGACATTTTTTGTAGCATTTGGAAAAATAATTGGTTCCGTTAAGAGACCTATGGAGAATGAATTCATAATTGGAGCGTTTGAGCTTTTAGGAAAAAATAAAAAAGTGCAAATGTCCTGTGACAACCGCGGTCTAAGACACAAAGTGAGGGGTAGCCTTGGGCATTTTTTTAATGGTTCTCTTTTTTTTCTTAGTTTTGATTAATATTTTTTTTAAACTTAAGAATTTGAATTACAGAGTCTGAATTAGAGCATCATACTTGGATGCGGAACAGTGGAGTTTCACATTCTGTTAACTTTGAGAGCTTCGACGTCTGGAGTCTATCAAAGTTTGACGCTCAATCCCAGTTCACAAAGGACATACGTATGTGTAGTGAGATGGCCGACACACGAGCCATCTACTACTTTCTACTTTCCATTCCCCTAGTCATGCATCTTTCTGCTTAATGAATAGAAGCAAAGGGTGTTTTTAAGTGAAAATAAATTTAAATCAAAATACAGGACATTGAGTTTTGATCTAAAAAATGATTTTGTTTGAAAGACAATTCTTTATCATTTAATATTTAAAGATTATTTCGATCGTATGAGCACCGCGACTGGCAATATCCATAGCCATATCCTGTTGATTAAATTTTGGGCCCGTGCGAGTAAATCAGCGATTTCACGTGCCCCCACAGAAAATATCTGAGCGGCGTTAAATCGCTGAATCTTGGCGGCCACTTGAGAGGTCCCAAGCTTGAAATCACTCTCTCACCAAATTTTGATTTCAATAAATAAATGGTATTGGTCGCAGCATGACACGTAGCCCCATACTACTAGAAATCAATCAAACAAATCATCCACATCGATGTCACGAAAATTTGGAAACATTCATTGATCGTCTTTCTGCGTTGGTCACTGTGACTAGAACGTAAGCTCCTGCTTCATTTTTTAAGAAATAAGGCCCGATGATGCCACCAGCGTACAAATAGCGTACAATACATTTTTCTGGAGGTAATGGTGTGACTTCCGGATTGTTCTCGCCCCAAATATGAGAATCTTTTTAACGTGTCCGATGTGCCAAAAGTGAGCCTCATCGCAGAACGCAATTTTGCCATAAAATCTCGGATCACCTTGCAATTGACTTTGAGTCCATTCAGAGAAGGTCCAATGCATGCCATGATCCAACGGCTTCAATTCTGGCACCAAATGAATCTTGTAAGGGATTAGACCAGGATTTTTGTATCAAAGAGAGCAACCAAATCCCAGAAGCACTCAGTAGTACGGTCCATTGTACTACGCTCCTTTAGTTGGAGAAACTCAGTAATATGTTCAATTGGGCTATTATTCGGTCCAAAAAATGTACGAAGTGCTCGATAAGTTTATGTAGGTTGGGTTTGGTTAGGTTAGGTTGGCTGTCCGCACGAGCGTGCAGACACACTTAGACCAGTAAAGGTCCTTTGTCATACCATGGATCAAACCAATTGCCCACATAGGGACCAACAAAACCAACCGCAGCTTTTGATTAAGCGATGGATGCACATGACGCCTAAGGACGCCAGATCGCCAAGGTCTTCAAGGAACGGGGACCCTAAATGGAGCATTCTTTTATGCGACAAAGCTGGCCAATTACATAGGAGGTGAAGGATGGTTTCCTCCTTCTCCTCGTCCCTACAGCTCCTGCAGAAATCGTTAGAAGAGTCTTCTGGCATGTTGGCCTATAAGACAGTGTCCAGTAAGAACACCGACAACGCTGCTGATCTGTGATCCCCTTAGTTTGACCAACTCGGCACTACGTTTATGATCTACCCTAGGCCAGATCTGTCTCGGAATGTGACATGTTGAGCCGTTTTCCCATCTGGGGTTGGTCTTGCTAATAGCGTTCAGCTTTAGTAGATGCTTACATGTAGCTAGGGGTATACCTGGGGATTGCCTATCATGCAGAATCCGTAGAGTAGTACCCTGTCTGGCGAGGTCATCTGCCCTGCAGTTGCCTGGAATGTCTCTGTTGCCTGGCACCCAACATACATAGGTTAATGTTGAACTGCTCTGTCATCTCCCGAAGAGATAGACGGCAGTTGAAGGCGGCCTAAGGCCTTAGGTAAAGGAGCACGATTCCGCAGACTTGATTGCCGCTTGGCTGTCAGTGAAAATGTCCCTGACAGATAGTATATCACGCTTCAGCCAGGACAGGACTTTCTTAATCGGCATGATTTCCGCCTGAAAAACGTTACGCCGATCAGGGACGCGGAAAAAGTTTATGTAACTGAACACTGATTTCTATCCTATTCTATTTGTGAATCTTTCAACGGTGAATTGTTAGATTTACTAAAAACAAAAAAACATTGACAAATATGACAGCTAGTTTGACACTTATCCCTAATGAAAGTCCAGCGCCTCGTAAAAAAACCGTGCGAAATAACCGGCCAATTTTATTTTCATTGACTCCTCAGGACAGATCTGCTCAAAATTAGTCTTTCAAGTTATATGTACATGTACATATATGTATATGTGTATATGCATAAAAAAATCTCTTTCTCTTGTGAATAAGAAAGGACCTACAGTTTAATACCATATTTAAAAGCCGAGATTGAAATGCTTTCTCATGACAGTTTTTAACTCTCGGAAATTTTATTTCCTGTGTGTGTTCTGAGGATGAAATCTGAAACATTCCGCTTAATACAAAGTATAAGACCCAAATAAAAATACAAATCATTTAGAGAGGATTCAATGTTGGTGGTGAACTACCCCATTACCCCATAACAGTTTCATCTTTATGAAACCGATGTACATATGTATGTACCTTCAAACTTTCCCGAGAAAATTATGTACAAAATAAATCCATTCAAAAGCCACCATAAAAGCGTGTCAAACTATATAACACATGCACATATGTACGTATGTATATTGCCTCCAAAAAGACCCTTAAACGGGCCAAATTTTTTATTACAAAATGACAAGGATATCGTTGCCAATTTCGACCCAAACGAAACGTTCAACACGTTCATAAAATCACTTACTGCGACTGCCTTATTAAAGTCGTCAATCAACAATAAAAATAAAATTTGTTATTTAAATTCTTTGGCTGTAAACAACCCAGGAAAATCCTACACGTTTCAATAAATCCGTTACGATAGGAACCTACCGTAAATTAATAACGATTTTCGCCTGATCCAAAGTCCGGAAGTATTTAAATGGTCTCCTTTCTGGGAATTAACTATAAGCCCATGCATATGAATGAACGATTTTCTAATGAGGGTATTCAATCTATTTATAGGAATATACCACCTACATGTGAAGCAGAAATTTATAGGTACACATCCTTATAATAAATAAAATTAAATTCAAATTGTTTGGGCTGCAAAATAAGATATAAATCTAAATCCATTCAAATATTTTGAGAAATTAATCAAAGAAAAGCTCGCACTACGCTTAGTGTAAACAAAGAACAAACGTGTTGCATTTAACTTAAGTAAATATTTGTTCCAAAGATAAGAAAAAAGAAACTTTTTTTTCACGATAACATCCTTCATGTCCTTTATTTATTTTATAACTCGTGGGACCCTAAGCCCTCTTAACATCTATCAATAAAATTTCGATAAGAACTTAAACAATATAAAACAAATATCTCGTGCTTTGTCCTTCCCATGCTATCGTATATGTCCTTGGGACCCTTTTAAATCACTCTAACAAAACAGATAAAGATATACTCGTCCACACATACATTCACACATATGTGCATAAGTATGTATGTATTTATAGATTCACGCATATAGCACACACAAAGAGAAATATTGACTACATAATTTCCATTTCGCATTTCAATGTTGTATCACATCACATTCCGTTGTGTTCTGACTGTTCCATCAGTTCCAAATTCTTCGTCTCTTCTCCTACTCCTCGTTGATGGTAGTTTTCAACTTGTTTGGATTGCTCCCTAGAAGGAGAAGCTGGAATTCAAAATAAAAAAAAAAAAAACAAGGAAGAGAGCTCCTGTTTGATTATTATGACAGAAAATATAAATATCCTTTTTTCCAGCTTACTTGTTGTTGTAAAAATCAAAAGATATCACGGTCCCGGTAATTTATGCTCTCTACGAAAGGACATTAATCTCTCTTCAGGGGGGACCAGCACAGGCAGACGGAAGAAACTTTCTTTCTTTTCGAATTCATTGTGCTCCATTGGAGTCTGCAGGCACAAGGATGATGGCATGGGAAATCCTGCACAAGTGGAGCAATCATTTTGAACATTTTGAATGATAAGTCAGACATTGTGATAAATGCCACAGGAAAACATCAGAACAAAACCGGAATTGGTTATTCGAATTTTTGTTAAAGAGGCTCAATTGCCTGGAGAGCACAACAGAAAAAGGTCCATCACTTGAGTATGCTGTATCGAATGCAATGCAAATATGTAGTAACCATGCATTCGAAAGAGGAAGATTCAATATTTGAACAATCAATTATTTCCAAAAGGATCGCATACACTACATTGATCAATATTCCGTTTAATTCAATGGTAATTGAATAACGGGAGGAAGGAGAGAGTTTGTCTTAAATGTTTGCCTTAAATACATATGTAACTATGCGAGCAATGTCGAAAAAATAAATTATCTCTCCGCCTCAAAGGATGTTTTAAACTACCGAAGAGAAGACATAAAATATTATTACCATCGATAAAGAAAGAGACTTAGAAACGAATTGTGAAACAATAAAAAGACAAAAAGGATTCTTTTCGAAATTATGGACTTTGAAGACTGCCGGGGTTGTGGATTTACTGCCAGAGTTTTGGTAACAATCAGTGAACTAATGGAATCTACTCTGCAAGAGCTCTATATGTGACCAAAACAGACCAGTCTATTATTATTTAAAAGGATATGTCCCAGTGCGAGTTATTGGTCTATTGTACCCCCGATAAATCCTTTGGGGAGATTTGTTTCCTCTTAAGAGGGTTCCATACTACCTAGCTTTGCCTGAGCTAGAGTCGCACTCTTTCTAGTTTCTCTAAGGAATCTGAGAATGAGAAGCTGGTCCATGGATGCCATATCGCTATCTGATATTTGGTACGTTCCCAGATATGTCATTCTTTTATAGCCTCACAAGACTCCAGAAGGCGTTCCGGAGTTTACAGGGACTCATTGCAAAATCTGCCGAGACCTAGTTTCCCTAAGTTTGCCGTACCCCGCTAGGATGTTAGAATGCATAGGTTGTTCTTCCTTAGGCTGATGCATGCTACGAATTTTTTTCTTGTTACAAGCCTTAGACCTGTTTTGTCAGTTAAGCCTCAGAAAACTGAGCTGGTCCTGTTCACTAGGAAGAAGACTCTCCCGACTTAACATTATCAGAACTAGATGGCGCGACAGTAGATCTCTTATCTGAGGTGAAATATCTCGGCGTAGTTTTGGGCTTCAAGGGGAAGGTTGAAGAAAGAAAAAATAATTCACAGACGCCCTTTATGCCTACAAACTGACCTTTGAGAGAAGATTGAAAGTACAACAGCGCATCATTCACTAGATGTACAAAGCAATTATTAGACCTGTCATCTCCTACGAATCTTTAGTTTTGTGAGGTGCAACAGGAACTAAAATATATGTGAAGGAAGGAACACACTACAGGAATTGTGAACTGGACTGAATATGATACTTCATCTCCTTCCTCTTGATCTGTTCATAAAAGCTTCTTCCACAAAATGAGCTCTCAGACTTAGTGAGTCGAACCAATGAAGGCAATCAGTGTATCAACGTGTGATAAACCAGACTGAAATACCTAGTCATGTATGTAGGTTATGTTGAAATGGCTACCAGGTAGGGATAGAAAAATTCCCTACCTACTCGTCAACCCAGTTTAAGCTTCTGAAGAAGCATTAGAGGCTCTTCGTATGTATATTCATCAGATTGCCTGGATCATTGTAATAAAACGCTCCTCAGTGAAGCTTTCTTCTATGGGACAGAGTTGGCCAAGTACAAAGAAGTTAATGAATGGTGTCTTCGTCTCCTTCATCCATTCAACTTCTACAAAAGTCGTTCAAATACATGCCAAGCCTTGTTGCAGGCTTGTCTATTACTCAATGCCCAGTGGTCATCTATTATAGCGCCAATACCTAATCTGCTGAGAGGACTTTTTGGCCTGAATCCCCACTAATAGGTGCCAATCAGGCTGTTGGCAAAAAGTTTCAGGCGTTCACACAATGTGGCAGATACGATCCTGTACGCGATGTTGCGGATACTGATACCTCTGTAATTGGGACCGTTGAGTGGGTCTCATTTCTTATGGATCGAGAAAATGATGCTGGATTTCATTAATCAGGCACGCACTCGTCTGACCAAATCTTAGAAATGTGTTGGTGTGTGCCATCTACCAAGTAATTTTCAGCGCCCTGGAACAGCTCGGCCAGTAGACCATTACGTCCGGCAGCTTTGTTGGACTAAAACTTGGATATCATTATCCTCGCTTAGTTTTCGTCAGGTGGACCGAAGTTTTGGATATCATCGTCTATGTTGATAGGTTCATTCTGCGACAGCCGTTTTCGTTGCCATTATACAGTCCGCAGAAAAAGGTTTTCCAGCTTCTCGGCACCGACTGTGACTCTACTATAAGGTTTCCTTCTTCATTTCTACAGATGGGTAAAGTTATTCCATAACTGGCGAGTTCGTCAGCCTTATAATTATAATTACAGGAATATCTGTGTGCCAGCAGATGTTAATACTGAACTGCTCCGCCATCTCGATGAGAGTCAATCGGCTGTCTGGGGCTGTAACTGAATTTAGGGAGATTTGATTGCAGCTTTGCTATCCGAAAAGATGCGGATTTTGCGGAACATGCAAAAATTATTTAAAAGACGGAAACAGAGGTTAAGATTACGCCTATCAGAGAAAACACGGCCACCAACTACGTCATTGGTTTTTGAGCCGTCGTCAGTGTGGAAATTAATGAACTCTTCTTCTAAAAATACATCTTCCCCTCACAATGACAGACTAATAGAATACTTACTTGTCCATAAAATAGAGTCCTTAAATCAAAATTCAATCCCCAAATGGAATCCACTTAAAACTGTAACTTCCTAATTACTTTCCCGGAGTTTTCAAACTTCAATTTAAATTCTGCAAGTGTAACCGCAAGAACAGCCGAAAAATTTTCAATTCCAAGCACAGTGTCAGCGTTGTACCAAAATAAATTAATCAGTGTCTTTTCCTCAATGCAATTCAATTTGGTACAACCTCCACAGAACCACCATCAAATCAGTAAATCCTTAAAAAAAAAAGATAAACTACAAATTTTCTTACTTGTTGCACAACTACCCCCTGAAGAAATTAGCTGTGCGCCATGAAATACTCATACCATAAGGACATATGTACACAATACACTTCGTGTGTAAGTTCACGATCCCCATAGAGAGGAGCATGTTTCCATTCATT
The DNA here is from genome assembly GCA_946965025.1 of Blera fallax. Lineage (NCBI taxonomy): Eukaryota > Metazoa > Arthropoda > Insecta > Diptera > Syrphidae > Blera > Blera fallax. The sequence goes on along the minus strand of OX337246.1, from coordinate 14,235,266 downwards.
GTCCTCCCAGACTCTTCATTTCCGAACCTGTACCGTGTCAACTCTAGTGAATTAACCAAATCACGTACATTAAGGATGAGAAGTAAGAGTTATTCATTTCACATACAAGACACATACCCACACATCCGAACTAGCCCACCTGCTGCAAGGTATCCACGAGAGCAAAGTGTATCGAAAGGATAAAACCGAAAAATTTATAAGAAACTTTTAGCAAAGTAGCAAACTACTAGGTACAACACCGGAATCAAAAGTTTTCTCTTGTGTGCAGATATCGAGGAGCAAAGTTTGTCAACAATAGATGGAAAAAAAAAGTCCTATCCACCCAGTGACTGGAAGCTTAGCACAGTTCGAGCCCAATGGGATAAATGGAAGAGTTTCTCAAGTTTTTCTTCCTTTTCTCCTTCTTTTTCTTTTGTTCATATGTGTGTGTAAATGTCATGCTTCCTCGATCATAGAGGTTTCGAAAGTTACGCTTTGTTGATTTCCTTACAGTACATTTGAGTTTTTGCAGTCTGCAATTTCCGTGTAGAGGACCAAACTGTGATAGCAACACGAATAGTGACTGTTTACTGTAATTATTTAGGTATGAGGAAACGCTTTTCGAGATCTAAGGGAGATTCCAAGGACAAAACATGTAGTATGTGTGTATGAGTGGGTATGTCATCCTTATTATTTCATTTCAACTTTCCTAAGTTCTTTTCTTTGTAAGGAGAAAACTTTTATTTTTCAGGCAACAAATCACTTTGAAGATAAAGATTGAGAACCTTAATAAAGCAATTAAGTCAATCTTTAGGTATTTGAAAGAAAATTAAAAAGAAGGACACGCACGTACATAGATAAGTTTTTTTTTCGGTCAAATATACATACTTTCCAGGAAATCATTTGTTAAGTTGAGAGAAACCAAAAAAATTAATTTAAAAGTTGATTTCTTGTTGCTAAAGTAAAGTTTTTGTTTTTTTTTTTAGAAGTTGTATATTGGCTTCTTGGAGATACATATATTTTTTGGTCCTAAGATTTAGGTATGTTTTCCTACTGTCAAAAGTTCTTAAAACTTTGTAATCGAATACGCATTTATTGGGAAGCCAATAATAAACGTGGTAATGCCTGGATTCCGGGTTCACTATGACAAACATCTTTACGTAGCAACAAAGTCTTAGGATATCCATTCTTACCTCACCAATCAGAGAGCATTTTAATACAAACCTCTAAATGGCGTTGGTTCTTTAAAAATTGTAAGCAGCCATGCATCATGTAACTCTATTAGCACCCTAGCTCCAATCCCTTGATCTTGATGACCGCTTTCTCTTTGGAGTAGTACATTTCTATGTTCAGAAGCACCCACGAAAGGCCGATAAGTTTCACTACCTAAGCACGTAAGGAAATCTTACGAGTATTGAGTATCCAAGTCCGAACGTATTAAGAGCAACAATTTGGATATCTGCAATTGGGACTTAAATCATTCGATCTCAACGGTGCCGTGAAATAAGGCCAAACGAAATAAGGCCATATTTAAAAAGTTGGCCTTATTTCGCTGCGTGAAAGTGAAATAAAGCCATATTTCAACATTTGGCCTTATTTCACTTCGGTAAAGTGAAATAAGGCCAATTTGGTCTTATTGCGCTGCAATTAGTTATAAGAGTGCCGTGACATATGCCGCGTAGCGGCGCCCTGAGCACCTGCATGTGAGGCCGAAGGCCGTCCGGTGTATGAGTCGAGGAAATGTCCATAGATTTTTTTTTTTTTTTTAGCGAGCGTAGCGAGCCCACCCACCCCAACTTAGTATTGAAGTGACTAGCGGGCAAAAGCCTGAAAGTCGGGGAGAGTGAGCTCGCTACGCTCGCTAAAAAAAAAAAAAAAATCTATGGACATTTCCTCGACTCATACACCGGACGGCCTTCGGCCTCACATGCAGGTGCTCAGGGCGCCGCTACGCGGCATATAGTTAGGTTTCTTTTCGTTTGACATTTTACATTCTCAAAAATTGTGGACTTATTACCCATTTTAGACTGAACAAATTGTGGACTTATGATCCGACGGGACAAAATGGAAAAGGCCATATTTGGTCTTATTTCACAAACACTTATTTCACTTTACCGAAGTGAAATAAGGCCAAATGTTGAAATATGGCTTTATTTCACTTTCACGCAGCGAAATAAGGCCAGCTTTTTAAATATGGCCTTATTTCGTTTGGCCTTATTTTACGGCACCGATCTCAACTAATATGTATGTATAAGGGACAAATCATGCAGTAACAATTGGATGCCTTGTATTGACTTTAAAGGCTTCAAAAGAATCCAGCTAAGTATAGTTACTTACTTATCATGGGAGCACCTCAGAGTTCAGAAACCTTCGATAAACAGGGCCAATCTACATAAAAGTTTCCCCTACCAATGCACTGAGTCTAAGATAACTTGGCCGTACTTCATTTTGCCTCATGAGAATTGTATATGGCTGGATAAAGGTAGCATAAATTTACGACACCCTAAAAGAAATTCGACGATGGTAGACCCCAGCCGGAAGGCATGGCAAATTAAAAAAAATTCTTCTTCGAATATTTAGTCTTGCTTATGAGAACAAAATACAAGCGTGAACACAATGAAAGCCAAGATCTGAATGAAATCAAAAAGTTAAGGTCTGACAACTACACTGGTTCGGTCATATCGAACGAATAGACGACAGTAAGGCTCCAGCCAAGAGTAATTTAGAATCCCAGCTCACGGGCTCAAGATTTTCAGAAAGAACGAACTTTAAAGACCAAGCGATTACGAATACTAGTCTAGAAAATTGGAACCGAAGTGTCTGGAAGGTTAGTGTATTTTAAGCGATGACTCTAAATTTAGGAGCTCGCTAAGTAAATAAATATAAAAATATGCTCGGCAGAAGTGAGTTGGAGTGAGTTGAAAACTTTGTTCATTTTCAGTCTATCTGTTGTCCTGAAAATGCTGAAAACCTACTGAATGGCAATTTGTTATCTCTCGATATGCTTGCTTTAAAGATAGTTTCATGCAGGCAGAAAATGAAAGCAAAACCTTTTCAAAAAGAACTCCATAAAGATGTGACATTTCTTCCCTAAATCACTCGACACTGTAAAAAGGATACTTAAGGCACTCACACATCTAGAAGATTGTTTTTTTTTTAGATTAGTTTAAGTTGGTGGTTGTTGAAGAATGGACATATAATCCATTCTAGCAGACGCAAGTATGATCCAGCTCACTAGAAGCTTAAGGTCGTACCATAAGCTGAGAAGATCATGGCAATAGTATTTTACAACACACAAGAAATCTAAAAGCCACGAGAATTACGCATTTCATAACAACGCTTAGGTTTACAACACTCAAATTACCATGGCTGCTATGAAGACTTGTACTTATTAGGTAACGTTACGGATCATAGTGAACCTGTGCCTCAACCAGGTCCTTTGCTAACTGCCTTCAGTTGCGCAGTTGCGCACTCCAGATCCGTTTCTAGAGTCCTCTGCTGGAGACTTATTTTCCATGAAACCAGGTAACGATTGGGTTACAGCTTGACCGGTTTGCACAAGCTGAAGTTGATCTACTTGTATACTGCATTGGCCGTAGTAAATAAAGGTTACTAACTCTGAGGCGGATCTTCACTGCATGTCTAGCGTTGACTTTATATTGCCACGCCTTGCCGAACGGAGATGAAAGATGACTAGATGACTAAAATAAAACTTTCGTATGAAAGCTTCTTAGTAAAAAAACAAAAAAAAATTATTTTCGTTTATAGCTCTAAACTGCAGATCCCTTCCATTTGTGCGAAAAAATATAAAACGCAAAACACGAATTGTCGAATGAACTAGGTCCTGGGCCACATATGGTCTGTTGCACCAAATATTTATACTCGTCTTCCAGGAATAAGCTCATCCACCCTACCGTCCTATCATGGCACCTAGTCAGTATATCCTGTTCATCAATCCCAATGTATTGAATCACTACAGGTAGTAAACGAGTATTTTGAACGAAAGCATTTTTATCTTCTAAGAATTGTATTCTGTTCAAGGAGAAAAATTCGTAAATGTCTCTGAAAGATATTCGACTTCAATCACTTTCCTTCTCTGCCCTTATTTTCATCTGAAATACGTTATAGTGATCTTGGAGCTGGAATGGGTTGCTAAATTGTATTCCGCGGATAATAGACTAAACAGTTACCCAGTACTGGTCTTGAAACGTGTCTGTATTAACGTAAACTCGACATTCGTCCATAGCAGCAACCTTTCCCGCTGTTGTAGTTTGTAGTTTCTCGAAAATGTCAACTAAATCATGGAATAAATCCAGAATCTATGAGCTAAGTGACTTCTGGATGAATAGCGGAACTTATGATCATCTACCTGCAGGAAATATCACACCACTGATGTACATTTGTTGGTGATGTTTCCATTTTGCTTTAATTCAACGGCAGTTCACAGGACAATAACGTCATAAAGTAATATACGTCTTAAAAGTGATAGCCGATAGCCTTTTTAAACCCTAAAACCTGCCTCCTTTGCCATTTTACTTTCTGCATTTCTCAATTATAAACAGAAAAACACGTCCCTAATTGTAAATAACACTTTCCACTACAAAGGATATGGGAAAATTTTGAAAATTAATGCATTTTTAATTAGCACAAAAAGAGCAAGGACACAAATAAAATAATATTTAAATTTCCTCATAGACAAGGGTAGATTTCATTATGACCACAAGCAGACACTTCGTCATTATTACGTAACCCTTTCTATGTTGAGACATCTAAAATGCCTTTTGGGGACTTTTCCTGTTGCCTTTTGGTTTTCCCAAAAAAGATACAATCTTTTCATTTAAATTTTTTATTACCAGAATTTTTACTTAAATTAAATTAATTTTAAATGCTAAAAACACATGGCGTACAAGTATGGGAACAGTGATGTAGATTGATGTTAACGCTGCCATAATGTTTTTGAAAAGGACAGCCTTTCTATATGTACCTACTCGTGTACAGGTAATATAATTAAAGGACCAAGTCACGCATTCACTCAATTTTCATTGAAAACTTAGTTTATCCAGTGCGCTTTAAAAATAAAATCAATTTCAAGACTACAAAGGCTAATGGATTCACAGTGTTGTCTCCCTATTCGCCACGTCAATAAGAGTATTCGAAAAATTAAATTAAATTTCGAATTTCCAATCAATTACCGCTCCCTTCCAAAATTCTAATTAAAAGCCAATTGCATGTATGTCGCCTTTTATGTGCATTTAATTCAATTAACCTTTTTTTTCTCTCCCCTATTTCTGGTTGGAATGTCACATAAAAAAGAACCACCTAAAGGGACTACAATTTCAATTCCAGATTATTCATGTATCCTGCTTAAAGTCTCTCACACAATATAACACATGTCTGGTTGAATACAATCAATCAATGACGTATCGAATTTTCATCATGGAACGTGACTGGTTTCAGCAAAAAAAAAAAAATTCTCAGGATATATTTGATACTCGACTCCGCTGGGTTAGAGGTGTATTGAAATCTATTACAGGTGCCAATCCTATTTCATCACCTTACGCTCGTGCCCCATATTGCTACGTTTGGGTAATTCAATATTATTTGACAAACAACAATCGTAACTAATAAAATATGCAAAAGTTGACAGTTCGAAAAACAAATGCAAATTACTCTTCGAAGGGTGTTGTCCCAGAACAAATTGTAATTCCAATAAAAGTCAAATAAAACACACCATAAAATTTAATTCAAAGCAAATTGAATTGAAATTATTTTTTTTTTTTCAGTTAGTATGTCCATATGTATATAATAGATTTTTTAGACGAATACAAAAACTTTTAATGTGTAATGTGCCGCGAAATTTGCTATTTAAACAGCTAATTACCCACACAGTAGGTGGACCATAAAATTAGTTCAGCATTTTTTGGTTGGTTTTAAAAATGTTGTATAGAATGAATTTACTTACGTAAGTAAAAATTACATCAAAATGGAAATTGCAAACGTGCACTAGGATATTGAAGAGGTATTCAGAATCCCCTTGCCTCGTTTCCTTTTTGATTGTAAGCTTTAAAAATTCAAGTTACTTGGCGTTTGATATGTAGAGGCAGCATAAGTGTTTTTTTCAGATAAATCAAAAATGCGACTTGCTTTGTAATTGCTTTTTTTTTTGGCTGAGAAGGAAATTAAGCAGTAAGGCCCTTATCCAAACCACTTAGAACCTATACAAGATCCTCATCATCTCAGTCCTTCTTTATGGCGCTAAAACATGGATTCTGTCCCGGATGTCCTCGGTCATTTCGAGAGAAAAATTCTTTTTCTATATTTGAAATGCGCGTTATTTCGATGCTGTCACCTTTAACGCAGTTGAAATATTGACAGATAGGTACTGCCAAGGCCTCCGCGATACTATACGTTTTATACTTGAAGATCGCTGAAAAAATTATGTCCAAAGTATTGTCCATTTTTACAGAAATTGTGGTAAATTTAAAAATTATTTTTAGTTGCAACGAACGCCCTCCAGCAGATCGTACTCGAAGGCTACAATGTTTTATATTTTCCATTTTGCGCAAAAGTCACAAGTTGTTTGCTTCGAACGACTTCAACAATGAATCTAGTCGATGAAATGTCATGACATTTTGACAGTTAACGAAAATTATATTGCTTTCATTTTAGTGCTGTCATTTTTTCGTTAAGCTTATTATTTATTGAACTGCCCTCGAATGTCTTTAAATCGTATAGAAGCCAATTTATCCTCAAAGAGTGACTGTTTGGCATGGCTTTTGGCTTTGATTGTGGCATCTATGGTTCTTCTTTGAAATGGATTAGGTACTTGGAAGTGTTTTGTTACTAGCATGATGATGTAACGTTCCACTTCAGTCATCAAAGTACAAATACTTGGTGCAACAGACCGTACTTCCTAGCTTCTCGTTACTATTCGTGTTACATTTTTTCACCCAAATGGAAGACACATACAGTTTAAAGCCATATCCGAAAGGGTTTTGACAGTTATTACTCTCCGACGTTTTGTCAGATATGCGTGAGTGGTGGGACCGTGAAAAGTCTATTTGGTGTTTTCTGGATCCTAAGTTTCGAACTTCCCGTTGAGTAATTCAATGGACTTGCCACAATCAGTTATTTCGCACAATGTTCGGTAACCCTGTTATCAGCCGTTTTGAAGACGTGCATTTACCACCCGTCAACCACGATTTGACACCATTGATTATTTTGATTTTCGATTGGGAAATTAATAATAAATTAAGGATTAAATTATTACCCTTATGATCCACTAAAATTGATTCTCCTAAAGAAAATATCCATCGAGCTGTTCGCAAACAAAGCGAGTATCCATCGCAAAATTGGGTTGAAAGGATGCGCTACTGTCAAGCTAAACGCGAAGGACATTTGAATGAAATTATTTTCCAAACATAATCAAAAGATATATTCTTTCAATACATTCAATGAACGGCATTAAACTGTGACGTCTTAGTAACAATTCCAAAAAGAATACAACAAATGGCTTCACCCAAACATGTCTGACAGATTGTCGTTTCTTGCGTTTACACTCAGATTAGACTCATTAACACCATGGTTATCAGATATGTATGTTAAACGGTGTGAGTCCCCCTTATCCTACGATATTAAGAGTAAAGGGTTGGAGGACTATAAAAATATTTTTTTACCTCTTTCGTATTTTTTTTTTTTTAAAATGTTGACATTTTAATTTTTAATTTCGCTTCAATATCGAATTTGAATGAATTGCAAATGAAGAGAATAAATTTAGAACTAAATTGCAAATTTCTGTCAGACGGATTTAAAAATTCCACAGCATCGACATGGAAAGTCTTGTGACTTTATTAACATATTTTAGGAGACAACTCATTCTCATTCCATTCTCATTCGTTTTCCAAAAAGTAATCAAACGCTTTTCAAATAAACAGTTTAAAATGGTCGCAAGCTATGTATTTAAAGTCTATGTATTTCATGTGCTCACTTTCAGGAACTTAAGTGTATACAGTTCTGCGTATTGAAACCTTTAGAGGATTCTAATTACATTCGCGAGTTTGTCACAAATAACAAAAAAAAAGAGAACCGAGTGGGGAGTATTTGCACCCGAAGCATTTTGCCGAAACTCACCTGCCTAAAAGCTGACATTAAAAAAATTTTCAAGAAAATTTTATTTTTCTCTTCGGACTTAGGACTACGTGACACAGACGGAAGCTTAATAAAATGTTTGGGTATTTGTTTACTTACAAAAAAAAAATACATCAACGTTAGTAATTTGGCCTTGGCCTTGATAAGTCAGCAACAATTGGTGCTTCAAATCAAAATAACTCGTTTTTTTGATGGAATTAGCCTACAATTGTTAAAAATTAAAGTGAACCAAAACTGGTCCGACAGAATGTGGTTTGTCGAAATTGTCCACGGTGCCCACATGCCCGAAGTTATTTTTAAATATAAATGTCATGAAATGTATTTCATGTGCTTTGAAATATAATAATAAAAGGCTTTTCGATGAAAACCGTTTACAAAGACTCTACTAAAAATGTCAGCCGTTTTGGAAGCTGACACTTGTCACTTGTAGCAAATTATGTGAATGATATTTTGACAGTTCGTTTCAAAATTAATTTGCGTACCTTTGCGTTCTTAATATTCGATAGTTCGTGAATTGATGGCTGGAAAATAGGCGAAATTCAAAGGGTCTTCGTGTAAAAATGCCTTTAACTTTAATTTGTGTCAAAAGTTTGACAGTGTATCAACCAGAATAGCCTGAATCATAAAGAGCTCTCTTCTTCCATTAGACATGCTCTCACAAGCTGAAGATAATTTGACGTGCGCATGAAGCCAAATAGCAGATCTGTTCCCGTACTTTTCGGACAAATATTGAGCAAAGGGCCAAGCAAACACATTCGTATTTTAAGAAAAGCCCTCTTTATTTACTGAACTCTTTTTCTTTTTTTGAGCTGGTCTAAATTTGGCGTAAAAGTCGAATACACCCAAAATATTAAGTACCACGAAATAAAACCTATTAAAATCAGAAATTCTCATAGAAGAGGGCGCTGTAATGAAGGTTTTTGAGCAGCCCATGTTGCTTTAATATGAATTTAAAAAATTTTCAGTACAAAGTCTTTTATTTCCAACTTTAAAAGTAAGTACCCCTCAAATTTGTACAAAATCTCTAAAACGACATTCAAATGCTAAATAAAATAAATATATTTCTGGTGGGAGCTGGAGCTATGCTTTGTTATTCGTACCGACTTTGCTCTAAAATTTCGCCCTTGAGACAAGTAAATATGACTTAACTCAACCCTGCAGCAGGACAGACATGCATTCCTACGACATCTAGCATTACTTTTGGAAACCATTCCAGTGGCAGGAAGGCTGAAAACTACGCAGTTGTTGTAGTTAAAAAAAATTTCTGTAAAAGCGAGGATATTCCTTATCGAAAAAAAACTACCAATGCGATACTAAATAGTAGAAGTTCACCTGCACTACAGACTGTTCTAAACTATAAACTCCAGATTGTTTTTCTTCAAATGGTCCTTAAACCAAACAGATTTCAATTAAAAATCCTTGATAATTGCCTGATCAAGGACAATATCCGCATAACAATGTGCACATAAATATAATTTATTCAACAAACTTTTCATGACTTTTTTATTTTTTTATCCAAAATTTATTAATCCATTCATTGCCTTTAAGCTTCCTTTTTTTAATCACCACCATCCACTCAAAAACACATCATTGAGTTTATGCCATTAAAATGTTGAACATATTTTCTACTCTACCCCCATGTTGCTCCAGGCACTGCCTACGAGTATCTAAGTTCATTAAGCGCTCGTGCTCATAAATCAGTACAGTAACCTAATTTTTTCGCCATCATAAAAAACAATTTTTGGCACTGCTTCAACTTGTATTTATGTACATACATACACTGCACGGCGTGTTTATCACATTCCATTTTACATGGAAACCTTTTTAACCACTTTTGCTGATGTCGCCCATAAAATAGACATCAACTCTGTCGCCCAATTATTAAAAATTTTCCTGATCATCCATTTTCGCATAACTCTCTAAAGTTTGCCGCTCATAGAATATGCTACTCAATAAATCATTCACCAGACGACAAAAAAAAAGTGAAAAAAAGAAATAAATTCGACCTCGGTGTCGGTACTTCTGCCTGCCTGCGTTATCCTTTTTCGCTTTTGTACATAAAATCTGCCGTATAACACTGACATCTCACCTCTGTCGACGACGACGACGACGAGGAATATTTTTTTGTGCATGATTTATTATCCGAACATAAAGCTGAGATGGCATTTAAAGATAATCCCCTCCCCCCTGGGTACCTCATCACACCCACCGATATTCGAATATTTGAACGTGATAATCGTAGCGAGAATAGAAAACAATAATCCAAGAGAAGAATAGCAAACTAAGGACTAAAGGACATACCGAAAGTTTTCACATTAATAATGAGAATCAGCAAAGTAAATCCATTTGTCAAACACATCCTGTGTGTTCTACGTAGATATAATTATATTGCATTCACTTGGTGCTGGTGCTTCTGCTTCTGCTGCAGATAGTCCAATTTGGAGTTGTTGGTCTGTTCCTGCAGTTGCTGACGCTTGTTGTTGGTGTGTTGATGTTGTTGTTTACTTAGTTGCTGGTAATCCTTATCCGTCAACATATTTTCCAAACGAGAACCTGAAGGATAACTAAATATGTACACAAATTCAATAATGCCACTGTAATTTAGTATCCTTGTCACTGATTATGATTTGCATTCCGACATAATTGTATTTGGCCTACGTAGACCGTATCCACCGAGCCTCTAATATAATTCAAACACAGTGTTGCATAGGGACACCACGTCGCGCCTACATTCATTCATCGAATCGCACAACAAACAAGATTTACATTCACAGTACGATGATTAGTGTCCAGTGTTTACACTAGGCCCATTTTCCTTTACCGGTGTGAATTGCACGCACACTGCAGCCTTCGACTGGACATACTCTTTTGTGTACGATCTGTGAAGCATATACGCACTGTTAAACTAATTTCGTAATCATACAGGGAATTGCACTTGCACAAGGTGTATCCATCCTACGAGAGAACAAGGATGCGCCACTAACCAACGGCTTTGTTTGTTTAAGCATTAATCAGGTGCAAATTTTGTAAATCGTAACACGAACAGGCCCGTCAGTCACTCGTGTACCGCCCGTGTTGAGGGATTTCCACCCGCTGAGTGGACCTGAACTGAATTACGGATCGTAAATGTTGCTATTTAATATGTAATCCGTTTTGTTTGACAAGGGATAATCAGGCGTTTACTTTTTTTTTATGGAGGATTAGAGGACACACGAGACGTAAATGTGAATTAGCTCCTCTAATTCACGTGACTTTCAATTTCAATTGAAAACCGGCGACGATTTAGAACAAACGAACTGTAGTCATGCGGTGTTGAGACCGTATTAAAAGTGGGAGATATGTTATGGTTGCACCATCTTCATTGTATCTGGAGAAGCTTTTCGCCGTAAGCTCAATTCGGAGTTATACTCCGAAAATTCATTTTTCAATAGATTCCACACAAAAAGTGTTCTCAAGGAGAATAAGCTTTCGATAAGCGCTTGCAGAAGAAATGGGAACAGTGAAATTCACCACGAACTTTCTCCTTACAGGTTAACAGTGGGGAAATTATATCTTTGTGTTACTATTGTACTACCAACAGGTTCTTCATTTGAAACTTTTGCTATGGAAAGCTTTCCAGGATGTCCTTCAAAGTTTATTTTGTTTAAGTTGAAGAATGATACAAATGGAATTATTTTGATGGAGTTGAAATAGTTTCATGTTTAGCAAGTTGCATGCATGTAAGGTGAGTGTAATTGCTCACGTCCGTATCAACACCAGGAGTCATTTCTTTTGAAAACATGAACCACGTGCAAAAGCTACTCATGTGCTTAGTATGTATGTATGTATGTACATATGTCTGCAATTTGAATTGACCAAGCGATGCATGAATTTCTACACTCGGAGTTTATTTGGTGCCTTGCTGCTGTATTACGACGCGACGTAGAGTAGCGTATTGCTTACTATGAGGAGGCAACCAAATATAAATAAAATGCACAACTGAATTGGACGTACATATTTGCTTTTATGTTACATAGACGTGGGGTTTGAAACCGAAGCAAGTCTACTGGATTTCTAGGGATTCTATGGAGTGTTTGTATGGTGGCCGGTAGTAGCAAAGAAATATGCCTTTTTACTACCAACGAATATACGACATATTGCTTGCCTAGAAATTACCGAATCGCAATCCTGTACCAGCACAACAGCCATGGAGACAATGTTGAACTAGCTCCCAATAGGATTAGAGGTGACAAGATCTGCCGGGCTCTGCTCTTAGATTCAAGACCGTATGACATTTCAACGAACGAACCACAACGACACATAGATCTATCTGGATAGAAGTACAGTTGGCGTCTGCACTCTTAAGGCAAGGAATACTTTTTCGACACAAGCTATACAGTTCGTTTCGATTCCATTCTGCCATCCCAAGCGAGGATGGAATAAAAGTGTACACGGATGGATCATACATCGATGGAGATTCGGGGGCGAGGTCTAGTGCCGAACACCACCTCTCAATCACGCAGTCCATCTAGAACAGTTTGGGACTGCCTTTCAGGCAGGGGCTTTTGATATACATATGTACATATGGGTGTGGAACTACTACTCAGTACAGGAAGTCAAGGCAACAACAATAACATCTATTCGGACAGTCAAACAGACCTAATGGCACTATCAACCCCAAGAACCGATTCAAAATTGGTCAAGGAGTGCAAGCAAAAACTTAATATTTCGGCAACCCCGTCCCAGGTTAACCTGGGAACCTGAGAACGAACCCGCGGATAAACTGGCGATAGATATGACCACCCCCGTGGTTGCAAATATAGTATTAGCCTTAGAGGTTGTTAAAACTGCATACAGCAGCTCGTTCGCAAAAAGCACGAAAACTTGTGGAAGAACTGCAAACCTGCCAAAGCCATAACGGCGGCTCGATCTAGGCAACAAAGAATTAAGACAAATCTGTACAGCGGTCACATTAACCTGAACAAATACGCCTATAGACTGGAATTGGTAACATCTAGCACTTGTCCGAATGCGAGGAAGAAGGCCTCGAACAATTCCTCTGTGAATGCCCTGCAACAGCGGTGCTAAGAAACAAACAACTAGGAAGACACGTCCTGCCCGGGATGAGTTATCTTAGAAGATAGAGTTTGGGGAAAATCCTCCTCCTTAAAACTACGGGACCTTCCTCGGAACAGTTAACCCTTCACCTTTCTCTACCAGAATTTTTCTCTAGAGGGGAACACAGCAATCCCAAACGGCGGTCTACATGATGAATATATCTTACCTTCCTAAACTAACCAACCAACCAATACTCAGGCATATGCAAGTAAATGTTCCGGTCTCAAAAAAGCAATATTTTGAAATGTTTACACTGTTTCAGCACCTAAGCTTTTCAATCAGTTGCCATATGAAATACGAATTCGGAGAGAAACCCATCTGCACATTTTTGAAAATAATGAAAAAATTGCTTTTCCGACCTGAAACTACCCTAGGTTGGCAATTAAAATACGACTATTTGATCAAATTATGTCCTTCTAAACTAAAATTAAATATATCACCCGAAAGCGTCAAACAACGCCTACTTAACACATCGACGTGGGTTATCGCCCACTTTACTAATATTAGTTGGTTACGTCTAATTTCGCTGTTAATCCTATTTTCCCATTGGCATTAATTAAGGCCAAAGCCCTCGAATTGCTTTAGTCAGCCGGCACTGGCAGTTACTTCCTGCAAAGCACTAACATAATTCTCTGAAAAGCCTCTGCTGTCTGTGTCACTTACACACATACTCGTATATGCCAACAGACTATCGTGACCAATATTTTATTGAAGTGAAATACATTCGCCGTAAACATAAATCCAGTGAAAATTTGTTTGTTACTGAATATCTGAACGGTCCTTGTGTGCCTCATATGGATGGTTTGCAAAAACTTACCAGGATATGTGTCCTCCATGAGATATCAGTTGCACATTGCTGAAAAAGACACAGACCGCGACCTTTGGTGGGACAACGATGGCGACGGTTACGATGATACAGGACCTGTTACGTTCGCGTGAATAGTAAAGGACGAAATATTATTGCTGCACGGTTCAGTTGGATTATGTGTCGAAATTTCATTAATTCTTGTCGCTCGCTGGTTGCTGCGTGCCACTTGCTTCTGAATCTGCCTGAGGACCCTATGGGATATGGTAATTGCACAGATAAATTAATAAAACAACATGAACAGAAGCAACGCATGGTCGAACCAGCATGACGCTGATGAGGCGGAGTCCGACGAATATCCCTTGTAGGAATTGTTAAAAATGCATTCATTTTCATATATTTCCATGGGTTTTTCTTGAATGTATTTCAATAAATTTTAATGAAACACACAGTTCGCGGAGCAACCCAAGAAGGGACATCATTCGATGTTTGTTCCTTTTGCATGGAATGGGATGTGTAATACGGTGGTGGTGTAGCATAGGGAGATGGTATTAATAATCGTAATGGCAAGTTGTTTACTGTCACATCTTTACGTTACGTATTTTGGTTTTATTTTCTGAGGTCCAGTTTCAAGGATATTGAAACGTGCATACGTTGCTGTAGTTGCACATTAATTAGGACATGACCATGAATGGCGCTCTAGTAAAATGTGGAGATAATTGTTACAAGAATTATTTGTTTGCACAGTTGGCAGACATGCAAATGCGGTTAAAGGATAAAAGGGACTACTTTAAATATCAGAGTGAAACCACAATTAATGGAAACGCGGTTTCAGAGGGAAGTTATCGTATTTTATGGAGTCTAGGGGGCAGTCGCATTAAAATAAATAAATTAAATTAAATAATAAACGGTTTTGAACGCAGTGGGATGAGCTTTTGGTTAATGCAAATTTCCCGATAGTTAAGAAGTATAGGGAAATATGTATGTACCTATGTATGTATGTGCATACCGTGGCATTCTATCATCATTGAGTACTGTCAGCTCGACGCGAACTTTCAAACAAACTATCGGGTGGCTTTCTAAAGCCCTAGCACGTTCTGCCTGAATTCTATTGATAACTTATTTTCTAACGCACCGTGACAATTTTCCAATTAATATTATCAAAGGTAGGTATACCCACTCTAAAAAGAATAAAATCAATTAAGACAACTTGAAAAGGGGGTTATACATCTGTATGCATTCCTTAAGGAGCTCAAAAAATTTAAGAGTCCTATCTGCAACTGTGTGCAACACAAATAATGAAACTGTCTCTGTAAATGAACATGAGAAGAAATGTGACTTTTTTTTTATTCGAGGACATACCATGACTCCTTTTGTTGAAAAGTTGTCCTGTTTGTAAAATATGTGTTATCTCTTTTGCACAATGACCACGTCATGTCTAATTTTGGTTCTCATCTCTATTCAAGCACACATTGGGAATAAATGCACCCAATGAACAATCAACCTAAAAACCTTCAACATATTGCAAATTACACTGGAAAGTATGTTACGACATTGCCTGGAGGCTGTTCCGATTGGACAATGGCGCTCAGTTCACTTCGTGGCTTTACATTTCAATTACGAAATGTCTGCTATAAAAACGGAGCCAGTGGGCGACTTTTATGACAGGTGTTAGGAAATGTCACTTTGTGTTCTTTGTCTTAACGTTCACTCCACACATCAAATTCATCAAAAAGTCCGATCAAGCGTAAAAGTCATTCCGAGTACTTTACTTGTTTTGTCACACGGTTATTGTTATTTTTTTAACTTTAATTTTTCAGGTCAACGTTAAAAGTTATTTTAGGACTTTTATTTTTTCTAACTGCAATAAAAGTTATGATGGGGTTTTTATAATTGTAGTTAAAAAAAAACAAAATAACAGCCTTCTTTCTTTTTATATGATATTCAGTATACGGCCTTTAACAGCTACGACTGAACTTTGACAGCCGATTGTGATTGTGTTTGAAATGCAAAAGCGCTGTCATTATGATCTCTCATAGCTGTCATTTAATCATGGTAGCCTAAGAGAGTAAAAGCAGCAATTGTCAAGGGTGAAAGGTATTGATAGACGACGACCGATTGCCCCTCTTTAATACGCTGATATAAATAAAGCCAAAAATCGCTCTGTGTTTACCTCCAACTGAAGGTCGGAAAATCTGAATCATTTGCAAATGAACAGCAAATACGTACTTAGGTGAGAATGCCTACGACATGGCTTTTGCTTTTTCTATAAAATGACTAAGAGTAACCGCCTGTTATTGTAGCATCAAATTTTCTTTTACTTTTATTTTGAAGAGTGATCTGATACTTTTTTGCTCCCTCGTCTGTATCATAATAGAAGGTTATATCCTCCAAACATTACACGCAGTACTTTAGTACCTATACGTGGGTCGATCAGGGCTCTTACTTCATAGCTCCAATCGTGTTAGTTGAACGCGTTGTTGACTTCAAGTGCTGCAACAGCAAAATAATGTTTTGTCCCTCGAAGCCATCATTCTTTCGCTTCGTTTCTTACTGCAACCGAATGCAATGCCCATTTTTTGTTAAGGGGACGAGAAATCTTGCATGGGCACAGTGCTCTAAGTTCGATGGTTGTGTCAGATTTTTACTGGCTCAACCTTACCTCCGCTAGTTTAGCTCTTCTCTCCTCGGATCTACCCTCGGATTTACCGGCTTACACTACCGTACGTCAGCGTTCTTCTCTGAGTTTCTGATTATCTTAGCTCGGTTTAAATTCGGGTTCGAAATGTGCTAACCGCGTCCTAATTGCTCTTCGATTCTAGCACCTCTTCTATTGTATCTGGGGTATTAAGTGTAGTACTTAACTCTCTTTCCAATATTCGTTTTTCCTCAAGCAACCTTGGGTAGTTAAAAATGACGTATTCCAGGGCTTTCGTCGCAACCAGGGTATGATGAGCATTCTGGTGAGTTATGGAGCCTAAAGCGAAGTTCATATTGGCGATACCCGCCGTGGCCTGACAGAAATCGCATCAATTGGTAGTTTACTTCACTATTTTTTCTACTTACACAGGGTTCTATCATGGGGATTAGATTATGTTCTCAGTGATATTGTCCTCTCTTGCTTTCTTAGTTCTGTAGCTGCTGTGTTTTTAGATCTTATATCCTGAATTCTTTTTGCTTCATCAGGTAGGATGTTTATGGAAATGATGATGACGTACGCTGCCTTATCCGAAATTGTCCTATAAGCCGATATAATTCTTAACGCGGTTAGTCTATACACACTGTTCACCCGTCATCAATTGGGATGCACAGAGAACTATTGAGCTCACGACTCTAGCCAGTAATAATTTTCTGGCGTTTGGCAACATTCTCGAAAGCGCCGAGTTACATTTGATGCCTTCTGTGATATGTATGCTCTATGTGGTAACCAAAATTTATGTCGTCTATCTTAACGCCGAGATATTTAATACTTCTTTTCTCCTGTCCCAGTCTCCAGATGAAACCCTGAATCGATTGCCTAGATATTGACAGCACCTTAACAATAGCATCGCCAATCGAGCTTTACGGAGTCCGTTTTGTTGGCTCGAAAAACCGTCTTCAAAAGTTCATACATAGCTGCATAGTTTTTACGAAGATTCCAGGGTTACATCTGATTCCGACGATGCTTTCCTTCCATTGGTATGAGGGCTAGTCGCTGCTGTTTAACATGGTGGTTTTATGTACTCGTAGTGTCTACTTTTCAAATATGCTCACCTTTCCTAATTTTGCTTGAAAATAGCTACAAACAATCGTATCCTCATGATCAAATAGTCTTTTTTGCTATCACCAACCTTTCCTGTGTTGAACGTTGGTTGATTTTTTTCACACTTATTTCCTTTTCTTAAGTATTCTTATCTTTGACGACAAATCCACTTTTTAATAGATACTGCTTCTAGTATCTGACATCACATAGCTATTTAATAATGGTTAATGTATCTTTACATAGAAATCCGCAAAATACGTACATATGTATGTATCTTTTAGGGGTTTGGAAAATGTTAGGTAATTCTTCTTGCAAATCTTAACTTCTTAAATCTAAAAACATCCAACAATAGTCTACATTTGACAGGGTGCGTCCTTGAACTTTCAGTAACCTTTTTTGTCCTACAGCCTCGTACACACTATTGAACAGAGTATAAGGTCACGTACTATATTCAACAGTATGTGCGAGACTACACAATCAGGCAGTGAGGCAATGGAGCAAAAATTCCTTTTGGAAAACACTCGAAAATTCCTGCTCATCCGTAGTTATACCTTTTTATGTAGATAGTCAGATACTTTAGTCAGTGGTTACGGGATTAGTTGCTCATTTGAATTTGCTTCTATTAAGGGTAAGTATTGCATTCGTGACAATATTCGCCCTCGAGGCTTTTTAAGAGAAAAACTTAGTTGTATCAGTCAATTCATACTCGTGTAAACGGTTTTTTCTTTAGATAGAACTTGCGATAGGGATAGTTTTCAAATCGAGCTGTCAGTTTACCCTCACGTTCTGGTATTTATTTAAGGTAGAGGATAATCGTGAATTAACTTAAGCCTAAAGAACACTTTGGATTTCGTTAAGAAGAGCCGCGCTAGCCCATACATATCTTTTTCAAATATGTAAGTATAAGTTCCATGAATTGATAGTTCAAATAAAAAAGGCTTTTGATTACAAACTAAATTTAAAGGCTTTTATGGGTTTTGATAAAACACCCTTTATGTGCATGGTTGACTGAAGCTTATGTAAAAATATCCACACATTTCCCAAATGTCACATCTGGGATCTATTGTGTCCCAATACGAGTCAAAATTGTAATATCCATTAAAATACTAAAATAATTTCTACCAAAATACTGCTTACAAATGAATGTATGAGTCAGCCGCTACATACAACCCAGTTGTACACTTTATTCTCACACCAACAAAATGGAGTCAGAAATTAATTTTTTTCTATTTCCATTTCCATATACAGTGCACAAGAGGAGCCTCCGAATAATGCTGGGATTAATGGATGAGAATGAAGGAGGAAGAGAATTGTTTTGACAATGATTATGCCAGCAAAACATCCCCTATTTTAAACTTATTTATCCCATCCTCATTTTCTCATGATGATGAACAAAGTCATCTAATTAAATTTTTGAATTCGATCTTCTACTCGAGGTAATCCTATCGCATCAATGTCAGAGCCCTTGAGCACCTTGAATTCTAGAAACTAAACATAAAAGATGAAATTTTGGATGATGGTCTACTTCATCGAAAAAGGTCGATGTCTCTTTTTCGATGCGATGAAAAGCCCGAATAGCGAAGACTATAGAAATTAAAATGATACTCAAAACTTTTCGAATTAAGTTAAAACAAACTTTGGATGAATGAAGTTGAATTTTCTTTATGTAATTACTTCAAAAAAACAAAAATGCTTACCTCTCGGTGATGAACAATTCAATTAATTGAGTCCCATTAAATTTTATTTATAATGACGGCATTTACTTAAAAAAAAAGTTAGAAAATGTTTCAGTATTTTTTTGTTTTAAATTATTGAAAATATTCGTACGTAATGTTGGGAGACCAGAGCTACAGATAGGAAGGTTCAAAAATGGACAAGTCCATTTTCGCACTCGTACAGTTGCAGGAGTTCTCAAAGGTCTCAACATACACAAATCCGCTGGTCCAGATGGTATCCCCCCAATAGTTCTGAAGAGGTGTTCTTCTTCGCTCGCAAAACCTCTGCGTAAGCTTTTCTATCTGTCCTACTCTTCTGGACTCTTTCCGAGAAGATGGAAAACAGCATTTGTCCAGCCTGTCCCTAAAAAATCGCAGAAACCGAAAGACTTGCCATTCTCGGTATGTGTATTAACAATCACCTTCGTTGGAACGATCACATATTCGAGGTCGCCAAAAATGCTGCAAAATGTCTAGGATTCCTTAAGCGATGCAAGAAATATTTTACCCCGTCTGATCTGGCTTCAATATATAAGGCATTTATTCGCCCAAAGATGGAATACAACGCCCCCATCTGGTCTGGTGCACCCAAGACCGTCTTGCACATTCTTGATAGGGTTCAGAATCGCGCGATAAAACTAATAGGTGATAGAGACATTGTGAGCTCCATAGACTCACTAGAGCATCGTAGAAAAGTCTCTTGTCTCTCCCTATTTTATCGCTTATTCCACAAAAAATGTTCCACTTGCATTCCTCCCCTTCAAAATTTCACCCGCAATACGCGTCACGCTTCGAATGCACATCAGTTCACCCTCAAGCCCAACTTCGGACGTACTGTCAAATATAGGGATTCGTTCATAAGCCGAACGACACGTATGTGGAACAATCTTCCAGGCTCTGTATTTCCTCATCGCTACAACATCCAAACATTCAAAGCCAACGTGCACCGGTATCTCCTCTGTTCCTCTTTCCCCTTTTTCCAAACGCCCGTGCCCTGAATAAACAGCATAAGGGTATTCATACCCCCTTTGGCGCGCGCGAATTATAAAAAAAAAAAAAAAACCCTTATGACACATGCTCATCACTTGATGAGGGAAAAAAATTCTTGTGGTTAATCTGACCCCTAATAAACCTTTCTTTCCAATTAGCTCGGTCTATAGTTAACTGCCTTCTATTGCAAATTCTAATTTCGTAGAAGTTTATTTCCACTTATATGCGCCACCTAAGGCGAGGACTTCATCTACGGCATTATCTCTCCGGTTGAAACTCAAAAACTCTGTGAGATGTCTGCAAAAGCCTTTTGATTCTGCTCCTGAAAAACTCAATAGAAACCCTGAGGAAATATGTCTTCTGAAAGTGAAATCTGCTTGTCCTGTAACAAAGTACGTAGTTGCAAGATGCAAATGGATGTGATGCACCCTTACAGCGAGTTCGGTATAACGTCAAAATGTCACATTTCTAGGGATAATTCTATTGAGATATGTATTTTGAACATCTGCCGTGGTAGTATATATAGTACTGGCATCTAGAGGTCTAGTTTCGGAAACTGAATGCTAATGTCAGACTTACCATTAATCTAATAGTTCAGTTTTGGATACTTTCCAGCTTTTTAAATAAGGTTTTTGTTTGCGTCTCGGACGATGTGAGGTGAGCACTCATTGAAATGTTGTTCATACGCTCTACGTGACCCATCCACCTCAGTCGTTGTATCTTCACTCTTATACTTGGTCTTGCCCTCATTAATCGTCAAACCCATCTCCGTCGCTTCCGTACTTTTGAAAGAAAAGTGCAAAATTCACGCGCCAACACCAGAGGTGCCACCGCAATATTCTTTCAAGAACAATATTAAAGGAATCTCATGACAGCGCATCGCTTCGCCTTGTATAAGTCAGTTTTTAACATTAGGCGTCTAGGTGAGTTCTTTACTACCTTGGTGGAGCAGCGCAGTATCTCCGTCTCCTTTGTACGTCTCTTGTTTAGCTAGATGTGCTTGCTGGCACTCGTCGTCAAACTAGCACGTTAGAGGCGGCATCTCTGATGGCTCTTTGGCAATGTTGCCACTGGCTCATATTCAGTAATAGCACATATTCAGTAATTCTAGACGATAACTTCCTAATTAGGGCTCGGAGAAGAGTTTTTAGGACTTATATAGCTCATTGGATAGCTTAAGTCCCAAGCCAGGTAAAGGAAGTTCTACACATATGTATCAGCCTGTCATCTTTCTTACTGAAGAGTTTTGAAGCTATGGATCAGAATTACCGTAGATTGGTTGTACTGAAAAAGAAACCTCTTAGTGGAGCACTTACGCCTTTAGAAATTGTTGGAAAGCCTCATCAGACTTAAAGCGAAAAAAAGTATATATATAAAGCACCAGTACTATTTAAAAAAAATCTCTTTTATTACAATAGATATTAAAAACAATTTAATTTATTTTTATGATTACAAGCAAAATTATTACAAAGCAAATAATACAAAATGAAAACAAACTTCTTCTAACAGAACTCTTAACTCAACTTAATTTACTAATTTGTAGTAAAAGAAGAGAAATAAATGGTAGACTCAGTTTTGTAAATGTGAATTGGAACGTATTTCGTATTTCATTTTAGTGTATAATTTTAAACTAACTAAAATCTGTTGTGGATGTAATATATTAAAAGTGGTGCAATACGATTGCGAAGCTGCCTCAGACAGACAGTTTACAGATTGTTTATGAGTTTTATGTTTTTTTTTTTATGAAATTGGGTATTAAGCCTGCAGCAAATTTAATGATTAAAGTGTCAATAAAATTTTATTTATATATTTATTGGACAAACTCTACGGTGATAGCGCTTATCAAAGTATCACATGCACAAGGTATGAAAACATGCAATCCTCAACGACTGTTTCCAAAGCCTTACAAAATTAAGTCAAATCTTTTTCAGAGAATGGCGCACTTACTTACTTAACGGGCTCTCAGCCCATGGAGCCTTTCTGTCTGAGCCACCGCCACTATATGCATTTTTTTAAATCAGATGATTTAGAATTATTTCTTGATGATTGAATAGCTTACGTTTGATAGACTATGATCAGATATGTTTTTAAAATAAATTGTAACGATTATCTTGGTAAGAAGGATGCAAGCCATAAACTTTACTTTTTTTTACCTACAAAGCAGTCATGGTAGCATTATGAAAAAATAGTATGAAGCACCGCCTTAGATTAGTTGAATTTCTTCGGGTGCGTTTTTTGCAGTCAAATTCAAGTCACTAGTTTAAATACGTACTTTAAATGTAAACTTAAAAAAAAAAACAATTTCCCTAAAATGCCACGAAATCTACAGACCCACATAAAGTAAACTTCAGTTCATAATATTTCACTGTACTTATTTTATGTTCAAAAAATAAACAAAAAAAATACTTAAACATTAGGGAGAAATTTTAGTTAAAAAAAACAAAATGCACATAAATCTTCTCATCGTAATCATTCACACATTTTATTTAAAGTTTTGTTTTTCTCTTAATATTTTCTGTTTATTTTGTTTGCTTTTTTCTTAAAAAATAGACCTAAAATTCTTTTTACTTTTATTTTATTATTTGTTTCTTGATGTGTTATGGTTTTGTTGACTTTTTAATTTCAATTTCAATTAGTTTCACTCTTTAA
The DNA here is from genome assembly GCA_946965025.1 of Blera fallax. NCBI lineage: Eukaryota > Metazoa > Arthropoda > Insecta > Diptera > Syrphidae > Blera > Blera fallax. Next base: position 14,212,141 of record OX337246.1, on the reverse strand, counting down.
AGCGGATAAATTTTCTATCCGAATCATTTCCGTTTCGCCCATGCGTCCATTTGTTGACTGAACTCGTTAGCATATTTAATAACAGCAATCTGTGTTCGATTGAGAGCTTTACCAAGATTCTCAGGCGATAATGATCCACTGTTAAGGATAAATTGTTTTTTCATTAGTTTATTTTTAAACGATAGATGTTTTGCATTTAACTTACACAAAGACATTAACTTTGAAGAATTCGGTGATCCTTCCGACACTATCGGAAATGAATACACGTGTCGAGACGGTGATATTTTCCAGTTTCTTCGGCAGGCCGGGAATGTATGCTTCCAGCTGAAACGAACAGAAGGATATAACTTGGTAGAGAAATACTGAAAAATGCAATCAACGATATCCATAAATTAAATTAAAAAATAAGACTTAAGCAATTGTGCAAACCAAGTAAATACCAGCGTCAGCAATTTTAACTGAATTCCTAAACTGTGCATATGTATGTGGCTGTCTGTTTCAATGAGTTTTGTTACAATTTAACAGATGTATTTACAAATGTACGTACATATGTCCTAATTCAAAAAAAAAAAAAAAAAATGAAAAATCGAATGTTTCTTGAAAGAAATTACCACTTTAAATAAAAAATTGAAAATTGTACATTTACACTGAACGTGGCAACGAACATTCACTTCCACGGACATTTCCATTAAACTTTGCAGTGAATACGAAGCAATCCTGTTTGATACTGCTCATATATTTTGAATCGAGTAAACCTAAATGGCAGTGGAAGCAATTTTTTTTGTAAATTCAGTTGTGGAAATCATTGAAAATTACTGACAGTATGACTATCGTAAGCAATTTGAAATTGGATCATATAGCCATAAATTAACAGCCATCGTTCACTTCGTATATAGACAAAAACTTAAGGAGTACATATGCATGTGCACATACATAATATGTATATGTCGTTTAAATGAAGTTCAACCCGTTGCAGTAAAAAAATGTTGTCTCTTATTACGTGAAAAACAATACAAGTAATGGCCAACGTACTCAGTGTGGAAAAACGAGAAGTGTCTTTCTGTGAAGACATGAAAGTGGTGCTCACCCACATTGTCAGTCAGAGGAATTGATTGAATGACTTTCTTTTCATTTATGGATTTTTCCAGTCGCATAATACACGCCAAATTGAGTTAATTTTAACACTTCGGAATTTCTCAACGTATCAATGGAATCGTACAAGTATAGATATTTATTCCACCATAATAAGAAAGTAATGATTGTTTTAGATCATTTGTGATAACATGTTTAACGTGTCTTGTATATTTTCCAGGTTATCCCGAATCGGATCCTGTTTCAAAAAAAAAAAAATCTTAGTTATAACTTTTACAATACACCATGGCAATTTTAGCACAAAGTATTGTGAAGACATACGGTGAAATAAATGTCTGCCAGGAGCATGCTTTGGGAATACACGTAAGACCAAATTGCTTTGCCTTCTTGTTGGGCCCCCGACAGTTATTATTTTATTATATAAAGATGATTTCATGCTATAGAGGTACGACATCTTTGGACAATATGAAATAAAGTGGTTCTTCGGTGATGAGAATTTTCAAAAAGCAACATAATCGCACTCTTTCGTAATCACTGTTTCCTAGATGTCTAGTTTTAACTTCAAGCTCACGTAAAATCCCTATATCCTGATAACATTTTAGTAAATTTCTTGACACTTCCTCCTTCGGCTTTCAAGAATTGTACACGTAGTGTATAACCAATAAGTGACTCTTGGACTGTGGTTAAGCTTTCTTTTTTTCGTGAAACGAACCAGAAAAATACTTAGAAACATCGTTTCTTAAACGATAAAATAATTTAAAAATCTTTAGAAAATTCTAACAGCTTTTAGTGGGCTTCTGAAAAATCTACGAAGTTATTAACCAGTTCATTTTAAATTGGATCAGTTATCCTTTATATTTTGAAAAACGACTCTGCCTCAATTTTACTGCACCTGATCGATTCAAATTTGATGATAATACATATTTGTTATAACATTTCATTAACAGAAAAAAAAAAAATACTTACAGCTGATGATACAACTGGCCATTTGGCCACTGCAAAGTCTCTCACTAATCCAAGTGCGTTGCACGCCGCATTACGGCCCAATTTGTACAGGTCGCAGGTCAACTGCCCAACAGGCTTCAAATAGCCCGGCACCCTTTGTTCGGCCCACTTATAGCCTCGTGCTGTGTTCGTCATTACAACGACGTAACCCTTCTCCACATGGGGCAGTAAACCGGCATTTTTAAGCATCTTGCCTGTGGCTGAGTTCGCAAACACACCTTTGCCATTTGTATTTGTATCGTAATGCAGAACGCCAGCGATTACGGCTAACAGCACAATACTGCCGAGGAACCATTTGCAACCGCACGACGAACAAGATTTCCCCGCAGCAGTTTTCTTTTTTTGTTGTGTGGATTTGTCTTGGACATTCTGTAACAAAATAAAAACAATTAACATTAGAATACCGTTTCATTCGTCAAAAAGATTAAATAAACATTCCCAGTAGATATAAATAAGAAATCTTTACCTTTTTAGTTTGCTGTTTGGTTTGTTTGGCTTTTTGGTTCTTTGTGCTTTGTGCCATTATTATTATTATTTTTTTATTTGTTTTCGTAACAAAATTTGTTCCTTATTAGAAAAGATAAACTGCGAAAATATCGTTAGCAAATTAGCGTTCTGTAGCAAGTAGATGCGTTAAGTGTACGAAGAGGAGTTTGAAAATGCCCCTGGCAGAGTGCTAAAAATGGCAACAACAAACTGCCAGAATTGATGACCTTATCTACAAATTAGGCTGACGTGTTGAAATGTATGGGACAGATTGATATTGAATTATTTTTATTTTGCACAGCTATTATCAATAGTGGGGGACAAAACATAAAACGTGTTTGAACTTTAAATCAGTCATATAGACGAGTAAAGATATGAATACCATAATTTGCTACAGCTGAGGTGATGTAGAAAGCAACTTCATGATTACGGTTTAAAATTAACACGATCTGTAGTCAAAATATTATGCAACTAAACAAAGAAGATTAAAAGGCTAACTAGTGATAAGTTGGCTTCTGAACTGTCGGAATAGAAAATTTAGAACATTCATTCAACGAAGGAAAAAATTTCGGCTGACATCGACTACATTGGTGAACTGATTCGTACCTACTATGGCTAGAGAAGCCTCACGGTTCCTTCAAAAAGGCTGAAAGTCTCTATTGAAGTGAAGTGTTCTACATCTTTCAGCAAAAGAAGAAAAATCTTGCTACTTGCCATTTACAGGACAAAGTAGTTGTTCCTGGTGTTTCTCAAGTTTGCAGTATTCTGCTACGAAGTCTGCTAGAATACGTAGGTAGATTGCTCTTATTTCCAACTCCTGGGACACAACATTTTTCATTTTAAAGTCAAGTATTAAACTTCTGCCTGATACTAACAACATCGACGTCGTGTGTAAGAGCTTAGCGACCTTTAAAGAGCTGTCGCAAGATGATGCCATATCAATCAAATAGAAAGCGGTCTATTAAAAAGGTCCATAAAACACGACTGCATCCAAACACGACGGTATATAACAGACTAATATACGAATTTAATAAACAGAGATCAACAAGGTAAAAGAAAGACTTTCGAAAAAATTCGAAAATGTTACAAATTTTTATATGTACACACCCAGGCAAGATCAAAGATTAAAGAGAGTATACACAGCGAATGTGGTCAGAGCCCATCACTTAACCCCACCACTTGGCAATAGTGTGGAAAGAATAATGCACCCAAAGCAATAAAAACAGACAAACTGGTTATATACATACATAAATGCATGCATTTGTATATATATACATACACATGCACGAACATGTTTTCATTCCATTTTCATTTGCAAGTTAATTTATGTATATTTTCCAATTTTTCAAACTGTTGCACAACAAATTTAGTTACTGTAAAAAAAGGTGTTGTTCCACTTAGCACCTAAATTTATTGCCATAATTTTCCTATGACATAATACACAGGTGCAAACATATCGATTCTTTTGCCCAAATTCAGCTATAAGTAAATAAATAATGCTGATTTGTATTTTGTACATAGGAAGACTTATTTGCTTTACAGAACAACGAAACCGTCAAATTGATATGCGCCAAACGTTGTTGTTTGTCAAACACAAAGCAATTAATATGCTGATACTGTTACCATTTGGATGCCCTTTGCTAGTTTTACTACGTCAATAAATGTGGTTTTATGTGTGGTAAGTAGAGGTTGTGTATTTATTTTATGTTTAAGAAATATTCTATGACCTAGTATGTCACATCCAAAGAGAGATGTGCGATTGATGGTTCAACCTTTGATCTCGGTTTACCTTTCTCTTAAACAATAGAAACCGTGAAAAAACTAAAAGAAATGAGGTTACAGAAATTTTGTCATTTCGATAACGGCGCTTAGATTAGATTATACATAGATTCGAATTTACTTGTTATTATTTCAAGGAAAAAAAAACCAAACGAAATCTATAAATGTAGGCGAAAATCTCTCTGTATGACTAATTTTTACATCCACTGCTAGTGTTATAATCTACATACTTATGTAGATAGGTACCACAGGATCGCAATAATCTGGCTTCAAACAAAGCTTAGACCGCCTTGTAACGAAGCGGAGAAGACTCGCAAATACGGTCTGGGAAATGATGGGACATTGATTGGATAAAGAACAAAGTGTCCGAGCTATTTTAAATAGGCGCACGAGACTTACCCTCTCGGAAGGGAAAAGAACTTTAACTGCTGCTGAGGAAGGTGCAACAGATTCCAAACCCCCTCAAAAAGCCGTAAACAACCGCTTCAAATGGGTCCAATTTTAAATACACACTTACAGTGCGCAAATTACTTTGGGAAGTGATTTCTAGAATTTATTGAATCCCTTGTACATATAATTTTAAGTCAACTTAGGAAGATTGCATCCACGTTCTACAATTTCAAACTGCATATGTAAGTACTCGCATAGGTGATATTCACCGAAATTGGTCAGTGAACCGCAAAAACCAATTACCAGTATCCATGCCAAAAGTCATAGTAAAGAAAGAAGTCCTTATGACAACATTTCTTCTGCGGTGGCAAGAATACTGATAGACCACTTATGATATGACTATTTCTGAAGTATTGAAAAAGGCAGTGATCATTAAATATTCTACGGAGGTAATTTGCATGCGCCCTGTAGTTACAATAATAGGAAAAAGAACTTTGCGGCGATCAAAGGAGCGTATAAGGCATATAAGTACATGTTGAACGCCGATTATCACATCAACTAATGTTCATTAGTTAAGAAGCGTCAAGAGAAATATATTTCTTTGCAGGCTTAGCAAAGCAAAAATTTTTTCAATATCTTTATTGTCAAGACTTCATTGTATTGGTGCTTCGCCAATATTGTTCCGATTGGTAATTATTTATGTACTTTCAGCTACTTATTTGGTCAGGAAGTCTACGGACTAAGTCGTCAGCGTTGGTTTTTCGACATGGAACTGGCCAGCGAAGTAGATACTAAGTTACAATATTCAACCCCGCAAAATGCCAATCAGTAATTTTATGACGGCACCTGCAAAAATTGCTCATACAAGCGGTTGAAACAATTCATTCATTTAAAAAATTCTTAACCTATTACTACACAGTAACGCAATATTTATGACTCCAGTCCATCAGCGATGTGTGTTTCGAAAGAAATTCACAACAAAGCAATTAACTAATGTGCTGCTTACCAGAGATAATATCTCACCGAAAGAACGTGACAATTTCAATTCATGTAGGTACCTACATATGATGGCATGTACATACATATACATAGGCATAAATGTGATGTACATACGCATGTACATACATAATATGTATATGTATATTCCTCCTTTTTTTTTTTAAATAGACGTGTTTCCCATCCTGCATTAAGAGTTGTATCATAAACGTGAGTTTATTCCCTCATACTGTGTGACCTATTTCAATTGCAGTTGCGAGCCAACCACCCGATTACGTCCAAAAGGGCGGCTAATATTTTCCATTATCTAAATTTGGTTGAATGTTTACATTTTTTCAACAAGCTTTAACTTTTTTTTTTCATTAAATATCTATAATATAACAAGACATCAACATACATATGTATAGAATGAGTTTATAGTTGGCGCAGGCGAACACGCGCCAGACTTTTGAGGATAGAATGCGGGATGCCTAGCTCTTCTTTTCACTCTCTCTTCTACTTTCTGAGAAAAATTGGCCACGTGGTGAAACTGGATTGGACACGGCACGTTGTTCGCAAAGTTAATAGAAAGCGATTACTTGGATGATTGCAAATTTAATGCAAAACAATTCCCTTCATAGGAGAGGGACAAGAGTGAAAGGCAAGCACCTCAAAATACCTTCAAGAGAAAAACCCACATAACAAATGAGCAATCTAACATCAGGCGATGATTACAGCAACACATTAGCTCTAGCCAGTAACCCGGCATTTGCACTGATAATATGTTTTTTCTGCTGAGTGGACAAAGTCTACGAGTAGCACAAGTGCCAGTACCAAAATTCATTCTTATCGCATCTGATTGGAAAGTGGGTGGTGCTCTGTTGGATGTTGTTCCATTCTTATCAACTACCGTCGTGGTGCACTAATTATCTCGTCGACTTAGAAAAAAAATATTCTTGTACATATAGGCGATTGAGAAAACAGATTTATTTTTGGTGATGGTTCCTCCACGTAGGCACAATTGCCACTGTGACGCACCGGGAACCGGACATGGGCAACTTAACTCTTCTTCGTGTCGTTAATCCCACAAAAAAAAAGCTGTCGGTGATGCTATGTATGCTCTGCACAAGTGATTAGAAAGGAGAAACAAGTTTTTCTATTCATTTTTTTTTCTTCACAACGAACAAAAGAAAGGGGCGCAGGGGCCGAGATTGACAGCCATCAGTGGATATATACTTTTTTTTCAATTCGGTTTATCTGACGCTGTTCATCCCAGAAAAAAAAACACTTTCTCATCCTTCTTCGCACACGAATTTTCGCCTTTTTTATATTATTTCTTACGCACTTTTATCCAAACAGTAATATGTATTAAATTTCAAATATGAAATTCCACTGATATATGAAGAAACCACGAGAAACCAAAAGGAAAATTAATTTGGATTAAATGCAATCGAAATTTTTGTAAAAAATTTCTTCGGCGGAACAACTTCACCACGATTCACGTCAACGAATACGACTGTTTTTTGATTGAAAGGGGCGGCGGCGGTGGTGGTGGAGCTGGTGAAGATGGCCGATGTTGTTTTATTCAGCTATGTGGTGTTAGCAGCTGAATAAAATGAAATAAATCGATAAAAATGGCAGGCGTACAATGAATCGAGTTGAGTGAATTGTTATGTTCATTCTGTGGTTGTTGAATAGGACAGAAGTTGAGTTATTTTACCAACAGGTGGTGCTGAATAGTGGTGGTGATAGTTGAAAATTTGAAATATCGATAATGCAAACGTGGTGGAAATACTTTTTGAAATAAAATTGCAGAAAGTCGAGCCTTCAGTGGATGATTTAGTGCGTTGCTTATGTTAACTTATTCATGAACGGAAATACCTGACTTACTTCATGATACATTTGATATAAACGAAACAACCCTTCGCTTCACAATTAAAAAAAAAAAACAATCACTTCAGAGCTTAAGTGCACTGGTTCTAATTATTATCAAGGTTGACTTAGAGATATTAATAAAGAAATTTTAATCAAACTTGATAATACGCACATATGCACTTGCTTTGGAGATACCGGATAATTTATGCTCCTCTATCCTAATTAGTATGTCAGCCTGAACGGCAATTGTATAAGCTGGCTCATCGCGCATGTTTATTTTTTTTACAAAAGTGATAAGAGGGAATTTCATTGCTGCCAATTAAGACTAACTGCACCTTCTTTCCTTCCATCCTTTTATTGAAAGTGAAGCCAGAAAGGGTGAATACTAAATAAGTGCAGGATTTGAATGGCGGATCTAATCGTCTAAAGCGATTAAACTCGAGAATCTTATTTGATATTGTGACTGTCTTTACAACACTTTGCTGCTTAAAAATAGTGTTCTTGTGAAGTGTCTAGGCTTAGCTTAGTGCGGTAATTAATACATGTAATTTCCTTGGCTTTCTCCTGGCAGCGGTTCTTCACTTCACTTCTTCACTTTATTTTGATTAGAATTACAACTACGATTTATAATTAGTGGCCCATCTGTTGGTTTATGTTTAAAGTCTGTGTTTTTGCGACGCTGGCAAAATACTAACGCACTTGAGATATAAACAGATATCTATACTTAGTGTCAAGCCTACACGGTAGGAATTGATCGATTTACGCATAAAAATCTCTGAAAAGTATTAAAAATTATATCCAAGTTGAGCTTCTGCTGTAGGGAAATGTATAAAGAATTTCGAGAAATTGGTATGGACAGCGAAAGCTATCTGCGTGCTCGTCCGGTGCGTACTAGTAAAATAATTACTGCTGAACTTCTCTGAGGAGAATGTCGCACAAAGACCTCGAATTATTCGCTTATTTACTCAAAAGAATAAAAACTACCACACTATTCCGTAGTTGTCTGTGTGGGCTGTAAATGAGTTTGAAAATGACGTTAATTTCGGTTTCATAAAATCATATTTTTGAGAAAAGATCATTGTCATCTCGAAAGATATGTCAGAAAATAAAACTGTAGGATCTGCGGTTTCGAAAATCCACACGTAGTCATATAGCAGCCAATACACTCTCAAAGTGTGGGTTTTGGAGTAGTAGCGCTTTGGTTAAAACAGGATGGCGGACGTGCTACATCAGATCGATGAATTGCGCACTAACTTAGGCAACCGTGTTATCAACCTTTTTGAAGACAAAGGCAATTTACTTAATGTGCATAATAGTTCATTAGTGTGCTTATGCGATGGGCAAATATATGTACATGCATATGTTTATTTATTTAGAACATAAACGCTGCATGTACCAGCGCTTTGTATCAATAGGCACAGATCTTGCATGTTAGAGCTTAAATTTAATTTTATTCGACGTTGAAAACAGTCATTAATTGATAGATTTTCTCAAAAAAATCGACCACATGAACTTTATCTTCTCTGATAAACACAGGCAAGATTAGTTTTCTTACTTTATATCGTGATTCTATTGTTTTAAACACTACTGCAATTAAAGGCGATAAAAGGTTTCTGATATCGAATCGATTTGGATTTATGATATTGATCACAGGTACATAGATACCTCCGATAACAAGTCGCTGCCAGTTCTACAACGAAGAGTGACCTGAGTCTATATTACTACTGAACACATGCCTAATGTCAATCTCAATGTGTCACGTTTGATTACGTGTCCAATTCGCGACAACATAAGTGACTGAAAAACCGAATCGAGCATTGGACAGGGCGCACAGATACAATTGCATCTAAAAAAAATTGACTAAAAACCGTTGAATGAATTGATATAACCTTAACCTACATCCACCAGAAATAAGACTACAAATTCAAATACTTGGCGCAACAGACCGTATGTGGTCCAGGGCCCAACTTCTCGCGACCATTTGAGTTGAGCGTGTTATATTTCTTCACAAAAATGGAACGGTCCTACAATTTAGAGCCATATCCGAAGGACAAATTGAAAAACTTTCTCCTGACAGTTATTACTCTCGGACGTTTGTCAGACATTCGCGAGAGGTGCGCCCGTGAATAAACTTTTTGGTGTTTTCTCTGATTCGAACGTCGAACCTCCCGCTCAGCGCTCCCACGCACTAACCACTTGAGCTACGGCGCCCACAAATAGGATTAGAAATAGGATTTAAGCAATAAAAACAAATTTACCGAACAGCTCCAAGAAGGAAAACATCAAACCAAACAGCGGGCGGTAATAATTTTCGACAACTAAAAAATACACGAACTCACCCCAAACAACGAAAGTAAATCATCTAAATGCGGATCCCTCTTCTTTGCTGAATCTAATTCCAAGTTTAGTTGCGCTGCAACGACAAGGAATTCATCAAACGCTTTAGAATCGCGTAGTTTAACTGCAGTTCCATCCCATTGTTGATCTATATTAAAAATTAATTTTCATATTCAGAAAAAATATTTACACATGCATTTTTCATTGGTTAAATGTGATTATTTCATTCAGATCAAATATGTAACATATGAAATAAAAAAAAATACAATCATATAATAAATTTAAGAAGATAGGTTCATATTTAATGGCTATTGTGAAACTAAATAATAAATAACTTGACTTATTGTCGATGTCGATGTTTACGCGTAATCGATATGGCCATTTTCTCACCGAGCCAAAAACGATTTATCACCTTGCGATGGAAGTCATCATACATAGAACTAATTTACATAGTGAACTTAAAAATGTGGTTCATCTGACCCACGTGAGTTTTCTTCGTTTCTAAAGAAGCGCACAGCTTCGACATACCGGGCACTTAAGTCAGTACAACCGCTTGGCTAAGCGAACACATGAACTGAAAAACGAAGCTAAATACGGAGCGTTAAGTCAAAAAAGGAACTGACTGGAAGTGCATGGAAACAATATCAAGTTTGTGTGCTTTTGTTGCAATAAAAAACCAAAAATTTGTTGTTCACCACTGGAAGCAGATGGCAGAGGAGTGTCGAATGTAGATTCTCGCTTCTTAAGTATTAGGTCCACTTCGCACTACAGTCCCAACCAAAAGAAAATAATAGTCACAAAGAAAACAAGAACCTGAAAAAATTTAACTCTTAGCACACTCTTTTGCGAGATTCGTCTGAAATATGATGGAATCCTTCGTGTCCAACTGCTGCATGCCAACTTTTTTCGCTTCAAATGATTAACTAGTGGATCTCAGACATGAAAAGCGGAGATATAGCTAAAGCACAGCGAGGATTAGACAAGCAACACCTATTTAATGAATTACTGGACACGAGCAAATGGTGCTATTATTAAACTTCTTTTTCAATACATGCATACAATTGCATTCTCCTTTTCGACATCGAGAATTATTCTAGGTTCTCACTGTTATGAAAATCTTATTCGCTAAATATTCAGATTAATTGGTTGCAGTATTGAACCACGAGTGTAGCATAATTTACATACGTAAACAAGCATAATTTCTAGGGACTTGACGAGAAGTAGATCAAACGTGCATTAATCAATGCATTAAAAAGAAGGAACTGAAGCTGTCAGCGTTTACATAAAATCCATGTTATTAAATTTGTGTCCTAATCTTTTTTTTAGTTGCGTACAAAGACTCTAAATGCGTCCAAATCCATACTATACTTACATATTTGCTGTAACAGCAGATACGAGGGCTGTACATTCTTCTTGTAATTCATTTTCCAAACTTTAAAGCACTCATCTCCGTTGGTTAGACAGTCAATACACCCATCAATTTCAATTTGACTTTTTGTGGAATTCTCGATATCACGGAAAAGATTTAGGAATATGTTTGCATGCTTTGATGAGCTCTCGATATATTTTTTCTGTAAGTAGAGAATAAATGTGGTCAGAAGAATCTATTCGGAATACCATTGAAGTGGTAAGTAATAGTCACTAATTCGCACCAAAAATAACTGAGAACTGGTCGTGAGCAACTGCTGACATTCCCTTGGAATGCTGTATTTAGCCCTCAATGCGTTGTATGTTGTAAAGAAGTCAGATTGACTCATTATTAATCTGAAATGCAAGAAATGAATACATGATTTGTTAAGAGAAAAAAAAAAACCTACTTCTGGTTACCATCACTGGATGATAGTACCTTTTCAATGTACTCGCTAACATAGCGCGAATAGCTCTTCATTTCAATCACAGGCAACATAATGTTTTGCCAAACTGTAAGATAAACCACGTAAGCCAAAAAAAACAATCAAGCACACTTGCCTCCCTACCTTGAACACCAATATTAACATCGCGATAACCCCCCTGTCCAACGCCCCACAAAATGCTCAGTCCAATGTTGCTTCGATTCTGATATGAGTTTCTCAATATCGCAGTCTTTGCCAGGCTGTTTGAGCATACCACTGGCCAATTTTGGCCGACGATTTGCAGGAGCAGCTGTCGAAAATATAAAATTCAGTCACAGAAACTATGGTGAATAGTTACCAAGTACCTTGAAACCAACAACTGGTTTATTCTTGGACAACTCCTCAGTCAATCTCATCAGCATAGTATCATAAAAATAGGAGAGGTTCACCTCTCCCATAGATTTGAAAATATCAAGGATTGCAGTCTTAAGATTCTTTGGAACGACGTTGCTTGGATAGAGAACGCCTTTTCCCGAGAATACCGGATCACAATCAAACGGCAGATTGGAATTAAAAAAAGCGGCAATCTAAAAGGAAAATGACACGAGTGCAAAGGAATTTTGCGTTGTGTTACCTTCTTCTTACCTCTCTCAACCAATACAGTTCATTGCCGGGGAATGTGACTCGTAACTGCTCCACAAGCCCATTTAACTCGTCCGGCGTTATTTTCAGCAGAGCTGTCTCCAAATTTTTTGGTTTTGGCGGAGCAGGTGGAGCAGCTGGCGCCGATGGCTTCTTATTGCTTTCGTTGTTATTATTGCTTTTGGATTTCTTTGCAGGTGATGACTTGTTACTGGCAATGCTCGCGGCCTTCTTCGGAGATTTGTTCTCCTTGTCCTTGGAACTTTTACTAAAAATACTCTTCAGCTGATGCTGGGGGACTGTATAAAACATAAAATGAGTTTCTTATAAACAGATAACCATAATAACACTTACGTATTTCTTCTAAGCGTGGACCGGCTGCAGCCAAACGTTTCTTCTCTGTATGCGCTTCGACTTTCTTTTCGAGATTGCGCTGCTTCTTTGACTTGGTTACCACTTCCCATTGATTGGATGACATTTTTAGATATTTAAAAAATTAAATGCGATAGGAAAACAAGAAAACCAATTGAAAACCAACTTTAAATTGGAAAATTAAAGGCAAGGATACTTCAACTTTTCAAACAAAAAAATACTTATGACGTTGACACCTTTTTGTCGATGGTGACAGTTGTGTCAAATTTCCGGCAAAAATTCATCGGCCAATGAATTCAGCAACGCGCCCAATTGCATTTTGGATGTGTTCAGTAAACATTTAAACAAACGATTTTTGGTAAATATTTATTGCACACTTTACAAACATATAAATTCAATTATAAAAAGAAAAAAAAAACAACTAAAAAATAGGAATATCTTCATATGTAAAACCATCTCTTTTAAATAAAATACAAATTAGAATGTATCCATAGTAACCACCAGGTATAAACATCAATATGCCCAGCATAAGAAGTGGCCAGACTCGGTCCTGATATTTTACATCATAATAACCCGCTGATATCAGTATACTAAATGTAATACACACCTAGAAATAGAAAACTCTGATGACATTGAAGAGACAGCACGTAAAACTCCAATACACTTACAGCACCAGCTATCATAAAGCCCACGATAAGTAATACTGGCTTCAGAGGGAATTTACGCGGTGGTTCAATAAATTGTTCAGGATCGATGCCATCTGCTGTGTCAAAGGTCATCGAATCCGCTTTAAGGTACTGTGATTTACTAACATTTCTTCGGCGAGACATGATTAATTAAATTTTTTAATGGCAAGTTGTATGGCGAAATTAAACCGACGAACTCTGCTGACAAGTAACTTATGATTTAAATGCATACACTAGAACCATGTGACAACCTATATTAGTACAAATCAGAAAAATTTCAATAATTCCAAGAATTTACTTTGTTTTTGTGTCTTTAAATGAAAATTTACAAAAATGTTCCTTTTTTTGTTTGGCAAATGTCAAAATCGAGGTGATGGAACAGCTGTTTCTGATAGCAGTGGTGCCAGATCCAGATTGTTGAAATATTTATTGTCGGCGAGGTAGTGCTTGATGAAAATAGAAAAAAATTGCATTTGAGAAAAAATATACCTAAAACGAATATTACAAAAAAAAAAGAGTTGTGAATATGCTACACTTCTATATGTACTCAATAATTTTCTTGCCGATTTCAGCTTTTCTCCCCATTTTATATAATTTAAGCGGTGGGAGTTCTAGGTTTATTAAAAAAAAAACAATGTACTCGCACAAATGTAAGCACAGTTCCTTTAATTGTTTGTGCGTGTGATTATATGGAAAAAGGATAAAAGACAATGTCTGGATGGAAATGTAGTGACTCTTTTTGAGTAGTGTGAAAATAGATAACGACTAAGTGTTCAGACTGCTCTTTTAACGATTCTTATTGCTTTGCGTATGACATTTTCATTACGTGTGTCCCACTTACATACATCTGCACATATTTTGTAAGCTAAAAAACATTCTGCGACGAGCAGGAAAAAAGAGTGGGGTAGAGAACAAATACAAAAATTTAGGTCTTCAAATGAACGCAAGAAATTCTCTGATTCGTGAAATATTAACTTGTTCAGAAAATCTCTTTTGAGGCTCTGATGAGTTCGTAAGTTAGCTCTATTGTAGGCTGGCTATATAATTGTAGGCTAGCTTGTCTTTGCTTTGCTCTTTTCTGAGTTGTGGCATCTCGAAAGAGTATACTTAAGTTAAATCTAAGACGACCGACAATATGAGTATGAATGCCAAATTTTATGTTTCGCAGAAATTCTGCTCATTTCTTCAGTGAATTGCGGTAATTGTCAACTGTTTTACTTACTTTTGTAGTAGCGAGAGAGATATGTACATATATATGTAATACTGAGGTGACGATTTGTCATCATATTGAATACTTTTGGAACAAATATACCCAATCTTCAGCTAAAAATCATCTTATTTCACGTCACAATAAATAATAAAATAGTCTCACAATTAATCTTATAAACAAATATATTTTCAGTTTTTCATTATTAAGTAAAAGTTACAAATATCGTTTCACATAAATTGTATATCAAAAATGCACCAATGAAAAGATGTCTATTACTCTATCCTCAAGCCATACGTAAGAATTGGTAATATATCGGAAAGCTCTTCTAAACTGTGGTATTACTTTAAAGTATAGGAATCGTTTCTCATGACGGTCGAAAAAGTAATCTCTAGTTGTATCGAAATATATTATTAACCAAATCGTTCCCAAAAGTAAAACAAGTGCAACAAGATGTACTACATATTTCGGAAGAGATTGTATACTACATTCATCGTCTTCGTCATCTGAAGAAGATGACGATGAAGAGGAGTCATCTGAATCTTCACTCTCGGAAACCTAGAATATAAATATAAAAGAAATTGTAAGTCTCTAGATTATTACTTAACGGATGTTGAATATAATTACCTCTTCAATTTCCTCTTGTATAAGGTTTTCCTGTTCGTTATTTTGATTTTCAGTTATTTCTGGAGTTGCCATTTTTAGCTTTCGTTTTATAATTTGGTACGGTACGGTGCTCGAAACGGTCTGGAGGCTTCAATTCCTGTGTTAACTAATTTTTTTTGCACACTCAAATTTTCTGTTCGACGTATTGTGGTTCTTGAGAGGTTTGAGAGGTACGATGACGAGTTGATGTGCTTGGGTTCTCTACATTTAGATATCATTGGCTACTCTCATGGTAAAATATTCATTTATTCAAATAAATAGTGTTTTATTTAACTTGTTGTACAAATATATCTTGAACTGGACACAAGAAATATATATAAAAAAGGAAAACAAAAATTAAAACAATCTATATCCTTCGAAATGTGAGATGCTTTCTCTGCGAAGGTGGAAGGAGTAATGACAGTCAAAACAAAAAAATGTTTACTACCGCCGTATACATCCTTTTTGCGCGTGCTCGTTTCAGTACATAGAGAATGAATATAGGTATGCATATACGCATCGATGATAAATTTCCCTCAAAACAATGCAGTTAAATCCGCTTTTAAGGGATGGAATCTCTATTTACGAACACTGCATTATCACCATGTGCATTAAAGATCTTTGCCTGCGTTTGATATGAACACATGTATCTATTTTTATTTATTTAAACAGATGTTTTTTGTATGTGTGCATGTATACAATTGTCTATTTACGAGAAAATGCTACATTGTTGTGTATACACGTGTATGCATTATCACAGGGGTTCGGGTAACATATAAAAGAGATTAGGAATGCAACTGAGGTAGGACCATATGCAATATTTGACAAGGTCAAATATTAGCAAAGGACAAAAATGCGCATACTTTCTAGGAATAAGCAAAATTTTCAACAAAATAATTATAAATTAGGCACAGTTGCCTCTCGATGTTATCCAAATGTGCAGATCACCCAAACGATGCAATGACGAGGAAAAGGATAGGATGATCAGGTACACGTACTCGCCCTTTGTCTAAGAATTATGATATGAGTCTATCCTGAGAGGACACAGAATATATAAAGGCTTTAAATTATTTTAAATATTAAGAAAATGGACAGTCTTTGCTCAAGCTAAATATGTATGTAGTTAATTACATATTTCTATACATATTTACGTAAATACTTCTTTATTAATTTAGACAAGGCAGGTAAAGTAAACTATTCAAGAATCATTAGACTTTCAGGTTGAGTAAATTTCTTGACAAAAGTAAATTGGATTGAAGCCTTAGTGGATGTTCTAAAGGAATCGGTAGCTAGTGTTTTTGTACTTCACAACCCTGTCTACCTTCACCTACCATTCGTTTCTAAAAAATCGATGAAAAAAAATAGAAAAACATGCTGGACCCTTCCACTTCTTAACCAATGTGAAAAGTCAGTCTAAGTCCGTATGTACTAACATCGTATACGAATTGCTTACTCGCAATCCAAAAAATTGTAGGCCTAGGTTAAAGACGTTTTCTATTATAGATATTATTTGTTCTAACATGCAGATGGCCCAAGATTGATGAATGTTGCTTTAGAAATAGACTTTGAACAATCCTCTCAAACCTCAGGTTGTTCTTTTTACCGGTAGAATTCGGGCAATACTAAAGACCTCATTATTCGCATTTCCAGTAAAGCGAAATATTAAAAAGTAATCTTTAATAAGGCTCTTTGATCAAAACGTGTCGGGTTAAAAGAATCAAAGGCACTCTGAATTTATTAACAGTGTAAGTGTGCGTTCGGCAAAACATGTGACGCATCACCGTAAAAGATCCTTTGGATTTAAGCAGCTATAAGTATTGGTAACCCAATATGCTTTTGCTAAGCACCTTAATGTTCTAGGCTTGTGTAACACTGCGACGATTGTGTAAAGTGGGATGGAATTGGGGAACACTTTCTCAGCGATTCTCCTGTCTTCGCAGGAGATGGTGCCTCTCCAGTAATGGTGATGTGACTGCTGATATTCAAAGCTCCTCATTACCACTGCATTTACTCTGCTTTCTATTTAATAAGAGCAATTTCCAGTAAAAAGGATGATATTAAAGGGATTGGTCCATGTAGTGCAATGTGCAGATTAGATTCATACTGCAATATTTTCTTTACTATTTCAGTTGAAACAACGTTCTTAATTTTCTTCCTTTTGACATATGCGAGGCCAAAATAATGACAGTTAAATCCCAGTTTATACTGAGATATTGAAATAAAAGAACACAAATGGCAGCGAATATTTAATATTTTCGTGCGTCATCTGGATAAAGTCCTGCAGTATCTTACATTACGCAGTAAACTGGGTTCCACAGATTCCTGCAAATTCGACTCCAATCCTTTACCATTTGAATAAATGCTCTGCAGGTTTCTACTGTTTATGAGTGCAATATTGGTTTTGCGTAACTTTTCCCGTCGTTGCACTTAATTACAGAACTATACAACCGTATGTTTCTCTATTCTATCCAGCAGTTCCAAATGAAAGGAAGAAGAGCAGAAAGAGTCCGTCTTATATTGTTTTATCCTCGTGTACGCTGAAATGGGCCTTTATGGGCTGAAAGTTTAATTTTAAACGTCATATCTGCAGTCGAAGCTATAATACTTCCAAGCCAGCATGACACTAGTAATAAACTGAAAATTGGCAGCAGGTGAACTAGCAGGTGAGACGTTCTATAAGTGCGCTTCTTTCAAGTTTGCAAAATGTGGGAAGTTCACCTATATGCATTTTATTCAAAATTATACAAGAGGAGAGTTAGTAGAAGCACTGAATAAGTTTATTAATTTAGATTTGACCATTGTCGCAACTTCATTTTTGCATATATAACATGATAACAACTAAGCCGAGGAAGATGTCCCTTGTGAACGCATGCTTAATCAACTGTCAATATTTTGGCATTTTTCACCATAATGTTATGGGAAAACTGTCAATGTCCTATAAAATGAATCTACTGCGCATGCCTGAAAAATATGGTTGCAAAACAAGAAAACTACTTTACCCAATACAACAATCGGTCTGTGAATTTCCCTATAAATAAATACTGGCATAGCAAATTCATGCACCCTTTTAGACGCAAACATTTTTAAAGAGCTTTCCACTAGCTTTCGTTCCGCTTTTATTCAAAAATCCTTGAATTTATTTAAGTTTTAGAAACATTTTTAATTAATTTGAATTTAAATGATTACAATGTAACATTTATTGTCCTTTAGTTGTACAACATTTCTTATGGGATAGCATTAGCAAAATATACGACATTAGACTTAATTTCGAACAAAATACATTGGAAAGGCGAAGAAGAATAAAAAGAGGTGGTAGATATAAAAACAATCAACTATTTTGGATTTTAGGTGTCGTTAATCTTCTCGTTATTGCTTTTCAAATGCCGAAAGCAGCTTCGCTTGACATACAGGAATGCACAGAAAGCTGTCACAAGGAAAATCAGCCCTACCGCACTGCCTATAACAACGGCTCTCATCTTCCGATGTGATGGCACCACAAGTTCCAACTCATTGCCTGGTTCTTGATCACCATTGATTGACTGACTATTTATCTGAACTTTGTAAATAGCATCCTCCTTCAAGTGCTTCAATTGGTAGTATGTGTCAGTGGTTTCGGCCGTTCCGATAAGATAGTGTTCTGGTTCACGCCACCATCGAATCACATACAATCGAAGGGAATCCAAGCCGTGCATCGGGGGGTCCCAATGCAAGAGATATCCATGGGAATTTTCAATAGCAGTGAGATTTCGTGGTGGGCCTATTCGAGTAAACGGTGGAATAGGGTCATGGAACTGTTCTGGTTCACTGAAATCTGAAACTGGACACACAAAGACAAATAAACACTATGAACGGGAGAAACCATGACAAATAGGATTAGCCTTACCTTTGGTGGAATAACGGAATAGTTTGCTAAACATTCCATCGCCATATCGATCCTGACTGAGCACCATAAATTCATACTCCCTACCGGGTATGAGGTTTTTGATTGTCGCCTCCATTACGTTCTTTGTGAGGATTCGCATTGTACGCCATTCTGCTGCATCCGACAGTCGATACCAGACGATATATTCCAAATTCGGTCGCAGATATCCTACAAAAGAACATAAAACGAGGGAGTGAGTAATATAAAATTGCATGCTGGCAATAGGGGGGTCATCCCTTAGTACTGTGCCAACCCTCGGATCGTTATCATCGTCAACAGGAATCTGCTTGCATCATGGTCATTTGGCCTATTGAAGCATTGCATCACATTTGTGATTTTCGCGTCGAGGTGCACCTAAGGCTATTAGCATTTTGTGGCAGCAATTAGCCGCAAACGATTTATGGTTATTATTGGACGAGAGAGGGATAGAGATGCAGGTTACGAATAGGATTCATATTTTGATCTAGGGAAATTACGGTTGCTTTTTTGGTAGATGGCCGTGGACACCATTGATTGCATGTTAGTTTATGTTGATGAAAAATATGATTTATAGGTCAAAACGATCTAAGTTACATTAATTGACTTCAACAAAGTGCAGCATTTTATTTTTAAAGTTAATTTTTAAAAACAAGAGGGCGTTGTGTCTGGAAGGTGGGATTCTTCTGACAAAGACCGATACGCAACAAAATCATACTCAACATAGAAATGTGGAAACGCAAGGCATGGAGAATCAAAATTCTACATAACCCAGATGTGTACAGGATGTGGTTGCTTCAGGACATGCCAAATCGGTGTTTGGGTACGACAACAGCCATAATAGCCAATCCTGCTCAAAAAGAGCAGAAGATGCGGAGCGATAGGGGTCATATCACAGGTTCCTTGACGAAAGACGGCGATTGGAAAGCGTATTAAAAATCACACATAATAGCGGAGATGCTAAAATGGGGAGTAACTAGGAGGCGGTTTGCACACTTTAAATACAAATCCGGCTGAGGTAGGTGGAAGTTCATAGAAGAGTGCTGCGACCACAGACAATGACAGCCGTGCAATGCGGAAAGCCCGTCTTAATGTTTTTGTGTCAGAACGACAGCGAAGGGCAACTAAACTTATTGAAATAATCATTGGGATGCGAAAAATCAGTTGTTTTCAACGCAGCAAAAATTGTCGGTATTATGAAGGTTTTTCGTTCTGCACAATGGAGCAAATCGCTTCACGTGAATAAAGATGTCTCGGGCTCGAGGATAAACCACAAAAAGGCTAAAAAAGCAGACACCGACCGCGCCATACATCAGTGTATTTTGCTGAAGTCGACAACCTTAGAGGAGCAGTTTATCTATCTGGGCAGTTTGGTAGTCTCTGATGGGAGAACGAAGTTGGACGTTAACAGTAGAAAATGTTAAGCCTGTGTACCCTAGTAAGTCGCTGCAAACATCTAGGGAAAGTTTCAAGCTTTTGGCTTAACCGTCTGCGATACATCCTAATGATTGTTTAGCCTCAGATTATATCAAACCTGGAATTGTGGTCTAAAATAGGTCAAAAACTGTTGGATGTGGAATTACTGCAGCGAAAATGTTATTGGATTGGCGGTGCACTGAAAAGCCAAATCACGAAGAAACCCTTCGAATACAATCCTCTGGTTGCACAATGGGTTGGAAGGCCAAGAACGACGAGGAGATCTAGAGTCTTGGCGGAAGGCAACTCTAGACATCTAAAATTCGTGGACTTAAAACGATGGATAGTCGTCATATGCCCCAGCATGGTAACAGGACCTAATGAATGAATAAACGAATGTTGAATGATCTTCTATACGGTCTCCACTAAAATCAACAGATTACAGTGCTACATGTCGTGGATAAATAGAAAGTTGTAAACAGTTTTTGACAAAGATCTATAAAGCATAAGAGTATGTACCTCCCACATATTTGGGAGGGAACCCTCTTGCTTGGGATGAGTTAACTATGCAGACTATTTGCAGCACACTGCAGAAATATTTAATTTCCAGACCTCCTGTACTCGTGTTTGGACCACAATTCTTTGGATGAAACTATTGAAGCATTTGTTCGCGCTTTTTTTTTTAACCATTTAGCACCGATGTGAAACTTATAACATAGCGTTGAGCAAACATTAACGCTGCCTTTAATTAAATGCGGTATCCGAAAGGTAGGTTGAAAGTCTTTTTGTTGACGATTATTACTTTCAGACATTTTTTATATGTTTATTCACAAGACTTGAACAGTGAAAATAAATAAGTGTATGGTAGCTGCTCTATAAGTCAGTGACCTTGACAGATGGTATGTAACCGTTGATGAAACAGGAATCTATTAATGCACTCCAGAAGCGAAAGAGCAGTTAAAATAGTAGATTTCTCCTGAAAAGTGTGCCCCAAAGAAGACCAAAGGTTCCATACCATCCTTCGGGAAGGTCATACCCACTGTTTAATGCGATTTGAGTGGTATAATATTCATTGACTACAAGGAAAAGGGAAAAACAGTCACTGGACAGTGTTAATCATCCTTAAGAAAAAAAGTTCTCTTTTATCGTGGCAATGCCTTTTCTCCAGATTTGACTTCTTGTAATGGAAATAGAAACCACTGAAGTGGTCAAAATCATACCCAACAAGGACAAGGAGCCTTAAGAAGTTCGGGCAAAATGTATCCAGCTGAATGGAGTCTATGTTTGAAAATGATATCAATTTTCGTTAAAAAAATCTTAAAAGTCTTAAATTCAAAAAATGCTGTCAATACAAAGTATTTCAAGAGGCAGGCTTATCGAAATTGATTATGAATTGCTTATAATTTCTTAAGCTGTTTCATTTTCAAAACATTTGTTCAAATCCCACGGGAAAACCTAAGCATTTTGAGTTCTTATGTACTCGTATGGTTAAGTAGAAGATCCCTTAAGCTGTGACCTTTCGAAATTTGCTGAAAAAGGAAGGCGAGGCGAGAAGGTCTCATGATAACAAACGAAAATTCGAGACAAGTTGAAGGGTTGGAATGGATCATTATATTCCGAAACTAGTTTGCCGGTGTATAAGTAAACAAGCCATAGAGTCGGTCAATGATTCCTATCATGACCATAAGGATACTGATGTGAAAAGCCATCAAAAATCATATCATAGAAAATGTATGGGAAAACGAAACAAAACAGAAACAGATTCCACGTAAGAGAAGGCAATATTGCTCATCACCTTATGTAAATTCGAACATCACGTCAACACTCACCTGGTTGCCATCGAATAGTAATCGCTGTCTCTGTACTATTTGCCGTTAAATTATGCGGAGGTCGAGGAGCAACATTTTCAATCATCAATTCCGTGTCCGCTGTTATAGTTGCTGCCCCATTCGTCGCCGAACATTCATAGATGCCGCGATCCGATTCGACTATTCCCTCGATGGTCAAATTGCCACCTTCGATTTTGTATCTTCCATCTGGCATTGCGTTACCATCTTTCTGTTTAGAGGAGATAAATCCCAATCAAATTGGAATACCTGCATTTTTAATAACCACAAACTCACTCTAGTCCAGGCCATCGTCGGTAGATGGTTGCCATCAAGTTCGCTGGCTTCGCATGACAGCTGTGCATTTTCACCAAGTTTGTGAATATAAATGGGCTTCGGGGTGATTTTAAATATCGGTGGTCGTTGAACAATCACACTAATGATTGGCGATGGTCCATCGGTTCCCAGTTCATTGTAGGGCGTACAAGTGTAGCTGCCAGCATGATTTTCATCTACCTTGCTAAAGAATAGGCTTCCATTCATTTTATAGAAGACACCCTATGGGGAAAGTGTGCACTAGGAGAACATTTGGTAAACAAACAAATATTCAGCGACTTACCGGAACGTTGTATGAATCGAAAAGTAGTCCATCCTTCTCCCAGCGAAGATTTTTCAATGGTGGATTGGATCGGAAGTGACAGTCGAGTACTGCCGGCTGGCCATAGGGTAAGTACACTTCCGGCGGAGAGTAAATTACTTTCGCTTTGTCTGTGAAATTGAGTTCCCGCTAAAAGCTCTTAAAAAAAGTGGAATAGACTTTGGAACTTACATTGGATATTGAGGTATGCCTTTGCAGTTTGGACTTCGCCGTCATTGTTTTTTACGTTGCACTCGTATTCTCCTAAGTCACTCATCATAGTCGGATCAATACTAAGGCTACCGTCGGGTCCCATGAATGAACGTCGATGAAGGTCCTGTTGTTCTTTCATGCTGGTACCATCTTTGTACCATGTCACCACAGATGTATCAGGATATTTCATGACACAGTGGAAAAACGCCGTCTGACCTTCCATAATGGTTTGGTTTACTGGTGGGATTTTTATTAACGAACCACCTTCGACTGTTAACTGATAGAGTGTGCCATTGTTGCGAATACTAGGGGTCCGATTCGGAAATATGATCTGGCAGTGATAGAGACCCTGATCGGATTCACGTATTGCGGTTAGATTTGCTGATGCTTTACCATAGTCACCATTATTGTCAACCAAACTCAGTCGGCCGGAGAAGAGTTCACTGGTGGAAACGTCACCGTCATACCATGTAAAGATTTTCTTGCCCTGAAATATTTTTAAATACACAAATAGATGTAGAAAGTCAGTGCTGTTGGAGTGGTAAATTTAAACTATGAAAAAATAATTAAAATTAAAAAAATATTGCAAGCGGTATGTTGAACAGGAGACGCTTTTTTATAGAACTTCAATTCGTCGTGGCTTAGTTCATTTAATTTAATTTTTGGGTTCGTAAAAAACTGTGGGCTTCAGGTTTGTGTGTGTGGGTGGATATAAACCTTCCAGAACACATGGTGGTCTTAAGAAAATCTTCCACGAAAAAGGAGTAAGGAACACCTTTTGAGATATGGATTCGATTTTACTTATGTAATTGTGCTAAGATGCTGGTGCAGTATAGCCCTCCCGCAGTTCAGTGTCCTTGTATGGCATGCGGTTCATAAAGATGGAACCACATTATCGGGAGATACTGAGAATTAGTTGGTTTTACTGTTAACATACATATGTACGGAATTGGTAATTAAACACCTTGAAGAGATGGAGAACGGTAGCTATTATAAGGGAGCTTACATGCATGTGACTTTAAGGAAAGCAAAATGGCTTTCATCAGCAGCTGGAGAGTAAGGTAAAACATCATAACAGGTGGTCAGGCAATTCTGCAACGTCTAATGAACTTTTCCTAAAGCAATGGCATCAGTACCGGACACGTAAGTTCCAACGGTGTGTAACCTGCGTCGTCGGACAGCATAACAACCATTAACACCAATGAGACGATCTCCTAGGGCATAAACAGCTTCTCTACTTATAAATTCCCCGACCTCGATGGTATACCACACATTTTCTGCAAAGATCGCACGACATACATAGTTCATTTATAAAACCTATACCCTATTGAAATACATTCCACAAACATGGAGGATTATTCACGCAGTTTTCATTCCGGTAGTAGGAAGTGGAGCCATGAATCTGCGAAAAATTTTAGTCCAATAAGTTAGTGGCTAAATTCGTCTGTTTCTGTAGGATGACGGTGAAGAATGCTGCTCCATCAAGGGTGGTAAAGAACTCACCCAGACCAGTAAATCCTAACTTAATTGATTTAACGAAGCCAAGAAAGTACTTAGTCTAGCATAGAGATGGCATTGCTATCGAAGACATTTTTTATGTGAATTTGGTACACGTGTCACAATAACGATTGACGTTCGATTCTAGTTTCAACTTCATTTGCGAAATAGTTTACTTTATGCATTTTAAAGTACATTTGTTGTGGGCGTTTTGTTTGAATGAAAAACTGAAATCATATAGCTGCTGATATTGGTGTTAAAGAGCTCGGATTCGCCTACATGAAAGGAGAGTTTGCACATTTTCGAGGTATCTTTCGATAAGATGGTTACAATCCTTGTCGATAGAGGCTACAGCGAGTTTTATTTTTTTAATATCCCCGAAGCCCCAAAGGGCATTAGAATGTCCTATGTTTGAAGATATCTCGTTTAGAGTAAACAGAAACCTCAGATATGATGACTGAAAGTTTTAAAAATCAAGGTAGGAACACTAAGTCCAATAAGGTGGTCTGGAGAGAAATTTGTCAGATCACGAACAAAGGAGCTCAAGTCTTTGGTTCGCAGTGCCAGATTACACCGAATTGCATGCTCTCTGTTACGGAGAAGGTTAGATCTTTTTTTACTTAGAGGCCTTGCCGAATACCGACTTCTATACAAACAAAGATTCTTAAAGATTAATTTAAAGCTTAAAGATTTTTTCCAAGTGGCCAGCAATCACGACTGCTTCCATGCACGACTTAGCTTCCTGTTGAACTCGTCTTTACATCCGAGTTTTGATTTGTTGGAGAAGTTAGACTGTAAAAATAGATGATCAAAAATAAATGGCTTCCATTATGAGTATTGAACAAGTGACCAAGAAATTAATAAAACAATTGTTTTACTCCAAAGAATGTTCCGATAAGAGCGTAGTAGTAGCGATGTAGTGCTTTAATTAAACACACTTACTTATTTAGTGGTGAACCTGACTTCAACCTCTCCAGCCAACTCGATTGGTAGTCAGTCGTCTCCAAGGTGATTGAGGTTCCTCTTCATTTGTATGTGTCACCTATTTATTCGGAGGCCTTCTTCTTCTGCCGTATTCTTATGGGGTGGATTCCCTTCATTATTGCGAAAAGCCAGCTTCTTGTAGAACTACCGGATTTTGTTTCTCATGCCATGAGACTATAAGTGCGTGTCATCATTATTGTCATTCCTTGTATAACTCTTCTACTAAAGGAGGTACAATCAGGGATGTGAGATAATTTAAGTTGCCGGAGATCATTATCCTCTCGACTTCGATTAAATAAATGACTCTCATATTCATTCGGAAGCTTAGAAGGTTAAAATCCTCCCAACTCTCTGAACTACCGCAAAACCTCAAATCAAATAATAAACGACAAATCGTGAACCATGGGTCGCCAGTGGTGATTTGAAGTACACACAATAAATTATATGATTCCCGAAATTCAAATCAAAATTTGTTAGTCTAATTGACAATGAACGCGTCGTTGACCCTATCTCTCATATCCGTTGAACTAACTCAGCGCCCTCGATTATATTTGCCATGGTCATCTTGTAGTCTCTTCGGAATTCCAATTCCGCCAACTAATTTTCCAATTAGATTGTCCACTGACCTCTGGATTGAACGATACTCCTACAATTAATTGATATACTCATCGTTGGTCTATAACTGTTCTCGCAATTAATTGCTCTAGATACTCGCGCATCTAAGAAACTCACAATTGCTGCATTTTTCCACAATTTCCCACAACTATTATGGCACTCGTCATCATCCGCACCCTTGATTTGAGGATTCCAAATGTGATAAGTGAATCACACTCCTGCCACATCATCGCTTCCTGGGCTTTTGTTTTTCACCACCCAGACGATGGGCATGATTAATTAAATTGAATGCCGTGAACCCAATGACATGACATCACGAACACCCAAAGCTAACCAGATTCTAACCCACTCAGCCGTCAAAAAAAAAAAAAAGAAAAACAAAAATGTACGCAGCAACCGATGCTATCAAATTGCGTTACTCCATGTCGATTGAATTAAATTTAATTCATGAGCACACAACAATGCATGCAACAAATAAATAAATTAAAGAATCGTGAACGTGAATGACGGCGGGCGCGAGCGTCCGCGTTCAAACTTTCTGATTGACAATGGCCAACAATTGGATGTTGGTGAACCGGGGGTAACAAAGCAAGAAAAAAAGTAGAGTCCACCACTCGACTGGTTTTCAATCTCCTAGGCCAATGGTCCATGGAGTTTCACAGTTCATAGCACTTCCATGACATCACCCAATGAACTTCTCCCTTTTTTGTCGCTGGCTTTATTGGTTTTGGCATTCGGAAATGGACACTGGTTCCTGATGTTGGAGTTAGCAAACTACGTACATAAGTAGCATAGCAAAAGACGAGTTGAATGCATTTTGGCTGCTTTAATTCCACACTTAATGGTTCCGTTGCAGATACATACGTATCCGTACCATTTTAGTGGCAATTGCTTATCCGTTGTGAGGACATTAGAAAAACGAAAACGAAATATGGGTTTCGGATGCTTTACTGACGAGTATAAAGGCGGGGTCTTCGACTAAATAATGCATAGGAACTTGTAATCCTTGAAACTGAAGCTCTGGTTCTGGTTATTAACTCAAAACTCTTACGTTACAGTATGTATCTAATCAACCAAAGTGCACACAAAGGATGTCTTATATAAAAATTTGGATGAGAGGGACTTGAAGTAATACACAAAAATGCGATTTATTTTGAGGGCAATCTTATTAGCTGAATTGACGGCCACAATGAGATATGCAAGTACGTATAATTTCTTCAAAATGATGTCCACTTTTAAGGTGATCCGGAACCCCCGCCGTCATGCTACTACAGTGCAGCGATCCAGGAAGTAGAAAAGAGAAAAGTGGGGTGTAGACTCAAACACTGGTTCATTGCACTAACCATTAAGACTTTAATGATGTCTTCCTCACTTTTGGAGAAAGTAGAAAAGAATTCAGTCATGAAGAGCTAAGATGTTTAGCATTCACCGCGTCGACTCCAAGGATCTGACAAGGATCTGCCACCTGGTCTGATAATAACAGAGAAAATGCTCTGCTGTATCGTTGTTCTTTTTGCATGTATCCCAGAATGCTAAGGTACTTTTCAAAAGCGAAGAGGTAAATCGACTGCAGCCAATTCTCCTTAATGAACACAAGAAAAGCTGAGAATTTTTTTGCAGATGTCTGGCCGTGTACGTTTGGTCTATCTGCATCCAGTGAAATTATGTTAGGGACTCCTGTTTTCCCGAGAACCCCAGTCGTCAACTATTAAACGCAGATGCAGGAAAACGCAGAACTAGTTCGGGTCTTGGAAAACTTTCTCTGAGCGCGTTGTATTGAATTTAGTTTTCCGACCAGGCTCGGAGAGATTTTGAGTTCATACACTGTTTAGGAAGTGATAATAGGGTTAAGCAGATGCATATGCCTCTTCCTATCCACCTTTTCTTCACAAAAAAAGACGCGACTGTAAGAATTTCGCTTGAAAGACGGAATTCATATTAGCCTAACAGAGAACGGATTCTAATGCTATAGTTCTCCACGAAGACACCAACGCCAGATCCCTAGTTTTGGAGCTGACCTTTTAAATACCAGTCTCCACGGCTCAGGGTCTAGCCAAAGCCATTCCAGCGCCAGGAAAAGAAGACACATTCTTCTGGCTTCATTCCATCAGTGGGCATATTTATAAGACTGGGGTCATAGGATATTTCTCGCACGAGGTCATCAAAGCTCCAGGGCGAATGGTCCCAAAAACCTAATCAGTGGAGAGAAGTTTGAGTGGGTGGTCAACAGGTGCAAACCATTTAATTCTTTGGGATCAGTTGGTATCTTTGCAGCGCAGCAGGGAGATCTGTTTAGACGCCTCTTTTTGCAAGGAACTTAGTCTCTTATATAACTCTAATAACTGGAGGGAATATGCCATTGAACGCGCTAGGAAATTCGTGGTTACGGTTTATATACGTAAAAAGGCGGCAGGGCGCAAGAAACATGCTAGTAACTTATCGATGTACCGTGTTCAATCGCTTCTGATTTTATTTTCTGCTACTAGTACTCAATATCGGACAGGAAAGAGTGGTTTCTAAGACACCTAGTGCAATGTACCCTACAGTAAAGCTTCATTTTATTTTTATATCTTAGATCGCGCTTGAGAATTTGATGTAGTTCAAATCATTGCCGTCTTCTACTTCGCTCTGTGTTAAGAAATATTCAGTTCTTGCCATACAATCAATTCAAGGAGATTATCTACTCAAATAGGTATTAGCAGACAGTTTTTTTTTAGCCACATTAAAAAAAATCCCTTTCAACTCTGTGTGGCTTCAGCAAGATGGTTCAATTTGTCATACCTCCACGGATGTAATGGCAGAATTGCGGCGAAAACTCCCAACAAAATAATCTCGTGCAACCATACATTTGGTGGTCCCCAAGATCAACCGATCGCACCTGATTTTTTTTTCGGTTATCTTAAGTTAGAGGTGCATAAAATGAAACCGATCAATTTCATTGAGACAATTCCATCCACAACCCTCCAGGCAGTCATGAATAACTTTTTGTTAAGATGTCCCACATGCGTTAACGAGCATGGAGGCCATTTTAAAATCAATTATTTTTAAAACCATTGAAAAACCAAATAAAATAAAAATAAATATTATAAGAATGAATAAAGTACCTGAACAAACAAAAAAGCTATTCGAGCTTCTAAATGCAGCAAAATTTATAAGCCACCCTTTACTCGTATACGTACACAATTTAAACAGCTTTTAAAAAAATGAGCATTCGCAAAGCTAGGTATTGCATAATTGGGAAACCATTTTTTCCTGTAAAAAACCGAATTCGCAAACAATTGAAAAATGAAATATGATTTCCTGCATTCTTTCTCGAGTCCGTACCCAACAAAGAACATCGTTAGCGGACCGCCATTTAATTTCAACACATCACAAAAGGTTATGTTTGCGAATTACAATTAAAAAAATAATTCTTAATGATCTCGTTACACTGTGTTGACCGAACGAATGGTTGCTAATTAATATTGCAATCTCGACTTAAGTTACCGACATGAGTGTTTTGACTGTTTGCAATAATGCGCTGTATTGCGATTTTAAGGATGGGCATTTTCAGTAATTTTTTTTGGATCAATTTTATTTGTGTTTAAACTACTGTAAGTGGATTTATATGATAATTTTAATTAAGAAAGGGAAGCCGTAATAAAATAAGCAATCAGTCGATGCTGATGTAACATTCTGTAGTAAGGATGTAGTGAAAAATAAGGTTCCAATTCCAGTTCCAGTCGTAAATGGATTTGATATGACAAGCAAACACTTGAGACATGTATGGATAAATCATTATATCTTTGGTTTATTGGTTTTCTCTATATATGAACATACGTCTTCATTTGAGGTTGACCTCTACTTCATTGACCATCTGATTGAGACGGCGATGTTCGTAATGATGAAGCTCTTTGTTTTTTCAGCCTGAAGAATTTTTTTTATCATGAATCCTAAGTGATCCTTCCTCAGCCTTTCCTCAATCGCTGCCCTTAGTAGAAATGTTTGCTACCTTTATTTACCTTTGCGAATACACGCCAACATGCAAGAGAAATTAACTTGAACTTGCCACAAGGATAGCTGTCAAAACGAACTGTCATTCTGGTGTAAATTAATGTGAATAGAATTACGTTTAAAGATCTCCACTACATCCTTAAAATTTACTTTGATCGGTCGTTGATTGCCGAAACTTAAAAACAATTTCGTGATTTTTATGGTGCACAAAATTGTCCATCTGAGCAAGTCATCTATGGAATTTATGTATATGTAGATAAATTTCGTACCACATACGCTCTAAATGATGTAATAACATGAACAAGTCAATGGATTCGTCGTTGGTGGCAGCAATTGCAACTGTTTGCTTCCACTACATGAAAAACAGTATAAAATCCAGCTGATCTAGGAATTAAAGCTGCACCACCTGATTGGACTCTAGAAGAGATGCTGACGCTAGGCCTAGGAATTCCCTACTTCCCAAGCTTGGGGTACAATGCTCGAGGGCCAAAGAAAAATTCGTTGATTTTCAGGAATTAAATTTCAACTGCGGTAAAACTAATATAAAAGTAGTCTCACAGGGTCCAAAGACATGGGTGACGGCACAACTAATTCACTAATTCAGTAGAAAACTTGTGGCACACGATTAAAACACATTTTTTTGGAAAACTATAAGTGAGAACAGCCTAGGCAATGTAGGTAGGTAACGATGCATTGAAGGATATATGCAGAATTTTGAATGGGTGATGGATGAAGAGTGAGATAGTCTAATGCAGTGGTCAGAAAAAAGTCATTCTGCATGATTCCCACCTCGTAGCATGGTTTTCATACACGTCCTTAAATTGGAAACCTATTGAGCTCTATAGCCCAACTTCGGATGTAGGCAGGCTGACAATTTTGAAAATAAAGTGCATTCGCTTTGGATATCAGACCTTTTTAAACTGTTAAAGAGAAGAGAAATCCACCTTACAGAATATCTCGAATAACCAACTTCCAACAATCAAAGGTTTGTAGCAAATTTGTGTCTTTATTATGCCTACTACCATGTCAGCTATTCCGAAAAACTCCTGCTACGTAACTTAGACCTCATTATAATGCTAAGTGAAGACACCCTTGATAAGATGGGTTTCAAAAGTCTGAATTTATCATTGAAAGGCATCGATGCAGACTGATTATTGTGGGATGGCTGGAAAAAATATTAAGTAACAGGGCCACATATGTATACTTATTCATAATCACAGGTTGCCATTGCTACCAGAACTTTACTGACAATTTTTCAAAATTGAGCGTCCCTTTGCATCCGGTTTTCACGAATGTGTCACAATGTGACAGCTTTTACCACAACGCGATAGCAAACAACCCTTCCTATTAAATTCTCGACACGTCGTCAAAAGCTAGAACAAGGAAGCAAAACTTAATCACAATTCCCCATTTAGATCTTCCGATTCACATCATGCAATATGAGTATCTATAAATCTCCAGTGCAAATACCTTGCCACAGTGCGACAAATAATCGCAATTAAATGTCAATTACCATTCCACAATCACAATATACTACTATTAATACCCTATTGCCAAGTCCTAGTGTCACGATATTCCTTGGCTACATTCCACCTAGCCCTCCATTATAAGCCGCCTGCGAAATTTACAAATGCAGAGACCCTCCTACGGCGCGATGGTTATAAATCAAAATGGCCTCCGCGCCATCAACGATGTTGCAAGTTGATAACAAACACACTAAACACTCAAAACAGTGTCCACAATGCGCGTTGATTGTGACTAATTTAGACTCCGCAAATGGCCCCAGAATGCATGCCACATGATTTCCTACTCGTACACCACCTGCACCGCCTCCCGGCGCTGCATCAGTATGCCCTGTGTGTGCACCATGCCTAGTGCACTTCTGTCAAATACTCGCTTGACGTATTGTCTCCACTCACGTGGAGACGGGCGGGTCTTCCGCTCGGCTCATCACGATTTGAATAATTTGCTATGCTACGAGTACTTATGATTGATTGCGAGTTGGTCCGTGTGTGGACGGAATGCGGTGAATTATGCTTCGGTCAGGTCCGGCTGCATTAAGATGCCGCGGCTCAGTTTTATGAATGAAATCCTCTACGCAAAAACAAAGCTCATGTCCAATCGATGCCACACGATATGCGATATGCCCACGGGTACTTATGTACATATATAAAAAAAAACATACCCAACGGTGATGTGGGGGGAATGCAAAATCAAATTCAATTTACTACCCTTCCCGACTTTGGTCGGTGGGGTTGCGTAACACTGAACTTGAGAGAAAGTTTGACATCACTGGCGTACACACCGAGATGGCAAATTGTGCTCGTTCAGGTAATCAGCGGGTGGTGCCAAGTACGCTGAACGTACTGTTCAGCTGGCTGACTGTTCGGATGTGTTCTGGTAAAACGACTGCCAGGGTCAACGCGAGCAGGTCGCCTATGATGCTTCTGGCCTATTGTACGTGTATACTGTTATTTTTTTTCTGGTCTTGTTTATGATAATTGCGATTTGATTAGCAAATTACTAGCGGGGAATATTTCCATAAATTAATTTTCATTGAGGCAGATATGACAGCTGGAGAGGAACGAGCACGGTGTGTGGTTGGCAGACCCCGAATGCCATGGGAACATTTTGCAAGAGCAAAAGAAATCATTCAAATGGCGGGAGATATTCTTCTTGGAAGACAAATGCATATCGTCTGGGAGGATGATTATGTCGAAGGGGCTGACTGACGCTGTTTTGATGGCAGAAGGTCGAAATGCAAATTCCGTAATCAGATGTGGTAGGGGTTGTTGTTATTTTAAACGGGCAATCGGACTTGTTTTTTACTGCAGATAATTATGATCGATTTGTTTTGTAGCATTATCAACGTCGGGTATCATTAGTCTTTTGTGTGTAGGGCGGGATGTTCCGCATACGCCTGAGGGAGTCAATGAGAAAAATGCAGTTCATTACTTTGATGATTTTGCATAGATGGAAACGAATGTTAAAGCTAGATGGAGACAATCCTTGTCTCGGCGTGGTTGCTGCAACGAAATTACTTTTCTATTACCTGAGTGAAATAATTCATGTTATCGAAATAATTCTCTTCAATTTAGGCTACATACGGATATAAGCATAACAGTTAGGTTTACAGAAGGTTTACAGAAAGAAGGTATTACTAATACAAAACATTCTGGCACCACTTTTACGACGACCTGTACCTGTATTCGGATCCTTAACAAGCCGCATGCACTCTAACAAGAAGTGGAGGCTCTAAGCTGCTGTAAAACTGAATAACATCAAAATGAGGATGAGAAACAGTTACATTTAATACGGTGACTGTTAAGAGAGCAGGGCCACGCGACGTCGACTAATCGGGCAGAATGCCACAGTGGATAGCTATTACTTCTGACAATAATATCAGCAAAGAAATCAAGCGAAAAATAACTCTTGTTGACCGCTGTTTCTTCGGGCTAAGAAGGCGATGGAGTAGTAAGCCCTTGTCCCTATGAAGACTATGAAGACTCTATATAAGGCCCTTATCATGCCAGTCCTGCTTTCCAGTGCAGAAATGTAGACTTTCTCGACATAGTCAAAAAACTGTGCATTGCATTTGACATGCATGGCTAAGATATGCCGAGAAAATGGACACCCACACTCCGACCGCAGAGACAACGCAATAGAGAGACGACGTAGTAGAGAAAATCTTCGCCTTAGGTGGTGCGCATCAGTATAAATGAATCTCAACCAACTTGAAGTGCTCAACTGGAGGCAGTTAGCGAATGACCTGGCTAATTAGAAGGGCTTGTTGGTTGAGGTTCAGGTTAACTCTGGACTGTAAGTAAATAAGTAAGGAAAAATCCGCTTTCGTTAAAAAGTCCGCACTCTTGTGTAAAAAAAAAGTTGATTGGAACGAGGTTTTGGTACAAATCAAAAGTTTAAGAAAATATATATTCCCGACTGGTACCTGAACCAGCTGCTTTGCTGCGCAAAAGGAAATATTTGGCATGTACAAGCACATATGTACATATTTCCATCATTGTTGTAGTATTACTGAGTGTGGAAAAGGCTTTAAGCCGGTTTCTTAAGTGTGTAATACAATACGCAACCTTAGGAGAAAAATAAAAGAATCTGTAAAACTCTGCTTTGGTTGCAAAAGTACTATTTTAAACCACATTAACGCATGCAGACAAATTTGAAACCACAACTGTCACCTGAAGCACTATCAAATAATTTTTGTTTGATGAAATGTTTCAATACCTTGACACTCCATCAACCACGTGGCAAATGGTCCCATAATTTAATTTCTATTCTATTGATTGAAACCCACTACACCCCAATAGATCGTTTTTACCCAGCCAAGCTAGTTGGGAAAATTAGATTTTATAATAGTGACGGAGCTGTCAATTGAAAATAATATCCGCAAGTAGACCAATACACTGTTCGCCACACTAAACAAGGTGTTGACGGACGATGACGAAAAAACCAGGTGGGAAATGGAATTCAAATAAAATAATCAACAAACTGTGTGTCGACAATTGCAAAGAAATTCAATAATATCCAACGAGCGGGCTAATAATAAATTAGAGAGGGAGTTGCGGGAAACATTGCTTTTCGAAATTACCTCATTCGAATAGTGTTGCGCATTAAAACTTCGCACGAGCTCAA
The DNA here is from genome assembly GCA_946965025.1 of Blera fallax. Classification (NCBI taxonomy): domain Eukaryota; kingdom Metazoa; phylum Arthropoda; class Insecta; order Diptera; family Syrphidae; genus Blera; species Blera fallax. The sequence goes on along the minus strand of OX337246.1, from coordinate 14,177,089 downwards.
CAGAATTTCAATCCATTTAGCTCAAAGTTGATGTATCTATTCCCATAAACAGCAACTTTTAGTTGACATTTGATCTATTGCAGTGACAGAGAGTGTGAGCGCAGTAGAGAATGACAGCAAGTCCGCTTCAATTTTGATCAGTTTTAGGGTACTGACATGCGGTCACCATTGAAATTCGATACCCGAAATGACACAATTTCCAATTTATTTGAATGTCAAATGAATTACAAGGGGAGTCTATTGGATTGCAGTTTTCATCTGAAATGTATAACACATGCATAGATACATAGATGAATGTCAAACTTACTTACATCTTTACTCCAGTGAACCACATATGGGATGTGATATTCATATGGAAAGTCGACTCGACAGTTAAACACGACATACGATCCGACCTTGCCTTCGAGATTCATCGGACTTGAGTGGTCTCTGCTGGCTTCGACACAGGATATATTAATTAGTAGAACTAATAGTAGCCCAACGACGACGGCATACAGGGGTTGAGAAGACGCTGACGATGTTGGTGGCGGTGATGATGTTGATGTTGTTGCTACTCTTGCTGCTGCTGCTGCTGCTGCTACTGCTGCTGATGATGATGATAGGTTTGAGGAGTCTAACGTCACCTTTGACTGGAGATGCCATGTTCTGCTGGAATTGTTTTTAGATGACGTTGTTGAGTAAATTTTTCGAGTATTTCGAGGGGTTTCATCGTGGTGGCTGGTGTACATATTTGAAATTGTAGTTTGAGTATTTAAATTATTATTGCGACACATGTTGTCATAGTTTTGTTAAGGATCACTTATGTATAATAGTTTCTCTTTTTTTGGCAATTTTGTTCGTTATTATTTTTTTCTTTTCTACTATTTATTTGTAACGCACATTTTTAGTTTTGTGAAATTATTCTTAAGAGTGCTGTGTATATCGTTCCTTAAAAATCTGAATATTTAGCTACAGAAATGGATTATATGTATGTATATCGAGCTTTGTTCTAAAACAATGTACGAGGATTTAAGATGAGAAACTTCTGATCTACGTAAAGTCGAAGAAAGAAAGAAAAGAGAAAGCCTTAATCCAGTATTATACACGACCAATGGCCCAAAAGCATTATGTGCATTGTACGCGTACATGATTCCTAAAAGAACCTTAAAGCATCTGCCTGCTTAAAAAAGCCGATCTCGAATTTTATCCTTAACATTCTGAATGTTGAAATGAAGCTAAAAATTCAGATAATATCACTGAGACTGAGACAGAATTTATACATCCGTTGTTTGTCTCTGATTTCAATTAAGGCACAATTCCAAGGAAGCCTGTATAAAACAAAATTTGAGAAATTCGTTCAAATCAGATGTCATTCAAGACGGTTTACAAGCTGAAGGTTGGCAATGGACTTACTCAAAATTTGAAAAATCTGTGTGCTCAGCCAGACAGCGTACGAGACAGTTGTGACATACCGTGGTGTAATGAGACATTTGTAGGTTTCCCTATTTGATTATTCACACACAATCAAACGTTGCGGCGCAAAACTAGAGCAGCGATGGAAGAGTATCGAGCCAGAAGAAGAAGGAGAAAAAGATTCTGCGAAGGCAGAAAAGGCAGCTGCTAAATGGGCATCATGTAGAGAGAGTGGTAGGGGAAGAAGAACACCCGCGTTCAGTCAACGAAGAAGCAGTCCCCCCTCCAAGTATCGAAGAGGTCGGCACAGCTATCAAAAAGCTTAAGAATAACAAGGCCGCCGGCTCTGATGAACTGCCAGCAGAGCTCTTCAAATACGGTGGTGATGTTTTGGTAGGGTGAACTCATCAACAAAGTATGGGAGGATGAAAGCATGCCCGATGACAATCAGCTCCATATGCCCCATCTACATAAAGGCGATCCTATGTCCTGCAAAACTACAGAGGCATGTCCTCCTAAATGTCGCATATAAGATCCTATCCAACGTAATATGTGAGCGTCTAAAGCCTTTCTGCAACACACACATCGGCAAATACCAGTGTGGCTTCCGGCCCGGCAGATCGACGATAAACCAAATTTTCACATTAAGGCAAGTCCTGGAAAAGAGCAACGAATTTTAAGTCGAGACTCACCATCTTTTCATCGACTTCAAAGCCGCATATGATAGCATTCATCGCCGTGAGCTCTACATGGCGATGGCCAAATTCGGGATCCCGCGCAAACTAATCCAGCTGAGTCGCCTCACGCTGGAAAACACGCGATGCAATCTGCAGTTTGGAAACAGTTCTTCTGAACTAGTCCAAACGTGTACCGGATTTCGGCAAGGAGATGCGCTATCATGTGATTTCTCCAATCTAGTGCTGGAACAGATAGCGCGCAGGGCAGGCGTCAACACGGAAGGCACTATCTTCAACAAATTCGTCCAGCTGCTGTGATACGCAGACGATATTGATATCATCGGTCGCTCCCAGAGTGCCGTCATAGAGGCTTTTACGGCAATTGAAGAACAGGCGAAAAGAGTCTGTCTTGAGGTAAACGAGGACAAAACAAAGTACATGTTGTAAACAAACAAAGCAGCATCTGTTCACGGCCTAGAACAAAACGTCACTGTTGACAGCAGTAACTTGGAAGTAGTTAAGGAGTTTATCTACCTCGGAGTAAACATCAACTCCACGAACGACACCTCAGTGGAGATCCGACGAAGACTAACCCAATCAAACCGCTGCTACTTCGGTTTAGGGAAACAATTGGGTTCAAAACTTCTAACTCGGCAGACAAAATGCGTGCTCTACAAAACATTTATCCTGCCAGTTCTGCTCTACGGTGCCGAGTGCTGGACGATAAGCAGGAAAGCAGAGCGGATTTTGAATACGTGCGAAAGAAAAATTCTGTATCAAGATGTGGATGTAGTCCAGAAAGCCAAAACACGTACCCTACACTGGCTCGGCCACATCGAGCGAATGGACAATAATGCTCCAGCTAAGAGGATCTTCGAATCCCAGCCCCCAGGTTTCGAGGCGACAAGGAAGACCAAGCCTCCGTTTTAAGGAGCAAGCTATAGCGGATGCCAGAGCGCTAGGTCTGAAAAACTGAAAGCACCGTGCCCAGGATCGAAGAGGATGGAAGGCTGCTGTGTCTCAGGCAGGGAGCCTCCACGGGTTTGGAGCCCGTTAAGTAGGTATTCGATTATTAAGAGGAAACATTTACGATAATGCTCGGAAAAACTAATTTTAGCCTCTGCAGAACCTTGGTTTAGTGAGTTTTAAGCGCCCCTAGAGGGACGTTCTTCCAGAATTGCCGTCCGTCACTGGCATTGTTAACGCCATTTGAAATATAGTTTTAGAGGCCAACTTTTGGGCCAATGAAGATAGCAAGTCATCCATTACTAACCAGCATTTAAAAAATTCTCTATGAACCTTATTAATGCTCAGTGAATACTGCACAATTTGACCATAGGAACGAACGAGTTGAGTGGAGTAAGACAATGTTGAAAAAAAAATCAATTAAGGCCAACCAAATGGATTATTCGACACTGTTTCCGGTGAAGAAACTTTTGGATTCACTGTTTTCAGCCGGCAATGGATTTTGCCAGGCGATAATAAGAAAAGCATGCATGGATCTCTGACTGAAAATGGTTGCCAAACTTATGGGTCATATTGCCAATGTTCCATTGGAGGATGGTCATACTGTTAGCCTGATATTTTTCAAAATGTCCGTGAAAACCGACAAAAAGGTGAATTCGTCTCCAACACGTCAATAAAGAGCATTTCAAACTCTTGAGTTTCTGACTACCTAGAATCAGACCTAGCAACTTGTGTTTTGTTTTTGTTTCCTTTCATTTGGATCCACAGTAATACTTCTCGAGCAGGGGTAAAGGTTTACAAATGTCTAGTTTTAGACATGACTTTGGACGCGCGGGCTCATTTGTTTCTGGACTGTTTCAAGCGTATACAAAAGTATATTGAATCTTGAATTACTTGATTATGTAACTTAATTGTAGTCAACGTGAGGAAGGGAGGTGTTAACAGTGAGTAAGAATCTCACACTACTATAAGCATGCCGGTCCCTACAGTGTCTATAAAAATTTTCTCCTATACACGAAGCTTTTTGCTGGAGATAAAATTTCTGGTTTTTCAGATATCCAGACCTGATAGGTCATCTATGTATTTAAAGAAGTATTGGCCTAGAGTTTTTCTTCTAAGAACGGTTAGTACAGGTTTGTAGTTGTGCGGCGAACCCCACAGGCGGACCAGTAGGAATGCAGTAAAGTGGGAGGGTTATGATCCCCATAATCCTGATCATAACCTCGTTGAACAAAAGGAAGGAAGAATTGGTTGTGCTACTAATGTGGTCAGGTCTGGCCAGATTTACATAGTGAGGAGATGGATATTGATATTATTCTAGCTGGTGTTAGCAATTTTCCTTGTTCAGTTTTTAGATGGAATTTATTCACGTCAATAAGGACAGCTGCAGCTTCGTTATCTTTAGCGCTGCGCACCAATAATACCCTGCTTTGCAATTGCCTGGAATGTCTTTATCTCCTAGGACCTATCTCAGGGACAATTGCATAGAAAACTAGCCTATTGCCTCTCAAATTGCCATATTTTCCGCCTAAAAGTTACTCCAGTGATACAGAAGTCTCGTGTTGATTTTTTATCAGGTGCATTGGAGAGGACTTCTGACCCCGTGACACATGACACAGATATCTCTATCGCAGAGTTGGTTCTAATTAGAATTCTATTTAAGTATATTTTATTTCAAAATCGTAAAAAGAAACAATGTAGTCCATTTTACTGAGTATTGCGTAGTTGATTACAATCCATTATCAGAAGTCGTTTCTCATTTTCTATTTTAAAAATTTTGTTGATTCACGTACCGACAGTAAATGTCAATTGTTTTGATACATTGATGTCGGAGTCATCAGAAATAATACAGAATGAGATTTTGTTTTTATAAATTTTTGAAGTAAATAGCGAATATGATGTCATGAATTATCTATACAGTGTCATGAGAGTTCTCAATTCCTATAAACTGAGTGCCATATACAATAGAATGGTATGTAGAGTGTGAAGTGATTTACAGTATCTAAATATTTTCTCTTGTTGCTGAATTCACATCAAAATCGAAAAGTTTGGAAATGAAACTGAAATGATGACAATCATGGGGGCGACCCCTCCGAGTGTAGAAGAAATCTGTTCAGTTATAGAAAATATAAATTTTTCAGCTTAGAAAACATTTCAAACAATTCTATAAAATGATTCAAAGATCGCAAGAATCCTTGTATGAAAGGAAGAAAAATGTCTGAAGCTGAAGATATTCTTAAAAAAATCTCAGGCACTTTAAATTGTGATTCAGAACCATGATGTTTTTAAAAACTTATTTTAGGCAACAGATATAATATTAAGATATTTAGATATTCTTCCCCTTCTTCCCCGTATCATAATACGAAATATTTTTTTTTTAGATGTTATGGATTGCATTTTGACGATGTTATCTTGACGCATAACTCTGGTTAGATTTGACAACTGCTCCTATTTTTCATTCAAGGTGAGATCGAAGAAAAAATTTCAAAAAATCCCCGAAATAAAGGGTAATTTACTTCGAGGTTGGGTTCTCACATCTCTGGCATATGGCATCTGTCATTTATCATCATAGATAGTTCTCGTCTTGTCAGTTTACAATATGGATGGTCTAACCACCGCTTAACGCATTAAAATTCTTGCATTTGACTACAAAAAACCAGTTGTGCAATATACATATGTGTATCGCGACTTAAGGTCAGATTATAGTCGCCACAATCGCCCAAAGCAAACAATTCGAAACACGATCACCAAATTCAAAAAGTCGGTAGTGTTTGTGACGTCTTAAGTCCTGTGCATCATCGTAATGCTCGATTGACTGAAAACATATCCGCTGTGAGTGCCTCAATTGGATTTGAATATCCATCCCTATAAGGTGCTGCTAACACAACACCTAAGGCCTGCTCATCATTGTTGACGTTCATTTTTCGAACAAGATATTCGGGAAAATTGTGAGGCAGATCAGCTGGAAAAAAACTGCAGAAGGTGTGCCCCACATACCAATAGGATCGGCAAGATACAAAATCTCAACACTAGTACTGAAAGAAGTTAATGAGAGATGGAGTATCATTGATACGTGCAACCATTTGAGACAAACCTGGCCTTTGCTAAGTCGGTGTAATACCCTGCTAAAAATCAGCAGAACACTCATTGGTGTTCTAACAGGGTTACTCATAGGTCAATGTGCAATAGGGAGACATGCCGCGAGGCTAGGTATGACATTTGTCGCAGTTGCATGGACGAAGAAGACGAGGAAACACCCTTCCATCTGCTTTTGGACTCTTGGACTCAATTTTTTATTCATTCAAGACGCTTTTGCAGTTTTAAACTAAAATGGTCGTCCTTTTTCGAACAATAAATGATTTGTAGTCTTTTGGACACAACAGGACCTCCGTTAATAATAATTCTGAAAACACTTACTGAGTCCAACTAACTGCATAAACATTGTTCTAAGTAAAATCTAACAAATCATCACGGATGAAGTTTTATTTCTGTAATCAGTGTTCAGTTACACAAAATTATTGAGCTCTTCTGCATATTTATGAATCGCCCATCTGAGCGTGCTATTCGTCGTGTTATAGATAGGTTTCGCACTAATTTAACGCTACATTGGAAAAAAAAGTGCGTTCCGAAGAAAAAATATCTCCGCAATTTAGGTCAGTTCGCAATCGTGACAAGGAGTTTGTGCTTTTCCGTCCACAACTTGGAACATTTTACGAAAGGATCGTGGCCCATGCATGCGTCGGACCTTCGTTGAATGGGCTCAAAACCAATTGCATGATGATCCGAAATTTTATGACAAAATTATATTCAGCGATAAGGCTCTTTTTGGCTCGAAGGATACATCAATAAGCAAAATTGCCGTATTTGGAGTGAGAATAATCCGCAAGTGACTCTTGAGACACCATTAGATCCACAAAAATGTTGTACGCTGGTGACATCGTCGGGCGCCATTTATTCAAAATAAAGCAGGAGAGGAATGGTGACTGGTATAGAGGGCTGATCAACGAATTTTCGTTTCCAAATTTACGTGACATTGATGTGGACGATATTGGGTTCCAGCAGGATGGGGCTGCGTGTCATATTGCGACCAATACCATTGACTTATTCAAATCAAAGTTTGATGAGAGAGTGATTTCATGATGGGGACTTGTAAATTGGTCACCAAGATCCTGCGTTTCAGCCTCTCGATTATTTTCTGTGGATAAATCAGCAACGATTGAAGCTTTAAAGGACAATATATGGCGAGTTATTGCGGATATACTCCAGATGCTTGAAAAAGTGGCCCAAAACTAGACCAGTCGATGTGTTCATATACCCGTAATCATCTTTAAATGTTTGATGACAAAGAATCATCTTTCTAAAATTAGTAAAAGAATTTTTGATCGAAATCTATTATCCGGACTCTCTTAAAGAAACACGAGTATATGTATGCATGAATAGTCTTATTCTTTCAATATCTCGTTTGTACCACGCAAGATGCATGCGTGTTCATGAACTAATCACAATTATAACGAAGGTTGCATAAATATTCAGATTTACATGTTTCCTAATTTTTGCTTTTTAAAGATCACTCTTGCACTTGGCACTCATCTGCAATGCATGTAGGTGGAGTAAATCATATTCATGTGTAATTAAAGCCAAGCGAGTGACTATTTAATTGATCGACAACTAGATAAGCTACACGGATACACACGGTAGTGTGTGGACGAAGCTTAAATTTCTGACAATAAAACGTCTTAATATCTATTTATTTAATTAATTCAAATTAGTTGTTTGAAATTGCATTGCACTGTGTGAACGAATTTTATTTATTTTTAAAATGACGCAATAAGACTAGACTCTAAGGAGTGGTAATGCGGTAACGAGCCACTAATTATAACCGATGAATTTTTTTCGTTGTCACTTAATTCCATTTTATTACTTTCGATTCAATTAAAACACTCAGCTACATAGATTTAACTGCGTTAATTTATCCGTATTTAACTTTACACAATTATCCTCAAGTGACCTTCTCGAGTGGGGCATACAAATATTCACAATATCCGTCAGCTGTACTCGTTCAAAATTCGTTAGAAAACTCAATTAATTCGTATCTCAAATGCCAGAGAACATTCTTAAGCACGTACTAAGTGAACATAGAAAAAAATAAACGCACAATAGATCAGCGAAATAAATAAATTAATACGCATTCGTATCTTTTTTCTCGGATACAGGTCATTCGACTTATTGTATCTCTCGTTTAGAATAAAGCGTAGATTTATTTTTAGAGAAAAAAAATACTTTTTTTCTCGTTTACAGGCTTACAAATTCAAATCAAGCAACCGACTCCGACGAGAATAAAACCGAAACTGCTACTAGATGACAAAGTAATCTGCCAGATTACCGTCGATTCGCACTTAGTGCCTCAACATCATCACGATTGTGATGATGATTATTATTATGATCAGTGGATTGCACTTCGGATGAACAGCTTGTAGATATATGTACATGCTCTTAGATAACTACTTAGTTAAGGGGTTTAAGCTTAAGTTGGTGATGTGAAAAGCTCAGTTAACTTAGTTGAAATGAGAACTTTTAAACGGACTACGACGTAAGTGCGCCTCAAAAAGGCTAGCAATGGTATCAACTCATAAATTGTAGAAAGGGTCCGTGAGAGAAGTGTCCCCCTTCTCCTGTTTTATGAAAATTTTGATGATTGACATGACAGCGATCAAATGCGAATAAGAAGATAAAAGTTCTAGATATTGTCATAGCAGTCATCTTCTGGAAACATTTATAAGGAGTATCTGTGGGCGCCGTCGCTCAGTAGATACTGCGTTGAACTAATAATCTGAATCGAGTCCCAGAAAACAACAAAAAGTTGTTGAATTCGCCTTTCGGATATGGGCTTAAATTGTAGGTTACAGCCATCTGTCCGAATATAATACGCACAACATGAATTGCGCTAGACCCTTGACCACATACACTCTGTTGCGCTAAATACTTGATTTTTGTATCTGGCTTACACCTATTTTGGAGATGGATGGAATAAGAATGGCAGTAGATTGTGAGCAAGAAAAACCATTTATGCTACGTACGAGTAGGTCACTTATATTGGATGTCTGGATTTTGTAGAAATAGGATAGACTTTCATTGGTGTCAACCAGACGATACCCAGTGTTGTTACTATTACTAGACATCTATTGAGCTTATTTTTCCTCCGCGTCGTAGCCATCAGATACTGGTTTTCGTCCACGCAGACTCAACTTGCTAAAGTTATAAGCAAGAGTCTTGACCAAAAGACAAAAATAGCAACTGCCGTAACGGGTATAACCCATTATCTGGACTTGTTCAACATACATATATGGAGCATAGGGCGATAGGGATTTCCGAGAATTAGTTGGGTTCTTGGAAATGAGATGCTAAGGGGGTCAACGGCAGCTCTCACACCCTCGAAGTGGGTTACTGACATCGATCTAAGCGACATTGGAATGGAACTGATCCTCCAGGTTAGAAGTTGTGGCCCCAGGTTAACTGCCTTCCGACCACGAAAAAACCATAGTTGTGAAGCCCCGTATATGGAACGATTTACTGATGAGGAACCATACAAATGAAACAAGGGCAAGTGATTTCGGATCTGAACGTGGAATGTTAGGTCCTTTAATAGGCCACGTGCAGCCAAATAATTAGTGGAGACCCTAGACTCTAAAGCAAAGCAGATATCAGCACCATCCAAGAAGTGCGATGGGTTAGGCCGGGAAAAAAATGGATGAAAACTGCGATACTTATTACCGCGATTGCGACCGGCAGAAAAAGCAGCACCTATTTGGATGTGGATTTGTCGTTGGAGTTAAAGATTAAATTTAACATCATGACCTTAATATGCATGCCTGTAAAGATTGGTTTTACGAGTTTTTGGACAAAACATACGAGCTATGCTCTATGAGCAATAGCTATGAAATAAATTTGTGCTAGGTGATTTTAATTTGAAATGACAGTTTGAAATTACAGTCCACACGTCTATGTGAACGCCTGAAACCGTTCGTCAATAACCCGATCGGACCCTGTCAGGGTGAACTTTTGGCCAACAAACTCTTCAGAGAGGCGGACGGATGAGCCAGAGCTATTGCTCTGTTCCTTGATCTACTTATGGAACCCTGAAAAAATGTCAAACACTTTGTTAAATGATTTAGCTGTAAAATTTAAAAAATCGGCATTAACAACTAGGATATCTGTGGTCCTTGGTAAATTTTTATAGCAATTTGCTGTAATGTTTAGAAAAGATAAGTTTGACTTTTATTCAGAATCACAGCGGATCGGCACTGTTTTGGCCGGTTCTAGTAACTTCTTATGTTGCCAGACAAGCTAGCTGTACTGTGTTTTAAGGAGAATCAAATGCAGTTTATTTCTAAGGACTGTAATATCACAACTATTGCTACTCATTGCTACTGATGTTGTGCTCTAATCAAGAAGGAATCGAAACGCAAATACATTACGTTTTTAAGGGATATAACCAATTTTGAGATGAAGTGGAATAAGACATTGGATGGTTAGAAAAGTTTATGCGTTAAATTTAAATTTAATTAAAATTGCTTTTCCATGTGCATTCAACATTTAGAGGCATAGTTACCCTTTCCGATTTTTTCTCGATCAGTAAACCGATCCCATTCCACATTTGCTTACCGTTTTTGATAGAATCTACAGTCAAGTAATAAACATGACAACTTTTACGAACTATGCACACTTCATCACCCACACAGAAGCGTAGGCCTGAGAGGTCATTTAAAATAAGAGAAAATGATTATCCCAGTGGTTTTGTCCAGAAGTCTTATGAGTTCTCTAATTGAATTAGGCACAAAAACTGCTTGCAAAAAGAACACGAAACTGTTTCGAAGAGAAGAAGAAATAATGAAACCAAAATAGAGGCATAAATCACAAGTTCAGTATAAAATTTGCTTCTATTAGGCCTCTGACTAGTTAGTTAGTTTAAATGGTGATTAATCTGCATAGATACTCGTAGCGAGCAACAAAGGAATCTATGTTGAGTAATATTAATGTGTTTGTGAACCAGAAACATCTTACTCTTCCGGGTTATGTAAGAAATTATGTTGATTGCTCGAAGATTAAAATTAACTGTTATATTCAAGGCCCAAGAAAATATTTATAAAAGCAAGGGTAACTCCTGGAAGGAGATCTTTTAAATAAATGCACAAAGTGAAACCGATATTTCTGTGAGAGTCTATGGGACCATTTTGAGTTGTATTACCTGCGAAGCATGTTGTGTGGTGGTACAATCATGACAAGCCTATTGGAATGTTATTTAGTAGCAAACCATTTTTTTTCCAGCTAATAACTTACACGAGCTGTACGCATCCTAAAAAAAAAAAAATTGAACATCGGACACCTGAGATAGTCAGTACATACATACTTATGTGTAGAGAGAGCTCAGTAGGAGATGAAGGCCTCGTCTTAGGTGGCGAGGAACACAAATTAAACTTAACCATCTTGGAGTATAGAATTGGACGCAGTTAGCTAAGGACCGGGTTAAATGAAGAGACATGTTGGGTGAGGGCCAGTTTCACCCCGGACTGTACACTACCACCCTAAGTAGTTTAGGTTAGGTTAGGCTAGAGTGGCTGTCTGTGGCAGGATACAAACCCACTTAGACCAAAATAAGTTATTCATTGCGGTCTTAGATTATCTACTCGAAGGAAAAGTGACGGACGCCAAAGTGCCAAAAAAAAAAAAAAAAAAAAATCTTCTGTGACCGAAAAATGCCCCCTAAGCTGAAAGGAAGGCTCTACACCACAGTTGTTTTTCCAGCGCTCACATACGGTTCGAAATGCTGGACAATGTACAAAAAGGATGAGAGCAAATTAACGGCAGCTGAGATGAAGATGCTTCGCATGACAGCAGGAGTTACATAGCTTGATCGAATTAGAAGTTCGAAGATCCGAGGAAGCCGTCACGTCAAAGAACCCATCTCGAAAAATAGGAGCACGACCGGCTCAGTTGGTATTGCCATGTTCAGAAGAGGAATCCTACGAACCCTGTCAAAAGGGCAATGCCAATCAACGTTCCTACAGAAGCGCGGAAGAGAGGCAGGCTAAAAAACTCCTGGATCACCCAAATGCAAAAACAGCAGCAACCGGGAGGCCTGCAGATATTTTCTGAGGTCGAATCGGCAAACCCCACTGGTAGACCAGTAGGGATGCAGTGAAGTGGGAGGGTTATGATCCCTATAATCCTGATCATAACCTCGCCGAACAGAAGGAAGAAGAAGATAGGGGCCCAGTCGTTTAACATGTTGACCTATAAGACAGTATCCCGCGAGGAAACCGATTACGTGGCTGGTCTGCGATCGCTTTAGCATAGTTAACCCGGTATTAAGTTTCTGATTTAATGCAATTGATACAATATATGTCGAGTCGTTTTTCTTCTCTGGTTGGTCTTATTGAAAGCGTCCAGCTCTAGTAAATATATACAAGTAGCTAGGATCATACCCAAGTTTTGTCGTTTATATGTTCTGCCGCCACTTTTTGTTCTCTACAGAGTCGGCATACATCATCATTAGACAATTTCATTTTGTACAAGCTGACAATGGTCCCTTAGCTAGCCCGTTAAGGTTCTTAAATCATATCTATCGAGATAAAGGTCAGGCTATCGGTTGTGATTGTTGAACTTTTTCGCTGGCCTTAGGCCCTGAAGGTTGGCCCAGTAGACGCTTGTATACTGGGTATACGTGCACGGTATTGTATATTGAACGTTTAGGAACGATCTTACGTAGTCCGTAGCTCCTATTTTTATATATTCAGCATTGAGGATAGTGATGTACCCTGTGTCTCTGGAATACCTTTGCGATGACCCCTTCAGTCGCAGAGCTTATCTCATTGTTACTTCTTTCTCATATATGTCCAGAAAAAGTATAAGCAGCATTGTCTGCAGAGCTGCCGTGGGAGTTGTCCGGAAGGCTTTGGTAACAGAAACGCAATCCGTTCACTAAATCTTTCTTATAAGACGAGGTAGCTAGTTTTATTTAGTGCTGTCCACTAGATTAATATTCCATACATGAGGATTAGTAGGGAACGGTGTAAATACATATGTATGCGTGGATGATATTGTGTATCTTTGGTAGACAAGTAGTATAACACGCCTTGTTACAAAGCAGATTTAGCCAAGGCTAGATCTAAAACGCTCTAAGAAATTGATTTCTCTCCAAAGATTGCACATTAGCACTATGATAGGTGTCACCACCGAGCGCTGTCTTATAGGCAAGCATGCAACAAGGGTATATTCCAACGAGTTTTTTGGAAGCTACATGGACGAACAGAAACCATTCATCATACTCTTTGAACCTGCCCAGATCTCTCCTAAGGAAGGATGCTTTACTTACGAGCTTTCAGTTACAAGGATCTGAGCCCATTACGCCTCATCAGCTCAAATTGAGAGAAAAATCTTTCTGTGCATAGTTAAGTTGACACATATTCCGATGAACTTACCTCCTTTGTAAAAACTCCTTTTGATCCAGTTATTTTCGATTTTCCATAGACAATTATAACTCGTTTATTTTTTTTAATATTTTTTTGTTATTTATTTTCAGTTGGTTTTTTTTCTCATTAAATTTCACTAACATATACTTCGAACGTAATTTATATAAAACATCATTTTTACCTTATTCCATTTTTTGTTGTTCATGTTGTTGTTTTTATATCATTGTTTCATTTTCTTTCTTTATACAGATTTCTTTTTTTTTTGCTTTAAATTACTTCTTAAAATAAACGTTAATGAAAAATAAATTAAGTTAATTGTACCAAAAAATATTAAGATTATTTTAAATTAAGGAAAAAAATAATTAAAACATACAAATAAACACTAAAACTTGTCTCTTCAGTTTTATTTTTGTTTTTAAATTTTTGTTTTCTTCTTGCAAAATACGTATTTACAAATGTAATAACTATAAACGCTCATCAACTATAAATTACTTTTAGAATATATTTTCTTTTTTCTTTTCAAATCTTTTTTTTTTTTGCTTTAAATTAATAATAGTTTAAAACTAAATTTATTTCGACCCAAAATTTATGAGCAGTATAATTAAATTCGGGGAAATAAATAAAATGTTTAATTGTTTTTATGACATTTGATTCGATTTGTTTTTCCATTTTTTATATTGTGAACTGTTAATTGCTGTTTTTTTTTTTTTGTTTTTCTTAATTTAAAATGTTACCTAAGGGTTTGTTTTTTTTTGTTCTTGTATTATTATTATTTTTTCTTTAATGAGTTAAATATTTATATTTACTTTTGATTGTTTAACTATGTACGAAATTTTCTTTTGTTCATTTTAGATTTATTTCTTGTTTTTTTTTTCTCAATTTAGAAATTATGAAAAATCGTTTCGATTTTAAGAATTACAATCAAGAAGAACCGCGTGCTTCTTAATATAATATACGATTTACATATTTTTTTTTTCGTTTGTTTTTAAATTTAGTTCAATTCAATAAATACTATATAATTTAAGGATAACATAAAAAGAATTTGTACTATATAAAATAAGGTACAAAAATATTAAGTAATCATTTTTTAATTCATAATATTTAAACAAAAAAAAAAAAAAAGAATATTTTTTTTTATTACTTCGAATCTTCGACCAATTGTTTAACTTTGTGCCTTGTTTTTATAACAAATAAAAAAGTTATAAGATATATGTTCAAACAAAGACAAGTTAAAAAAAAAAATGCAAAATTAAAGCTTTTTGTGGAAATAACTTAAAGTAAAATGAATAGAACTTTTTGTTGAAAGAAGCAAATATCTTTCTTAAATAATATATGGTCGATAAAGCGTTAGATTTCTTAAGTCTGATTTTTTTTTATTTTATTAATTAATTGTTATTATTTTTTATTCCTTAAGAACTAGTAATTCTCCTCTTGGTTTCTTTTTTTTTTGTTTTGTTTTTTAGATTTAATAATAATTCACGATTTTCGGTTTCAATGTATTTGATATTAGTTTTCTTATTGATGTTAAAAAAATTGTTTGTAATTTTAATTCGTTTGAATTTTGAGCGACAAATTTGAAAATTGAGTGCACTTTAGATGAGAAAAGAAAACAGATGTAGGTGGTTGGAAAATGTTAGTAGTATTCATATGTTTTTAAAAAGCTTTTTTTAACCCATTTGTGCTTTTTAACTGAGAAATAAGGAAAAAATACTAATATTAAAATTAAAATGAGCAGCCACTGTCTGTTTTACAATTGAGTGTAATTTTATTGAAAATATGTAATAAACTAAAGAGTCTTAGAGACCTAAGTGAATTTGGCGAAGGAGTTCGATGAATCCTGGTTTTGCTAACCAGTGTCACATAAATAATCCTCCTTTGCCATGTTACATAGATTGTGTTCAGATTAGAGCGTGGGACCGTATCAAGAAACAGCCTTAGACAGCTTTATTCAAAATCAAATATCATAACAAGAGCTAACTTGTTCTGGTCAGCTTTAAGTCGCACTGATACTCCAGTTGACTGTACCATACCTTTTGGGTGGAGAGACGGATGTTTTGCGGACCAGGAACCTAAATCTGCTCATCACCTGCTTTGCCAATATTTCCATTTGGCTACAAGCAGGTTAAAGACCTGTGGAAGTCGGATTCCTTAGCCCTTTAATGCCATCAACAGTTTTAAGACACAAATATTCATAACTTGTTGTATGTCCTTAAATTCATTGCGAAAATGGCTAGTATCGATTTGCTCTGCACTTACTAATGATTGACTCGAAAGAAACCAGTGTTTTCAAAAGATTCTCGAAATGGTATCGAACTTTCTAGGTACAGCATTTCGATAACAACTGTAGACGGGATCTAATGCTATTGGCGGTGGTAGATTGAAGTGCTGTCAGTTTATATAGGTGTCCAAAGACTAGGGTCTTTTTATGATCAACTTTATCTATCCGTTATCTGTCAGCTATCTAAAGGTTGGCCTTGCTGGAGACGCTTGTAGTTGAGGTCCAGGTCCCCGGTGGACTGCAGTAAACTATCTGGCCACACACAAAACTACCTGTTAGTATCACTAACAATACAAAGTTTTTTCCTGCTTTTCGCACAAGACTGAGTTTAAGAAGCAAATAATTGATAGAGCTCCCACAAAACACAGGCAGAAGGACTGCTTTTCCGAGCCACACTTTCGTCGTCAGTTTCAGCATTTCGCTTAAAGGCTTCAACATCGAGCTTACATTATGTGTCAGGCAAGCCTTTTTTTACTGTCGACTGTTTGAACTTCTATTGACTCTGTGACCAAAGACATGTACTTTTGCTTGAAATATAAAATAATGTCTACGAAAACTTACAAGCAAACATCCAAAATGCGACTTTTCTAATGTATAAGTTCTATTCGGTTAGAAGAAAAGATGAGAAGTCAAAGAGGCTCCACGTACACGATGGAAGATATCCTGGTTGTCTACGTTTATGCATAAGACGGGTCAATAAAAATTGTACGTATTTCGTCTTTTCTTACGTAAGTATGAAGGGAGGTATACCATTCAGCTGGGAATTAAAAAAAAAAAAATTAAAATCTTTGGGACAACAGACGGTACCCCTAGCTTGACGCACCATTATTTTGCGTGTTATAATTTGTTGCACAAATGGAACCAATGGAACACATTCGAAAGACAAATTGAGAAGTTTTTTCATGACACTTATTACAGTCGAAAGTTCGTCGAACATTTGCGAGAGGTGGACCTTGAAAAATCTTTTTTAGTGTCTTCTGGGATTCGAACTTCGATTCTCCAACCAGTAGGCCAACCCTAATAGACTTCGATGAGCTTACGCCAGCTTAATGGAATGGAATGCGCCATTACATGCAAGTAGTACGCCATGACCATAATGGAATTATTCTCGGTTTGGTCAAGTTTTTGTTGACTTCTGTGGGCTTACGGAAAGTGTACATATGTGAAATCGGACATTCAGTACGGAAATCTGATAGCTGGCACAAAAAAAAGTTATCTATTGTAATAGTTCAATAGAAAACCTTTTTTCTATCCTAAATAATTTACTTATTTTCGACAGCATATTTATTCCCTGCATTACAAGATGCAATAATTATAATTTGTTTGCTCATTTTCCATTTCCTGTTTTCCTAAACTGAAGCCTAACCTAATCTAAACAATTTGAAAGGTCATGAAGTTTGGGTAAATAGAGCGTTTGACAGAAATTGTTTCTCGTTCGGTTTTGAGATAAGGTTAAACCCACTGAAGTTCATTAAGGTTGTCTCTTAACGCACTATTCACTGAGCCACCACGCTCATGCTTCAGGAATTTTCAGTGAATACTACAACTTTTCCAAAAAGTTTGAACTATCGTTTCCGCTTATGAATGAATTTAACTTGCTTGCCAATGTTTCTGAATCATGAGCTCTGATGGAATACAATTTACTATGAAGGGAGCATTTGTTAAACCACAAAGTAGTTGAAGCACTCCACGTACATGAGAGATGGACATTTAAGGTGGATTTCAAAGAAAATTAAAAGATTACAATAATCAGACGGTTTGCATGAAAAAATATATAAAACTAGGACAAATGGGTTAAAAAAAATCTCATACATGGGCTCTGTATTTATGAATCGGTTTAAGAATAAGCATACATGATTGAGCAATAGGACAACTTGCTTTGATCCCTTTTACTGAAACAAGTCGTAAACGAAATTTATGTAAGAAATTATATAAGGCATACCAATCGCGTATTAAAAAAATAATTTTTTTTTTTTTTTTTTTTCAAAATTAACTAATAACGCTTCCTCCTCATATTATTTTCTAGAACAAAAAAAAAAAATTCATTTTCGTAATTTGATTTTGTTTCTTTTCTTATTGAAAATGTTTATTACTCTGCTTTTTTTTTTGTTTTTATGTATATATGTATATAATTTCTTTTATTTAATTTTATCAATAAATGTGCACCTATTTTTTATATTTAAACTTTATTCACTTTTGGTTTTTCCTTGTTTTTTTTTTTTTTTAATTTTTCTTTTTCATTGGTTATTATATTTAACCGAAGAAAATATATAGAGATATTGTTTTTTTTTTGTTTTATGTATATATATAATTTTTTGTATTATTTTAAATTATGAAACGTTTGTCTTTGTTGTTGTTCTCTATATATATGTATTTTATTTACTAAAAGTATTTTTTTTTAATTTCAATTTAATTAGTATTATTTTTTTAAAATTGTTTTCTCAAATGTTTCGTAGTTTTTTTTTTATTTTTGGAAAGAAAAATAAAAAAAAAATCATTTTGCTTTCGTTGAAACTTTTTTTGAGAAAATTTACTTTTTGTTAATTATTTTTCTGTGTCGTAATTCGGAAATATTAAGAATTTCTTACTTTTTATTCTAAAAAAAATTATAATTAGTATTTACAGAGTTTTAGTTTTAGTAATTATTTATATTGTTTATAATTAGTAATAATAATTTGTTTTATCCTAAATATTTGTTGTTGTGTATCTCTTTATAATATAACCATAGCCATTTACTATATATTTTTTTGTTTATAATTTACTTGTTTAATAATTGCGATCTTATCGAATTTTTTGTTCTATATTATTTTTACAGTTAAATTTATAATATATCTGCATGGTTTTTTTTTACATTAAAGTTAAATTCTAAGTTGTTGTGTTAATAATTAATTATTTTTTGTTGTGTACGTTTTTTTATTTTTAGTTGTATTACTATGTTTTTTAGAAATGTTTTGTTTAATTTAATTTACCTATTTCTATGTAGAAATAATTCGAGTGCTCTTTAAAATGTTCGAAGGATGGGGTGGCGTGTTATAAATGTTTTTGTAGTTCATACCCAATGAGATGTTCTTTGCTCTGCGTCGGACAAGGGTTTTGTGTTGTTCTACGTGCGTGCTTTTAGTGGTGATCGTGTTTTGGTTTTTAACACATGCTTTCCAGCTCTACGACTCCGGCCCTTTTCATTGCCTGACGCTTCCGGTAAGCGTAAAACTCTTCCTTCATCGCCTGGACGCGTGCTTCAATGTTATCGTATCGTGTGCCAGCACCATACCGCTGCTTTCGCATTCCGGTCATAGGACCTAGAGTCATGGTGGCAGTTGGTGGCATCCCTGAAGTTGCGGTGTGGAATATGCCACCCGATGTACTTCCCGTGTCGATATTGAGCAAATTGAGATCATCGCGTGGACCACCTGTTGGCGTAGAAGCACTTGGTGTCGGTGTAGACGGATCGAATTCATAGTGTCCATCGACACTGCCCACATCGACTGCCTTGTGTAGGTTTACGGTATCGGTGGCGGCATTCAGGCGCGAGATCATGTCCAACCAATGTCCCATTGTGTAGGGTGGAGTCGTTGGTCGTTGCAAGCTACCTGTGTAGTTGTAGTATGGCAGCGTTGATTGTGTTCCCACTGTCGCTGATGCTGCCGATGACGGATGATGATGATGGTGATGATGCAGGCTATGATGATGATAATGCTGGCCTGGATCCTGATAGTAGTATGAAGTGGATGGAGGTGGCGGTGGTGGACGATACGGAGGCAGTAATCGCCATTCACTTGTACTCCCCGAATGATGAGATCCGTGCTGTTGATTTGATGTGTTCTTGCTGCCGAAGCCGCTCGAACTTGAGCGACTTTCTGGTGAAGCTTCTAGCCCCATGCCACCGGATGTACGATAATGTGCCGCAAAATTAAGATGTGGCAGCGGGGATAGAAGCTCGGAATGGGACCGCGTCACTCGCGAATGGCGTGGATACCATCTCGTTCTCGGCCGATAACTGTGATATGGAGTCTGCGAGTGATAGTATCCCCGCCATGATGGTGACGGTGGTATATGCAGCGGTACAAAACCCTGATTCATGCGACGTGTTTCCTCTTGGATTGTCCTTAGTGAGGGCAATTCATGAGAATAGTAACGATGATATCGATTTGCAGCGATACCACCGCTTGTTGCAGCAGCAGCAGCTGCTCCCAATCCTCCGCTGGACGGGGTGGGGAATGAACGTTCGGCGGAACTGGGATACACAGTACTTAGATCGGAGAATTGATTGGCCGCCGGTGTCCAAGGCGAATGGATGCCAATCGTGCTGGCCGGGGAGCTCGAAAAAATGCGCGAAACCCGTGACGGTGTATAGAGGTTGGGTGTGATTGGCGCATGTGGCCCGGTCAACGTGTTGATGTGAAGGTTTTGATGAAGAGGTCTCGATGCAGGCTGTGGTAAATTTCGATAGATATTGCTGTATTGTTGATTACGGGAAACATTTTGATATCGTCCCGCTCCAACACGCAGCAAACCACCGAGGCCATGCAAGAAACCTCTTGCAGAGCCATTCGATTGAAGGCTTAATTGACTTGGCGAAGCGACTAAAGGTCGTCGCCAAGATGCACGCGCGTTGATAATATTTCGCCTTGCAAGGAAACCTCCATCATCGCTGCTTGAATTCTGAGATCCTGTACTATTGCGACGTTCACCGCTGCTGGTGCCGGTATTAATTGCTTGGGTATCTGGTGATTCGGAGAGCACGAAACGTCCATCCACAGAACGATGAATTTGGCCAACATTTCGAGTTCCATCTATCTCATCAGTATGCGGTGTGCTATAGATGGACTGACAATTTGTACAACGATCTGGTGGCCAAATCCAATGAAGTATGGTTATAAGGACAGTGGTTACACTTGATATTCTGGCTTCTTTATATCTGTCAAAAAAAAGAAGAGAAAATTAAATTAGTGTTTGTCTGTAGAGTGAATTGGAGAACAACAAAAAGATGAATGTAGCAACACAAATCACGCTGAAGTCATGCAACAAATTTAATCAATAAAGCTTTGTTGAATTGATTTGAGAATTCCTTACAAGGACTTGAATATTTAATTTAACATGAAAACAGGAAGGGATTGGGATGTTACGTTCTGTGAAATAAATTCAGACAAATAAGTGATGTGGTCTGGCATTTCTTACTAAAGGATATCATGACGGCTCTATGTATTGCATTTTAAACATAAAATTTGGTTCCTAAATCTGGCCAAGAATACAGACCAACTCAAGTTTGGGGGGAGGTATTCAAAACAAAACTCGACTTGAATTGTAATTGTGAACTTGATCCTTGTTTCATGAAAAATTTGAGAAAGGTGTTGAGCATGTTTGTGTATCTCTATGGATGAGATGAATAGAGCGTGGGCTATCGAAAGGTACACACAAATCTGTAAGAGGATGCATCACTATTTTATGAAGGGACTGTGAAAAATGACGGCCTTCACGGATGGATGGTAGAGGACCAGTGTGTGTATTGTTTGAATAACTTTATCTAGCTTGCAGTCTAAGAATGAGTTGGAGGGATACGAAAATGTCAGTAAGTGATACATAGATATGTATGTACATGTTATACATGGGGAATGTGAAGGTGGAAGAAAAAAAAAGTATTATAAATGGCTGCTACTGGTTAGAAGTCGAGAAAGTTAGCTAGTTATCCTTCAAATAAATGCCAACGTTGACATCAGGAATCACAGTCAGGGAGGAATACTGGGGAAATCCCAGGAATTATTATGACGCGGATGAAAGGGATCCAATAAAATGGTTTGAAACCTCGCTGAATGGTTTTTTGTACTATTTTTAGGTCATCTTACCAACCAACTCACTAATTGGCGCTCACATTGAATTTAATGGAAAAAATGGCGAAGGCTATTAACAGTGTGATGCTCTGCTTTTGGACATCATCTTGTGGGGTTATGTTAGGTTACATAGGTAGGTGCGCTGTGACTTCCTTGAACTACGTTAAATTCTATGGGTCTATTTATGATGTGGGTCTAACTTCAGGTCCCTTCCATTTGTGTGAAAAAATAAAACACGCACAACACGAATGGTCGCGAGAAGCTATTCCCTGAAACACATAGGGCCTGTTGAGCCAAGTATTTCTGTGGCAGCATCCATTCATTCATTCCTCTCTGACCCACTAAAGCCTGTAGCAGATATATTTACAGACTGAACAGATATTCTTAACTGATAACATTTCGAATATTTCGGTTCCTTAGTAAACCAAGAAATTTAGACAAAGCTCGGGAATTGTTTGCGACCGAAAAATGCCAATCAAGTTTTGAGGGAGAATTTATTCTACAATTGTCGGGCTTTGTCTTGGGATAGGTCGCAATGTTGTGTAATACACAGGGAGGCATAAACGATTATATTTATGGCGGAGGAGATAAAAAATGTTAAGAATTTCGACAGAAGTAACACAATTATGCAAGGTCTACCGTATCTTTAGAAAATATTTGTATTAAAAGGTTTATCGTCGAAAATGCCCAATTAAACAGGATGCGTTGATATGGCAGAAAAATGCGGAATCCAGGAAAAAAAAAAACCAATTGTGAAAGCAAATAATCAACGATTTGGCAGGAAAAATAATTCTTGGATCACACAAATGATAAAGGTCATGATAGGGAAAAAGTCATGCTGTCATTTGAGTATTGACTTAAAATTTCATATTCCTTTTATTCATTCGTTCATATGCAAAATTTAATAAAAGTGATACACAAACTCTCATTAACAGCACACAAAAAAGAAAATTAAAAAAAAATACAAACACAACATCGACTCGCATTAAAAATTACCACAAACCTTTAAATCTGTATTAACGTTGAGTGCACAGATAAACATAGTTTTCCAAAACATACGAATCAACGTTGCACATTCCCATACAGCACATACGGATGAAGGGGAGGAAATTGTATAGCAATAAAAGCATTAAACATCCATTAAGTATCCGTTCGATGGCATCGAAAGCATTTACAAACAAAACGACAGAAAAAAGTAGAGAAAAACACAATTCAAATACGGCACACATTAAATTATTTGCAATAATCCAACAAAGTAACAAAAAAAAAAATTGGAAAAAACAAACAAAAATCGTTTCAAATGAACACACAAATAGGAGGCACCAACAACAAAAAAAAGTGAAAATTGCACATAAACCCGTGAGATTATATGCGTGAATTATTTTCCACCCACCCTACCACAATAATATAAATAAGCAAACGTTCTGCCGTTTTCTATGTTAAATTCGAAAATCAACAGAAACCGAAAACGAAAATGAGAGCGAGAGAGAGAGAAGAAAGAAAATCATTAAAAGGACTCTAAGTCTTTGAATTGTGAACAGTTGGTGTTACCGGCTTTACCGTATACACGAGATTTTATGACTTTTCGCGCTGAAATTGCGATTTTTATGCCAACGCCATTGTTGCCATC
This sequence comes from Blera fallax, assembly GCA_946965025.1. Classification (NCBI taxonomy): domain Eukaryota; kingdom Metazoa; phylum Arthropoda; class Insecta; order Diptera; family Syrphidae; genus Blera; species Blera fallax. Next base: position 14,153,849 of record OX337246.1, on the reverse strand, counting down.
GTCGTCGCGTCGATATCGAGTAGAGAAAATAAGGAAATCGAAAAGCCGAGCGTTGGGCGCCAATATTCACAGAATGGGAAATTGCGAGTTGGGCGCCATGTAAAAATCCAAATAAAAGACCACCGAGCGTGTGTAGATATCCCACCTCAGAGGGAGGGGTGAGAAAAGCCATTAGAGGCGCAAATATCGAAACGTACTTAAAAACTGATTCCGATATGGTATTTATGGGCGAGAGATCCTGTTTTTATTGCCACTTTATGTTATGCTTCCGCATTGGAAATAATGTTCTCTTACAATTGGTTTTTGGATTGGGTTAGGTGGCAATGTTGCCGCCGGTGGTGCTGGTGATGTTTTTTTTTTTTAGCCCCATCGCCAACACCATCACCAGTGCCACCTCCTTGTAATCGTAAATCATTGTGTAAATTCTTGTGAAAATATTTAAAAGGACACAAAAAAAAAGGAATAGTAGCCAAATGCTAAAATTCAAACGGCAAACAAACAACAAGCGCAGAAATAACTTAAATCGATCCTTTGAATCATTGTCGGGGCTGTGGAGAACGGAGTGTAGCATAATTCAAAATGTCTGTGTGGCACAAAACGTTTATGTTTTTTCTCTTTTTTTTATCCTTCTCGATGAATACCCACACAGAGGTGGCGGTGAATGAGAGAAAGTATGTGAATGAGAAGAAAATATGATTCAAAAGGATATATTATGACTCCTGAAGATGAATGCGACAACGAGGTCATATATGAGAGCCAGGAATGTGCTTGTGATTTTATGTTTGCTCAACGAAAGCAGGCAGTGTGGTTAAAATAATGGCACTGAAAAGGATTTTTTTCACTTCTTTTTTTTGAAAAATTTATGTTTACTTGCAAAGAAAGAAGAATGGTAAGGATTGGGTGCAGGCATGCTTGAGTTTTTGGAATAATTCTTGAAAGATGGTAATAAGGATTTATTTTTGAATTGAAGTGAGAAAATGGGATGCTTGACTTTGTGCTAATGGAAAGTGGATATGGGATGATCAATATTGAAATAAGGAGCGAAACTCTGCCGTTATACGAGTAAGTTCAAGTTATGCGACATTGGAAGATGGCTTATGCAGATAAAAGTTGTTTGAAAGAAACGTAATAAAGGGCTTATTTGAAACCTTAGCAGGAGCTAAAAGTGTGTACACATACGTACATACAAGTTTACGTGAATCATCTGTTAGTCTTTCAGATCAGGGATGTGAAGAGTTGTTAACTGTTCAACGCTGAAGAGATGCAAGTCAAAGACTGGTGATAATAAGCAAAGGAAAAAGGGTTCGGATATCCCATCTCTACATCTAGAGATGATGCTAATGCATCGAATTTAATCAGCGATTCAAAAAGCAGGCGATCTATACTCTAAGTAATATGGAATTATAAAGGGGTACTTAACAAAAGGTGCAGTAGAGGAGCTGTATAGTACCTTCCAGGTTCAGAAAATCAGGCACAACTCAATGTAAATCGTCGCAAGAAACTCTTTAGCACTGCCAGGTGGAGTGATATCCTGCTTCTTCACCGTTCCATAATGTATTCTGTGAATAAGCTACCTTAGAGACAGAGAACTAATATATGAAACCACAGAAGGACAAAAAAATACAAATATTTGTCGCAACGGACCGTATAGGGTCAAGTGTCTAGAAGGTAATGTCTCCTAGTCAAGCACAAGGCTCAATCCTTTCGTGATCCTCATCAATATCTTAGCAGCAGAGAGAAAGTATAAATTGGAGAGAAAAGAATGAATCCTAAAGGAAAACGCAACAGCAGAAGTCAACGAGAGATCACTACACGTCGCTGGAAAGAATGCTTGTACTCTACTCGAGCTATGTGGAATTCGTGGTCGGCATGAGAGTCCTGTAGAGAGCTCAATTTTGTGAACTAAAAATAAATTCAACAAAAAGCGAGTACTGTCTGTTCATCACCGTAATACTAGAGCCAAAAAATATATTAATGCTGCTGCTGGAAGTTTGTGTGAGAACGGAAAGGACACATTTTTACGTTCACAAGAAGCGAGGCTTTTAGCGAACTCAGTTTATCGAAATTCGGGGAAAGACTTGGGTCTTTATCTATAGAAGATTCAATCGACTTAAGTGACAACTTTCAACGGCGAAAAGATCGAGGGATGCTAGACAACATGTGGTTCTAGCAAGATGGTGCAACGTCTTACATAGCGAATGAAATAAGGACGTTATTGAGGGATAGTTGAGGGAAAAGTTTCAGAAAAGTGATGCCAGGTATGATAGCATCTATAGAGACGAGCTATACGTTCAGTTTTGGCACCCCAGTCCCGCTATATGACGCAGAGGCATAGACTTTGTCAAAAGTGGATGAGTTTGCTCTTGGCTATTTCGAGTGAGTTCCTGCCCCGTCTTGATAGACGGTGAGTGGAGGAGGAGGAGGAGATATAAAGATGACCTATACAGGCTGTACAGCGACCTCGACTTAGCCAGAAAAGGGAAGGTCCAACGAATGACGTAGCTGGGTCATGCAGAGCGAGTGGATACCAAAGCTCCAGCCTAGAAAATGTCCGAATCAACGTCCCAGGAATGGCGCAATAGAGGAAGATCGCTACTCAGATGACGTACGCAAGTGGAAGGAAACCAACTTAGTGTGCGAAACTGAGGACAGGTAGCTAAAGATCGAACTGGCTGGAGACACTTGTTGATTGAGGCCAAGGTCCACCCGGACTGTAGCGTCACCTTAAGTAAGAAAGTTAGTAATGATTTGGGTCATTGGGGCACCCCTATTGAAAGATCATTAAATGAAAGGAAAAAAAATATGTATTGGCTCAAAGACAGAAACTATTATAAGAAACTTAACGTTGTTTCAAATTGCCACCAAGTGGTTTAAGTTGTCTAGAAGCAGACGGTTTTTTAAATGCCTTTTCGTAGGCTAAGATTTATAAGCGGGGGTAAGGTCACCCCTCTACCAATTAGTTGGCTCATTTTCAAGCCAATTTGATATTTCACTCAAAAATTCCCTTTTCTCTTCCAACAAACAACACAACACGCGGCACGGCGATCTAACTGAATGGCAATATTCGCTCATAAGTGGTGATACATGAATTTTGAATTAAGGACTAATGCGAGTGATATTCTCCGCTTTTTGTATTATTATCTTATCCTGTTTTGCGTTGTTTTTCTTTTTACTTTTTTTTTTTTTTATTACAGACGGAAACATAAAAATTCACGAATGTGAAAACGAAACTTCTCCTTAAAATGTACACATACTCATGCATATGCGAATGCATACATTATTAACCATCAACAGAGCGCCATAGGTGCTGTTATAGGGGGTGGAAAATTTGAAATGGCCTTGTCTAAAAAAAAAAAAAAAAAAACAAACGAAAAATAAACTTAACATATCCTTTGAGATTAACAGTGTTGTATACGAGTGAGTGTACAGAATGAAATTTTCATTATGAAACAGGGTGTTGAATAATTAACCACAACAGGAGTGCAATTTTATTGTGCAATGTGTGGTTTATTTAAATTAAGCTTATTCTGCTTCCACCGTTTTTTATTTTTGAGGTCAACTCGGGTTGGATGTAGGTTTTTATTTGAAATGAGGCGGAGTTAGCAATTGAGGTCTTTGTTCACTGTCACAGAAGAATTTTAAGTAATTGAGGTTCGACTTAAAATGCAAGAAATTAACTCAGTGGAAGTGGAACTGCTTTCCTCGAAATGTAGGTAATTGCTGTTTGAGTAGTTGTTTATTTGTGGAATGTCAAAGCATTGTTTATGTTGAAGGATTTCACTACAAATAAGTCTAAGTGACAGAAGAGGGGGAGTATAAATAAGGTCTAGGCACTTGAGGGCGCCGAGGCTCAGTGGTTATTGTGTTGGACTACTGATAGGGAGGTCTGAAATTCGGATCCCAGAAAACATCATAAGGATTATGCACGGGCCCACCTCTCGCGAATGTCTGACAAACGTCTGAGAGTAATAACTATCACAAGAGGTTGCTCAGCTTAAGAAAAAGTGAACCTTCTTTCCGTATGTCCCTTCCGAAAAAATAACACGCACAACACGAATGGGCGCGAGAAGCTGTGCGCTGGACCACATATGGAGTATTTGTAAATGTAGTCTAGTATGGTTCATCACCGGATCGAAAATGGAATCAGGAGTTGGAATCAACATGAATGTTTAGGTACTCCTGCGTATGTATCCTTACGTTTACAAGTATTTTTAAGTCCAGACAAACCACATTTTTATCGACCTTAAACCCGCATATGACAGCATTCAGTCTGGAGCTCTATAAGGTGGTCGCTGAATACGGGATTTCACCAAAATTAGTCCAGCTGTGTTGAGTAATGATTCTGCTGTGTTGGAGCAGAGAGTGCGTCGGGCAGGTTCATGTACACAGAAGGTACAATCTTCAACAAATCCGTTCAACTGGTGGGATATGCAGACCATATAGCCATCAATGGTCGCTTCCAGCGTACCGTAGTAGCTTTCGCGGTTTGATGAACAGACAAAAAGAGTTGGCCTTGAAGTGATAGAGGGTAAAACCAAGAATTTGTCTAAGAACTACCCCAACAGTTGCTCTATAAATGCTATTCCACTTGCCACCCTTAGATCTCTACAGTAAACAGGTGGTAACGTATGCATCCACTCGCATAAAAGCCACATCTCAGTGGTCTAGTTCACGTACTGGAAACTCCGTTATTTTCAACGATCCTGAATTTCTTTCGCAAGACTTCTGTTTGACAAAAGTTTAAAGACCCGAATAGCCTTCAAACTATAACTTCGAGGTAGTAAGGGACTTTGTCTACCTTGGCTCTGCTATTAATTCTGACAATAACATCTCGGCGGAAATTAAACGAAGAATAACTCTTGCCAATCGCTGTTTCTTTGGGCTGAGAAGGCAATTGAGTAGTAAGGCCCTATCTCGAACAACTAAGGAGACCTTGTACAAGACCTTGATCATCCCAGTCCTGCTTTATGGCGCTGAAGCATGGACTCTGTCGAAAGCGGATAAAGATATCCTTGGTCCCTTCGGAAAATATACGGTCCCGTTTGCGTTGACGGGCTTTGGAGGAGAAGATTCAACGACGAAATTTACGAGCTGTACAGCGACATCGACCTAGTCAAAAAACTGCGCATCAGTCGCCTAAGATGGCTAGGACATGTAGAGCGAATGGACACCAATGCTCCGGCCCGCAGAGTCTTCGAATCTAACCCGGAGGGACAACGCAGTAGAGGAAGACCTCGCCTAAGGTGGCGCACACAAGTAGAAAGGGACCTCAACCAACTTGGAGTGCGCAACTGGAGGCAGAAGGCAAAGCTTTGTCGTGGATATGTACAATACAGGGACATCATCATTTCTACTGATGACCAAGCCGCGTTTAAATCTCTGGAATCGATCACTTTTAACTCACGAACTTTCCTAAATTATCATTTGTCTCTAACGAAATGACTAAACAATTCAATATCCACTTCATTTGAATGCTGGGCCACAGAGTTCAGGAGCTTGCCAGGCAGGGTACAAACCTAAAGATTTTGCTGGACAAGGCGAACCTCAGTATGCCTATCGCTTCAATTAAACTGCATTATTGGCAAACACCAGGCTGGGGCTCCTCGGAAACAACTTCTGTAAAAGCTTTGTGAATGAAGAAGAGGATGAAACCACACTACACCGCCTTTGCACATGTGAAGCTTTCTCCACTCGTAAGAAACTGCATTAAGGAGCCTACTTTTCCAACAACCTCAGCAAACTGGCTAATGCAAGCATTAGTAGCCTCCGATTTCGATTTCGATCCTGACACTATAACCTAACGTAAGACAAGGCATGCACCTTCTTAAGGGAAGATAGATTATACGAAACTAGCAGGCTAACATCAGAGGTATAAAGATTCAAAATGTTGTACCACCGCTCGCACGTTGTTTTAAGATTTGATTGCACCAGCAGATAGTAGAAAACTCCCAAACTACTCGTAGATAACTCTAATTTTCCTGCATCATTCACGACCTTTTTAGAAGCAATAAGTAGAGCATGCAAAACTCAAAAACTTGTGACCTCAAATTTTGAACTATTTCCAACCCAATTTCATTCACTTAACTGGCAATGATAACCCACAACCTGAATCGCACAAGTTTTTTTTCTATTGGAAACAATTTAATTTGGTTAAATCACTGTGCAACGTTGAAAACGATAAAATAATTCAAGCATGCTAAACTTAAAAATAATGAACAACATTAAACACAAAAGGAATAGGGATACAGAAACGAAAATATTAAAACATTTACGAATGATGACACGAACATCATTGACACATGATACATGAAACAATGACACAATGAGTAGCTAAATAGGATAATGATTTTGCTTACGATTTTGATTATGACATGATGGGCCTGGAACTATAAAAACGGTTTCGTAATCCCGAGAATATTCGGAATCATTCCTGGGAATGGTTTTAAATTTTTTTTTTTTCGTTTTTTTTATGCAAAACAAAAAAATGAAGAAAATGACAGAAAAAAAAATTTAAATAAAATATTTTATAAAATTTTTTGTTTTAATAAATTGCTGCAGATTTTTAGTTTTTAATTTAAAATTTGAAAACTCACTTTTTTAAAGGCACTTGACCACTGGAATTAGAGCCCGTACGATTGGCAGCAATGTTACGGGCATCGGTTATCCTGCAAGCTACCATGTTGAACTCTGTAATCGAATTATTTCTAAAATTAATTGGGTTATAGCATTGGCCATCCTTAAAATATATATTTTGGTTTTGCTTTTTGTCACTAATAGAACATCGAACAATATACTCCACCACCATTACATCAACTATATAGTCATCTATTTATATTTTAATACATTTTAGTTAATAATTAAAATCTGCTTGTTAGTTTACCTTAATTTAATGCGTACGAGTATGTATGTATGTTTATGAAAAACAAAAATCAGATTACATTTATTTACATTTACAAATAAGAGGGGATGCATATTTACCACCACCATTATCATCATCATTAGCGCTTAGATTCTAGCAATGAAAAAAAAGCTTTTTATACTCAAAATACTCATTTGGCATTTTAAATCTAATTTATTTTAGTTTATACTATCTAAGTACACACATTTTGTTTTAATCATTCTCACTAAAATTAAAAAAAAAAAAAAGATTGTAGTACTTATTTAATTTTATTTTAATTTACTATTTTGCATTTAATTATTATATATAGCATATCATGGAGGGGAGCACACACAAAAATATATATATTAGGACACGGCTCAGATTGAAAGTTATGGAAATTTGATGGTCCAGGATGCTGATGATGCCTTCCTTGAAAGTTAAGTAGAACTTTCGAGGTCGGTTATTGCCGGGTGAAAATTGATTTTAATTTATTTTATAAATTAAGATTAAATTCTTTATGAGGTGTGTATAGGCATGTGTGTGTGTGTGTGTGCGCGTGTTTAAGTGTACATTGTTTTGTAATTATTAATAAAAGGATTTTCTCTTGTAAGTTAGTAAGATGAAAACAAAAAGAACGTTTTTTTTTATGTGCAAAATGTGAAGGATAGAGCGAGGATTAGAGTTGTTAATACCCCGCATACCCATCCTATCTCTGTGCTATTGCATTTCTATATAAGTACATACTTAAAATTAAGGATTCTAATTTATAAAGTGACTTTGGAAGACTAAGGTTTATGCACATTAAACTTTTTTATGATCAAACTTTTTTTTTTTTGTGGAACGAAAGCTAAATATTATTTAATCTAAAGAGAGATAGAAGTACGTAATGAAACCATGAGCGTGCTTTATATACGCCATTTAATAGTTTCTGTGCAATAAAAACAATAAAAGAAAACTATGAGAGAATGTCGATGGAAATGTATGTAACAATATTCAAGGACACCCGCCTAGGATAAGACTCAAGAGCTTATTCGTAGCCGTTGTGCTGTTTAGTTGCAAACCATTCTTTGTGTGCGGTGTACCATTGAAATACATTTGCGGCAGTAAAAAAAAATCACACTGAGTGACAAATGTCCTTTTACTAAAAAAGGCGTTAATTTCTCAACAAAAAATAGTCAATTTTGTAAAAAAGGGATAAACTTAGTTGATGAGTTTCAATCTATTACTTTCAGTAGCTAAAACAAGTGTTGAAACAGATGCTGAATATGGCATCAGGACCATTTAAGGACAGGTAACATATACTCTGTCGACTGCACTGAGTGCGTAGAAAATCATTAGGCGGTCCAGGGCCTTATGTTCAAAATGAAGTGAGGATAGCAATATCCAAGTATTCAAGGGCCTAATGGCCTCCCTGTCGAACTTTTCAAAGCAGCTGGAGATGAGTTGGTAGAGAGCATACGCCAATTCATTTCCAAGATTTGATTAGACGAGTGTATGCCTGATGAATGGAATCTTAGCATCATTTGCCCGATGCACAAGAAATAAGATCCCTTCAACTGCGCCAATTACAGAGGTAAGAGTCTCCTCAACATAGCGTACAAGATTTTATCTGCCATGTTGTGTGAACACTTGAAACCCTTCGTCAACAATCTGATTGACCGCCATTAATGTGGTTTTAGGCCAGAAAAGTCCACAGAGCCCAATGAAAATATCCTCAATCGTTTCGAGAGAAAAATTCTTTGAAAAATATTCGGTCACGCTGACGTCCTTTGGAGAAAAAGATTTAGCGACGAAATATACGAGCTGTACAGCAACATCGACCTTATCAAAAAACTGTGCATCAGTCGTATGTAGAGCGAATGGTAACCAATGCTTCGGTCCGCAGAGTCTTCGAATGGAACCCGTGGGGGACTTCGCCTAAGGTGGCATACACAAGTAGAGGGGAACATCAACCAAATTGCGCAAGTAGAGGCATAGAAGCATATAGCTAAAAGGATCTGACAAGCCTGTCCAGTTAGGCTTTTTGATTAAGCCCCAGGTTCACCCCGAACTGTAGCGCCACCTAAGTAAGTAAGTGAGCCTACTCGTAGTTACTTAGGTTTCTTGATCTAGCCGGGGGTGTTATATATTTTTTACATAAATTAAAGGAATATACAGCATACTGTCTTGTCCGAAAGCTAATTATAATCTGCTCTGAGTGAGACTTTTGTATGACTTTTCCGTGAGATGGATAGCACTGGTTGTCTTGTGTTCGGATCTAAACCCCCCGTTTAGTACATCAACCCACATCTCCCACGGTGAGATAAAGTTAATTGCATTTATTGATAAATAATGAGACGGTAAATATGTAGTTAATGTCAATAGAAAAACATGTATGTATAAGCTAAAACATGGACAAATTTGTGCACACTTATCTACAACATTTCAATTAAACTAAACACTCATGCAACACAAAAGCCATATGAACATATTTATAAATGATTTCGTAGAAATTTCCCCCTGCGAGCATTACATTTGATCATAAAAAAGTTTCATAGGTACATGGATACACGTATTATCGTTTTAAGACACAAGGATTTATTTTTAACAAGGACATTGTGTTAAATTTTCACACTGGATAACAATCTAAATAAGATGGTGCACTGACAGATGGATCAGACAGTGATCATGTCCTTAAATAGCAACTGATATCAATTTGTTTGAAGTTTGTTAAATAAATTCTCCTTTCGATATCAGTTGCAAAATATTTAAAATCGATTGTAAAATCAAAATCTGATCATCAATTAGCGTGCCATCTACCTCTTACGAATGAATCCGACAAAACATTGAAGGATTTTACTAAACTTACCCGATTTACCAACCGACTTCTGTTTTTATAAACAAATTTAAATAAAATCGGAGAAACTTATTTAAGTATTTAGTTTGCCGAATAGTTATTCTTAATTTAGATTTCATTTACAAGTATCTGTATCTGTAACCATTGCATTATAAGGTTACGATTTTTTTTTTTTTAATGCTTATACTAATTGCGTAAGGGTTGTCGTTTTGGGGTATTTTACCAATTTTGTGCGTGAATTGTTTACAAAAAACGTCTGCCCATTCAAAAAAAAAAAAAAAGTTATGTTATCATCGCTTAGTCCTACGAAGGATCTTAGTTCTGGGCAGTTATAACGATGGAACTAAGACCGTTAAATTTCCATAAATGACTTGTTTTCCTTAGTTTTTTTTTATTGAAATAAAAAAAAAAAAAATATCCCTTCCATATATTCTATCTAAAACACAAAAGAAAGAAAGAAACGAACTAATAACAAAAAAATATAAAAAATTAGTACAAAGTAATATTAAAAATTTCATGCATATATTGTCACAATCGCAATCACCATTATGTCGTTGCTGCATGTGTAGATGTTTATGTATTTCGGTAATGAATCCGTATTTATGTATGCATGTGCAATCCTGGGAAAATCGAGATTATTTTTGTGTTTTTTTTTGTTCTGTGATTTTTAGCACAAATATCAGAAGTTATTTAACCCACCCAAACCTATTGGATGTTTTTAAATGAATATAAAAAATCAGAGCAGATATATTGTACGAGCAACATGTAGCGACAGAGGGCTGAAGTAATGTACGAATCTAGAGCTACGTTAACTAGCCTTTGGTGTATGAAAACCAAGAGTGCGAGTTCCTTTTTCATTGAAAAGGCTTGTTACTGAAAGTAATGACTTACTTCAGAACAGAAATATACTGTTTCTCCTCCTAATTACGGAAGTTTCTCGGAATTTTGCTGCCAAAAAAAGGAGTCTGCAGCTTTTCGCCGTAAGCTTATTTTAAGCCAAAATCTGGTGCAATTTTTCTTGCAATCCTTGGAGTCCTGACATGTTTGTGTTTTGGAACTTTTCATTTTTCGGAGAACGGCAATCATAGCCGTATAGAGTGTGAGTTCTTCTCGATTTTGGAGGCACGCACTTCAACTTTAACTGAAGAGATTGTCCTACCATGAAGTATTGGAGAAAGGCCAGGGATGTCTTTAATTGTGTCTTAAGAGAGGTTGAGTCCATAGCAAGGGACAGTTGCGAGGATAAAAGAAAGAGCTTTTGAAATATGAACAATCATTAAAGTCCATCATGTGGCTTTTAATGTGACTTTCAACTGATTTTAGCGCTATTTAGGTGGGAATAAAATATCAGTGAACAACTTTAGACGTTTGAGCCAAAGATAATAAGGAGAAAACAGAATTTTTGAGGCCCACATTAAAAAAAGTTTAAGTCGTTCGATGGTCAACCAATAACAATATTTGATGCAACAGACCGTATGTGGTCCAAGGCTTAGCTTCTCGCGAGCATTCGTGTTGTGCGTGTTATATTTATTCGCACAAGTGGGAAGGACCTACATATAGCTTAGAGACATATCCGATCTCAATATCACCTGACCAGCTGACATTATACAATTTATACAGAAATGGTTTCAGGAGCAGGTGTTGTGTCCAACCCATCCCTAATTTAGTGCAATACAATGAATTTACTTTTAGTCCAAGTGTACCTCATCGAGGATCAATCCAAAGCAACCAAACAACCAGGAGAAGAAGGACTTTAGAAAGACTTGTCCAAAAGTTCTACTGTCATGTCATGCATTTGCTGTTATATACAGGTGTGATGTGAAATATAAGACTCAAGTGAAAGAAAATACTTCACTGTAAGCCGAAGAACGATTGTGCCTTGGCTAACTTAATCTGTATAACCTGAAACATAATCTTAGGGCCCCTCGTTGGGCGCCATTTTTGTGATACAGGTTGATAAATCGAATGCAATAGAAATTTTCTCAGATTTGCGTCCACACCGTTTACAATTATTTAAGAATTGAAAACAAACTTTTGTCCTTTGAAGAAAGCACTGTTTTGACTGGGGCCAGCTTTTGCGTTTGGTCTTTGGGTCATTATTCTTGACTAAGAATCAATCTCGCACGCAAAGTATTGCGGCTAGGATGTGGTGGATGGACAGGAAAACGAACAGCCCGGGAAACACGTATGCGAGAGAGAGTAATAGGATTTTCGTAGCCTATTCACGAAGCTCTAAATTAACATAACAATTTGGGATACTTCCGCGGCACCCTGCATGCCATTATATACCGTATATTCTCGCACCTCCCTAATGTTAATTAATTTAAAGTTTCACTTCTCTCCTGTAAATGTTCGGTCCTTAAATATATGCAAATTGAATCACCTGTGTACTAATTGAATAACGACATTGTTTCTACAACAGGATTTTATTTTATGTCCTCCAAGCCTATACTCTTTCGTCTCTAATTTGTATTTTTTTTTTTGTTTTCCGCCCGAAATAATTTTCCACAAGAGAAAAATTGGTTGGAATGAATGGTTTGATGTGATTTCGGTTGTTCTCGTCAATGAACATAACAACGTAATGTTATGCGTTGATTGTGTGCGTTCGAATGTCCATCGTGTCCAAAGAAGTTTTTCGACATTTTTGCAATTCAAATTAAATTCGAGGTCGTTTCGTGTGGGCGGTCGATCCTATAGACCATCTGATGTGTATACACAGAGTTTTCAATCAGCGATTCACCTAACAGCTGGGACATTTAATTAACATTGGGTTGGATGAAAATAATTTAAAACATTGGCAGTAGCAGGAGTGTTAATCAATTGTAAAACATTAATCGCCTTTGTGTCAGACAAAAGGACGAATAATACGTCATGGAACATGGACGAAAATGTTCTCTTTTATTTTTTAAATCATTGTACTCATCTATAATGATGTGAATTTTAATGTGAACGTTTATTTCGGTATAAAGGATGCTGACTGATAATGGCCATTGGGGATCTTTAAAACAATCTGTTGGGAGATTAAAGCACTTCCTGTTACGCAAATTACTTTGGAAGGCTTACATATAATTTAATGTGATAAGCGGAGTAAATTCAATTAGTTATCCGATAATAAAAAAAAATAAAACACGCACCTATTTTTAAATCGAACATCGACTTTGTTCGTACGTGGTGTGGTTATTGAATGCCAGAGCCATATGAACATCGATAAATTTACAGGATATTATTTCGATCCAGAAGGATTACGTCAGACGTGAAGCTTATGGTCGGATTCTTCCCAGGAAGGCATTATACAATTTATCTGCAAGCCTATATGTATGTATATGTATGTCAGGCGTGTGATGGATACCAGTCTGAAATGGCGTTAAGTGGGAGTCTACAACTGAGTCGTCTACAAGCTTGAACTGCTGACAACTTGTATTGTAGTCTGTAGCTGTTTTTTTTTTATTTAACAAAAACGCAAAGCAAACACTCATACTACATCAAGCACACTGAAAATATTCCATTAAATAAAAGAAAGCAACTTAAAACGAAAAAGCTTAGTAAGAAAGCTATTTTTAAAACGAAAGATAAAATTGCAGGCCCGAATTTCTGATTAAATTTAGAACTTACAACCATTAACCCTGAATTCCCTAATTTTTTGTGTTAAAATTGTTTTACTATTTTCAAGCCAATGCTCAATCAAAATACAAAATGATTATTTTACAATATTAGTCGAACTACTTTTGGAAATATTTCTGTTATACAGATTTTGAATTCTTTTTTTTTTTTTTGGATTCGCAACAGCATCCCAGATAATAAGCCATCAAATTGTTAGATTTTACTTTATTAGCCTAGAGTAACAGCTGGTTTTACCTTTTTCCTGTTTTCGTCGTTTACGTTTATTGCAAATTTTTACGGCACAAACCGATAAAATGATCGCAACAATAAAAAACAGGATCCCCCCAACGACACCGGCCGTAATTGCTTTATGTTTGACGCGAGCCGGTACCGGGAATTTAACTTCATCGCTGGACTCGTAACTTTTTTCAGAATTTGCTAGAACACGAAAATAATATGTACGACCGCCGACTAAATTCTTAACTAAGTATTGCGTTTCTTCTGGGCGTATTTGGCCACGATTAAGCGTCTTCCATTGGGCATCGGTACGATACTTAATTGTGTAGAATTTTACGATATGGGCACGTTCTAATGGTGATTGCCATGATATTAAAAAGCCATTTGATACTTCCGTAACGGTTAGATTACGTGGTGGACCTGGTTTTGGGCCTATAAAAATAGGATTTAAAAAAAAAAAATTTGTTAAAATTTATTCACTAAATTTAAATAAACAAAATAATTAAAATATGAATTTTATATATACCATGCAATGCTATATGAAAATACGACGATGCAAAATTTATGAAATATTGTAAATGACTGAATGAGAGACATCATGCAATGCGCTAAATTTGTGTAAGAATTCGAGTAAAATACATTACCAGGACGATTGATACATAGGATAAGGAAAGTGATCTTACCATCTGTACCTTTCCAGGTGGCTTTATAATTCACGCAAAATTTGAATTTTGCGCCATTTAATAGTACAGTGATGCCAAAAGATATCAATGTGACAGCTGACATTTCGGGGTTAGTAAAAATGGAGCGCCATACGAAAGAACAACGCATTTTCATTGTTGAGCAATATTTTACAAATAATGAAGGTTTGTCAGCTACAGTCCGCAATTTTCGTACAAAATATGGCCGTCATAGTGATTTAAAACCATCAACTGTGAAGAGAATAATTGAAAAACTCAGGAAGACTGGACCAATTAGTGATCTTAAACACTCTGGGTGTCCTGTCACAAGTCGTTCAACAGAAAACATCGAAGCAGTTCGCGAGAGTATTGCTGACAGTCCAGGAACATAAATTCGGCACCGTAGTCTAGAATAGGGCATTTCGAGAAGCTCTCTACAGCGAATTCTCACGAAAGACTTGAAACTTCATGCTTACAAAGTTCAATTGACTCAAGAACTGAAGACTACTGACCATGCAGTGCGAAGAGAGTTCGTTGAATGGATTTTGGAACAACAACAAGTGGATGCTGATTTTTCGAACAGAATCATCTTTCAGTGATGAAGCTCATTTTCATCTTGATGGCTTCGTTAATCGTCAAAATTGCCGCATTTGGGGTTCAGAAAACCCAGGAGCAATTTGTTGAGAAACAAATGCATCCACAAGGCGTGACTGTTTGGTGCGGATTTTGGGCTGGAGGCATTATCGGACCATTCTTCTTCGAAAATGCGGCTGGTCAGGCAGTAACAATTAATGGTGTTCGTTATTGTGACATGATAACCCAGTTTTTAGTGCCTAAATTACAAGATATGGATGTGATCAACATGTGGTTTCAACAAGACGGTGCCACATGCCATACAGCCAGAAAAACAATTCAATTACTGCATGAGTCATTTCCTAATCGTGTAATCGGCTGTTTTTGCGATCAGAATTGGCCACCCAGATCTTGCGATTTAACGCCATTGGACTTTTTTCTTTGGGGTTTTTTGACGTCAAAGGTCTATGCAAACAAGCCCACGACCACCAACGCCTTGAGAGATGAAATTGGGCGGTGTATTAATGAAATTCAGCCACATTTATGCGAAACGGTCATAGAAAATTTCACTAAAAGAGTACGTACTTGCCAGCAAAGCCGTTGCGTCCATTTATCCGATGTGCTATTCCATACTTAACCCCAATCTGTATACTCTATGAATCAATAAAAAATTTAAGCTTTCTAATTAAAAATCTGTATTTTCTATCAAAATTACATTTTGCGTGAATTATGGGACACCCTTTACAACCTTTTTTAGATACTACGAGAGCTAAAAAATTATACAAATATACAGAATCCATCTACCGAATCCTATCTCTCACCCATTATATCCTGTGCTAAAAAATTGGTGTGGCAACGGTTAATATTTGATTTGAAGATAAAGTTCGATTGTTATCGTCAATAACTTGGAAAAAGAAAAAAGAGGGCGTGGCAATATATAATACGGGCGCGAAGTAAATACGTGAATATTCTCTAAGACCATTTTTTTTTTTACTTAAAAAGCCAAATTGTTTGAAAAACACTTTCTTTTGTACTTTTACTAGTTGAAAATTTAAGTCCCAAAGAGAGGTGACATACGGGCGGACGGATATAGCTCATTTGATTTAACTGGTAGAAACTAATGGGATAGGATATAATTAAGCTAGGAATAGTGGAAGAGCTTCTATCGCGAAACTGCTTTTAGCGGAAATACACTAAAAGGCTGACCGTGTTCAGGCCATGATTGTTTTTACGATTTTGAAGATGGATTGACTCGATGCCAGGGCTAGGAAAATTTAAAATTATTGTCTGTTAATAGACCGCCATTCTTGGACACGGTAGCTCAATGAGTTTTAAAATACCAGAGAAGAAGACAAAATAGAGCAAAACTCAGGCAAAAAAAAAAGAAAAAAACGGTACCGGGTGGTTAACATCTAAAGACTCAAAAAGAATACTTATTTAAGATTCTAAAGGAAATGAACCTAATAATGGAAGTGTGGAAAGCACTCTCACACACACATTTCTATTGAAAGAAAACGCCTTAGGTATTGGTTAAGGTACACCTCCGTCGGTAAAGGCAGAAATCCAGAGCACATGGCTTTTAGTCGGGTCGATGTGTGCATTAAATATACTAAAGGCTCAAATTACCTCGGTCTTACCTTTAGAGAAAAGCTGTGTAGTCGTACCCTATTTAAGCTACGAAGCTGGGTAACTCTCATATTTTGCACAATGGTAAGGTGTCAGAGGACGTTAAAGTTCGAAGTGAAGTACGTGAGGGTTCCATACTTTCGCTGGTGTTTTTCTTAGCAATCATCAGTGACGTACTTTGTGTAGCATGGAATGGAAGGAACTAAGGACCGAAACCTGCTTTCTCATGAAATTATAGTTCTAAATTTTATAAGCGATATGCATACATAGTAAAGCTAAAGACAAATGCGCCAAAAACTGGTAGGTATTTATCTAAGGAGTACTGCCTCTCTTTGTTGGAAACTTTGTCTTAAATTGGCACCACAGGTAGCACTGAAAATTAGGACCTCATTTCTATTGCCTTTACTGTACTGAATAGCATTGACTGTGTACTCGTATTACTTTTTCAAATCCTTATGTTTCAGTATAGTCCTGTGCTTACATTGAATGACCAAAATCATATAAAAGAGATCTTCTACCACAATTTCGAATATGAAGTACAAACGAATTACAACTTCGGCGCAAGATGACAACTGAAAAAAAAAAATTGTAACCATGAACTTATGCAGTTTAGCATGCGGCTTAAAGAGCTGCATTGGCACAAATACAAAATTTGCAAAATTAAAACGCATACCACCGAGAAGTGAAAAACCACGACGTAGCAAATGAAGGCGATCTTAAAAAAAATCTCTCCTAAATGACTAAAACCCATGGCTACTGAAGCACAAAGGATGCTTAATTACAAACTGCTAGATGCCTTCAACGACTGAGGTCTCACAAGGCATTATTTATCCAAGGTCAAAACCATCTATAAAAGTACCCTTTTTTGTAATTAATGAATTCAATCAGCATTTATTTCACAACCCCGCTGATACATATTTCTTCCAAAAATCCTTTTTCTGACCTAATTTGATTCTCTCACCTTCCACCGCCCCCAAATCATAGCCATGCCAACTCTATCCGACCTTCGCTTACAAATTCAATTTTCAGTCTCCGCCACAGGGACATAAAAGTACAATATAAATACATAAAATTTCCGCGGCGATTATGAAACATACAAATGGCTGGAAAATACTGCTTCGCGAAAAAAAAAAATGGTTAACTTTTCCAAATGTCCTTTGTGCCACACTCTCTACCGCACAACAATTCACGTTCCGCTCATGCGATGATAATTTAATAAGCGGCGCGCAAAATTTTCATAATTGCTTAATTAAACTTTTCTCATAAATAACTGACTTTTTTTCGCCTCGATTTGTAATGCAAGGTTGAACCTTAAAATAAAATGAATATAGCTACACATCCTTATGTACAAGCTATGTGCACGAGTATATATAGAAAATCTGCCTAAATTTAGCAATTTGTTATCCCTTTTTTTTTGCAGAACCACTCGGGAAGTTTTAGTGGTAAAAAATAAAATGCTTATCTACACCAAGCATTCGTAATTGATTTTCCTTTTTCGTTCTACACTTTCCTCAAAAATTATATGAACAAGGATTAGAAGGTTTTAATCTTCTTTACCTCACTCACTCATAAATTATGCTCAACAACATGCTATAGAGGTGCTTAGAGTTACATGCAAATGACACAGAATTCGTGTAAGAAAATAATTACTACTACCAAGGAAAAAAAAAAGATATAATAAATCTAAATTTAGTACAAAGGTCACAAGTTATTACCACAAACATCCTGTGCAGCAAGTGTAAATTTCACAGGATACTCGTAAAAAGGAAAAAAAAAACAGCAAACAGCGGACGAAGGCATTCATCTTCCAAACGAACCACTTTAATTTTTCAACCAAGGACACACATCATACACAGAAGTGGAAGAAAAAGGATTTCTTTTCCTTTAATTTAATACAAGGAGGGCAGCAGTGGTATATCGTTGTTTTTTTTTTTTTTTTTTTATGCAAATCCCTCTACCAAAAAGGACACTATAACACTTGTCATTTCATCCACTCCAATGTCGTGTTCTGTCTAGTGTATATAAAGCGAAAAGAAATCCTTTTTTCTCCTGCTCCTTCTAGTTTCTGTTTGTAAATTGCCTTGTCTTATCCTTGTCTGTTTGTTTCTCTTTTTGTGTTCTTTAATTTTTATCTTTCTCTACACACATAATGTTTTGTGTCTAAACAGAAATTAAAATGGATTTGCACAATAAATTAGGTAAAATCCTTTATGTCTCCTCCCACGATAAACTTAGTGCATGTATGTGTATGTCTAAATTATAAGCCTAGAAAAAGGATAATTGAGTGTATGTCCAATGGAAATTTAAAGACTATCCAACCAAAGAAAGGATACAAATTAAAAAAAAAAAAACAAACAAAATTCAAAGCGAATTCTACAAAAAACAATCTAAAAAAAAAGGATAATTATTGTGTGTACTGTTTGTTTATGTAAATGTGTGTGTAGGTACCTCTTAGCTTTAATTTTGGTGGATAATAAATAGCCGATCCATTCGAATCAGTTCGAAAATGCATTTCATGGAACTCTAATACTGTGTCTGGAAAAACGATAAAAAATAAAATAAAATTAAAATGAAAAAAAGCGAACAAAAAAAAGGAGAAAAAATCTAGGACGAAGGAAAATAACGGTTTTCTTTTGCATTTCACAAGGTTGCGTGACAATCAAACATTACGTATACGCAGTGGTGTTGTACTTAGTCCGCTGTACACAATTGTTTCGTTGGGAACGTAATAATTGTTAACCTTGGCACTGTTCCCTAGTTTTACTCTTACTTTGTAGGTTGGTTCACGTATCCTTTTGACAAAGTTATTCTCGTGGCAGTTGGAAATTATTATTATTATTTTCCTTAATTAGCGTTGTGCATTTACTTCTTTTTGAAAAATGCATTTGCGTTCATAGTTTGTTTTTTAACTGAAAAACGAAACAAAACAATGCCATGGGCACTGACTGACTGGTGCAGGAATATAGCGTGACATTTGAAGGATATTTGCTTCAAATTATAAATAAACATTGCTTGGCATATGTAGGGCAATGAATGCATAATGTGAAAGTTAGTTAAATATATGTAGCATGAGAGCGATTAGGTTACAATGGATTGTTCCAGAACTGAATGAGGGTTGTTGTGTTGTTGTGTGTTTGGAAAGGACATGTTGCTAATGCCTTTTGAAATTAAGTAAAATTCAAGCGTTCTTATGCTTAATTTTGTTCTGGCACGTAAGTAGAATATTTGACGGAAATACAGGGTTATTCAGTTTGTGATTATTAAAGACTTTAAGGATTTTTTTTACTGTTTTAAACCTTGGGCTTTGAGCTTGAGACCGACCACAATCCATTGGATGTATGCTGCGATCGTAAGACCCACTGTATTCACCACTGTACAGAAACACGTAGGCTCTGAGGGACCATTGTTCTTCGGACTTAGGAAGTCCTATGAGAGACAGTAGCAATACTCTTTATGTGGTTAGTATTGTCCGCAATCCAGTGCTGGTGCACTTTATAAAAGTCAACAGATCAGCAAGGTTGAGTCCTGCCAGATCCTCCCACTTGAGGATGAAATTACCCATGATAAAGTACCTGATTTGTGCAAAAGCAGGACAGTCGCACAGGAAGTGTGTGGCGATTTCGTCCACTCTCAGGCGCTCCTAAGTCCTATGGTTTTCAGATATTCGTTCACGGGTATCGTGTGGGTATATTAAGTAGAACCATTAGTTCTGCCCAACTGTGTGCGTCAATCCACATCTGTGTCTACCAGCATGTACTAAAACGTCATCAGGAGTCGAGATGCTCCTGTAGTAGGAGCTCATTCATGCAGCCTATTAATGGATGAGGACCCCTGAAGGGGCCTTGAAAAGTATAATCGGAACCATGGGCTTATGTCCGGGATAATGTTTTTTTTTTATATAATTTGCGCGCGCATAAGGGGACATGAATATTCTTATGCTGAAAAGGGGGAAGAGTAACAGAGGAGGTACCGGTGCACGTCGACCTTGAATGTTTGAAGGTTGTAACGATGAGGAAACACAGAGCCTGGATTGTTCAACATTTATGAATGTTTATGAACGAATCCCTGTATTTGACAGTAGGTCCGAAGTTGGGCTTGAGAGTGAACATCAGTTCAGTGCAAAATTTTGAAGGGGAGGAATGCAAATGGGTATTTGGTTCGACCATTGTTTGTGGAAAAACCGATAAAATAGAGAAAGACAGGAGACATTTCTGCGATGCTGAAGTGAGACTATGGAGCTTACAATGTCTCTATCACCTATAAGCTTTAACGCGCAGTTCTGGACACTATCTAGAATGTGCAAAACGGTCTTGGACCAGATGGGAGTGGATGAATGCCTTATAAATTGAGGCCAGATCACACGGCGTAAAGTATTTCTTGCACCGCTTAAGGAATCCTAGACATTTTGTAGCATTTCTGGTGACCTTGAATATGTGATCGTTCCAACGAATGAACACTTACCGTGAATGGCAAGTTTTTTCGGTTTCTGCGATGCAAGTACCATTCATGGATAATGGTTGAGGGTCTTGGTTTCAGAAGAAGGCAGAAGACAGCGCTGCGTTTTGGATGCATAAAATTCCACTCTGTTGGTTGAAATTCGATTATGCCGTTAATGTCGGAATTTAATGAGTTTAACATACGTTGTCGTTTCCTTTCTAAGGGCGAAGAGCAGGGACGTGAGTTAGGAAACAAATATGAAAAACTGAGGAATGGATTGGATTAGAGGTTGCAGAAGAGTGATTAGTCTAAGATGACTTGTATTGAACGCCCCAAAAGGTAATTTCTAATCCACTCAAGAAGAATCGCATCGATGCCATATGATGCATTTTCGTCAAAAGAGCCTGATGCCAAACTCTGTTAAATGCTTTTGAGAGTAGCCATCTTTGTTTCGCCGAAACATTTGGTTGGTTCCACTTCCCGGTGAGATATGCCATCAAACCACCAGTGGACCTGTTGCTATGAAAATCATAAGCTGACGAATTATCAGCGTTTCCATAACCTTGGAAAGAAGGACGTGAACAACGCGGTACTCATACACAGCTAATGTTTTAAGGACATAACTTTTTACAGCGCCTAGTCATTCATTTCTTCACGAAGGAATAGCTTTTGTCATAAGCGATGTGGGGAAGATTGCATATGTCAGGGATAATAAATGAAAATATACTGCAGCGCAGGGAATTACAGGAGGCAACATGGAAGACTGCATACTTTTGTGATTCAGAAAATATTCCAAATAAACATTTTCATGATGATAGAAATTTTGATTCAAGAATTCAGAGAAAAACAATAAACTTTGTAGCAATACTCTATACTTAAGAATTTATGTCCTTTAGATAGTCTATCTTTTGATCTCCTACGTGTAGACTATTTTCAATCCGAATAGTTTCTCTGACATTAGTATGTCCAAAGCAATAGCCTCATTGGAATGCAAAATTAATTCAATTAAAAAAAAAATAATTAAAGTAAGGATAATGGTAAAACAACAAAAAGCATTCCATTTCAATTTGCAAAAGCATGCTTCTGAAAAACGAATAAATTTTTCAAACTGAAAAAAAAGGATTCTTTCCAACCAATGAGACATGATGTGTATACGAAACTAAGATAATGATTGTATGAATATTGCAAATGAATGGGTGTCAGTGTGAAGCATGCCAAAATTTTCCAAATGTGTCATGTGAAGATGAATTGTAACTGATATACACACAGAAATGTATCTATATACACGTATACGAGTATCTATGCGCCAAGAGGAGAATGGACGTGGATCCATCTCCCTCTGTAGAGCAAATCACACAAGCGACACAAAACATTTTCAATTTAACTAAAATGTTCGGTCCAAATGATTAATTGCGTTCGTAATCATTTGTCACTTGTATTCTTGTCTTACCAGCCTCATCTGGCATAAGTTGAAACACATGATCTGGAGGTTGGGTTGCAGCCTTGACGTTACGAGGCGCTGCTGGGGCATCTTTAATCACACAAATCGGACAAAGATAAAGGAATGAATCATTGAAAGAATGTCCACAAATCGAAAAGAGATTAAGAAGTACAAAAAAAAAAAAAGATTTGAAGGCGGAAAAATGTTGAACTCACCAAGTGTCCGCACTGTCATCACTTTACTCATCATACCATCGCCGAGAGCATTTCGTCCGACAACCTGGAACTCGTATGTCATCCCTGGTGCCAGACCGTTAATTGTCACTTGTGTACTACCCGACGGAGTTACGGAAATCGTCTGCCAGTCCGAAACGCCAGCCTCTCGGTACCATATCGTGTAGTCCTGCTTATACTCCTGGCCGCCACTGTACCCTGGCATCCATTGCAGCGTTATCGAAGACTCGGTCGCCTTACCCGTGATATTGTACGGTGCATGCGGCTGAGTGCCTTCGATGACCAGCTGGGTTGCCGACATTAGGGTGGCCACTTCATTCGACACCACACATTGATAGTAGCCAAAGTCCTCGCGTCTTAGATTCTCAATGGTTATGTTGCCGCCATTGATTTTCACTCGACTCTTTTGCGATTCCGTCAGCTGGAGGCCATCTTGTCGTTGCCATTTAATTGTGGGTCGTTGTGTACCTTCGGCTTCGATGGCATCGCAATGCATTTCAACGCTATCGCCCACCTTTCGCTGATACAGCGACTCGGGCTCGACGGTGAACGTGGGCGGCTTACGCACCAGCACCTCCATTGGACCCGATGAGCCCTGGGTGCCTTGAGCATTATACGGGGTGCATGTATAGCGACCCTGATGATTCTCATTTACGCGTGTAAACAACAGTGAACCGTTGTTCATTATGACGATGTCCTTGGTCTGATATGGCTCGAGGAGACGCTTATCTTTGGTCCACGTCACATACTGTAGAGGTGGATTCGATTTAATATAACATTGAACGACACCGGCTAGACGAAAGGGTAGATATTGTACAGTTGGTGTGAAGGTCACTTTGGCAGGATCTACAAAAAAAAGAAAACTCACATCTTAGGAGGGAATCTCAATATTTAACGTAACAAACTCACATTCAACATTCAAATAAGCCGAAGCACTTTGCGGATCTCCAATACCATTTGATACTTCGCACAGATACTGTCCGGAATCATCAGCACTAACTGGATTTATAATAAGGGAGCCATCCTTACGAATGGTGACACGCGTCTCTAGCGAGGCCACCTCACGTACGGGTGAGCCCTCACGAAACCATCGAACGGTGACATTACCAGGCATGGCTTTCGCCTCGCATGAGAACATCACCTTCTCGCCCTCGAGTTTGGTTTGGTTTGTGGGCGGCACCTATTAAAAGCAAACAAAATACGGGACGGATGGAAGAGCGAACGTTTTAAGGTTTTTAATGGAAATTATAAAATTTGTTTAAGTGATTTAAACTTTGTGCACATGAAATGATTGGCAATTAAAAAATTATAATTAATAAATTTAATAATGGAGTATAATGACGGCAATGAGGTTAATGACAAGGCATACTGGAAGGAGCGAGATAGAAAGAGACGGGCTTGGCTGGCGGTTTTTTATTTTTAACGATACATGGTGCTCTGTTGGAGATTTTTGTTTTTCTCAGTTTTTTATTATTAAAAACAAAAAATTATTATTTTCCAACAGGCGGTCAGAAAAGATGAATACACAACATGGAGTGCGATTCTTTTGGAAATGGCCCCATTGAGAGAAATACTACAAGGACACGGCTTATCGAGGTGTACCGTGTACAAACATGAGTGGCGACATGCTTCAGAATGCTATGACGAAATGATCTCCCCAACCGAGGCTTGAGATGGATACAAATCAAATATTGGGCACAACAGACCGTATGTAGTCCAGGGACTAGCGAGCATTCGTGTTGTGCGTGTTTTCGCACAATTGGAAGGGATCTACTGTTCAGAGTCATGTCCGAAAGTTTTTTATAAAAGCTTTCTCATGACAGTTATACTAAATAGGACTGTTTATGTCAAGCTTGGAGTAAAATTAGGATTATCTGTCACCAGTACGGATGCCTTATGCATACTTTTTTCATTCAGTTGAAACGAAACCTGTGAGCTCGAAAGCGAAACATTTTCGATTGTCGTCTCAACTATAAGTCTTTTTCTATCTTAGAGGTAGAGATCCTGATACTTAGTTGAGCATTTAAAGCTAGTTTTACCAAATGTGGAACCTATTCAATGGGAAATAGTTGAGAACTACCCACCTAAGACAGATGCTAGCCTTTATGATAGTCTTAATTTGGTTGACAGTTTCGTGAGGTTTCAAGAAAATTATTACAGAAATCATAGATGACTTATGTGGGAGACAGACTGCTGGTATTGATACCATGGTATAGCAATACTACGTTCTGAACCACATGTCTGTCACTGCAATACCACGTTAGAACTTAGTATACCATGAAAAGAACCTAGTATGTATTGAGATACGCAAATTTTTGGTGGTATACCACCATCTTATTGCTTGCAGCGCCACTTTCTTTCTGTTGGTGGTTCTTCATAGCTTCTTTGACAATTCAAAAACAAGCAATCACAGCGAAAAATGTTTTGAAAGAGAAGTTTAGAGGAATTATATCGACGAGCTACGAGGAGCAAGACGCAATATTGAAGTGTTGCAAAAAATGTGTAAGGCGCTGGAGGAGGCGCAACGCAAATGTCAAAGTATACCACGTAACGCAAAAGTCAACGTATACTACGAAGTGCAGTCTGTCAGGCGTTATAGTATTCACTATACCATGGTATTCATACCATGGTATCAATACTAGCAGTCTGTCTCCCACATTAGAAAGCCCAAGGGCTGATTACAAAGAAACGAAAAAGTGGACGTCAAACAAACTTTGGATGAAGTTATCGAAATATTTTCCAAAGATAATCGAATATAGAAGGACATAGTGTATCCGATATGCCTCACAACGAATTTGGTTGGAAAATTTTTGAGCTATGAAGGTTGTCTTCGCTTTGCACTTAACTTCAAAGAATGACATGTGTTGACTGCAAGGAAACTTTCCTGGTGCCATTGCTCAACTATTTGATACTGATACCATAGGCAGCACTACTAAAGCAATGCAATGTAGGCGATGTAGAATCCATTCTGAAGTTTTGGTGGCCTTAGATTAGTTTGGTAAAAGGGTTGTAAGCGTATTGCTACCTTTGTGGTATCCGGACTTGGAGATCAAGTCAATGGGATAATCGACTTAAAGCACCACCTCCAGTTTAATTTTCCTGGTGAATCGGAATACCTGGAGTGGATCCAACAATGGTAGATCTGCTTTGATGAGCTTGAGCGACATTTGTTCTACGACGTCCGTTTTACGGATGTGCCGTCTAATAAAATGACAAAATAACTTTGGCTTGCGTGTAGGTACAAGATGCACAGATAAGCTCAGGACTGGATTCAACCAAAATCTGAGCCTGGAGTGGATTTTAATCCAATTTTTGGATGGCTTCGAAACCAGTGAAGTGTCTGATGCTGTTGTTTTCATGGAAGACGATAACAGTAGGCTGCACAAATCCTACGACAGATATGCATTTGTCTTCCAAGACATAAGAAATTGGTGAAAGGTTCAAATAACTGGATCTGCAGTGCCAGTTAGGCTGCGCTCAATCCTTCAACTACATTATTCCAAAATAGTTTGAGAAAGCAAGACCTCTCTGAATTCGGTTGTTTGGGTCCCAGAATACAATGGATTCATGGGAAAAGAGATCTCCAATAACACAATATTATTGTTAGCAGACCATTTCTCAGGACTTGAACCTACATTATGTCTTTTTCCATCATCGGCCAGGGCTTCCATTGACGATAGGTTTTTTTATGAACAAATTTATGTTCGAATGCTTTCAGATACCTATAAAAAAATTGGTGGCATTCTTGCTGTCAAAACATTGCAGACAACAAAGGGGCTTCATGTTTCTGCTAAGTACCTCAATGTTTTAGGAGAAGGCGACGATACCGCGGAACACAGAGTATGCTCCAGTAGAGTATGCCCTCCGCGATAAGAAAAGTATGTTTGGTTGAGCAGAACCATCTCCAACTAAAAAAAGTTTACTGTTTTCCACAGGGACCGACGTCTCACGCGTTTATAAACACTTTTTGAAACCGTACCCCCTGCTCATCCAACGTACTAACCACTTGAGCCACTGCCGATGCCCACAGTCATAAATTTCTTAAAAATTGTACCCAGTGCCAGGTCTGGTCTGGAAGTCCTCGACAGCAGTAACTTTTTTCGTCCATTGATGTATCTGCATCGACTCTTTGGAAACTGAAAAAAGAAGCGGCATGACACTTCGTCTTACCCTGGTTTAGTCAATGGATATGGCAAGCCCAGCAACGTGATCTCATGTAAATTTGCTCTGAGCGACGGGAATTCTCTGTTATTTTAACGAACCGAATTGAACGGCAACACTGATATTTGGAGACCAAATTTAGCAGCCGTAACATTTTTTTCCCAAGCGCTGTGCAACTGGAAAATAGTTATCTATTCAGATAAGCGACAAAAAGTCGTTATCGTAGCGCATCTTTGCCAATACATTTTCGAACCCTTCTACCCGAACGACCGGATTCAAGAAGTCATACATCTATCCTTAGAGATTGCTGGTTTCTTTAAAAAAACCTGCAACACAAGGCTCTAGTGCCACGCTGCTATGAAGTGATGTGAAGGAAGAGGAATCAATTTGTTTGCCTTAGCGAATACATGAACCACAAAGAAAATATATTCTAGCGTTGGGCGGTATTTTTTAGAGCCAACAACAACTTAAACGAAAACCGAAAGCTAAAATGGTCAAATTTTTGTCAAACCGCCCCCAACAAGCTTGTGATTTCGATACTTTAAATAAATTTTGAACAAACATAGCGCCACTCAATTTTTTCAATGTAAATTTAAAGGCAAAGTTAAGCCCTGCTTACATGATTGTTTTCTCAAATTTGTATACTCTTACGTTAATTTTATTATCATTTTGTATCGGAAAACATTTTCAATTGAAAATTATGTTTTTCAGAATTATTTATCAGCCCTGATGTACGAGTGGCAGATGTAAATTTTTTGCACAAACTAATTCCTCTCTTGCAACAAAACAGCAACAAAATTTCCACATAATTCTGCTAGAACTGCCGATTATAACAATATGTTTACTTTGAGCTATCCTTGCATATTAATTTAAACTAATAGCCCGTAAAAAATACAATCAGCCACATGCGCAACAAGCCGCACATTGACCCATAATCCACACATAGGCGTCGGGCTGGTCACAGCGCCCAAATTGATTCCCACAGGAGAATTGTATTTTAAATTAACAACGGACCTCATCCCATAGTCTATCCGCCTTTCATCAAAATAACCGAAATTTAATTAGTCACCAATCAACGTCGGATCAATCAATGCCTGAGTGGGGTTTTTGGGGTTGTTGGCCCCCCCCCCTCAGATCCATTCTATTGCACAGCACTTACACCCACCTTCGGATCTGTCGTGTCGTTGTTTGAAATTCATTCAAATGAGTTCACCACTACCACACCAACAGTGTCATTCAGATTGAGATCAGATTCTAAATGTCCTTCTTTGTGTCAATCCATTACAGGCGGAGTATGGATAGAAGGGCGGTCTGAGCACATACCTAGGACATGATGCGGTGAATTGAATAACATCTCTTTGATCTTATACGAGAGAAGCTTTGCACTCACACTGATGACGATGATTGGTTTGTGTTGACGTATTCTTGATAATTCTGCAAACTAATTCTAAATTTGTATAATAAAAGGGATTGACTGCCAAATACTACCGAAGAGAACATATCCTTCCTTCCCGTTCATTGTTCCTGCTTGGCTTCCGGTCGTAGGTATCCTTTGTAATGCCTTTGCAGCCGCCGCTTGGTTATTTTTTTTTTTTTGTTGGCATTTTTAATTAGCCCCCAGCTAACGAAGGACAATTAAATCGAATCAAAACCGGAGTAACGTTGTGAATGAAATAGCAAATAATCAATTTCAAATGTGGGCTGGGTGAGTGTTGTTGGTTTGGTTTTCGGGTTGAGGGTCGGGTAAATAAAGTGGGTGGACCAACGACAATGGGGGGGAAATTTTGCAAATTTACTGTTTGTTTGTTAGCTCTTGGAAATGATGATGTGGAGATCCTTTTGGCCTTAAACTTTCTTTAGTTCCACTTTCTCTACCGCTCTCTCTCTCTCTCTCTCTCTCTATCTCTCGTACTCCTTTTCCCTCTCTGTTTTGCCTCTGTTCATCAGACAGTCACAGAGACGAACATATTTAGAGAATGAGGCTGGGAAGGGGGATTGATTCATATGCAAGGATACACATCGGAAATTTCTAATTTCGTATTCCTCTCGTGTTATCCTAACTCTGCCTATCCTATTTAGGTTTTCGTTTAATTTTATTGTGAGTCAGGTTCCTGAGATGATTTGCTAATTTACTTCAAGCCTATGCTGACTTTGGTGGATTTACCATAGAGAGAGAGTGCGGCCTGTTTTATATTGACATTACGTACATACACCTACATACATATATGTATAGCCAGAAGCTGTATGATTTGATACTTTGCGTGGTGAAAAGGATTTTTATGTAAAATGAAGATATAAAAACAAAACGGAAGAAAATATGTATGTAATTCGTTTCGAACAGACGAAATTACATGCGCTATTGGTGTACAACCTATACAAACAGGAGCGAAGCTTTAATCTGTGAACTCTAAGGGGAGAAGGGGAAGGGCGGCTGTTGATGAATTTATTTTACGTTCCTTGATTAATATCTGTTTTTCATACGCAATAGACGCATATTAAACCATTTTATTGGAATATTCCCGTGTTCAAAGTTTTCTAGTCATGAAAGAGGCCACTAAAATTTCAATACAGTTCGAAAAGTCAAGGTCATTATCATTCTTTGATTTCGAATTGGCGATAGTTTGAGGTTTAGGAATGTCGTCCGAGTGTTCTTGAGGCTAACCTTACATATCGCGATTGCTACACCCTTTATGGGTTCTTAACGTTTTGAATGAGCACGCCTAACCTCAACACCAAGCCTGCTTTTTTTTTTGGCGGGTTAGGAAACACTCCACTGGAGCAATCAGAGCAATCAGCAATCAATAACAGAAGAAGTGATCCGAAGTATCGTCGGCCTCTCCACTAGGGTGACAAACTATGGTGTCCGAGAAGGATGCTTAGTAAAAAAAAATGTCCCGCGAGGACGCCAGTAAATTGGCCACAGTCTTTTCTACTGAGAGACAGCAAGAATGCCGCTGATTTCTTACTAACGTTCTGGAGCAATCGTTTAGTTCCTGGTGAGCTGTGACACATACAATTATGTTCATAAGAAACGGCATGTCCGCTTAGTCTAAAATGCTCTAACTGTGGTGTGTATGCGAAGTCTGCAGATAAGTTGCAGACATTTTTGCTTTTCGTCTGCTCAACTGAGGCCACATCCGTCCTGGCCACATCAAGATTGCGCTGTCTTCCTTCACCTTTTGCAGTGCCAATGTAGAGATTTTGTATCTTGTCGCTTCTATGGGTAAATAAACTCTCCTTGAAGTGGTTTCTAGGGTAGGAATTTAAACGTGAACTGTGTCATTAGGATTCCACTCTGTACAAAGTAAGTCAGTACCTTAGACACATCCCATCCTGAAACGGTGTTTGATATCCGGATACAGATGTGGCATAATCATATTTTAGAAATTAGCATTTAGTAAGAAAGCTAGTTTTTCTTCTCCTTGACGCGAAATGTGTGGTCAAAATGATTGCCGAACTGATGCCACAAATCTGTTGAATTGTTACAAAGTAACCATCTCTAGGGCATCGTCGTCACGTTTGCTCAACCGAAAACGTAGCTGAAAGTTCAAATCTCTGATGTCCTTGACGATCGAAAGACCTGAGACCTTCACTAATCTCATTTTCCTGAATTTTGTGCAACAATTTCAGCCTAAATTTAACCTAGTACCGACACAATTATTTGTTCTAAAATGAAAACTATCCTATATTTCTTTTTTTTTCAAATAAGACAAATTCTAATCCTAAGATATTGGATAATAGTACCGCAGCTGTGGCTGCGAGGTCCAAGAGGACACAAACATAGACGGTTTTTAGAGCGAACTTTGGTAAAAGATTTGTAGATGTACATATACAAAGCGACTGTACACTTTCGATCAGTTGTAATTACAGCCGAATCCTCCGTGACCTCGACTGAAATGAGGATGATTTTCAATTAAAAATCATCAGGAGCAAAGAGTGCATTACCATTTATGCGGATGCGAATAAGCAAACTTGTCGCTTCAGAGGCTTTAAAAATCCACGTGTAATGCACGAAGAGCCTGGCCAAACAGTCCCAAATAACGAAGGAAATTATACCTTGGACTAATTTTTAAATAAAAAAAATCAGGTTGGTTCAAAAATATTAAATGAATTTTAAAAATTCATAACTTTGGAACGAAGCAATATTTTTCAAATTTTTTTTCTCTTTTAGAAGAAATATTCCGATTTTGAATAATGGTGCACTGGACGAATCTACAATAGATTTTAACTACAAATACTTGGCGCAACAGACCGTATGTGATCCAAGGCCTAGCTTTCTCGTGACCACAATTTAGAACAATACCCGAAAGATTTTTTCCATTTTTCGAGAAGCGTTTTCATGACTGTTATTGTTCACGGCAGTTTCTCAGACATTCGTGAGAGATGGGATCGTGAAAACTTGTTGTTTTCTGGGACTCGGAAGTCGAACCGCCCGCTCAATTATCCAACGTGCTAATCACTGAGCCACGACCCAAGGCCCACTGGATTTTCGGTGTCGACTCCTCATTTTTAGGGACACAGATGCCATCGTGACTTTTTTTGCCCAAGAAGAAACTGTATTCAGTCATAGACAAACTGGGAGACCTGTATTCGGACATTGCTAAGGAAACATAAGACAAACTCCTTTCGACATCGACCAGGCGGCGCTCATCCCAGCTAAACATTCCATGGATGAACTTGCGGAGAGTTTCAACGGAAGATTTATCTTGTTTCCACGGGAAATTCAATTTAACTAGCAACTGCTTTTCAGAGACCACAGAAAATTGATATTTTTGGTCCGCAGACTGCTTGGAAAACAAAGTCAAAATCGCTAGCTTTTGGAGGAACTGATCATGTCAGGCAAAGCCTATGGGCATCGAATAATTCCAAAGTGGCAGATGTGTCAACTTCGAGTCACGGTTTGGTGTGGTATCTACGGTGAAAGGGTCTTGTATTTTTGAAGACGCAAATTGGGTACCAGTAGCGGTAAATTGGAACGAGCATAAAGCAATGATTGAAAACTTTTTACATTCGCAGCTGGATCCGCTATCCTGTTCCAGTTGTGGTTTCAACAAGATGGCCTCTGGCCGCCCGCAAGCTTTGAAAAAACTGTTGGAAAATTTCGTCAAAAGATTGGAGTTTTTCGAAAAGCACTAAAAGGCGGTCATCTAAAGGATATTATTTTCAATGTTTAACGCATAAAAAGTAGCAAACCTGCAGGCCTTACCTCAATCGTCATAAGAAATTTCTTTGAGAATATACGAGACTATCCTAAAACCCATTACTGCTACAATCGCGATAGGTTTAAAAAATTCAAAATATCACCAGTTTTTGGGGACTATTACTCGATGCTAATTTATGTATCTGTACAAAACAACCTCTGCTAAACAGTATCCGTCAGGAATATAATTTATTTCACATCAATAGTTATGGAAAAATGTATACATTTAAGCTTAAGGTCATGCAAGCTTAAAACACAAAACATTCATATTTTAAGAAAACACAAAATTAGGAAATTTTGAGTAAAAAATAAAAAAAAAAAAAAAATTATTTATATTTGCGCTCAAGCATTGTCCATCGCACGTCTGCTGCTTGCAGTGACACAACCCGAAATGGATTTAAATTTTAATTTAAATTTTATTTTTGTGAAACAATAATGAAACAGAAATATTATATCACTGTATAGTAATTAGTTTTTAGAACAATTTTGAAAGAGAAGTTAAACATTAGACTTACAGTAATACCGAATTTTTCATCGGCTTTACCGGTATCCGGCTGGAAAAAAGAAGAGAAAAAGAAAAGAAAACACGAACTGCCATACCGATTAATGGTATTTAAAAAAGTTATTAAGGATTAAGGATAGACTTATTTGAAAAATTTAGAGGAGAAGATGCATGAGAGAAATACCTTTTTGTTGTTGCGAGAGACAGAGAGAGATAGCGAGTTGGAAAATGTGGAAAAGAAGTTGCATTTTCGGTGTTCTTATATGTTTTAATAGGTATGTCCTGTGATGTATGTAGATGTATATACGTATGTAGGTATCTAGATGCATGTAATTGTGCGTGATTGGCAGTGGGTAATGTTTGGTCTAGACTACTGATGTGTTTTTTTTTTAATTGTTATCGAGTTGGTAGCATATTAAAGCGGTTGCAATCCAATTGTAGTGAAATTTGATCGATATAAAGCATGTCTTCTAAGAGACACCGGGCTCCCGACAAGGATAATTTATCAAACTAGCTGCAATTTTTTGAGGTTTCAGTAAAGAGTAACATTTTATCATGGATATATTTACAGCACCACTCGGAGAACTATCGGCGTACCGGCGAATATGCCTGCTAGATACAATTGGGAAAATCCTAGAACGTTTCATATATAGCAGAGGATACAGAAGCTTTGTCTGACCACCAGTCTGACCTTAGAAAATCGCGTTCTACCCTCAATGTCATAAAAGAGGTAATAGATACAGCAGCTGAAGCGATGTCAGGGAAAATATAGTGAAGGGCACAAGGAAATACTGCGCAGAAGTATTGCTTGACGGGAATAATGCCTTTAACTCCTCAAATTGGTTTTGCATTAGGAGATCTCTGACCAGATTGGATACACCATATTACCTCCTGAAGACAGTCCTTAGCTGCTTCTCTTACAGAAAGCTGATTGACTTTAATAGTTTAATAATACTTTAGGACAGATAATGCTAGGTGTCAATATTTATAAGCTACAGCTTATAAGCCAGAAGGGGTTCTTAAGCTAAGAAACAGTAAAGAATCTGTGAATTTGGGGCGAAGAACATGTGGATAGGCTGCAGTCTCTTTATTTTGCAAAGCCTCATCCGTCAATCTGAGAGAAATATATCCTTCATTCTAAAATAGAAGTTGACGTTCAAATCCGTTTGAATTCTGCTATCCAAACCCATGTTATATGTATCTACAACCGTCAACAAATTAGATATAAAAATGATTGCAAAGATTTTGTTGTTAAACAATTTAGGACTATCAGGACTCTACAGGCGATCAGGGCTTTCCAAGTTATAATTAAGGAAAAACTATGGGAAGCTGAAGACATTCGCGAGAGGTGGCACCATGCAAATTGGTGCTTTCTAGAACTCTTACCTCGAACTTCCCGCTCAGTAGTTCAACGCACTAAAAACTGAGCCACAACGCCCAAAAAATAGTAAGACTATTTCTAAATATGTATTACACCCACAGCGGGATTGCATGTGACCTTTAATCTAATTCCAATGGATATCTTCACACAAGCCTTCTTAGTGTCCTTAGAATAAATCAGTCAGACAACTGAAGACCACATAAAACGCGTCATGCTATGATCCTGAAGGAATATCTAGGCAATGTATCCCTACTACGGACTACATGACATGGTACATTGAATTCACTAGATTTTTCCCAAGCGCATGCCTAACATATAGTCCATCTTTGTCTGTACAGATGAATCAAAGATGGACATACATAGGCGTACCCGCAGATATCTTCACCGAACCGCTGGACATAGCCAAAGCAATTCGCCTCCCAAGGCACAGCAATGTTTTCCAAACGAAGTTCCTAGATGTCACATAAGGCGCACGTTAGACAGCGTTGAAGGCAATACCACATCGTTAGCCAGGCACAGATTTCTGCTGCTTGAATTAAAGCCAAGCTTATGAAGTCCTGTCAAAAAGAGTTAAAAGTTCTTGGAACACTGCACAAGGTTTTGTTTCTGGACATGAACAACCATGAGAATGAGAAGGTAGACCAATTGGCTAGAAAAAGTTCAAAATTTGAACAAGATCAGATAGAGTCCTCGTTATACGTACCGCCTGGGACAGTAAAGCACGACACAGGGTTCAAAGGCCTAAAAAACATATTCCTCCCAAGAGACTTGTGCAATCACAAGATTAATTTGTGCTTATTTTAACAAAACAAGGACCGGCAAAAAGGATAGGAAATCCCTTTCTACCCTGGTATAAGTAATTTCTGGCATAATACACGTTAAACAACTACGAGTAGCGAAAGCAGACCTGTGTCAAGAATGTGGAAATAAGGAAGTCAGTCAGGACACAAAACACTTTCTCTGTCACTGTCCAGGTCTCCTAAAACTTAGACACAAATTTCTCGTTCTTTCGACACTAGACCAGTGAACGACTTTCTGAACTACATCAAATCAACTGGACGAAGAAGTTGAACCATAGATATGGAACAAGGCTAACGAAGTAGAAAGGGACATGCAAATCCGCCCCATTGGGTGGCAATGGTTTAGTGGTAGCGTCATCGTTTGTCGAGCTGATGGTTCACAGTTCAATCCCTGATGTCAGTAAGCATTATATGATAAGATGCAGTCCGATCAATTGCGAAAGCTTATGACAACACTACTGCGAAGGCATAACACTGGCAGTAGGTTTATCATATGGCTGGAGAAATTGTTCGCTCTGTTGATGATTGATATGCTTATGACATCAGGTGGACTGCGAAAAAAATACTGTGAATCAGAAGCGAAGGCAAAAAAATAAATGACAACAAAAAAATCTCCCCGGTTATCTGGACACCACCCCTGGAGCTAATGTGAAACCTAATACAGCTGAGTTTCAAACCACTACACCAATCTCTTTCTCTCTCTCTCTCTATCTATCTCTCCTACGCCCGCACCGTGTGAAAACATATAAAAGGGTATTCATAACCCCTTGAGTGCGAGTAAATTATAAAAAAAAACAATAGGTCTGCATTGACCCGACTGTGGCGTCGGGCTAACCTGCCCACATAGCTAACCTAGCAAACAGTGATGCCAAATTATTATTCAAAACTCGTTGAAGTTGCAGTCAATACCAAAGTCACGACTTTTTATTTCCCTAATTTAGAATGCAAAATCCGATTAACTCTATCGACGTCTAAATTTTACACCGACTGCACTGAAATATCCCTAAAATAAGTACGGTTAATTTAGTTTAACTTCCTGCGAACTCATTAGAAAACTTTTAACTCTCGAATGCAAATTGTTTCAAACAAAAAAAGGGAAAGCGGACGATTTTGGTGGATAACAAAACATCATGCACGCCCACATTCAAACAAGGAAAATGTGTTACATCTTACACGGTACACAGTTTTCCCGCTAAGAAACAATGACAAAATTTTCATATAGCACAGAGCGTTGCGCTAATTAAGTTCCTTTCAGTGTGTCCTTAATGTTATCAGCGGGTTGCTGCCACATTAAGCGGGAGTTCAAAATTCATTCGCTTTTAAGTATCTCACGAGTTATTTTGCCTCCCGTTGCGATTTTTTCCTTTCGTCTTTTTTTGCTTTCTTTGTAACAAAAGTTTTCATGTTAATTTTCCAACAACATACATACAGGCACACATACGCACGAGTACCCGCACCAGGTCCCCACACCCATCCATTCAACTCATACATGCGTGAATAAATATATTAAATTAGAAACTTTGTGTCACACAATAACGATGACATAAAATAAGCGAACTCATTACAAGAGTTAGAAAAAGTTTTCCTTCTTCCTTCTTTGCTTTCCTCTACACATAGCGAGTACCGCTTTCTTTATCTTCTCCTGTATGGTTTAACTGCATCTCCAAAGAAAGGATCTTCTACTTTCTTTGGCCATGTAATGAACAGGGATGTGATAAAGAGGCAAGCAACAAAAATAAGAACGAAAAAAAAAAAAAAAAACATCTTTTCGCCCACACACACGCAAGGCGGAGGATACACGAGGAACCCCAAAATTACACAAGATACTTTTGTATCTATCAGATACGAATTATGTAATGGAAAGTTTTCTTCCTTGTTTGTGTACACACTTTTCTATAGATATTCGCCCGAAGCATTGAAAAGACGAAATACCCATCCGCCTTCCCTCCAAAAAAAGGAGTTACACGAGCGCCTACAATATCCTCTCTTTGAATGTGAACATAATTTGAAAGTTACAATACTCGTACATAGTTGCCCACTATTATACGAAATATGTTGTGCTAATGACATGACACAAGGGGCGGTGACAGGATGGAAAAGGTTCCTTTTTTCTACATACAGGTATGTATAGCATATGCAACAATTCTCCTACGCATATGTATCCCATTCATACTTCAAATAAAAGCACTTAAACATGATCTATGTAGTGCAGAACTTTTCTATTATTTAGTAGAACTCGTCGAAACAGCTGACATACCTATCTGTCGTCCCCTCCCACGAATACGAAGGACAAGCGAAAAAGGATACAAATACATTCGTACGTGCATAGTAGTGTGTTATAATCACCACCACCACCAACAATGAACTTATTTACATTTGTTGTGCGTTAAATTGTATTCAGCCAGCGCATTAGATACTTTATTTAATTTACTAGCGCGCTGTTGTAATAGTTTAACAAAAGTTAATTTGCTTCATTGTAATAAAATTTTACACAGAACGCTTATACATTTGTTTCAATTGCTTTTCGAGCGGCTAATAGGAGGGGGTTTGCTTTTTGAATTCATAACAGTGCATTGTCTAGGGATTTTAGGAATTTTGTAATATTTTTTTGAAAGGATGGACCTGTTTTGCAATTAGTGAACAGAGCTCCAGATAATGAGGGACCAATAGTGTGGTATAATAAAACAGTTTAAAAATATAATTATTTCCTTTAAAGTTATTTAAGGATAAAGTTTGAAATTATTTTACACAGTTTACACGTTTAAAAGGGACAAAAACTTCTGATTACAAAATAATTTTAAGAAGACTTCTTTAAATATTTATAGCAAGGACACAGGGTGTAAGGTTACGCAGACGAGGTGCACATTGGATGACTTCTTACCAGAAAGGATGCAAAGTGCTCTTATTCTAATATCGAGGTAGACCAGAGCTAATGGACTGACCTTTAATGTTGGAAAAACTTTCCTTGAAAAGAAAATATGACTTCAGGCAAGTATCACTGGAAAACATACCTGATCATGATCTGTCCATAAAAACAAAGTGCCTATGAGTAATCCTAGGCAAAACGCTTACCTGGAAAGATACCAACACGGCGACCAGGACAAAGTTTATGTGCCAACGGGCCTGAAAACCAAGTTGGTTTATGGTTTAACGCCATAATGAAACCAAGGGTTGGTATGGTGGCCAAAAAGGCTCTAACTTTACACGCATGAGCAACTGTATAAAATATATTATCGTCTAGCCTTCGTGGGCACCACCGGTGCAGTAAAAACGTGATCGATGGTAGCTATAAGGGCAATGCTCAGTCTCACACTGCTACATCTGGCGATGCAGAAAGAAGCTCCGCTAAGTGCTTTAAGGCTACCACAGATGCTGGACCTCAAAGCTGGTGACTTTACAGGTCATCGGAGTATAATGGAATATATTCATCATGACTCTATTCTCATGACACCAGATACCATGCTCAAGAGATTTTGATTCTCTATAGAGCGCTAATCGTGACAGTTTTGCTGTACGGCGCCGAGTGCTGGGCGATAATAGATGTGGATGTAGTCTAAAGGCGAAGATATGTACATCGATTATATTGGCTCGGCCGCATTGGGCACATGCTAGCCCTCTGCTTCAAGACGACCAGGAAGATCGAACATTCGCCTTATAGGTCAAGTCATGGCGGATACCAAAGTGCCCCTTAAGCTTTTCCTCAAGAACCAGATCGGCCGCTACCAGTGCTGTCTTGGACCAAAAAAAATCCACAATCAAATTTTAACAATCCTGCAGATCTTGGAAAAAACTCAAGATGTCCAAATTGATATAAACAAACTTTAACAATTTCAAAGACGCTTATGGTAGCATTTTCAGAGACGAGGTCCATACCTGCGAAACACGTACAACGACGGAGAATGCTTGCAACTCAATTAAAATCGGTAATGACCTCACCGAATCCTTGTCGAAAAAGAGTTTAGACAAATGTCAAGCGACTTGAAAAGATTAGTCGAAAGCCAACCTGAAGGCACAATCCTTGAAGAGTCTGTGCAATAGGTTGTATACGCCGATGATGACATTCTTTCCAGACTAAGCGGGCGGTCACCGTCGCCTTTTAGCGGTAAACGGGGACAGAACAAATATATGCTATCAACAAGAAGGGATACGCAACATCGACGAATTGGACTTTAGGCATATAGTCTCCTTGGCTGTTTTTGACGAATCGCATCCTATTTTGGGCCACTCTCCAATAACCTGCAAAGCATTTGCTTCCAAGGCCTGGATAGTTTGCAGTTTATCAGAGTACTCCAAAACCTTACATAGCCCCACAAGAAGTAATAAAGTGGCGTCAAATTGCACGATCAGTTAGTCTATTTTACGATGTAATTTTGTCCCTGAAGGAAGTCGTCACTAAGTTGATTTCATTGCCAGTTTGACACATAGCGCCATCCTGCTGGAACTACATATGGTCTGGATAAATGTCGTCCATATTTTCCAAGAAGCACTGATCATTGTCCGGTAACGTTGGCCATTAGCACGACCTCCGACCTCATTTTAGAAAGATAAGGACGGCTTAAGCCAACAGCGCGAAGACCACACCAAACAGTGCCCTTTTGTGGGTGTAAATGAGTCTCATGAGTCTGTTTTGGAGTTACCTCACTCTAGAAATAGAAATTTTGCTTTTGCACAAGTCCATTGAGCCAAAAGTGGGCCTCGTCACAAAACAAGATTTTTCGATAAAAATAAGGGTCGACTTCAAGCTGCTGAAGAGCCTGATCCGCGAACTCCCTACGCAAGCCATGGACCAGCTAAATCTAATAGTCTACCTACACATCTGTATAAATGTGTTTCTTATTACTCTTCAGCTTAGAATTCAAGAAGACTTAGGTCTTAGGAAGTAAATAAAATTCAGCTAAACAAACGCCCATTACAAGGTATGTATCCATTTTTCAATTCCATGGCTCCAAAGACAATTAAGTGTAAGGCAATTCCAAGACCACCAGAGCTACATTCTGTTCGCTTTATGGAATGCCCTAGGACAAAGAACTAATATTGTTAAAAGTTTTAAAAACGCCCCCGAAAAAAGGAGAATTTTTTGCGAGCCTTTTTAAGTTTATTTAAATTTTGGAAGAACACCCCGCTCACCCCCAGTATTTGCTTATAAACCAAAATTGTTAATTTCATCTTTTTATACCAAAATATGAATACTGTCGATTAATTATTTAATTATAATTTAAGCAAATGAAATATGCGTGATTGAATTGATTTTGAAAAAAGTTGAAAAGGACTCAAATTCTTTCTAAAAACAAGGACAAATCAGTAAATTTCAAATTCAACTTTTCTCAATTTGGAGTTTCTGAAAATTTTATGAAGTAAAATGTGTGGGAGGTATATATATATTTTTTTTGAAAACACTATGCACGCATAATGAATTTAATTATTTTCATGAAACTAAATGGAGGGGGGATAAAAAACACGAATCATTCAATAGGGGGCGACAACAACACAAGAACTACCGAAAATATTTCATTTTTTAGTTTTTGGTTATTTTTTTTGGAATACATTAATTTCCTTCTTTTTGTTTATCTATTTTCTTTTCAATTTCTGGCCAATTCAACAATAATCATATTTTGTTAACTATAGTGTAAAACTAAAAGAAAATATACAAAAAAAAAATTATTTGCCAATCAAAACGAAATATTATGAAGGAACACTTGATTAAAAAAAAATCGTTAAAGAAAATTGTAAATAAAACAAAAAAAAGGATTCAAAACATAAAACAACAAAACAAAATAAAATTTGTACTTAAAGGAAAAACTAAAAAAATGTTTAAGAAACAAGTAAAATTTTTAATTTCGAAAATAAGAAAAAAAATTGTTTTTTTTTAAGTTAATTTTTTTTCTTGTATTTTTTTTTGGAATTTGTTTTGTCATCTTTTTTCTTTTTACCATGATTACAGCGCCGCCCGCTATTATAACACGGGCCGTATGGGAGACTTGTCCCTCACCATTGCGTGCAATGCAAGTGTACTCTCCGATGTCCTCGTGTCTGATGGTGGAGATCCGTAACTCGGTACCATCATTAAAGATGCCAACAGTAGAGGATGGATCAACGGGATTAGCATCTTTGTACCATAGAATTTCTGGTGTTGGTGTGCCATCGGCTTGGCAATTTAGAATAATTGAGTCACCTGTAATTAAAAACAAAAAAAAAATTGTTAAGTAAATGTATAGAAAAAAAATTGCAAGAAAGTTAAATAAAATGTTACGAGTTGGTATAGGAATCTTGCTCAAATAAATCACTCGTGTGGACGGTAAGTGGACAGATGGATTCTAAGAAAGCAAAATATCCTTAAAGGAGGTGCGGCTACATAAATAAGTCACCTCAGGCAGGCTTGCGTTGTCTTAATTATCAATCGAACCATTTCTGTGGAAGCTTCCTAATGACAGTTATTACTCTCGGACATTTGTCAGACATACGCGAGAGGTAGGATCGTGAAAAAACTTTTCGGTCTTTTCTGGGATTCGAATATCGAACCTCTAGCACAGTAAACCAACTCACGAACCACGGAGCCATGACTTCCACCTGACTAGCATTAGATTAAGCCGATGAGGAGCTGAGCGTTGAAAGTCCTGTAATCAGTTTCATGGCTCAAGCGGATTTAAGATACAGATTGTGCTGCCACTAGGTAGGGTTAGATGGGTCACACTGTCCGCTCCTGGAACCAATTGCTTTTTCTTATGAAGCAGTTTACTTTAGCTGTAGAGAAAGTATTGAGATCATGGAGATCAGTGAAAAGGTAATGACCTAGTGCAGCCTTCCTACTCATGCAAATAATTGGAGCAACAGATCCTACCTTCTCGCATCCACTTGTACTGTGCGTGTAATTTTTTCGCTCATTTAAGGAATTGCAGTGCTTTCTTATGACGGCTCTTACTCTTGGGCCTTTTGTTATTTCCTGCGACTCAAACTTCTGACCTCGTGCTCAGTAATCCCAACCACTGAGTCACAACGCCACATGGTAATATGAAGTGGTAGTGGATAATTCCACTAAGGTGTAATATTGATCTTTGTGCCCCTATAATGCCTTGGGGAGCTTAGTTTCCTCGTAAGCGTTCCCTCGCATCATAATTTTTATTTGACGGTTCCATACTCTTGCTTTTGTTCCATCGTCGGCCCTAGAACACTCTCTCTAGTCCAGTTTCTCGGGAATAAGAAGTGGGTCCATGCGTGGAATATCCTCATCTGACTTTCCCAGATATTTCATTCTTTTATTGGTCAGAGCTCCACAAGGCTCTTTTATACCTAATTTCCTCAGATGTTAATTGAGTTTGTAGTGTTAGGAAACCTGTTAGGATGCGCAGGTTGTTTTTGCTTAGGCTGATGCATGCTTCGAATCATTTTGGGGTCTTTTCCCTAGTAGTTTCATGACTTGCTTCAAGACTTGAGTACCCTTCCAGACTTTCGCTTTGTTGCGTAAAGCCAATTTTTCCGTATGATCAAACCAGCATGAGACTGATTTGGAGTTAACCAACTGGAAACTTAGAGCTTTGAGTGCTGTATGGCTGTACGTGATATAAAAAAATTGAGGCCGCCTACGCCTGCATTAACATTAACAACCATTTTTGATCCAGCAACAGTCCGCCAGAGATCCATGAGTCCCGTCTAGGGATCTCTATCTTGAACCCCCTGCCAAGGAAAATTAATTTGGGCATAAAGTCAGAAACCGTGCTGAGTCACTTTTTTGACTAATACATATATGCAAGGGATGAATCTGAAAGTAGCCTCGATGGGTGCCATAGGACAGGTATGCATTGCGCATGTGATGTCTAGTCTTTGAAGCTGTTAAAGATTATTCATACAGTTTCCTAGTATATAACCAGTAAGTGACCTTTGAAAAAAGGCCCAAAAGACTACTTGACTTTCGAACCGCTGCCGAGCTTAGCATGCGTTTCGCGCAGCACAATATTCAAAAGGAGACATGGAGATCTCCTTATCGTCAACCAAGTTGACGCGAGGCACTCTTCCACTTACATACATAGATGAATGGCCGAATTTTTCGAGGTTTCGAGGTTCTACGCCTCTACAATCAACCACATTAAGACCGCTGATTCTATGAAGAACCCATCACGACAAAAGTGATATCAAGTGGCACTGTATAGAAAGACTTGGGTCTTCTAAAGACTGTCGTCAGTTAAGGAGTCTAACCTGATCTTACCTAACATGTTAAAGATCAAAGGAAAAACTATTGTTATTCTCTTGAGTATGGCTCTTCTCTATGGACCTCATTAACAGCTTACATAGAAAATACTTTGTTACGAGTCAGATACGGATATGAGGTGCACTGCAAGACCTCTTCATTAACTACGAGAACGCTCTAAGGAAGGATCATAGATAATGAAAACACGAGGGGGAATTCCCAAGCATTTGATCTTGCCATTAGGGGTTTGCAACCACAGGGGTTTATAAATTAAGGTATCATTGAAATCCTTAAAGCTCTAGCCAATACCCAAGAGACCCTAGGACCCCACTGGATAAAAAAAGAGAAGCAAATGAAATTAGCATATCCCTGTCCAAGAAAAACGAAAAAAATTCATCATTTCCAACCTAAATACACATTTTGAAGACATTAAAGATTTAAACTCAATGATAACGTGTTTACAATTTCAGCATTAACACTGTGTACCGGGCTTCTTATTTTTTTTTACACCCACTCTG
This sequence comes from Blera fallax, assembly GCA_946965025.1. Taxonomy (NCBI): domain Eukaryota; kingdom Metazoa; phylum Arthropoda; class Insecta; order Diptera; family Syrphidae; genus Blera; species Blera fallax. The sequence goes on along the minus strand of OX337246.1, from coordinate 14,110,562 downwards.
GCGTCGTGCTGGTCGTAAAATAGCATTCAAAAAAAAAAAAGAAAGGAAAAAAAAAAACAGGACATAAAAAACCTCACCATCCCTTAGCTAATTACCCAGTACAGGGTTTCCAATTGAAGATAGGTCACCCACGATGGTGGAAAGAAAAAAAATAAATAGCCTCTCTCATCCTTCCTTACGTTCACGAGCAGTCAAAAGGACAAATCATAATCCGCGAATAATGTGAAAATTATTGCAATTTTCTTTATATTGTGCACTGAACGAGGGTAGTCTATATGTATGTATATCCAGCCAACAGCGAAGCCAAGCTAGTTGGTATGATTTCCTTGTGGTGTGTATTTCTTTGTTTTGCCGTCATGTCCTGTTGACAACGGAATATGCATTTTCTTGTTTTCCTCTTTCTCAGATTGATAAAAGGATACGCGACGATAAAATGTAGGAAAAAAAAAACACTATGTTGTGACTCCTTTAACCTCCTGAAATAACATTATTATAGCCGGGTTTCCTTCTCACAAAAAAGGACACTACAGCGAACCAAAACAAAAGAACCACTGAAGATGTCTGTATGTACCCCGGTGAGTGTTGAATTCTTTCAGGATAATGATTAAGCCAGCAGTAGATAAGCGAAAAGCACACAGCAGGAATAGAAACTACAAAAGGATAGTCTTGGACTTGGTAAGCAATAGTGGGGGGACCCATTCAATGTGTACTTGGGTGGGTGGCCAAGCCGGAGCATAATTATTAAGCATCGTGTCTGAAGCAGCATGAAATGACACTTCCTTCCTGAGATTACATCCTGCTGTTATCTACTTGAAAGTAATTTCCCTACGATGTTTCTTTTCTTCTCTTGGGTTATTTATCCTGGTGTTTCTTCGTGTATCCTTTTTTACTTCAATTTCTCAACGGTGTCAGTTTACAAGCGCGAGATATGCACATATTCTTTGTTTGTTTACCAAAGGACATCTTAGAGGGGAGGATAGTGGATTTTAACCCCACTTTTCTATAATGTTTTTCATCTAAAGCTTTTTATCTTTTATCCTTTGAATAAGTCTTTCACAAAAATCCGGGTACGTAAGGATGATGTCAAAAACAAAAATGTTGCACGCATTGAAATGTCCATCTAACTACGAATAGCAGCAACATCACTAATGCTCTTAAGAATACTTTGACTTGTCTTCTTCTGTGGATGTTTCTTCCCCACCCATATCTCCGGTGTGAGTGTGTTATCCTGTTTAGAATACTTCAGCCAGCAGAGAAGTTTTGAATCTAAAGTGTTATTTATTTCACTCATTCCGTGCTGAGCTGAGGAAGCAATGATGATGTTTCTTTTTCCTGGAAGGAGTTTATTTACAAAAAGGATATGCTGACACTTAGCAATAGTGGTAGTTGTTCAAAGCTGACATTTGTCATTAAACTTAGGATGTGTAGATATGTATTTGTGTGTTTGAGAGGAAAGTGGATTACGCTTCTACATGTACGTCATTATTATTATTTTCTTTTTCTCTGTTTCTGTTCCGCTCTTGAAGATGGAGTTGGTGCCGTGCTTGATGATGTACATATTCCTATGACAAGTTGCAATATTATTTGGCAGGATACTTTCGAAAATCCACCCGTGTGTAGGATACATTGTGCCTGTGCACCTTGAGTAATAATTCATGATGAAGCTTATGTGTATGTTGGTAGCTGGGTTGTTCTTGTTACGTCTTCATCGTCGACGTTGATGTCGTCCTTGTATGTGGAGAGGAGGAGATGGTTGTCAAACTACTTGAGGAGTTGGCAATTTATGTTAGCTGTCAGGATAAATTGAGTACAAGTTTATGAGAATAGGATGCGGAGATGGCTTTAAAAATGCAAATGGATATAATAGCATAGCACATAACAATAACACATACATATATATGCTCCTACTTACTAGGAAATTTGACAAAAATTTACTGTGTTTTAGGAAAGTATTACTCTGTCGGAAATGGAACTGACATTTTAAATGTCATCTGTATGTATTAAGGGGGAAGTGACTTTCGGAAAATTAGCATACAAGTACTGCCGAAAGCAAGGCAAACACAAATTAGGATCACTTTTAAATTCTGACAAAATAAATATCACCGGAATAGGAATGAAGCAGATTTACTTCACAATGCATACGAGCTCCTTTTGCTTTGGCTGGTTTATGTATTTTATGTTGTTATCCTTGCATAAAACAGGAAAAATTACTCGTATGACATGAAATTTAAAAGCTGTACTTGTTTCCATTTACCATCATCGGTAGGGCGTTAGTGTAGATTGTGGGGTTAAGTAAAGTTTGATGAGTTTCGGTCCTTGGATAGACCCTGTATAGCCGAAAAAGCATGACAGGAGTCCTTAAATTCTTTTGCTGTAGATGCCTCTAACTATTTGGAAAGAAGAGGTAACTGCTTATTTGAGGTACGAACACTAAGCGGATCCTCCAGCAAACCCATCTGAAACATAACATTGAAGTCTCCTGTAGGTGCCAAGTCCAGGCACACCATGAATAAGGTTATTCGAGGCTTTCATTAAAAAGAGAACAGAACCACCTGGTTGTGGAATGCGGAAATACAAAAACTGCGTCGTAAATGTCACAGAGGAACACATGTGTTTCGGACCAAATGTGAATGCAAACAACGTTTGCGCCATTACACTTTCGACAGTAGTTCGTGCTTAAAGAAGGGAATCTTTTCAAAAGAATGAAAGCGCCAAGGACTAGAGATTCTACCCAAAAGCAAAAAAGCCACTAAAAGGAATGCATTCGCAAGCATCAAATGACCTTGAGTTATGCATGGCATCTAGTTACTTGCAGAAGTTCTCATCCTTCTTTTCTAGATGAATGCTGACAGATACTGAATATTCTTTCACAAGTGCACAACTTCACCATCCCGAGTCTCAAGCGTCTCTTCTTTAGTCTCAGGCAGTCAGACTTTCGCGTAAATTGAAAGAATATGGTGTTATAGAGCCACTCACAGAGACAAGAAGGATTCATTTCAGGACCAACATTTTTTGGCACAACAGACCATATGTGGTCCAGGGCCATTTGAGTTATGCGTGTTAAATTTTTTCGCACGAGCGGAAGGGACCTACGGTTTAGGGTCGTGTCGAAAAAGCTTCTTTTTTAATTGAGAAGGTCTCTCTCGGAAGTTTTTCGAACATTCGCAGTAGGTGGAGCCGTTGTTGGTATTTTCTGGAATTCGAGTCTTGAATATTCCTTCAGTAATCCAATGCACAAACCACTGAGCCACGGAGACCACAATGAAGTGCGGTAATTAGTGAATGTTAGTGAAAGGAAGTGACATGCTTACATTATCATGGACGTGTATGAAATGGTGCAAATCTAAAAAACGAGCAAATGAAGTTAGTGATGAAAACTCGTTTACTCAACTTAGCAGTGCTCGGCAGGATGTCCAGAAAGTTGATCGATTTTTTATCCAGGAAGCATTGCCTCGTCTAATGATGGTTAACAACTTCATGGTGGCAGCAGACTCAGGAAAGTAAATCCACCGTTTCAACAAATTTTTAAGGATTCTCAAATCCAAAGAAATTAAAACAATAGCATATGCAGACGACGTAGTAATTATGATCAGTGGGAAACATCTTCCTACAATCAGCAACATTATGGAATCTGCACTGAAAACTAAACGGTTTAGGGCTAAACCCAACAAAAACAGAACTGGTTCTGTTCACTACAAGGAGGAAAATTGAAGAATTCGACCTTCCAAAGGTAAACGGAGTCTCCCTGCATCTCTTCTCAGAAGCCAAGTATCTAGGAACAATCCTTGATTCGAAGCTCACTTGGAAAAGAAACACAGAGGAAGGGATGAAAAAGGCATTATGTGCTTTCTACTCGTGCAAGAAAACCTTCCGTAAACGATGGGGATTACGACCGCCCATAATCCATTTGATGTCTACTGCGATTGTGAGATCCATACTAATTGTATGATGGAATTCAGCGGATAAAATTAGGTACCTCAGCAATCTTACGAAAATACAAAGATTAGCATGAGTTAGTATAACTGGAACACAGAGATCAACGCCTCAAGCAGGGCTGGAAGTGATGCTAAGTCTTCCTCCGTTGGGTGAGTTTATACAGAGTACAGCTGCCAAAAGCGCGATCCGTCTTAGACAATCAAGCGCATGGAGGCATAACTCCTATGGACACGGATCTATACTCCACAGATATAGATCAATTGATCCCGAAAGAGCAACAGACTTTGTAGTACCATTTGCAAACTTTTATAAGAAATACTCCATTCTTATTCCCCAAAGACATAAGTGGGAATCCAAAGCATTAACGAATGTACAGGATTTTCAACTCTACACTGACGGGTCTAAAATGGACATAGGAACCGGCGCTGGAGTTTTCTGTGAATCATTTAATATCAACGATTCAAACAAACTCCAGGGCGTCTGAGCGAAAAAACAGCACAGACGATACACGCTAAGGCACTAAATCCATCCAGGATTACAATCTTCGTGGACAGTCAAGCAGCACTCAAGGCACTGGACAGCGACAGAGCTAGATCAAAAACAGTTGCAATATGCCGAAAAACTATAAATAGAATATGCAACACTCACGAAGTGACTCTCTGTTGAGTTCCCGGACATAGGAATATAGAAGGAAACGAAGCAGCAGATGAACTTGCATGTAAAGGGTCAGTATTAAATGAGGATTTCCAGACATCAATAGCCATCCCTATTGGTGTATTGAAAAGAAAAATAGACCTTAAAACAAGAGAAATGATCAACTCTTCCTGGATAACTAGAGGAGACTGCGTCATATCTCGCAGTTTATGGCCAACACTGAACGATAAGAGGACAAAAAGGAAATCAGCTTGACGACAGTAGTAACGGGACACTGTCCGATAGGTGCAATGGCCGTAAGACTGGGTATCAACTCACCTGACTATTGCAGAAGCTGTGATGACACAGAAGAACCAGAAACCACCAAACACCTGCTTTGTGACTGCCCCAGCCTCCAACTCCGTCACTTCCGCCACATGGAAAACAGAGTATTTGAGGAACTAGATGACCTGGTGGAAGTCCCACTCTGGAACATTATGAGTTTCATCAAGAGTACAGGCTGGTTCAACCAATTCAACCGATAGAACTTAGTTGTGGTACTGCTATTTAACAGGGAAACACAATGGACCAGCTGGCCCCCCGTGAAAGCACCTTTACAGGTGCGCGTCCCTCCAAATATAAAGCCACCGTTCGGTATACTATCCAAGGTCTGGAAAAGCAATGCATTCCTCACCAAGACCAAATTGTTTGCAGGCGTCCCGACGGGCTTGGCCTTTGGAGCTTAGCTTAATTCCTTACAAGACTCAATGGGTGCAACAATTAAAGCTCACTTATCATGCAGCGGAGCTTCGCTGAATGAGCTCTAAACTAATTGGAAAATTACCCTAAATTTTATGATTAAAGTGCGTTCAGCGATGAGACTCACTTTTGGCAATAAGCAAAATTGTCATTTTGGAGTGAAAACAATCCACAAGTGACTCCTCAGCCACCATTCCATTCACAAAAATATATTTTATGGTACGTTGGTGGCATAACGAAACATTACTTATTTAAAAAGGAGCTCCTACTGAAGTCAATGGTGATCGATACAGAAGGATGATCAACGATCAGTTTGTTTCCAAATTTGCGTGATAACGATGTGGTTCCAGCAGTATGGGTCTACGTGTCTTACTGCGACCAATACAACTTTCAGGGAAATCACCCTTTACAATCTGTTGTGGAGCACCTTCCCTAGATTACCGTCAACGGTTCTCCACTACATATTGTAGGTATTCAAAGCCAAAGTAGTACACAATAAATAAATAAAAAGACAAGAAAACGGACATCATAGATATTTAGCACTATAACGCTACATGGAATAATTAAACATAAAATCAAGGTACTTACCTAAATTAACGTATATAATATCTTCTGGTGTAACACTAAAACGTGGCGGTGCATGTACATCTAAATGGAACCATGTACCGTTCTTATGCTGCTTGGGATCACGATTTAAGAATACAACTTTACACTCGTACCATCCCTGATCCGATTCCTTGATATTGGTCAAGTTGAGTGATGCCGAACCGAACGGTGAGTCCTGTGACACACGGGACACACGTCCCTTGTAACCCTCTTCGATGTGTTCCGGATAACTTTCGTACCAAATGTAAATGGGTAAATCAGATCCCTATTTGTGTGCATTCGTTACACGGAATGTATATTTTTTTTTTAGTGAAAAAAAAAGAAAAGACTTATAAATCATTTCTAGTAAATTTAAAATTTCTATAAAAAGTTCTTAAAAATACAATTAAATTAAAAGAAATATTTTATCAATATGAAAGCAATGTAATATAACGAAATTATTTTTATTTTATTTTTTTTTTATATACATATGTACATTTAATACGATGCTGTTTAAGTTTTAATTGTATTAGTAAATATTACTAGTAAATGCGAAGCTTTAAAAATGAATAAAACATCTCAACCGTGCGAAATAGCATAAAATAAAAAAAAATCCCGCCGATTGCCAAGTATTTATGTCCTTTTGTAGTGCGTAAAAAATATAAAATATTACAGTTAAGAAGGCAATGCCAAATAAATTTCTGTATGTTTATCCTTTTTTGTTGTGCTGCAATAAGTACCGCACACATAATGCCTACCACCTTAACCACAATGTCCTGTTACGTAATTAGCTTTACACTGATTTTGGTGTTGGGGTTTGTATAAAAAAAATAAAAAAAAAATAAAATAAATTACAGGATGGATGTGTGTATTTGTAAAATTATACCTGGGGATATCACCACGCAAGGATATTCGCTTTGCATGCATTTATCCTTCGAAATTAATAGGTAATCATGTTATTTTATTTTATTTCTACCCCACGTGCCTCACTTTCGTGCCGCATACTAAATTCAGTGCATGTTGGTAAATTTTTTTTTATCCTTGTCTGGATAATGGTGTTCGGTTAGGGGTTTTTGCGAACGCGTGTGTGGAAGACTTTTTTTTTATGCTACATAGTATGGATATATGTACATATCTCGGAATTGATTTTCTATTTTATTTTTTATATTGCCTGCATAAATTACACGGCTTCCTTGAAAATATTCATAAACCAACCAGAAACGTGTTTTATGCGAAAAAGTAAGGCTTCCAATATAGCACGCAACCATGCCACAATCATGCCAGCGGGATTGAATTTTTGGTAAATTATTTCGACAAAAAATGCCTCCCGCTTCATATGTACATAGGAGTATGTACATTGACTAAAAAAAATTACCCTGATTTATATCTTAATATTTTTTGAGCTATGCGATTTTCGATAGCATGTGCAGTGCCACTAGAAACCACGGGGTTGACGAATCACTGGTGTTGTGGATTATGGCAGATTGCAGCCGGCGTGTTATGGCGGGTGTAGAGTGGGGCTGCCCTCAAGGTATCCTGTCTCCACGACCATGGTGTATGCTGGTTGATTCCCTGTTGAACACAATCAAAGGCTCTAACGTCTAAGCTCGGGTTTATGTCAGTTATGTAGCCTTTCTGTCTGTCGGATCATGCCAAACGACTGTCTGTTCTAAGGCACAGATGGCCCTGGATGCGATCGAAGATTGTTGCAGCAGGAATAGGCTATCAGTGGATCCTCTCGAAACCGAGGAGGCACTCTTTGCGGGAAGGAAGAAATTGATTGGTTTAAATTAGCCTAGTAAGCTTTCGAACTGAAGCCCTCTAAAGCGCTGTCTGTTTTCTCTCAGTTCAAGATTGTTCTCGGTAAGAGAAGGGGCTTACCTCGATCTACACGGCAATTATGAAACCCTTTCTATCATGCAAGTCAGTTGTGTAGTGGAACAAGCTTTTAAGAAAATGGGTTACTGCGGCTTTCGCCATACTCAAAAGAACTGACTTGGCTCCTTGGGAGCAATTCCTAGTACACCTGGCTCTGCTCTAGACGATTTGATTAACATCCATTTCTATGTCATGGGGTGTACACTCAGAGCCATCTTCCGTTTAAAATGAAATAATTTCAAACAGAATTCACACTGGAGTATTGATGATCGCGGAACAAGTGCTCGAGGCTTTTTTCCACTTCTTCGCATTCCGGGCAAATTCTAGACAACACCAGTCCCAGTCTGTAGGCGTGTTTATTCAGATTGATGTGACTGGTGTTCAAACAACCATGAAGGCTACTTCTACGTTTGCAATCGTGGACGTATACATGTTTCCTGCCCCTTCCTCCTGGTACACGGCTTTGTTCCCTGGTACATTGCAGTGACCTGGGAGGATGTTGTCAAGATGCTAAGTTTTTCCTTGCTAGTGCCATTAGGACCGCCATTTATATTAGTTGTACGTTGCTTTTCCAAACCACCCTAACCAGGTCCTGTGATTTTCAAACACCACAAGCATGACAGTAATATCTTTTAAATAATAGAACAGAATTTGAAAAGAGTCCTGGTCTATGCATAATTCTTGAAATCTCTTAATCAACTAAGAGTGTATCTTCGAGTCTATCCTTTCACCCTTTACATGATTTTTTCGTTTGACCCTGTCAATAGCGAATACATCGTATATTCACGAAAAACTTGATGCAGCACTGTCGAAGAGAATACCTCAATATCGGGTGCAGTTGCAGGAAACAGAGGTACATCCCTAGGAACCCTATCCGACGACGTGTTGATTTAAGACCCGTAACTGCACATCGGGCCTACGAAAGAGACTACTTCCTCCTCAAACCTAATCAGATGCCGTACTCGAAGACAGAATCATTAGACGTAAGTATAATTAAAAAGCCAGCATTTATTGTAGACCATCAAAACTGATCTATGTCACTCGTTTTCCTTTTTACGATATCCTCCTCCACAGCTACAATAATGAATCAACAAATTCCTACTCCTGTGCTGCCAAAAATAAAGTCATAAATATTTAATATGTCAACTTTTTATGGATTTTTCATATCACAAATTGATTTGTGTGCCTCGAAACAGGTTTTATTGCTGTGTCATCATAATCCGTAGATAGGACAATCCTTTTGCTACAGCGTCGACGAGTAATGGCTTCTCTAAGCAGCAAATATGGATACTTTATCGTAAATATAAAAAGTCGTAAAAAAAATGTTTTTTCATATCTCCTTTTTGCTTGGGTAATTAAGTAGCTTGGGCTCCGAGATATCGAGCTACTTTTACAAACACTTTTCTCTCTTTTTTGATAGCAAAGTTGTACCGCAAATTAAAAGGCGTGATCAGAAAGCTTACCTAATGGCGGTAAAAGGTTTGCTATGCCTCATTTGTCTAAAAAATAAGCCAGGGGATATGTATTAAGGCTTTTCGTAAGGTTTGGTTAAACAAAATTATGTGGAAAACCAGGTTTCACCCCTCCAGAGACTGCTGGTTCGCTGCTGAATACGTACAGGGAAATCCAGACGAAATGGCTGACATTAAAGGGGCGCTGCAAAAAGGACGATAGCCATTCGTCAGCTTTGCAGGAGAGTTGAAAAGCACGTTCTCAAATCAGAGCCTGTAAAGATAAAAATAGTGAATACCATAGTGTAGAAGCAGTTGGTACTTAACTTGCCTAAAAATGAGAATAGACTATTTCTATTGACTATTAAGCAGCGATGGGACGCAAAAACCCCCTGTCAGGCAGCCTGCTAGTCTCGATTTTCAGGAGAACTAAGTACTACATCCACCGGACCGGAACTAAGTTGAAGCAGCCATAGCTAGACTCTAGTCAAGCAACTGAGCAGTTTTCCGCTGATAGACATGGCTTGGTAGCCTACTCCAACTCATCTGCAAAATATGGTCCGACGAAACCATGCCTGGCGATAGGAACTTTAGCACCATAAGAAAGGAACCTCACCTGCGCAAATAACAGAGAAATAAGTCTTTTAAATATCACTTCATCTGGAGCCTGAAACCCTAGGATGGCGAACTGGTTGGGAATCACCGATTCGATTTTGGGCCTGAAAAATCTACAATCGACCAAATCTTCAGTTTATGCCAAATCCTGAGGACCCAAGAGTTTCAGAGTGATACCCACCAGCTATTTCTCGATTTCCAGGACGCATATGATAGTGTGGATGAAATTAAGCCGTTTTTCTTCAAAACTTATTCGTTTTTGTGTGATGACGACAGAGAACGCTTACTGCTCTGCCGAAGTCGGAAAGAAAGCATTGTCATGCATTGTCCTGCAATTTCGTCAACCTTGTAATGGAGAAAATAGTATCAAAACAGCAGACACAAGACAACTTTTTGGTTACGCAGACGATATTGATATCATCGGTAGAGCAAAGCGTGTGTGCAGCGTGGTTTTTTGGTCAATGCTGCACAAACTTTGGTTGTTTTCCTTACGAGGAGGAGCCAGTGCTAAAGGGCATCACTATCCAGATCTCCGATGAAACTAAATATCTAGGAGTGATCATAGATAGGACACTTTTTCAATCTCGAAAACGTCCAAGGTGCTCTCAGCCTTCTGGCACTGTAAGGATGCAACACTTGGCGGTCACCGAAATAAACTGGTGTCCGAAGAATTTTTAGACTTTACACTTTTGGGACTGCGCTGAACGAATGGAGGGTGCTCTCAACCAATTCAGCATACTTCGTACAGCTGGCTAAGGATAGTGATGGCTGGACAGGCTTGTTGGTTGAGGCCTTCACCGTGAACCATAGTGTCATCATAACCAAGAATCTGACAAAACGATTATGGAAACGCGTCTATCTGTCAGTTTTCCTACCAATCACTCGAAATACAAGGCCGTTGCGATGTTGAAAATTTACCTCATATGTACATATTTGGATTACCATTACTCTGAATTGCTCATGCAAACATTAATCAGAATTTATAATCACACATCCACACACTCGGATAGAGATACATACATTGTCGAATGTCTATCTATCTATCCATTGAATCCCTTCATTACACTTAAGCTTTTCTATTCATAAGTCAAAATAATAGTCAATTCTACCACATCATACAAATGCATTAATAAATTATTATTTCGATTACATGATACAGTGACAGGACACCCACACGCACACACACACACACACACACACACTGGCCCTACATACTATGGACAGAGTATATTTCAGTGGTTTTGGGAATTGCTTTATGAGTCCCCAGTCGAGCAATAGTTTTACTAGCAAAAGTAAAATTTTGTATCGAAATGTATTGTACGTTTAAGCAAGGCTATCTGAAGGCTTCTATGCATGTATTTGTACGAGTATGTTTGTACCAAAATATTAGGACACTCCATCAAAATAGGATAAATTTATTATCGTTATTATATCCTTATGATGGTTGGTTGGTGGTTTTTCCACCCAATCATCCCGAGGCCTATATGTGCGGCGACACAACAATATCGGGGACACTGTAAATAGTGTCAGAGAATTTGTGGTTGCTTTGGGAAAAGGTGGCAGATGAATGAAGCCATTGCTATAGAGTGGGGTGGAAGTTCAAATGCGCTGGTAAATATTGTTGTCCTAAATTTTCACAACAGTGATAAATGCAATATTAATGGTCAGAGTTTTGTTTTAGGATCTAGGTTTAGATAAATGTTGTTTTATTTTTTTTTCCTGTATGCGCATAAGTACTCATATTTGGACGAGTGACAATATTAGTAATCGGCTCTGACATATGAGGGGGAGATATTGATGAGCTTCTCCACGAATGTGTAGTGTGTCCTGTATATTTGGTTGCGGTGGTGAAAAGTAATTTTCCGAAAACTGGTGGTTTTGTGGTAGAGATTAGCAATTAGAAAGATTAAATCGCAGTTATTTACTTGATTTGGGTGATGTGATTGATTTGACGTGATACGAAAAGGCTAATTAGCTTTGGAAACTATTTTCGTATAAAAGTCAATCGAGGCAATCGATAAATGCCTTTGTTTGTATACTCGTATGGACTACGTACATATACTCATCAATTATAGACATACTCGTACGTTTTGTCATATGTTTTCAAGGTTTCCCACACCTCCATTCAAAGCTTACAATTAAGGGTTGCAGTGAGAAAAGGTTTTTAAGAAAATCGAGATAGTAACCATGCAGATACAATGGCTGTTATGTATGTATATCATCTTAGCTTAGAAGGTAGAAGAAGCATTATGACATGACACCAAATAGCCTAGGTGACAATGTTAAGACCCTAAACTCAAGCGAGACTGTCCTAGACACTGGTTATAAATAGAAATCATTTGAGGTATTAATTGGAGTGCGACAAGATTGCATACTGGTCGTCTTAAGATACTTAGTCATTCGAAGAAGCGCTGGAAAGTACGGAGTCAAAAGGATGGAGGAAAAGAAAACCCTGTGTAGAAAGAAGAAGGCCTACACAGCCTCCCAGCAGAAGGATATCGATGAGTTTCGTGACAGAAACTTGATCTGAAAAGAAAGCCCAGCAAATAGGTATAGGCTTCAACACCGAAACACAGTCTCCACTGGCTAGTCCCCAATGCGGAGAGAACTGTAGACATATTAATGAAGCACTTTCAGCAGCTACTGAATGGGTATCGAACAGAGAGAGTGGCAATGGTGTAGTGGTAGCGTCATCGTTTGTCGAGCTGATGGTTCACAGTTCAATCCCTGATGTCAGCAAGCATTATATGATAAGAGGCAGTCCGAACAATTGCGAAAGCTTATGACAACACTACTGCATAACACTGGCAGTAGGTTTGTCATATGGCTGGAGAAATTGCTCGCACTGTTGATGATTGATAGGCTTATGACATCAGGTTGACCGGGAAAAAAATACTGTGAATCAGAAGCGAAGACAAAACAAATAAATGACATCAAACAACCTCCCTAGTTATCTGGACACCCACCCCTGGAGCTAATGTGTGAAACCTAATACACCTGAGTTTCAAACCACTACACCAATCTCTTTCTCTCTCTCTCTATCTTCCTTCAACGCCCGCACTGTGTATACACATTAAAAGGGTATTCATATCCCCTTGAGTGCGGGTGAATTATATAAAAAAAAAAAAAAAAAAAAAAAAAAAACAGAGAAAGTGACACCGTGGGAAGAGATCTTACAGCCACTCGATGAAGTGGTGCTTCCTCCAGGTTTTGATAAGATCGGCACAACTATTGTGGAGCTAAAGAACAACAAAGCCACCCACCCTGATGCCCTTCGAAATATGGGCGCGATGTTCATTTGTAAGGTAGAGAGGATGAAATCATGTCTGGCAACTAGAGCATCAGGTCTATGTGCCCCATCCAACAAAAACACGATTCTGAGCCTTGCGTAAACTATCGAAGTATATTCCTGCTACATGTCTCATATAAGATCCTCTATAGCGCATGTACATACATATGTATATCTTGAGCCATTCGACACCACATTTATCGGATTGTACCAATGCGGCTTCCGATTCGGTACGTCGACCAAATATATACGCAAGGACATATCCTGGAAAAGACCACCGAATGCTAAATCGAAAAACAGCATCTGGTTATCGACTTCATGGTTGTGTATGCCAGCATTCATCGCTTAAAGCTCTATAAATCGATGGCCAAATTCTGTCGCGTTCGTCAGAAAAATCGCGGTGGATGCGGAAGATGTGGATGTAGTTCGAAAGTTAAGCTAAGGCGACAATACTGGGTAAGCCACACCGGGCGAATGGACGACAACGCTCCAGTCAAGAGAGTTTTCGAACAGAGTTTCCTCCCAAGGAAGGCCGAACCTCTGATATAAGGAGCAAGTAATTGCGGATCCCACAATTATTCGAATCCTATCGTTTCTAGCGACCTCGTCTATTTCCTGGAATGTCCCTATTGATAGGCAGACAGCATCGCGAACACCGTATCAGATACCCTCTTACATGTTATATCAACACCGTACGCGGCACTATACATGAATAACGGAGGATAACCGAAAGCAGCGAAGAGAAAAGTTTGTCGGACAATCGGTTGCTGTTAATATTGATGACACTAGTAGTCCTGGCTAAGAACCTCCAGTCATTCTCTCTTTGCCATAAAAAAAGGATTCACAGACTCAATACTGCTTGTGCTGTGGTCGGCAGTTACTTTGCAGATGAATATCTCTGAGTACGAACCGTTTAACGTACAACCGTTGCAGTCTATTCCGATTGACTATTATAAATTGTACTTCCTCAGTATGGCAGATACATAGTCCTGGTTATAATCAGCTTTAAAAATCTCCACAAAATTATTGAATAGCTACTTAATAAAAGCAAAGCCAAATCCATAAAACATCAGAACAAGAAGAGATAAAAAAAACAGGTTCACGTAGAAGGTCTTAAATCCTCACAAAACACAAAAAAAAAAATAATCAAAAAATTACAAAACTAGGCCATTAAAGTCATTAAAAACATCCCAGCAATTAAATAGCCATCAAGACAAAACTTTTTCCATAACACTCATTCCTTTGGATATTCTTCATAGTCATTTCGGAAAGTATAGTGAAGATTTCCCCATATAAAGGAAAATTAAAAGAAAAAAAAAACTAGTAATAGTCCCACGTTTATGTTGGCCATGTGGACGAGGCGATACAGCCGAGGCACAGGCCAAGGCGCAGCATAAAAACTTCTCGACGATAATTTTATTACGCAACAAACCAAAAGGAAATCGAAACGTGGGAGTAGTACCATGGCACTATGGTACACTCATCATATCCTCTCACGCCACCTCCAGAGTGGAATCCTTTGCAAAAACTCTGTCCATCTTTTTTTTTTTTTTTTTTGGGGGGGGGATAGAACAATAATTACGGATATAAAACCACAGGGCGTAATAAAAACTGAAAGCAAAACATTGAATCCTTCTTCTTTCTACTGTGCACTGCTGTGGAAACTTTTCTACTCCATTTTGCCACCCCCCACCCTCCCATTTCAGGACACAGCAGGATGTGAGATTTAAGTCAACAGACGATGACGATACAATATACACTCGACATGTTATGTCTGTCTGATAACAGTAAGTGCCTCATAGTGATGCGAATGTTGGTAGGGGTGGTGGTAGTGCGTACTAAAAACCATCTACTCGAAAAGTTTCTCAAGAAATATACAAGTATCATAGGGATCACCATCACCCTCGAGGACCTCCAGTAGAGAAGAAAAACAAAACAATAAATTTATTTTAATTTTACTTTTGTGTTGGTCTCTAGAAGACACTGGAGCGTTGTATGGAAAAAGGACATCGTATATGCAATAGATATGAACGGTCTTGGTCCGCCTTAATCAGGAAGAAGTTTTCTCACTCCCGCTCTCTCTCTTTCTCTCATACTACATCATCATTTCTATTCAAAAGGATTCATGAGATGATGATTAATTAAAAAAGTTTGGCCGCACTTATTGTATGTGTTCTGTATTTTTTTTTTTTTGTCTTGTCGAGATCCTTACGAAGGGTAAAAACAAACAAAGAGAAAGTAAAGGAAGCAGCTCTTAAAATATCCTTCTTGCATAAGCACTTTATTACTTTTTTTTTTTCTTTGTTTTTGTCCGGGATAAAAGGTGAATTGAGGTCCAGTATCCGAATGAGGATTTTCAAGTGATATTTCTATCTCAGCAGGATGCTAGTTGTTTGGAAAAGTTTTAAGAACGGAAATAAGAAGTATTAGTTTATCTACCTGAAGAGTTATGGTCATGGACATTTAGAAGAGAAATTGAATAAAGTAGAAGCAGCGGATATATTAAAGATGGCAGACGTTTATTCTAAAGATCCAGCCGAGAACAAGGACGTTTATGACTTTTTTTTTGTGTTTAAGTCTTAATGTTGCGGCAATTTGGGGATGAAGTTGTTTTAGACATTCTGTTGGAGTTAGGTTTTGAATGAAAACTTAACAGTTATGCTGGTGCAGGACAATTCCATCATGACATGTCTTTTGTAAGGGTCCCCCGTGGAACGATATGGAAAGTGTTATCTGTTACTAACTAAAATATGCTTCGACACCGCGATGGTTTGGGAAACATTTTAAGTGGAAATGGACAAAGTAGCTGAATTGTTTTTAATTTAAATCCCCATCAAAGTAGATTGGTTTGTGTAAGCGCATTCGTTTTGGTGGGAGTGGTGTTATATTTAACGAATCCTTTCATACGTTCAGGGCAATAATATGCCGACTGGTGTTAAGTTCGATGATCGCAGGGGTCATTCGGTGGAATAGCCTCTATCCATTCATATGATTGGCAGATTTAATTTAATTAATCCAATCGATGGCAATCAACACTCTACTGCGAGAGATGTAATCCGTCATTCGTAAAATGAACAATCTGTTAAACGGGGCATTTCCACGATGTAATATGGCCGTGGCGCACCTATGTTTCGTTTTCGTACCACAGAACATGATAATGGTGACATGTGTTCTCTAATGGACTCTTGAAAGAGTATCCTAGTAATTAGGAAACATTAGTATCCGCTCTGGATACGTGGATTCTGGTCAACTACAGTATACCAAGTAAGACGGACTTTATTGTCTCATTTTACAGTCAATTATAAAACTAGAATTTTAAGTAGATTGAACGGGAATCCAATGGAACTCTGAGTACCTCTGCGATAGAGATGTAACATTCTTCTCTAGTTCACATGATATTCAAAATTCTACCAGACTACTGGATCACTGAAGCTTACTTCACTCAGAAATGATAGGAATCCGACAAGCAGTAGCAGCAGCTAGAGGATCCTGCGATGGTTATTTAAATAGATAGTCAGTATTGAAGTGAATCTCCTATTGAAATCGCAAATAGATACAAACTTTCAGTTAACTAAGTTTTTTCTTAAGTTTGGTTAAGGAGAGCGCTAGACATGTGCAGCACGAAAGGTAAGGCACGTTCTTTTGTCGTTCTTTCTCTACAGCTCCGGAAGGAGTATCTAACTACAAGCGGGGGGATAAGGACATCTCAGGACGGTTTAGATGGCTACTCAACCGTAGAATAGTCTTTGCGAGCACTTTCTCGTAATGTGCTCATTTGTCGGTACCCATCAAAAGATTATGCTTAACTGCTCTGCCATCTCGTAAAGAAATGAACAGCAATATGCAGCTATTTCGAGTGCTTTTGAAACTGATTGCAGAGTTTTATAGCTGCTTGACTGTCCCTTTCTCGTTCTTAATAACCGAAGGCAGATGAGGTCACTTAGATTTATTCTATCGGCGAAGTTTAGTAGCTCTTCTCCCAATATCAGGTCATCCTCCCAGAATGATTTGCCAGGTGACATGAAAATATGAACAAAAGTGCAGCAAGCTTGTAGTTCTGGCAAGAAAATGGTTGCCCCATTCTATGAACATCCGGGTTACAAAATACAAATACTTGGCCCATCAGACCGTATGTAGTCCAGGGTCGAGCTTCTCGCCACCATTCGTGTTGTGCGTGTTATATTTTTTCATACAATTCGAAGAGACCAACAGTTTAGAGCTCTAAACCTTTTTTTAGAAGCTTTTTTATGACAGTTATTATATCCGTTTACCGGATGATTTTCCAAAAGTGTTTGAAAAACGACCAGGAGAGGAGTTATTCCCCATCTGAGCGATGAAAAAAGCCACGTTGCATCTCTACTTATCGAGTTTTTGAACGACTTAAATATGGAGTTGATAACTCATCTACCGTACAACGTGGCTTTAGCACTTTGTGACATCATTGTCCCATTGTCGATTGAAATTTAGCAGCTGGTTCAGGACTGGTCTAAGAGCATGCAAATATGTGTATAACCCCAATGAGGCTCTGAAACCCTTTTAGAGGTTTTCCAGTAGTTCAATAAATTACCGTCACGCGTAGTGGACATATGTATGTATACCTTGGCAAATCCACTTATTCATCACATATCTACTTGCGTAATGCTCTTAATTAGAACCAAGACTCATTTCGAAGCACACTTCTTTCACAACCTATGTGGCCTGATCAATATCAAAGTCAGGAGCCTCCACTGTTTCATAAAGAGCTTCAATTGGCTCTTCAGGTAGCCTCTGGGGTAAACTTAGATCTTTGTTCGACGACAGTGAAAAAGGGAGCTATTCCAGTCTAACTTAACCTATTTCGAAATTTACTTATAGAGCCCTTTTTAAAGAATGGAGAAAACCGATCGTGGACAAAAGGATATAAGGAGCTACACAACTGTGCAGCTTTTTCACCGAGGGTCGTATGAAAAGTTTTCAGCCTAAAAGAGAAATGAGTCGGCGATCGAGTTCGGCTTTATTTGTCAATATAATTTCGTTCCGTTTCGTAACAGTGTTTCTCCATTTCTTTAAACCATCCAGTGTCCTGCACTGTAAAATAGGCGTTTACGAATGGCAATACCTTCACGGTCATTGAAAATCTCTATCGAGGCGCTAAGCTTTGAGCTGAGAGACCCGAAGAAGTCGTGGTCCATCAGCTGTGTTTCCTATATTTTACCCATGGCGTTCACTGAAGTGCACTGAAATACTGACATGGATGCAAATGACTGTCGAACTTCAAACATTTGTTGACAAATAACGCCATCTGCAGGTGATATCTAAAACTTTTCAAGCCACCTATTATTTCTTCGAGGTATCCAAACAGTAACAACGATACATACCCCTCTTTACCTCTACAGATCCTTTTTTTATACTTCAATAACTGCATGGCAAAAGTGTTTTACAGAATTGGTACTACTCGTGAAGCTGTTCTCTTTTTTGGTCCGAAATTTATATTTTTTCACCATTTTGACAAGTAAAGAGAAAACTTTCCTGCTCAAATGACCATTCCAAGTCAGCACGGAAAAAAAAGGATTCCGAAATTCCATTCACAAAAACAAAACGAAAAAAAGGAAAAATACATATAAAAATAAATTTATAAAATAACTCAGTGATTAATGGTAAGCTTGTGCTACTGAATATGAAAATATATCCTTTATGTGGAAATATGGGGTGGGCTCATAAATTGAATTTGTTTAAATATGAATAATGAAATATCCTTGCAGAGCTTCGACTCGACACACTGGCTATAAATTAACACATACGAGTACAACCACTTTTAATTATCTCAAAAAATATATACATTCTCGCCTGTTCCTCTAACCACCCCTGCCCTCCCGCTGCCACACTGGTTTTTGGTACTTTTTTTCCTGTCACATATCCGTGGGGCATTTTTTGTAGTATCCTTTTTGTTTCTCTACCTCGATGGTGGAACATAATAAAAGAACATCCAGCGTGGGATATTCAATGATTACGGACCACACCTGTAAAATAATTTCGCATGTAGCTACCTACTACTACGACGTGGCGACGATTCGAATATGCGGTATACACCCAGTTGTTGTTGTTGTTGTTCGCATTTTAATACTTTATTTTCGTAATATTCCAGTCCTTTGGATGGAAAAAGTATAAATCGTAGTCGAACAGAGCCGAAAAAAAGTGAGAAATTTTAAACACACGTACGTTTGCAAAATATGCAAGCGGTTTAATTTACATAAAGGATGAGATAAAAAAAAAATGGTGGAAAGGAGTAGAACCCAGAAAGGGTTTTTTGCGCTCTTGTTATTGTTATTGCGCAAGGTTTGCACTAAATATTCATCATACACGAGTACGTATGTATATTGAAAGAGTACCAAAGAAGAGGTGGCAGTTACAGTCGAAGTTCCTTGACTTTAGTTTTAATTTAAAGAACTTTGTTTAAATATTTAAAGTAGACACATGAGTGGATGGAGTAGCTTCAATAAGTTATTCATATTCATAGAATTAAAGAGCCTCTGCATGGCATGTAATTAAATTTAAGCCGACTTCAGAGGACTAATTAGCATACATGAAGGATCTATGTAGTTTTCTTCGTCTTCAGCAAAAAGTCACAGGCCTTTGGAAAGCTTTTTCATGACTGCAATCTTAATTCGGTTTACAATTACAAAAAGAAAACGATAACTTCGTTGATGACTGCTTTTGTGAACACAAAAGTTTTACGGGTGGTAGGGAATTGGTCACACTCTACGAAAGGATGAATGTTGTAAGGTGTACCGTGCCATGTAATTTAACCCACTTTCTCGAAAATGACTGAGAGTAGGTCGCTATAGTATGCCTTGGGCAGAACAATCGAATAAGAACGACGGGAATAAGGGAAGAGCTTGTTGGAATTGGAACGCATTGTCAAAATGGCACGTGGTCATGGTGGATATCCTAAGGTAAACAGGACCTCGGAGGGATCACTGGAATTCAGAGAAAAAAGAGAAAGAGACCCACTCAAAATCTAAATTCTGCATCGAGATTCACGACATGTTACAACAAAGGGAAAGTCAGACTTCCCGACGATCTACTTATGTACATATGTACATCCTTGTACGATATCTAACAAGTAGTTCGCTGATCTCAAAAACCAAACGGCAATATAAAGTACATACCTTACGGTCAATGAAAGACTTCCTCCTAGTCCGCAGGATTTTACTAGATACCAACACATATTTGCACCATTATCTAGTTGAAAAGATCTCAAAATACTTGGAATAAGTTTTATGTAAAAGGACTTCAGTCGCTAGGGGATTACAACAAAATCCGTTGGGACAAACCAAAGCTAGCGCGAAAAACCAGTCATTGACTATAATGGTAGAGTTTATCCGGTCAGAGCTGCATTAATGAAAGCGATGCAAAAGAGGCATCCGAGCGACGTTACAAAAGAGGAGAGATAGGAAGACTGTTTTATGTCCTTGTATCCATCTCCGTCCATCTATAATTGAGCTTGTAATGAAATTTAGTACGGCAGTCAGTTGCTCTACAAAAAATCTGCCGGAATATCGCTTGCAGATGAGATATATCCTTAAAGGTTAATATATTTGCTTAGTTACCTTCCATCAACGTGGAGTTGATTTGTCCAGCACTGAGAATTCCAACAATTCAGTCTGAGAATGTTGGAGTTTAAGTGGAAAAGAGTTGGAAATGACTTATGAGCAAAACGATGGCTGCCAATGCCAAAGGGTGCCCACAACTGTTATGGTCTTTGGCTCTGTACTAACTGCTTTCAACAGTTCTAGCCTCTATCCTCAGTCATACATGTAGGATGTCGCCGTAATTTTTGCTGATTCCTGCCTAGCGACTATCTGCTCTAAGACGCAGAATAATCTTAAACGTAATCGATGATTGGTACACAAGGAAGATGATATAACTTTACCCTCACAAAACTAAGGTTACTCTCCCCGCGAGGAAAACAAATTGACTGGATTGACTTAGCTTGTATTAAAGACATCACAGTCCCAACCTCCAGAGAAGGTAAATATTTTATATCATAGGTAGCAAGCTTTTCTGATCAAGCCTTTCAGAGTAGCCGTCAGTTTCTGGCAGT
Source organism: Blera fallax (assembly GCA_946965025.1). Classification (NCBI taxonomy): domain Eukaryota; kingdom Metazoa; phylum Arthropoda; class Insecta; order Diptera; family Syrphidae; genus Blera; species Blera fallax. The sequence goes on along the minus strand of OX337246.1, from coordinate 14,089,333 downwards.
GCAAAGTTGCTTTTGGTAATGCATGGAGCTTAAAAAGGATTCTATAGTTTCTCTACTTCTGCATATGCATCGGTTGCATAACAAGCTTTCTTGTTAATACTTGTACGGTATTACTTCTTTTGCCAAACTCCAAAGGATAATTTGTCTCACCTGTTTGCCTAACACGATTGAATCCGCTCATGCTTCGAAGAACGCTTCTCGATTTGATATCTAGTTGGTTGAAATACCCCACGATCCCTGTCGGTGACAGCTGAAACTCATTCGCGAAGTAACTATTAAAGGAAAGGGAATGCTGTCCTAATTTCATGGGTGGCTCCAGAAATACTCAGTGGTTTGGTACATCATTCAGTAAGCATGCGTATCTAATTTTCAAGTGGAGGCTTATGCAATTCTAATGGTATAGTGCTATATTGCGCAGCTTCACTTGCGAAATTTCTTTACATCTGGCCAAAATGTTGAATTCATTGAGTCTTGCCTAGGTCTTAGATCCTAATGGAATTTGAAGTAATGAGATCTCCGATGAACGCGCCAGTAGAGGCTCAAAGGAAGACTACTCAAGACTTCATCTATGTTTGCAATTTCGGTTGACGATAGGATTTGTCTATAGGACAACCGTCGATGGCATGACCCTGCTAGTTGTTGACAAAGCAAATAATTGCACCCGGGCATCTGTAATAAATCCACCGCCTTTAGCCTTTTAGCTAACGAACTGCCAAAAAAAAGCAATTAGTCCTAGGAGCGGATAGTGTGACCCACCTGCCCCTGCAGAGTGGCATCATAATGGACCTATCCTGGTCTAAGTGTACCTAATCGAGGGCCATACAACCAACTACCATACTTCTCCTTAGATTTCAGATTCCTTGCAGGCGTCCTTATAGACTACTTTTGGACATGATGTGGTGGTTGTTGATAATATGAACTCTTCATGTCCTTCTCCCTTCTGTCTGTTGGGTTTGTACAGTGGCTAGTAGTTGAGTCTGAGTGTTTCATATGAAAGTAGGAACATCCAAGAAAGTTCGTTTCTTGCATTTAATTGAGGCACGCAGTTTTTTTTTCCATCGCAATCAACTCTTTGCCACTCACTTTCAATTTCGCAATAGTTTTTCCCGAATGAGCTTTCGAAAATGTGGCAGACTAGTCACAACCAACCCATACCCGAAGGATGGTGTAAAAGTCTTTGATTGCTTGTGGATCTTGTCCTCAAGTCTCATGTTCACTCACAAAGCCGCTTTCATCGAAAACGTGTCACGGAAATCCAATGCGCTTGCAGCGGTTTCATCAGAAAGTCTTTTGTGCATTTCTAGCGTCTTAACTTGAAGGTATTCTATACCACACTTAGCTTAGCAGTTTCTGCCATAGAGTATCGGTGCAATTTCTGTGATGTACTTTTGTGTTTTGAGAAAGTTTGATAGCAAACTTAGGGGACTACCTAAGGCAGTATGTACTTTATCTTCCATCTCTTATAGACCTTCTCATTCAATGGATAGGTTTTATGATACACGTACAATGCCATACTACAACACTCAACTCCAAGTACCAATATTGATCGTAATTCCCAACAAATTGAACTTTGCTGTTCGTTAGTTTGCGCTTCTAAAAAAACAACTTTTGTCATCCCCTACCACTAAAAAAAAAAACAAAAAGTCCCTGAATGGATGACCATTGATGACGCCAAATGCCAAATAATTTAATAGCTGTTCATTTCGATTCCAATTTGTTTATTCAGACGGTTTTTCCATTCACGTAATGTAAATTGAATGCATTTGGCACATGGTAATAGCCATCTGTATCTATTAATACCAGGCTATCTGGTAAATTCCATTTTTTTGCTGCCATCTGCTCACCATTAAAAAAAAAAAAATGGTTCAAGTTACAACCCTCTGAAAATAAACACTCGTGACACTTCATTTTGTAGGATCTGTCCCTCGATGTACTCTGCACAAAAAAAAAAAAAAATACAAACGGCTAGACTATGTCATTGAACAAAGTATCTGGGTTAATACGTATCTGATGCAAAGAGATACACCACCTACACTTGTTCACTTTTGCTATTCATTTCAGACATGTCATAAAAAAAAATACTCCCTTCCCAGAGAGTTAAATTGAATCAAGCACTCCTTTCTAACGTTTAAAAGAAAAAAAATGAAAAAAATAAAAAATAAAAATGTTAAGCCTGCAAAGCTACGCAACCCCTCACAAAGGAACTTTCTGTGTGTCTGCCTAGTAGACTGACAGGATAGAAATAATCATTCACAAAGAGCATCCTTTTTGTTGGTTCTCCGTTTGCTCTTTAAATTACACAGTGGATACAAAAAATGGGAACATTTCTGTCACACTAGTGCAAGTTTCGGCCAACAGACAGCTAGACAGCAAAGAGTGGTGTTTGGTCCTGAATCAATTTTGGCCTCAATCAAAGGTCTCTCCTTTGACGGTTAAACTTTTGTTTTGTTTTTAGATATGTAGATCCGGGGTATCTAGGTATCTAACACCGGTTGACATGTCATTGCACTGATTTAAATCTTTCACTTATCGAGGTTAGGTACGTGTTTGTCCCTACAACCTGTGCTGGTTTATTTGTTCTCCGAGTAGACGGAGCTAAATATGGTTTTATCGATTTTTTTTTTTTTTATTCTATGGTGTGGACAATTAGTTCCGCCCTCGTTCAAGTGGACACTTTTAAATCGAGGACAGAAGTGTCCTTATTTCAATGATGTTGACATTTCTAATAAGTCCTCTGACATTACCCTATTCTCATATGTAGATATAATCGAGGTTGATAGGGTAGTGTGGTGGTCATTGTAGCGATAGGTTGTTTTTTAATGGCACTCAGCAAGAGGTAGTTTGTGGCATGGTTTTGAGGGGAGGCTATGAAAATAAAAGGAATCTTTAAACTGATGTAAACCTTTGTTGAAGAATAGAAAAGGGGTACCAAAGACGGAAAGGGGTTTTTTCCAATTCTAAACCAGCAAAATTGACATGACCTTTATTAGAAGCAGCAGAGTGTAGGCGCAAATAGTATGCCAAAGGTAGCTCCATACAAATGGATCTGTAATCGAGTGCTTACAACCCAAATGCGAAAGACTTTTCGAGAATTTATTCAACTCACCTGAGTCGACCTCAGGTTTCTTCCTCTTCAGGCAGCTTCTACAGAAGTCGTTTGCGAGGAGCCCCAACCTGGTGACGTCCATACCGATAATGCAGTTTAGGCTAGATCTATCTAGTGATGAGTAGTGCCATCTTCCATCTGCGATTGGTTAAATTAATAGTGTTGAGCTTGAGTAGCGGCTTAGCTGGAAGCGATAGACATACCGCGATTCGTCTTGTCGATAGGGTTGTCATCCCATCCTAGCGAATTCGTTGGCTATACAATTTCATAGAATGTATCCGCGGCTCGGCACGGAAATGAGGTAGATATTGGAATGCTTAGCCATCTTGTTAAGAGACAGGCAACAATTGAGGGCCGTTCCTGAGTTGAAGTTGACGGATTCCAGATATCGACTGTCAGTGAAAAAAAACTATGATATCCCGCTAAACTTTATCCACGACAAGGCTTCCTTTATTGCCATGATCTCTGCCTGCAAGAAGCAGTGATTAGGGAAGCTGAAGGAGATTTTTATGTTGTAATCAATGGAGAAGACACCCTACCCTCTCCTAATTCTGGTTAAGATCCATCTGTTTAGAAACACATGGATTCCTTTTGTAACCCAAACTCTCTTTGGCAATCTAGTCTGGAGGGTATTCAGGTTTCAAAGTGTTTGTAAAACAGAAGTTGTGGGAGAGTGCAGTCGATGGCTTGCGGAAGGAATTTAAGATCGTTGAGCCTAGAGGAGTGTCCAGTACGTAAGTAGACTAGACCACAGAGATATGGCCATCATGCGAGTGGCTGCACATGCTTCCACTTGTTAACTGTAGATAACTAAGGGTGGCAAGTGGAACAGGATTTCTAGAGCATATGTTTGGGTAGTTCAAACTCCAACAAATTCAAGATTTTGCTATCCGTTCATAATGACCGAGATGTCGTCATAGACAATTTTACGATTGGACTCTTTCTTTGGAACTTGGATCAGCAATCAATGTTCATTTGGGTCTCACGAAATAATAAAAATAATAAATCGGTGATAATCCTGAAGAACGGCTTCACTTTTCCTCTGCTTCTCTCACTGATAAGGCACGCGAATAACCACTAGGGCGAAAACGTTGTAAGGAAGTATGCAAAAAGAAACGCACTTTGGATGAGATACATTCACAAAAGCTCAAGTTGACACTATATAAAGCAGAAATATATCACTTAAAGTATTTCCAGCGAACGCAACTTTCCCTGCTTTACTGTGAACCATTGAAATTGGTACCCTCTGTAAAGACAAAAATTCCAACAAACTACGAATAAATATTCAAATTCCATTTAAAAAGCATAGTCATCCAAACAAATAAATTCTCGTTGTCATTGCGAACCAGCCATTTAGGCGCAATACCCACTTACCCACATATTTTCCGCAAAATTTCCCTCACCCCAAAACCGACTTCACTAAAATTAAAGACATAAATAAACTAATTCCTTCCTTGGAAGTGCACACACACACACCCACGCACATATTCATACATACACTGAATATGCAAATTTACCATACATATGTATGTCCTCGAACATTTCTCTGAAAACTTGATTGTGACCATAAATTGAATTCATGATCCTTGCAGAGATAGCTATGCCCTGCCATGCGAGCACAAAATTATCGCCCTACCCACAGAAATGTCTCTCACTGCCAGGACAATACAGTTGTCTTACCAAATCATAATTGTATTTATTATAACATTGAATCAAAACACAAAAGGACGATAATATGGCGTGTGAGGTTGGCTATCTCTAATTCAAGTTTTGATTTACTCGTACTTTCAGCATGGGTGGGCCGCCCACACATCACTGCAGGGATAACGACAAAGACGGTGCAGCACAGTAGTCTAATGCTAGCGTTGCAACTGTTATTTTGCTGGTAAATGTCTTAACTGTCAGTTAAACTCTCAGTTAACCAATAAATTGCATTCTCTTGTTCTGACAATGCCTGTAATTTCAGTCGTTCACTCCGATTATCCTTATCAATATAATCTCATGGATACATACGTCGTACATTGTGTCTACAATCTAATTACCTATGAAATGACATTATGCATTCAATATAACAATAGGCATACAACACACTGTTAAAAAGTAAAACTTTCACTACATACGTATCTGTATGTAACACAACAAAAGGACATAGCGCACCGGTACATGAATTTCACATATATTTATTTTCTTTTAAACTTTTGTTTGCTTATTATTTTGTTTTATTAGCCGCATTAAAACTAAAAGCATATGAATGCGACCAAGAAGAATAAGAAAAAAGCAAAAAAAGGATTATTCACTATGCACAACTAGCAAGGATATGTGAAAAGCATACACAAAAAGAAACGAAAACAAGCACACACATGCACAATGCAAAACTTTTGTCTACAGGCAGCAAAAATATTTTCCGATCCTTTATATTTCTTTTGTCTTATTATTAGCTCTCGTTCTTGCATCTACAGGATTTACATGATTTTATTTTGAGGATAAAACAACACAAATTGAATGGAAGAAGAAAAACAAGAAGAACTACTACGGGGAGAAATTGGGAGGAGATTGAGAAGGCGAGAAAAGTTTTTCAAGGGTTTCGGATATAAGGATCCTTTCATGTGTGTAGGATGATGACGATACGGTGGCGGGTTGCTTTGTAGGATAAGAGTGTGTAGTGGGAAAAAAGCATGTGTTTTATTGGTGCTTTGTGTGAATTGTGGCAAGGATAAGCTTTTGATAATTATGGTTTATTGCTTTTGTGGTGTGATTTTGCGCTAATGTTAAAAATAAATCAGGCTTTGTGTTCTCGTTTATTCTAGTTCTAAAATTATTTTTTTCTCAATTTTTTTTTTGTACAGAAAAGGACTTTTTTTTTTTGTTATTAGCAAATTGTAATTACTGCTAAGTAATCTGAGGTAGTTGTAGTTAGTAGTAGAGTGTGCATATTTTGCAAGTGATTTAGAGGGAGTTTTTTGGTTGATTTTTTTTTTTTTGGATCTTGTGCCTGAAGTAGTCCTCGAGAAGGAATTTAAATTTAAATAAAGTAATATACACAGGAAGAAATGAAACAATGGTTAAATAGTATTGAAAAAGAGTTCATCAGTTAAGTTTAAATAATTTTTAAAGATATGGACGCGCGATAATAGCAGCCACAACTCAAGTATCGTCAAGCTAGCAACTCTAGACGTAAAAACGCTTTTAACTCTGCCATGTGGAGTAATATCCTGCACGCTGTAAAAACCGCCAGGACCTAGCTCCTCGTTACCATTCCTATATTTTTTCACACAAATGGAAGGGGCCTACAGTTTAAAGTCATATTCGAAAAACGACTAAAGAAGCTTTCTCATGACTCACGGACAAGTTGTCAACAATCATGAGGTGGAATTGTGAAAAAATTTCAAATGTATTCTGAACCTCGAAACATCCCATGGGAAGTCCAACTCATTTACGACTGAGCCACGGTTTGTGGAATATTTCCTAGAATAGAATCCTCCGACGATATCACATCAGTGACAAGCGCAGGAGACACTGAAGTCCACTCCTGGGTGCTGGACTATAAACTAAGGTTAGAAAAAGAGAAAACAGAGATAGATCTGCTAACTAGGAAGCGCAATCCCAGGATTTTTGAGATGCTGGTAGGCATGGAGACTATAACGACCAATGTTGCAGTGACGTGCTTAAGAGTCAGGCTGATATAGAGTACTCTACTCTCCTGTATGGCGCTGCACTATCAATCAAGCTCAAGCAAGTGACGGGTGCATCTAATATCTGCTGATTTCAGAGAAGCTCTGGATTTACATTCATGCTTAGCATTAACAGAACATTTGATTCCTCAATGTACACTCGAATACTTGACTTGATTACATAAGCACTCCGTTTCAGGGACAGAGGAAAGGACCTAGTTTTTGATGCATTGAATTCGATGTGGTTTCATACCTCGCTGGACGATAGCATCAAGTCAGAGTTAAGTTTGGAAGACAGGAGTACTGTGTCCGCTCGGAGTTTTCAAAAGAGGCTTAGACCTATTATTTTGATTTTGTTCGAAACATGCTTTACTTGGAATGAAGGAAAGCATTCGGTTGTATAATTAAACCTGTAATCGTTTCCGCAGGGGCATCACTAGATGGTGTATTATGTTGCCTGACGATAAATAGGTTCAAGCCCTAAAAGCGAACAGCAACCACAGTCACCAAACATCTTACTCTCTCCAACTACTAAACCAAAGAAGGAGTTGTTGCCTGGTAGTAAATATAATGGATCTGAGTATTTCGGGGATTTGGTTGCCCAAGATCGCACTTTTCTGTAAGCTAATGCCAGACATTGACACAATACAGACCCGCTGTGTTCTCCTCATCAAGGAATGGTCATAGATGACGCATGAAGTTTCCATATCCTGTGAGCGTCTGAACTAATCATTTGAGTTTTTCGCTCACGATACTTAGAATGTTCCCCATGGTTACGTCGTCAGGAATTTAAAGCCCTTTGGTCTGACCTACATTCAGTCACAGTTGACAACTGTTCGCAGTGGTCAGCGATGACTTTTTTTCTCAATCAAGCTTGCCATCATTCCTTTGCCTACTACAGGAAATGGTACTGGACTAAGAAACTCTGAGGCTGGCCCCCTCTTTTTCTTGTTCTTTGATCCTTACGTGTCCATTCGTCTGAGTGAGTATCAAATGGTTACGAAGTGTACATTCATTGAGTTCCTGTACTTATTCCGAAGCAAAGTAGCGGATCTAATATCAGTCTGCGCCATTCGTTTGATTACGGTTTGATTGTCCAGTGCTATTAAGTTATTCTCTTCAGTCACTAGACCCTCCTGCTAAGCAAAACATATCCTTTACCTCATCACTATATCATACCAGAAAATGGCGTAAAATACTTGAATACTATTGTGGCAATAACCATAGATACTGCCTAAATTTTTCCCAAGTCATGAAAAATATCCTGACTAGAGATTAGCGTACATACTAAGCTTTAACTACTCCAGCTACCTAGGCAGGAAGTCACTTAGTGTAAAATGAAAAAAATGGTATGTACCGAAACAAAGCATATCAACGATCTAGGATTGATAAATTTCAATATTTCCAAGGACCAGCTTCAAAGGGTACGATGATAAAGTGTCCTAGACTCATAGGTATTGTGTGACACCCTGAAGCTTTCTGACCAAAAGCCTGGCGCTAACCTACTGATTTACATATGTATTTGGTTTAGCAGTGGATTGCATCCAGACACACATTTTTTCAGGTCGCTGGTGAAGAGCTAAACAACTATTTACAGATCCTTACTCCTTATATGATAATCAGATAATTCATTGCAATTACAACTCCTTTCCAATACCATTCAGGATACATAACGTCCAAAGAAATTTAAAAAAAGCTCTGGTGCTCAAATAAAATAAAAAATAATATTTAGAACGATCTTAAGATTTAATTATAAATAATGTTAAAAGATTTTACACAAAAAGAGTGACGAGAATATTAAATGAAAAAATATTTATCTTAAAACAATTTGATTTAGTGTCTAAATTTTAAGAGCCTTTGTCATTTACGGTGCTCTATATGGTTCTACGTTCAGCACACACTTTGAACAAGAAAACGGATTTTGTTTGTTGTAAAATTAATTTTGATACAAATACAGTAACAACACCTTTGACTACACCTGCAACTTTTGTTTGCATAGGAACTGCAATCGTCACAATGAACATACTAAACTAACAGGACAGCAAAGGATATTGGATTTTTTTTTTTTTTAAATCTAATGTTTGTAAGCAAAATTTGCAGGTGTAACCGCAAAGGTTAGGAAGGAAAACACACACACTTAAAAAACATTTGTATGCGAATTGTATCTTTTTGTCTGTGTACGATGGATTACAAATGATTGATGTTCAATGAAAACCATAAACTCTCACTTTTTATAACTAAACATAAAAATAAATAAATCTAAGAATCTAATTCTTCTCTCACTCTCTTTTTTCTTTTGTTGTTTAAAATTTCGAAATTTTTGGTTGTTTTGTGTCTCTTTTCTGTATAAAAATGTTTTCGTGTAATTTTTGTAGAAAAAATAATTCAAAATAAAATCGAAGCTTGTACTCTGAACATGTGTTTTATATTTCTTATCGGAAATAAAATTAAAATTCAAAAAGCGTATATTTTTATTTTTTTTTTCTGAGTTACACTATGAAGCGATCAATTTACTTCAACTGTAGTAAAAAAAAAAAAAAAAAAGTACAAAAATTAACTGAAATTTCAGTTGAAACCTCTTTTTATGAAAAGTATTATCCAACTGAATGGGGGCGGCTGTTTTTAATGATGTTTTAAAATCAAATTAAATTCACTAAATAAACAACAATTTTTTTTTAAAACAGCCAATCGAAATTTTGCTTTCAAAAGCCAATGAAACCACACAAATTAAAATTACACCACTCTTGCAATTCTTTTTTTTTCTTCTTTTAATTTGGAAATCTAATTTTTTTTTCTAAACGACAAACATTTAGAACGAAATTTTCGATAGAAAACATATCCATGAAGTTATAAATTTAAAAATAAAATAAAAAAGAAAGGAATTAAATTAAACCGTTTAATTAACAACAGCGCGACATATGAATGGAGTAAGAAATTAGTTTATTAAAAAAAAAATTAAATATCTAAAAATGTTTATATACTTTGCATAGTTTTTCTTTTTTTTTTAAGTTTTAATCTCATGTTTATATCAAGCATAAAATACTCACGGAAGTTTAAAAATAATAAAATATATATTTTTTATATTTATTTTCTTGTATTGTATTTAAGTGGATATTTTGGTATTTTTTTGTTAAATAATATCATGGTAAATTGGTATTATTTTTTTTTTTTAATATATTTTGCTTGGGGATTCGGTTTTGTTACGTTCATATTACACGCATTATACATAAAGAATATATGGAATAAAAAACAGACGATATTTTTATTAAGAGAGTATAGAGAAGATTTTTGATATCGTACCGTTTCGCTCACCTTCTTGTCCCACTGCAGGACATATGGCACCGGATGATCGTTGGGGAATTCGACGTGACAATTGAATATGACACCTTCACCGAGGATTGCTGTAATGTGTACAGCATCTTCTGCTAGAAAGAAATTCGAAAAGTGATCGAAAAGAAATGGAGTTAGTGGGGTAAGTGAAATATTTTATCGAATAGTTAATAAAAATTGTGATTTGAAATTGTCCTAAGTTAATTGACTTATCTGAACTGCACGTGCTTAAATGTTATAATAAGGACCGCAATCGTAAGAATGGTGGTGGATTCAGTTTTTCAATTCAACTCCTAATTCATTCAAAATGTGATAAAATTTGTACTACATTGTAAGGTATAAATGTTGCGATTAAGTACGCAATCAAATACACCCAAAGGCTCAGCCGACAATCTCTTGATGAAATTCTCGATGGCATCATTCCTATAATTCCTCCTGTTACCCGCTAGATCTCTATTAGATATCCGCCTTAAGCTCATGAATTGTTTATGGTTTATTGCCATGTACCCGTGTTTTAAAAAAATCCCAAAGAGGAAGTGTCATAGTGTCAAATCCCACGGTCTTATGAGCATTTTTTGAGATTACACGATGTGGAAACTGAATTGTTAGTGTGACGCATGCTGCAACCACATGTCTTTAAGACCAAATCAATCAATTTTGGTCGAAGACATCAGTTATCATCATTCTGTCATGCAAACCATTCACTGCAATCGCATTTTTTGGCGGGTGTTTAAAAAAATTACGATCCAAACTCTCCACCAAGATGTCTGAGCTTTTTGCTGAATCACTCTTGAGTTCTCCGTACCCCAAAATCTGACAGTTTCGCTTTAGAAATTGATTAGTGTTCAACAATATTTTAAAAATTCCACAAAGCTGCCGAACTGATTCAGCAAAACTTTTCCAAATTTGATAATAATTTTGAGCAAACCACAGTGCTTCTCTTCTCTCTCTCTCCTCCTTTTCAGACATTGATGCATTATGGATTTCTCCACACTTATTCCCTAAACCGAATACCAAGCTTTAACATAAGCATCTGTTTGAAAGTATACTGGTTTATCGACTGAGTTTTCACCCCGTAATACACCAAAATCAAACTTCTTCTGCTAGCTAGTGCTGGACATTGTATATTATGTAATGTGTGCCGATATATATATGTATATATACATGTCGTGTGTGCACAGTTTCAGTAAAGGAAAGTGAAGACTAGAACAAAGCAATGCTCGAAAGCTCTTACATCCGTTGGTGGGTCACTTATCCCGTGCCCGTACGTGGACGCTTCTGTTGCCCATACATCCGATGACTATTCCTTGACAAATGTATCCAGGCCTAATAGTATCAAAAAAAGAGATATTGGCTCGCAGGCTCGGTCTCCAGACTTCATGCTTTGAGGTTGTCTAAAAGGATAGGCTTACGAGAATAATTTCCATATATTGGCCCTAGTACTACAAGCTTTAGAAAAAGTGATGGAAAGTTTTATCAAACTAAAATGGTGGTCACCCAAAGGATATTATATTCCATTCTATGTATGTACATAAAAAGTAGCAACGATAAAGCTAAGACATTCTTCTAGTTCTATTAAAATTCGTTAATCAAATCAGAAGTTGCGCCCATGGATGTGGTAATTTACTTACTAGTAGTCCGGGCTACCAATATGCACGATTCGTAAACTGGAATACTCGCCGTGCCATGTTAGAATTACGCCTACGATACTAATTCACATCCAGTGCACTTCTAACACTCTCCCCGTGGGACTGCCATTGTCGCTAACACCGTCCACAAATCAGGGCAGTATAAGAGAACCGACTTGACAACTCTGGACACCAGAGTCCGTCTAGGGCATTCAGGTCCACCGATGTTTGGAAATTGCCTGTAGTTGTGCAGGGTTCTTGCTCGAGTATTCCGCGTGGATTTTAAACTTTAATCTACTGTCGAGCCTTAACTGCTTCCTTGGGTCTCGTCAGCTCTACATTTCCTAAGTCCTCCAGTTCCGAAAAGAAGTAACTCCCAAGAGTCCTCATTCTTATGACGGATAGGGCAGGACAACCACACAGCAGATGACGAACAGATTCAATATCTTCTTCGTCCTTGCAATTTCTGCAAAAATCGTTATGTAGCGCACCGAGTCGTTCTGCGTGAACGCCGATAGCACAGTGTCGGGTAATTATGCCAGAAACAACCCGTGCGTTATAACGACTAAGTTTTACCAGAGAGGTTGATCTCTTCTTGCTGAAGGCTGGCCATAGCGCCCTGGCCGTTGCGCATGTTTCCAAATGAACCCAACGTCTGTTTGCTCGACTGATGGCTTCATCTTCTATCTTTTTCCGTCAGGAACTGATTGGGGTTATTACAAAAGGGAGGGCCCGCGATAAGTGCAGCGCCGATCCTTTCCTAGCCAGCTCATCAGCCTTTTCATTTCCTTTGATATCCATGTGTTTGATATCCATCCACCCAGCAGAGGGTCACCGCATTGGCTCTAGATATCTCGTTTAGAAGAGTACTTGCAGATTCTCACAAGCCTCGACCTGATTACCGCGGAGTCCAGAGCCTTAACGGCTGCCTGGCTGTCTATATAGACAGTGATCGTCTTGCCAACGATATTACTCTCGCGAATAATTTCAGCAGCCTGTATGATGGCTGTGACTTCGGCCTGAAAGACGCTGCAGTCGTCGTGAATTCTAAAGGAGTGGTTTATTCCTAGGGCTTTACAATAAACTCCGGCTCCCGTACCAATGTTCATCTTAGAACCATCGGTGTAGAATGCCAGCTCCTTTTTCATGCTCTTACGGTTCTTCCAGTACATTCTGTTAGGAATTCTTGTAGCGAATCTCCTTTCAAAAGCTAATATCGGGTTCATGTGATCAGTTTCCGTCGACCTGTTGTTAGTCTCCCATCGAGACAAAATGGATGCATGACCCTAGAGGCTCGATGACCATAGTCCACCTTCTTTTAGTCTTACCGCGGTTTTGACAGCCATACTGCTACAGTATAGATCAAGCGGAATGAAACTAAGCATGGTTTCCATTGCCGCTGTCGGTTTTGTTCTCATTGATCCCATGACTCCGATACACGCTGCCCTCTGGATTTTGGTGAGGTTTGAGAGCTGGTATTGCTTCTCAAGTACCATCCACCATACTAATGAACCATATGTGAGAATAGGTCTTACCACCGCCGTGTATATCCAGTACACCACAGCTGGTTTAAAACCCCACGTGTTACTGAACGCCTTCTTGCAAGCATAGAAGGCTACGCTTGCTTTTTTGATCCTACAGTAACGTTGTAGTATTCTACCCCCTCGTCAGTTTGGTACCTCACCTTTCTTTTGGTAAATTAGTCTGTAACTTTATTCAACAAGTAGTATGGAGTATCCATACTGCCCAACTATCTCATGACCAATTTACCTAGGTAAAGGCTAATGCACGGTCTTTTTTTCTCTCATCATAATTTTTTTCCTTTGATCACTCCAGCTGCTGTGTCTACTGCCCCTTTTATGGCAGCTATGGTAGAATGCGATTTTCTGAATTCGACCTGACAGTGATCCTTTCGCCTCGGCTACCATGAGCAGTCTGTTATATATTATTCATCCAACGATCTTTCCCAAAGTGCCAAGTAGATATATTGGGAGAAGTGATGATGGTTCTCCAGGTGGCTTGTTTACTTTTGGTTCAGAAAAATGTCTTTCTCTATACACTTTTGCTACAATTTCCACTGCTTTATTGGGGATGCCATCTAGTCCAAGCGCTTTATTGTTGCCTATCTTCCTGCAATTCGATTAGATTGGAATTTCCGCTAGGGCTTGTCATCTCATGTTTACAAGAAAAATAAGTTTTTGAAGTATCGAAGGGCTTTACACCCTAGTTTTCACACAGTATAGTTTCGTTTTGACTTTAATACGAAGGACGCTACGCATGCAGCAGATGAGGTCCTTAACACGTGCCTTCTTTTAATCGCACTCTATAAAGCTCCTCCCTTAAATCGATATGTTACTTTTCGGATTAAGCATATGCCGCACAACAAAATACATTTATCAGCTTTCCTCATGCTTTTAGTCTAAAATAAAATATTTATATCATGGTTCTTCACTAACGTAAAACCTAAGAGGATCATAAGTTCTGGCAAGCCTCTTCTGGATGAAAAGTAATAATCAATCTGATCTTCTTCAAAACTACTTCTACGATGTGTGTACCGCAAGTAAATGTACATTTGCATCAAGATGCACACTTCAAGGTAAAAGGAGACACACACACTTTTCGTGATAACACACATACTGTTTTAGATAGAATTGCAATCACAAATGAAAAGTGCTTGCACTAGTAAGGATGCATGCAATCATGCATTCATCTAAGTAAATCATCGAACAACAATACCAGCTCTCAACAAACAACAAATTGAACAACTAGATTCATCTTTTCATTCACTGACACCTGACAGGAAGATAATCAACTGGGTATAGAAAACCTTGGGTGAGTTTGATACACGGAGAGCATACACAGATATACGAGTATGTATGTATATACAAACGCACATTATCGTTGTCGTCCTTTCGAATGAATAGTACCTCGATTTCCTTTTGCACTAAGGTGCTTCCGTAACAGGAAAACACATCACCTACATGTACTCTCCACCATCACTTGGAGGGTCATTTGTACCACTGAAGTGCTGTAAATTACATCACGTTACGGTGATTGGGTGTATCCATCTATGACACAATAGAATTTCGAATACATACACAAGATTGAAAGAAAAAATAAAATAAAATAAAACTCGTACATACCTACCCCTCGAGATGTACACAGAATTTTAAAGGGGACCAACAACAACAGCAAATATCCCCACGCCACTATCAATTTGTCCAAGTTAATTCAAATCGAGTTCATGGCGCTATCCCAGTTTCATCGCTCCCAATGGCCTTGTCCGGTAGATAGAGCGTACACACACATACGAACTAAGTCCATTGTTGGCAACATACCGTAGCTACTACATATGTATGTATGAATAGCCATTAATTAAGTAAATTTAGGTGAACCCCTAACTGACTTTAACAACTCGTTTTGAAATTAGCCCCAGATACGGGTGTTTTTTTACGTAGCTCTGTCATATCGCCAGCTTCAACCCTCTTTGCGTCTGTTGCAAGTGTGGTTAAACTTACCCCACATTGGAGTTGGTTATGGCACGGCGACGACCAGCGCGCTAGTGACGAAAACAGTAAAAGTTTCCCAGTGAATCATAAATTTTCTGCTCTAATTATTCCCTTACAGAATTGTCCTCATTCTTTACAGCACCGCACCGCACCGCGCAGCCACTTGTCGTCACAGTTTATCCCTGTCTATGCGCGCCTTAACCCCGCCAAACATACTGAGAGACACACATTTCCACCAATCCTCGGGGGTAATTTAAGCCATGCGATTAGGAAGGTATGTGCCGGGGTAAAGCGGGTAACGTTGAGAATTGTGAGAGTACCTTGAATTCCCCAGTGCTTGTGTCAACCCTCGATTTTAAATTTGTACACACACCGGCAGGATGCCACAGTAGTGCCATCTTCTTCTGCACATTTTATACTCGTATATTCACAGAAAGAGCGCCTCCGGTGGGTATGCGTAAAATGTATCATTTCATCCCCAACCCCCAACATACCCTCAATATGTGGGAACATAGAAATTTCGGATTCGTTCGCATGCTAAATAATAAAACACTTTTGATTTATACGACGACGAATCCTTTTAGTTTTTTTGGGTTCCTTTCTGTGATGGAGAAATGTGTTTCATCTTTAATTTGCTTTCATCTTGGATGAAGAGGCGACGGGGAACGGGTATGTGTGTGTGGGACAAATGATAGAATGAAATTAAAAGTAAAGTCGAGTGGAAGAAGAATAGGAACGAGACTATGACGACAACGAAGACACATTTCGCTAACTTGTATGTGCAATTAAGTTGGGTTGTCATCACTCATCCTGTACCGTCTTTTAGGCAAAATTAAATGATCCCTGGTGGGGTGCAAACAAAAATGTCGGTTTTATTTGAAATGCCATCCTTGAGGTCGACCGAAATGTGCATTTTATTTGGGTTTTAAATTAAAACTTGGAATTGGTAAGAGTAAGGAAATTGTCTGCGCTATTCTTTGAGTGCAGTTAGTCGGAAGTGTTAAGCATGTGGATACTTGAACACTTTTCTGTTGAGGCAAACCCTTGTTCTTTGTGATTTTAGCTCACATAAACGTCGAAGGTTTTTTGGAGACCGCTAAGATTTCCTTTAAGGAGAAATGAAATGTTATCCTAAGTACTTGTTCCATCTTAAGA
This sequence comes from Blera fallax, assembly GCA_946965025.1. Lineage (NCBI taxonomy): Eukaryota > Metazoa > Arthropoda > Insecta > Diptera > Syrphidae > Blera > Blera fallax. The sequence continues at coordinate 14,072,934 of OX337246.1, read as the reverse complement.
ATCGTAGCGTCTTATTGCCCGCAATACCGAACATATTACTTGAGGATTGCTGGGCTATTCTTGTTGACTTATTTAAAATTTCAAAGTAAAGATTTAGACTGTTATCGTCAACTACGAGTCTGTGTTTTAAGACCTTTTGAAAGGCAGACTTGAATAGCATCGAGTGGATGTGACCAAATGGCCACGACTGCAGAGACCTTCATTTTCTTGATTTAATATCCTCTTACGCAATGCATACGATCAAGTTTTTCTTTTCTCTTTCCAACAGCTGGAGACGACTTCAGAGAGAAAGTAGAGAGTTTACACCAACTCCTTTCCTAGATTCAGGCAGATGAGTGTAAGCCCGATGAATGGAATCTCACCAATGGTTGCCTGATCCACAAGAAAGAAGACCCGCTCAACTGCGCCAATTGCTGAGCTATAAGCCTCCTCAAACCTCAGCATTCGGGTACAGGATATTATCTGCCATATTGTGCGAACGCCTGAAATCCTTCGCCTGCAACCTGATTGGCCCTATCAGTGTGGTTTCAGGACAGGAAATTCCATAGTCGATTAAATTTTCGCACTTCGGCAGAAAAGCCGAGAAGTCCAATCCGGACCCACCATCTTTTTATCGATTTAAGGCCGCATATGACAGCATTTATAGAGACGAGCAATACAGAGCCATGTCTAGCTTTGGCCAAACTCACAGAGACCTTCGATGTCAAAAATTATGAAGACAAAGTGATACACTGTCATATACGTTGTATGTTCATACTATGTAGATGGACACTGTCGAAAGCAGATGAAGATATCCTTGGTCGTTTTGATAGAAAAATGTTCCATAAGATGTTCGGTACTGTTTGTGCTGAAGGCCTTTGGACGAGAAAATTCAACGAAGCAGCTTACGAGCTGTACATTGACTTCGACTTACTTAAAAAACAGTGTTTCAATCGCATAAGATGGTTAGGACATGTAGATCGAATGGACATCAACGCTCCGGCCCGCAGAGTCTTCGAATCTAACCCGGACGGACATCGCAGTAGAATATGACGCGTGTCGTGCACAAGTCGAAGGGGACCCCAAAAAACTTGGAGTTAGTTCACCCTTAACTGTAGCACCACCTAAATAATGTAAGCAAGTATTTAGGATAAGTATTTGCATGTAAGCAACTGAAAAGAACTCTATTGAGATGTGACATATTCCAGGGGACTAATCAGAACCTCAAATGAAATATTTCCATCCATTGGCGAAAGGCAACCTTTACCGTAACATCTAGGTATCCGCACACCCATTCTTCGTTTCCAATCATAATTCATTTCGACACAACTATATTTTATTACTGACACCCTCCTGTACACACAAAACTGTACAAAACAAGATAAACTAGGATTTGAAATATCGTCCTTTCTATGTTTAACTTTTAAATAAACATCCCTCACATTGCTGTCATCATGTGTATTTCGATTGTGTGGGTCTATTAATTTAATTTAATTCTTTTTTTTCATGTTTGTTGCTGTGATTATCCTTCGGCCATTACCGTAGCCCCGATCAAATATCAATTTTTCGCCTCCGCATCTAATTCATTTTAAATGGACCAAAATACTTTGTCGGAGCAATTTTTCTTGTCATAACCAGATGATAAATTTCGGCAAAAAAAAAAGGAATTCAAAATCCACAATACATCTCGTTGCGAGTGTATTGATCAATAAATAATAGGATTTGCGTTATCCGGCGCGCGGTTTCGATTATTTTTCATTTACTAAATTGATTCGAAATACCATGCAGTACACATGTTTTGGACACTTAAGCAATTAAGTATTGAGGGTGGCAGGCATTGAGTGAAATTTATGAAGCCTCTGGGTTGTGTACAGATATGAGTACTCTTTTATGTACATAACGCGTAATTACAACATATTCATTCGGTTGTGATGTTTAAATTGAATGGTTGGACAGGGAAATCCTTTGGATTTATTTAAGATAATTTTTGATTAGGATATCAGCTGTTTGATGAAGAATGTCCTGGGAAATAATTCAAAATTCAGATCACTTGGCGAGATATGTTATTCTTTTCAGCTCTTTTCGTTGGAGTCTTAAACAAGGATCTACCCCTCATTGGCCTGAGGTGCGAAGGGGGGTATAACTGGCACATCATGAAGAAAAATACGAGCTATTAAAACCGTGGGTGCAAGTGATCCTAATGCTGGCGACCACAGCAAACGAAATAAGGACATTCAAATCTGCATTTGTTCGAACTTTTAATAGGATATGTTCAGCTGAACAATAAATAGACGCCGTAAACCGCAATAAAGCAAACATCAATGCAATTGAAGAAATGGCGTAAGACCTTGAAAGGAAAGCAAGCGTAGCTCTCTAAACCTGAAAAAGGGATTCAGAAATACGTAGGGCTTTCATGTTTTTCTGGCTGTACATAGCGATTGTAAGACTCATTCTTACATATGGCTTGCTAACATGGGTCAATGTACTTAAGAAGCAAACCCAGCTTTCAACCTCACAAAAGTCTAGAAATAAATGCGTACCTGTATCAAGGGATCAATTAGAATAACACCAACAGCGGGAATGGAAGCTAGAAGAAGACCGAATATGGACATCGAACCCCTCCAATGGGTGGCCGCAATAGGAGATACGGAAACCGAACACTTGAACCATGTGCTAGGATTTGAAAGCAGTTTCGCTATCAGAATTCCTGACAGCGGTTACTGGCAAAGCCAAAGAATCAATTAAAAGGAATTAGCCTTCTAGACCGACGGTTATAAAATGGACGTTAAGCCCTATGAATAAATACTTCCTTTAGGTTTGACGACCACTGCAGTGTCTTCCAAGTCAAAATCACTGCCATTATCGAGGCTGCAGAGATCGTACGTGTGAGCAATATATGTGGTATACGACAACTGCTGATGTAGACAGTCAAGCAGCCGTTAAGGGTCTGAACTCTGTAGAACTGAAAGTCACTTTTAAGCTAGATAGATGCAGTGATCCTCCGCTGGGTACCAAGGCATACAGATATCCCAGATTGCTTATGAAGGAATCCTTATTAGCCAACTCTGGGTTAATCTAGACAAATATGCTACCGGCCTTTGGCAAGAAGAGATCGATTTCTCTGGTGCAACTTAGTCGTCATAATGCACGAATCTTCTCCGGCACAACTACTGGGCATTATTCCTGGTGGTCATGCGAAACGCCTCGGTGTACAGCATAAGGACTATTGCAGAAGCTATAGGGAAGGAGAAGAAATTGAACCAGTTCGTCACCCGCTGTGTACTATCCCACTCTATCTGTCAGAAGTATGAACACTCTTGGTAGTTACTTCTTCTTGAAACTGGAGGACTTAAGTAATGTTGAGCTGATGGATCTCCTGAGATTCATATCACTCTCTTGGTGGTTCTAATGCAGGGGTTATACCTTATTTTTTCCCTTTTCACAGTTCCCCGAGTTAAATTAATTGGGGATGCCGAAATTAGTTTAACTCGTCTATATAAATGCTATCATAGGTGGTCTCAAAGTCGATGACGAAGTGATGAATATCAATACAAATATTTTTGATTGTCTTCAGGCTCTGCAAATGTGTAAGATCGATGGTAATTGTGAAGTTTAATGGGACTAAGCCGATCTATTTGGTGTCAGATAAAATCTTGTAGGCGATGGTCAGAAGAGGTGTCGTGGTGCAGTGGTCAGTGAGTTGAACTACTCCGTGAAAGGTTTGACGTTCGAATCCTAGAAGCACCAAGATACCAAAATTTATCCCGACGCGTTTCAGATATGGCTGAATGTCTCTTCTATTTGTGGAGAAAAATATAACATGCACAACACAATTGGTTGCGAGAGTCTAGGACCTGGGCCCCACTCGGTCTGTTGCGCCAAATATTTGTATTTTTGCATGTTTTCTACCAGATCACGTCTAACTGCTGGAAATAGTTCGGCAGACAAGCTATCCAGCAGAGCAGCGTTATTGGACTTAGGTTTGGATATTGCCATTCTCACTTCATTTTGTCAGAAGGGTAGAAAATTTGGTTAAATGGCTGGTTTGCCGAAAAGCGAATTTTAATCTAAATCGTAGTTTTTCTACATTTTCAGCGCTGACTAGAGACTCTCCTGCAAGGTTTCCTTCTTCATCTTTGAAAAGTTAAACACATAGTAGCATCTCCCTACAACTTCAATCACGGTGAGAAGCTCTTTTAGTCAGTTTTACGAGCTCGCGTCCTTTTGGACAGCGGAACTTTGTATGCCTTATGTTTTGATTTCGGCAATTTGGGAAACACATCCCATCAGTTGCGGAAGCCTTAAGGGCTGAAAGTAGACTCCTTTTTGATACAAGTTTGAAAGCAATTTACACAGTAATCAGCCTATATTTCCTCACTGAGCTACTAGATGCTATTTCAGAAATCGATAGAAATCTACCTGCATTCCCAGCATTATTAATAATCTCCCCTATGCACACAAGCAAAGCTGCCCTCAACAATGTTTGTTGTACGCTTCAATATTCAAAATCTAAAATTAAGTACCCTCAACTCTTCGGGTTATAATTGAAGTGGGAACTTCTATTATCTGGCACACTTTCGGGTTATGAAGATGACGTGACATTTAGTACTAAAAATATACTCCTATACCTGGACATCGTCGTGGTCCTTGCATATATATATGTACATATGTAGTAGATATTATCGTCACCACCCCCTACTTAAGTTCAACAGCATCGCGCTTTAGTAGTGCCAACCCTCCATCCCTTGACTGATAAAAATACCCATTGACTCTTTTTCCAAAGGAAACCAGGGAAAAGATGGCCTCCCGACGAGAGTAGGTTAAGTACATACACGTGTGTTTGCAGCTCTCACTGTATAGTGCAGCCGAGTGTCCCATTAGGAAAATGTGAAAAGCTGTCATCATCACTATCACCATCCCCATCATCATCGTCATCATTACGATATCCATTAGCATCGGCGACATTGTCAGCTGCATCAGCAGTTTCTCTACGATGTGACGTCTTACAACACCACCACCACCACCACCACAACCACCATCACCCATCATAAGCAGTTGACATTTATGCACTTGTATAATGCATATGCACATATGCAAGCTCCTTACACAGGCATGTGTGCAATTATCTGCTCTAATTAACTGCTCTGCACGATTATCAGTTTAACAAATAATAATAATTACAATGTTGCCAGTAGCTTCATAAATTTTACTGTGTCTGTGTTCACTGCTTTAGGTGTACATGGAGGCGTGTGTAAGCAAGGATTTGTGTCCTCTTTTGGTTGAGATTCTAGTAATAAGGTTAAGATGTTGCAACTTTATCATCGTAGTGCCTGTCGAGTAAACACTTATTAAGATTCCAAATAATGAGGGAAGGCGACACAAAAAGAAAGGATTGAGGACACTCATCAAGCGGTCACCCGAGTTGATTGCAATTTTTCAGTTTTTTCAGTTTTTCTGTTCCTGGCTGGAAGATAAAGTTAACAAAGGGAAAGAAGCTGTTGAAAGTTTTCCATGGATGCAATAAATTTCCATAAAAGGAGTTTTTTTCTTTTTATTATTATTTTTCTGGTGGAAAATGGAAAGGAAAATGAAAGATAGCAAAACTTTCTCTAGACGGTCATTTGTTCTTGGTTCTTTGTTATTCAGCGGTCTGCGAGTACAGTAACGCCACTGCACTACAATGTTCATTTCATTTAAATTTTTTGCATTTATATGATATTTAAATAAAATCCATAGTCGATAGTCTAGTGGTGGTTGCTTTTCTGTAAAGTATAGTACCCGTCGTTAAACTGTCAGACAAAACTGAATTTTGGGCCATTTGCCACCTTGATTTCACCGACTTTATACTATTTAGTTTGCTCCCAACCCGTAGACGGTCCCTGCCAGAGGTCCATCCTCTTCGATCCAGGCCACGCTGCTTCCAGTTTTTTAGAGCAAGCGCTTTGGCATCCACAATAGCTTGGTCCTTAGAACGGAGGTTTGGTCTCCCTTGTCGTCTCGAATTGGGATACGAAGATCCTCTTAGCTGGAGCAGTATTGACCATTCGCTCGATGTGGCGGAGAATGTGTAGTCGACACATTTGGTTTTTCGGACTACATCCATATCTTGATAAAACTTATAGATTTCGCGGTGTATCTTCTTCTTCATTTGCCCTCCTCGCATGTGGGAACGAATATTCGAAGAAGAATTTTTTTTCTCGAAACTATTCAATATCCACTCTGCTTTCCTGCTTATCGTGCAGCAGAACTGGAAGGATAACATTTTTGTAGAGCATGCATTTCCTCTTTTAGGAGTTTTGTGTCCAGTTGTTTTGCTAAGACTCCTTGGGTTAGTCTTCGTCAAATCTCCACTAAGGTGTAGCTCATAGAGTTGATGTTTATTCCGAGGTCGGTAAACTCCTTAACCACTTTACACTTATTGTGATGTTTCATCCTAGGCAGTGGACCGATGCTGCTTTGCTTGTGCACAACATGTACTTGACTTTGTCCTCGCTTCCTTCAAGGCCATATCGTTTCGTCTGCTTTTCAATTGCCGTGAAAGCCTCTATGGCGGCACGCTGGGAGCGACAGATGATGCCTATGTCGTCTGGGTATTCCAGTAACTGGGCGCATTTGCGGTAGATACTGCCTTTTTTTTCCGAACTACACATTGCATCGTACGTTTTGCAGGCCAGTTTGGGCAGGATTCCGAAATCGCCATCGCCATGTAGAGCTCGTGACGTTGGAAGCTATCATATGCGGCTTTGAAGTCGACGAAAAGGTGGTGAGTCTCGTCTTGAATTTCGTGGGTCTTTTCCAGAATTTGTTTTGGTCTATCATCGATCTGCCGGGCCGGAAGCTATACTGGTTCGTGCCGATAAGTGTGTTGTAGAAAGGCTTGAGACGTTCGCATACATATGTATAAGGTTGGATATTTAGCAGAGGCATGCCTCTGTTGTTCTTAGAGAACATAGGATCGCCTTTTTTTATAGATTGGATATAGTAACTATCCATTCGTGGGGATGCTTTCATCCTCGCATACTTTGTGAGTTGGTGCTTGCACCCTACCAAAACATCATCAGCACTGCTGGCAGTCAATCAGAGCCGGCAGCCTTGTTGTTCTTCAGACTTTTGATAGCTGTGTCGACTTCGTCTTGAATTGGACGGGCACTGTTTCTTCGTTGACTGAATGTGGGTATTCCTTTTCCACTACCACTCTCTCTGCATGATGCCTATACAGCAGCTGCTGGAAATGCTGCTTAAGGACATCTACTACTTTATATTATTTTGCACAATATTCCTCCCAAATTGAAAACTTTAAAATCATCCTTCGGACGAGTGGGAAAAAGCTTTCGACAACCTGAGCTGTTCGTCCTATGCTGGATAGCTATTGTGTATCGAGCAAAGAGCTCTTAAACTGTCAGCACCCTTTTCAAAACAATAGAAACGAGCATGGTATCCTTAAATTCAAGCGAAAGGCGGGCATTTAGAGATACAGTTTACACTAATGCACAATCTTCAATCGGTCCACAGACTACTGATAGGAGACTTAGAGACTTAGACTAATATCTATACCAAGGCCTCTGGAAATTCATATTTTAGCATCCAGCTAGGCAAACCAGTAGACTCATTACTTGTATGTCCACCTGCCAACCGCACAAACATTTCTCTTTCCAAATTGATTTTATTACCACACAAATTCTAAATTCATACCTATGTATATAGGTAACATAATAATAAGCCTTCAACCTTTTCTCTTCTCCTGAAAGAATATTCAAAAAAGGTAAGTCTGTCTTGGTCCAACTCATCTCAAAGTTATACCAGAAGCAGTCATCATTTATTCATCTCCTATAACCTCGACAAGCTCAAGATGGAAGCCAACTTGGTCTTTGTATGAATTGTATCAGAAGCTTGAGAGAAACTCTAAAAAGCTGAAAAATGCCACCGCAAATACCATGCCACTGATTTTATTCAAAAGATCCTAATCGAATGTATCTACAACGCGGATGATAGAAAATGTGTACACAGGGTAGGTGTTTGAAACTTAATGTGAGTCGCGTAAAATTTAATGCATTCTGTAAAAGCGACACTCTGCGGATTGATTTAGTAGTTTTCGCTACCCACCTGAAATTAAGGTTTCACCTTCTGTCGACACAATAACACCCATAAAGGGGAAAAGTTTATGCATCCACCAAAGAGTGTCCATTAAAACCCAATCCATTGTTATGATCATACTTCATAGTCTAATTCGTTTTTGTCCATTAAAATCGACATAAAATTGAGACGAGAGACGGTACACTCTCGTTTTACTTTTATTTCTCTTTTACACCTTTGCCTTTTCAATTAAGCTATAAACCGCGACCAATTTTCACGGAAACCACTTCGGCTGCAATCAACTTAAAACCTAGATGTTTTTGTCCTTGCGAAGAAAAGCAATTTAATTTACTACCAATTTTCGCTAGAGCACATCACTCTAGTAAAATTTTAAAATGACACCCATCGAATTTTTACTCTGTGTGTGTGAGTGTGTGTGCGGGGGTGGTGTAGGGTAGTGAACTATATGCATATAGAACAATTGCAGGGGACTCAGTTATCCGGTTACAACCGACAACATAAACTAACTTCATCTTCATAAATTTTCTCCCAATATCTAGAAAGTGCCTCACCGGGATACATCCATACACATGTAGCCATCTCCGAACGCTTTACAAAGGGATACATGTAATCCAGGATTCTACCGAAAAGCTTACTTGTCGTTCATTCATTCCCTTTAGTTACGATGCTGCCACAATATCCAGTGTATCTACTGTTGTTATAAACAACAAGAGCGCGAGCCAAACATAAACCCCAGCTACACTGACATATACTTGTATTTGTGAAATAGCACTTTCCATCCTTGCACTTAAGGATAATAGTTGTCGTAGTCGCGTCCTGTAAATTCGTTGAAAGACAAGGTTTTTTTTTGTTTACGGACGAACCCCCATTTCTCTATTCCTCGGTTGTTAAAATTGATGTCCTTTTTATTCAGAGATGTATACCTATCGTTCCATTTTTTGGCATCCACGTGTTCCCTCGAAGGTGTCCTTAAAATTCACAGCGTTAATTAAGAAGTAAAAAATACAAAAAAGGAAAAAAAAAAATAATTCAGGTAATTATTTCACAAGAGAAAGGCAAACGAATTTTTTCCTCTTGAGACTGTTTAAATTTTTGACAATTTATATCCTTGTTTTTTCTTTTATTCCGTGTCCTTTTCTTTGGCGTATACAAGCGAAAAAAAAAAATAAGATTTTCTTTTCTTAAAACAATCCATTGTGAGCGAACGAGCCATTGAAGAAATTCTGTTTTAATTCGTTTCTTTCATGGAGGTTGGTTGGGTCTATTGAAACGTCCTTTTTGCCACTTGGCAACTATTCTTAAAATTTTCTTTTCGATGGAAGGTAATAATTTTCATAAGCGCCAGCCTCGCCGGACGCCATTTGTCGTTTGTATTGTTTGTGTATTTAATGAGAACGCCATTTGGAATTTTTTTTTGCAAATGAACGAAGCGCGAAATGAAGGTGTCTCTGTGAAGGATTTTCTCTCTCTCTTGTTATCTTTTTCATATTGAGTCCGTTCTGTTTTGGGAGATAGTACAGGTGTTCTGCTTTTGGCTAAAGATGTGGAAGGGCACACAGGACATCCGAATGGTTGACTAGCGTAATTAAAATTTTACGATTTATTTACTGAAGTGGAAGAAGGACTGAAAACGTCGCCTGCTAAATGTTTATTCTAAGAGACGATAGACGGTGTTTTATGTTCCTTCACCTATAAATAGAACATTTCCTGAATATAAAACAGAGAGAGAGGGAGAGGAAAAGAGCGAAGAGCGAAGGAATTATTTGCCGCAATAAAATTTCGTAATTTAATGAGTTTTTCTTATTTCGCAGGATTCTTGTTGCTCTCTTGATTTAATTTCTTAAGTCTGAGAATTGAACAAAAACAATTTAAGGCAATTACGTCATAAGGACGCCGGTAACTGTTGCAAATTAATTATTATCAATTTCATCTAACAGATGGGACAGTGTATTGGTGTCGGAATGGTCAGGTTTCAAGTCACATCCCTTAATAAACACTTGCAACACAACTTTATTTTCGTACAGAACCGATGTCCAATACATCTTATTTTGCATAGAATTGAATACAGCAGCATTCAGACTTAATTCTGGTCCACCAGGAGGAAAATTTGTAGCAACCTCCCTTGTGTTGATATACATTTGTGCCTGTTTTATCGCATTTTCCATGACTTTCCGCAAGATTTCCGGTGATAACTGTTCGCATTCCTGTCGAATATTGTCCTTAAGGGCTGCGATTGTCTGAGGCTTGTTGGCATAAATCCACGACTTCAAGTAGCCCCAAAGAAATAAGTCTGAGATGGTTAAATCGAGCGCTCTTGCTGGCCATGCCAAATCGCCAAGACGGGAGATTACGCGACCAGGAAACGCTTCCTTCACAATATCCATTGTGCCTCGTGCTGTGCGTGCGGTTGCATTGTCTTGTTGAAACCACATGTTCACCAAGCCCCGCTCATCCAATTCCGGCAGTAAGAAGTCGTTTATCATGGCCCTGTAGCGTGGAAATGCGCCTCGTCGCTGATGATCATTTTCGACACAAAATCGTCCTCTTCGTTGTTGAGATTGAGGATGGCTTGACAGTAATTCACAAGCGACTGACGGTCAGGATTGCTTGTCTGTTTGTATTCTGCAGCCTCCTAGTTCACAAATGTCAAATTTGATTGACGTACGACGCCATTTGCAAAAATTATAACATCTTCCGATAGGATGATTAATTTTGCACCACCTTGTATAATAATTCCGTTTGCATTTGTTTAATTTTTCAAAACTCAATTCAGATACATCCTCGAACATATGTAAGTATGCATGGTTACATAAACTGAAACTTATCCTGTCCACTTTTACACAAAATGAAGACAACACAAGTAAAGAAAAAAAAACTCTCAGATGTCATGCTAAGCTTATCTGTTAAGTAAACCCACATGCACATGTCTGTCACTCTGAGTATTCGCAGATCCAATACTCAAACAAAAGATAAAACGCATTGGATGGCTTAGAGAGATACGAACAGAAAATCGAAAACAAAAATCCGCTTTTCACTCCTTAACAAGGACTCTTAGCTAACAATTCAATCGATCCGTTCAGTCATCCAATATGGAAAATCAACGTCCAAGAGGATGGATTCTTAAGCACTTCCATCACCATGCACACACACATACACATAAATACGCTTACTTAAGGAGGCCTCTCTTGGGACAATGGAATCACAGGCGTCACTAGGTGGGAAGACAACAAAAAAAAAGAAAAAAAAAACTTGAAGTTTCTATGGCAAAAAGGCTTGATTTCAACGAATACCTCCCCCTCAATCGTAACCCATTAACACGTGGAACTTTATTAAGCACTTGAATGTGTAAATGAAATCGTGCAGCGACTTATCGAGGAAGGCTGCATGATTATCTGCTGATAGGCTTATGTATTGGGTACGTATCTGGTGTGGTTACCTCATACGCGCGATAGCATCCAGTTGAAGTTTAATTAATTTTCCGCTTTCTATTTCTGCACCGATAGATCGCACTACTCACAGATGCAGGATTAAGAATCACCTCTATCAAGGGTTAATGGGCTGCGATAAGTAGTGCAAATGAAGTAGGCCGACATTATAACTCACGTCGTCGTTTGTCGTTGCTTACATTCAAACGAATTCCATTTTCGCACTCCACTTTCAGTCAGTATCTACGAGTATCTATCTATCTATCTATCTATCTATCTATAGACTCGTGTAAGGTGTTTCCCTGTGGAAGTATCTATCGCTGCCGTTACCGCTGCCGCTGCCATTGCCGGAGTGAAAATGGAAAATAATCGATTACGTGTGACAAGAGCCATTCAGTCCCGATTGGGCAACATTCGAGTGTCATCAACTTTTAACAATTGCCATTGAATTGAGGAGGATAATGCTGACTACTGACAATTGACAACTGACTCAGTCGTCGTTCTGTCTAGTTGGCCATTGGTGAAATTGAAAATTCTGCACACAATTCATTTAGGGTAAGTGTCCTTATTCGATGAGTATCTATCCACTGCCCTAAAAATTGAGCGATGACTATGAACAGGGCCCATCCACTTACAGGGACAACAAGAGAGTATAGCTCGTTTCTCAATTGCGTATAGAATAAATAATTATAACTACTCGTTGTATACGAATATTGAAGGAAGAAGGAAACTTACCTGGAATATTGGCAAATGTGGTTTTTGCAAGGATCACAAAAACAAGAAACACTAGCTTCAGGGACTTGAAGAGTTGTGTTAGATTTTGCGTTGTTCGAGATATGATTGAATAGGTTTTCCGATAAGTTGTAGTTTTTACTGTTGCTGTTGTTGTTTTGATTGTTTTTGTTGTTGTTTTTGTTGTGGCGAACGATGATCGCGACCGGCTTAATGCCTGACACCACCGGTAAGACCCAGGGTCCGCACACACGCCCATGCCTCTGGTCCCATAGTCAATGCCGCTAACGGATCGTCCTCATTGCAGCGGCGTCACCTGAAACAATAAAAATGCAAGAAATTTTGGTTAAAGTAAGGCTTGTACAACTTGGCTATTACAGTATCTAAGATAATTATTCCTTTGAAGGCTGTTATCTAATGTACACAGATGTCAGGAGGTAGGACTCAGTGTTATACAGCTATTTGATTAGCTGTCGTTTTCTCAGGAACTTGTATACAGGTATATATGTAGACAGGGTTTTATTTAGTAGTAAACTTGAGATTTGAGGGATGAATTTTAGCAATCAGCAGGAAAGAGGTAGTCTAATTGGCAATGGGTAAATGTTTTACGTACTATAGTCAGAGCTCAAGACTAGTTCCCTGTGAAATTTGAAGCCGCAAGCCCATTAGTTTTAAAGCGCTTTTCTTTTTCAGTGTCGAATCGAAACAACAATTCTTTGGATAGAGACCAGACCAAAATTTAGGACATTTTCTATGCTTTGGCAATACTAGTGACTAAGCTAAGTACCTTTAGATACCTATTGTAGAATCAGAGATGCGACGAATGTATTCAGGCCTAGCAAGCGGGCTTATTAGAGAGCAAAATCCCACGACCTCATATCTGCAATATAAGTTGAAAAACAACCAGAATAAGGGCTGTGAAATTTATCACGGAAAATATGACAGTCATAGTTCTAGCACAATCAGAGGTTGTCGCCTTGCAGTCCGTCATTTAGGCTCTTGAATCGCAAATAGGTTAGTGAAACTCTTCGAGCGATGCCTGAATTAAACATCAGCAACAAATACGGTGCCACTTTCTTCGGTATCAGAATATCAGGATTATAAGGGTACTGTTGGTTCACGTAAGTAGGCACTCATCTGCGTAGCCTAGTCTAATCCTTTTCCGAGGAAAAAGGTGGTAAAGTGTTTGACAATAAACAAAAGAGGTATCGCGGAGAAGAGGAACAATTACGGGACCAGTAGATGAATAAATAAACTTCAGCTCAGCAGGCTTTTCATATGGGTATCTTATGAGTCACGTCGTGTATGCTTCATCACAACCTATCCCATAGGGTATCTATAAAATTTGACACGCAGGCTGTGTTTTATGTTTCAGGCTGACATGCTGATTCACTTATGATGCGTTTGGGGTTCGTAAGTAGAAGATTCCGGTCAATAGTCCATTGCACTAAAAACTGCATCACCCCTGAATATGGTCCAAATATTTCCCCTTTAGATTTCCAATTCTCGTTATCACATTAACTGCCTCCTCCTTCCTTGAACACTATTGTCTTTGGCTTTTCTAAATTTGCAATTAAGCTCCATAGCCAACAGTTATCACTAAGCTGGAAAGTACTACGTCATCTGCAAAGAGGAGGGCTATGATTAAGACCCCTGCATACTTTACTTTTCTTGGCAGGAACTCAATTATTTCATCGATCAAGAGTTCAAAAAGACTTGGAGCTAGGGAGCAACTCTGTCTTTTTCCTCGTATCACTAGCAGGATGTGCATAACTCGTGTCAACAAACTCAATTTTCAGAGCTTATGGAACAACGCGTTACGGTCCACTGTGGCACATACACTGTGTTTCTTAACAATGATTAAGAGTATCCCAGCCTAAAACTCTCTTGAAACACCTTCCAGAACTTCATGTCACTGATTGAGTCGTCTGTGCATCATTGCTGTGATGGTTTTCTATCTGGCATTCAAAAACGTTGAACAGCCCGTTCTAAAGCCTTTTATTGAAAAAGCGATTTCGTTCTGAATTTCCCTGACTGTATCCTTCCGTAACGTATCTTTATCGAAAATCAACCCAAAGGAAATTATGATGCATAATGACTCAAAGGACCATATAATTTGAATCCTTTCAAACGCGATTTGTAGATTTCCTCCACACCACGTGAGACGTGATTTACATAAAACATCATGTGTGTGGGGGTGCGAGCGGATTCACTTGAAATATAAAAGAAATCGCAATTAATATACCAAGGTCCTTGACGACAAGTCACAATTACATGCAATCCTTTATAGTTGATTACAAAGGAAAAACTTACAACAGCGCATTTCGCGTCGCGTAATTACTCCTGCAATTTGTTTTGTCCCTTTGCAGCTGTTTTTTTTTTCCTTCTCTCATTTCTCCCGCTGCAGCATTGTTCAGCTCGTTCGCATATCCTTATGTTCCTTGGGTTATTTAATCATCGTCATTGTCGCTCCTTTTAAATGAGTTAAATATGAAAAGCGAGACGTTCACACATACATACATACTCGTATGTAACTAGGAATGAAGTTCAGGATAGAAAAAACGGAAAAAGTTGTAAAAAAAAAAATAAATATCCTGCTGGTAGTTCAAAGAGTGCTGTTGAGAAATTACGAAGCGTTTAGAATCAACTTTTTTCCGCGCATTTACAAGGGGAAAGGATAAGGACAATGGAATGTTTTGGAAATTTAATCGTTTAATTGCTATGCTTGCTATAGTTTGATAAAGGATCCCAATATGCTGGTGGCAATTGAACAGGCGATTATAACTCTGATTGCATCTTTCAAATACTACCGTGGTGGTGCAATCTACAATTTAGAAAAGGATAGTAAAAAAGGATTCCCTAAGGAAGTTGCACGTGCGTTTTCACTTATCCTTCTTGTCAACGTTTTTTATTGACTCAAAATGATTTCGAATGGCAGACTAATCCGATTTGATTGGCAATATCTGTAGAAGGGTTATTTAAGGAAGTTATATACCCTAGGTGATTGAGGGTCTAGCTTCTAGCGATCATTCGCGTTATGTGTGTTATTTTTTTCGCACAAATGGAGTGACCTATAGCCTACGGCCATAAGGACGAAATGAGAATCTCTCTCTTTGTCGGACGTTTGTCACACATTCGTCAGAGGTGGGACCATGAAAAAAGCATTTTGGCGTTTGTGGTATTCAAACTTTCCTCTCAGCAGTCCTACACGCTAACCGTTGAGTTAAGGCATTCGAAGTTATGCATATTCCTGAAAAAGGTGTCTAAAATAATGTTAGTTACAGAAGTGCCAATAGCTTGCTTTAAGTGTAGCAGAATCACCGATCTGCGTCTTCTTGGATACAAAAAAAAACAATTTTCTTCACATGAGTGTGTTCAGAAAGTTCTTGGGAAGAGAAGAAGAAAACATGCAGTGATGGAATACTTGATTCTGGGATGAATGCGTTAGATGCAAAGAACAAACAAAGGACAGACGAACTGGTGGAGCAACGGACTGTTACTGTTAGTAGACCTCGAAGTTTCCTGTCATATTTTTTTTATATTTGCAATGTAGTCGATGGTTCTAAGATGGACATTGGCACGGGAGCCGGAGTTTATTGTAAAGCCCTAGGAATAAACCACTGCTTTAGAATTCACAACGACTGCAGCGTCTTTCAGGCCGAAGTCACAGCCATCATACAGGCTGCTGAAATTATTCGCGAGAGTAATATCGTTGGCAAAACGATCACTGTCTATATAGGCAGCCAGGCAGCCGTTAAGGCTCTGGACTCCCCGGTAATCAGGTCGAGGCTTGTGCGAATCTGCAAGTCACTCCTAAACGAGATATCTAGAGCCAATGCGGTGACCCTCTGCTGGGTACCAGGGCACATGGATATCAAAGGAAATGAAAAGGCTGATGGGCTGGCTGGGAAAGGATCCCTTTTGTAGTAACCCCAATCAGTTCCTGACGGAAAAAGATAGAAGATGAAGCCATCAGTCGAGCAAACAGACGTTGGGTTCATTTGGAAACATGCGCAACGGCCAGGGCGCTATGGCCAGCCTTCAGCAAGAAGAGATCAACCTCTCTGGTAAAACTTAGTCGTTATAACGCACGGGTTGTTTCTGGCATAATTACCCGACACTGTGCTATCGGCGTTCACGCAGAACGACTCGGTGCGCTACATAACGACTTTTGCAGAAATTGCAAGGACGAAGAAGAAATTGAATCTGTTCGTCATCTGCTGTGTGATTGTCCTGCCCTATGAGAATGAGGACTCTGGGGAGCTACTTCTTTTCGGAACTGGAGGACTTAGGAAATGTAGAGCTGACGGACCTCCTGAGATTCATATCATTATCTGGGTGGTTCTAACAGCGGTTTTCTGACATGTTTCCAGGGTTAAAAAGACTGGGCACAATGGACCGACCTGGTCTAAGTGAGCAGTGACTCTATGTCACAAGGCACCTATCTACCTACCTACCTACCTAGAGTCTTACCCCACTTGGGGCATAGGGCTTTCATAACGCCGCGAAATCTTGTTCGGATTTCTGCAACACTCTTCAGCTCTTTAAATTATTCAGGGTGGCCTTGATTCCTTAATAACTGTCATGCGCAACGTTTGATTTAGATATGACTCCTAAAATATGAGCAACTTTGTATATCTTCCTTCGTCGTATGGTGATGACAGTTGAGATCCGATTTGACCAAAAAACCCTTGACATTATGTCTGGACATCTTATCTGTGACTCTTAGGGTCATTTTACAAATCTTACCCTTATTTGTCCTTGTGTTGTATTTATTACTTGTGCAGGCTGTGAATAACCCACCGACTAAAGTCTTGCTTTCCCGATTCTGCTGCCAACACCAAGTTCGGTGCTACCGTCAGCCGAGACGATGCCTCTTAGATAAAGAAAGCTCTCGAGTTTATCGACATCCTATGCAGGAATGTTAGGTCGAGTTACGCGCGTTTGAAAAGTTGAAGGCTTTAATTTTGTAGGGCATCCTCAGCCCTACTCCGTTGGCTTTTAGATTGTGGATCATTTAATGTAGGCCCATGACTCAATGTGAGAGAAGGCAGACATCGTTAGCATAATCTAGTTCTAGGTGTTTAAGTTCGTTTACTAACAATGCTGCAGGGATTACATTACTCGATATCATTCGAAACAGCAGTACTCCAATTATAATTTTAATAGCGTCTAAAAGCTTATCCTTAGCCGGTTGACGGTTGAGAATTGAATGTATGTGCAGCATCTAGGATCACATCAGGAAAATAGGGCACATCAGAGCAGATGAAGTTCCCAATTAATGGGAATTCGTGTAGTGCTAAACTTTTCATTAAGGTGACGAAACTCGACTGGGCCAAATTTTTCAAAAAGCAACATCAACATTTTTTTATGACAGACTAGTTGCGATCAGAACGGATTGCATTAAGCTGAAAGCATCACATTCAGCAACCTGACGGAGCACAACATTTTCAGAGTGCTACAGAGCACATAACCTCTTTTTTTCCACTGTATCCAGAAAGTTCCGAAACAGGCTGACAGTTCTCTGGTTTTTAAGAAATTAATTCCACGTGTTACACGTTTAATGCGTGATCATTTCAGAAATAATCCAATCCAACAGTCCAGAGCTTAAGACTGAAAAATGTCGATTTCCTTGGCGCATTTGAAACCTGCAGCCCCACCTGACCATAAGGATTAGCTGATTGATAACCCACTTCCTTTAATTACCAATAAAATTGCATAACTCCAACACGGCCAATTGCGTTCGATTACACAATCAAATTATGATCATTTCCTAAAATGCAGGATATTCCAATCTACTCGATACCTCTTGACATTTTCGCTACATGAGCACCAACTTCCGGCTCATCCATTCTCCATTATACTTTACGTTATTGGGTTACCTTTTGTTTTACTAGTCCTCTGCAGGAATTTAATTTGAATTCGACCACAAATCAAATTCTGCGCGACCCACAAAGGATACATACCAACGCGAATGATTACACCGACACCATTCCATCCCAAACACACATTCAGTTGCAGGAGAGCGAGCCTCTGGGAAATTAATCTCGGTTGAGATTATTTGATTTCCATTTCCATTTGCATCACTCTGACAGAACGTCCATCCGGCCATTGGTACAGACACACACACCATCAAGGGTGCAAACGTAAGGATAACATTCCACCTGCGCCGCACTGGATCAAGTTAATTATTTGGGAAATGTTCACCAGGGACCATAGTGAATGTGGCTGTCCTAGTCAAGAGTTTTCTTCCTTTTGTTGCTGCTAAGGTAAACTAATGTAAGCAGCATTATAACGCGCGCTTATACGAGTACAGTTCATAGAATGCAATTTGGAAGTAATGAAGTACTCTGTGTGCAAGTCAACTTCGGCTAGACTTTACTCGTATCTGTGCATACATATAGATGCCTGGGAAATGGGGCCCGCACATTATAGAACGACAATCAATTGAAAGAGGTTTGCTAATAACGAGGCAGGAAGGAGACTCCAATTGTGATTGAGATGGTTGATGGTGATGCATAGTGGACGAGTAAACATTTTCCAAAAGATCGATTCTACTGAATGGCAGATAAATAAGTATCTATGCATTTCAGTTGAGTAAAGAATATGGTTTTAGATTTTTTGTTTGTTGGAGACCAAACCAAACCGCAAATTGAAATGGGAATTTCTACAAGAAGTTCGGAGCAAGAACAAATTTACCACATATGTGCATAAGGATATGCATCTTTGGGTACACAGAGGGGAAAAAAGTGTACGAGTATGTCAGAGATAGTCTGCATTGGTGTCTCACTATTCGTTGAAAATTTGGAAGCAACGAAATCAATCCCGAAAACCTTTGAAAAACTATTGATTTTGCGTTGTTTCAAATCAAAACAGATCCTGGCAGTGCAGACACACTTAGACCAATAAAGGTCCTTTGTGATACCATGGATCAAAACCAATTCGCTACTCAGGGACTAACAGAACCAACCGGAGCTTTTGATAAAGCGATAGATGCGCATGACGTCTAAGGACGCTATGTCACCAAGGACTTCAAGGAAGGGGGACCCTAAATGGACCATTCTTTTATGCGACAGAGCTGGGTAGTTACATAGGAGGTGAGGAATACATTCCTCCTCCTCCTCATCTCTGTAGCTTCTGCAGAAGTCGTTTGAAAAGAGGCCAAGTGTTTTGGCATGTTGACCTATAAGGCAGTGTCCAGTGAGAACACCAACAACGCACCTGATCTGTGATCGCTTTAGCTTGACCAACTCGGCACTGCTTTTATGATCCAGCCTGGGCCAGATCTGTCTCGAGATCAGACACGTTGACAAGTTTTCCCATCTGAGGTTGGTCTTGCTAATAGCATTCAGCTTTAGTAGATGCTTTTATGTAGCTAGGGGCATACCCAGGGACTGCCTATCAGACAGAATCCTTAGAGTAGTGCCTTGTCTGGCGAGTTAGTCTGCCCTGCAGTTTCCTGGAATGTCTCTATGGCCTGGCACTCAGCATAGATGAATATTGAACTGCTCTGTCATCTCCACAAGAGATAAACGGCAGTTGAGAGCGGCCTTTGAAGTAAACGAGCATGATTCCAGAGCCTTGATTGCCGCTTGGCTGTCAGTGAGAATGGTAATATACCTGACAGATAGTACATTACACTTCAGCCAGGACAGGGCTTCCTTAATCACCATGATTTCCGCCTGAAAAACGCTGCAATGATCAAGGAGGCGGAACGATAATTCGAGGTTGAGCTTTTCGGAGAAAACACCACATCCCACCCCGCCTTCGGTCTTAGAACCATCTGTGAAAATGTGTACCGAGCTACCATCGATAGGGGGAGAATTGTACCATACATCCCGTTCAGGGATGCTCGTACGGAAGTTACGGTCAAAACTCATTTTCGGCGGGGTGTAGTCTGTATTTTCGTGTTTGAAGTTAAGGAGATCAAGGATCGAGGAGTGGCCAGTGTGATAGCTAGACCACTGAGAGGAGGCTTTCAGACGGATGGCCGTATAGGCAGCGATCTGTTTACCGAAAATGTCTAGGGGCAGCAAGTTGAACATAATATCCAGTGAGGCTAAAGGAGTAGTCCTCAGTGCACCACTGATGCACATGCATGCAGATCTTTGCACCTTAGCTATTTGAGTGAGGTGGACAACCCTGTTAAGAGCGGGCCACCATACGATCACGCCATAGAATAAAATAGGCCTGATAACGGACACGTACAGCTAGTGAGTGATTTGATGTTTCATACCCCAGCTCCTACCTATAGCCTTTTTACAGGAGTAGAGAGCTACATTGGCTTTCCTGATGCGTTCTAGTAGATTGGCTTTCCAGTTTAGTTTTCTGTCCAGAATAAGACCCAGATATTTTGCTTTGTCAGTGAAGGTCAGACTGGTGCCATTTATCTTGGGAGGGTCTATGAGTGGAATTTTATATTTCTTCGTGAAGAGGACGAGTTCCGTTTTGTGGGGATTAACCCGCAGTCCACATTTGGAGGCCCATCTGGTGAGCCGAAGGAGAGCATATTGGAGGATTTCCTTGAGAGTATTTGGGTGCTTACCAGAGGCAGCGATGGCAACGTCATCAGCATAGGCGATCACTTTGCATCCTCTTGCAAGATATGCAAATTGGACTTTCAGTAAAAAAAAACTCCAAAACCGAAGGTTTGTTGACATATTGACATATTGTCAATATGTATCCATCAAACATGCTAGATAGTTACAGATAAGTTCGAAATGATGTTTGTACGCAAGGAATTCTCAAGATATCTTTACCAACATCTAAATTATAGGAGACTATTACATATATCTATGTACGTCTGTGGCCCATATTCGTGCAATACAACCATCTTAACCATCGATAACAACGTCAACTTGTTATCGGAAACCTGGTGACATGACCTTGGATGGTATTGTGGGGATATCCATATTAAGCTGAGCTCCGGATAATGGCTTCCAAAGTATTGAGTGTGTTAGGTGGCCATTAGCCACGTTTCGAAATACATTGATTAAAGATCGCCGCCAGAAGCCTCTGACTTGATGCGAAGCTTGTGAACGAACAATTGAGCGACTTTCATGAAGCGCAATATTTCGGGATCACTATGTTCTGCACATATGGCAACAATCACGGGATATCTTATCCTTTCTCGTGTTAGATATTTATTTGATACTGCGCATGGAAAAAACTTAATGGTTTTCCATTAGGAGGGGTTCACACTGTCCGAAATTCCTGACAGACTTGGTCGGATGGATGTTGGACGGACCGATATCGTTAGCATTCATATTGTCAAACATGTTGTCGGACTTGATTTGTCAAGTGCATTTCAAAGATAGTGAACGTATTCGTCGACAAATAAAAAAAAGATGAAATCATGAACAGCCACACGGCTTGAATAACTTTTCCGAAATAAAAATCCCTTTAGGTCAGACATACTATCAAATATGACTAGCTTACCACCAAAATATCAAACATTTTTGTAGTCCATCCACTATGCATGGCAAACCATCGTTTCTCGCGTCCATACTATCAGATTTGAGTCGTTCTGACCATGTTGTCAGAGATATTGAACAGTGTGAACCGCCTATTAACACGATCAACATTACTGAACAAAGCCATGTCCTAAAATTGCTTCCGTAGTCTGGACATCTTGAGTAAAGTAGAAACATTGCATACAAATTTCAGAACAATTGTACAGGGTTTTCTAAACTTTGACAGTTGATTACTTAAAATGACAGCGCTCAATCTGTAACGTTAAAGTTCTATCATATGAAGCCACTCTTATTATCTTTCGAGTCTCACCTTAACAAAAAGTTATCTTATCTATCGAAGAGAAAAATTCAGAAGTAGTAGTTCGCTCCTAATGAAGTTGGTCGGATGAAAAGTTTTTCAACTGATACGTCTGAATTTTGACAGCCGACTGTGCTCGATGTTATGTTCAAATGGCACTGCTGTCATTCTATAATGATTTAGTTCTGCCATTTTGTCATAGAAAACTATACATGCGTCAAAATTATAAAAATTTATTTCGAAAATTTGTTCTCTTCTCTCAATAAGATGGAGAGATGCGTCGATATTATAACCGCCATGGGCTTCAGACCATATTATAGCGAATTATCTTGAAATTCAGTGAAACTGGTTAAAGGAGAATATTGCCGCTGTTGGTGAACATGTGCGTGAGGATCGAAAGCCCCCAATTTGTCGTCCTCGAAAAGAAGTTGGCCGTTTCGGGAACTCAGCTTGTCGAGTTTTGCGAAAAGCCTTAAAAAAAAACATCTTAAGAAACGAAGCGAACTTTTGTCTGAAATCCCACGAAATCGTAAATAATTAAAATTAACGGACCTGCTACAATTCCAATCCACAGCTTTTGAGGATCCTGCTTTACAAACAGAAAAACCTGCAATTTGGTGAGGATTTTGGTCAGGCTACTCCATCGACCTGTAAGCCTTCCAAATTAATACAGTCGAGGTCGCTTACGAAAGCTATCGAACAAATGATAACCGTTTTTGGACCGAATCGGATTGACAAAGACAACATCAGGTTCGAGGAAGATGGTACTAAGTGTCATACGGTGAATAAAATAGCGCCGTCATTGAGGAAGAAGTTTTCAGTCCACGTTATATCGAGAAGAGTTGGTCTCAAATGGCCACTGCTGGGGACTTTAAGAACAACGTCATTCTAAACATAGCCTGATTAATGCAGAAGACTGATCGAACATTGGATCTCCCGGATCACTCCCCGTAAATGAAGCCGTGGAAGCCATTTCAATGACATTAGTCTTGGAATGTAATGCCATTGAATGTCCTTGAATTGCGGCCATGGTTGACACACACCTCATGAAAGATTTTTCAGTTCAATCAAATGAATTGTAAAATGCGTAAATCTGAAATCAAAGTTGGTCTTGAAAGCCCTTGGGCCTTAATTTGACAACTTTGACCCATTCTTAATGGTGTACCAAAATTATCTCTCTAAGCGAACATTACAGTTCCCCACAAGGGATCTGTGAAAGCGTCAATTCTGTTCCATATGCACAATTGAACAAATGTCATTGCATGTATCATAAGTCAAGCATAAGTAATAGCTACGTACTCGTATTCAAAAGTATCAAACAACTTCAACTGCATTCAACAAAGTTACTCTGTCTACATCTTTCGCCTGCGGTCGTCCGTAGTATTTTTCTATCACAGGACGAAAGCACACACAGCATAGTCGTATACTACCACACATAATCTCGTACAATTTCTGCACTTTTCCAAATAGTAAAGAAAAACTAAGAAATCTGCATGAAAAATTGAACCCGACGCTGCTTTTCATACCACATAGCCATCATCTCAACAACCACCACTAATATTTATCCTTTGTAGAGTGTACATGAAAAGTTTATGAGCCAACAGCAGAAAACGACCAGAAAAAAAAAGTACAAGAAAATGTTTTCAAAACGAAACTTTTTCGATTACATGTTATAAATCGGAGTATTAACCATAAATCAGCAGAGAGTCCTTACACACACATACGTACGTGTAGACTCTGCCATTCGAATTCTACTCGTACTCGTATCTACAATGTTTGGAAAGTTTCAGTTTTTTTTTTTTATATGAATATCCGTTCGCTCGTTCACCTTGTCTTAGCACAACCGAACTAATAAACAACTTCAAATTGGCATGTAAAGTCTCGCTTCGGTAGAAATGGATATTTTCGTCCTTTTTTTGTTGTTGTTGCTGTTCTTGGTATTCTGACTCCTCCACAAGCAAGGGATATCCAACTCCAACAGAGTGTATGATGCTCTCTTATGTTGGCAGGACGAAAAATAAAGTTACAGCCGTGTACTTAGACTAGAAGAAATGCTAGCGGCAAGATTATAATATTGCCGTGTCTATACGTGTATATGTACGTGTGTGTATGTATATGTTTCATGTCCTTAAAAGAAGGTCACCATCAGTGTGTAATAAGTGTATTGGTTCATAGTAATTTATTACGGTAATAAAATTGGCCCTCTCCGTGGAGCAATTTTCTGCTCTGCAAGATTTCCCATTAATTTTCTCGGTCGCCCCCCACCCCCTCGCGCCAATGTCTTCGGTCAAAAAAAAAAATCTAACAAGAAGAAGAAAGTTTTCTTTAGTCTGTTGGCATGGGATTGTTGCAGATCCTTAAAAAGGCACACGAGCACACATACACAAATAACAAAATTATAAGAGACCAAGTGCGTGTTTTTTTTTTCTGTTTTATTGTAGCAAGGATCTTGTTTCTTGGAACATACACATTATCCCTCGGGCGTATTAGTGCACTTCAGGACTTCAATGATATGGGGTTTGAGTTAAATAAAGCCTTGTTGTAGACACACTATAGAGATAAAATGGTCATTTTAAAATTTGAAATTTTAGTAATTTTCATTTCTGCCAGCCCCCTTAAGGACACACTTTGTTGTGCTGTGAGTGTGGTTGCCTGAGGTGGTATCTGGACTAAGATGTTATTTACAACCAAGGGGAAAGAGGTCACTAAAAACCATTATCTGAAAGTAGGACAAAATTGTACTTTAGCTTTCAATTCTTAGGTACATACTTGCACATGTAGCCATAGAATACGCCAGAGGGATGATAACGAAGTCTCATGGCTTTGGACTATTTCAAATGGACATGGACAGTCCAGAAATTGTAGAACCAACTACTACATACAAGGTGGAAAATAATTCAAGAAATTAAAATCAAATGAGCTATAGATATGTGATTAATTATGGTCGGTAGGATGGTACCCTCACAAACCTCCGGGAGAGATTGTGAAAAACACACATACCTGGCTTAAGCTGAATCAGGGAAAACGTGGACCGTTTTCCGTTTATATTGTCGACTACTGCTAATAGTTTGACAAAAAATGAGACTAGAAGATACAGATTTACAACAGCATTTCTAGATACGAGTATCTCGCAGCAAACCTAGATCAGTCATTAGTGTTGACCGTAAGTGCAAAACTTGTCAGCATCCAGAAGTAAGTCTATGAGGGCTAAGTAAGCTTTTCGGCTTTGCATTCCGCCGAAACTACAAAAATTTAAGTTTTTTTATTTTTAGGCTATTATCCCTTCGGACAAGAAGTGAGAGATGTGAGCTAAGTCAATACAACGTTTACATGAAAGGATCGAGAGCGAGTGTGGGGTACGTCGTGGGATTTTCTCCGATCTGCTACGCCCTTAAAAGGTTTTTCCCCTTTGAGCACATATTCATATGCACATTGGTGTCATTTTACGGCCCTGTCTCTTGAGCAGGCATGCAAAAAGGTTCCTTTAGTAAGCCTTGCATGTACGAGAAGGAGGGTGAGTTAACTGCACCCAAGTCTTAAATTAAATTTGCCAATTTAGGGTCGAGAAAATGTCTACTTCTTTTGAAAATCATTCTTCGCCCCACTTTCAGCAGCAGCAATATCCTTGTCAGATCCTGCTTGATTAGGAAACCGAACCAGATTCCCTGAATTTTGTGAAACTGGGCTTTCGGGAAGAATGCAGTTTTCCATGATTAAATGGAAACTATGACAGAATACCATTGTGCTGTCATTTCAAACATAGCCACGATCAGATCACCTTATACGCGATGTTTAGAAGACTGATGCCTCTGTAGTTGGCGTAGTTCAGAGGTCCTCCTTTTTTGAGGATCGGGCAAACAATGCTGAGGTTCAATTCATCGGGCATACTTTCATCCAGATGAGTTGGTGCATGCTCCTTACCAAGTCATCCCCGGCTGCTTTGAATAGCTCGGCAGGCAGACCATCAGCTCCAGCAGCTTTATTGGATTTCAGCTTAGATATCGCTATCTTAACTTCATCCAGGTCGAGGGGACGGAAATGTTGGTGATCATCGTCCAGATTGAATGGTTCGTTCTGCCTGACAGCGGAATTTTGGTCGTCGTCGCCGTTATACAGTCTGCAGAAATGGTTCTTCCATATCTTCAGCATCGACTACGTTTCTACTACGATGTTCCCTTGATCGTCCTTGCAGGCTTCGATTCGGGTCTTTTTACCCTTTGGTAAAACTTCCGAACCTCATTCCTGCAGTAGCATCTCTCTATTTTCTCGATCGCGCACTTCTCATGCTCCTGAGAAGCCGGTGTTTGTCTCTCCTCTTCTGCTCGTAGAGCTCACGAGCAGCTCTAGTCCTTCTCTGCAGCGCCGTTTTGTATGCTTCTTGTTTAGCTGCATGTGCTTGCCGGCACTCGTCGTCAAACCAGGGGTTTCATTGTGGTGGCCGAATGAAACTCAGTACACCAGAGGCGGCAATGTTGCCACATGTCCTCAATACTTGATACTGGCGGCATAGGATCTCTTGAGGGATTGAGGGAGACTCGATCGGAAAAGGATTGGGCGATCTTTTGCTATTGTAGCAGTCCGACGTCAAACTTCCTCGCAGTATTTCCTTGTATTGGCGGTGTTCGGGATATCGGCAGCCGTACCTTGGCTACAACAAGGTAGTCGTCTGAACACCTTGTAAAATACTTGCGAACTACGAGTATGTCCATTGCAGAAGCTTTCCCGAGCTCCAGTGTTAGTTTAGTCCGTAGATTGAAGGACGAAGGCTTCAACAAATATCTCATCGCTGGTAGTTAACCGAGTTAACGCTGTTTCATGTTATTGGCTTCCGAGTTTTATGTTTTTCCATGTCCACTGAAAGTCTGGGTCTCGATTTACACGGTCTAATAACTCACGCTGTGATCATACGGGTTGATCACATCCCTTCACTGCGCACTCAGATTATTTCTAAGACCCTCATAAATTTAAGAGAATCAGCGAGAATTCTCGATCTAATTCTGTAAAAGTGGCTCAAAGATTATGGATCTTGAATGAATTTAGGCAGATTCCTTAAGAATATTGTTATGCCCCACCAGTGGTCCAGATTTCATACTTCAAACTCAATAAAAAAAAAACTAGTTGTTTCCTCCATGTTACTATGTATATTCCTCAAAAGAAAGTTTAATTTAAGGCCTCAGCTCCTAGAAGAATTATTCCTTCTTTCCCTCCTCGTTAGTTGACTCTACTTTTGAAACAGTGTATCTTCCTCTTGAGAGGGTATTTCAAGTACCTTGATGACTCCCTGGTTGAAAACTTGACGAAGCTGACATTGTACACATCTGAAAATTGGCTTTATAGGGATTTAAGGGTAGCTTAGTCTTTCAGATTGAATTTACCTATGTTCCACCAGTTCCTTCTGCGATACCTGTCAGGGGCAGAAACCAAAGTCAAGTGTTAGTAGTGATTACCTTCTGGTCAGTTCAACTCGGTACGATATCGATTTTCCCCTAGTTCATAATTGTTCTCATTCAAAAGTCAGAATTTCTTGTCAATGTGTGAAGTCTTTTGTAGAATCCCCACACTAACTTAAAGGGCTCATGACGATTCATCCAGACAAATCTGCTATCAAACACAATATTTGATAAATACCAAATGACAGACCCCAATACCAGTTCCGAATCTTGTTCCAAATGATTCTGTCGCAGTCAAAAGTAATCGATGTTTGCCAATATTCAATTTGAATCTATTTCACTTCAGTGAACACAATTCTCTCCGACTCGAGCTGTGTCTCTCTGTATTTGCTGCATTTCGAAATGCATTTCACGATGTTTGACAATGATGATATCCTTCATCCTTTAGAACACTGAATTGCATGCACATATTCGATATCAATCCTATACAATGCAATGCACTGTTTCGAATAACCTGGGTGTTAAAAGTTTCTCTTGTTCCTAAGTACTTCCCCTTGCTTCCTACTGGCAGTACTTTTCGAATGCGGGGAAATATTGCAAGTGAATGCTTTCTTGAAGATTGTTTTCTTTCAATTGCAATCCTTGTTTTGGTTTTTTTTTTTTCCTTGAATTTCTACTTTCCAAATCCACCAAAGCCTTCTCACACTTGACAAGGCATTGAAATATCCTTTATTCTTCATCGTTTCCCGCTCTCTGATCGTCGACATTCATAGCACTTTGGCATTGCCATGTACAGACAAAGACATCACTGAAATTTTCTGGAAGATTGCAATTTCCTTTTTATTTCATAGTGTGCCGGTTGGGGGGTTTTTTTTTTTTTTTTAAAAACGTTCCGGAGTGTATTCTCTGTTTAACCACGTCGCGTCGCCGTCCCCGATCAATTTCTTTAATTAAATCCCCGTCGATTTTCAAAGTGCATTCGTGCATTATCCTTTGGGGAAATTTTTAGAAAACCTAAAATAAATACATATTCGTTTGTGTTTTTATTTTATTTTGCTCCATGCATGCGACAACAAGGAACACTACAGGATATGGAGTGTTTGAAATTTCAATTTTATAATTGAAAAATTTCAAAGCTTAGTTTGTGCATCGTGACTCCATAACGATCGATACATTGTTTGTGTGTTTTTTATCAGCCGCCAGGATGCTCATTGCTTTTGCATTTTTCTTCTTTTTTCCACTCTCAAAGGAATGAAATAAACCAACTTCGGAAATATGTCCTTCAAAAGGATTTCAATTGATGAGTAATTGCAATTTGAACGCTACTCTGTGCTTGTGTTACTCCGTTTTGTTTTATCTTCTCCTCCTTCGATATCTATCGAACGGGTTTGTGATATGGTAAAAAAAAAAAATAGAAAAATAGAAGCAAAATCCAAATGCCAGTTGGAAAATTGATGACGACCTCAGGTTTTCATTTATTTTCAACTTCAACACTCCTGAGGTTCTACGAGTATAGAATGGATATGCTTGTTGCCACCATTCCATTCTAGAGTTATTGTATATGTGTGTCTGTTGAGTTGTGTGAAGAACGTATTGTTCTTGTCAGCATTATCCTTTCTTCGGGAATCCTTGTTTGTTTTTGTCTCTATTTTTCACAGTTTCGGTGAAAGAAAGCACTTTGAACAATTAAAAAAAATATTCGAAACAGTTGTGCTGTCAGTGTATCGACAAAAAGCTGTCCTGAGGGTGGAGTATATCGATAAATTCAACCTGAACTAAGAAAGAATAGTGTTAATCCTGCAGGTATGTATATATGTACATACTCGTACATTTATCTATTGCAAGAAACCTCTGCGGGAATAAGGAATTGATTTGCATTTTTTTTTTTATGGTTTTTATGGAATTGGTTTTATTTTTAATTAATTGCTTTTTACTTGGATGACTGATCCTCAGGTATAAACTGGAATAGCTTTTTCGAAGGAAATTAGAAAGGAAGCAACTTCAGTGAGAGATAAGGAACAAATCAAAGTCCTCCAATGGATTCATGACGATTTAGAGACCAATCGAGACGATAATAATCTCTCGATTATTTAAATTAATTCATCAAAAACTATCAGTTTCTAACCGCCTTTGCCAGACTGTAACCTTTATAAAACCCTGCAAAGGAAACAATGTAAACTTGCTCAGAATCACAGCACAGAAGCTTGAATTAAATGTTTTATGCTAGCTACACAAAACGGCGTTTTAATGTCAATGGACGATCCTATTTTCTCTGTCAAAAGGATACATACTATCTACTACTATGCAAGCGTTCACGATAAAAAATAAAAACAGAAGATATTAGTGGACTACTTTAGACTACAAATACAAATACAAATTGTGTGCGCAACGGACCGTATGTGGTCCAGGGCCCAGCTTCTCGCGACCATTCGTGTTGTGCATATTATATTTTTTCACACAAAAGGAAGTGACCTACAGTTTGGAGCTAAGTATATCCGAAAGGTAAATTGAGAAGCTTTCTCCTGACAGTTATTACTCTCGGACGTTTGGCAGACATTCGCGAGAGGTGGGACCGTAAAAATTTTTTTTGATGTTTCTGGGATACGAACGCCGAACCTCCTGCTCAGCGATTTAACGCAGTAACCACTTGAGCCACGGCGCCCACCTACTTTAGACTAGTACTCTATTAAGAAGCGGCGTTCCCGAAGGCTCCATGCTAGGTCCGCTACTGTCGAGTGCAATGTATGCCAATATTCTTAGGCTGACGATGCTAAGGTTATTGACTTTTCTGATGACATACCGATAGTTGCGGCGGTAAAACAAATAAAAGAACACGATGCATAGGCTGGATCGCTGGCAAGATTACAGCTTTTGACTGTGTTCCAGATCTTCCGCGGAAGTAAGTATAATCAGCTCTCGAGATGAGTAAAGCTTATATTCATTCGAAAATTAAATAGATACAATTCTTATGCAGGGTAGTTCAGATGACTTCAGTTGATCACCTTCAGCGGAAAACATGCTGAGCCATTTGCAGCCAAATTCATTTGTTTGAACATCGCCCAAAATGTTGAATGCTTTGCGCTCCTTTACCGATATTTCTATCACAAGTGTTCACATGATGTTTATAGCCATATTCATCTATTCAATCACAACACACATGCGGCACCTATCACAAAAACTTTGAAGCCTGTGTTTGGCTGCACTGTTAAGTTCAGGACATGGTTCTTGACTCGGGATGTGGAATATCCCAATATTGAGACTTATAATATAGGTTAGGTTAGGTTGTAGTGGCTGCCAGCTAGGAGTCGCCAGCACACTTAGACCAATGAGGTCCGTTGTGATACCCCGTGGATCATGGGAGAAGTTTCTCTCTACCTACTCGTTTTAAAACCAATTAGAGCTTCTTATGAAGCGTAGGAGGCTCTTGATGTCAATATTCATCAGGTCGCCTATATCATTATAATAGGCGGCTCCTAAGTGGAGTTTCCTTCTACGGGAGAGAGCTGGGGAGAAACAAGGAAGGTGAGGAATAGTTTCCTCCTCTTCTTCATCCATGCAGCGTCTACAAAAATCGTTCGCGAAGAGGCCTAGCCTTGTAGCATGCTTGCCTATTAGACAGCGTCCAGTGATGACACCTATTGTGGTGCCGATATGCAATCTATTGAGAGAAATCAAATTCTTAGAGCGTTTTAGATCCAGCTTTGCCCAAATCTGTTTTGTCGCTAGACATGTTGATCCACTTGTCTACCTAAGATTTGTACTCTCGACAGCATCCAGCTTAAGTTTGAGTTTGCGAGCAGCGATTGGAATACCTAAGGTGCAATTGTCCGGCAAGATGGGTAAAGTTGTTCCTTCTTTGGCTAGTTCAACGGCCTTACAATTCCCTGGAATGTCTCTATGCCCCGGCACCCAACACAGGTGAATATTGAACTGCTCAGCCATCTCCACAAGAAACGAACGGCAGTCTAGAGCTACTAAATAGAGGTCGATTCCAGGGATTTGATTGCTGCCTGGCTATCAGAAAAGATGCGGATATCTCTAGCAGATATCACGTTTTTCTTAAGCCAAGATAGGGCTTCTTTGATCGCCATTACACGCTATAATGATTTGGAAGACGGAAGGAGAGCTTAAGGTTAAGCTTATCAGAGAAAACACCTGCACCAACTCCGTGTTTGGTTTTTGACCCAAACCTTATAATATAAAAAGGTTCAAAATTAAAGCGCATTATCTTTCTTTCTCTGTCTGCTTTAATTTTTCGCGGTATCCTTTTCCGTTCATTCTATTAGGATGCTTTTAACTTTTAATAGATGCCCATATGGACATATACATAAATGAATATGTCGTCTTCCTTTGACTATAGATCCATAGATCAGAGTTAAATTTAAGGGCCTCAGAACTAAAGACCTAGGCTACGACAGGCACGATAGTGACATAGAACTGCTTTCGCTCTGTTTAGTAGCAATTCTGTCTCAAAAGTGAAAGATCTCTCGCAAGACCAGCCGAGTAAGTATTGGTGGATACTCTGCGATTATCTTATCCCCATTGATTTATCTATTTGTGTGTTAGTTGATTTTTCTTAAGTCCAAGTATGATCAACGCTCCTTTCAACAAACACTACACAAAGTGTTTTAATCACATTACATAGCGATGCTGAAATACAAACCAAATGGGGTCCCTAAATGGATTCGAAAAAATTTAATCCTTTTGTCATCACTTCCTTCTCTACTGTTGAAAGACTTCCTTTTTTTTTTGTGAGAAACGATGAAGGAAAAAAAGGAATACCACCTAACTTCCTTCTTTAATTTATCGCCACACAAAAGAAAGTGATGAGCAATTGACAATAATTATCAGCTTCATTTTTACTCCAAAAGCAAATCACATGAAATCCATAAAAACCCATTATCCCTTTCATTCGAGCGCTTCGATGTCATAAAAAAAGGAAAACACCATTAATTAAAATGAGAAAATCCTTTCTTTCTCACAATTTAACTTTCCACTGGCATGGCGACAGCAATGGTCGTGCTGGTTGGTGTATGAAAATAATAAAAATCCCGCAGCGAAAACCATGATACAGCAAAACGGACGTGTTTTAAAGGACATTACGTGTACCAACAGTTTTTCTTTTGCTTCCTTTGAGTTCTCTTTCCTATTTCATTCTCTCTCACTCTCTCACTCTCTCTCTTTTGCCGATGATCATAAGACTCATTTCAAAAGAAAAACCCCTGATGTAAGAAGGAGCGGTGGGCTGAAAGAATGAACAGGTACACCATTTGCCCTCTTTAATTCCGAACATTTCCGGTGTCCTTAATGGTAATAATTCATTATGTACTATGCACTGAAAAAAAAAAACAAACAGAGACGCACGCTGATAATACGAAAAATAGAGCGCTTCCTTTCAATAGTGTCCTCTCCGTAGTGGCTGCCGCAGCGAAATATATGTATGTGCGATATAAACACAATTATAGAGGAAAAATTGTGAAAACAAAAGCTTAAAGGAAAATATAAAAAAAAATGTCCACCCTGGGAGCAGAAAATAGAATAAAAATTAAACCTGTGAACGTCATCACATGTTTTCTCTCTTTCAGGTGGAGGATAGGGAAGGATGTAGAGTCACAGCTTACAGTAAACCATGGAAACCACACTGTCGAGCTTTAATGTCCCACATACGTCATAAGGGGGCTTGAGGAAGGGGGGGAAAAAAGGATACTTGTATGACTAACGTTCATGGATTTTTTGGTTTTGGATTTTTATTTGAGGTAAACGCTTTGAAATGAGGTCACTCGGTTCCAGAGAGCTGTGCCGGCACCACAATAGGTGTCATCACTGGACACTGTCTAATAGGCAAGCACGCTACAAGGCTAGGCCTCTTCGCGAACGATTTTTGTAGACGCTGCATGGATGAAGAAAAGGAGGAAACTATTCCTCACCTTCCTTGTTTCTGCCCAGCTCTCTCCCGTAGATGGAAACTCCACTTAGGAGCTCCCTATTATAATGATATAGGCGACCTGATGAATATTGACATCAAGAGCCTCCTACGCTTCATAAGAAGCTCTAATTGGTTTTAAACGAGTAGGTAGAGAGAAACTTTCTCCCATGATCCACGTAGTATCACAATGGACCTCATTGGTCTAAGTGTGCTGGCGACTCCTAGCTGGCAGCCACTTCAATCTAACCTAAGTCCAACAAAGCTGCTGGACACGACAACCTAGTTGCCGAGCTGTTTAAAGTGCCAACTACAGAGGCAAATGTCTTCTTAACATCGCATATAAGGCTTAAGCTGTTAGTCAACAACTTTCTCCTTCTTCTTCTTCCGTTTGTTCGGCGAGGTTATGATCAGGATTATAGGGACCATAACCCTCCCACTTTACTGCATCCCTACTGGTCCGCCTGTGGGGTTCGCCCATTCGACCTCAGAAAATATCTGCAGGCTTCCCGGCTTCGGATCACTTCGTCACTGAGGCCCATCAAATGCTGCTGTTTTAGCATTTGGGTGATCCAGGGGTTTTTTGGCATGTCTCTCTTCCGCGCTTCCGTAGGAACGCTGATTGACATTGCCCTTTTAACAAGGTTCGTTAGTCAACAACCTGATCGGTCCATATCAGAGGGTCTTAGCCAGGAAAGTCCACCGCCGATCAAATATTTACACTATGGTAGATCTTGAAAAGAACAAGGAGCTTCAAATCGGTATCCACGACCTTTTCAGCGATTTCAAGGCAGCATATGACAGCAGTTATAGAGACGACCTTTCGCAGACATCCGCAAGAGGAAGGAACGTAAAATTATTTTCTAGTGCTTTCTGAGATTCGAACCTCGAACTACCTGCTCCAACGGCGCCTCAACTTATTGCTTTAAAAAAGAAAAAATATCACCACAAAATGTTAACCTCCTTAGACAGTGAATAATGAATATCCTTTGGTCAAACAATTTTGCCAGCAGTAAATTTCCAACTTAGCATATTGGAGAGAGATAGCCTTTCAGTTTAAGAATTTCAAATTAGAGAATATCTGTCCGAACTTTTTACGTTTACACAACAAACAAAGAACACCAGCAACGAAGAACAAAAACAAAAATGAAAAAAAAGAAAAAAAAAAATTAAGAGTTAAAGTTAAACTTTTTGCAGAAAAAAAGAAAAAGTAGAATCAAGTTCCAAATAAAAACAAAAGTTAACTATTTAGGTGCATACTCGTAGTTGGATGGAAATGAAAACTTATAACTTCCATTATTTATCCTTCTTTTAGTTTCAGGTTTTCTTTACTGCACTTTCATACAAGGACGATTACTTGTACTAACCAATGTGCCCCCTGCTGATATGTGCACTAAAAGTTTGGATAAAGTTCAAAAAACAAATATATATCCTTCTCTTATGGAGTTTTAGCGTTTTTTTTTTTTTAAACTCGACTTTTGAAGTCCTCTGTCCATAGCCGAAGTGGTCGTGTGGTGGGTGGGTACTCTCCTTCACGCCCCATGATTATTCGTTTTATTGTTTAAGAATAGTTTTGGTAAACTTCTTGAGCGGAACATATCCGCCATTTTTCTTTCATATCTAGAAGAGTATGCATGCATGCCGAAAGGGTTATCATCCCTTTTGACTAGTCGTACATTACATTCACCTGCGGGTAGTTAAACGAAAATATCCTCTGTGGTGGGTTGTTCTTCTTTTTTAGCTGTCGAAAGTTTTCTTGTGTTTTTTTCTTTTTCTTTTTATAAAAAAAATGTAAGGACAGGATATTGGTTGGGTTTTTTTTTGGTATTTTTTTTTTGTATAAAAAGTCCCGTCATTGTAATCACTTCCGTAATTATTCGAAGAAGAAGACCCACAAAAAAAATAATTCTTCTGCCCCAACATACATATTTGTAATAACAATTTTGAGAAGAAAAA
Source organism: Blera fallax (assembly GCA_946965025.1). Classification (NCBI taxonomy): domain Eukaryota; kingdom Metazoa; phylum Arthropoda; class Insecta; order Diptera; family Syrphidae; genus Blera; species Blera fallax. The sequence goes on along the minus strand of OX337246.1, from coordinate 14,037,664 downwards.
AAAAATAATAATAAAAAGGAGAACAAAAAAACTCACTTCCGAAACAAGGACATAAAAATATGTCCCGTTCCTTTTTTATTTGTTTTCAATCATTTGGAAATGCGCCAAATGGGAGAGAAGAAAAATTCCAGACACCGAAAAGTGTTTTCTTTTTTCAACCGCGGAATGGAAGTAAAAAGGGGGAGAGTTGGGGTGGGGGTGTTTAGCGAGGATGGTGGGGCTGGGAGTGAGTCCTTGCTCTCGATATAGTATTGATACATTTTTTTTTTGGTTTTATATTTCTGGGGTTGTTGCTATTCGAGGGTAAACAGGATGATGGAATGTAATTCTTTTTCGTGGTTAAGGCAATTTTCCAAGGAAAATGTTTTCGACTTTTTCTCTATGGGTGAAGTGGATAAAAGTAGAACAAGAAAAAAATAATGAAAAAAATATAGAATAGAGGATTGGAACAATTTCAGGATATCGAATTTTTATTAAAATATTTGAACTTTAGTCAAACTAGAGTGATGGGAATGGTTTTAATATTTCTTGTTTTTACACATACATTTTTTAAGACTTTTTGGAAGGATAGTAATCTGTGTTCTATGAAATACGTTTCATGGTTACTTAAAAATTTAAAGGAATTAACGTAAACCTTGGAGGTTCAAATAAATATCAAATACATATGGTTCTTAACTGAAGGTCCCTTACATATGTACGTGTGAAAAAATATAACACACTCAACTCGAATGGTCCCCAGAAGCTAGGCCGTGGACCACATATGTACGCCAAGTATTTTGTATTTCATATGAACTTAACTATCCGTTACAGGGAAAATGTTAAGAACTAATTTAAAGGACCTTTATTTGAAAAGTAATGCGAGGCAGCCACTTGTCGACTTTTTAACGATGAAAGATATGTACTTTGGATTTAAGCTTAAGTTCTTTGCAGACCTGATTAAATTGAAGGCTCGATTGTGGAGCTGAGTCCCAGTGATTGTGGAGCTGAGTGTGAGCATACTTTAAGAACACTTCAATTTCAACAAACTTTTAGAAACTTTGGGATAAACTGCTTAGACTTAGACAGACAAAAGGACTTTTTGGGAAGTTAACCGAAAAAGAATTAACGTATAAATATTAACAAGAATCGGCTGCGCATCCTTGGGCTTTCTAACGGGACACTGTAGATTTAAGGAAGGCCTCAGGAAACTGGGTAAAGAGCAACATGGAGACTGCAGATTCTGCGGAGGTATTCAGGAAACCCCATGACACCTTCAAAAGAAAGAAACACTTAGATGCCTACCAACTTTCAGAAGACGATCTACTATTGTTAGATACCTAAATTCCCGTTTGAGCTGTCCGAAACTGTGTTATAACGAGTATAGATTTGGTTATGGTCCTGTTGATAAGTTCGTTTCTGATAACACTACTTCAGATGCACAATTCCGTTCTAAGAGATGGGCCATCTTTTGATTTCTTCTTAAAATTACTATTAAGACTACACCGTCCAATATTTTCTCTTAGAAAGAGTGTTCGTTACGCAGCTGACTTGGCGCATAGAATTCCATCCTCTCAACCCTATTTTACAGTGCAATGTCGATTTTTTTGCGGCTCTATTTAACGAGTAGCTCGATTAAAAGTTCCCTTAAGTGCTTCAACCGTTTGTGGGCAGTTCAAGAAATAACGTTAATCCCTGTAAAAAAAAAAGTCCTACGACGTCAAGTTGAGGCTGAAAGGTAGCCAAGACATCTCTGCAAATCGGCCGATAACACAGTTACCGCACTTAATGTGCAAAAAGATCGATTGAATGACAGCTGGTTCGGAAGTTCGGACGGCGGCCGCAAAAAAAAAGAATGGCAGATATACATATGCCCTTTCGAACGGGAATCCTGCTAATTCTGCTGTATGACGCCAAGTGTTGGTTGATAAGCAGAATATTAGAACAGATATTGGGCGCTTTCGAGTAAAAAAAATCATCGAATTTTTGATCCTGCGAGGATAGCGGAAACTGTACGAGCTGTACTAAGTACGTCGAATAAATTAGTTGAGCACATGCACAACAATGCTCCACCAAGAGAATATTCGACTCTCAGCCACCAAATTCACAGCGACTTGTGAACGCTACAGATCTGTGATCGAATATTTCTCGCTGCTGCAATTGAATTCGGAGAACATGTGGTTCCAACAGGACGCTTCAACTTGTCACACAGCAGTACCGACAGTGGACACTCTGCGGCAAGTGTTTACATAATCTCTCGTTCTGACGATTTGCATTGGCACGCAAGATCACCCGGCTTGACCGGTCTAGGCTAGAGTTTACATGAAGTCACGGGTTTATAAGAATAGGCCACAGATTTTGGCGACTCTAAAGCAGAACATCTTATAAGAAATGGAGAATTTATCGCCAGAAGTTTTGAGGAAATGCTAGGGAATGAGGCCGATATTATTTCGCAACTTAAGAGAAAAAAAACTATAAACGTCTATCTAAACAGAATCAATAAACAGAAGCAATTCTTTTTATTAACAAACAAAGTTACCGCCTTAAGAAATCGAGTGAGGTTTGTTGCGACATCTTGTCCATGAAGGAAAGCTTGAGTCCCTACCGAAAGACCTGTTGAGTGAAGTCAACTTGATTCATTCATTCAACTTCAATTCTTGTAGAGATGGAGATATCCATTGCTCATGGCTGCATAGCCTTCAAGTTCATTCAAGCTCTCGAGAAATAAATGAGGTTATACACAAACTTATTAAATTAAAAATACGCTTTTTTTCTATAAAATTTTCTTTGTAAGTTTCAAAAAAAAACATAAGTTGTACAGAAAGTATCTCGGAAAATATCTTTATAGCTATTAATTTGTTTTCATCATTTTTACACAAATGCTTGACCTTCCAAATAAAATGAAGAAGAACTTCCACAGCATCAATTGTACTTTATAGTAGACTACCACAACTTCAAAAAGAAAAAAAAAAAATCATCGTAAGTACTTATGCTTCCTTCAAGATTAGAAAAGTTTTTCCTAAAATGAAAACCAAAAAAAAAAAAAACAGAGAAATCCAAGAAGATGAAAAAGTTCTATTATTAATTTTTCTTTAGCTCTTCCCTTACCACAATTAGGTACAAAAAAAAAAAAAAACCCCTGCAAGGACTTGAACAAAACTGCAAATTATAAATATCTGTTGAAGAAATGGTCCGTAGAGCTTGCCTATCACATTTCCATAGCAGCTATTCCCCGTAAATAAGGCAATTGTCTTCAGAGAAAAAAAAAAAATGTACATAAGGACTCGTACTACCTTATGTTGATTTATCTACCTTAAGCCATCTGAATGAAAACAAAGCTGCTTCGTTTAAATTTTCCTGAAAAGTTTGTCCTTTTGACGACAGCTGATAGTGTGAGAAAGATAGATAAGAATTCTTGCCTATTTATAGCTCGAAAACATTAAATTTAATTTGAAACTTTAGTCTCGTTGATTGATAAAATTTTCTCCAATTAGATTGTAAAAGGACGAGGGAAAAATTAATTGTGTTTTAGGAATAAATGGCGAGCCTAAAATTTAATTACTTACGATACCGTGGTGGTGGCATAATGGTTTTATGGCTGGGATTTCAGGTGAATCCTTGGTTACTTCTGTACCTAATTTAATTTATTTATTCAAGCTTGATACAAGCTCCTAAGAACTTCGAAGCTGGCTTGCAACTATGCTTAAAACAAACTTTTTTGACGCGGGCCATTATTTGTTTTAAGAAGTTAAGTTAATAGTTATCCCAATTCTTAAGCTACGAAGGGGAGGGTGAATAAAGAGAATTTATCAGTTCGAGCTTACTGCATTGGAAATCAAAGGATATTGTGCATAGCATCCTTACATTGGCATGTTACAACCAAAATTGCTGCGGTGAAAATTAAGGCGGAAGGGTGGTGCAGAACAAAGGTTGCATGGGTTCGTATCATTCGGAGCAGCGCTGCGCAGTCAACGTTTTCTGTTAGCTACCCTTCGGTGTCTTTCGACTGATTGGAGATTTATCAGCTCCTTCTTAGGGGGTAAGTTATACTTGTCTTTCCATGTGAGGCCCCTTATAGCGGACTGGATGTATTTGCAATGAAAAACTTTAATTGTTGTAGGGTGACCACACTTGGCTAGCATATTCAAGAATTGATGTAACAAAGGGGATTCAGAGGGATTTCGTTATTTTCAGCATTTTACAAAACCGAGCTTAGAGTTGGCTTTACTAATAATTTCGTCGAAATGACATCGAAAATTGAGTTCTTCGTCGCAGATGACACCCATATAGCGCAGTAGATCGACGCCAAGCCAAGCTTGTCACCGAAAGAATATGATCGAAGAACTGGTAGAAGACGCTTGTGGGAACATGTGATAGCTTGACAATTATTAACAAGAGCTCAAGGAATTTTTTCTGGCACGATGTTGAAAAGTTATTTAGGCCAACTTGAAGTGGATATAAACCCGCGGTGGTTTCAGAATTTCATGTCACCAGCATCAGAGTAGATGGAGTATTTGAGTATCTAATGATACGGTCAACGTAATTCTGGTTCATGGAACGTTGTTGAAATGGGAGAAGGACCTGTCCAAAAATATTTTTTGAAAATACTTCATTGAGATGACATGAAAAATAAATTTTCCAAAAATCTATATTTTCGGGGACATTCTCGTAAGTTCAGCATAGCTTATGTCGAAAACATAGACTGAGCAGTCTATACTATACATTTATAGCAGAATTAGAGGTCTAAAAGCCTAGCTTTTTATACAAATGAGAGACTTGTGAAAGGCAAATACTTTTCTGCAGTTATGATGACTGTGCTTTATCGTCTTATGGCTAAGTACTAACAACAGACGCCACAATATACGTATACTAAGCCTTAATGGATAGAGTGATTTTTAGAGAGTCCGGAAAATTAGCAGCACAGCCTGACTGTTACTGCAGACGCAAATACTCCGACCTCTCCATCGATAAATGTTGTTGCAATATAGTCGGAGCCATTGGAAAACAGTGGTATGTTTACCCAAGGGGTAGTGAAGGCTAGTGTAGGCGGTCTCAACGAAAAAATCCCCGTTTGACCATTAACTAGTTTTCGAGCCATCCTTGAACATTCGACTACAGCCCATCCCAAGCTCAGATTCTGGACGAAGTCGAAGGAAAGTCGAATATAAATTTGCACTGTAGCTAGAAGTTCCGGTGCCATTGCATTAGTCGACATATCCATGGAACCAGGGTCATAGGGAAAGTGTCGCGCAAGGTCATCGAAGCTCAACTGCGGATGATTCCAAAAGCCACCTCGTCTGAGGCGGTAGATTGCTTTGATAGTACAACTCTTTATATATGTACATGTCAAGGTAAGTAAATCATGCAGAGCGTCTAGAGCAGAGCCAGGCATACTTCTCGTGCAGCCGAAACAAACCGTTCTCTGAAGTTTAATGCCGAAGGCAGTCAAGTTGAAGCCCTTTAGCAATGGAGCTGGTCTCATTCCTCCTTCTCGTAAGACGGCTGACCGAAAACCCATTTCTATCCCATCATTTATCGATCATATTGAAGGCTGTCTGTGCTTACCCTCGACCCCAGGCATGGCCCGACAAAAAGTATGACAACATCTATCCACAACACGACGAATAGTTTTTCATGGAATTAAATGAAAAACAAAAACATTGGCACTTACAAAAATTACAGCTGGCTTGACAGTTATCCCTATCAGAAGGACTTGTGGTTTGAGATCGTCTCATTTTTAGAGAGCAACAAATGGTTCATGACCAACAAGAATTGTAGTTCAACCATTAATGAAATTGAAAATAAATCCATCGAAAAAGTTTCTACGAATATAAAGTTATCCTTACAGTTTTCCACTGCTATGCACATACATATATCCTTTTGTGTAGATCGTCTACCGCATCTTACAAATGCTTCTAAATGCAATTACTCCAATGAAATCCTCCCATAAATATCGAGACTCTAAAATGAAAGACCGCTATTTCTGTGGTATTTTTCCAACGCTAATTGCAATTTTACAAAAATGTTATTTTAAATTTTTTTATTCTATACACACATACAAGAATTCGTACAAAAAAAATACCTCTCTAGAAAAAAAAAGAGAAACTCAAGTGAAAATGCTCGACGAAACCGCGCCAGGACTCAGTGGTAGGACTCAGTGGTACGTAACGAAGTGCCTTGAATATTGAAATGCTACCAGAAAATTTCATTTGCAACAATCGCAATGTTTGGGAGGGGAGATACAGCAAAAACAAAAGTGAATTAAAATTTGTTTTTTCTGGGTTTTTCTGTAGCTTGTTTTTTTTTTTTTTTAACAGATGAAGAGAACATCGAGTGATACGAACAAAAGAAGTCAGGAAAATATACCTAAAGCTGTCATTGGGATAAAAAAAAAACGAAGAAATAAATAATAAAAGTTTTACTCCTAAGTATTAAATTAAAAACAAATATTAAAATTTATATAAATGTCGGTGAAAGCAGAGAAAAATTTATGAGATTTTATACAACCGCATTAATGTAATTAAAAAGTTTTGTAATTAGTTTTACGGATAAATGTTGATTTTTTTATGTAGTTGTAAGAATTTTTTTCGTTGAAGTAATTAAATGAATGGATTTTCATAAGCTCTATAAAAATAAGTAAAATAAATGCGAGTATTTCAAAAACCAGGTTTACGATGATGTCACTAGCCTTGGTGGCAAAATTAGGGGAACGAAAAATGTGTTCGCTTGATTCGTTGTGGAGGTTAAACCACGAAATATTGTGCCATTTATTCGACTGTTTTTATACTCAAAAAGAAAAAAAACAGAGGTATACCCATATACGCAGAAACCCACAACACTACACGGTTGACCTGATGACTTTATAAATCTCTAGTCAAATTAGATTCGTTGCGGACACACCTCACATTCTTGGCTCTGTCCGACTGTGCATTTGCCTACTCTAACATCGCCTCTGCAACCATTTGTTTTTATTATTACCATTTTAGGAAAAAAGAAAGAAATGTTTAGCCCTCTCTAAGGGCATCTACCTGTGCTGAGGTTACAGATAGTTTTTTTTTTTCTTTCATCTTCTGTCAGTTCCCTTTAATTTTGAGTGGAAAAAAGGTACCCAAACTTGAGTTGTCCAGCGGCGCGGTGTCTGCCTGCTAACAATGGTGATGCTGCACACGCCATAAATTGTTTACCATTATGTGGAGTGGTGCTGCTGTTACACTCGAAGGTAAACTCGTTTCTAACCTCTTCCAAATGGGTGTTAAGGAGTATCTATCATTGTATCTTTTCGAATAGTGTATATCTTGTAACTATCTTTCAGAGTGATCTACTAATTTAAATGAAATTAACACTGTAGACATGTTGATTGCTGTCTTCTATCATCAGTTAGAAAAGATACAAATATACTCGTAGATACATTCTTTATTTTTGTATTTTTCTGTTTTTTTTAGAAAACTTTGACTATTTGAAAACTTTTAGAAGTTTTTAAACAACTTTTTGAGTGCCCCAGATGCGAGGGGAAAAAAGTGTCAATCATCGCAAAACGGACACATCCATCTAATCCCTTGAGAGAGGTGTCATGAACACAAGTCCCTAATTCCAACACATTGAGTTTGAACATGGATAAGGGTGGCGCTTTAAAAAAAGAAAAAATGATGGAAAAATCAGGTGTGTGGCCATTTTTTATGCTTTGTCCAATTCTTTTTTTTTTTTTTATTATTATTATCCTTTCGTCGCTTTTTTTCGCAATCAATCAACGGATGATTGTGTAGCTGTACTCTCTGGACTGAGGAGGTCCATTTTGGATGTTTGGAAAATCCCTTTGGGCAATTTGCCAATGGGTAAAGGGTCTCTGCATTCACCCTCCTAGCTGGTGTTCTTTTTATTCACCTGACTGATTTATATGATTTTTTTTTCTTTATGGTTATTGTTAGGTTATAATAAAGAAAAATACACTTGGCACCATTTTTTTATTATCATTTCGCTTTATAAAAAATGTTAAGCTTATTTTTTTTTTATGAATGTTAAAAGAGTTGCGATTAATCTTGAAGTCTGGAAAATGGATTCGCGAAAAATGTCTAAGGGTGTGTTTAATGGCTTTGCTGTATATTTTAGACAGCTTTTAGCATTGTAAGTAGCTGTCTTAGGAGATAGGATAATGTGGCAACATGAATAGTGTAGCTCAGTGCAATGGGATGTTTTATGTTCCAGAAAACACCAAGCAATCCCAACTCCCGCGAATATTTGATACATGGACGTGAGTAATAATTGCCATGAGTACCTTCTCAATCACGGGATTAAAATGTAGGTTCCTTTAACAAGCACAACACGATTGACTACGAGAAGCCAAGCATAAATGGTAAGCAGTCCACATATCACGAAAACTATCTGAGAACTCATAGTACGAGTATCTCTAGCCATTCACCCAGTTTCGCTCACATTAATTCACGGTTCGATTTGAGCAAGAATGTAGTAGACAAACTTCGGTAGAAAAGTCCTTGAGTTCCAATTTTCATTTGACATTTAAGTTAAGAGTGTTTTGGTGTCAGAAAATATTTCGCCTCATTCACGTTTATAACCAAATGAAATCTAAGATACTCCCAATCACTTTCATGGGAACGTTTTCCCCGACATTCTGCATAAGCAACTGCGTCTGATAAGCAGTCTACGAATGATTCTATTCACTGATATATGGTCCAAGACAACGTTTTGTAAGCTATGTGTGTGAAGAGGGCTTACGTATGTATATTAGATGCAGGTGAGGTAATATTGTTCTCTAGAAACCGGGCAAAATATGATGCTTACTTTCCAACCCTTAGTTACACTTTCATCAGACCTTCTCTATCGGTTATCTTTTGGTTTTCTTTGTCGAAGGCTCGGGTCGTGAAATACAAATATGGAAAAATTTAGACTATTAACAGCGAAATTTTGAATTTCTGAAGTTTGGCTTGGGCCGCTACTTAACAGTCCTCCAGTCTCTCCATCTCTACCTTCATCGAGCAATCAAATGGATACATAGCACATCACCGATAGTAGTAGTATTAACTTTACTCGGGAACTTTTCCTGATGATTTTTGAAGGATTTTAGCGGCACCCGATCACCAATGCGCCGGTAGTGTCTGGCGAACGAAGTTATTTTAATGTTTAACTTTTTTAAGACTACATATAGTTCGTTAGTGAGTATTCACAAACTGCAACCTTCAGATAAAATGCGACCAGTGATGGTCCGGGACAAGGATGACATCACGTCGTAGGGGTAGGTTTCTATCTGACGATTGAGCGATCAGCTGACCAGTTGAATATCAATTTATTAAAGGAAGAGTCACCAAAATAGTGAACCAATCTACTATCGGAAGACATATGTAGTATCTGAAGTCAAATGTTCTGCTGAAGATGTTATTAGAACCAGGATTCTCAAAACTGATTGAAAAAAGCTATTTGTGTCACTATTTTAAGGTAGTTTGACCCACCTGGTCACATGGACACGGGATATTGTAAGTCCATGTAATAGAGTCAATGTACGAATCTGACCTCTTATTTGGTCACGAATCCTTTATGTGGGCATTATTTCTAATTCCATGGAGGAGATCAGATGCAAACCACCGTGATTTGTACGAAGGACGCTACCTGCTCGTTGAACCTATAAGCAGAAAAAAAAGGAAGAATATCACAATCGGTGCTGAGAATCTGTGGAAAGAACATTTCTACAGGCTATTAAGCGGTAGATAGTCAATAAACCGATGTCAGGCAGATCGCACATACCATACACCATTATTGATGACAGCAGAGAATACCATTAATTCGATCAAATAGAAGCTGCTATAGGCTAGTTGCTGAGTAGTTCAGCGGGAGATCAGTTTGGTACAAACATCCACTAGTTCAACAAAATCTAGTCAGTTGAAAAGGAATGGAACCTTAGCTTTCAGATCTTGAAGAAGGGATCCTTGAAACACATCAATTGTAGTGCGATCAGTCACATTTACATGACGTACAAGATTCTATCTGCTGTACTGTATTGATGCTCACGCCCGTTTGCCCATAGTTGGATTCTTCGACGGATCTTTATACTGGAAAGCATTAGTTTTGAGCTAATGATGGAATTCGTCAACCTGGACTCCTCTGTAAACTCGGAAAGTGACAACAGCGTAGTGATCAAGTGAAAACCAACTCTCGTCAATCGAGTAGCAATCCCCTCACAAAAGTAACTGCGGAATATTTATACATCTAAACCCTTATCATTCCATTACCACTCTACAGCCGTGTGACAGATCCACTGCCATTTTCTTCGACGTATGTTGAGTCCTTTGATTTACAAAGTGCTAAACAAAACCTTCAATATGACGTCAGGACATCTGCTCACGTAAGTCTGTAGCTAACGAGTGGTTAATATCCAAGTACTCTACCTATTCAGAACTACTAACTCAACGTTGGAAGGAAATAGTCGCAGCTTTGTTTTAGTGATGTATGCTCTACTTTTCCAGACAATGACTAGGACAAGATAATGATAGAATAGCTATGAACTTTTGATCCACGCTATCAAAACCCTTGTCGAAGTCTGCAAAAAGCCAGTAAACCGGAGACTTCTACCCGACGTTTTGCGCTATACATAACTATCCGCAACATTTCCAGGATTACATTAGCTACTATTTCAGCCACCCTCAAAAAAACACACACATATACCCTTGCGGTTTCCGCAGTCCATTAAATATTCCTTCGACAACTTGACGATTATCATTCTACGAACTAAATAGCCCTGCTGATGTACTTGGCACTTTTTCAAGTTCGGCAGGGATTCCATCAATGCCTACCATTTTGTTTTTCTGGTCTGTCGATTTACTTGGCGCCTTGGAAAAATTTGGCACTTTTTCCTTCTTGAGGGTTTAATTCCAGTAGCAATCTGTGTTCTGCTAGGACGTCTTTCAACAAATATCTGGGTCGATAGATAAAATGTACAATAAAAATAAAATCGTGAAAAAACTTTTCGAAAATACGTAGAACAGAAAACCAATCATTTGACCTCGGCGTATGATAATTTATTCATAAATACCATCGTGATTATACCTTATCCTTCTAGGGTACACTAATTACAGTCTCAAGGAAATACAAATTGCACCCCATCGCAATAGGATATGTAAATAGTTAATCATAGTTTGAAACGTAGTATGATTTCAAGTACGTATTCATAGGTTTATCGAATGTACGATTTTTTTTAAATCCACCCACAACCTTTAATGTATGACAACTTAACTTTCAGACTTGAGTATTTCAAGGTGCGTACCTACGTAAATGCCATGGATGGAGTTATCGATTATTTAGCTTTACAACCACATACAGTGGTATAAAATAAAATTTTACATAGAATATTTGAATGCAAGGTGGTTCAAGTCTACCATAACATTGGACAGCATTTTTTTAATTAAGAATAAGGGTACCTACTCCAGATCAGATGAACAGAACGTCATAGAACTTGGCTTATACATATGCTTGATCTCATGAGCAGCGATCAGTGATTGAAAGAAGGCAAAACTAAATGAAAGATGAGAAAGATACTCGCATGGCATGCGAGGCATGGACATAAATTTATTTGAGAATCCCAAGCCTAGTTCTAGGCGCTGTACTGAAAAATGGCCAACATTTTGTGTTTCCAACATACTTTGTCAGGGTTTCAAAAATGTTTTGAAGTGATTTGCTTGGTAAATTTTTCATAGAAATATTTGACTTGCTTCTATGGTTTCACTTGCACCTATAAACCTAAAACTTGGTAATCCTTGTGTAAAGAAACTTCAAGATATGCGTCTCTCAATTCTGTCTGCCCGTTCGTCTACCTACCTAGCTCCTGTTACCTACGAGTAACTCTAACATAAGTGACTGAAAGGGTTGCAAATTGGAATTCTGTTTCCTTCCTCTATCAGTCAAATTTATGGGTTTTTAAATTATAGCTCAAGGCTAGCTTGAAATCGACTCAAAACAGGGGCTAAGAGTCAAATTTAACGTTGCTTTCGCATAGTTCCAAAGCGCTGTACTGCGGCCTTTACAGGAAATTAAAAGCCTTACTATGAGACATTGCATCAAGCTCCCAAGGGCATCGTACACGTAAAAGCATTAGTAGCTTAAAACTTGCAGAAAAGTTAAATTCTGCTGTTTTGAAAATCAGAAATTAGGTTTTTATTATGCTGCACGAAGCCATAAGTCTCCATGACTCAAGTAAAAGGGTATCTTGATAAATTTGAAGAAGAAAACAGAAAAATATACATGTGATCGTGTCGTACTGAAAGAAACACTTTCTTCGTGTTGGATGGCTTTCAATATTTTGCTCAAAAGTTGTGCTCAAAACTATCGTGTCCTGTTAATGCATGACGACGCTCTTGCTTTTGAAACTATTAAGTAACTCTACTGTTACTTATGCTTCTGAAAGACTATAACGTTTTAAAGGTAAAGAGTTTGTTTTCTTGAGTCGGATCACTACTTGCCCAAAAGTGTTGAACAGGTATGAGTAGTTAAATCTGAAAAATATCCAAATCGTATGCCGCGCTTATATGTACATACATACTTATATGAATATTGGTCATACAATTGCAATATTTGGCGCAGACCGTTTGTGGTCCAGGGCCTAGCTTCTCATGACCATTCGTGCTCGTGTTGTGCGTGTTTTATTTTTCGCACAAATGGAAGGGCCTACAGTTTAGACCAATAGCAGAAAGGACTCTGTTTTAAAAAAGAAAATTGAGAAGCTTTCTCATGACAGTTCTCGGACATTTATCAGATGGAACCGTGAACAATTTGTTTTTTGTATTTTCTGGGGTTCGAACCTCCCGCTCAGTAGTTCAAGGCACTAACCACTGAGCCACTGAGCTAAGGTTGGAACAAATGTACAAACAGAAGTAGTTTTCAATTATGTTGAAGATCGTTTCTATTTGAGTACTCTACATTTTATTCAAATCTGAGGGAACAAAAAATTAGGTCGCGGATATATTTCTTATATTATTGTGATAGGCCAGTGCCTGGTAAAACAAATCTATTTTCTTCAGAATTCCTGGACACCTTTTCCTTATTTCTTCTCAGCTAATTGTTGGACTCTTCAACAATGAGTCCCAAAAAAACCGATGCCATTACGTTATCCAACGATATTTGAACTTAAGCTTTCTACGGGGTTGTTGATCCAGGTCTTTCCACTCTTTTGATTGCTGTTTACTCCCAGGGATATATTGGTAAACTTAGTCTCATTCTCTCGATCCTCGGTTTGAGGTATCGTAAGTCGTTTTTTCTGAAAACTGTTTCAGAATCTAAGTTCATTTTGCATGATCCCTTGGGCTCGTTTATACAAGATCCCGACGATCTAAATTATCTCTCAACCATATTTTTTGATGGAGTAGTTGTCCCCTAAAATTAGCAGGATATCTCCATGGATCTGCTTCATAGTAAACCTTTTTTGTAAACAGGTGCTTACAATGGCACGGTGTTCGAGATTTTAATTTTTTTTAAATTATTTTACTTCGCCTGACTCAAGCACGTGTATGAACCAATCTAAATGCAACAGAGGAATAAACCTTCATTATATGACTCCCAGAATGATGGAAATTAAAAAGGGGGAAGTACCAATTTAGAATTAAAACTATTTCCATGATGGTTCACAAACTTTTCAGCCCATACCTGCATACTCGTAATGCAACAATGTTTGCTGAACTGGTATCGGCTATGTGAAGTATCTACATACGATGTTAAATGAAATACAAGCAAACAAGCTTTACTAATTGAAAGACCTGCAAGAGTTTCAATTGCTTACTAATTTTCATCGTACGCCTACAACAAAATTACGCCTATTTCTGCTGTGGAAAGTACAACACTTTGCTTGAAATGTGATTGTCTGTAAACATCTGGTTTTGGTGCAGTCAAATCCTGAATACATTTTTGGATTCCGCTCATATAGAGAATACTCCTTTTCAATAGAGAATACTGAAGGATATATTCTACGCTATTTAAACCTTGAAAGACTCTTCAAAGGAAGACTCACATCATCCTATACGGATGGTCCCATCAACTTTGGCACACAGGTTGTTACAGTAAGAACTTTAGACCTAACTGAGTTGACCTACAAAATGGTTACGAGTATTTTCCAATTCATCATCATTTTCATTCATAATCCTAAACAGGATACAAAAATAATTTCGTAATCACTTGAATAAATGCGCTCGCTTGGAAGCCGTCGCAATTAAAATTACACACAAAATAAATGCACGGCACAACAATCGCATTTCGCTATTGTCCTTCCATTACATTGTTCTCTGACTAACCATCAAAAACAAAAAAAAAGGATACATAACAGCAAAAACGAAACAAAATAAATGTGTAATCCTACCTTTGTTTCATATTCATATCCACTCTTAGAGAAAATCAGCCTTGTTGTTGGTTGTTTTGTTTTTTATATTTTTTCGCACACGAATAGAATATGGTTGTTATTGGGGTGGCAAGGGGGGCGTGGGATTTTCCGAACAATAAAAATCAAACAAAAACAGGAAACACACTCGAAACACTTTTCTTTCTTGCCAAATGGTGGATTTTTTTCCTATTTTTCTATTCAACTTTCATTCACGTACTTTTTTTTTATTTAAATTGGTACACTTAGGAAGCACAAATCACTTTTTTTCATCACTCAAAAAAGGACCTTCTTTAGTTATCCATTATATATATTTTTCGTATGCATGTGTACATGGGATCTTAGTTATTATATCACTTGTGGTTTAATTATTTTTTTGGTCACAGGATACACTTTAGATGGCACTGAAGGAAATCAAAAGAAAAATTTACTTTTTTTGATGTAAAAAAATGTAAAAAAATACTTAGATTAGCACGCACACACAACACACCCTGGGATTTGAGAAAAGGACACGAAACACGTTTTTTCGTGGATGAATTTTGTTTTGAGTTTTTTGTTTCCGTGGGAAAATACTCAATCCTGAGAGACCGTCAGGATATTAACACAATTTTTACTCAAGAAAATAATCTTCCAAGACAACGGACAATGGTAACTAGCAACAAAAAAAGAAATTATCCTTCGTTTGACAGGAGAAAAATATCAATAATTAAAAAAAAGGAACACGAAATATACACACAAAAGTGTACAGAAGAATTCAGGACGAGAATAGGAAAATTCACCACACTGCTGCTGAAAAGTGTGTGTGTTGTGTTCCTTGGATAGTATATTCGGTTAAATCCCGCAGATCACAGGCGGAAAATTTTTGTTCGCCAGCAGCCTGACAATTCTGGCTGGACAGAAAATTTCCCAACCCGATTGGAAATTGGCCGAAACATAGTCGTCTCGGGGCTATCGGGAAAAATATCCTTTTTGGATGAATTTTTCAGGGGAACAATGGTTGGATTGGAATTGGTGGTGAATTTCGCAATGTGCCAATCCACCCCAATCGGGTACACAGAGAGGCACACTCAATGTCAAGCTAACGGGGTGGGCTCTGCAGTACCAGCGGGTGGATGGTGGTTTTCGTGTATCGAATATCCTGCCAAAAATTTCGTTCAGATGTGGGAATTTTTCGGTGGGTGGTGATGGTGGATGATTGTGACGTTGGTGTGGTGGTGACTCTGGGAAAATTTTCACATTTTCAACGTGTGCACGCGCGCGGGTGTGGTCCTCTAAAGAAAAAAAAAAAGAAAAAAACTAAGAAAAAAAACTCTTTTTGTATTCCTTCTGATTATCCCTTTTGCAGAGCGTATATTTGGTTTATTTGTTTAGGACACTTGATCAAAATCCTCACTCTCTCTTTAAATGAATTCAAAAATATTCCTCCAAAGGGATACTTTTTACACAATTTTGATGCAAAATCAGTCCTGTCAAACACTGTCACTATTACACACATTCAGATCGAATAACCTGCAAGGATAATGAAGGGAGTCTTTCTATTTATTTATTTATTTTTTTTTTTTTCACAATGCAGGTGTCAAAATGTCATCCATGCAAGGACACATTCAAATTTGATGGCAAAAATAAAAAAAATTATTTCGAAAAAAGGACCTTCTACTATATCCTTTTCCTCTGCAGAGAATTTTATGGGGAAGAAGTATGTATATTTTTTTTTTTATTGTGATGAGTAAAAGACTATGTATCCGCGATGGAGATCCGTACGTACACACGTTTAATATAACGGCACAACACAACTGAGAGCTGAAACCGGAGAGCCCACACAAGAACCCGTACTTGGCTCTATCGCGACACAGACTTTGGTGGGAAATTTTGAACCAGGCACGGGAATTTCAGACTCTTCCTTTACCCTCAATGTGTTCTTCCAGAATCCACATTGAAAATTGTATCTCAAGAAAATGAGAGCGATTGCGGAGAGAATTTTGAGAGAGAAATTAGATTTTCAGGTTTTTCGATTTTTTTTTTTTTGTAAGGGGAAGTGTGAAAATGAGAAATGATGAGGATGACCCAAAGGAGAGGAGGTAGAAAAAGAGAATACAAATAGTACACGTGCGCACATCGTAGTATAGCTAGGTCTTATAGTGAATTTATTTCTTTTTTTTTTTTTGAACAAAAAACCCGCTCAATTCAGACCAGGAGCCTGTCTTTGGGAAAACCTGTTTCGTAAATTATTCTACTGCTGCATAATTACTATACTCTCACTTGTGCGCCTGGTCAATTGAAACGGTACTAAAAGGGTTAATTGACATTTTTTTGAACCTGTTTGTTTCGATATATTTTATTTTCTGACTCAGTGCGCTCTGTTTTGAGTGGAAGGTAAACAGATACATTTGGGGTGTTCGTTTTCGTCGTGTGTACTTCTTCACCACGCGCATCTACCAGCAGAATTAGAAGCAGCAGCGACAGAAGCATTCTTAATTCACCACACGACCTTTACGATGTGAATTTTGTACCAGCATCAACATTGAGATACAATTCCCACGGTTCATTCATGGGCGACGAAGGGTGTATGGGTCATTATCACTTGGGTTGCCCTAGCAAGTTGCGAGTGTGGAACATCAATGAGTAATGGAGAGCACCAGTAGCAAGTATTTGAGAAATAATATTTTCTCAATTATTCACCAATACAACGCCCAGAAAAATTTCCACGATACAATATTCCAAAGGGATGGACATTTCAGAGAGCGAGCGAGAATATAAAGAGATAATCGTAATAAAATTTATACCTGCAGTGTGAGAATTCCCAGGATTAAGAGGGGAAGTGAAATAGAGAAAGGAGAATAGGATATTTTTCGCATGGCACACTGAGTGAGCTACTTTTTGAGGCAGATGTTTGAGCGTAATCCTTTTTTGATGAAGGTGTTGTCGAGATGTGTTTTTCGGAGCAACTGACAAAATATTTTTTTTAATTTTAAATTTTTGCTAAAGAAAATGGTATGGAAACGAAATGAAGACATATCTATCTGAAATTCTAACCTTGAGGTCAGAGTGAATAATATTTGTGAACTGAAGGCTAAAGTACATTCCGATAGCTCAACAGTTGATAAACTCGCTGATAACCTCCGCCCGTGATTTACTGCGAAAGAGAATAATGAATCAGGCTCTTATGTGGACGGATATTTTGTGTTCTTTAATAAATCATGTCCGAGTCTTAGTAGACACCCCTTTTCTTCAATATACGAGTACATATGTATTTGTATTCAATAAATCATGTTGGACGTTCCAACGATAATGAGATAATAAAACCAGCTAATGAATGCTATTACTTTAATTGTCGTAGGATGTAGAGAAAAATGTCTACATATGTGAATGGTCAGCTTACAGGACTCTTTTTAAACATGACAGTCAAAAACTATTGAGATTGTGTTTCTAATGCTAATAAAACAGCTAGTTAACCCCTGGGTATAGGACGTGGACAATATTCGCGAGCAAATCCATTCGAAGTTATGCGATGAGTTTGAGCTCTCTTCAACTCATCCCAAGTGACATTGATTCCTTAACTGCCTTGCGTATTGTATCGCGTTGGTGCCGCGTATTATTGGTTCTGCCAGACTGGTTAACGGATTCTATTGCAAGGCATACTTAAAATGGAGTCATCATTGCGCCTGGTAAAACCGATCCACTACCACTTCCTGTCTGTCAGGTTCTAACTTTTCTTCATTAGAGCAGTTCGTTTGAGGTACGACTTTGTCAGAAAAATGCCAATATGATGCGAAGACAACTGTTCCCGAAGGTCTGCCTATGATTGGCGACGGCGTTCACTCTTCCCGTACTAAACCCATAAAGAAGTACTGGCTCAACGTTGTAGCAAAACAGTCGCAGTTTGGGTAGATTTTAATATTGATGCCAAAATCCGAGTCCGGTGTCCCTTTCAGCCGAGACTCTGTTTGGCTCGATTTTTACATTGGGAATCTTTTAAGTTAGGCAGACATCGTCAGCGCAATCCAGCTGTTATTGTCTATTAAATTCCCTTGCTCTTTCCGAAAATGCGGATAACAGCAGAAATGATCACCAAGAATAACAGCGGTAATAAAATGTAGTCCTGTCGTACTCCGCTTTGAATTATAAAGAATACAACCTTCATACGTAGCCTCTACAATAGATATGAGTTCTTTGGAATGCCTCTCTTATGCGTAGCTAACCAGGTAAACCCTAGATGCACGCTGTCGAAAACCTTCCCGAAGTCTTTGAAATAAGGTAAAGCGGAAACCTATGCACACTCGGTGCATTTCTCTATAATGATCCGAACGCATTGATGTGAGCTATGCAGGCGGATCCTGAACGGAAAACCTACTTTTTGGGAACCAAGAGTTGAATGCATATGCTATTTGATCCTTTTTAGGATTATCTTCGCTGCTGAAGAATACGGATACCAGTTTCCGTGGTCCATCAGATTTCTTTTTCTCGGCAACTTGACGATCAGCTCTTCATTCTTCACTTGGGTTTGCCTTGAGCGGACTTAATAACTCTGCCGATTTACTTGATGCTGCTTGAAAAAATTCGACAGGTATTTCATCAATGGACACCATTTTTGGTGCTTTTAATTGTGCCTGCAATATCTATATTTCTAAGGGGTGGAACGCGCATGCTATTATTTTCTAGCCTTGTAGGGATGTGTATCGTCCATCTTCTGAGCTGGTTCACGTCCTATATCAGTACTGAACTTTGTATGTTTCTGCGTGTCCCGATGAGTTCCTTTTGTAGTAGCAAAACCGATTTGCTGCAGTGCTGAAGACACGGTTTCAATAGTCCGAAAGAGTTTTAAGTCATCAGAACACATGAGAATTTTGATGTAAAGAAGGAAGTGTAAGTGCACCAGGCAACCTGCGTAGTGCTTTTCCTTCGATCCATAGGTGTTACCATCATGCCCTTCATCCAAACTGTCGTCAAATTGTTACAAATTTTGCAAGTAGTCCGAACCCAATAATGTATTGATGTCAGTCTGCTCCATGCGCCTGATTAATGCTCGATTGTTCAGTGGTATTAGGATAAATTTTCCAGTCATCTGACTGATCCAATGAATATAAAAGAGCGAGCATTTAGGCTTGTAAAACTGAGGTACATGTCTCCAGAAACACATGAGATTCAACACATCAGGTTCAGCTCATTATATACGTATGTATGCCTTCATTTAGATAGTTATTTTCCCATCTTCCTATATGGACTGAAGTTTATGGCATCTTCCAATAACACGAACACTCTTTATGTTATCGAACGAAATCTGGATCGATTCGGATCCTGAATCTTATTCTTCATGACATCCAGAATACGCCAGTGTACGCCATTTTTTTACACTTAGGCATGCTCCTCGCTAGGTAAACTTTTACACAAGACAAAACCTACCGTAGAAAGGAAGATTAAACGTTGTGCCTTATATCCAAAAAGAGGTCCTATAATAGGTTGGTTTTGCTAAAGCAAATGCAGCACCGTCATCGGTATACTTACGGAACGCTGTCCGAAAGACCTTAAGTTAAACTTATTATCAAATGCTTTCAGCTGAAACTGCAAGGACTAAGAGAAGAAAGGAATTATTATCCATTTTTTTTACCCAACCATCTTAGTTCAGCAGAAGATTTTTGTATTTAAAGGCACTATCCCGCAATAATTTAAACAACTTGACAAATATCGTCGTCGGAACATGATTAAAATGTTTGTATCTTGATAAATGCAACCACCCTAGTTTTACCCACATTTAGATAGTTTTTAAGTGTTGCTGCAATTTGAAATAAATATTGATAGGTACTTTCTTATTTTTGTGAGTGACAGTACTATGTGACTATCTGAAGAATTGAGAGAACTAACTTTCACTCACTCAATATCATCGTCCTTTCTGTCAGCCTTTGACTTATAAAACATTCTTAGTCGAGTCGGCGCAATAGATACTAACTTTCTAATCGAACACTTGCTCTCACTCTCTCATTCTCTCGATTTCCAACTTTTCCAAATTCTCTCTCAGTAAAGGAAAATTCTCCCATTCCAAAGGAAAGATTACACAAAATATCCTTAACTCATGGCACAAGGTGTGTACCTATCTAACTACCTGCCATATATCATCCCCTAATTCGCTAGGGATGAATTCCAAGCGGAGCGAATCTCACTTGGTTTTAACAATTCTGCGCTCAGTGTACTCAGAAACACATGACGATTTATAGTTACATAGGTCTCCTTGTTTCGCTACACTATCAAAGGCAAGGACTACCTGTCCTTTACATTTCCATACTCATGAATTGCATACAATGCGCATTGTACTCTTCAAGGGCTGCATTAACTTAATTGTAAAAATAAAATCGCATTTATAAGTTCAATGCAAATTGTTTACAAAACTATTTAGACCTACGCAAGTAGTACGTTCGTGTTGTTGACCGTATTTTATTCAGGCGATATGTGGGTATGTATACATATGTGAAGTTATTGGCCTAGTTTACACCGATAAGGACTAGAAAACAGTGGGTTACTATAGAGAGGCATGGTAAACATCCGCTTTTCATAAACTTTGACAATGTCAACAGTAGAGTTTAACTAGATTTTATTCGAAAAAAGGACTGCAATGGGGGAAGGATTCAGTTAAGGAAAATTTAAAACAAATTTACATATGTACGAGTACCTACATACGTAATAATTAGAAAATGTTGTAGGTACTCTGGTATTGCATTGTATCGAGAAAGTTTTTGGTCTTCCAACGGTGTAATCCTAACTGAAACAATTGTGTTGTTTTAGCTCAGTACTGGAAGCTGGTTACTTTATTAGTCGTCGTAAACCTTCCTACTAAAGAAATCTTTGGTAAATATCTTGAAATCGAATCACAGATTCGTATACATAGATGGAAAGATGCCAATTCCCTGGGGATGAATTGATTTTGGGTAAGATATGCATAGGATTTAAAATACATACATGAGGTCCTGAGATATACATATGTGGACTCCAGCGGAAGGGAGAGCAATTCTACTAGGTCACCGAGCCTTTCATCCCATCTTTACGACACAGCAACTTCTTTCACCGATTTATGTAGAAGCAACGTTTAATACAATGCACATATGTACGGTATGCCTGGTGACCAATGTACATGTGTATGTCTCCGCCTGATGATGGCACGGTTACCGAATTTAGTGCGTAAAAGATCAATTGTTTGACAGCTAATTTGACACGATGCGGTATCCTGTTTGGCATCAAAGTCCCCCCAAGTCTAAATTGTTGAATTGTGACCACGAAAAGTCAAGTATCTTGTTTTTCCAGCGCACAGTGCGTTCACCGTAAGCTTTGGCCTTACAACTAACCAGGACAAAAGGCAGTGCCTGGCATTGACATGTAGGGGATCGTCTAGTCCAATCACTAGAAAAAACGATTTTTAAAAGTTATCCTCGTAGATATCCGAGGAAAACTGATCGATCCTAAGACGCAGTTCTGACTTTGATTAAGCTTAGGTTGTTGGGGTAATTCACTGACAGTACAGTCAACTGCCACTGGGTTCGCGGTACTAACTGTGAGTGGGGCTTCGAGGGATTAGTTCGATTTTCTTGTTAAACCGTATCCCTGAACCATCCGAGTTATTTATTGAAACGGCTTTTGGTGGGCTTACAAATAATTCACAAAGCCGAGAGGCCGGCTTTCTTGCTCTGGTAAGGCATTTACATAGAAAATGTTCTCTGCCCTTATCCACGTCTACGTCAAAACAGCTTCTGAATAATTTAGCTGCACTCAAATGCAATCTTTTTATGTGGGCCGCCAGAAAGTTGTGTCTGGAGGCCCACAATGGTGATGATGATGATGATTATTGAAGGTTCTGCGTGTGAATTTCACAGTTCCACCACTCGTAAATATCTGACAAACGTCCGAGAGTAATAACTGTCATGACCATGAATATCATTGGAGCTGAAAAAGCGTCTGCTATAAAAAGACCTAGTATACATCGGACAAAATCTAATCTCTTAGGTTCTTAGAGTACCTAACTATGGGCAAAATCGTCGAAATCTTTTGTGACAGAAGCATGAGCTGGGTAGTTGCATATGAAATGGTGACGAATCCTTTACAACTTGTTCATATCTTAGCCACCTTAGGCGACTGATGTGCAGTTTTCTGACTATGTCGATGTCACTATACAGCTCATAAGCTTCGTCCTTCTCCTCCAAAGCCCTTTAATGCAAATGGAACAAAGATTTACGAAGAATTTTTCTATCGAAATGACCGATGATACCTCAAGGTCTTGTATACAGTCCTCTTAGTTGTCCGGGATAGGGCCTTGCTTCTCAATTGCCTTCTCAGGCCAAAGCAACAGCTATTTAAACAGCTCGACGGAAGGCCATCAGGTCCAGGAGCTTTGTTGGATTCAAGATTCGATATTGCTATCCTCACTTGGTTTTGGTCAAGTGGATGGTCTTGAATTGTTCATTCTACCTGAGAGCGGTGTGCTGGTCTTCGTTGACAGTATACAGTCTGTAGAAAAAGTTTTTCCACATTTCCACAACTGGTTCTGCCAAAATTTATCTCGACATCAAATCCTTTTAAATCAATATGCACACACTTGCTCTTTATTGGAGCCAATAAAAAATTCCACTTAAAACCTGAAGGGGGGAAACTAAAGCGAGATTAAATCGATTTCCACCATTAAACTTCCGTCCATAAACCACATTATTTTCAATCGAATTATTCTGTAAACCAATTTCATGTAAAAACCTCCCCTCATGGAAAACTCACAAGAGACATGTCACCAAGACCAACAGCCCTGTGTAGTCTTCATTTTATAACCTAGATAGCTAAAAACACATGTTCGATATGCGACCATTAAATTTCCCCACTTCAATATGTTGCCCTCGTTTCAATATGGGAACGCGTAACCATCCCGTTTTTTTCCTTTCTCTCTGTTGTTTGATATTCTGTTGCTCTCTTGGTGGCAGAAGGATGCCAGGGTAACTTCTCTAAAGTGAGATATAAAAATTAGACACAAAATTTCCACATGGAAATATCAGTGGTGCATGCACAGAATATCTTTGATTTGGGGCCCGATTATTCCGGGGGTGGTGTTTTACTTCAGAGTTTTGGTGCATCTCTAAACTCCTCGTGCACGTACACATGCATGCTTGTTGCGAACAACAAAAAAATCCAATTATCTTTGCGTAAGATACGTTTGTAGCTAAAATTCTAGCTAGCGGCGTCTTGTCATCATAATTGAAATTCCAACCCCTATTTTTGAATTCAGAATATGTGTGTAGGGTAGCGTAATCACGGCAAACCTGATGCCCTGCTTTGCGCTTTGGAAATCAAAGGGAAAGTGAAAAGGATCGGAAAAAGGAATAATTCACCCTTGTACTCGTATCTTTCATGTAAAGCGATTGTTGTTGAGTAATTGTGGCGCAACGGAAAATAGACGAGCCACCCCTTTTATTTTTCGACTGAAGTGGTAATATACGAGTATTTACATCAACATACAAAGGATTTTGGTGGTGGGAAATTGTGTTTCATGGCAAATAATAACCTTGATCCAATAAACCGTCTGCCAAGACAACCACTCTGCTCTACTTTACTCCACTGAGCGGTGCTCTAAATCACAGTGAGTAGTCCTTTTCTTTGTTTTCTTCACACACAGAGCCTTACAAAGCTTGTTCCATGGGAACATAAGTTAAGAGAACTAGACATAAACTTTTCACAGCAATTATGTTTTACGCATGTTTTTTTAATTTTGTACCTCATGCGTGTATTGTGCAGATATGTATCTGCAGTAGAGATACAAAGTTCAATGGTAACTGCACTAAATTTGGGAACACTGTGGGGTATAAGACGACCATGCGATTAATGGCAACTTATTTCTTGCACCGGCAGTGTCCTCGGAATGTGTCTTTATGACTCACTAAAAAGGAACATTTTTGCATGCAAGAGGTCGACTGAACTAGTGGAATTTAACGCACTTATCTTAATTTAAAGTAAGTAAGCTAAATGACAACAACGTGGAAGCTCGATGTCGGAAAGTATCGACGACCTTCTTTTGCAGCACTAATGTTTTTGAAACCAATGAAAGGACATTTTTCAACTAGACGCCAAGAAAAAGTCTGCGCAGCTATTATAGAACAGAAGAATAGCAAGGCGCCGACTCTAATGGTATTCAAATACGGAGGTGACGAGTTTCGATAGAGTGCACCTATTGGCAACTAAGTAAGTTCAGGCGAAAGTATGCCCAATGGCATTTTTTGAAGTTGCCTATAATAGTGTGGGTATGAGATAAATTGAGACGTGATATCCTATCAAGCTCATCGATCTCTGCAGGATGACGATGTACACAGATCTGCTGCTACTCCATCGATGGCGATAATCGATATTACCGAACCTTTTGATATCAAAAATGGTCGATCGTGTAATAGTAAATACTTGAATGAATTGTACGAAATTCTCAAGCCAACAACAGCGATACAATCTTTTACAAGTCTTATCATCTACTCTCATACGCCGATGGCATTCCTCAGAGCACTCAGCGAGCCGTTAGTTGGATATTTGCGAGTGTTGGGACAGAGGCGACTAGGATGAGCTTGGCGGTGAATGCGAGCAAGTCAAAATCCTATCGTAGCGACTCGTAACATTTGTCTCTCTAATTCTGAAAAAGTCAGAAACATTGGTTACCTGTGTAGGTTCCATGGTGAACTCGACAAACACTATCGGAGACGAGGTCAGACGAAGAATCACTCTTGCGAATCGTTGGCTAAGAACACAAGGCATTGGCATTGTGAACTACGGATGAGGCTGCCCTTGGTTGCTTTGAGAGAAAAACTTCGCCATCATTGACGGTGAGTGAAGGACAAGATTCAACGACGAGCTACATTGATTGTTCGGCGACATCGGCCCAGAGAAGTCGGGATACAACGACTAAGATGACTGTTTCATATAGAGAGGATGGATATCAACGCTCCAGCCCGGAATGTCTTAGAATCTATCCCGATAAAGGAAGGCGTCCAAATAGGTGGTGCATTCAAGTCAAGAAGATCCTCAACTAACTTGGTGTGCGCAAAAGGAGTCCACCTACCTCGGAGTAAGTATTAACTCGATGAACGACAGTCTAGTGGAGATCCGTCGAAGAATTACCTTAGCAAACCGCTGCTACTTTAGTTCGGCAAAACAACTGGGTTCAATGAATTTGTGCTTCTCATTGTTAAGCATTGGATGAAATGTGTGTCCACCACTGGACGCCAGATAAGAAACAACAATCAAAGTCGGTGACTCTGTACCACAAAAAAAGGAAAAAGCCGGTTTCACCTGCCAGAAAAGTCATGCTCTTGGTTTTTCCTTACCCTCAAAAGAATAAAACTATAAATGACGTAGATATGTCGTGGTCATCCAGACCAACTGCACATGAAGGTCCTTTAGCAATGAGAAACTGAGGGTCTTAATTATGAATTATAGGATAACATACTCAATTAACTAGATTTGAATCCCACTGGCTTCTACCTATTCCCAAACCTAAAGAAATTTTTGGCTTGCAAAGATGGGTAGATGAGTAGTTTTCAGACCTTTCAGTATCACACTTCAGGCATGAAACCTATTCAGTGGAGAAACTTTCGACAAACTGCGTTGAACTAAACGGGGCGTCGTAGAAAAATCATTGCATTTTCGAACTCAGAAACGCAATCCTTCACTGAAATTTTCAATATTTGTACGACTGTCTTTCAAGCCAAAATTACTTGGATGTCAAGTAATCTGTCAAAAGGCTGCAAAGCTCTATTATTGGGAATCTTTTTAGGCTCACATTATTATATCGACTTGTATGTATAACCAACATGCAAGTCGAGTGTGGTGCTGTGTCTCTAAAGTTAGTGCGATGGACCGCTGAACGAGAGATTTGTAATAAATTTCTAATCACAGAAAATACCACAAAGATTTTTACGACTCCATATCTCGCCAACGGCTGAGGGTAAAAATTGTCATGAGAATGCTTCTAAATTTGCCTCTCGAATATGTCTTTAAACCGTAGGTCCCTTCCAGTGATGAGAAAAAATAGCGCGAGAAGCTAAGCCCTGGACATCTTACGGTCTGTTGCATCAAATATAACGAGAAACACGCAATGGTTATTAACACGAGACCTCTCCAAGGATCTAAAGTCAGAAAAATTTTACGTTCCTCACTACGCGAAGGTACTGGGCCGTTTAAAGCCAAACATACATACATGTCTTGTAGTGAAAATTATTGGTATTTTTAAAAGGCCTTCCTCTCTATATCGGCATTTCTCAACCACTTTCTCATCCACCTGTCTTGTAGCTTCAGCTTTTGTAGCTTCCTGTCTAATTAATTGTCCATACACAACGAGGTCACATCGAATAAGAAATAGAACAAACGACCATTTTAAGGACTCATTAGGTCTTACAGGGCACAACCTTCTATAACGTTGTTGGCACTATGCTATCCTTTGCTTAACTCGGTCAATTTCACCCCCTTCTAGTTGGTGGCAGCGCGGACAAGGTGCTTACACAAGTCAAATTCCATTTAACAAACTCACACTGTGTTAATACCTTGAAATTAATACCGTCTTGTGTCTGTTTAACGCTTGGGATTATGATTTAGAGCTCCGACAGTATAATAGCCCCCACACGCGCCATCTCTATACAGTTATACACCACCATCTGGCCGGCCTAACATGAATAATTATACGGTTGCTTTAATTTGTTGAAGCAATCATTTAAGGACTAACCATTTGGATATCCTTTTGCTAAAAACGTCTTCATTTTGTTGAACGAATCGAGGTTTTGTTGTGTCTTTTAGGTGTTCTAACCAACCCACCGCACCGCCCAGCTCAGCCCCATCTATCTGTGGCTAATTTTTCATTTGCTATTTTTGCTTTTTGTAATTATGAAGTCCTGTACTGTGCTCTGCTGTACTGTGCTGTGCTTGTGCCCTTTGGTTACGTGAAGGATTTCATGTTCATTATTCATTTTTTATGTTGTTACGAACCACAGGCATGGACGACTCCCTCCAATTAAGACATTTTAGAAGACATAGCCCAACAACTGGCCTTCATTGTCGCTGGGGTTGGTTTATACTTGTACGTCTCTCATTTTCAGGGAGGCCAGAAGGATTTAAATTTTTTTTTTCTCTTTTTTGAGATAATCAAGTTTTTATCCTTTAGCCTTGTTATTGTTGTTGTTGTTGCTGTTGTTCTTGGCAGTTTAATTACTGTAAATTGGGGCACGGACATGAGTCATTTTAAGAAGAGACGACGAAGGACGACATTTTTAGTGTCTTGTTATGTTGTTTTATTATCCTTTTCATGGCAGAGGGGAATAAGGCTGCGCGGTCTTTGCTTTTTGTTTTTGGCTTGATTCTTTTTTTTTTTTTTTTTCTGCTTCCTATTTTCTTTTATTTATGTAGAAAAACGTGTAGACGAGAGTTTATAACTTAATAAATTTAAAATAACTTTATTTATAGCGTGCCTTATTGCGCAGTAACTTCTTCATGAATGGTTTTATGGGTTTTCGTTTTGCGAAAATGTTTGAGTGTTAGGAGGGAAACTGTAAAAAGTTTAGCAAACTAAGGAACGTACCGTACATATGTATTGGAATGGGCAATCAAGCCGAATACAATAGCGCGAGCGTTTATAGAATTTAAAGTGCGTGGTTTTTTGGTTTTTGTGGAACAAAGGAGGGATGGTTTTGCAAGAGCATGGTTTAAGTGTGTCAACCCTGAACTAGGGGAAACTGGGTTTATGGTAATTGCCTTAGCAGTGTTATTAGAGGAGTTTTATTTGCTTTTTAAATTGGATACAGTTCCACACCATTGTGCATGGATTCATAGTGAGTGGCTATTAAAAGTTGTCGAGCATGTGTGTATACGTTTGTGTTTAGAGGGGATGCATCTGTGTCGATTTTTGGTTTAATAGGTGGCTATTATATGGCTAACCCGAATGCAAACTTGATTGAAAAGTTTTATAGACGGATGTGATATTGGTTTTCTTTTTTTTCTGCTGTTATGGTGATGAGGAAGAATAAGTACATATAGTGAAGTGTGATGACAACTTGTTGAGTTTGGAAAAGTTTAAAAATGTACCCTCTATGCTATGTTAGCAGTGGAGTGCCCTCTTTGAGTATCCTTTGTATGCTTGCATTACCCCTACATGGGGTAATTCTAAGCTTGGAGCGAAGAGCACTGAAATGGGTGGTAGCGTTATCTACAGGTCATGGAAATTTCGGGTATAACCTAAAGAAGACGGGTCTTCTGGAGGATGACACCTGCGAATTATGCCTAGAGGAAATGAAGACGACGGCATATACATACATATGTACATATATTGTGTCAATGTCTGGCATTAGCTAGCATAAGAAGGGAGATCTTGGGCAGCCAATGGGTAGAAACCCATAAGATGAACCAGATTTCTGCTAAACAGATGCTAGCGTTGACACGAGGAATCAAAGCCAGAGAAGAACTGTGGATAAGATTCGAAGAGCACTGCACATAGGGTAAGGTTGCGAATCATCATGGCTTCCGTTCAGCCAAAAATATTGCTGCTGTAAGTGAAAGTGTGGCCGAAGACCAAGAATTGTAGATTTGTCGACTTTCGCAGCTTTTGGGTCTGGCTTATGGCTTCCTTTGGCTCATTTTGATCTAGGATTTGCACCTACACCTCTCTGGGTATGTCAATAACCAAAATTTACGTATATGGAGCGAGGAAAATCCTCATGTAATTCACGAGACCCTATTACATACCAAAAAAGTGAGTGTTACGTCATTGGGTCTTTCTTTTTTGAACATGTTGAGGGTCGGACTGTAACAGTCAATGGTGAGCGCTATATGTAGTATTTCTGACACGTAATTGAATATATTGATGTGCAAGACATGCGTCTAAGGTGGCCACGAAGTAGTAAGTAGTGCGTTTGCATGTGACCTGGCCGTTGTAAGTTCAAGCACCGCCAGGGGAACAGGAATCACAGCCACTAAGCACAACCGAGGAACGAACAAAATCTGAGTTTCTCCAACTACTATGCCACTTGGTAGTACAATAGATCGTCTAGTATCCGAGCGCTTCTGAGATTTGGTTTCTCTTTTTTATAAAAATACAATTGAATTGTTTCCATTAAGATGGCGCAAATTGCCGTGTTTACCGTTAAAAGTTTCCGGGTCGCATTATTTCACGTTCTGGTGGCGTGGTTAGTGCACTGGACTTTTGAGCAGGAAGTTCGAATGCCAGGAAACCCCAAAAATATTTTTTCACGATCTCTCGCGAATATCTGACAAACGCCTGAGGGTAAACATCAGATCTGGCCGTGCGGCACATTACAGAATGTTGCCACAGCGTTTCCCTGCTTGTCGTAAAAGGTGACTAAATGGGAGCTAAATCAAAATCAGGCATTTTAACACCAAATATGAGCCTGAGGCGCTTTAACATCTTTAAGACCACCCGAGGTCTGTATGCGTTGAACGGGTTCCCACGTCTGGAGACTACCGGTGGGGCAGACGGAAAAACAATTGGAATACTCAAATGCAAAAACTACAGCAAATTCTCGGCCTCAGCGAGGAAGTAGTTCAAAATAGAGCGACTTGTAGAAGGATATTGAGGTCCGCAAACATAGCCAATCCCACAAGCGGTGCAGTAGCAAGGCAGATACATACGTGGGAGAAATATGCAGCATAAGATGTATGTGTACGTACGCGTTATATATTTCAACGGTTAGTAAAAAAAAAAGAAGAAGATCGTATAAATCAGATCCTCTCTAGCTGATTTATGTGATTTATTGTATTCGAATTTAAAACAGACTGTCACAGTTCATTCTTTTATACTTTCTTTCATGCCATCAATCAATTTTTTTAATCTTGAAGGACCACACTAGGATCAATGGATTCATACTCCACACTTACTATGTTTCTGGAGAAGGATTTGTAGTTTCTCACCAGCAGGGAGAAGGTATTTTTACCTGAAAATACAAAAAGAAAAGTGTTCGATGTTTTTAAATGTACATATGTAGTTTATTCTAAAGATAAAAATTCAAATTTTCATTTCACAAAGGAAAGGAAACACTTTTAATATTCTTAATGGCTTAGCAATTTGTTCCAGAAAATAAAAATGCACATGCATTCCCTTCCCACGGAAATATTCTATCCCTACTTGTAAAAGGAATAAAAAGAAAATATTTAATTTCTAAAAGACGAAAAGAAAATTAACACTTCAAATTATTATATAGCGTAGAGCGTACAGAACATAAAAATTCAATTTATGCGGATACAAGGGACCGCAGTACAACGTCGGTCCCAAAGTAAACATTCAACGAAAGGATATGTAGAATGTTGACAGATTGAGGGTTGGTGTGAGAATTCAAAGGCATGCTGGCAAGGCAACAATGACAACACAAGCAAACGACACTGTAGAAGTCTCTAGAGTGGATGGTGGGTCATACACGCTGCGCACGTGAGACCCTCTCGAGTTGCATTACAAACACTTGCGCTGGCAAATAAAAACAAACATCCAACATTGTGCTCAATAAGATTTCCTGATGTATCAGGGACATGTAAGGCGTAAATCGCCCGATCGTATTCCAATCAACACTTAAGTGGACCTTCACTTTGCCATCCGCTCAGGGATACATACAATCATAACCACCACCACTGCCACCAGCTGAGAGGGTGGTTACATGGACACATGCGAGTCTTTGTTGGTTTTTCTTTTCTGCTGCGCTTGTCAAAACAAACAATGCTATGGCCGACGGACAAATTTTCTTTTCAACGTCCACTCGTCCTTTTTTTTTTTTTGTTTATTCGAGGATTTGTTGATATATCGAATGCGTGCTTGAGGATAGATACGAATAGAACTACACACAGATGTACATACATACATATACTGTGGGTAAACAACTAATGCAAAAAATTATGGTCAAGGACATGAATCCCTCATGAAACAAACGTAAGACTGTGGGTACTGAAGGTGAATTACTTCAATAAATTATAAAAAAAAAAAATAATTATATCTACCTACGCACATATTGTGTTTAGATAATTTATGTGCTGCAGATGTATGTATGTTGAGAGTGAAAGGATTAGTGTTAGGGCTTCTCCAATGTACGTCGGAGGTCTAAGGCTCTATTTGCGACAGGGATTCAACATTGCCGTGGTGATAATTGGAAAGCAAACCCATGGAATAGAGTCAGTAACAAATAAAATCAAAAACTGGCTAGGTACCATAAAACAGGAGCTATTCTAACAACAAGTAGGAAAACTGTTGAGTTTTTAAATATCTAGGTCGGGGCAGTCACACTATCATGCTTGGGAGTAATGCTCAAGAACATACTTAAGCTTAAAACTCACGTGGAATACTCGACCAAAAGAGCGTCACTACTAAAGACTACTCTTTCCCGAATACTACCAAACATCGGGGGTCCTGGCCCTGGATATGCTAGAAAAATTCTATCATCCAGACTAGTCAGCTTGGTGCTTCTATTTGCTGCCTCGGTTTGGGCAACGGTATACACGATGACGAAAATACGGAAAAAAATGTCGGCACCATACAGACTCTGCGCGAAAAGAAGAAGCTGTAGTTTCCGAAGCAGCCATGTCATAGCTGGAAGGGCTAGGGGTCCACCAAAGAAGATTCTGGAGCCAGCGAGATGCAGATGTAGTCAGGAGCGTAAATTAAAAGATGAAGGCAAGTTCATTAACTATGTATGTGGACCTACATCTTTATCCCCGCTGTCGAGGTCTAGATAAAATGTGGGCATGGAGACTGAAGATCCTATCTACTCCTAAAAGCTATCGAAAATATCTACGTTTGCTATGTTTGACGTGGATACGATATCAATAGGCTTCCAAGGTTTAGAATATATTTTGGCCGTCAATGCTCTAGGCAATATTTATTCAATATAAGCCTTTAGGGCATCAACAACTGCCTCAATTTTTGATTGGAAACGTGAGCATGCCTATGGAATATACCTTCATATACACGTAAACGGTCCTTGCTGCTGTTGTTCATCACTTGGACTTAGAGAAACAAATCCCTAACAGCTGTAGATTGAATTTTGGTTTTTTGGATGCTTGTCGGCATTATGTCCAACTATGTCCCACAAAAAGTATTCCAATGGATGAAGGTTGGGTGGACATGCCTACGGACTAAGGCTGGTGACTTCTAACACTTGCGCGGGATGCGAAAAATGGAAAGAAAGCCTCGAGATCTTCTTCTATGAATGCCCTGCAACTGTAACAGCTGGGAATACATGTCCTCCGCGGGCTGAGTTATGTTAGATGCTACAGTTTATGTACTTCTAACGCGAGACGCTTCTCCAAACAGTAAACTCCATCCGATTCCGCATTCCCAAATTAAGCCACCCTTCAGTTATATTCAAACTTGGTATGTACAACTAGAGGGACTTCTGAAGGCTCTGCACACAGTCATCTTTAGTTTTTCCTACTGACTTTCTTCTGTTGGTTGAAATTGTTTTCATCGGAAGCAAACCAAAGAGGAGACACATTCCTCGAAGCCCACGCTGCTCTTCCTCTTTCCTCTGAATTAGACGTCCAGATGCATGAATGTTTCCTGCAATTGATCTAATGGACGTTCCTGGGTTCTAGTGAACACGATGTCGCAGTTGTACATCAAATTCTCGGCTTACGTATCTTACTGAATGCTTATTACGTCTCGAAACAGGTGAAACGTCGCCACGAAAAGCCTCCAACTCGAAACGAAGCTTATGAACGAACAATCAATTACAATTACGGTATTTCGAGATCACTATAAAATGCAAATTTGACTGACATATGTACAAACCTATGTGTCTTTTCGATTCTTAAAAAAATTTAAACGTCTGGCATAAAGCGATCAAAACAACGACTGAATAAGGACGTGTCCTCAAATACCTTCCCCACCCTGTAATTTTCGCAGCCTTAGTCAATTTTCCATGAACAGGGAAAGATAACTCGAAATTTGTCAGATTGTTAGCCTGTTTATGAATAATATTCACTTAGGCTTTCAAGCAAACTGGAAAAAGTGCACACGAACGCTATATCAACCTGCGCGACCAATTTAAAAAAATATAATAAAAGCGATACGTTTTAATAAATAAATACACTGACTCACATACAGTGTACATAAATATATCAACCTATGTATAGGTACATGTTGTGTTGCCTTAATTTTGTTATCCATCCCTCTATCTGGGTGGGTTTGTGTTTATGTAGAAACGGATTATTTGAGGCACCTGTTAAATTTTTCACCCCACATCCATCGCCCAATTGAGGATTAAATTACGCTTTTACGTTTTTTTTTTTTATATTTATATTTGTATACATTTTCTGTATGTTTTTGTTAAGCGCGTTGACTAATACCGGACATGTGCCTTGTTTATTTAGAACTTTTTTCAGGCTGTTTCTGGTTGGGCACTGGATGAGGAGGATATTTAGTAGACGCTTTTATTTGCAAGCACACACACACAGGATATTTGTTTCCTCTCGGTGGAGTACTTTATTTGGTTTGAAAATTTTCCACTTTGTTATAATACTGAAATGTATTCTGTTATTTGTGCAAATACAATATAAGAATTCTATGAATAGCTATATAACAATGAATTGGAAGTGCAGATTTTTTCTATTTTAGAAAATGAGAGAGGTAAAAAGAGTGATCCTTTGGGATAAATGAAATGATTGAATATTCAAAGATATAGAAGTTTTTAGGACAAACAAAAAAGTTTATAAATAAGTACATATCTTTTGACGAATAATTTGTACAACGAGCCTTTTTAGATACAAATATGGTGCTACTGGTCGAGATGAACTTGGGCGCGAGGAAATTTTAGACACAAATGAACTGAGTGTGATTCAATCCATGATTAATCTTGGAAAAGTGTGCGCAATGCCGATCTAGATTTTTTTGTGGAGACACTCCTTATTGTGCGCGAGTTTTCTAAAAAAAATTTGGGCGCCACTGTAAAGATTTGATAATTGTGGTTCCCAATAAGGGTATGCTGAAATATTCATCTGAAGCAGGTCCTATAATACCCCTCTGCTCAACTACGTACATAGTATATTTCTTTGAAAAAAAAGGGTGACACCTTAACTCAGTGATTAATGCGGTCCAACTACTGAGCAAGAGGTTGGAAGTTCGAATCCCAGTAAACATCAAAAAGTTTCTTCACGGTGTCACCTTTCAGTGTCTGGCAAACCCCCGAGAAAAAAAATGTCCTGAAAAGCTTATCAATTACGCCTTTCATATACACCTGTAGCATTGTGCAAAAATACAACACACACAACACGAATGGTCGCGAGAAGCTGGGTATAACTGATGACGCTTACAGATCTTCTGTTTTGATTCTGATAGTAGAAAACTGCGCAGAGGTATCAATCTCCTCAACTTCCGTTTCGGGAAAGTCCACAGTCGATAAAATTTCCACAGCCATTTTGGAGAAAGCCCAACAAATCCAAATCGATGCCCACCATCTTTCTATCGATTACAAGGCCGCATAAGACAGCATTTAAGGAGACGGGCAAAACCGTCAGCATATGTACATATATGCTGCGAACAAGAAGGGACACTCAACATCGACAAATTTGACAGAACGTTACTGTCGATAGCTATAACTTTGAGGTAGTTAGGGCTCTGTTTTAAACTCTAACAACAATACCCCAACAGAAATCGAAGGAAAAATAACTCTTTTCTGTTTCTTTGGTCTGCTAAAGTAATTGAGTAGTAAGGCCTTATCCTGAACAACTAAGGAGACTTTATACAAGACCTTAATCATCCCAGTCCTGCTTTATGGAGCTGACCCACGGTTGAAAGCTGATGAGGATATCGTCGGTTGTTTCGAGCGAACAATTTTTCATAAGATGTTCGCTCTCGTTTGCATTGATGGGCTTTGGAGGAGCAGATTTAACGAAGAAATTCAGGAGCTTTAAATTTAGACCGACCTAGTCAAAAATCAACGCATCAGTCACTTAAGATTGCTAGGATAGGTAGAGCGAATGGACATCAATGCTCTTCGAATCTCTAACCCGGAAGAGCAATAGAGTAAAGGACGACCTCGCCTAAGGTGGGGCACACAAGTAGAAGGGGACCCCAACCAACTTGGAGTGCTCGACGGGAGGCAGGACCGGGTTAACTGGAGAGGCTTATTGGTTGAGGCTCTTATTCACCCCGTAGTGTAGCCGGAATTAAATTGATTGTCGCTCTTGTTCATTTTTAACATTAACACAACGAAGGACTTCACTGCATTCCGTCTCATTACTGTCAAAAAGGAGTGGTGTGAACCTTTCTGGGGGACACCTCAAATTTTCTGACAACTACTCTCTTACAGCACGATTCAGTGCTTACTCTCGCAGCTTGCCTTCGTAGTTTTAGAGAAACGCACGTTGTACGAACTCTCTGCTTAAATCGTCAAACGCGAAGTATTGTTTGTTAATAGTGGGTCCCATGGCTCAGGGGTTAGTGCGTTCGACTGCTGAGCTGGATGTTCGAGGTTAGAGTCCTAAAACGCAGGAAAAAAAATTGCCACGGTCCCACCGATCGAGAAACTCTGAAAAATGTTCGAGAGTAGTAACTGTGGTGAAGAGTTTCTCTCTTACTCCTTTCGGTTGCAGAATTTTACTATAGACCCCTCCTTTCGTGCGAACAATATAGAACTCAAGTGGCTTTGAAAAGCCTGGTCCTGGTTTGGCCACAGTCTACATAAGGACAGAAATTGTAATATCCGACAAGCCATGCAATAGAATCCGCTAACATAAGAAAAGTAAGTTGAGGGAAATACGTAGCGCAGAACAATTTCAAAAGAAAGCTCAGTAACTAGGAAAGAGCTAGAATGTACTGAACCATTTTGCCAGGAACCAAACACGATGAGAGTTAATGCTCTAAGACCCATAATCAAACAGGACTTAAGTACAGCACTGAGTACTGAATCCTTGAAGCGCTCTGTTTTTCTCACTTGGCATGGATATAAACCGGGCTTAACTACGACGCAACAGTTTAAGAAAATCATAGAAATCTGTGAAGGACACTTCTTATTAATTAATCCTGAACAAATCTTCAGTTTTCCAAGTCAAGCACTTTACTTACTTAAGGAAGACATTCAACTAAAGCCTACAACATAAAATTTACTTTAAACTCCTAAAACGAATACAATTATATCAAAGGTCAAAAATTTAAGATGATACAATCCTCGTCTTAATCCTGTCTCTCTATCTCTTCCACTTCCCATCTCAACAACGAAAAAACAAAACAAAAAAAACCCTCGTCTACAGTATCAAGTCCAGCAAGGATTTCCCATCTCAATTTAAGTTGCGGTCTACAAAGACTATGTAATTGAATTAAAAGTCTTGCCTTTCTCCATGCAACTTTCGACCAGATGATAGAAAAAAAAGAACTAAGAAAATACACCACAACCGCAAAAGATATGATCTCTGGAAAGTCCTGAAAAAGCAGAGACACAAAAGGAGAACGAAACCAAACCAAATGAAAACAAAAGCTTCCATTTCAAGAAGGACAAAGTGATGAACAGAAACCGGGTAAAAATGAAAATAAAAGTATCCAATGAAATCCTGAAATGCGGATTTGAAGAAAGGATGCCATCAATAAAAATTGTTTTGAAAAGAATGAAACTTTTCCTTTTCTTCTGTCTATCCACTCACTGGTTTTGTCTTCGATTCTTGATTTTTTATTTATTTTTTTTATAGTCGATGAAATACCGACGCGGTTTCATCCCACTATTTGAGGTTAAAGTTTAAAATTAAAAAAAAAAAAAAAAGGATAACGAACAGAAATACAAAAGTATCTATAAGTACTCTAAAAGTGCATCACAGATGAATGCATATATACTCACATAGGGTATGTATCTGTTTTGAGTTATAAAGGAGTTTCGATGTCCATAAGTTGAATGGAAGGAGGGTTCAGCAGTTTATTTCTCTACGATGGTTGAATTTTAAAATAAATTGCCAATACGCATTTGAATGCTGGAAACAGGACATCACGATAGATCCGAATGCATGAATTCATAATAATTGAACACGTCCAAGTGGGAGACATCGGTTGTGGATTGCAAGAGGGTAGTATCCGTGATAGATACTTTTTTTTCTCATTTTTAATAAAAGATCAAAGTTTTGGTTGGCCGGTCGTTGGACGTTGTTAAAGTTTCGCCTCAAGTCTTGGTTATCAATCATGGACGCTTGTGTGCGAATAGGGATTTATTCCTCTTCTGAGTTTTAGTTTTTTCGATTTTTTATTCTCTCTCTCTCTCTGTTTAGAGGAACTTTTAGTTTTGGAGAAAGGAGCTCAAAATGGAAGTTATTTAGAGATGAGTCGAATAAAGTGTCCAATCAGGACTACTCGAAATTATATTTGTAATCCGGCTGCAACTGTGAGGGGTGTTCTGAGAAATGTGGTCGTAAAGAGGTCGTGGGAAAAATTCAATAATCACTTTTGAAGGCGAACAAGGAATGTTCAAGAAAAGTTTTAAATGATCGGAGGCAGAGTGAAAAGGATTCTCTTTCAAAAATCGAATTTTCAGGGTTTTAAAACCATTAGCGACAGAGCGACCTACCCACTGGGTATAATAACCAACTACTTCGAATATAGAACCCCTTACTATGACGCGAAACAGGGACAGAAGAAGTACAAAATCACGGATGGAGTTCCACAAGGAACGGTTCTGGTACTAATTCCAGGGAACACATTGTACGATGGCATGCTAAGAATACGGAAACTAACTAAAGTACTAAGAACTACTACTACGATCAAGTGATGCAAAACTGAAACCACACAATCATGAACATGGAACTATGACTATAGGCACAGCGAACCACAAAACCGAAGTCATTTTCATAAGCATTGGCAAAAAAGTGGAACACGTAACCCTACGGGGGACGGTAAGCACATCATTGAGTCAAAGTCGTACATAAAATACCTGGTAGTACTTCTAAACCTGGCCTAAGACTAGTGAGTTTGAAGTTCGAATCCCCGAAAAGACCAACAAGTGTGTCACGGTCCCGCCCCACGAATGTCTGACGAACATCCAAAAGTTATAACTGTTATGGGAAAGCTTCTCAATTTTAAAAAAGAGGCCTTTCGGCTATGGCTCTAAACTGTAGGTCGCTTCCACTTTTGCGAAAAGATATATCACCACAACACGAATGGTTGCGAGATGCAAGTACCTGGATGACATACGGTTAGTTGAACAAAATATTTGTATTCTTTTTGTTACTGAACTACAGAGACATAGTGTTAGGGACTACCTAACATACACAAAAGAGAAGGACTTTCGGGCAGTAGCGGCACTATACAGACTAATACCAAATATCAGGAAACCTTTTAATGACAGGGAGCAAGACAATACTCTTATTTGCGGCCCAATATTGACATCAAGTATCAACTTGACGAACTACACCTTTAAGGGTACGCTGCATCTTAAGAACCATGTCAGAAGATGCAATAAGTATAATTTTAGCTGAATGCAATTTCAATCGAGCCGAATGCTTCCCATTCTATCGGCCACAAGTGGCTCCAAAAAGCCTGATCACAATTATGTTCACCACGAACGAAAGCTGGGAGACTGTAAGTGAAGCTATCACATCTGTAAAGCTCTGAAAGCTACCATAAGTCCTCGAGAACGCTCGCGAGCATCCGGACACTTGTGGTCGTTTCTAAGTATTCCACCTTAGGCTTGGAAAAGTCAGTGAAACGAAAGATTAGATTGACGAGTGATACAACTATGTGTCGAGTGCAGTGTACCAAGGGAATTTCGATTGCTTACTAAGCTGTACTTGTGTTTTCCTAAGGAAAGGACAGCTCCAATCTAAATAACTTTTCCACTACCAACTGTTAGTATGATTATCACGTTCAGTACTGTAGTAGTCATCGGTAAATTTAATGCAACTGGATTGCCGGTCAGTTCGTCAATTAAATGTCTGTCACTCAAATTAAACATTCAACCAAGCACTCTGAATTACACCCCAATATATGTTTGGAGGACTTTCCTACTAGTTGAATGGCAAACAGTCCTTAACCAATAACATTGTTGTACACAATCACTTTCTGCCATGCCGTATACATTATTGTCTCCATGTCCTCTGCTTTCTAACCCCTGATTCATAATTAATTTACCACTGTCAACCCTTAAACGCCCACTATTAGCCTCCAGACCGTCACCATCATCACTGAAACCAAACTCCTCTTACAAAACAAGGGGAA
The DNA here is from genome assembly GCA_946965025.1 of Blera fallax. Lineage (NCBI taxonomy): Eukaryota > Metazoa > Arthropoda > Insecta > Diptera > Syrphidae > Blera > Blera fallax. The sequence continues at coordinate 13,998,152 of OX337246.1, read as the reverse complement.
CAAACGAACACGAATGAACGAAAAAAAAAGAAACATAAACATCCCCCTTCATTAACACTCACCCTCACACGGGGCGCTACACATCGTCCTTCGTAACCACCACTCACTCAGTTGAGTACCTCATTCCGAATATTATGAGGTAAAATTATTACAAGCACTTACCTGTCTTGCATAGCAGCTTGGAACAACACGCTTGTTGGCAGAGAAGACAACCAGGCGGGTTGGTTGAAGATGTCCTACCCTCTACCCAGTCAGGTACACAAAAAAGGACACAAAACTGCTACACATAAATTACAATCTTAAATATTTAACGATGACGCAAAAGTATGATAACGATGCAGGATTGCGTTCAAGTTTCTTTCCACCCCCCTTGGTGCTTCATATACCCTTCAAGTTAGTGAGATGAAGCAGGTCAAAATGGAATTAGGTCTTCCGGCCAATGTTGGCACGGAATCATCATCGTCATTATCATCATCACTGCCGCCAACATCACCATCACCACCACCACCATCATGATACCGTGAACATCATCGTCAGCAGTGCCATCACCATTGACGTAGCTGTCAGTGCAATTTGTAGTAAATTTTTATTTTCAAGCAGAAGGAGCATATAAAAACAGAAAGCAAATCCTGCCGGCATGGCAATGCGAGTCCTTTCTCTAGAAATGTGTCGCATGGCATATGCCTTTAAGGCAGTTAACTGCAGCAGTAGCAGTAGCAGTAGCAGCGGCAAAGATTGAACGAGTGCTGCGGAGGACTAAATGGATGTGTCGTCCTGACGTTGTAACTGTGCTGCGGCCTGATTGGTAATAAAATGAGGCGTTCACGTAAGCAACAAAAATCATTTCGAATGCTTTCAAATTGTGCTCGCTGTTGTATGGTTATGATGCGTGTGCGTAATTTGTTTCTTCTTTTTTTTTCTATTAGCTATAACCGCTGCAGCAGTTTATCCGCGATATACAAAAAGCTACTAAATTGAGTATTAATTGTAATTATCCTTCATGACTGTAGCCAGAGGTAGTTAAGTTGGCTCACCGTGTTTGTTGTCAAGGACATGTCGCACATGTACAACAGTTGGATGGTAGGGGTGGTAGGGGAATACATCATAAATTGCGTCATTACGCGGAGTAATTTTATAATGAATGGAAGCTATTCCCTTTCGCCAATTAGGCGTAAATCTGAAGTCCCTCTTCTCCTTGCTGATTGTAAAGGACTTTACTTTCAATTACACTCGGCAGGAAACCCGCTCTGATCCTATAATGAATGAAAGGAAATGCGCGCGCTTTCTACTCAAATAACAAACCGTGATGGAAGAGGAGAAGCTTTATTTTTTTTTTCTGCTCACCACTGCGATTGAGAAATATTGAATTGATGGAGGAGTCCATCCATTCAACCAACGACCGACCTCCTTCATGCGTCCATCAAAAGTAAAGAAAGCACTTTCCTCATTTATCCTGACACTAATTATGGCTTCCTTGAGAATTTAATCAGCTGCTCAATCAATCAATCGCACTCTCTGAGAGTCGAAATCGGAAGAAAAAAACGACACAAGGATGGGGGGGAAAAAAACAGAGCAAAAAAAAAACACTTCAATCCTGCTGTTATGCAAATTTGTTCCTGGCTTTTTCCCAATTACCGACAATCGTTGGAAATCGGGATCCAGAACCAAAATCAGAGAAACATCTCGTCCTTAGTCGCTGAAGAGTGAATAAAAAATTAGGTGGGTATTTATTTCTCTTTATTTGTAAGGATTTTTTTTTTTCCTTTTTGGTGTATTCCTTGGAAGAGTGAAAAAGTGAACGATATCCGAAAATGATTTGTAATCGAAGGTTTTGTTACACACAATCGATATCCGCTATAAAATAACAATGGATGGATCAGATGCGAAAGATGGTGAGAGATAGAGGGAGTCGAGGGTGGTACTGTTGAATTGATATGGACGTCATCGATTGGAGAACCATTTCCGGTTCGAAAGATTTATTCATCAACCCGCGCTGGGTTATTGTTTATTGTTTTGAATACCCTCTTCAGCAGGCTATTATAAAGCTTGGGGGCAGATTTTAAAGCAAACAACAAATCGGATAGATGGTCATAACTATGCACAGCTTTACAGTCGAAGAGGGGCAGATTTCGGTCTTTTCTATAAAAAATGACTCGCATGTCGTTACTAAATATCGAATTCATAACCGTCATAAGGGTGAAAAAAGCTATCATCACTCTTCTAGTACGGAGTCTACTAGGCTCATGAAAATGCATATGTGCGTCGTTATTAAGAATTCACAAGGCCCTGCATGTAACCCTCAGTAGACGGGTGTGCTTTTGAATAAAAAAATGCCACGTAAAACTGCATGCGTGCTATTTCGACCCTTGATTACGTTCTTTATAGTCACTTCTTTATAGAAACTTCTCTGTTTTCCGTGTGTCCGACATTGGCTAGCGGCAAGTCTTAAAAGTCAGATCCTTTGAAAAGTGTAATATCAAACAGGAATGGTAGCTCTAATAAGCTCTTACAACAAGAAACACGGCGTTGGATGAGAACCACCCAAGCTACGAGCTCTATGAGCGGCGAACAGGGATGTACACGAATGATTTTCGAAAACCGTATCTATAAAAATTCCATATTCCAATTCCGAAACTCTGTTAAAAATACTCCATTCAATTCAGACGATGACAACCAACATTTTGGTACAATTTTGTTTTACTTTCATACTCGTATCCTAATTTCCTTGGACAAGAACCGCGTTGATGAATCTTTTAAAAAACAAAACTTGGTGGATTCCGAAAGCATATAAAATTTGATACCAATCGGCTGAGTGATTCCTGAAATGCACAAGTCAAAAAAGTCTTAAGAAACATCGGGTAAATTGGTGACAACTGGTTGGGCAGGAGACACGTGGTGTTTATATGATAAGGTAATAGATTGAGCTCTAAGCGATTTATGGAGCACGAGTTCGGAAAACTGTTAAGATCTTATTAAAGGAAACAGTAGTCATGTGGTTTTGAAAAAGTTGGAATCATTAGGGTAGAGCGAAAGGGAGGAGTATTTTATAATTCTAGTAACATCGTTTGGAACAAAGAGGATCAAGATGGCTGCCTTGTGGAACACAAGATCTAACCAAGGAAGGGGCCGATAGGAAGAATCTGAAGCGAACACTATAAAACCGGTCTTGCAGGTAAGAAGATAGCTAATAATAACGCATTCAGAAAAGTATACTTCAATTCGTTGCCACAGTATCCAGTTATTTTTCACTTTATTTAATGGATTAGTTAAGGAAAAATTTCGGTTTTTTTCACACGCCATTATTTCGTACTTCAAGCCCACCGAGGATAAACTTTGACTGGGCAGCCAATTGAAAATATTTTAAAGAATATTTATGGAATCGAATAGTCTTCATTTGGATTTTATTCTAATAGGAGAATCAGAATCGGGAGATGACTTGGCAGCTCATTAAGGCATCAGGCCAAGGACAAGAAAAAATTCTCTCGTGAAAAAGCCGACATATGAATGTATGTATGTATCCTTTTAAAAAGCAAATGAATCATGTACTGTTGGGCAGAGAAGAGAATATACCAAAAGTATGCTTACGGGATTCTAATCCTCGACGGAGAACTTACAGGTTTTGACGAGAAATATGTCATGAGTGCCAATACTCACTGAGACCTCCAAGGATTTGATAACGAGCAGAAAATCCACTTTAGGGGAACTGAAAACCGACGCACTATAGACGAAAGGCCTTCACAACCCCTCTGACTGCGAAATTAGTGGAGAAGTGGTGATAAGAGCGTTCTTATTTGATGGCACCACATACATCGCCATCACCGTCACAGGCCCGTGCTTTTGAGAAATGCTGGAGCTCCATCAGGAAATTATATTGAAATGGAAGCCCGGGGTCTGGAAGACATATGACTTCAGCGAGATGGTTTTACAGCATACATAACCTGTGAAACGTCAACTTATCTTTCGATTGGGCGCTGTGGTATGGCTTGTGGGATGGCCGGATTCAACGGAACGAGATCTGTTTTTGTGCAGTTGTTTAAAGAACCACGTTTATTTCATTGATTCTTAAAAGCTGGAAAACTTATATATATAACGCCCAATGTGTAAAAAAAAAAGCTAAGCCAAGTCCCACAGAAATGGCCCAATGGCGAACTAACATTCTTCACTTTGCTTGTGCTTCCACTCGGAGAGTTTTGACGAAAATGGTCTCGATTTTGGCCGCAAAACTATTCTTTCAGACGGTTTTCCTTTTCGGAGAGAACGTAGTCGTGGACAAGCCAAAGCATCGTCAAAAAGTGACTATTTGCTGTAAATTTTGGAATGGTGGTATCATTGGTCCCTACTTCTTTGAAAATCAAACTGGCATCAAAGTTAGGGTGAACGGAATACGCCATGAACGCCATGATCATTGCTTTTTGGGCCGAAATTTAAACATTTTAGACTTGGACTTACTTTGGTTCAAGCAGGATGACGGAACGCGTCATGTAAGCCGCCAAAAAATTGATCTCTTTATGCACAAAGTACGGTAAACGTTTTGGCAACGTGGATCCCGCTCAAATTTGGACTTGAAGACTTGGACTTGCTTTGGTTTCAACAGGGTGACGCAACGTGTCACATAAGTTGCCGATTAATTGATATTTTTACGCTCTTTATTTAAGTCCGGTAACCGAACTAATGTGGTTTGTGATACATGTCTCCCGCTCAGCTGCGATTGGAGGATACTATTTTTTTTTAGAATAATTTTCGTAACGTTCCTTGTTCCTTGTTAATATAAACAATCCAAAAATAATTGACGTACGCAAGGAAAACTTTCATTTAATAAAGTAGACCTAAGATCGGGTAAACAGGATGAGATGCTGCACAGCGATATTTGGCAGCCATTTGAATAAAACTATTTTCCATCGGAAGGACATCAATAAAGCAAAAACCATTGGAAAATATTGAATTGAATACATATATAAACTTTTCTTAAGTATGGGCGGAAACACCGTGGACTTGGTTAAGCTTTGGCTTAAGCAGTGGTGTCTGTTCATCTGGCATGAAGTAATACTTCGGTTTTGGTAGGCGCAGGGAATATTCCAGAAGAATATTCAACGTACAGGATATTTTTTGTTCTTGGAACCTACAATAGGGATAACTTTTAAGCCGACTCGCCATTCTAACAGGTCTTTTTATATTCCTCGACATATGCAAGGACACGCCATATTGAAGTTTGGAAGAATTGTAAAAATAAGTTTTCAGCCCTGAGAATACTATGTTTGTACATAGGTGCAAGGACTTGTACTTACGACCCATCAGCGTTCTTTGATTCTATAAAATTTTATAAAACAAATAACTCCATGAGCAAACGTACACACGCTTTTACCCAAACCTACATATGTATGTTTGTACCACCAACAAATTGGGTAGTGAGGAGAAGACTAACAAGGAATATTGCCCCAAGGATCAACTTGTAAACATTCATTCGATTTTGTGTCACATTGCTTGTTTTCTTGTTGCCGCCCTCAAATTACAGTGTGAAGAAGTTGCCGCCTAATAATAAGCACGTACACACTCACTCACCAGAGTCATAACACACGTTCGCAAAAACACCACATAGACATTTCAAAGAAAATCCCCTTAAGGATACATTCCTGCTTTTGACACACGCTCTGTCTCAGGAAATTATGCATCTCTTAACATCTCACACAAATGTCAACGTTACGGTACGATACTGGTTTCTGTATTTATTTATTTTTATTTTTTTTTTTATTCTTTTTTGGGCGGTTGGAGATGAAGAAACTCTTGACTCACCTTTCCATTTGGGATACCACAGTGGAGCCTAAAGGGAGGAATTTTATTTTTGGAACTTAGTTATCCTTGTTCAATTGTCCTGTTCATAGCAGTTTTTTTTTTCCTTCCTTTTTTTTGGCTCTTCATCTCATTGTTTGACAAAGAAGACTGTAGTTCAGAAGACTGCGGAACAGAAGGGGAATGGGAGTCCTTGTGAATCTTTTGCCAGAGACAAACAAGGAATGAAGAGAATTTGTGTTTGCTTTCTTGCTCGGTGGTGCGTTGTAGCTTGTTCTCATAGCTCCTTGGTAGTTCAGTATAATATCCTCCATTGTAGGTACACATTATGAGCTAGAAAGGCAATTTGCCCTCCACTAACAACAATTCACGGTCCGCGTAGATTGTGTGTACGCTGACGGAAGTGCTTTGGCAATGTAAATCGTTGCCAAGGAAGTGTGGTTCGCTATTATTTTTGTTTTGGTTCCTTTCGTTTTGTCAAACGGGAAATTATGTGCCCAAAATATGAAATTTAGGCCTTCAGTTAGGCAGAGCAACAATAGTCAGGCTCTAGTATAAAATGTATACGCTCAACCTTGAAGCATGTTCCAATGAAGATTGTCACGATATTCCAAGTGTACTTGAGTTCAGTGTTGTGTCGGTGTTGTTAAACTTTAAGGACACGTATGGATTTTACAATATGATATGCTCCACATTAGGTGTTACATAGCTGCGAATTATTGATCAATTGAATTATGTATGTATGTATGCACAAGGCTGCCTCTGCAGAAAAGCAGAACTTCAAAAGGATCTCTTCTGGGAAATAGACTTGGTAATGTGCGCAATATTCGAGTGTGGGCCCTGGAATTCCCAAACTTAATGGAAATTTGAAGAGAATTGCTTTGGGGCTTCACTATTTTGTTTGGATACAGTAGGCAGAGCATGTGGTTATGGTGATACGGTTTACATATGAGCATAATGGAGGGTAGTCATAATTGAAATACTTAGTTGCTGCTACTCCCTTTGAGGCATGGGGCGACTACAATGTGCACACGTAAGCATGTGGGAATTTTGTCTTCTAAGTGAAACTTTTCGGTTGTTCTTTGAACCTACCTATGGTTAGTGTGCAGCTTTTATATTGCTACTTGGGGCAAGTTGTGTCCTCACTTACTTTCATTTAATGTAAGCATAATGGCTTTGTAAAGGCAAACGGGTTGAGAGAATAATAAATAGAACCTGGTGAGCCTAGCTAGGTCCATCCAAGGCAAATGCTATCATTAATCGGGATTTTGCTCTTAGTGAAAGGTGGACTAATCTACTAGTGCCGTTTCAGATAGAAGTCAAAGCAATTTAAAAGGGTTGCTGACGACTTCTCTCATGTTTTTCAACGCAGCAAAGAATGGGTATAAATAAGTTGGTCTAACAGTACCCATCGCAAGATACCATTTGCAAAAATGAGGGCGACTTTGACATTTGTGAAGTACACAATTCGTAGACAAACTATGGATTGATATAGTCTTCAAGAATCGCGGTTGGCGTGAATTTCGTCATAGATTCCCTGGTCGTGTGACATCAAATAGGCATACACTGCGGCCTTAAGCCCACACCTCGAGAAGACTGGCAATACAAGAAATGTGTTGTAAATATCAGTGCTGAGGCTGCAGGGAACCAAAAGGATCCTCAAACATCACCCTACGGTCGGGTCACGCAATTGGCCATCAAGAGATCGTCTTTATACCGACTTTTGGTGGAAGACTTGAAGATATACCCATACAAAGTGCGGACAATGCATCACCGACCGCCAATCGCTTGTAAAGTACTTCCAAGCCTTCCTCCTAAGCTTCGACTGGGATAAGGTCGATTAAAAATCATTATGAGCTACGGGACGCATTTTCACGTGAATAAGTAGAAGCTGTACTGTGACTTTTGAGCCCTACAGAACTAACAACGTCTTCTTGTTGCCGAAAATTAAAGACTTGTGTTAAGTGATGTGGTTCTAACAGGGTAGTACAACGGCACACAGACGACCGACAGTGAACATTCTGCGGCAAGCGTTTTCTGGCCGCTTGATCTCCCATTTCTGCGATTCGGACTGGCCCGCAAGATCGTTCGATTTGATCGTTCCAGACATATTTTTATGGGGTTTTTAAAAGTCACGGGGCTTTACGATCCAGCCTAAAGCAAACAGTCTGGAGTCGTATTGGTTCAGGTTGGTGTGTCCAGTGTACAGCCCGACCATCTGTCCTAATTGCAGGAGGTGCTTTAAGTCGAGGATCTCATTGACGAGAGCTCGAAGTCGGAGAGAGATCAATACATCTACAAAAGCCGCAGTACACTTACACCCCTATAACCAATCTGCAATTTACAGTCTACCACTATATGCTATGATTGTATCGAAAACAGGATCTTGAAAATGTACCAACGTCTATTGCCGTAACAGACCTACATATACTCATAAACTTTTAGATATTATCTGTACACCTACACAGCTCTTAAAACAATGGAAGTCAGATTAAAGCAATGTGTTTCAAGAGTCTCCATCGGTCTCCATCTGAAGGATAGCAATAAGCTACCGTTCTCATGCACCACACGCAATTAAAGTTATTAAACCTCTCATAACCGGTTCAATACTCGTACGCTTAAAGTTTTTGCTTGCTTTATCAATTCGTAAGTGGACCCGAGTGTTGACCATCTTTATACCAAGAACTGAGTTTTATTCCAATACCAAAGCACAATAAATCATACTTATTCCGCTAATCCACTCAGTGGTAGATATCGGTTATCCATTCGAACAATAGAACGTCCGAAGTTGGCCTTTTCACGAGCACAGCAGTGGAAAAGCCTTTCATAAGCACCACACATGAGTACTGAACCCAGATACTTCCACTTATATCAGCCGATGGCATAGAAAAGAGGCTTTTCGTTTGATTATAATGGAATCACAGAAGTTAGAGAATCGTATCCTTTTTTTTTTCGTCCCCCCATCGAGTATGGATTAACAGAAAAATATTTTTTTTATGTTCGTTTGTCGCTGACCCGGTTGGTTTCCATCAACGTCATCATCATCACCCATCGAACTGTGCTGATGCGCCCTCCCGGCTGAACAGAGGGACTGACATGTAAGTAAATAATGATTTCTGCCAGGTCCTGTTGTTCCACAAATAACCACTCCCGCCATATTATTGACGGCAATCCCTATAGAGATCATCGGAAGTGTAATGGAAGGCGCACAGAAACGCTACCAGTTCCAGGTACCACCATCTGGCCAGCGCGGGACAGCGAAAACCCATCGGAATCCCGATGGTTAATTGTATAAGGTGTTCTGTATACATACACATAGTATGTGCTAGTCAGTGGCGGTAGTTGGTCATTCCCCGAGGGGGTTACGATGGATAGGAAACGAATAATCCTGTCAGTTTGCTTAGAGTTTGGATTTCTCTTGCGTCTGATGAACGATTGTGGTCAAGGATAAGCGTCCGAAACAAAAGGAAGAGTCTCGGTCGGGTCTGGTTATGTGAACACGATGGCAGTTGATTGGAACTGATGGGTATTGGGAATTGTATTTTAGCTGTCGTTGTAAGGTCATTATTTATTTTGTTTTTCGTTTTTTTTTTTTTCTTGTCTTGCTTTTCGAATGAGAAAGGGTAGTAATTAATGAATGGTTGGGGAGTGGGTGGATTTAAACAACTCTGACTGTAGTGGAAAGGTGTGGATTGTATTGATGTTTCAATTTCTTTAATGCAAAAGTTCAATTTATCTTATTGGAGTGGCTAAGCAGCGAAAAGTGTCATTTAGATCGTTTGTTCGCATGTCTGCAGACATTAAACATCCTTAACTGATATTAAAAGTTACAAAGTGGTTTTGGTCTGTAGATACAAGGTGATTGAAGCAATTTTACTTGGAGTTGTGCAACTGTATGAGTTAGCTAGACAGTCAATCGTTGTCTGCTATTAAGGGATAAAATGCGAGAACATTCAAAATGGTGAGTACCTGCTCAATACTCTGCATGGCGGGGTGAGCTTGTCGAAATGTAATAGACTCGTCCGAACCAAGTACCCACTTAGGAAGATTACCATCAAATCGATGTACTTCAAAACTCGCAGCACCAGGCCGATGAGTAATTTGCCGAATTCTGTTGAAGAGAGAGATCGGAACGGAGATAGTTCGAGAAGCCTACTTCAATCGGGTTGCAGTTCCAGGCCGGGGAAAATTCAAGGATTTTTATGAGGATTCTGTAGGAGAGATTGTAGTGGGGGTATTCTTAAGGGATTCACAGCTTAACAAGCGGCTCATCCAATTTATCTTAGGCATTGGTAAATTTTCAAAACTCTTAGTATATCATGGGTAGTGGTAGTGAACCAATGGCAACGCTCACTACTTCGCAACATAAAACATAAATTTTGGAACAGGAATGGTTGAGCGAAAAAGAGGTATGAGGGTAGTCTACGAACCTATACTCACTCAGAATCAAGTAGAGACCTTTGAAAAAAAAATCAATGATCTGGACACATATAGTTCGGACCCTTAACAGACCTCGTGCAGCCGATAAATTAGCAGAGGAACTAGACTGCTACAAAACAGGTACTACACCCATCCAGGAAGTGCGATGTGATGGGCAAAAGGAGCTTGAAAAACTAGACATTTACAACGGTGATTGCTACAAAGAGCAGTAGCAGCACTTATTCGGGTGACGATTTGTTGTAAGCGGCAGACTAAGGCATGAAGTATTGAGCCTTCGACACGAGAGGAATGTCTTATGACAATTTCCATTTAAGTTATGTGAAGAGCTCTTTGTTCTGTCTTCTCGGTGTACCTGCCGTACTGCTTTTCCACTGAACATGGCACGTTTCCGTTACCTTTAGAGTTTAACTGGCCGATGCATGAAGTCAAATATCTCGGATCTTGGATGGCACACTTTTTTGGTCGAAAACCATGTCAAACTTTTTTTAAATTAGGAATTATTGTTGGATCAATGAATTAGAAAGACCTAAGGCTATGAAAAAACTATTAGTACCTCAAGCATAAGTATGAGTTAATCGCAGCAGATACACAGATACAGAATCAAACTTTCTTCGTCGCGTTTTATTGATCTTGATGATTTCCATCTGAATTTATCTTCAAAGATGTCTCGCCTCTAATTTGAATCGAAAGTAAATTTAATTCAACTTTTACAATTAGGCTCCATCATTAGATCAACAACAAATATAATAATGCCCAAGAAGTTTTCAAATATAAGTTGGCAACATACTTAAGTGCCTCGAACTACATCAAACCAGATAGATACCATCTTCTCGATACTTATAGGGACTCTTTGATTCATTCTGTAAACAAAATTTTAAAATTACATCTTTACCCTCCAGCCGAAGGAGCTGAAGGAAACAGGAGCAGAACAACCAGATTGAGTGAAGATGATGATGCTTTAAAACAAACGAACTCATCGATGATAAGGAATTTTCCAATTTTCCCTTATCGAATGTATCCCCTAACGTCAAGGACATTTGAATTTAACGGAGAGGCAAATTTAATTAAACTTAAGTTTTGTTTTTTGTTTCTTTCCTTTCGGCTTGGCTTCTTCATTCATTCGCTTTATTTTTTTTTATTTTTTTCATTTCATGTTGGGCTTGTTCCTTCACTGTGTGTGGGAAAATTTCAAAAGGAATGTCAATCAATTTTTCCAATAATAATTATAATAAGGTTCGACGTCAAGAGAAGCCAATATAAACGAAATGCCGGGAGAGTCATCCCGAAAAAAAAACTCCCTAAGCAAGGAAAAATTGAGACGAACAAAAAAAAAAAAAAAAGAAGGATAACAATGAAAAAGTTAGAATATATTTAATCGAAGGACTGGATAGAAAAATACCAAAGCCTCGGTTCTCGTGGAAAAGGATTGAAAAATAAAATCGAAATGTGCTTCAGTCTCCATCGTCATCGTTTCATCATAAAAGGGACTGAGGCGATACAAATCTACTTTATATCGTCGACATCTTTTATTTGTTAGTGTGTACATTTGTATCAACTTTGCTGTATCCTTAGAAGCCATAATAATTTCATCGCAAAAGGATGCACAATGTAAATAAAAGAGAACATAACCTCCAACGATGTGGTGCAGTTAAAAGATTTGTCCTTAAGAAAAAATCAAATATTGAAAGGAAGGAAATTGAATGCTATGACAAAGACGGACGCGAGAACGGTTGGATATACATATGTGCAGATGATGCAGATACACAGTTGACGCTTCAAGTCATTTCCCAATATTGTGGTACTGAAGAAAAAATATTTGGAAACTGCTTCAATTTTGATGATACGATACTTGAAACTATCCTTTCGAGAGTGAAGACCGTGAATGAGGGGGAATGGTGATTTTTAAATCACAACATCAGAAAATCACCGAAAACAACTTGCTGCGACCAGACTTTAGCTAAGAGACTTACCGAAAGGATCAAGAGGCTGGCTTACATGACTGAATATTGATTGAATATTGCGTCAAGACGATGAGATAAAAAACGCAATTCCTCGGGGATAAGTTTTAGTTTGAAACAGAAACAAATAAAATCTGAACCTATCCAACAACTAAGCCAAAAAACAACCTTACAACAAACCTGAGTCACTTTAAAAAAAATAAAATTGGAGGTAAGCAAAGACAAAGCTGAGATTGTTCCGCTCAAATGTGAGGTTGCTGGCATGGTTTCAGTACCTGGAAATTGAGCTCCAAAGTCTCGAAAAGCTGCAAAATAGGTAACGAAAAGCTTTATGAGAGAACATGACCTATCGAAAGGTTAGGACATGACGACGGACAAAATCCCTTTACCCAAAAGGCACTTCATGGAGTTGCCCTTCATAACATGGGCCTAGGGATAACCAATGGATGTGTGGATAAGAAAAAAAAGGAGGCTGGCTAAGCGATCTTCTTTCCGGTCTTTCCCTAGGTTACTGGCGGAGGTCCTTAAACTCATTGCATTTCTCTTTTTCTCTCCGTATTTCGGTTTGCTTGGATTTTCACTTTTTTTTTGTATGAGTTGCTATATGGTGAGATTGAGATGAAGGAAGCCGACCTTGGCCTTTTTTAAGGCGAAACACCAATAAAAATATGTACAAGTAGTAAACATGTATCTACATTGTCAGAAAAATAAAATACTGCTCCTAGTGCAATGCTTTGCGCAAGGATCTGTGTCTAAAAGCCCAAATAGAGACGGCTTGATGTATGCATATTACATTTATCGATCTACAATCAGGAGAAGAATTCTTTGTCTCCTTTACTCCATACAAAATAGGACAGCGATAGATATGTAGATGAAAGTATTTTTATTTAGTATTATATTTAACGACAGTTGCCTTAAGCCTAATTATAAAAACTCCCTTTTAAACGAAAACCATCCACTTACAGGAATCTAATCATTACACTATCGCCCGTCTACAATGAGCGTTAAGCTGGGTATGTGTATAACAAGTCCGAACCTCCATATGTAGTCCTTCAGAATACTTTTTAAATTTTATAATGAAATTTTCACACTCCACAGTGGGCGGCGAAAAGCTATAGACAACCCCCGCACATATTCCACAAACATACTGTAATTGCGATTACACACTCATTTCCTTCCTCTTAACATACACAACAAAACACATATGAAAAATAATCGAAAAAAAATACGTGCATAGAGAATAATTTTCATTAAAATGGCATCCAGCGGATACAGAAACCTAAGGGCTAAAATTTACATCAAATAGGTTGCGACCACCACCCACCCCCAAAAAATTGGGCGGAAGTCTACTACGAGTACAACTGCAGGATATACTAAAATATACAGTTTAATTCGGAGCCCCTGCCATGAATGGTATTTCCTGCAGTTCGGCCTGTTCTTTATGTTCTCTTTGCCGTTGATTTTCACACCCAGTATGCCAGTTGGTTGTTGGTTACTGGAACTGGGCGTGTGTAGGGGGTTAGTACAACACTTCCATACGGGGCTCCATTGTTAATGCAAACATGAAAATCTATTACAAATTGAATCAATCGCCACTGTTTACTACTGGAATAACACAGGGATTTCAGGTTTACCGGCTAAGGGCTGTAGAAAAGTGGCTGTAACAAAAGAAAACACACCTTTGGCTGGATACCGTTGTTGTTGTTTTGCCGATTCAATGTTTTTATTTTACAGTGAGTGTCATGGAGGAATGTGGATCGTATCTGGACCGGTTGTACATTGTAATTGCCTTCGAAATTAGGTTTGCAAAGTACAAAAAATGCATATTGGAACCAGACGAGAGTACACTTTTGCTTTAGTTATGATGTTTTGGACTTTTTACTGTGCCTTACAGAAATGGGAAAGAGGAACGTCAATAGATTGAATATGGATGATATTTATTTCGCTGAACTTGGGCACCAAAATTACACCAAAATTTTAGTGGTAGTTCTAACCAAATCTAACTGATCCGGCTGCGAGGAATCTCATTTCTATGTCCGACTAGGGCACCAAGTTTGCATGCCAATTCAGGATATCCAATTCATTGTCAAGTAGATGGTAGCCTGATTGGAGACTTGGAAAGGGTTGCAGTTACCCAGTGTGTTGTAGGATAAGAAAGCTACTAGCTTCCTTGTTCCTTGCGTTTCAGTGTTTTCATCTTCCTTAGTCAGGTTGACGTCAACTTCAGTAGTCGCAGATGTTTTAATGTAGCGCAGTTATTTTGAAATATCCTACATGCTGCTCCCGGCGTTCTAGAAAGTTTTCTACTCGTTGGGCCAAATTCGTGGCCTAACTGGCCAGTGAAAATCGATATTACTATTGTGATGGATAACAAGCCAGTGAAAGCAGATAGACTATCATAAGTATCATATGATAGATGAGCCAAACTAGGTACAAAATGTACACATATATATGTATATTCCCATTGGGATAGGGAAAGGGAAGGAAGATCTTGGGATCAAAAAACTATTGAATGAGGGAAGAGCCAAAAACTTATTAACTCCGAGGCTTCTTGAGGAGTATTTACAGGACATTTCGAGGTCAGCACAATGGCCAATAGGCTAGGCATAAACCCCCGGATCACTGCAGGACCTATTAGGATGCTGAAGAAATATAAACCATTAAACACTTACTCTGCAACTGATAAGTTCGAATCCCAGAAAACACTGTTTCACTTCTTGCGAATGTCTGACTAACATCCCAGAACAATAACTGTCATGACAAAGCTTCTCAATTAAAGAAAAGCCTTGACATGACTTCAAACTCTAGGTTTCCTTCCAATATAGAAAAAATGTAGCACGCGCAACACTAATCGTCGTGAAAAGCTAGACGCTGGACCACATACGGTCTATTGCACCAAATATTTTTTTTTTTAGTTCACAATGGCCAGCTATCTAGGTGTCTGAAAGATATAGTGAAGCTAAATAGAACCACTCCATCCCAAAAGAACTCCTTTCATTGTAGACTACACTTAAGAACCTAATGACGCCCTAATCCGCTCCCATGAATTCACACATAATTTGCACAGTTCAGTAATAAACTTTTCTAGCTCGTATCTTGGCAGTAAAATATTGAGTGTTATATGGTTCCTAAGCCATTTTAAAATTTCTTTTAAATTTGGCTTAAAAATTTACACCGCTAGATACAGAAATTGTGCTAGGTATCCATAGCATAGATCACTCTTGTAAGACACTATAAATTATTTTACAGCTTCTTTAGCTATAACAAAACTCCATTCTGTTTGATATTCTCATATTTAAGGCTCTGTCATTGTCATGCCAGTTTTCATGATGCTACGCTAGTAATCCACTGACATATGTATCACAAGCATGACTCACTCGTACGCATTGGAATTCCACCAAAAATCCATAATCTGCCCTCAAATCACACAGCGTACTCAATCAGTGGCACTGCAATTAATCACTAATTTTATAAATATTCACACATTGCGTACACGAGGATAATGTCTCTGTGCGCATCAATGTGCATAAATTTTAAAAACCCGCTCAAATTTAAACTTGCATAATTAATAGGGTTTAATGGAAAAATCATCGCACATCGCAATGGGCTCAAATATGATTAATATTCGGTGCCGGTACTGGTGGTGATGGTAAAAGGTGTTTCCTGGTTTGTATGAGTATGTGTGTGTGCTTTGCAATAAATGTCTAAATAACACCGTTGAAGTGTAAAATCCACTTTGGGAACAGTGCGCTCTCAGCATCGGCACCTCAGTGCTGTCATTATCGCTGCCAAACATAAAACCAACGATCCGTTGCCAAACAATAATGTTCACTCTATCCCGCACTATACTATCCACAGAAACTTAATTAAAATCTCATCAAATATTCTATACAATTCCACATCCGAAGGTGGATTTCATTCATTTTGAATAGCGCCGTGTGCCGTGCGGTCCCCTCACCTCGAAAACCCGAAAAGTTTTCTACCTTTTTTGGTCGGAACAATACACCACCTGCAGTGCAAAAAAAAAAAAAAAAAAAACATAAAATGTAAAATTTCAAAATTCTACTACAGTCGTTCGGTGGTGGTGGATGGTGTGTGTAACCAGCGTTTAGTTGGTTGAATGGATGTGGTAGTGCTTAGATATTCAGAAAGTTCCGCATCCTTCCTGTCGACATTTGCTATTATCATTATAATTATGATTACACTAGCCTCATTCAGAGTCGTTTACATTTTGGCTTATATATTTTGGGGGTATCATCAAATTAATGAAGTCTAAATAGAGATGTACAGATAAGGATGGAAAAAGATGGCCAGTGGTGTTCGACAACCTTTTCTGATTGGCGGATTAAAGATGGAAACAGCTGATAGGACGCCTAAGTGATTGAAAATAAAAATGTTTCGTGCTTGTTATTTGAATTTTAATGAAGGAAGTTTCAAAAATTTGGAAAAAAAAAAGGCTTTTATTGTTCTGAAATGGTATTTGGCAATTAAAGTACGGCAGGGTATGAGTGTTGAGTATAAGGAACCGTTGCATATGCAGATGACGCAATGCCTTCCGACTCGCAGTGAGCAATTTGAAGAGGCGCTGAAAAGCCTAGACACCTGGGACAAGCAATGTGGACGTCAACCCTTTTCTACCGAGATTGTATCAAGGAAAGTACCAGAGTTTACCACCTCTACATCTTCATATAAAGAAAGAAGCTATGGTTAATGCCTTCATGCTCATCGCAGAAGATGACTCAAACTCCAAACTAGTTCACTCGGATATTGCACTTGAGCTCAACAGTAATGAACTACTAGGAATAACAATCACGGACAAATGTCTGCCAAGATATAACTTCAGCCACAACTTCAAGGTTACATTCCCAGATCGCAATAACTGGGAACAGAACAAACCTAAATTTGCCAATAACTCTCATGTATGGTACACAGACGGATCCAAGATAGATGAGGGAGTTGGGGCTGGAGTATACGGCGCTACTACAAAAACCTTCATTCATTCATGCATGGAAAAGAGTAACTCCGTATTCCAAGCTGAGGTATTTGCTATAGAACTATGCATCAGAGAAAATATAAACAGATCCATAACCAATAAAAACATTTATATTTTACCAGATAGCAAGGCTGCTCTACTGGCAATTAAAGCTTATGAAATAACATCCAAACTAGTATGGGACTGCCTCCAATTACTCAGCACAATTAGAGTTCATCTCATTTGGGTGCCAGGACACAGTGGATATGAGGTAAATGAAAAAGCCGACCTGCTAGCCAGAACAGGAGCTGCGTCAAACTTTATAATGCTAAGACCATTCTGTGGATTACCAGCGAGTACGGCTAAAAGCTGTATCAAAGACTGGCTAAAAGAAAGGGCGAACCATTACTGGATGGAAACTGAAGGTAACAGACAAGCCAACATCTTTCTGCCAAACACTTCCCTCAAAAGAACAAAACAACTCTTACAACTAAATAGGACTCAGATTCGTATAGCCACAGGTTTCCTTACAGGCCACTGTCAAGTGAAAAAAACATCTAATGGCTATGGGAATAGCACAAGACAGCATCTGCAACGAAGACGAAGAATCAGCAGAACACATCTTATGTCACTGCAACTGTCTAATCAGAACACGTCATCGTTATTTAGGTAAATTCTATCTCGAAGCTGAAGACCTATCTGCAAGCTCACTCAAAACCGTAGTAAAATTCATTATCAAATCGGGTTTATTGAGTGAGCTTCAAGTTTAGAGGAAATCACAATAGGCCCAATCCTCGGCAGCAATCAGTGCCCTAAGAATAAGTCAAACAGGCAGACAGACAATGGATCATTCTATGATCCTGGAAAAATATCTAGACAACGTACCTACTACGGACTACACAATACCGTACCTAGAATTCAATAGACCTTTCTTAACCTTCCAATGGCAAGCCTATTCTTTCTACGTGAATAGCAGATGTAATGGGGTTATGGGTAACCCCACTTGTAGTCGGAAGGTTAAGATAGATACACCAGGTAACGTAAAGGCGAATGAGCTAGCCAGGGCAGGGTCACATCTAAGTGCGCCGCTTCCGCGAGCAAGCTAACAGGCGTTGGTATCGATTAGCTGTGTATATGTGCCATAGCCAAGTCTATGACAAATAGAGATCCGCAGATCTCATGAAACTCAATCGCAGGGATATTCGTATAGCTGTCGGCGTTTTGACGGGACACTGTGTATTAGGAATCATGTAGCATGGCTAGGTCTACCCCACAACAACTTCTGGAGAAACTGCAGGGATGAAAAGGATGCGGAGCTGGATGATCTAAGAAACATTGCGCTGAACAAACTCCTAAGATTTATACATATGTATGTACATATATCTAGGTGGTTTAGTGCAGGCGTCGATAATCAATTTAGGTTCTCAGGGGTCTACTATTGGGCACAGTGAAGTCATCGTTAGTCTAAGTGAGTCGTTGACAGTCTCCTGTCAACTAGGGTACCCATTTACCTGACCTAGCCTAGAGTATGGTTTGAAAAGAAAGGTTTTCACTATTGTTTTGCACTCTAATTCATGGTCAGAATTTTCAAAGAGAAAGTAAAATGCCTTGCAGATGCTAGAATTTAGGACGCAGAGACTTCTTCTGGCTTACTTAGCCTAATTTCCGTAAACGCAAATGTTGGACCTTTTCCAGCTATGGCGCAACAGACCCTTTGTAGTTTAGGGCCAAGCTTTTCGCGACCATTCGTGTTGTGCTTGTTATATTTCTTTACACAAATGGGAGGGACCTACAGTTTAAAGCCATATCCGAAAATTGAGAAGCTTTCTCTTGACAGTTATTACTCTCGGACGTTTGTAAGACATTCGCGAGAGGTGCGGCCGTTAAAAAACTTTTCGGTGTTTTCTGGGATTCGAACGTCGAACCTCCTACTCAGCGATCCAACGCACTAACCACTATAAAATGATATAAACCAGGTGAGACAATAAATACCTTGTGTACCGAAAATTCAGGAACTGCTGTTCTTCTTGCTCCGTCTGTTAGTAGGTAAAAACCATTTCATAGTGAATCAAACCCAATTCTGCAGAAAATTTAACTTTTAAACGTCCTCAGCAAAATCATTTTTCAAAAATACTCCCGAGAATAAATGACATGATCAGTGCTATCCACTTTCAGTTAAATTTCTTTTTTTCATGCTTAGAATTTTGTTGAATGCATCTGTCCATACAATCAGATACAGACTGTAAATTCAATAAATAATTTCTCATCGCCAATCGAACCATAAACTTGACTGAACCGCACAATAGATTTCACACAAAAAAGGACATCGCGAAAGCGAAATAGAAACGCAAAACCATTGAACTCCTCCTTGCGATAGCTCAATTCATAAATAAGCTGTCGCTGTATCTACAGCTTCGTGCTGCGACAACGCCTCTACCAATTGTCCGATTGCAACTATCGAACTTCAACTCGAAATTGGTATTCCCCGGAGAGCTGTTTCCATTTCAATTCTCCTTACTTTTGTTTTAGTTGTCATCCCGTATTGCTTTTGCCTGTCCTTTGGTAAGGATTACAAGTCTCTGCTACGACAATGCTTCATGCAAAATTCCAATATGGATGAAGTTTTTATTCGGAATAAATTTTTCTTTCTTGCCACAGACAATCGACTCCTCCTACCACCATTCGGGTGAGTGGGATACAGAAAGAAAAAAACAGACAACTGTGAGCCCGTGAGATAGTGCAGCCGCCTAAAGTAGAACAAGGGATAACTTCATGAAAAGGACATGCCGCCAACGAACACAATATTCGTTCGTGACATACTCGGGGGCGTATACGCTACTTATTTTCACACTTTTAAGTTCAGAACGCTGGAAGGCTGCTTCAGCATTCAGTATTTCTCGTGTGTGTCGTTTTCGTTCTAACATGAGAGGCAGCTGGATGGGAGTTTAGAAGCAGTGCCATCACCGCGTCCTGAAGTGGTTGCCTTTCGGTACTCGAAATCTGCATGTGAGATGTTAATGGATGGAAGAAAATATCTCTGACTAACAGCGCACTACAAACTGCATGCGGTAGGATATAGAAAGTATGTTTTCATTTTTTTTTTCTAAGTTGGCATGTGGAGCGGCTGTGCTCATTCCTGTTTTGTGCCAAGAGAATGTAACATTGTATTATCTTCGCAGAGTTCATCCTTTCTACTCTTCTCTATGCTAAAGTAACAATGATTCACCTCATTTCATTCAGGTGTGGAAGGATAGAAGTCATGAATGTATGTTAAGGAAGGACGTGCTCTTAATCAATTGAAACGGGAGGAGATGAACAGAAAGCAGAACACACAGCAGAGACCGACCCCCGTTTAGTATTATCCTTTTGCATTTTCACTAAATGCATTTTCACTTGACCTGGAATATTAATTTAACTTCCCTTTTTGTATTTTCTTTTATTTTGTATCCTTTTGGTGCTTGTAGCTCTGTACAGTCTAGTGCAGACTTCTCACGTGAGTTCCTAGCAAATTATTATGTGCTCATGGCCATTTTTCTTGAGCTGTCTTATTTTTATCGCGCCAAAATGTTGCACTATGCAACCTCCTCCTGGCAGGATTCCCTCTCTTTCTCGCTCTCTTTCTCACACTCTATGCCGTTCGTACTTACTGAAGTGTGTTATTGTTCTTTAAATTCATGTTTCATGCTCTGTGCCTTTATGCGTAATGTATTTTTGGGTGAAGGCTGGTGCAGGATGTGACTTTTGTAGGTTAGTGACCAAATTGTTATGAAAGGGGAAACACTTAAGAACATTGAAAAACAGCAGTGGAGAGTAGTGTTGTCCCGCAGGGGTTAACTTTGCAAATAAAACTGTCCAATTAGGCGATAAATAAAGGCCAGCTCTAGTTTTCTTCTCAAAGTGAAAGTGGCACAGTTGCAGAGGGGGTAGATTTAAAATTTAATGTTTCACTTTGAAGTAGGAGCCTTTGAAACTTGTACTGACTTTTAAGAAAGTTTTACATGGGAGGAAGGAAATGGCTATAGCAGCGCCAAAGTGTGTTATGCCTTATGAGTAGCATTATGTTCTTGAAAGAAATTTAGTCACTGTTTCGGTGGCAATTGGCCATTGTAATAGGAAAGAAAATGGGTGAATGGGTGCTACTTAAGTTCTGCGGTTAGATTTACATTTGATTCTTTGACATTCTTCATGCTGTAACAGCTTTGAAATAACTGTGAGTATCAACACGACCAGAGAAAGTGATTCTGTCAAAAAATGTATTTAACTTGTGAACACCTTCGGGCTTACAATGGTCGATTGTATGGCGATGAAACATCATCCCTCGGCACTGAAGAAACACAGATGAATGAGTTTCAATGTGGGTGCAATTGCCTCAAAACCATGGCAAAGGAAGAGTAGTTTCCTGCAAGTGCTACCGGTGCTGTTTGGACCGTGCGAGTAGAGAAAAACAGATGCATCTAAAGGGATATCGGTTCATCCCCAAGTATGTACATATGACATGATTTTCTGGCGGTCAAAAAGCAAAGAAAGGCGCAAGTCGACCGAAGTCAGAAAACTGTCAAAAAAATTCAGTTAAGGGTGGTGAAACGAACCATGCTACAGATGACAAAATATGGATTTATTGCTATGGGCCTGAAAACAAACGACAGTCACTTCCAAAAAAAAGGGAAACATGTGCGCCAAAACCAAAATCCGTTCAAATAGTAGCATACGCCGAGGATATGGACATATTCTTAAGAAAGTTGGATGATGTCAATGGCGCTTTCGTGAATATTGAGACTGAAATGGCGAAGATGAGTATAACGATCAATAAAGACAAGACCAAGGGAATGTTGACAACAAGAAAGGGCAGCCAACACCTCGAACAGAACGTCACAGTAGTCAGATAGAACTTTGAGGTAGTTAAGGGCTTTGTCTACCTAGGCTCAGCTATTAATTCAGACAACGACATCAGCGCTGAAATCAAACGAAGAATAACTCTATTTCTTGAGTAGCAAAGCCCTCTCTCGGGCTTACTAAATAATCCTTTATAAGAACTTATCTATCCCAATTCTGCTTCATGATGCAGCAGCGTAGACTTTGTCAAAAGTAGATGAAGCTGCTCTTGGCTATTTCGAGATGCAAATTCTTCGAGTGATTTTCAGTCCAGTTTGCATAGACAGTAAGTGAAGCAGAAGATACAACGATGAACTGTAAAGGCTGTACAGAGAAGGTTCAACGACTGAGATGGCTGGGTCGTATAGACCGCATGGACACCAATGCTTTAGCCCGGAAAATCTTTGAATTCACAGTCCAGGGTATAAAACTGCAACTCAAGTGGTGCATGCAAGTGGAGAAAGACCTCAACCAACTTAGCGTATCAAATTGGAGACAATTAGCTAAAGATCGAGCCTCCTGGAGATGCTTTTTGGTTGAAGCCCAGGTTCACCCAAGACGTCTGTAGCGCCACCTTAAGTAAGTAAATTAATGCTTTCTTTATACAGCCTGCTTAAGAGCTGCAATAGCCAAATAGCTTTACAAATTTTTTCAAAAATGCTTTCAGTGCATTTTTTGTGAGTTAGTCTAGCTTTATAGGCCCAAGCGAATATCGAGTGAGGAGCTCTCTTTTGCAATGGCACCTAGGATTATAGAATTTTGCTAGTTGAGACGAAACTTATGTCTAAGGTAATAGAGAAAGTGACCAATCGTTTAACGAATTCAGTAATATCACGGATTTGTATGATGCAGAACGACGTAAACCCTTTATATTTGGTATTAAATGCAACGGTGGCCAAGGTTTAACAAGTAGTGCCTCGGGGGAGCAGCCATAATAGCCAGCGAGCAATAAATAAAAACTGGAAGGAGTCTGAATGCTCTGGGAGATAGTTTCCCTCCTCTTAAAAGGCTGACTCTGGGATTTTTTGCCCAACACCTCGTAATCTGACTACGGGTTTGTTAAGCCTGATATGCCGTGTGATTGGCCCAACCATCAATCTTATCCGTATCTGGTTCAAATTTAAGTGTTTTGTATTTTTGTATACCGATGTACGTATAAGAAATCACACCTCGGTATCATAGCTATCGTGAACCCCGAAAAGAATGCTCTTTTCACCTCCCCCCCCCCCCCCCCCCCATTACATTCGTATGTGGAATGATTGAAATTGTAATTCATACGTCTGTTGAACAGAGATCTGTATCCGCTTGAAAAGCACCTTTCTGCATCACCGCCAATGTGTCTGCTAACTTACACCCCACGTAAGTCTTGTGATATTTTCATTTGACAAAAATAAATCGAATTAATTTGACAAAACCTCACGCGATTTACCCAGGCAAGCTCCAACCCCCAAACCACATACGACAACACATGGTGGCGGAATAGCGCAATTTATCTCCGCCAAAAAATGAATGAATGTTAAAAGCAAAGTCAAAAGGGAGGAAAGAAAATAAAAGTAAAAAAAAAAAAACCAAAACGAATAGCTACCCGCTCCCCAAATTTATTTTCAGATATAATCGTTCAATACACGTGCAACCAACGGCCCAAGACGGAAGTTGTATTCAAATCCACCGACGATTTGACATTTTTACTCAGAGTTTTGACATAAATGCGGCCCTAAACAGGAAAAATCGTTAAATTTCTACCACGGTGCATACACACAGCCATACGCATGTACCTATGTATCCATCAAAATATCCAGCAATTACTTACAAGTTCGATTTCACGTTCCAGCCTACAATACAGCTCACACACCCTCTGTAGCAGTCATCCAATGGAACGGCGAAGGGAAGAAAAATCCAAAAAAGAAGTGAAGACAAAAAAAAAACGCAACAAAAAAAATTGTCAAAATTGCCTTAAGGGCTACCAAGTACAGGAAAGTAATAAATTTCGCTGGGGGGATGACGTCCCCTCCCGAACCCCCCATAATAACTGAGCCACGCACAAAAAGTGAAAACCAAAGAAGAACCAAAAAAAAAATTCTCGAAGAAGGTAAAAAGCGCAAGAGGCATAATCAGAATACGAAACTGACAGGTTGTCAAAGGTTCACAATGCGCCCTACCACCGATCCCGGTCTTTACGAGAAAAAATAAAATAAAAAAAAAAAAAAACGTTGCGGCATCAAAAACGTGCCTACGTGAAGGATAAATTCCCCTTCGTTATATCTCGCCTGGGAGGAAGCCGATGACACGGGTGTAGTAACAGGAGAAGGTGAAATTACGTAATTTATATCCTTGCGTGCTACAGTTGTACTCATTCGTATTCGCGTATTGTCCTTGCCGACACATTGTTCTCCTCTCTTCCGGTACCAGGGCAGACAAGTAGACCTACTTTGGTGCCGGTTGCTTTTCGAAATTGGGTGATAATGATAATGGGAGATGTGAAACAATGACTGGTGTCCACGTACACAACACTCAGTCGTAAGGACGAAGTGTGACTAACGTGGTGAATTGCCCACTATTCAATCATTGTTGGGCGACATTGTAATGAAATTACATTTCTTCTGGGCTTTCCTATGATTTATTTCGTGAATAATTGATTGGTGTTTTCCTGAAGGAGGAAATTACCGTGAATCTGGCTACACTTCATTGAGTTATTCGGTCTCACAATGAAGGCCGTAACGATGTGTAAGGCAATTGTATGTGTGTCTATTCAGCATAATGCGGCAGTGTCAACATGTGTGGTTACAATTTTGTTTGCTTTTCTAATAATGAAGGGTTTTTCTATTTTGAAAATTGGATGCATAACATTTCGGAGGATTACGAAGGATTTTTATTTTGCTTTTTCGATGTAACTGGTGAGCGATTGAGTTATATGAACACAATTCTAGGCTTTGAGGAAACCCAGGATAGAGTGCGGAGGATGTTGAGTCATATGATTCAGTTGAAAGCATAGCCTTAAAAAAGGCTACTGAAATTTATTGGAAAGGTATGAAGTAAAGAAATAAGGCAAGCTATACGCTTAAGGATTATGTTCCTTAAATTTAAAAATCAAATGACACATGTCCCTGTACGTATTGAAAAGCTTTAAGTATCGCCAGAGCATTCTAGTCAAATGAAGTTGGAGGAATATTCAGTACACCTTACATCTGGGTCATAGGTAGATATTTGCCGTGATGGCCAACTCGGCACCAAGCTACATCGGCCGCAGCAAAAGATTGATTGTAAGCGGTTTAGTGCGCAAGATGATGGCTGACAGGATTAATCTCATTTTACATCTTGACAAGACAAAGCTGGTATACGAATGAAAGGAATGTCAATCCTACTGCTTAACATACGAAAACTTTAACTCAACAAGAACTGCTCTGCTCTAGATGTTCTGCTTGATTCACCTTCCCTTGATACGTATATCATGGGTTATACAATCAAAGCAATCTACCATCTCAGGCTAGGTGACCTTTGGTATCATTCGCACTAGGATTACGATGACTTTGCGCGACACTTATTCTACGACCCTGGTTCCATAGATATGCCGTCTGATGGAATGATACTGGAACTGCGGCTGCTGTGCAAATTTGGAGTCAGGACTGGCTTTGGCTTGAGTCCGGACTGAGCTGTAGTCAAAATTTAGCGGATTACTCCAAAACTAGGTAGGGGTCTGACGCGAATGCCCTCGTGGAGAACGACAACACTTCTCGTTAATTAAACATGCCACCGAGGTCAATGCTGTTCCGGCTGCCGACTAAAAGTAGGAGAAGGTGTCTCAACCCGTTAACTATTCCTAAATAGTTCGAGAATGTAAGAGCTCTTGGAATTTGGTCGCAAGACTAAAATCTCTGACTCCTGCTTGGTCCCAGGTTACACTAGGTATTGCGGGAAATAATATCTCCGATGAGATTGCTAAGCAAGGCTCAGAGGATGTTTTTCAAGAACTGAGCCTTTCCCACTTTCCCAGTCACGGCCTTCATTGACGATTGGGTTTCTCACGAACACAATTTTATGTGGTACGGCTCTCCAGGATGCAGGTGGACTAAACGAATGCCCCCTAAGCTTTGTAAAAAATCAGCGGCATTCTTGCTGTCTTTGAGAAGAAAAGACTTTAGACAACTATTTGGCAGTCTTACGGGACATTTTGTTTTTGCTAAGCATCTTAGTATGGTATGCTCAAAACACACCACTGTATGCGATGCTAGTAGCGAGTGCGATGATATCTCGGATTTGCTCGAATCAGGTGGCAGATCTTTGGTGCTGATGTGGTGAATACTGATACTGTATGCTCTGCATCACTGAGGTGTATTCCCAGCTTTCTCCGAAAGTCGAAAAATTCCAGTAAAATGGGTGATACTAGGTCTTGCTTCCTGAAAGTACAATGGACAAGTTGCATCTGAGTGCTCCTAACCCAACAAAAAAAAAACTGAAACAGAGAAATGTGCGCATATTAAAAGGAATATCATGTCCTTATTGTTTATTGACATTTCCATTGAACTGCTAAACCACTGCCACTAAACAGCTGAACAGTTGAACTGCTGGACCGCAGAATCACTAAACCAATGAACTTCTAAACCATTTCAATAAAAGTAAAAAAAGTTCTATCATCATGAGGACTATATTCTGGGATATCTTTGTAAATCCCGAATTTCCATGCGTAGCAACTCAACCTAAACACATTTCACTAATCCCACTGACGAGATTTCTAAACTCAACGTTACTCCCGATTTCAAACTCAAAATACTGACCCAATTCAACTTTGATTTCCGAGGGTAGAATTCAATGGCATGAGCAAGACTCTCACTAATTTCAAAATGCATAACATTTTGAACCCATCAAAGATACACTGTAGCATGGAATCTCACCAAAAACCAGCATCATGTGCATCATTTACATTAAAATTAAATCCGCAACCCTCCTCCTCAAAATAACATAGAAAACAACCACTATAGCCAACAGTTCATCGTATGCAATAACCCAGCCATACGATTTGGTTAAAACTCTGATCTACATCCGCTAGTCCGCTAGTACCCAAAGGTGAGCCCAATGAATATATGCACTTTGGTGGTAGTAGCAGTGGGAAGTGGTGAAACTGTTCTACCCACCAATCTCGCAGCGCACAGGATATTAGAATTTGGTATATTGTTTGGTTGAATCCTTGTGGGCTTCCTGCAGATCGCATTGTTTTACGCTGTATGCACAATTCCCCTCATTGCGGTGCGATGCTCAGCTCAGTTCAGTTTGAAGCTCTGCCTTTTATTTACGAATTATCCTGTGAAAGGGAACACTGTGCTAATAAATTTCGCCATGGATGCCTGAACCCATACATGCATGACGCACACAAAATAGCTGCCCCACTAACGCAATATATTTGGAAGTTTTCCCAATCCCAAGAACCACGGAAGCGACATGGAGTGAAAAAAAAAAAAAAAAACGTTCAAATTCCTAAAGTATACAGACACTGCACATTGGAGGACGACGAGGACAGAGAGAGGAGGATGGGAGTAACAACGACGATGGCAGGGTTTCCGTTGCACGAGGATAATGTGCATGTGTGTTTCATTAAAGTTCCAACCACCAACGCATAGTGTGGTGGCTAACGGTGCATATCCATCTGAACCTGCTGCTTGATAAAGCTCCCTCGTTTCCTGGCAGTGCAATTTTTTGGAACGGGCAGCAAGTGCGCACAATTACAACGAATTTCGAATTGTGGTTTCCGCAATAAGGATTTTTCTGTGTTCACTGTTAATACCCAACCGGGCAGCAATCATCAGACAAATGTACTTATTCTCCAGCTCCTATGGTGGGAGCAGAGCAGAATAGGACGGGTGAAAAATCCAATTTAACTTCACTTTTAATAAAGAAGTCTACACAACATTTTCACCGTAATTAAAGCGCTCGCAAAAGACGTGGAGAAATCAACCCTCCCTCCAATCGACTCATTGGAGTGTTTCCCTTTTTGAAGTTAATCTCGCTAAATTACACAGAAAAAACCGTTCTGTGGCAATAAATTAAATTAAACAATCCCGCAAATTTTTGCCACCAACATTTTGAAATACCAAACTACCTTCATCCTTATTTTTTTTGCTATACTGCGGATCCCACAGACAAGAAGGACGATGTGTGTATGATTTTGAAATTCATTTACCAAGGGAATTCAAAAACCAAAAGCCACCCACTTCGAAACATGCCTATCTATGAAAGAATTCCTAGAATTCCGAATGTTATGAAATTTCCTACCAGTTGCAGACGTGAGGGGAGGGAAAGTGCGAAGGAAGGAGAAAAGGACTTGACCGTTCATACCAGACGCCCACCAACAATGACGGCCTCTAATCAATTTCCTTTTCCATCCTGGTATGGGTGTTATCTTGAATGTCCGATTGATGGACATGAAAGACAGTCAGGCACCAGTCAGCCAGGACATGACTTTTATTCACAGTCAGGTGCCGGTGCTAGAATTTCCACTCGATAAGTTATAATAATTCAGTTTTGGGCGAAATATTGCCAAGTTCATAAGTTAGATGCCTTACCATTCCCCGATGGATCTCTCTCTCTCTGTGTGTGTGTGTGTCTCTTGAGCTGGTTAGTGTTAATTTTCGGTCCTTTTGTTAGTTTGAAATATGGCAAATCTTCAAGGATATGCAGTTGAAGGGTAATTAATTCATTCCGATAGGCATTTGGGTCATTGTGTTGAGCTTGCCCAAGGATGATGTTGAGCACTCTGACTGCTTCTATTCAACAAATTCAAACGTTAGTTAGTATCTTTTGTTGAAAAGTGAGAAACAGAGAGTGAATAAATTGAGATAAAAGTCCTTGCCCATTCCATTGATTCTGGGTAGTGGCTGTGATGGTGGTAGTAGTACGACCAGCTTGAGGTTTCGTTCCGTTTTGTCCTTTTGACTATTATTATTAAAATTTCTGTTCCGGTATTGAAGTTACGAAATTGGATAACGGGTGATGGCGCCCGCATGAGAATGCTGCTAAGTGGCTTAGAATTTAAATGTTCAATTCACCAAAATTGAAAGGTCAGTTGGGACAACATTTCACAGGATAAATTGTGTTATTGAGATTTGAAATTGGCAGAGGAACTAATATAATTTTCTTCTCATAATCTTAGTTGGCTAAGGAAATACTGGTTGATAGAGGTGGATTTGGTTCGGGGATATTTTTTCGAGACAGTGTGTGTATGGATATGCGTGTAGTAGTTCATTTTATAATTCTTAAATAATCATTTGGTGCCCTTAAACTAGTAGGCTTTAGCTTCCTTTATGATTCTATCAAAAAAATGCTCAAACAACCTCATTTCAAGATGGTCTAGCTACTGTGAAGCAACTGAAAAAGGCTCAAAATGGACAACCACAAAATAGAAGGACGAGGTGATAGTCAAAATTTTCAAGCTCAATCCCAAACTGAAGCTGAGGCAAGTCAGAAAAAAAACTGTCGGTACTAGGAATCAACTAAGCAACGACTAGGGGAAAATAGTCTTCTAAAAGTACATACAAAATACAAGGTCACCGACTCTCATGGTTCATCAGCAGAGCTATTCAAATAAGGAAGTGATGTTATGCCTAGAGTGCATGTACCATATCGTTGATACAGTATCGCATGTAAGATCATATTCTGTGTGGACGTTTAAATCCTAACCCCGCTGATCATCGATAAACCAAATCAAATCCTGAGAAAAACCAACGAACCTGAACTTGAGACGCACCATCTTTTCATCGACTTTAAAGCGCTGTATGATAGTACTCATCGCCTTGAGCTCTAAGAGGCGATGGTTGAAATCGGGATCCCCACAAAATAAATCCAGCTTTGTTGGGTAACGGCTGGAGAATTAGCGATGCAAAGTGCAGCTTGAAGCTAACTCTTCTGAATTACTCCAAACAAGTATTTGATTTCCTCAAGGACATGCACTATCATATGATTTCTTCAAACTTGTGCTGGATCAGATTGCGAGTAGGGCAGATGCAATCATAAAAGATACTATCTTCGACAATGCAGACGATATCAACATCATTGGTCGCTACCAGCGTGCAGTAATAGAGTTCTTTGACGGCACCTGGCGAGATGAGTTGGTCTGCAAGTATATGACTGCGACAAATGAAACAGCAGCTGTCCACAACCTAGGATAAAAAGTCACTCTTAATAGCTTAAGTAGTTCATCTTCGTTGTGGTCTAGTGGCTAGTGCGTTGAATTACTGAACGGGAGATTTGAGGTTCGAATTCCAGAATAGCTCAGAAAGTATTTTACTATCCCATCTCTCAAATGTCTGACAAACATCCGAGATTAATAACTGTTATGAGGAAGCTTCTCAATTTAGCACGCACAACACGAATGGTCTTGTGAAGCTAGGCCTTGAACCAGATATGGCCTATTGCGCCAAATGTTTTTTTTTTTATGGCCAGAAGGGTTAATGGAAGAGAGGATACAACCGCAAACTCTGCCTGTTATACCATGATGTGGATGTACTCCAAAAGGCAAGATACTCCAACCACAGTGGCTCGGCCATATCGAGCGCCCGGCACAACAACTCTCCACTCAAGGAGATCTTCAAATCCCTGCCCAGGAACACCGAACTTTCGCTTTAAGGGCTACTGTTTTTGACAACTAGAAGCAGCGTACTCGGGCGGGATTAAAACATACACTTCCGCATGCAGAGACTGTTTAGGGATCGGCAGCCAGTTAAGGTAAGTTAAGCCTTTTCTTGGTGAAAAGCGTATACAAAATTGACTTAAGTTAAGACTTAAGATTCAGGAGATTGGTCTTGATGATTGAAACAAAATTGTATTTAAAGGAAGACTTCTTGTGATCGTCTAACTGATTTAAGCGTGTTTCGTCAGAAAAGAATTTGACATTTTTTCAACGCAACAGCTTACAAAGGTTCGTCCAAGGAGTTCAGTCGTTAGATGTTTGTTTCCTCGGAAAGAATCAATTCAAAATGAGTATTGAAACTATGAATACATACGTGTGTGGTTTGTTGAAGTCTGCAGTTGGAATTGGTAGCTGTAAGTGGCTTACGATTCAAAGCTTCGTATTCCAATCCAATAGAAAATGCGTGAGCTGTGATGAAGCCAAAGACATGCAGGAGCAAAATTAAAAAAAATATAGGACGTCAACCTCAAAATAATTGCACATTTTTAATTAAAGACGTGTTTACCAAAATTGCGAGTTTTGTTTCGTTCCAAAAGTAGCTTGAAGAGACTTTTCTTCTTGTGTGTATATGTATGCGCTTCAGCGTATTCCTTACCTGAAAGCAAAAAAATAAAAATTAGTACTTAAACAAAATATGAGGAATAGAATACATTCGTTATGGTTAACATGAAAAATCGGGCACGAGAAAGCAGTCTACTTATTGGATACTGCGTTTGCGAACATTGGACCGAAAACGCATTCGAGCACCCTAGTTGAACCGATTTAAGCGAACTAGACAGGACTATTGAAGAACCTTTAATCCACTATCCAGCACTAAATAAACAATGCTACACTGCACACTTGAAAAAAGTACAAAGATATGCATGCATCTGCATAATTGGTGTATTGAGGACAACCGCCACCGCTGCATTGGAAACAAGGCTGCGCCTTCCTCCTGTTGAAAACTGCGAGAAACTCTTGTCCGCAGAAGCGGCATAAGACTTAAGACCCGTCACTGGAGGATTCTAATCAACTACGCTATATTCAGCACAACATTGGGCAATTTTACGATTTCAAAATAAGATGTGGTGCAGTTGTTCAACAAAAAACCAACTTACTATCCTTACTCAGAGACGCTCTAATTAAAGACGGTATGTTGCATGCAGTACACATGGGAGCTAGTCCCTTTCACCGTGTGTCCAACTTTAGAATTCTTTTTTTCTTGCCTTCGACAATGTCCATTAAAGTTTCTCTCTTTTTACATGAGTCCTTAAAGAGTTCCACTTCACTAATTAAATTTCTAAAGTCAAACACAACACAAATCTAATATATGATCCCCTCCTTCCAAAAAAGGGATAACGAGGCACATGAAAAAATTATTTGCCCTACATCAATACTTCCGCTTCATTAACTATGGCTAAGGAGTTTCACTTTTAATGAGCTCTGTGCAGAGATCGGAAGCACAAAAACGAGAAAAAAAATCCCAAAAAGTAAGGTCACTAATATCCGAATCAGGACTACTTCGTATTATTTCCATTTTTTTTTTTTTTTTCACCCCTAATGTCCTTCAAAAACGCTTACGGCTGTTTCCATTCACACACAGAATACCCCCATAACCTAAACTAACTAAGTTCGAAGAAGAAGAACTCTGCCACACTTCCCCATATATCCGACAGATAAAATTGTTATATTTCAATGAGGTAATATGTGGAAGAAGGTAATATGTAGGTGATTTCTCTTCCTTAAACTCATACCAAAGGAAATAGGACGACAAGGGTGGTATGGTCGGAGAAGAGAAGAATGAGATGAAGGAGCAAAAGGAAATACTTTTCAAGGATAAAGTTGCCTAAATTTCTCTCCATTTTTCTTCGAAAATTTTCGGATATTTGCAAAGATGAGATATGGATACTGAACAAATCAAGCCCTTTCTGCCTTTAGTCTCTCTTCAATGTTGCGTATACGCAGCGAATGCCAATCATCAAGGGAATGCTTTTGTACTCTCCTGTGACCTCCTGTGTTCTACTTTATTCAGAGCTTGTGTATGTGCGTGTGCGTATATACATATATATTTGGTTCCTGGTAACTCGGAAAGATTCGGATAGATAAACACGTATGTATAGATAGATTGATGAATAGACGGATGGGGGAGATGCTTCACATAATGATGTTTAGTTTCGGCAGGGCGACAATGAAGATGAGGAAAATAAAGTGCTCGACTTAGTCGCATGTACTTGCTCAAATATGTCGGTCATTTGTCAGTAGCTCACTCCCAGTCAGTGCTGTCCCGCCCCGTCGTGGAATGTTTTTGAAGTGGTGTTCGATAAGTCAAATAAGGAGTCCATGCAGTGGCGCAAGATTCCAAAAGTTCAAGGTCGTATCATCATCGCCTAAAGAGATCATAACAACAGGATCTTGACATTCACAAAGAATCCTGTTAATAAAACACAAACCAAAATGCACCATCACAGGGTAATACCACGCTTATGTTCTAAAATTCCGAAGAGAATTTATTGAAGTCAAAACAAGGGAAAGGATTACAAAAGCCATGCTCCTACTTCACGACAACGCACCGCACCGGCTTGAATTGCCATGGCTTTAACGAAGTCATCCGACTTACAAGAATTAGTTCAGATGCGTTACAGTCCTGATCTGCCACTTTGTAATTTTTACCTGCTCCCAAATTTTAAGAAAGTGTGACTTGAAAAGGTAGCATAGGTAGCTGTAAACGAACATCTTAAAGGCAAACCGGAGAACTATTTTTATGAAGTCTTATAAGAATAAGGCTAAAGATCCAAGTAATGTATTCCCGTCAAAGAAGACTAGCTTAGGGGTGGCAATGGTGTAGTGGTAGCGTCCTCGCTTGTCAATTTGATAGTTCACAGTTCAAACCCTGGTGTCAGCAAGCATTATATGATAAGATGCAGTCCGATCAATTGCGAAAGCTTATGACAACACTACTGCGAAGGCATAACACTGGCAGTAGGTTTGTCATATGGCTGGAGAAATTGATCGCTCTGTTGATAATTGATATGCTCATGACATCAGGTGGATCGGGAAAAAATACTGTGAATCAGAAGCGAAGGCAAAAAATACATGACAGCATCAAATCTCCCCAGTTATTCTGGACACCACCTCTGGAGCTAATGTGAAACCTAACACATCTGAGTTTCAAACCACAACACCCATCTCTTTCTCTCTTTCTCTCTCTCTCTCTCTATATATATCTATCTTTCCGATGCCCGTACGGGTATTTATAACCCCTTGAGTGCGTGCAAATTATATAAAAAAAAAGAGGAAAGGATATAGTGGCAGGCTGCACTAGGTACAACCTGACTTAGTCTAGTACTACAGAATCAACATCTCCATAGAGCTACTCACTGAACCAAGAGGAGCTAGAAATAAAGCGCTGGAGACTTCTAATGTTTGCATTAGCCAGTTCGCTCAGGTTGTTGAATAACTACCAAATGCAGCTTTCTACGAACGGAGAGGACTTCGCATGTGCAAGGAAGATGTAGTATGGTTTCTTCCTGTTCTTATCAATCCATCTCCTTCAGAAGTCGATCAGGAGGAGGCCCAGCCTGTTGGCATAGTTGTCAATAATACAGTGCCCTCTAACGACAAGGGAAGAAGAATTTTTCTCTCGAAAGAACAGCCAAGAGCGACCTCATGCACTTCTGACAAAGTCCATCCCTCTGCACCATAGAGCAGGATTGAGCTGATTTAGGCCTTATAAAGGGTTACTTTAGTTATTCGAGAAAGACTTTGCTACTCAGTTGTTTTCCTCTGTTTGATCCCAACGCTCTAGTGTCGTTGTCTGAAATAATCGAAGCCTATGTAGACAAAGTCCCTAACTACCTCAAATTTATATCAATTTACGATGACGTTCTGTCCGAGACGTTGATGTTGGTTGTCCTTTCTCGTTGACAGCATATACTTGGTGTTGTCGTTAAATTCGTCTACGACGTACCCGTCTGTATAGTCACGAAAGTGGTACTGACATCACTCTGCATTCATCGGATTATGTCAATATCGTCGGAGTATCCAAGTAACGAAATTTTGAAAGATTGTGCTTCTGGTGTTGGCGCGTGAGTTTCTCGCAATTCTTTCCAGAACGATGTGAAGGAAGTTGCATGACAGCACGTCGCCTTTTCTGAATCCTTTTTAGGCATCAAAGCTCTTTACCGACAGAATAAGTTTGCTCATAATCTTGGGATCGAAAATGTTCACAAAACCAATATTTGTCCTTTATAAAGGCACGGGAAAGCACAAAAAAAAAGTTGTAATGCCAAATCCCATCCTATACTTCATCTCAACACAATCCAAATAAATTGCTGGACATTTTTTTTTCATTCGGGCTTCCTGGTGAATTTTCGTATCAGCATAACACCACAGACGCACACACCCACGCATACTAAGGCAATAACTAAAAAAAGGACATTATGACCAGATGACCTTGTTTTAGGGGATCTCCTTTTTGCGGTATGTATACATAAATATATCCAATATTGTGCGGCTGTTTTTTATTCCAATTGAAGTAATGTAAATGTCGCTATTGGTATCCTGTGATACTGGCATACTAACACAATGAAACGGATAAACCAAACAAAACAGGAATATCAGGGGAGATTAGGGTGAGGAAAAAATAAAAGTGACACGATGAAGGAAATTCATATTCCGTATGATTGATCAGCTATGTCCTTGACTTTTGCATACGTAATATTGTCATGCAATTTTTATTGTTTGCTTTTGTGTTGAGCTGAGGCGATGGGGTTCGAGAACGAAGATGTATGTATGTGGGCTAAGGACATGCAGATGACGTGAAAATGTTTGCTTTTTTTCTCTCCATCCTGCTTTCCGTGGCAAGGCTGAATTTGATGGTGATTGTGATTTTCGGAGAGCAATGGAGATGGAGTTGTCGATATGAATTTCATTAAGTTGTGCGAGAAAAAGATTGCAAGGTCGAAAGGTTATATGGGAAGTATTCTAATGTATGGAGTTAGTGGGTGTGGAAAGTCTCGCAAAAGAGTGTAGAATTGACTTAGCTGTGCGAGGATTGAATGGATAAAGCACTCTAGCCCATGTGAGTCGTGTTATTGGGGCTTAATTCGGCAAACTTGTACGCTTTCACTGTGGCATAAGAAACTGTGATCTTTTATGCAAGCACTTTAAATTTTAGCTTTGGAATTGGAAAAAAGTCCATCCAGCGGAATTGTGTTTTTCTTTTCAAGATACAGACACTTGCAAGGACAAACTTTACAATAGTGTTCACACCTAGAGCAGCTGATTAATAACATATGTGTACCCCAACAAAACAAACAAAACACTGACACTGATCAAAAGCTTTCGCCTTGTGCGTGTGGCTAGTGCATTGGACTACTGAGCAGGGGGTTCAAGGGTCGAATTGCAGAAAACACGGAAAAGTTTTTTCACGGTCCCACCTTCCCAGAAAAAGCCTTTTGGCTCTAAGCTCAAGATCCCTTCCATTTGTATAAAAAAAATAGACGAATGGTCGAGAAAATCTAAGCCCTGGCACACATATGGTCTGTTCCGCCAAATATTTAATTCTCTGTTATTTATTAAGTCGTCTCCTGTTGCTTTAAACAGCTTGGAAGATAGGTTTTCAGCTTAGACCTGCTTGGAGGTCGGCAATATTTGCTATCACTATCCAGGTTGAAGGGTTCAGTCTGTCCAACAGCATCCCTATTATACAGATTCCATGAAGTAGTCTACTAGCATCCATTTTTTGCATAATCAACCTTTATAAGGGTTCCCCAACCCTTCCGATTGTGCATGTTATAATTTTCGCGCGTTTAATGGCATATCCTTCACCACCCCATTCCTACTTTATCGCGATGGGGCCTGGACGAAACGACCTCGGTCGCTTCGAGAGAAAAATTCTTCGTAAGATATTCGGTCCCATTTGCGTCGCTTGAGATGGCTAGGTCATATAGAGCGAATGTACTCCAACGCCCCGACCCGCAGAGTCTTTGAATCTAACCCGGAGGGACAACGCAGTAGAAGATGACCTCGTCTAAGGTGGCGCGCACAAGAAGGGAACCACAACCAACTTAGAGTGCACAACTGGACGCAGTTAGCTAAGGACCGGACTGACTAAAAAGGATTGTTAGTTGAGGCCCAGTTTCACCCCGAACAGTGGCGCCACCTAAGTAAGTAAGCACGTGTGCCATATCCGAGATGTGTTATTGTGAAGCTTTTTATAACAGTTTGTAAGCTTGCCTAGAGTTGACATTATACGCTTTGGTAAAACTTCCGAACACACAGGAAGTTTGCGATCGAGATTCTAGCCGGGACACTGATGGATCAAAAATGGATACTGGTGTAGGCGCTAGAATTTAAGGACCTAATCACAAAATCTCGGAACCACTCGTGAAAAGTCCCTGTGTTTTGTGCAGGGCCGAAGTATGCGCCTGCGTCAACCTGAACTCGGGTATTAAAGGTGTCATCAAAGCTCTGAGCTCCCATTTGACTACCTCAAAATAAGTCCTTTTAGGCTTTGACTGTCCCTGCGCAACAAAATAAAGCTTTGGTGGGTACCGATTGATACGCATTGGTGTTGAGGCCATGGAATCTGAAGATCTGCTAGCCAGGCAAGGATCCCCTGATCTGTTCATTTGATCTGAACCCTTTTTTTGAATCTCTGATTCTGCTTTTAAATATACGCCGCATAGATGGGAAAGCAATATGTGCATATCCCACTGGAATAACATTCAATGACTCAGACAGGCTAAAAGAGCCTATCATTAAAAAACAAGAGACATCGTCAAGTTTCACAGAGACGACATAAGAAGGCATGTGAGCTATCTTTCTGGTTACCGTCAGCTCAAGTACCTTCTCCATAAGGAAAGCATCACTGAAGATACCATCTGCCGCCTCTGTCTACAAGAGGATGAAACCGCAGAACACATAATACGTGTGTGCATGTTGCTCTGGGCAATACTAGTAGAAGGATTTTTTGTAGAGAAATCAACTCTGAAGAAATCGTAAAAATCGTTAAAATCGTCCAGAACTAGTTTAAGGACACTTCTCATTCGTTTGGTCCACGAACTCGTAGAAATGCTTAGTATTGCTCTATTATTTATGTTGGGTGGATACCGTAGTTCCTTAAAATTTTAGAATTCATAACTCCAGGCAAAATACTGCTGTTATCCAACTTTTAATCCACTCTATATATACATAGAAGTGGTACGTATTCGCATAACATATGTTCCCATTGCTTGTTGCCGACATTTTATTATCCAGGAACATGTGCTCCAGAATCCTTACTACACAGATAACCACGTAAAATTGAAAAGATTACGCAAAAGCTGTAAATGTAAATTTTAATTTCTTCCAAAAGAGTTTCTTTTTAATTCTTCGCAATTACAACAGACACATAAAGAAATTCAACTCCATGTACGAGGACAATCAATACTCATAACGACACAAGCCAAAGAAAGATAACAGAAGTCAAATGAGCACACATAAAATATAACAAATGAACTTCCAGTCGGAAATCTTGATAATCATTTGGTACGGAAGAAGTCTAGGGAAGTCAAATACAAAAACAAGGATATCTCTCTGATTGCTGTATTATAAAATATCCCCTCAAGCTGAAACGAACAAGGAGAAATTAGCAAAAGAACGAAAGGAAAATCAAGAATTTCTTTTCGTTTTTTTAGAAAAAATATGCAAAAAGGATAAATTTCGTATTCCTCCTCACACTCTGCGAATTCTAGTTTACTTTCCATACGATTGTGAGACAAGAATTAAGCTCTCAACGGATAGACCATAAATTTATTTTTAGCATTTAATATGAGATATTTTTTTTTTGTCTGCTATTTCTAAATTTATAACCTTTAAGTCTATTCATTCGTATGTTAGGATCATAACGCTGAGGGCGTCGAAGCAAAGAAAATGAGAACACCAATTGAAAAGATGAAATATTAATAGAAACAGATACCGAACCAAAACTTCAAAGGAGGCATCCTTTATGATCTAGTTTTATTTATAATTCCCAGCAAGCAATGGACTCAATTTAACATGAAATACTTCATGAACTCTTTAAACTGTACACGCAGGAAAAAATGAGACTCCGTCATTATCCTTCCTTCAGTGACGTACGGGAGAGACGTACGGATTGAGAGAAAAAAAATAATAAGAAAGGATATTGGCACAGGATAAAAAATAGAAAAAAAAATCCTTCTCTGCAATCAAAGTCGATTCATCTATGAAGTGGAGGGATTTTTTTTATTTATTTTTTTTTTCTCTTACTACGTTCATTTATTTTATCTCACCTCATTCAATCCAATTCCTTAGATCTGGTCGTACATATACTATATGCGCATATTTTTTGCATGGAATTTTATTGCAGCAGCTTTTCTATTTTATTGATAGCTTTTTATTCCTATGCTTAAGGTGAATGAAAGAGTTGGGCGTTTGCATTTCCTTGAAATTCATTTTATGGCTCACAAAGTATGCAGATTTAGAGTCCGAGGGCGAAGGAGTGATAAGGACTGACCGTATTCATCGAGATTAAAATGACTTGAATGAAAGAAAGTTTAAATTTTATGACACACCGTCGTAAAATGGGCTTGGGTGCATTTTACAATATTGAAAAAAAAAAACTTTTTCTTGATTTCGCTGCCTAAAATAAGCTGTAATCTGTAGACGTCCAAATCATCAAAAGATTGAAAGATATTTTAGGAATATTTCTGAAACTAAAAAATCTTAATTGGAACCTCGTCTTACTAAAGTGACAGAATTCAATTTCAAAAAAGATAATGAAGGTGATTAGAGTATTCAGTCCTGAATAATACACTGACTTTATGTATCTCGTATAAGAACAGGATGCACATGAATTAGTGGGGATCTTAGAACCACGTCCTTAACTAAACTCGATATCCTGTAATATCTTCTACCCTTACACATATTTGACAAACAAATGCTTGTACATTTGACTAAATGTCAGTTCCCAGCTGTCCAGCCCTCATATTGAACACTTCACTTTTCTTAAATCAACGATACCACTGTATCACCCCAGGGAATACTACCACCCAAGACAAATCTTCACTAGAAGACCATTCGACTGAATACCAAACTCTAATAGTCCAGTGGCGCTGTGGCTCAGTAGTTAGCGGATTGAGTTTCTGACCAGGAGATTCGATGTTTAAATCCCTGAAAACACAGAAAGCATCCATTCGGATCCAAAACCAAAGGCGGCGTGGAGGAAGGAAGTCACTGTCCGCTTCCTGCATCATGCTAAAAGACTTTGCCTCTTCTAAAATGATTTCTGTGGGAGCATTTAGGTTGAAAAGGATGAATAAATAACTCTTACTGCCCGATCCCAATGCACGGCAGCTGTGGCGTAGCAATAGCATAGCACGAGCTATCAAATGGTGTGGCGCCGCACTCATTAAAAGTCGCCCACAATGGTGTAGCGCGGCCTGTCAAATTAATTGACACTCTGCTGATTGAAATTGTTTAGTTAGTACCCATGTCCTGAAAAATATTTTTCTCCTTTTTCTATTAAACATTTGGCTGCCACAGATTCCACAATATTCCGCTTTTCTTTACGGATTCTACAAATATCTCAACATGTTCGTCTTCCATTTCTTTTGAGCTGTCAATTCGTTCCGCTACTGCTGAAATCAGTCGAAGAATCCACCACAAGAACATCGTATAGAGAACCAAGGCATATACAGCACAAAAGGTACACATGCCCTCTCTTCAACAGTCGTCAATTTCTATGGCTGTCACTTGTAGCGCTGCAAAAGTTAAAAGTAAACCAACTTCGTAGTACTCTACTGCTACTGCTACGCCACAGCTTCCTCATTGTAGGGGCTCTATTGAGTTTCCATACTTTCCAACTCTTTGACAGCTCGTACTACGCTACTGCTACCCCACAGCTACCTCCATTTTGTTCGGGCAGTTAGTCTCGTCTAAGGTTTCGCAGTTCTCTTCATTTGTATGGAACTCCGCTTAGCAGCATTTTTTCATCGAGAACCTTGGCTTGGCTAATAATCAACTCAGGTGCTTCCAACGTTCCATAAAATGTTCCAACTGCCTTTGAGAGTAGCTTTTAAAGAATATATAGATTCTTGTGGTATAACAATGTACCTGTTTCTAGCTTTGGTTGACTTCCCCTTAAACCCAATCGTAAGATCCAGGGTTTCCTGTCGATTCAATAAGTTACACAGGTCCTGTACCACCAATTTAGCCTTTTCATGCTTGAAAAAATGATTTTCATATCCATTGGCGAATGAGGTCTGTGGCATACAATATCCCTAGTGCTATTGTTTAATCAACCTTAGCTCCAGAAATGACATCTTCGTTGATGTCCGACGGTGCTTTTAAATCGGAAACTACTGCTGCTTTGGTTTATTTTTTCAGAGTATTGATGTTTCTTTTTACACAGTGCCAAGTGCTGGGACTGTAAGCAGAGAGGCTAAGTTGTTAGTAAGGCTCCTCCATCAGACATTTGATCCCGTACGCGAATAGGTCGACTGAAGAAGAAAATATAGCCGCGAAATCTTCATGCTGTGCCAAGTCAGGATAGTAAAGTACCATCGGCTCCACTGGCTTATTTACATTAAGAAAATGCCTGATCGGAAAAATGTACAAATTTTTGAAAAATGGCAGTCTTTGAGAGGCGGAAGCCAGTTGAGTAATCAAGTGAATTATTTTCCTCCTGAAAGTCTAAGTGGCTTCCTCCGCTTGTCAAATTCTCAGAAGGAGAAGCAATTTTTATTCCTCATAGTAGCAGATCCTAGTAAAAAGTTTCATGACCTACCAATGATTCCACAGATCGTCTTCTAGCTGGTTTGACAGACATTTTGTTCTCGCCGATTCGTGCTTTTTTTATACCCACCCGGAGCCGATTATGTAGAAATTTGGTGCCACAAATGTAAAGGGAGTCAGATCTCACGTTGAACCTAGGATATTTTATATGTGGTGCCTTTGTTGCACATAGGGTCTTAAAACTGGTCCTAAAAAATTCAAGACCCGCAAGAAAAATGTGTATTCAAAATCTCTTAATGATGTGAGTTCGGTTTCGCTCTATTAGCGCTTCATTCCTGCCTTTTTTTGTTAATCCGAAGAATAAGAAAAAACTGAAAACGTTTCTGAAAGAATCAAGTCACATTCCTTGCTCAAGAACAACTGAAAAATGGTTGTTTGGTGTAATAAATAGCTTTACCGTAGCAAAATTATAAAAATTAGATTAACCGTTCGCAAAAGGCTTGCTTGCTTGTCACAAACATTCCACTCTCTGAGGCCTTATTTGCCTATCACATGTCTGAGTCCTTTGTCGTCGAAGCATAGCCGGGCATTCAGGTCACAAATCACGATATCGATATTTCCGTTCGGTGGTAATTTGCTGACAGCAATTAGATGGTTGCAACTATTTTCGTCCTCAGTGACAAGATTCGTAGAACCATAACACTGCATTATCGTAACTTTGTTGCTCCAATCGAAAATATATCTGAAAGGAATCCTTTCTCCATGAAGCTTCCATGATAGTAGGCTCTCAAAGGTCTTTTTGAAAGCATTAAGTTCAAGTTGTCCTTTTAAATTTTTAACGATCAGTATTTACCCGATCGCATGCGATGCAGGTCTGTTGTAATGGTAGAGCGAAAGAATGCAAGTCAACTCAAAACATCCTTCGATCAAAGGCTTGCAACGCACTTCCAATTCACCTTCAAACAAAATTAATTACGTACTTCCCATTCAAATTATACCTTGGCACTAACTCAAAGCCTTTACAAACCTTGAGTGCCACTGCAAGTCTTTTTAACTTTTTAAATTCACCTGTTTACAGTTCCACATCAAAAAAGATATTTCACATATTTATGTACAATAAACAAAAAAGAGGTTCACAATAAAATACCTACAGCCGCTGTTCAGGCAGTGGATGGATTTTTTGTATTTTATGAAAAATCAATAAAAAAAATTATCCGAGTAGCACACAAAAGTCAAAGTATCCCCTCGCGAAGGTTTTAATTA
Organism: Blera fallax; assembly: GCA_946965025.1. NCBI lineage: Eukaryota > Metazoa > Arthropoda > Insecta > Diptera > Syrphidae > Blera > Blera fallax. The sequence goes on along the minus strand of OX337246.1, from coordinate 13,955,467 downwards.
AAATTTTCCAATTCATAAACTCATTCAAAACCAAAAGCGATTCACATATAAAACAACCAACAATAAACGTGATTTTTATCTTTGTATCCTGTACACCCACACTGCTCCCAACGTAGAATCCGAATAATTGCAAATAACTAAGCCAATTACTGAAAATCCTTTTGCAATTCACCACGCAGGAAAGCAAAAGCAACTCTAAACAGATAGAGTAACATTCTATTCAAATATAAATATCCCTTCCAACACCCACATACTTTTCCTTTCCCCATCATACTCCTCGTCCTCATCATCATCATCATCATCATCATCATCATCATCATCATCCATGCTTCAATCATTTTAATATGATTTAATTTTTGAATTAAAATCTAATATCTAATAAAGCCTCGGCATTCATTCACAGAAAGATACAGGGATGAATGCCACTCGACTCTGCGGATGTTCCATCCTCGTCGGTCGTCATCTTTCATTTTTGCTAATGCTTCGCTCGCATGCAGAAATGTAGCAAAATCATTTGCCAAATATATACATGCATACATGAATAAAAAAAAAAAAAAAAAAAAAATCACCCAACCAAAGGAGGAGAATGAAAATGAAAGGATCCAATTTAATTTTCCAAAAAACGACAGACTGGAAGAAGAAGAAGAAAAGAAAAACTCTCCACCTCAGAGTTGTTCAACTGCAGGCGCATAGATAAGAGAGCCTCCTCGCTACCACTGAAAAAGGTACTCCAGCCAATATCCTGACGACTCGGCGGGGGTACGAGTAGTAGCAGATTCTCATCTACTCGCACCACCACCGACTCGCATTCATTTCGTACAATGGCACATACGTATTATGTTAATGCCAGGTAAATGCGCATAATAATTTCATAAATTTAATGCTGGTGGTTCCTTCCAACCAACCATAACAAATCACATCTGCATATAAGTTTTATTGCGCGCCGCTTCCCAACGTAGAACTTTGTGGCGGCTGCACGCGGGCCAGAGGAGGCAGTGAGGCCCCTCTATGTCTGACTGACTGTCTACCCAGGCGGATTTTGTATACTTATATACTAGCTCTGGCTCTGGCTGAGTGTGCTTTCAGCCAAAGTGGGTGTACCTCGTTGGTAGTGGTAGCATAAAGGACTGCGGGATATTAGCATTTTCAACATTTCGTATTCGGATATTAAAGTGGATATGGAGCGATAAACCAGACAAATAGACTCACTCACTAGCTGACACATGAGATAAAGGGGTGAGGGTTGAGCATAATCTTTTTTTTCGTTTTTTTTTTTTGTTTTTTTGTGCAGAGATTGTATGGCAGACAGACAAACAGATAAAGCGACAGACAGACGACTGGCTTTTAAACAGATGCGGGCGACAGAAAATCCTGTGCTTTTGCCAGCGGATGGCAAGAGGGATAATAATGTTTAACTTGTTATATCAAACGATGATTTGCGGATTAATATATCGAAAATCCAGCAGATTGTATAAAAAAGTATTTTATGGTAAATATGCTAATGTTTTTCCTGATAAAATGTATCCTGTGGCGTATACATAACATTTCAGATAAAGGCAATTACGCCAGTAAAGTTCAGCGCTGTAAAGGTGTCGATATAAAGGGACGTTTATCCATATGGATAGCTCACAAACTCAATTGGTTGGGTGGCATACTTGTATTGGTTTAAAAATGGCACTTTCGGAAGATGGCGGCTTCAACACGTTCAATATTCAATCCGAATATGTATCTCCAAGCCATTTGCGTGGAATAATATGTTTTTCGAAAAAGCCTATAATTTTGTAGGTCATTCAAAATGAATACCCTATGGCAGCCCTATTTGGAACTTAATTACGCCTTTCGCCAATAATTATGCCGAGGCTTACTATCGCATATTTGGTGGGTAAAATGATGCATCATCGCCTCCTCGTGGATGATCCTTGATCTTATAGCAAACTAACGATGAGCGTATGTTAAGCTCAATTGATCACTGTGGCTGAATATCAGCACACTTGCATTAGACCAGGCGAGGTTTTTCTTGATGAACTGATTGGTTTAACTGCCTCTCAGGACATCGAAAAGAGCCCTCAAAAGGAGGACGTACGACGCAGTAATTCTCTCCACGGGGTCAGTAGTGGTACTTACAGTCGGACTATCGATAACTACTCTAACATATTCAGAACTCAAGTCAGTAAGGATTTCCGTGGCTGAGTCAGGGCCCGAAAAATGTGATGGTGGCGGATGAATCCTTGATGGGTCAACGGCAGAGATCAGATTCCGAAAATGGGTTACTGACATCGGCTTAATAATTGTCACCTCGAGCAAAGTTTTTTTTTTTATTTTAACTGACCTTCCAGAGTGGCGCTTATGCCATCGGGGTAACTTCCTTACTACATAAGAAGACTTTCGTTGAAAGAGATATGTAAGGCTCGTAGAATGGGAGTACGAGGCAGAACGTCTAAGGGCTTCGACTTAAACCCCGTCAAAGACGAAATTCATGATGGTACCTACGGAATTGTCCATAGTACCTTGTCGAAAAGATGTTTTCCTTACAGCCACAAAATTCTTTGACTTCCTCAACTTCACAAGCTGGTTGTGAGCTTTGTAAATCCCTCAAAAAGTAGTCCTAAAACGTCGCTCAACCGATGATTCCTAAACCGGAAAATCAACCAATTTGTGCACTTAACAATAAATTAAAATTTCTCAAAGTGGAACTACCTATTGACTTGAACAAACTCAGCAAAAGGATTGCTGAGCAAGGAGCAAAGAGAGTTTACGAATTGCATTATTAAAACCAATCAGTCATATATTTTTTTTTTTATGTGCCTCTATATGGATTGGTCTACCAACTAAGGTCTCGCGTCAACCTTTCTTCAACGCCCTCAACTTAAAAAAAAAAAATCCTTACATCCAATTAACAACTATTTTAAGTTCATTACACTAATTAAAAATTATATATGCATGCAGTTCCATTTCATTTGTCATCCCTAGCAGTCTGAGAATACAAGCACAAAAACGGTAAAACTTTTTGGCAGCAATTAATTAAATTATCCTTCTTCAACTGTGCAAATGTAAATCTATTGTTGCTTGTACCCTTCAGACTCTGTATGTGTTTGTAATGTACACACCACCTCTCAATTATCACTTTTATGGTAACAATGTAACCTCCTAGTCTTACTGCAGCCACATCTACTTCAGCAATTCATTTCGAGAATATCGCTTCCTCGTACTGCTCCTTACAGTACGACGCGCATTTAATTATGCAAATTCATTTCAACAAATTAACGAATAGAAAATACAAAGGACTCGACGAAATACTCGTACACTCTGCCTGTAAAAATGTGCACAAAACCAGGTGGCATTATTCATGGAACAATGACCATATCTACTACATTTGCTAAGGAGATATGCAATCCTTAACCGAGACGTGGTGACCAAAAGGATAATGAAAATGAAAAATTTGAGCGACATGCAAGAAAAAAAACCATTGAGATGAGACAATAGCTGAAATGCACTCCTCCAGCACTCGACAAAGTCTCAATGGGCGGTGACACAGGAGATGGAATTAAATTAGGAGGTAGGTACCTGCACCATTTCATTCGAGGGAACATGGTCCGTTTTAGCTAAAGAAATTCAATTATTTACTGTCCGTAAACACATTGATGCATCGAGGAGGAGAGATGAGTAAACATGTACTTCAAGAGAAAGACAAACTCCATGGTCCCTTTGTAATCGCAGGAGGTACCTAGGCATGGAGGAGTGAATCCTCTTTTAGATTTTTTTGTTTACAGCTTGTTGTTCTGCGATAGTACTTTGACTCGATGTAAAGTTCGGTGACATGCCAAAGAAATTGTTTTGTTAAAAGTTTCTAGTAGCGTGTCCTGAAAATAACCGCAATTATTTTGTAGAAACCCAGCAGGTGAATTTCTATTTTTCGACTTTCCTTGTTTTCTTAGTAAATTGTCCGCCTTGGGTAATTTTATCTCTGTTTATGGTTTTCAAAGAGAGCTGTAGAGAAAGTTATAATTTGAAAACTTATTAAGGAAAAGTGGAAATAGTAACAACAAGCTTTTAAGCTCCTCCATTCTCAATTCAAAACTCTCGAAAAACCCAAAAAAAAAAAACAAATATTTTGCGCATCAGGCCATATGTGGTCCAGGACTATTTGTGTTGTGCGTATTATATTTTTTCGCACAAATGGGAGGGACTTGCGAGAAGCTTTCTCATGGCAGTTATTACTCTCGAACATTTGTCAGACATTCGCGATGGGTAGGCGCGAGAAAAATCTTTTAGGTGTTTTCTGGGATTCAAACCTCGAACTTCTCGCTCAGGAGTCTAATGCACTAACACTCACTGAGTCACGGTATCCAAAATCTTGATGAAGTCTCTGCCTCTGCGCCTTAGAACAAAAATGAGGAGAATAAGGTCGTATAAAGGATTATTTTAGTTGTTTGAGAGATGGTTTTACTGGCAATTGCCAGCAGGCAAGGCGTATTCTTCGCTTGATCTCAGCGCTGATATCGTTGTCGGAGTTACTAGCGGAGTCTAGATAGGCAAAGTATCTATCTACCTCCGAGTTTTATCTGTCTGTGATGGGATATGGGACTAATGGAAAGTGTGTGTTCTCATGATTTTTAGGCGCAAATATGTAGTGGTTTGGGGACAAGCTTACTTTGTCAGTGTAGGCCAACTTCTGACACGTGCTCTCGATTATCGCCGTGCAAAGGGCCTTTCGCTTAGGGTTGACGATTTCCACGGGGTCATTTTCCTTTCCGCCGATCGATTTTGGGACAGGCTTAGTGTATGGTGTTCATTTTAAGAATAGAGATGACAGGCCATTACGCGTTGTAACCGTATAGTCGGCACTTAATCCATTTTTTTTTTTTTTATGCCAGCTCTCGAAACTTTGGAAATAGAGGATATGTGGTTTCAACAAGATAGTCCCACAACCAGCATAGCAGAAGTTTCAATGGTCTTTCTGAGAGAAACCAGTACACCTCGCTGAGGGGGGAGCGCTTCTCTAATTTAGCCCCTGTGATTTTTTTCCTGTGGGGTTACTTAAAGTTCCTTGCTTGCGACAATCGTCCCCAGACACTGCCATCCTAGAGGATTATATTCGGACATAAATTGTCCTAATACCTGCGAGACTGTACAAAAACTTCCAAAAATACTTCTTGAGTGTGTGTATCATGGAGGATGACATTTGCTTAGTATCCTTTCAAAACCATATAATAACAAATTTTCCATGTTGTGTAAAACATAAAAATGAAAAATCTGAGGTTTTGAAACGTTAACCGTGTTTTATTTCAATTTCATGCAGCGCACCAGCCTTAAAAAATTAACTGAAATCTGTCAGGTAATTTTCCAAACACACTATATCGTGACAAATTCCTTATTATTATATTTTTTGGGATCTCTTGTACCCCAACATAAGAAAAAAACAACATTTTCATATTTTGTAACATTCTTTTGTCTACAATCACGTGGACCAGGTGAGAATATAATCCCGCACGTTTAACAGACAAGAAAAAAAAAACTTTTTATCCTCCCTAACTTAATTCAAAACAAGTCTAAACATTTTCTCTCCACCACATTAACGAAAAAAAAAACTTTTCTGATTAATAAAATATTCATGGGAAAGAAAGAAAAACCAAAAGAATTAAGGTACCAAATATGTCCCTTGCGGCACTGCTAACCAGTCCCAAGAGGGATAATTTCTCCTCTATCTTCCTAAGCATTCTATCCGCCGAATAAGGGTTGGCCTTAAGGAAACCTTTATAAAAGGTCAAATTAACTTTTAAAATCCTGCCTTTGTCTATTGTAAATATTAGAAATAATTTTATTTTTCATTAATTTTTAATTAAAGTGAAAACCTTATTCATACTTCGCCCTTCAAGACAAAGTTTACTGTGAAATGCAACAGAAAAGGAATTTCGGAATCCTTTTGCATGGACTTTATTTATTTTTTTGTACAATTTTGTCAAGCAAATTAAAATTAAAATCGCAAACAAGAAAACGAGAAAATCTTTTTCTTAAAAAATGTCCTTTCACTTGTAAAAGGTAGCAAAGATAAAAAAAAAAAACGAAAACTGTCCACGATGAATGAACATGACAAACAAATGTCCTCGTATAGTCGTCTTCACCCTAATTAACTAGTAATTTTCTTACACAGCTGAGATAAAAAGAGAAAATGACATAAAAAAGGATGACACTGTAAGGGAACGTTGAAAGTATCATATCCTTTGACCTCCTTCTGCTGATGTCCATCCTCTTTTTTTTTGTTTTCCCGTTGGTCGTTAAGTGCGATTTTTTTGAAAGATTGCATTAATATTTCCAGGATATTTTTACTTCCATGGATGGCATCATTTCTTTGGTTGATATTTCGCATTCCCCCCTTGGATGACAGATGAAAACGTTGGCGAGGCAATTAATTAGTTGTATGAAAATATTTCAAGTACCGTCGAGGGTTATGACAAGATCTCTGGATGGTATACGTAGAATATGTTTGCTTCATTTCATCAGAAAGAAGAAGGATTCTGTATGCAAATTAATTCATCGTTTAGAAATTTATGCTGCCAAAATGAGCGAAAGTGATTTAATGATGATGCTCAGGATGCTACGAGGTGAATTGGAATGCAATCGTTAAAATGGCTGGCATGGATTTGCTTGAAGAGGTGTAATCTGTCGACCCACGCTGTGCACCTTTGATTTAATTAGTTTGACCCAATTAGCAGTTACATAACGAGATTATACTCATGTGCAAGCATAGTTGTTTAAGAGTGGTGGTTTATCTAGTTCGTGGGTTGTTGGTTCGTTTGTGAAATAGTCATCAGTTTTCACTAGTGTTCTCAAGATTGTTTTAAGGTCATCTTTTTAAAAGAACTAAACAAGAGTCTTGCTTGAGCCCACGTCGCCATGAAGGAGCAACAGGATAGTAGCAAATATTGTTTAGCGAACTCCTTGAGAATGATTACGAGCAATGTTCCGCCCTAAAATTCTTTTGGAAGTTTGAAAGTAAAAATAGAAAATACACACGAGATTGATCGATGGAAGTTAAATCTGCAACTTGAAAGATGGCATCTTGGTTGGATGGATATATATACTCTTAAATCAGGTTGATGACATCATCATCTCTCCTGTCATGTTCTAATGCTTCGCAGTCTCTCTTTCAGCTTGAGATTTTTGAACGAAGCTTGGGGTTCATGCATTTTGGCATCGTAGGTCCTTTGTAGTTCGCTAGCCAAGTTATCCGCTGGTAGCATTCCCATGATTACACATACTACCTCGACTGACACGGTACAAAAAGCACAGCATACCCTCAGCGCACATAGTCTGTTGACGGAGTTTATCCTTCTTGCGTAGGTCTTTTTTGTCACCACTCTGGCCCATATGAGTGCCGTATAAATAAGGATGGACTGGACAGAATAAGTCTCCTTTATTGTCCTTCAATATTTGTCATTATTCTTGAAAAGACACCGCTCACCCGAGCCGCTTTGTCGCACGTACTTTCAAGATGTTCCATATTGGTAAGCCTCGCATCGATCATCGTACCTATAGGTATTTAATAACCGCCTTTGAGGTCGTATTATGATCGCCTACGCTGAAGGTGATTCTCTTTTCCTGCAGCTGCTTACTGATACTGCCTCTGTTTTAAGTTCGACGAGGTCTAACCCGACTGCTGCCATCCACCGTCTGACTTTTTGGATACATTCATTTCCTTAGCCTTTCTAAACCTTTGAACCCTATCATACATAATGTTCTAAAGGATAGGGCCTAACACCATCGGTGTCATCGGTAGCTAAAGACCTGGGTAATTGGAGATGTTGAGGCTCAGGTTCACCCCGAATTCTAGCGCCCTTAGTAAGTAAATAAGATTGCTAAGCTTTAGCAAGGCCATTAAAACTGTTTGGTGTTTTCTACAATTTAAACCTGATTCTCTCGCTGGGAACTGTTACAATATATTTTTCATCTAGAACACCTAGTTATCGCACTCCTGCATAAACCTCCCCAAAAACGATTCATTTAATGCAACACTTCTCAAAAATCATAAATTAAACATAAACCCAACAAGAAAATCCCTTACCCAATATTGATTTAAACAATTTCTAGTGTTTTACTTTAACAATTTTATTTGATGTGCGTTCGAAAATAAAACATCCCTTACCTTTTGCCCTCAAGCCCTCCTACTTTCCCAGAGAGACAGAGAAAGCTCACTCCGTGCCGCCAAGAAAAACGAAATGAATAGTGATGGAGTCCCTTTTTCTCATTTCGAGAATTCAATTTGTCGACGAAATAATCAAAATGAAAAATTTTACAAATTTATATTTGGATTTTATGATTTGGAAAATTAATTTCTTCTGTGCGACGCGACGCGACGGGATATTGCCATCCTGAGACTGCCACCTCCGGGCCAGCGTTTGCTTTCGTCTAGTAGTAGGTCGCAAACAGGTTTCGCTTTTTTGGGTCTGTACCGAAATTAAGGAGGAGAAAAAAAAAACCCACACACCATCGCCGCATTTGTGCGAGAGGAATGCTGTCGAATTCATTTCAATTTTAGACCTCGTTCCACACTTTTTGAAAGGACTCTGCCTGATTGTTGAAAATTAATACAACTTTGGCTGCTGGTACATGATGTTGGAACGAAATACCAAATTGTTAAATGGAAAGGTATCCCTTTTTGTTGCTGTGCATTTTTTTTTTATTATTGTTATTGGAATCAGTCAGTGAGTGTTGGAAACAAGGGCGGGTGTTGTCTTTGGATTATTATCGTGATAACGACGATAATTATTGGAAGTCGGGTGAAAAATGTAATTTCTTTTATTTTCGAACTTTTTTTTCAATCGAGCTGTAAATATGTTAATCGATTTAATAATTTTAAATTGAGTGGATGCTTTCCAATTGGTACATATTTTGGCTTCAGGATTTTAATGGCGAGGTAGGTATTTCAGATAGCAATGAACGCACTACACCGGTATCCATCTTTCGGCGGAGTATAAATCGATGACTGAGTAAATGTTTTTTTTTTTGTCACACCAGAACAGGTTTATTTCTAAATTCACTTAATAGATAGCAGTTTTAGTACAGTCTTATAAAATTTTAGTACCGTATTAGGTTTGAAATCGTACATTTCTTTGTCTAATGCGCTCTGACCTCCTAACCATCGGAAGAATTTCCAGTTGGATAACGTCGCATGATGAACATGGTCGGCTGACCGGGTCTTGATCAACGTTTGCCCCTTCGCTCGAGACGGCTGTATCCAGATCGTCATAGTTCAAGGAGCCATCACTTTTGCTAACCTGTTTAGAGGAATCAAAAAATTCATGAGCATACCGATTGAAATTACCTTCCCCTGCGTTTTCTGTTTGTTTGACCCTGATGGCGCCATGAACGTTATCTCCGTCTCCAACTCGTACCTTAAAGGACGTATCTGATTCTGGTGCCGTCTAACATATCCGCTTAGTGTTTGGACTCCATACATCTTATTACCAAATGTGTGCTTGATCACTCCTTTCGACCACTTATTTGTCTTCAAATACTTGCGCACCATAACCTGCTGTGAACATTGGAACTTGGGGGCAGAACTTCTGAATTTCCTATTCTTTCCTTCCGGAACGCAACATGATAGAATGTTTCGGTACTGTCTCCGATGGAGTAATTCTGCTGGAGACTTCAGCGACACTCCACTTGGCGTTGATCGATAAGTCGAAAGGAATAATTTGAGAGCCGTATCGGCCCCTTTTCTTTCAGCCATTTTCTTTTTAAAAGATTCGTTGAATGTCCGAACAAATCGTTCGGCCTGTCCGAAATTCTTTGAACAGCTTTGCCGTAAATTGGGTCCCATTGTCAGTGACCAGCGCTGTCGGAAGTCCCTCTATCGTAAAAATGGATTGCATTGCCTTAATCGTTGCTTCGGCGATTACCGCCGACATTGACACCACATACGGGAACTTGGAATACGAGTCCACACAAATGAGCCACATTTTATTATAGAATGGACCAGCGAAGTCCAGGTGTATCCTTTCCCATGGCTCATCTGCCGGAAGACAGTTGCTGTACTCCCGTCTTGGATCTGATGAAGATTTTTGACAGCAGTTACAACTCGCTACCACCTTATCAATTTGTTCGTCCATGCCTGGGAACCAAACATATCGCCGTGTCAGTCGCTTCATCCTAGAAATGCCCCAGTGCCCCTCGTGGACGTATTTAAGTACCTTAGACTGCATCACCTTCGGAATAATGACTCGGTCGTGGCCAGAACTGAGAAGGATTATATTATCTTGTTGGCTTTATCAACATCGTCATCTGTTAGCCTAGAAGGCCATCTTTACTCCATATACAATTGACAACGCTTCCTTCTCAATCTGACTATATAGCTTTGGTGACGATCCAGTGTTGCGCCAGTGAACGCTATTAGAGGCATTAAATCTCCAGATGATACTTAAAATTTGGAGCAAAGTTTAACCACCACCACCACCTATTGCGAAGATTGCTTTCAAGAGTAGAGAAGTGTGTTTATATCGAACGACACATCCTGTCGTGATACAATTTAACAGAAACTGATGGCATTGTAAAAATTTCTAATAGAAGCAACTGATCAAATATAGCCATCGCAAACCGGAGCTAGAACCTTCTGTAGCTTCAAAGGCATAACTGCTCCTACACGACTCCGAATGACTGCAGAGTTGTCACGCGTGTCCTAAAATCAGTTATAGATATCCATAAAACTGAAGAGATTATCACCCTGTATATTGACAGCGAGGACAATGCTCTGGACGGTCGGATTAAATTCGTTAAAGCTTTGCAAACGATGCCTAAAAGAAAGACGGGCTGCTAATCCGCTGCGAAACTAGATCTCTTCCATGCTCACCCTATCCAACAGCCCTTACACAAGGATAAAGTTGTGAAATAGAGATTACAAACGCTGAATCAGCTTAAAGTTCGAATTTCTTTAGCAAGAAACTTTTGGCCAGTCTCAGTTATACGAGGGCACTTGTTCAACTTACTTCACTCGTAGAGATATACGAGTCGTGTCTGGAATCCTTACTGAGTAGTGTGCCAGAGAATCGAAGGGTACATCACAATGATATTAAAAGAAGTTTCTGCAACGAAGAAGAATTAGAATCCATGCGGCTCTGGTTGCGCAAATGTTCCACTATGGCCAGTTAAATGCTCTTTTCAGTCGATTTTTCGACGCACTAAAGGACTCATGTCCACAGCATTAGTTGGACGAGCTTTTGCAGTTTCTACATCCATCTGCGTGGATCTGCTATGAATTCAGATAAGGATATCTGATCTGAAATCAAACGCAGAGTAAGTGTTACCAATCGCTGTTCCTTTGGGTTGAGAATGCAATTAAAGCCCTATCCTGAGAAACGAAGAAGACCCTGTAAATAACCCTAATCATCCCAGTCCTACACTAGGGTACTTAAATATCGACTCTACTGAAAGTGGTTGAATATATATGTAGATCTCTTCGAGACAAAAAGATTTTCGGTCCGATAAGCTTTACCGGAATTCGGAGGAGGAGATTCCACAGCAAATTATACGAGCTTTACAACTACACTGCAAGCATTGTGGCGCAGTGGTTAGTGCACTGGACTACTCAGCGGAAGATTCAACATTCGGATAAAAAAAAAAGCACAAGAAGAAAATTGTTTACCTCTAGTGGATATCTGACAAATATCATGAGAAGCTTCTCACTCACGACTGACGCATGTGATATAACAGGTAGTTCCCTTCATTACTGCGAAAAATATAGTACACACAACACGAGTGGTTAGGAGAAGCTATGTCCTAGAACATGTGCATACCTGAGTATTGGACGACTGAGATGACTAGAACATGTAGAGCAAATGGATACTAAATCTCCGGGCCATAGAGTCTTCGAATCCAAGCCAGAAGTACAACTTATCCAACTGAAAGGAGGTACCTAAGGACCAGGCTAACTGAAGAAGATTGTTGATGGAGACTCACCCAAACCTCTTCAGCAAGTTGTATTGCATGCGAGAACATTCCGCAAAATGAAATGCCAGACAAACTAGGTGCGTAAATTTTGGAATTGAAAAATGGTCCTTGGCTCCTCAGCCCAATGAGACTCTTCCTTTCCAGAAATAGAAACAAAAAAAATATGTCTTCGCTCACTTAATGGAATTTTGAAATAGAAAGGAGACGACTGCAACTGCCACTATCCTCGCTCTTGAAACTTGAATACTTGATCACCTCTGCTGAACGCAATGAGAGTAATCCTTTTCCTAATTAAAATGATTTTCTCTTGTTATACTTCATGAAGGCGGATTTATTTAGCGTGAGAATGAGCATCATAAAATTTTGGGAAATATATTTTCAAATAACCAACTCATCTAATTTTTGCAGATGATCACCATCTAAATGAACAAGGATCACAGGTACTCGTGAATTCGCAATGAAGGCTGAAAGATATGTCATTTATCAAATAAATTTCAAAATATCCACCCATTGAATCAAAAAGTCGTTCATCCTCCTAACTAGAGACCATAATCCTTACGAATCTTATTGTAAATTGTTAGCACAATTTCCATCGCTGCTATGCGGAACATACAAATCCTCTAAACTACAGCACAGTACCATCTAAATCCGGATGTACCGCAATGCACATACCCCATTCGTTTGCAAGAGGAAAGACTCCTCTTCTGCATTTAACTTGTGCATTTTTAATACCTAACAAGATACCAAATATCCTGCACGTGGATTACACTAGGTACTCTGGCGTTCCTAAGCTAGAAGTTTTGTTAAAAATTCACATATGTACACATAAACCAACACCCGAACGTATCCTGAATATAGAATTCTTTCAAATTTATTTCACCGATCAAACAAATCAAAGTCGATAACCAATAGCAAACTGGTGTATTGGAAAAATGCCTTAATTCCTTGCCTATCCTTTGCATTCTCCAGAGTTGTCCCAATTGAAGCTTCAAACCCATCCAAACTAGACAGGTACTGGATATGGTCTCTATCTATTGCACAAGAAGAGGACGACGAAAAAAATGTGTAACAATGTGCAACATGTGGAATTGCGTGCGTATTCATGTAATATCTTGCATCCGTTTTTTGTTGTTGTTTTTGCTTTGTTCTTATTCAGGAATAGAGATGGTAGTCGGTACCATTCTAGTTATTTTTTTTTTTTCTATTTGTACCTCCCTTCTGCCTGACTTCGAATGTTTGTATTGTGCTCTTGTGTAGAGAATCAATGCGGGCGTTGGATTCATGTATTCAGGATACAACAATAAAAACAACAACAAATTACAAGAGTTTGGCTCGTGAAGAGTAAGGCATGTGTAGATAGACATGGTTTACTACAGAGACAGAAAGATATTAGGAGATACCTTTGTATCCAATGGCATCCTGACGGAAAGGATTGTTTGTTTCGAAATGAACGTAATTTTCCGGTATTTTCCATTGTTAAACCTTCCATGTTGGAATTGTTTAATGGGGTCCTGAATTGTCTTTCTCATTCTGTACACCCATCTGTGCACATATGAGTACACGTACATTTGTATGTTTGTAACACGTTAAGCTTCAACGAATCTCTACATATTTTTGAATAAGTGAAGCATTGTGGGTGAAGAGATAATGTGAGGAATCTAACCAAATTCACATCTACCTGAGAGCACAAAAGTATTAAAATGGATAAAGTAAGCATTCACAGTATTTCTGGGATACAAGGTACATTGAGAACATTTTTGTTAATCATATGAATAGAATTAAAGTTGATTATATGCGATATCTGGATACCTTAGTACTTTACGGGAAGAGTCAAATTCAACCCCTTTAGAATGTGAATGCTGCCAGAAATGGAATGAGGAGTGGAAGTTCGTATGTAGATCTAAGGAGCACTTCTACTTCGACTTTAAGACTTACAGATACAGAGTCTAACCTTCCAAGCAGGATTTCGTTTGGGGAGTAATACGATATCTGGTTTTAAGAAATTATTTTTGAGTGAAATGACAATAACTAACGAGGTGGTGGTTAACACACACACACTTAGGGTTAGGACCAAGGATCTAGCCATTTAAAAAGAAAAACTCTTTGTACATACGTATGGATGACGTACATATATACTTTGGTGTTATCATTGACTCCGAACTGGAAAACTAAAAAGAGAATGGAAAAATGAATGAATGTTTTCTCTGCCTACAAAAGGACATTCGGGAAAAGATGGTTATGGAGATGCTAGGTCTGATAGTTGGGTGGACTCTAACAAGAACGAAATGCTATCTTTATGAACTCTACAAGGTGGAAGGCATGCACGAAAGTTGTGGGAATTGAACTGCAGGGAGATATGTATGTACATGTACATCTGACTAAAAGGACTCGACTTGTGAAAGCAAATTATAAATGGACATATGATGACATTAAGAACAAAAAAGGAAAGAGGACTACATACATATATTGTTTCCTAGAACGATCTCAACATTGATACTCCTATTCTACTCCCCAGCAGAAGTAAATTGGTAAGCAAAACGGGTGTTCAACAGTTACGGTATAATTTTGCATTCACATCTCAAAAATTGACATATGTACGTGCAAGAGCCAGCTTCCACTATAGGGGAAGCTTTGAGGTTACAAGAAGCGTGCAAGAAGAAAAAAATATTGGCAAGGTAATAGCATTCCCAGGAAGGCCTTAAATCAAAGGCGCTAAGAAGTCTTAAGGCTCAATGATCACCATCAGACATCACATAGTTTATGTATCTGAACATTACAATATAGAACGAAACAAAAAATAGATGAATTCACAAACCCGGGGTCGATAAACATCAGTGAAATGGACATCGTCTTGTGCAATCGAGGACATAGTGGAGAACGAGACCAACTCATTTCTGCTATCCAAGAGGAAGTATGCGGCATCTCACACTTTATGGCCAAAGTTAAATAGAACCAAAACAGTACGCTAGATCGATCCTTCATCCGCATGCTAACCGATGTAGTTACCGCGCGTTTTACCATTTGAGTAAGCAAATGGAGAGTTGCATCGACCGACTTATGCAGAAATTGCTGACACGAGTAAAGGAGAAACCCGAACCAACATCTGATACCGCCCACAATTATTGCAATCGATGTTCTCCGTGATTCGTGAACATCATACAGAATCACGGCCATCAGAGTCACTGAGTTTTATAATAACAGACACAGTTTAACAAACCAGTTCACTAACAAAAAGTTGAGGAGCCAGACGGGCGATGGCGGTAAATACTATAATATCTCCGCAGGAGTCCTCCAGAGGCAGTCCTTGGACCTATTATGTAGAATGTAATACATGGATATATGACGGAGTTCTAGGATTAAAGCTTTGGCTTTGCTGATATTTCGCTATGGTTACTTTGGCCAAACACATCCACGAGGTAGAAGACCACCACGGATGAAGTGGCTGACACGATAAAAAATTGGCTAGAGCCTGCCGGTCTAGAACTAACTGACCAAAACACCAAGGCAGTCTTAACAACCAGCCGAGAGTCTGGAATAATCAACAATCCGGTATAAATGCTGGTGTCCCCCAGGGCTCAGTTTGGTTTCCGATTCTCTTTCTCATTTTCATAAATGATCCCTTGTCTGCAACCTCCAATCCAATCCATTCCTTCGCTGATGACAGTACCCTCAGTTTTTCATATTCGTTCCCTAACTCACGTCCCTGCTCTTCGGCCGTAGAAGAGGAACAGCAACGTATGTTATGCATCATTAAATTCCGACCTTGACAGCATAATCAAATGGGGCTCAACTAACAGAGTGGAATTTAATGCATTCAAAACTCAGTGCTGTCTTCTGTCTCTCAAGCGAAACCAAGACCCTCAACCATTATCCATGAATGGTACTTGCATCGCGGAAACCGAAAGACTTGCCATTCTCGGTATGTGTATTAACAACCATCCTCGTTGGAACGATCACTTATTCGAGGTCGCCAAAAATGCTGCAAAATGTCTAGGATTGCTTAAGCGATGCAAGAAATATTTCACCCCGTCTGATCTGGCCTCAATATATACGGCATTCATCCGCCAAAGATGGAATACAACGCCCAGCTCTGGTCTGGTGCACCCAAGACCGTCCAGAACCGCGCGATAAAACTAATAGGTGATAGAGACATTGTGAGCTCTATAAACTCACTTGAACATCGCAGAAATGTCTCTTGTCTTTCCCTATTTTATCGCTTATTCCACAAAAACTGCTCCAACGAAATAGCCACCTGCATTCCTCCCCTTCAAAATTTCACCCGCAATACGCGTCACGCTTCGAATGTACATCAGTTCACCCTCAAGCCCAACATCGGACGTACTGTCAAATACAGGGATTCGTTCATAAGCCGTACGACACGTATGTGGAATGATCTTCCAGGCTCTGTGTTTCCTCATCGTTACAACCTTCAAGCATTTAAAGCCAACGTGCACCGGTATCTCCTCTGTTCCTCTTTCCCCTTTTTCCAAACGCCCGTGCCCTGAGTACTCAGCATAGGAGTATTCATACCCCCGTTGGTGCGCGCTAATTATGAAAAAAAAGGAGATGTTAAAAAAATTGAATGTAAACTACACAAAGTTGAACGAGATGTCAACAGCCAAGAAGGTGGCCCTCCGCTTGGAAACACAACCTCTAGATGAGGCCAGTACACCACTAGTACATTATACAGTGAAATAGATACAGTTCCACGAGAAAGCTAACAAACGCCATCAATGCATTTGCTATAACTAGATCGTTCTAGCCAGTCTACGAAGAAATCTTTTAATGTACTGAAGCTAAGTCGCAAGGACATTCTAATTAGTTTTGGCATCGTGTAATTGGCAGCCATACAGCTTGTCTAGGTCTACACTACAATAATTATTGTAAAAGTTACAGGGACGAAGAAAAAGTAGAAGCTATTTGCCATCTGCTACGGGATCATTTGGCATTGCCAGAGCATAGATGAGCTAGGAAACACTGAGATTTACATACCTATCTGCATAGTTTAGTTAACGGGCTTGATACTAACGTATAGTCAGTCATAATCTAAACTAAGATGGAAAAGCCTTTATTCCTCTAAATACCCCCTATCGGTACAGCTTTATTCGGGTACTCTCGTCCGTTTGGTAAACATCACCAGCGTTTTTTTCAAGTCCAACTACAGCGCATTTTTCCTCAAAATCCTCGTTTCCAATCCCCAAATTCCATTAAAATTAATTTCATATTTACGTAAGTTGCATGAAATTTTATCTGGACGAGTTTGCATAGTTATCTGAACGAAAGGCCAAAATCTAAAAACAACTGTGCTTTCTACTTAAAAGAAAAACCAGGACCTACGAGTATTCTGTACATGAAAATTCATAATTCCGGAAGAATTTTCTCTCATCTACCAACCGCAAAGTAAATACCATTAGGATACCCAAATAGACATGGAATACGATAGACTGAAGGAAAGGAGTCAAAACCCGCGCCAACACACACACACACACACATACACATCCATCCAAATCATCAAGGACGAAGGAGCCCTCATTTTATTTCTGCCGGAAAAAAAAAAGTAAAAGAGAAAATTAGCTTAAAAGTCACGAGTAAATTTGAATACTTGTTCCGGCTATAGCAGGGCATGATGCTCATCTCTCTGACGTTTGGTTACAGCGCAGCGGTAGGAGCAGCTTACCCGAAACGTTATTTGATGCTGCACGAGAAATGTTTCAATTTTGTGTTCTTGGGCCTTGGCGCTTTGAATTTTGAATTCCATTCCCAGTAAGCGTGTGGGCGCTCGCCGAGCAGGATTTTATTTTTATAAGTCCAACGTATGTATGTATGTATGGATGTATGTATCCGCAGCAGCATAGATATTTTATTTATTTTCATCTTATTCCTATTTTTGTGTGTACTCTTCTCATCTGGAAAAGTAGACTGTTTTGGAGAGTTTACTTCTACCCTTTTTTTTTGGCCTGAGGGATATTTGTGGTACAACAAACAGACAGAAAATCAATGGTACTTCTCTGTGTGCTTGAGTGTGTATGTATATGTATGCATGTGTATCTCATTCTACATAAGAGTATCAACTTTATTTTGCATTTACTCGACCGTCCTACAAAGCAATCTCTTGGTGAAAAGATGCACAAAAAGTAATCATGGTCGCGTGGAATGGTGATTTACCGGCTACTTTTTCGTTTCGAGAAAATAGAAAAAGTATATCTGTCTCTAGTGGAAGTTCAGACGGAGTTGGTGTGTACGTTAACAGACGTCAAAATGAAATTTCGATTTTCAATTTACTTATACACGTAGATAGCGGAGTGGTTAACATACTCGTACATTCCATTTGTCTTCCTCTGGGTTCCAGAAAGACAATACCATCCTTAGTGTGGGAAGAGTAAAATCCAAACTGAGTGGGAGCTTCAAGATCGGAGGAAGACATTTAAATAAAGTACAACCACCACATTACAAATACAAATATAAATACTTGGTGCAACAGACCATATTTGGTCCAGGGCCTAGCTTCTCGCGACCATTCGTGTTGTGCGTGTTTTATTTTGCACACGAATGGAAGGAACCTACAGTTAAGAGCCATATTCTCCACCACATTGCCTACCTTTTAATTGGAACTTGAATGATTGGCTATCGCTACATCGCATCGGGTGGTTAACTTTAGATGTATCACAAAACTTCCTGCAGTTTATCCGAAAAAATATGACGCGAACAATATTAGGCCGCCAATGGCACGAATCTGACCTTCGGAACCTTAACATTGTTAAGCTCTAATCTAATGAGCAAATCTCGTTCAAAAATCTTCTGCTGAATACTTTCTCTAAGCCCTGTAAACGGACTAAAGATTGTAGTTTAGGCGATAACCTTAAAAAACTAGAACTAGTCCTCTTTAGAAGGAAATATAAAATCCTGCATTCTAATCCACCAAAACTTTGTGGCGTCTGTCTAACATTTGCAGATAAAGCCAAACATTTGGGCACCATCCTTGATGAAAACAAATACTCGGTGGAACAGACGGTTTGGTCCAGGACCTAACTTCTCGTTATGCGTGTTATATTTTTTCACACAAAAGAAAGGAACCTACAGTTTAGAGCCACATCCGAGAGCAGCCACCTGTATGAAGGCCATATCGCAGTGGTCTGGGCTGCTTACTGAACAGCCTTCTATTGTCAACGGTCTTGAATTCCTTCCGCAAGACACCGACAGCACTCTTCCTCAAACTTCTGTTTAACAAATGCTCCGAAACCCGAATATCCTCCAGACCAGACTGGAAAGGGGATTTTTCCTCTTTAATCATTGAAGCATCTTCGAGGAGAAGATCATGTCTATAAAAGACGCCTTGTCGTGGATACAGTACACTGTGATAGCTAAGCAGGATGTCATCATTTTAACTGACGGTCAAGCTGCGACTAAATCTCTGGAATCTGTCACCTTCAACTCACGCCCTGCCCCAATTCGACGCCTGACTCTTAACGAGATGGCTAAGCAACTCAATACCCACCTCAAGTGGGTGCAGTGCCAAAGAGAAATTTTAGAGAATCGCATGGCCGACGAGCTGGCCAGGCAGAGTACAACCCTATCGATTCTGCCGGACGAACTCTGGATTTGAGTTTCATGACTGCTCTAAAATCATGCACCTCACCTTGGTAAAAACAACGTAACAGTTGGTACTGTCATAATTTCAAAGTAAATAGTATCTCAAGCATATTGCATTAGCATAGTTCACCATCGGAAGAATGCCTTCGTTGTTTGATCCTTTTGCAGAAAACTCAAAAAAAAATTCTTCATCTAGAACGGAAAATTTGCAAGTTCTACGAGTTCAAAACATCCCAAAACATCTTTGGAAGACAATGTAAAAACAAAGTAAAAAAAAAAAACTTCTACCCTATCCGTGTTTTCGTCCCCGTTTTCTGCTTAACCCGCGAACAGGGAGTCCAACAAGATCTCTACTAACAATTTGTGAATAAATAAAATATCAACCTTTTCTTCTACGGCCCGTTGCTCCAGCAATCGATAGATGTGACCTGATGAAGATGCCAGTATAGCTACCAATATTAAGGAACCAACAACAATGTATGCAACGCACAAAAGGAACAAAATCAGAAAATCTACCATCGATGGGGATAGCAGTGGATGGCAACGAACAAAAAAGGACAATGAAGCGAACAAAAGTCGGTTAAATGGAAAAAGTTCCTCTTCCGTGATTTATGCTAAATAGGCTACTTTACTTCAAAAGTAACACAGAAAAAGGACAATTTAGCGGATTCATTGAATCCTTCAACTGATATTCAAATGCAAGGTGGTACCGTGGTAGCGGTGCCGGTGGTACTGTCCGCATCTTGGGTGGGAACTACTAAAAGAGCAATCCCTTAAACAGACTAGAGGATCCTTCAACTTTTATCCTGACAACACTACCAGAGCAAAAGAACGAACAGAACAAGGAACAAAGAAAGACAGAGATGTCTCAGAAATAAAAAGAAAAAAAAAACGCCCTGACTTTCAAACTTGTACATAGTTTTGCGAAGCAAGTTGACTTTATCTGCGGTAGGTGTTAGTCGGTTGGTTTGTGGGTGGTTTTTGAAAACTTTTACCCACTCAACGGGGAATAAAAGAAAAACGTAAAGCAAAACGTCTTCGAGAAGATCCAGAATTGTGATAGTGACAGGTTGGTTTGGATCTGTGACAGGTCTGTTCCGTGTTTTTTTTCTTGAGTGCGACAGTGAACATTTGCACGTTGGTAACCATTGCAGTTGAAGAGCAAAATGCCCTCAAGGACATACACCCAGAACACCACCGAAGAAAAAAAAAGGAGAAAGACAAAACTTGAAGTTGATACTTTTCCTAATTTTGAACTTCAAGAATTGTGCATGTATCATGTTGAGAGTTATGTATGTATGTACATGAGGTTTGCGTCAACGTCTGCTATTAAAGTTTAGTTTTATGATTATCCTTCGACCGGCATTTGTTTTATTTCTGGAGAGAAAATAAACAAAGAGGTTGTGCAGTATGTATCCGTTTTTAGTTAGTTGCTCGGGTTTGTTCATCAAGAAAACTCATCACTCTTTGGTTTGCAAATGAACCACCGTTGGCATTTTTGGAATTAAAATCCTGATGATGATGATTGTCTCCTCCGCCTCCACCTCCCACTGGTCCCCTACATTCTTACAATTGTCCTCATGCATATTTCTTGGAGAAGTTTCTTTTTCTTTCATTGATTTTCTCCATTGTCCCAGCTAAGCAAGTTGAGCTAAGATGGTGGCATAAATCCTTCCGTTCTATACGTGTGTAGGTATGTATGCATATATTTTTCTGTGTTAAAACAAAGTTTTACCATGTAAATTGCAATTTAATGATCAAAACTTGATGAGTCCTGCAGAATTCTTGCGGTCCGGTTTGTCGTCGTTTGGTTTTTAGGTTAGCCCGAGGCTGGCTTGGATATAATCAAAGTTGCTCCTTGTTATGCGTCGCATGATGATGACGACGATGGGCTGGGTTTGTTATACCCTCTTGTATTATGTGGAAGGGTAAGAACCTTCTAAGTGATGGCAATTTATTGTTTGTTGTTTCCGTTATGTATATATTTTTTCCCCCTTGCTTTGCTTCTTTTTTTTCGAAAAATTTAAATTTGAACAAGAAATGGTTAGGGGACAAAAAGGATAATTTATGGACAGGCTAAATGTCGGCAAATGGGTGGTCGATTAGGAAAATTGCTTGCACCAGCAGTGGTGACATTTTAATGCAATGGAAGCAGTTGGTCGAAGAAAGAATGAGCAAAACATGGTTTCATGTTGCGTAGTATTAAGGAGTAATTAATCGGGTTAGTATTTTCCTCTCACTTTGGAACCACCTGTCTGATTTCTCCTTTTATAGCGATTACAAGCATTTTAGTGCAACTAGGTCCTTAAGTGTAGGTTCAATTTCGTACAAACGCGGGCATGTTATCGAAAAAGTGCACAGCTGACCTAAAGGTTGGTACATAAAGGGTGTTTCTTGTTTTCGTTCGACTTTCTGTCATTTTTGACAGTTCTTTGACATTTATATTCAGCATTGTCTGTGTGATCATGAATAGAGTTATGAACATCAGAAGAACGCTTCCATATCATTAAAACTTATCGTGAAAATCGGTTTTCGATTCGCGAATTGCATAGAAGATAATAGGTAGATATAAATTGTGTTGTGGATAAATTTCGTACCGCATACACTTTACGTGATGTAAAACCAACAAAGTGTCGGCGTAATGTGGGTACAGAAGAAGCTGTAGCCGTTGTGGGTGAAAGTGTGACAGAAGATCTGAAACTGTATATTCAGCATGGATCGCAACAGTTTGGCTTTTATCCGTCCACTATGTGGAAAATCTCGGCCAATACCCGTATAAGGTCCAGCCCGTGCACGAGACTATGCTTCGGGAGGTCGCGGTTTAGGCACTCGAGCAGCTTTTTTCAAAATCGTGTTAAGTGGTAATACCTTCACAGCTCGCAAGATTGTTTAGCGTGTACTGGTTGCGAAGTAGATCCGGAGCATGCAGTTTTCAATAGTAAAATATGCTCAAAATATAATAGTGAAGATGCTAAAATCGAAAAACGATTGGGACGGGGATAGCATATTTTTGGGCCGAATATAAATCAAGCTGATCTTTGATCAAGAGGATTGCTGCAAATGCCTAAAAGGACGGCCGGAATAAAAAGGAAAGTTTGCCACGTGAGCAAATTCTTCGCGGAGATCGCTTGAAGCGGGGTTTGTTATCAGAACTAAAGGTTAAATTAGTAAGAATCTTTTCCATAGGGAAGAACAGCGGCCATAGATTCCGTACCTTGACACAAGTGCTCTCCTTCTTCTTGTATAAATATGCAAGGCAGAAGCTTAACTATGCGAACAGCTTGGTTCGAGTTTAGCACCAAGCCTTTCTTATGCCAATTCGTGGAATTTCTCATTTCATCTTCCAGCAGCTCATGTTGATTCCAAAAACACTCAGCTCCTCTTCGTAAAGTTTGATTTGATAGTAATTTCATTACTGCCCAAGTGTCCTGATTGCACAGTGAAGAATGGGCATTTTAACTAAAAAGACCTTCGTCTTTAATTTGCAACTGTGATTCCTGAACTTGGTTTAAATCGTATAGTCCCATTGTATAGGAAAAATACCTGAGCCGGGAAATAAGTACATACATGTCACAAATATCAATGCAAATGGCTATAGACTGGGTGCTTAATCTTTACAGCACTGTAAAGTCGGTGCTTGCTGTATTACGCTAACATTTATTCAACTTCTTAGCTTGCTTCGTTGTATTGGTTCACCAACTATCTGATTGGCTTATTTTTGGGGCTATAGTTGCAGATACATAACAAGATATAATAGAAGCAGGTTGAGAAGAGTGATGCAGTGGTGTGCTTTTCATTAGACTAGTAGCTCCTATGCACACCAGGCTTTCTAATTGTATGGTGGCACTATTAGATTTCTTTTCCAAGTATAGAGTCTTACTAGAACCGGATGATTCCCCAGGTTTTCCCAAATATTTTGGACAGTCGCAGATTTCAATACTGTCCCTCTGTAGCACAACAAAAGTATCATTCTCTTCCGATTGCTTTATCTTGCTCAGTTTTGTTGACAGTAGCGGCTCAGGATGTCTACCGATAGTCTGTAGTTTCCGCTTCAAGTTTCAAACTCTTAAAGGAACATAACAAAGAGAGTAAGATAGCAGTACCATTTCCTCGGCATACACTATGATTCTATTCCGCACCGTGAACTTGTAACTATGTACATAGCACTAGTCTGAGTTTCAGGTTCGAATACCAGAAAACGCTGCAAGAGTTTAGTTAGCCTTGAAACACGAACATCCTTCCAATCCAATGCCTATTCGCATTGTGCGTGTTATATTTTTTTCTTGGACAAATGGCAGCGACTTGCAGTTTAAAGCTATATCGTAAATGCTTTACGATACGACAGTTATTACTTTCGGACGCTTGTCAGACAACTTTTTGTGTTTTCTGGAACTTCGAACGTCCGGTCAGTAGTCCAATGCGCTGACCACCGAGCCAAGACGGCACAAGACTTTTAGTCTGAAGATCATCCACAAAAGTAGTAACAGGACACAGTCTGTCAGGCAAACCCTCAGAAAAACTATAACTTCCTTTGCCATAGCCCAAAAATTTTTAGAATTCATCAGGATCTACTAGGATTATGACCCTTCAAAGATTTGAACTAGCTGGAGGACATACCCATCTAATTACTCGTAAGACTTTAGAGTTTATCCGGGTGGACATCAATCTGCAACATGTATGCTCAGACTTCGCTGAGCCTGATATTGATAAAGGCATGGCACACCTCCTGTGTCATTGTTCAAGCTTTTAATTCTTACGCGACGACTTGTGCGGGCTTGAGATTACACCGATTTAATCAATTGCGAAGTTGTGGAGTAAGGCGTTTTCGTATTCGTCTAATATATTAAGGATGTAGGTCATCGGATAACCCATTAACAAGCTTTCACGCTGCTTTCTTTAGATCTGCCAGTTGGATTCACAAACAAAAACCATTTTTACAGTATTCATACACAGAGTAAATAAAAAATATGAGGAAAGGAAGATAAAGGAAATTAGGAAATAAAGAGAACCACCCAATTGTGTGGGCACAATGGACTCTTAGTGGTCTAAGTGACCCATTGACAATCCTGTCAACAAGCGCACCCATTCACATTACCTAAACAAACCCCAATTATGTATCAATTTAATCGTCTCATCAACTAACAGGATAACTGATTTCCATTTCATAAAACTAATAAATTCTCCCTCCTGTTATCCACAGACCCAAGCAGCAAACACAAGTTTCTCACCTAAGTCGCAAAATCCAAAGAAGAAACCATACAGTCCTCCTTTTTCCTCCTCCCATTATTAACAGGAATACTTAGAGAAATCGCTTAAGGAAATTGCATATTTTAAAACTGCTCCATAGGAGAAAGAATAACAAAAAAAAACATCCACCCACCCCGCACCATTCAATTAATAACTTTCTCTTCATCTTGTTCATGAAAAGCTATAAAAAAAAAATCCTTAAAGAGGATATTCGATCACAATCATAAAAACCACAAACATCAAACACATACGCACAAACTATCCAATTTCAAAAGGATACAAGGATAAGAATGTCTGCGTACACTACGCAGCTTTCAAATGAACAATCTACAACCATACAGCACAAGCAGACAAAATCATCCAACGACAGGTGAAAGACTTCCTTACCAAAGTCATTGACACAAATATGCAAAAATATGAAAAAGAAAAATGAGGAAATGACGCTTTTGCAGGTAAGCCCGTTTACAAAGCAGCAGCGGTACCATCATCAACCAACGAACCCAACCATCGGGACGAAGGATGCTGATGGAGATATTAAATTGAAGAAGAAAAGTTTTTTTTTCCACAAAAAAAGAGGAAAAAAAATATAAAGCAGACAAAATTGTTCGTTATTCGTCATTGTCATTATTTTACCGATGACAAATAGCAGTCGTGGAGGACCTTATTTTTTCTAGAATATTTTTTTTATTTTTTAATAATGTGTATTTTTTTTTATGCATAGGGGTGGTGTGAAGTTTGTCATTTTCCCAAGTGGATAGCGGGGTGATACCTTTTGCGATGATGAATAGCGTGAGAATCTTTGCACACTCTGGGGCGAATTAAAACGTACGGACAAGACAAATGAGAAATATTAAAGGAGAGATAGTGTACCCACTTTCTACTCAATAAGTTCCACAGATTTTGAGTACTTACTTACTCACTTAGGTGGTGCTACAGTTGGCGCTACAAGCCTCCCAGTTAGCCTGGCCCTTAGCTAACTGCCTCCAGTTGCGCACTCTACGTCGGTTGTGCTTCCCTTCTACTTATGCGCGCCACCTTAGGCGAGGTCGTTCTGTACTGCGTTGTCCCTCCGACTTGGATGCAAATACTCTGCACGCCAGAGCATTGGTGTCCATTCGCTATCTTAAGCGACTGATGCGCAGTCTTTTTCGATATCGAGCTTGTATATTTCGTCGTTGAATCTACCCCTCCAAATCATCCATCCACGCAAACAGGACCGAATACAAAAAAAAAAAATACTTGGCGCAACAGACCGTATGTGGTCCAGGGCCTAGCTTTTCGCGCCCATTCGTGTTGTGCGTGTTATATTTTTCACACAAATGGAAGGAACCTAGGTACAGTTTAGAGCCATATCCGAAAGGTATTTTGAGAAGCTTTCTCTTGATTTTTCGGGGTTTTCTGGGATTCGAACCAGGACTGCGTCTTGTATAGAGCCTACTTAATTGTTCGGTAGAGGGCCTTACTACTCAATTCCCTTAGTCCAAAGCAAGAGTTATTCTTTATTTGTGATGTAGTTGTTAGAGTTCACAGCATGGCCAAAGTCAACAAGGTCTCTTGCTACCTCAAAGTTATACCTGCCGACCGTGACATTCTGTCCAATTCGCCGATGTTATGTGCTCCTTTTTGTTGATATAATAAACTTAGTTTTGCCCTCATTTATCACAGAAACCCATTTTGGCAGCTTCTGCTGCAATACTACTGAAAGCACCAGTGACAGCCTGCGTGTTTTCCCAAATATGTCAATGTTCTCAGCATACGCGTATAGTAGACTGGACTTTTGAAAGATCGCACTAGGAATACTGTTAAAGAAGTCACATGACAACGCACCACCTTGTCTAAGTCAGTTTTTGACATCAAAAGTCTAGGTTTCGTCAGTACCGAGCTTTGTGGAGCAGCGAGCGTTCTCCATCGTCATTCTGCACAAACAGACGAGACAGCAGGAATTCCAAAATTAGACATGGGTCTTTATATCTCAATTTTTTGAATGATGTCATATGCGACCCCAAAATGAATAGAGAAATGATGGGTATCGATTTGGACTTCTTGTTTTTCCTCCAGGATCTGTAGAATTGTGCAAATTTGATGGACTGTTGACCTTTCTGACCACTAATAGAAGCCAATCTCGTTGTTGACGAAGGGTTTTCGGCGTGCACCTAAGCTTTGAGTGGAAACTTATCACGAAACTCTGCATTGGACTTCTGAGAGAGTAAGGTCATGTAGAAAAAGTGGGTACCAGCGGATAGCAGAGTTTCGAATCTTAACTGGAATGACACCGCAGTAAAGAAAGACCTCATCTTAAATGTCATTCACAATTAGAAAACAATCTCAACCAACTTGGAAAGTGAAACTGGAGCCAGTTAGAAAAGACCAGGCTAAGTGGTTGAACTTGCTGAGGCTCAAGACTATGTCGAACTGTACCGCTACCTTAGTAAGTAAGTATGTTCTTAATAGACAACGCTGGCTCCTGTTACTGAAGCTCCGACGTTAAAAAAAAAAAAAAATTCTGCCCTATTTACCCTCATCTTATATCTGGGAAATTCTAAATGCACCTCACCAAGCGGTTGTGGGCCTAGATTATTGGTCAAAAGAAATAAGTCGACTGATGGAGGACGACAAAATGCGAAAGAAAATTCTGTCCATAAATAACTCTAGAAATATCATCCACCCAAACAATTTCAGTTATCAAGACCCTCTTCATAAAATCAGAAACGAATACGATTCCCTCGCAATTTCGGTAGTCTCCCTTTAGTCCTGCCCATTAAATACGATTTCATATTCAAAGTCCAAAACTCCGACTCTCCTCAACCATTTTGAATAATTTTCAACTTTTCCATTTAAAATGTCATTTGCAAAATCTCAGAAGGACATGATGGCAAATCCTTCCGCATCTCAATATTCCATCCTCACATGCATTCTTCGCGACAGTGAAATATCCTTTTGCTGCTTTCCCCCTACATTAAGTACTTCATCTTTTTCTATTTCTCTGTATGTTCCTATACACGTAGACCAGAAAGTCCTATGCAAATATTATTCAATTGGAATAGCTGCCTTGAAATATCCTTCTACCATTGAATGAACTTAAATTCTACACGCAGCTTTTTTTTATATTCTCTCCTATTCGGTTGCTGCTTCCTGCCTTTCGGGATACTGCTGCAGTAAGCAATGAATTTCTGCATATATTTGTATGTATATGGGTGTGCATTCAGGGAACGCTTTCCTTGGCATTTCCTTTCGTTTTTACGAGTCCTGCTGCTGTAGCACCAGCATAAGTTCCATAGATTCATGAAAATGTCATTTCCAGTTTGTAATGTAGTTAAAATCCAAAAAGCGGACGAAATAGTGCAAAAGGATCAGCCTGTGAAGAGCAGAAACTAAAAAAATATTCACAAAGTAAGAGTGGTGTGGCAACCAGGAATTGCGACGGCACTAATATTGCATTTTGTAGTCTGCCAGTTTGCTACGCTTACTCACACTTAACGAATGTCTATAGCATGGTGAAATGTATCCTTGAAACGACAGTAATGTAAAACTAGAGTGGGTGCATTTTTGTTAGCTTACCACGTCGCTCTATTGTAATCTCGTGCCAACACTCTGTTAAATGTCTTAACAGTTTTTTTTTTGTTCCTTTTTTTGGCTTAATTTGCTATCCTTTACCCTGGCGATCGAACGAAGGGATAGCCATCCAAACACATGTACATATTTTACGGACAAAACGAAGGATAGAGGTCGAAATAAATTTTTTGTCCTTTCATTTAATTGTAGTTTTCGGAGTTTTATTTGTTTACCTTTCGGACTGACGTAGAGTGTATTTGTGTGTGAGTGCTTGGAAATGATGTCCCTCTGCTTGGAGTCTATTTTGTTTAATGAAAGAAGCACATCGATTGAACTCTCAGACTGTTTGCTGTCATTTTGCCAATTCTAGGGAGACTAACAATAAGACTTTTCGCTTAATTGCGTATTTAATCTTCTTGTTTACCCTAAAGGAAGGTCTTTTTCTTCTGTTCGAATAAACAGATTTGGGAACGGGAAGGGGCTTCCAAATTAACTCTTCAATTCAACTGTGTGCCATAGGTTTAAAGAGATGCACAAGATAAACTGCAAATGTCCTCTTTATGATCGTCAGACGAACGTCATAATTCAGAATAAGAGGTTGAGGGACATATTAGAAAATTATTTGGCAGTACCTGCAAATGGTGCAAAAAGGAGGTTTGATGACGGACATTGACAAAGACTACAAAGAGCACTTTTCTGTTCGACAAAACAGAAATACCCTGACTAGACTGACAAGGGGAACTTGTTTTACGAAAGGAATCGATATGTTCCTATACAGACGGTTCTAAAACAGAATCAGGGGTGGTTGGGGGTGTCTTCTCCAATGATCACAATTTGAAAATCTCCTTATGCCTCCGTAATCACTGTAGCATCTTCCAGCTGGAAGCTATGGCGATAAAGGATGCTTTGTCGTGGATAGAGTAGAATGTGATATCTAAGGGGGATATCATTATTTTAGCTGACAGCCGAGCCGCGATTAAATCTCTGGAATACGTCACATTTAACTGACGAACTGCCTCCTAACTTGTTGTCTGCCTCTTAACTGCCGGGCATAAAGACGTTCCAGAGAATTGCATGGCTGATTTGCACCAATCGCAGATGGGCAGATGGCACTACGTGCCTCATCACTAGTCTGGTCTAAGCTGGATCAGAAACGCTCCATCTGTCTCATTAGGCAGAAAATGGTGCTCATTTCAAACATATTCGGTGTTGCTACACCATTGCATTATCGGCAGTCATGCCACCAGGCCGAGCCTCCCTCAAACGAATTCTGTGAAACCTGCATTGACGACGAAAATGAAGAAGCCATACTACTTCTTCTCTGCACAGACGAAGCTTTCTCCGCACGTAGTAAATCAGAAAACTGACTTATGCAAACACTAGTAGCCTCCAGAGCTTTATTTCTAGCTCTCCCTCCAGCGTGCAGCTCTGGCTGTGTCTAAGTGCTGGATACGGGATCCCGACAAAATTAATCCAGCTGTCAAATGACCCTTGGATATTGGACGCTTCCGATCGATACATTCCTTGTCGGATTGTTGGTATGTGTGAGGTTGGTGAATAGAGGAGAAGATACAACCGCGAAGCTCTGTAGCCAAATGCGGATGTAGTCCAAAAGGGAAATAAAAATCGACTACATAGCACGGTCAATCGAATCTAGGGAGAGCAACGTTCCAGCCAAGAGAATTAACCAATCCCAGTCCCCAGGGTCCAGACGAACAGGAAGACCGATGCTCAACTTTCAAACTA
Organism: Blera fallax; assembly: GCA_946965025.1. Classification (NCBI taxonomy): domain Eukaryota; kingdom Metazoa; phylum Arthropoda; class Insecta; order Diptera; family Syrphidae; genus Blera; species Blera fallax. Next base: position 13,925,389 of record OX337246.1, on the reverse strand, counting down.
AGCTCGACAATCGACGAGTATGAAAGGCTATGTCTCAGACAGAGACTCTTCGCGGATCGGAAGCCTGTTAAATAAGTAAGTAAGTATTAAGGGCAATGTCAAAGGATTCTATATCGTCAGCGCTTTCACATGTTTGCGATATCTCCACAACTATCAAAAGAACATCCCACTGACCAAAATCCCAGCGTATTACAAGGACATCTAGAGGAAAAAATAAAATTGTGAGAACGTGAAAAACGCTGACGAACATTCGATTAAGCATTCCGTAACCCCCTCTCCCTGATTTTCAATGAATTCCTTTTCAACCATTTTGCAAGACATTTGCTCAGGATAACTTCACTCACCGCACGTAATTGGCTGTGAAAGTGTATTTCACTGTATTGCGGGTTTTGTAACGAAGTTTTCTTCACACTTTGTACGAGTGCCTGCCCCGTTTTCACATAAAGCATTTAATTGAGATGTCAATCAATTTTATCAGATTTCTTACAATATGTCGAAAGCAGCTTTTTCGTTTTTCTATTCGCTGACAAAGGTGGCTCCCATAAAAAAGTTCGAACAGGTAATTCCTACATGTAGCTAAGCGTTTTTTTTTTAACATTTCTTGCACCACAACGTTCCTTAACCCCATAAAACCCAGTGAAAAGTTGCAGATTTGGGCGAAAAATTAAAGGGAGGAAGCATTGATTTCGGATTTTTTTGGAAAGTAAAAAACTACCTACGCAAACAGACATACGTAGCTTCCCGCAGCCATTTGAGTTATGTGTGTTTTACACAAATAGATGGAACCTATAGTTTAAATTTTCACATTAAGGCAAATCCTGGAAAAGACCAACGAATTTCAAGTCGAGACTCACCATCTTTTCATCGACTTCAAAGCCCCGCATATGATAGCATTCATCGCCGGAAGCTCTACATGGCGGTGGCCGAATTCGGGGTTCCGCGGAAACTAATCCAGCTGTGTCGCCTCACGCTGGAAAACACGCGATGCAATGTGCACTTTGGAAACAGTTCTTCTGAACTATTCCAAACGTGTACCGGATTTCGGCAAGGAGATGCACTATCATGTGATTTCTTCAATCCAGTGCTGGAACAGATAGTGCGCAACACTATCTTCAACAAATCCGTCCAGCTGCTGGGATACGCAGACGATATTGATATCATCGGTCGCTCCCAGCGTGCCGTCATGGAGGCTTTTACGGTAATTGAAGAACAGGCGAAACGAGTCGGTCTTGAGGTAAACGAGGACAAAACAGAGTACATATTGTCAACAAACAAGGCAGCATCTGTCCACCGCCTAGGACAGAACGTCACTGTTGACAGCAGTAACTTCGAAATAGTTAAGGAGTTTATCTAGTGGAGATCCGACGAAGACTAACCCAAGCAAACGGCTGCTACTTCGGTTTAGCGAAACAACTGGGTTCAAAACTCCTAACTCGGAAGACAAAATGCGTGCTCTACAAAACACTTATCCTGCCAGTTCTGCTCTACGGTGCCGAGTGTTGGACGATAAGCAGGAAAGCAGAGCAGATTTTGAATACTTCGTCGAATATTCGGTCCCATATGCGAGGAGGGCGAATGGAGAAGAAGATACAATCGCGAACTCTATGAGCTGTATCAAGATGTAGATCTAGTCCGGAAAGCCAAAATACGTCGACTACACTGGCTCGACCACATCGAGCAAATGGACAATAATGCTCCAGCTAAGGGGATCTTCGAATCCCAGCCCCCAGGTTCGAGACGTTAAGGAAGACCGAGCCTCCGTTTTAAGGACCAAGCGCTTGGTATGGGAAACTGGAAGCTGCGTGCCCAGGATCGAAGAGGATGGAAGGCTGCTGTGTCTCAGGCAGGGACCCTCCACGGGTTGGGAGCCCGCTAAGTAAGTAAGTAGTTGAAGGCGGTAATCCAACGCAATTTTTTTTTGAAAAAAAGCAACCAAGTCCCAGAAGCACTCAGACTCTATGCAATCCATTGTACTACCAGGCAGCAACTCCTTTTCTGGTGTAGTAGTTGGAGAAACTCAGATTTTATTCATTTTTCTGTTGTTCTTGGTGGCTGTGATTGCTGTTCCATATTCGTGTTAAGCAGTAAACAAACTATTATCGTCTTGATATAAGGAAATTTCATTGAAAATAGGTTGATCAATCCTTAATAATTATGTGTCTACCTTCCAAGCTGAGATTGTGAAGAGAATATGAATAGAAAAAAGGATATGCATTGCAACTACTAGTAGCCAAGGTGCATTCAAGGTGCTGCTTGACACTTCTATCACTTTCAAAATAGCATTCGTATATAAGATCTCCCCGAATCGAATCGGAAAAATAAATTTATTGCGTACTGTGTGGGTGCAAGGTTGCACTGGAATTCAGGAATACGAGATCTCCCCTTAACCTTCAAGACAGGACTCAGAGAAAGTTTTTTCAGGATCCAAGACAGTATTGCTTCGTTTGACAAGTGGGGAACGCAATAGTCGGTGCCATGGCTCTGCTGGATACAGACAGGACAAATGTATGCCCCAAGATAACCTCCCTCTTACCAACTTCCTCAACGTATTGGATTTAAACGACATACAGGTTTCGGATCCTTGGGACCGATGACCATCTAAGTTACTATCCCTGACCAAGCGCTGCCTTGCACACATTTTTGTATGTGTAAGTTGCCCACTTTGAACAACTTGACTACTTAATGTAGGACTGCGTCCTTGCTTTCTTTGCTGCTGCATATCATTTTTCACATCTTACACCCAAGCAACATTCGACTGTCAATAGATTTTGCGTGCTTACATTGTCATACGATCCTTCAAGTCATGATTTTCCTTCAAATGTGGAAAAAAAAATGCAAGTCACTCAAGCATTCAATAATTCACTGCAATCAAAGCGGTAGAAGTAGTCAAAACTAATCATTCCTGCTCAGCATCAGCTCTAAAACTTGATCCGAAGAATTTTCCAAAACAGCTTTGAACGCTGAAAGTATGTACATACTACGTACTCACACACGCCTGCTGGTGGTTTTCAACTGAACTCACTAGATATTGAAACGAAGATTGCTGAGCAAGAATCAACACCCTTCGGTCGCTGTGCCGTAACTTCGCCAAGACCACTAAAATGGAAACCGCAGCACATAGGGGAACCAGAAAAGCAAAGTGACTCAGCGCTTCCACTCCATGGCGATGAATTTTTAATATGAGTTTGGGGCCAGGGTTATGAAAAGCCAAATTAAAACGCCTCACTGCCATCGTACACATTATCCTTCAAAGCACACATGTGTGCAAATACCCAACGGAAGTGTGGCTCAATTCTGCTTTTGGCAGTCAACTCTCTGACCTGGAAAATATCTCAAATATATCATTGCGGGCTGAAGCTGCTTTATTGTGATTAATAATCCAGCACAAGATTTTCAGAGAAAGCAAATACACATCCTTACAGGAGGGGCAGAATGAAAAAAAAGAAACGAAACCGGAAAAGGGACTAAAGTCAGGAATCCGACGAATATTTATCTTAATAAAACATTTCCATGCTTTATATCGAAAGGCGGATGTTCAGAGCGACGCCAAAAAAAATGACCTTCAAGGCATCGCACTTCCTAATGTGCGATCAGAGTGCACCACCACACATTCACAAAACAAGGTCTCTCGTCCTTTAACAGTTTATGTGCCAACATGGAAATTGATTATGCAGAAAAATGTGTTTTTATGGATTTTCCACAGCTTACAAAGGGGGGGGGGGGGGGGGGGGGGGGGGAGCGACTAAGCTGCGACACCGTCATAATAAGGGGAACGCACAACAGCCTTCGCTCGTGTTGTTTTCATTTCACAATCCTGCCGCGTCTTCTCAATATGATGAACTGTTTGCTGTGTCACAGGCAAGAAAACACACTGTGACCGCATAACACTAAAGCTCTATGAACTCACACAGGGATATCTGTGCACAAAAGCGACATTATTCCCCAAAGGATGTTTCTACCGCATTAACTAAATGTATACTCCGGTACAGAGCGCTCCCTATTATTATGAAATGCTTAAGCAGATGTTAATGTTCTGTGATTTATGTCCGTCATATTGCACTCGAAATCCCTAGTTGTTCTCCTGCTCGCTTGGTATGTATGCAGTAGTATAGAGCTTTATGAGCTGCTTCTGCACAGATGGTGTGTTTTATGAAAGGGCTATCAACACATCGCTGCACATTGCATCCCCACAGCCAAAAAAAAAAAATAAAAAAAAATTCAGTAAGTGTGAGAGAGAACGTTAAAACTTATACTTAGCTAATGTATCTGAAATCACACCTTCTACAGAAGGGGAAAAAATCGTATTTCATATACAAACGTACATATCAGGGAGTAGTAGCTGACTATCTTGAGACGTACAACTTCCTGGGGTAGACGAAACCCGCTGTTTAGTTTCTTTTTAGGTTTCATTATCGTTGAATTCATGGTAGTAAACTGTATTATTCTGGCATCTAAGCTCAGGCTTATGTGGATGACGTCGCCGTACTCTGTTGACTCATGCCTAGCCAATGTCTGCTCCAAAATTCATATGTTCCTAGACATATGTTCCTTAACGAGGAGGACGAAGCCGGCAACCATTGGAATCTCCGATGAAGATGGCATCTTGGATAGCAAACTTCTCTGGTTGAAACATATCATCAAGTCCAAAACCACCAAAGCGCTTTCTGCCTTCTGGCAGTGCAAAGATGCCTTTTGGAAAAAATGGGGCTTATCGCCGAAAAGGGTGCTTTTGAAAGTATACGGCGAAGGTTTCTCCACCGCCACTGGTAATCCAATTGCAACACAACTATACATTCGATTTTCTGATATGAGCCTGTCAGTGTCTGTCTTTTAAGAGGATACCTTCACAATTCCAATGGCCATGTGCTCTATTGTGAAGAAAAGATGGCTAGACCGAAGTATATTCGTCTGCAGCGATATCTAAGCTGCACTTAAGGCACTGCTAAGTCTTACGACTTCCAAAATTGTATTTGAACTCAGGAACTCTCTGAATCTGATCGGAAGACTAAATTCATAGCGTCTTGTCAGGCTGTCAGATCACACTTAAAACCAGGGAAACAAGACTTTTGATATACTTGCAAGATAAGGCCCAGTATGTTTTCTCAGGACCCGAAAACGCGCTGGGCTTGCCTGCATCTGCGATTGGGACTGTATGAATATAATAGTCGCTGGCATGGCTCTGCTGAATACAGATAGACCGAGTGTATTCAAAGAATCCGTGTTTTTTTTTCTGTCCTATAGCAGGCGACTCGTAGGTGTCCTTACAAGCTTCGCTTTTACCAAGCACGCAAAAATATTGAGTTTAAGCGACACAACCATAGCCATGCGAGAAATACGATGATGCAGGCTAACATTTCCTATGCTATTGACCGGCCTTTCCTCACGCGTTCCAATTCGTCTTCGACTTCTTAAGTTTTCTCCAGGATCTGCCAAAGTGTGAAGATTTTATCGACTGCGGGGTTTCCTGACCTGAAACCACACTGATAGGAGCTAATCAGAGTTTAAGGCGTTCAAAACATATGGCAGATCTTGTACGCGATGTAGAGGAGACTGATACCTTTGTAACAGTTGAGTGGGTCTCCTTTCTTACGGATCGGACAAAAATGCTGAGATTCCACTCATCAGCTACATCTTTTTGGTCAAGTGGATCTAAGTTTTGGCTGTCATCGTCTATGTTGAATGGTTTATTCTGACTGACGGCCGTATGTTGGTCTTCGTCACTGTCATACAGTCTGCAAAAAAAGTATTTCCATATTCTCAGCACCGACTGTGACTTTCTTGCAAGGCTTAATGGTTAGGTCTGATGATCATAAACCTTTTCCAAAAAAACGGCAATCAGCTATTACGTAAGAGATAAGTATGTTGTACTTTGCTGATAGCAATTATTAAAGGGCTACCTAAATACCTGCCCTCTACTGCTGATACCATTCACGAAGGTAGGTACAGCGTACATTTATAAATGATTAACCTTCTACGTCCTTACTTTGCCTTTTTTCCTATGATTCCTATTTTTCTAACCATTCCTTTGGCGAAGAGTTAAGCACGCTTTAACAATTTATTCCATTACTTTGCGCATAAAACCGCAAGTAGTCGTGTTCATTTTCCTCTCTTTATCAAGGACTAGCTCCCCGTAATGACTTCGATAGCAAGCGTTCTCAAAAGAAAAACGATTTCACTGATCAATGAATTCTTAACGAAGCTCAATTGCAATCCGATGCGAAAGCAAAACTAGAACAGTAACTATAATACTGTGTGTGTATGCAGTACTACCATTTGGCCGGAGTTCAATCCAATACACCCAGCAACAGTACCCTGTCTAACCTGTATATTCTTCGTCTCTGTTTCCAACTGCATTCCAAATCTAATTCCTTTGAAATTCTAACCTTCTGTCTAGTCCGCTATACTCGCAAATATACAAGGATCGTAAAGCGTAGAGGGATACAAATCAGGAGCAATCAAAGAAAGGCGATATCTCAGTACAGTGCTTTTGATAGAACCAGCAAACAGACATAATGATGAATTATTTCAGGAATACAAACTATCGACAAGCACATGCATTCATTAAAGCAATGCAACTGCCGATGATAGAAGGACAACCATGTGGAGATTGGTAATGTGAATCTACATGCTGATGATGATGATGATGATCAACACTGACGACTGCCGACGACGACGATATTAAGGATAGCTTCTGCAGGACCTGAAAGTGGAAATCGATGAAGCGCATATTTAATAAACATTTCATATGATATCAATCGTGTAGGGTACGGATTGTGTGAGTTCAGCGCATCTACTCCATCTACTGATATAGCGACAGTGAGAAAGAGGATGAAAATCCTTGCAAATGAATTCCTTTGTGAACACGATTGTATGTAGGTTAGCCTTGAGCTAGAGAGCGTGTGGACTGAGTTGGGGTACTATCGCTTTCGCAGTAAAAGGAGGACATACTCGTATAATACTTTTAATGAAATTTTGCCTATAGAATTGCCATCGATGAATAACAGTGTGCTGCAAGGATATGACTTTAATTGAGGCAGTATTGAAATGCTGTGGACAGATGTTTTCAGACTTAGAGAATAGGTTAGACAGAAAATATTTTGACACAGTTTTCTTATGAATGTATCTAGATCAGATCACTTAGATGAATTGAAATTGAGACTAGATACGAATGGTACACAATAAGGATAAAAAACCAGACGATTTGTTAGTTTCCACTAAATGGTCGATACCACTAATAACTCAACCAAAGCTTGGTCCTTCGACGAAATAAAATCCATTAATCACTATCAATTTGATCAATTTATCAGTTGGAAAAAATTCTTGAAAAGCACTCCTTTGTACAGTTTTTTGTTTATAAGCTTTTGACCCTCTCATTGCAGTAAAACTCTTGACTGACATCAACATGCAGATTCTGTTTTGCATTTGTATCTTTTAGCATCAATTCAACCAAACTGAAGTTTGAAAGTGATGTATGTGAATACAAGGAGAGATCCTTTTTCATTTATTTGCTGCCAGCTTACTTTTAACAAACAAAAGTGTAATCTGCACACATAAAGATGAAGTTCAACGTTACTGTGGTCCATTTGCCATCCTTTTGCAGCTATGAAAGTATTCTGGTAGCCAGGAGGGCTTATCTATCAAATAAGTTCTTACTTCCTTTCGCCTTAAGCAGCCCTAAAGTTAATGGGTGGTTAGAGCGGTCGATTTTATGATAAACTTTTTGTTGTTTTATGGGAATTTACTGTTAGTTAAGCCTTTGACTATGTTAAATAAAGAAGCGTGTATTAAGGTGAAAATACGTATTTTGTTGCTTAATATGCTGAGGTACATGAGTATAGGTCGTAGTTGGTGAGTATTTTGCTAATTTGTCAACAAGTGTAGACGAGTAGAATCAAACCAACAGGCCAAGTATCTAGGTACAACACTAGACAGAAACATGCGGAAGCTGTGGTAGTCAAAGCAACACGGGTGCTGATGTTGTGGAGAAGTATTTCAGGCAAGACCTGGGGATGTAACCCAGTTACACTGAGATGGGTGTACACCATGAATTTCAAACCCTTTTTAACGTACGGAGCGGTAGCTTGGACTTGAAGAACCAAGCTGAGCAAAACGCGGAAAACCATCGAGAAAGTACAGAGGCTAGCTTGTATTTGCCTAACAGGATCTATGAGAACCTGTCCCAAAGCAGCAATGGAGGTGACATTTTGACCCGCCGCCCTACATTCAGCGCTAAAAAGAATCGCCAAGGCAACCATTCTGAGAATAGTCAAGGCGGCGTCGGGAAAGGAAAATGCATCGCACACAGACAGCGAGAAACACTTAACAAATCAGTCTCCTTCTGTTACTGTTTCGCGGGGATATTCAACTGGAAGCTGAATAGACTAGTGAAGTCGGATAATAGACGAGGCCGGAGCCAATTATTCGGAAGCCATGACAATATACCCTAGTGTTTTCCAAACGGAGAAATAGAATAATGCGCCTAATTTAACCTCGATAGAAAGAATGGGTGGGAACCGTAGCTCAGTGGTTAATGCGTTGGATTACTGAACGAGAAGTTCGAATCCCAGAAAACCCCGAAACATTTCTTCACGATCCCACTTCTCGCGAATGTCTGACAAGCTTCCGGGAGTAATAACTGTCATGAGAAAGCACCTAAAAAAAAAAGACTTTCGGATATGTCTTTAAACTGTAGGTATCCCCCATTTGTGTGAGAAAAAATATAAAACGCACAACACAGGGTAGCTAGACCTGGATGACATACGGTCTGGGTCAAGTATTTGTATTTGTAGATAGTATAGCAAGCGATACTGTCGATTCTAAGCTGCAATTAAGGCTTTAAGTCCTATGAAATCAGGTCTAGACTGGTGTGAGAGTGCCGTGCCAACATAAGCCGACTAAGTGAAAACAACAGAGTCACCTCATTGCAGTAGAACTGCTGATCGCATGAGAGTACAGAGAAATGAAGCAGCTGATGAACTACCTAAGCTCAAAAACCATCTTTACCGTGGCGGAACCATTTTGTGGGAACTAAGGAAAGAAGACTACATAACTATGGGTGGCACTTCCTCGGCTAGGACTGGCTAAACAACTTCTCGGGAACTATAACTAAGAAAGAAGTAAGGCCTGTTTCAGCTTTAACAAAAATCGGCAGGCTTCCTAACAAGTCTCTTTAGACTTAAGGAGACCCTCAGGAAACTGCGTATAGGGCAACGTGAAGGCCCATAGATGCCTACCAACTATTAGAAGAAGATCTACCACTGTTAGATCCACTCCAGGTACTCCGATTTATAAAGAAAATTGGACTAGAGAAGATGCCCTAAGTCAAGTATCTCAGCGACTAGAGCTCCAAGTCGATCTACAAAGGTCACAGTGCCCCTACACCTCTATATTCAAACTAATCTAATCTAGGCTTAAAAAAACCATATGGTGAATAGGCCTAAATATTTTTCATTTGAATATAAATGACCTATTCTAGGCCCTTTTTCAGATATTCGATAAAACTGATACCGTGAAAAAAACTTTTTCCAGTTTTCTAACGATGACCCTTAAGCTCAGTGGTTCAACAAAATGACCCACGGCTCCCACTGTTGGGTCATGCGAAGTGACCTTAAAGGATTCGGAGTAATGTATGAATCCAAACAAATTATTAATTAAATGTATGAATGCAAGTCTGTACTGCCAGACTGTACTTTTCTAAATCAGATTTCGGAACTAAATTTTAGGTCTGTGTTTCTTTCATTCTATGAGCTACTTACTATGTTTTTTTTTCATATTCATAGACTTAAAAAAAATCGTTCGTTCATACATTGCTCTAAATGATTTAAGTTACCAATCAGATCCTTAATATCCAGCTATTACCAACACCTATTCACCGAGCACAAAGAACTAAACGTAACACCCCCCTTCCGAATGAGCGTCAAAAACTGCAAGCATAGCGAAAACCTATTTGTAATCCTTTCCTTCCTCGAAACTTGAAAAGTTTTACAACTCCCCATCGATCCTTTAAATCCCCCCAGCCTTACTTTAAAACTACCATCAGTGTAGCACATACGTCAAAATTATGAAATTATGCAATACTCGTAACTACTCATGTAGTGCAAACGAACCTCACGTAAGGACTCACTTTTAAACTAGCACCTTATAACACATTTCTCTTTCTACCTAGAACACAACTCATCAATTTTCAAACATCAAATGCAAAGTTAATGCTAAAATATAGTTTACCCATATTCGACGAGTACAAAGTTGCACCGAAAATGTCACGTCCTTTCAGCCAATCGAAAAGGATGATTGGAAAACTCACTCCTTCTGCTCTGTCAGAGTGTTAGCTAGTTTTCACCTTCTATTCGATCAGTTCCTTGCTTATTTCGAAGCATGAATTCATGAAAAATTCATAACCTGAAGGACTTTGTTGGTTACTATTGTAATAAAATATTCCAAATGTTATACACCATGGAAAGGACACAACGATGACGACCTAAGGGACTACAGATACACACACTATACTGGCAAAAAAAAAACAATAAAAAAAAAATCGATGCAAAGTGTTAGCATAACAATTCAAAATATTTCCCTCTTTTTGTGATTTGCTTAAGGACTATGGCTACGTCATCTCCTTGAATTGACAAGGACCCTTTCTCTAGCTATCAAGGATTTATTCATCGGCGTCTAGTTGTGGTCGACACACAAGGAGAACGAGGAAGAGTGACTTGCTGTAAGGAAGGATATTTTTTTTATCCCATATTGAAGGTTACTTGTTCTAGGGGTTATTACCCGGATTTCTATTTTTGCCTGTTTGGTTCTTTTTTATGCCTATTCTATGAATAGTATGGTGTGGTTTCCCTATCAAGCCTCGACAGAAGTGCTGAGCTTAAGGCAATATAATACCCATCTGAGAGTTTCTTATGCATGATTGAGTCCTTATGTGAAAGTCATCGTCTCGAACATTGAATGGTAGGCTGTGGTGGTGGATTAGGCACTGGTATGGGTCGAGCCAGGATATGAGCACTGCATATATCGCGAAGGCAAATGAGTCGTCAAGAGGGTGATTCAGAGTTATTCATTCAGTGATACAGAGTTTACCTCATGTTAGTTAGAAGGAAATCAATTTCCTGTGCAGCCAGCATTGCATGCGAGTGTTTAGTGTGCAACATAATATTTTCCTTGAGTTACAGGTGCGGTTTGGGAAGGGGTATCTCACTCCAATTGCATTTACTTAGAAAGGAATACATACACTGCAGATTTGAGAGGTAAAATTGCAAACAATTGAAGTGCATGGGTATGTCATTTGGTTTTGGCTTTACGGTTCGGTTCCGTTTCGGTAGCAAATACCTTAAGGCCAAGTTTTGTGGTACACATACGGCTTTTGGAAATAAGAGACTTCATATATAAGGGAGTTTTACCAACACATACCACTTAAAATGAAAAACATAGAAAATTCAGAGGATGTTTGCCTAGAACTTGGGATCTGAGAATCAAATTGAATGGAATTTTCTGGGGGTTGAACTGAGCTGCCGAGCCCATTTCGTTTCTGTTCGTCTTTTGAAATGTCATCTGAAGGATAATATTTTACGAATTTATGAAAATCAAGTGAAATGTAAATTACAAGTAAGACAACACATCCCAGGGAGTATGTGCATGTGTGATGTGCTTGTACGTTATTGCCATGAAATACAGACCTGCAATCTGAGCTTATACTTTGTACGAGTAGTTCAGTTGAAATATTTTCATTAGGATAAGGTCGAAGTATTTAGATTTATTTTGAATGGTCTTACTTTGTTTTTGATTGTGAAACTCAGTGCAAACATTGCAAGAGTTCCTTGAAGATCTCAAGGAATAATATTTTCGCAAAGAAATCGGTTTGGGTTACATGATTGGGTTCAATTGAGAAGCTTGTCAAAGTCTGACAGAAGGGTTCCACAAATTAAATTTCGTTCAGTGTTTCTGTATGTAGCATATTCACAAAATTAATCTTTCGGATATGGCTCTAAACTATAGGTCCTTGCAATTTATGTGAAAAAATAGGACACGCAAAACACGAATGGTAGCTGGGCTCTGAACCACATACGCTGGGATATTGTTTGCGTACTCCAGCAGGTAGATGGACTAGTTGAAGAAAGTGTCTTCTATGGTCACACCTGCACTATGCAGATCTTGCTGCAGCACAAGGTTCGAGCCGTGAGCGTTCTCCATCGTCATCCTGCACAAGCCGACGAGTTTGGCAGGGATGCCAAAACCAGATTCTGTATACCCCGTCGTAAATTCTGTCCGTCCTACGCGGCCTTAAAATCGATAAAAAGGTGGTGGTCATCAATTTGGACTAGAGTTTTCTTCATCTGCCCAAGTGCGAAAATTTGATCAATTGTGGACTTTCCTGGCCTGAAACCACAATGGAATTGGCCAATTACATTACTCACAAGGCGTTTAAGAAGTTCACACAATGCGGCAAAAAGGAGCTTCTATCCGATGTTGAGAATACTGATGGGATCTTGTTTCTTATGAATTGGGTAAACGAAACGAGATTTCATTCATCAATCATATACTCGTCTGACCAAATCTTGGAGTCTTGAGTTGGTATACATATACTCTCTACCAAGTCGTCTTCGGCTATCACGTCTAGCAGTTTAGTTGGATTTAATTTTGGATATTGCTATCCTCAGTTTGTTTTGGTCAGATGGAGGGAAGTTTTGCCTTTCATCATCCACTTTGAATGCTTCATTCTGACAGTGGTATGGTGGTCTTTGTCGTGAAATCTGGTGCATGTTTGAAAGTTGATCTCCAGCTTCCAATCGTCGCATTATCCTTAACCTCATCGAAGTCCCGTTGAAAGAATCCAAAGCACTAACCACTATTCCAGTTTTCTTTGTGTCATGGATTTAATGTATCCACGGACACACATTTCGTTATTCATCGTTCCTTTATTTCGACACCAACACTTCAGTTTAGCTCATATATTAACATCAACATTGTCGACACGAATTCCCTTATAAATAACATCCTTTTCAAGGACCCTATCTCTTTGTAGTCCATCCCCAAAAGCTGTTATTACAAGTTTTCGATTCTCTTGTAGTCTCACATTTGGCTATAACTTCATTTCACCATGGCGGCTATCAAAATTGAACAATTTATTCTCTGTAACACTGGACAACCGTTTATTATTCTCCAACAGGAACAACAGAAACAAATCCACACCCAACCACCCGGACACATAAACACGCAGCCATCCAGGCGAACAGGCGAACTCCAGTGGACTGTGTGGACCATATCGTCATGCCAAAATCGTGTGTCACCACGGAATGTGGAAGTAGCTTTTCTCATCTCTGCTTTTGAATTATCACATTGACCATAATTCAGATAACAACTAGTTCAGAGTAGTTTTATCCTTGTGCTCCTTGTTTCCTGTTAATCTAGTTCTACACTCACACTTGCACACAGGAAAAATAAAAACATCGAAAATAACAAAAACAAAAAAAAAAAAAAATAACACGACATACTCATACAAACAGAAAGCAAGTAAGCAAATTTATTATGTTGAGCAACAGCAGAAGCAGACATCGACATCCGCACACGAATATTAAGTGAATAAATTTTATGCAATTTATGACAAGTTTTTGTTTTCGAGTGGTTCATGTGATTGGAGAGATTGGAGGCGGTGCGGGAGTAATACGTAGTATGTATATACAGGAAACTCCAAATCACATATGTATACGTATCCTTGGTTCGTCCTTTTTATTTCGATTTTATTGTTTGTTTTCGTTGTAAGTGAAACTATCCAATCCGGATCCGACGGTCGTCGACGAAAAATGAATTGTGTGCGGTCTCTTGGATCGTGTCGTGGTCCTTGAGAGTTGTACACATTCTTATTGCTGTGTTCTACTGTGTACATTGGAATTTTATTTCTGGCCCAAACATTTTGTATATGTTTTACGGGCAATTTCTTTTAAGGCCTCGGCTTTCAAGCACACAGTGTGTTACGATATCAAGGCGGCACATATGTATGGATATGTGGTGCATTGTTTTGTAGTTTGCTACATTTTTGCGGCAAGACTATCATTGCAAGTTCTGAATGTGGCCTGGTGTGGTGAGGGAGACAAAATTTTCGACAATAAAAGTTTTCCACTATTTGGCAGGATAACAGAACAGTGGATGTCATTTTCATGTTCTAGGAAATGTATTTTTTTTTTTTTTTTGTTTTAAATGGATGAGTTTGGATTGTATTTTATCAGTTCTATAGCAGGTGTTAGGATAGAAGTCCTTCAGCGTATACCTGAAAGTTTATTGTTTGCCATTTTTTTTCATAAAAACATTATTTTTGTTTTAGGAATGTAATGCAGTGCCTTTGCTATTGTCGAATAGATGGGGTTTTGTGTTTTAGATAGTTGGCTTCGTTTATGTTGAGCCTATTGGCATCGCCATCCACGTCAATATCGATTCGATACACAATAGCAACGAGTGCAAATCAAATGAATCGAACATAGACAATTGTAATTCAAAATTTGTAATATTAAAAACATTGAATTCGTAGCTTTAATGTTAGAGTACAAATTTCAACTTTGTCTCGGGATATAACTGAATGGACTTCAACCATAAAATTTAAATGAAATCTCTGTTTCAGTACAAAGTAAAAGGATGGGTGGTCAAGAGGGACGTAAACAGTACAATCTTACCATTTATAGAAGCAATTACGACTAGAATATGAATACATTCATAACTGAACCCTAAGGCAGCCGAAGTCGATGCAATCGAGCTATGTACGTGCTAGAGAATGCATTAGACAAAACCTTCGTAGATCACAAATAAATATAATGTCAGATAGCCAAGCAGCTCTTAAAGCTCTAACATCCTTCAATTTTGAGTCAAGCTGGTTTGGAATTGTCTACAAGTACTCCTGCAGCTTGCTGCACACAATAAAATTACTCTTGTGTGCGTCCCTGGACATAGGGGCATCCTTGGCAACGAATCTACTGATAAACTTGCCAGACGAGGTGCTCAATCTCCCTTTACGGGTCCTGAACCCTTTTGTGGTTTACCAACTAACCAGATAAAGATAGAGCTCAATCTATGGGAACGACTAGAAGTGCTGTCATTCTGGAACTCACGAAATGGCTTACGACACGCCAAGAAATTTATTTATTTAATAATTTTAGATCTAGAGACATTCTTTCAATGAGCAGACACAAGGCTAAAATCATAACTGACTTCCTTACCGGACATTGCTCTCTTAATTATCATCTCAAGAAAATGGGCCGTGTCCAATCGGACATGTGCGTCTCTGTCTTGAAGACACCGAAACAGCCCAACATATACTGTGTGAATGCCCGGCCATAGCCCGGCTTAGGCTTAAATACTTTAACAAAGGATTCACATCACCATCTGATGTCACATCCTCTTCAGCTCAGTTTCATTAATAAACTAGATTTCAGCTAGAAGGCAACTAGAATACAACACTCTCAGGGGATAGCACAAAAGAACTTCTCAGGTCGCCGTGCTTATTAGGATTAACTTGTGCCTTATCTGCCCCCACGTCTTCAAAGAAAAAAAAACAAAAAAAAAGGCAGCCGAAACTATTGAGTAATATTGACGTAGCCAAAATTGTTTCTTTAGGCTCGAATTAGCCATCGCACATGATGCCAAATCCATCTTCTGCGGCTTTGAAAACTTAAGGAAAAGTGTGAGTGAACCCCACAAATTGTATCAACTGAATTCAGATCAGGTGAGTAGGGATTATCAACAACGCATTAGGCCTAATTGGCTACTTAACAAGATTACCTATACCACCTCTTCCACCCACCAACCTCTTTGGAATGCCTTGTAAATGCCCGGGAGTAATAACTATCATGAGAAAGCTTCTTAGCGCTATAATGTATGCCTTCAGGTGAATTGCATGTTATAGTATGTATCTAGGTTGCTTTCCGGAAAATAAATTTAAATAAAAATACACGACTTTGGTTTTGATCTAAAAAATGTTTTTTTTTAAAATAATTTCCTACTGAAAATATCAAAGCGTATCCTGTCGGTCCACTTGACCACTTTTTGGAGCATCTGGGGCCATATATCTGCAGTAGCTCGTCATATATTGCCTTCCAGAGCTTCAAAACAGAAAATAATGATTTCAACAAATCGGCGGTATTGGTCGCAGTATGACACGTAGCTCCATTCTGTTGGAACCACATATCGTCCATATTGATGTCACGTAAATTTGGGAACAAATATTTGTTGATCACCTTTCGGTATCGGTCACCATTGACTGTAACGCGAGTTCCTGCCTCATTTTTAAGGACCACAAAGCGTATAATCCACACTATACAGTATAGTTTCATGGATGTTATGACATGTGAGGACTTCAAATTTTTAAATTTTGCTTATTGACGTATCCCTTGAGCCAAAAATGAGCCTCATCCCTCAAAACTGAACAAATTTAAGCGCCGATTCCAAAAGATTTTTTCAAATCATAAACATCAAACGGAAATCTGATGTCTATCCAACTACTTCCACTTTACTTTCCGACTCATCCTCCGCAGGCCCTAAAATAATTGGGAAGCTATTCCCTAATTATGGAAGAACGCGTATGCATAAAAAAGGATGCAAAAGCAAAGTTCCTAGTTGCCAAGATCTCATGCATACCTAAAAGTCAATCTTCTCTATAAAGCAACACGGATTCGTTAAGGAAAGGTCAACAACCACTAACTTAACCGTATTTGTGTCTATTCACGCTTTGGAAAATGACAATGAGGCCGTAGCGACAGATATTAGTAAATTCTCCACCACATTATCCTTTTCAAGCTCAAAGCCTTTGGATTCTAACCGAAGTTTAGCTCATGGATCAAATCATGTCTAGTCGCCCATCAATACAAAGTCTGTCTTACATCAGCAGTACCCGACCCTATTACAGCAACGTCGGGCGACAAGGCGTCAAGGCAGCCATCTTGGACCAGTAATCTTTATCCTCACAATAAATAGCGCAGAACGTATCATTTGGAACTCTGATCTTCTGGTCTATGCTGATGATATGAAAATATTTAGACATGTCATCTGCAAGATAGCCTTGGTGGTTTCATCTTCTGGTTTAGTAAAAATTTCTTGGAGCCAATAAGTGTCATTCCATTACCTACTCCCGCAAGCGTGTGTCTCCCACCACCGCATAGGATCTTCTTCATTTATGATAAACCTGTGCCCTCAGTCACGTCGTCAGCAGGTGATTTAGGCGTAATCTGCGATGGTAAACTTAATTTTTGGTCACGCATCGGCAATGGCAACACCTAGCTTTATGAAACGCTGGCGAAAGAGTTCTGTGATCCCAATCTAAGAAGAACCCTCTAACCCACATTTTTGGACCCCTCCTCGAATATTCCAGTCAAGTATGGTTTCCGCATTATGCTGCCCCTACCATAAGAATTGAAGCTGTGCAGCTCAGATTCCCCTACGAGGTCTGTCTTGGACTGGTGTATTAACACATGTGTAAGATATTAGGATAAACAGATCAAACTTCTCCTGAGGCCCTCATCCACCCTGGTCCACCCAATTTGAAGCGGTTCGAAAGGAATGTAAAAATGTTTAGTCGTAAACGGTCAGCATATCTGCCAAAGCTGCCATGACTTTCATGTGTAAAGTGGAGACTTGAACCATTTGTGTCAATCTCGTAGCTTAAGGCTAGAGTCTCACTTTGCAGTAGAGTAGTCTTAAAAATATTTCATCAACACATTTCAAAGGTAAGCCATTTAACATAATCTACATCCATTATCGTCCTACAATACCTTAATGCTTAAATCATCTTTGATTTGAAACAAAGCAAACTTCAGTTGGAGGCATGGGTATTTCAAAATTCCTCATAAACTATTTGTCGCTTGTTTCATCAAATGCAAATTGCAAATCGCACATTTGCCCTCCTGCACCCATGATTCGTTGCAGCGCAATACCCATTCCACAGTGTCCCTGTCAAATTGATATATTGGACATCTCATGCGATGACTGCTTCAAATGATACAGAATCTCGAAATTGTGTCCGTGTCCGAATCACACTCCGTATGATAGTTCCTGGCTGACAAATGTATATTTATACTCGTCGCAGCTCTGTTAGTGTGTGGGTATTGAAAATTTTGAAATATTTATATTTACCATGTACGAAGCGATAGCTTAGCCAATGCAAATGACGACGACCACGCTGATGATGCTGATGATGATGGTATGGCTCTGGCTGAACTGAATTCTTGTGTACTGTGTGTTATGTCGGCGACGATGATTAATTGCTTAGCATGTTCGGCATTCATAAATATTGCACAGGACTCTGTTGAATTTGAATTGATACTGATACAGTTTCCATATCTGGTAGGCATCATAAACTGGATACAGCACCGCCCCCTATGTTTTGTGATGCCACCCGTTTTGCATGTCCCATAAAACACAATGTTTCCCATCTCTAAGGCCACTTCTGCAGTTGCTGTTGAATGTCCTTAATTGAGGGTACATGTTAGTGCAATACGAACGAATATTTAGGTCACATTGCAGTGCCAATGGAATATTTGAGCTTCAGTTGGTGGGGCGTTTTGTTTGAATAGAAATTGAAATTATGCAAGGTTAAGTGTTCGGTTTTGCGCGTATATTGACCTTCACTTGATATGTGGTAAAGTGCTACGCATACGCATGAGGATGTGTGGTTTTAGCTTCATATCGTTCGTGCCAACTGATGAAAGCATCGCAGAATGCTAAGTAGGCATATCCCTAAATATTTCCATACAGGATAATGGGAAAACATGGAGGTAGGTGCTACAAATTTAACCTCAATCGTCTAACTTTTGCACAGACGAATTAAATGCCAAACTAATCACTTTCTACACAACTTATGACGTTAATCTCCAAAAACATGACTTTGACTTTGTAATGTATCTTCCTTAATTAACTTTACGTTTATTTATTTTGTTTTTGAGTGAAAAGTGAATTCCCTTTGAAAGAGCACAAATGACAACAAATGTCATTTAAACATTTTGTACACAACGCAACTCGTAACAGCTTACCGCAAGGAAATTAAATCCTTACAAAAGTTTAAAACACACAGCCACCACAGCAAGGATATATAACGTGAAAAACAATAACAACAATACCAATGGGGTTGATAAAAATTTGAAAAGACAGAGTGAGTGAAAGTTTTATTTCACCATTGTAAGGTAGAGGTAGGACAACAAAAGTTCTCGTTGTCCTATTCAATTTTCCAAAGGCAACTCCATTCGCAGCATTGTGGTGCGATGAGATCCTTGTACTTTTACGTTTTACTCATGGCCGAAATGCCTTCGGATTGTGATGCCCTTTGTTTCTTTTAGTAAAACTATCTCTACAGCTGGGTACATTGCATCCATGTAATTTCAGTGGGATTATTTCGTTTAAACAATTTAATTATTGTGACAGAGACACGATTTTCTCTTACAATGGCGAACAGGACGATAAAGTAAAAGAGTAGATATCTAGGTAAAAGGCAGGTAAGTAACGAAAGGGAACTTTTGATGGTTTTTTTTTTGTTGGATTTCTTCGTTTGGATGTCAACTTTTGAAATTAAATTTTTGGCTAAATATTGTTCACGAGTTTTGTTACTAATTGTTTTTAGGAATATTTACGTGAGATAAGTTAATACCGGTTATGGGGTTTTTCCTGGTAATTGGATAAATTCTGTACGTTTAATGGTTTTATAATTAAACTAGAACGTCACTTTGGTTTGCATGGATATACATATGCAGGTATAACGTGTAAGTTAGTTTGAAGCTGCGATTAGATGTATTTTGCCAGGATAAGGAGAATCTTAACGAAATATGGTTCCTTGAAAATAGCATAAAACTGATCACCAATAGTAGATGCCTGCATAGTACTTCGCTGAATTTAGCATTTTTTTTACAGTTGCGGCAGTGTTTAGTGGCCCAACAGTTTTAAGTGGACTTAAAAAATTCATAGCTTTGGAAGCAAATACTATTTTCAACAATTTTTTTCCCATTTAGATTAAATATTCGGAATTTATAAATTGGTACACTGAACGTTCTTCCCCATCGAATCTTACATTTGGCATAACTCCCCAATTGAAAGGACAGAACAAGAATTTCGCAGTTATTTTAATGCACGTCCTACATCCAACATTCCTGAGACGACAGAAGTCGCGTGTAGGCATCTCTTGACGAGAACCCTTAAACATCGATCAGGAGACGTTCATCCCTGCTAAATATCCCACTCTGCAGACAATTCTTAGACGGTATTTGCATTATTTTCCCTAGAAAATTCCAATAAGGTGCCTGATAATTTCGAGGTCCAAGACGATATGCGCCAGGGTTACATACACTCACCTGACTTAGTTTAAGTGGTTATTTGTAATTCTTTACGTATTACCCTTACAAATTCGATATACAACAGACAATGATATCTTGTCCTAAACATCTGGACTGTATGGACGATTTCACAGCTCCAGACCCAATTCTATGAGTCTATGTAAAATGAAAGGATTACGAGAATAATCCCCAGTCTCTTGCAAACCTTAAAAGGGACATAAGGTCCCATATACAAATGGCGTTTGACTTCACAGACTTTCAAATAAGTGATGGAAACTTTCCTCAAATGATTGGAATTTTTCCAAAAACCAAAATGACGGTCAGTTTAAGGATATTATTTTTCGTTCCTGACGTCATAAAAAAATTTCATCAATTTAATCACAATTTCAAACAACCGGTTCAGTTGCGTGTGTTTATCATGAAGAATATCCTGTAAACCTGTAAATCTAGATTATTTGGCGTAAGGAAAAGAAACACGTTTAATACTTGTGCCCTTATTTCAAGTAGATACTCACAGCTTGTTGACAAATTACAGAAGAACAGTTCATACCTGAAAAGAAAGAAATTTTTAAAATATGCTTTATTATTTGGTAACATGCATGTAAATCAATTTAAATTTAAACTCACATTTCAATTATAAATGTGCGTTAGACACAGTTTGAAAACAGATAGACAATTAGGTAGAAAATAGATTCTCTGAAATGCATGGCTTAGAAATCTATCTGGTTACCCTTTTAGGCCTCACCAGTAGAGGAAATAAAGGCCGGAATCCAAGCACTACCCGAAGACGAAGGAAGCTCAACGTAGCGTGCGGTGTAATAGTCGCAACCATGTCGACGCCTCCGCTGTACAAGCTGAGGAAAGATCAAAATCATGCGACCTATCACAGGATCATAAGGAAACTAACTGGTGGGTGATCAAAGTTTCAAACAGCATACAGGGAAAAGTATTGCTAATCCTGAATAACGATCTGCTTAAAAGATGAAAGAATCATTTCGCAGTGGTCTTGCATAACTCCAAATTAAAATGTAAAACCAATTTCAAAATACACGCTGGTCCTGACAGTAACAAATTGACTTAGTAATCAAAAGACTTCAGAAAGGTAAGTGGGGAGGTTGATGGTAGCGGTGGCCATTATATCAACAGACCTTCTGCAACCAAATATAAGGAGCTAATGAGAAAATCACATCTTCCCGGAATGACAAAGAAGTAAATTAGTACAGTTTGTATGGTTTCTAAAATAAAAGCTAAAATTATTCCAGACTCCAGCTTCGTTGGAAAAATATCAACTCCCGATATCAAACAAGGGAGTTTCTGCTCAGAACAATCTGGCATCAATTATATAAATGTCTTGGGAGTCATCGTAGAGTAATACGTCGAGTAGCAGTCTACAGTGTCAAGAAACTCACAAAGGAAGATTATTTAACTTTCCAAAACAAAAGCTAAACTTTTTCAAACAAGCGGGTTTCTGCTCGCGATCATCATGCATTGATCACTTCCATTATCTTGTGGATCATAGCAAGGAATGCATCGAATAAAGATCTCCATTTCTGTTTTTTATCGACTTGCAGAAATTTTTCAACAGTGTGAATCGCGATTATAAATGGCGTGTCCTGTGCACTTAATTTACTTACGAGGTTACTGCACAGCAGTAAGGTGCCTGAAAGTTTGAAGTCCAAAATCGTATGTCTTAGTTTTAGTGGTTATTAGTGATTCTTAACGCTTTGCCTTGATGAGAAACAACATCGGTATTCAACGAAGAGTGACATCATGTCCTTAATATCTAGACTGCACGGAGGACGTTTCCAGGTTTGGTGGCTTCTACTGGGCGCTAATATCATGCGGTTAAGCGCCATTAATGGATATTATTTTTCATAAACAATGAAATACACGCAACTAGGGTTAAGGCATGATAAGCAGGGGCTCTTTGGCAATACCGCACAGAACGCCCAGGCAGGCTCAGCCAATCAACTCACATCGCCCAAAAATTCACAGCAAAGTGGTAGAAGCCAACCCCTGCACATCGCCCCAAAGTAACAGCGAGATGATATATAGAGCCGCCAACCAGGAAAGCGAACGACGGTTTAATCACTCTCTAGGACAGATCGATCCGACGAGTATGCATTCCACTGGGTCCTTTAGAAGACAATAAACTTGTGCAGGATTTTAAATTCATTTTTTCATCATTAACTCTTTCCAACAAAATATTTTCGATTAAAAACTCCGATGAATTCCCTAAAAAAAAGTTTGAAAGCTCAAATTGGATCACCTTCATATTCCGAAACTGCTGTTCCTAGGACATAGTGAATTACTAACTTTTTCTATCGTTTGCAAAGCCACGGAACTTTTGCCCTTCAGCCACAGATTCTCTATCAAAAAATCCAATCTAACTTCGACATCAGTACCGTAGAATTCAGAATTCAATTCATCCTCATGAAATTTAAAATTTTTAAAAAACTGTCCACTCTGCTTTTTTTTTGATGCTCTCCTAATCTCTCATTCATTGAATAACATTTTCACAGTAAGAAGTAAACGAATGAAAAATGCTCCATTACAATCAATGGTGGCGTGAAATTGTTATCCTTATAATACGAAACCTGGAGACAAGGGCAATGTAGTAGAGGTGGACGAGATTGAGAAAATAATTCCAGTTACGAAGAAGAACTCAAGAAACCGAATTTTCCACAGCTAAACACACAAAAATAGATTTCACTTTGGAATTTTAGTCTCCTTTTGGATCTCAATATTTTTATTCACGCCTTTGCTTTTGTCTTTATTCGTGTTTTCCTATTATTTCACACTATATTCTACAAAAAAAAATTAAAGAAATAAATTGCGAAAGAGGAAATTCTGCTCACTTGGAAAACCAATTTTCGGGAATACAGATACTTTCGTTGCTCGTGTTTTCCTCCTTTTTTGTTCGTCTGTTTGATTCCATCCGTTTCAATTCACAGGTTTTCTATCAAAATTCCCACACAATATCCGGGGCTTATGTGCCGGCATACATACATAATATGGATTGTATTTTATCCGTATATTTCTTAACACCTAGTGTGTCCTAGTAAAGGTGTCCTTCATGTGAAGCACGTTGGATGATTCGAAAAAAAAAAAAAATGGAAAAAGAATTGAAATAGATAAAAAAGAAATTGAAACCGGAAATCGCAGAGAAAATATTCGGAATGGAAAAAAAATATTTGTTTACACACACATAGAATGTATTTGTGGATAAATTGAAAGGATAATTCAAGTTATTTCTTCTTTTGTGAACATTCCACGTTTCGGAAGGATGTATAAAGGTGAATCCAAATATGAGAAATAAATTTAAAGGTCTTAAAGATATAAGTTATTTTTCACAGATGCACAGTCGCGCATTGGTAAACCTCTTTTAACACGTGGACTAGGAAAATATTTTCGCAGGAAGGACCTTTAGAATTGTGATGCTAAAGCTGAGATGAGGAGCCATAAAAATGCTATTTTCGAACTATTGAACCGGAATTACAAAGCGGTCAATGCAAGAAGAGTGCTAGATAAAGACTCACAAATGTCAGCTGAAAATTGCACACTGATTCCAAATCTAGTTTTTTTCGATTCCCAACCAAGGAGTACGAATACACCCCTGCTAAAATTTGTGACTGCAATTTCCCTTTTTATATGTGTATCTATCATGTCTGACTAGATGTCTGCCTGTTCGGTCTTTTGTTGTTCAACCACGTTATGCCAACTGAAAATGGTTTATGTCCATTATACTGAGGCGTTCCAGAATCATGCTGAGCAGTTCGGCAGCAAGAATACCAAGGAATCCCTTGGAATCCTTTGTATTTTATTGTACTCTGAAAACATTCATATGTATCCTACTGGGTAAAGAGAGAAATGAATTCTTCGGATGGATGATCAGGCCACCCAACCAGTTGAGTACGTGGTCAAATCTGTCCTGCTTATTTTCTATGGTGTATATAGTTCAACGCATGTGGAATGGAACATTTTCCACAACAATTTCTTTTCCTGGAAAAGCTAAATGTGTCCCTTAACCTTGTATTTTCTTCCTTGCAAAAAAAAACCATTAGAACAGCTTGTCAAGGAACAAACGGCAGACACTCCCGCCAGTAATATCATGTTGTATGCGGTAATGGCAATGGAAATATCCTGTCAGTGTAAGCCATGTTGCTTTTTATGGGTTTATTACTCGAATTTTAGTAGGTCGACTGTTATACGACATTTGTATATCGAATTGTAATGCTTTAAGGATTAATTTCTGTGCCACCAACACCATAAGCACCATACCCACCAATTCGGTATTGAAATTCCCTTATCCCATCGAATTGTTAAATTATCCTTTTGGGAGAGATCTCCCGACCGATGTCATTTTGCTCTTTAACGACACATTATTGCTTTGTGTATATTTCCATGTATGTGTATGGAGCAAAACACAAAACTACCCCCTACAGACCTATGAGAACAATGATGCTCTGATGCTGTTGCTATCCAGGGGGTGGTATCGGTGAGCCTGTAGAGCGAACGAGTTAACGGTGTGTAATGAAAAATTTAATTAAAATTAGGATTCTCGGTTATGAGGCTGCCATACATTTTTATTTTAATGTTTATTACCACTGCCAGTCATATTGAAATTAATTACACAAATACATGTTGCTAACAAACACACATGCATGGTCTGTGGGCTCTACTCCTCTGAATTGAAGGGTGTTCATGTGGGATTACGTCCTAGATGGATACGAAAGACAGTAGCGTTAGCGAATGCCGGTGGATGGTTAGAGTATTACGTTGGATAGATGGTTGACACAAATTAACTGGGTAATGTTGCGTTATGAGTGAAAACTATTGTAACAAATGTTCAGCGTAACACATGCTCTTGTACTCAGGCTTAATGAAATATAATGTGCTCTACACAGAAATTCCTTTGGATGTGCAATAAAATTTAAAAACAGAAAAATTGAAAATCATTTTTCACCCGGTTACCCGGCATCCTATGCGCAAAGGCTAAATGTTAAAATGAATTTTAAATTTTTTTTAAATTGAAGTCGACATGTATGAATATCCTAGGGTCTAACAGAAAAGTTATTGAAATTATCATAAAATCTTAAGCACTCTAGAAAACTGAAGAGAGTCGTAAAACTAGTCCTTGATTTCATATTTTAACGTACCTCGTAAACATTTATCGTGAAATCGCATTAATAGTTCTATGCAAAGTACAATTTTTATGCGAATGCAAATAAAGCAGTGCCAATAGCTGAAGCGCATCTAAAATACTAGGAGAGTGGCAAGGATGTGAGTATAATATACAGAGACAAAAAAAAACAGCTCCTAGAAACATAAGCCATAAATACACCGCCGTTGTCCTTGGTCGCACTGACAAGATAGATAGATACTTTTATTTCAGTTATTTCAATATGTGATCTCATAACTTACAATGTTGAGAGCACATGGTAATGTTTGGTGATTCTGTCTATTTAGACGTTGAAATTGCTGGGCAAAAATTATCAGCTCCACGTGGTACCTGCTGGATAGATATTTAATAGTGAACTAACCATGGGCCTATGCTGAGTCTGACTGTAGACGTGGAACTGGATACTCAAACCAACGAAATGCTAAATAGTCGGGTTAACTTCAGTATGCAGGCGCAGGCGAAGCATGCACGTCGAACCAAAAAGTTTTTTCACGGTCCCACCTCTCGCGAATGTCTGACAAACGTCCGAGAGTAATAACTAAGAAGAGAAAGCTTCTCAATTTGCCTTTCGGATATGGCTTTAAACTATAGGTCCCTTCCATTTGTGTGAAAAAATATAACACGCACAACACGAATGGTCGTGAGAAGCTCGGTCCTGGACCACATTCGGTACGTTGCGCCAAGTATTTGTATTTTGGAATCAACGACGGTGACGTCCAAAGCCAGACTAGCCGTAGCCTAACTTGAGCTACTCCGACATATATAGATGTCAGGTCAGTAATTACCTTTCAAGACTGATGCAAAGTCTTGAAAAAGACTCGCTTGCACCCTCGAAGTGGGTGACTAGCATTAGTTTACCGGCCCCTATCGTAGGGGTTGTATATAAGGATCTGTCTCTCTAGGTTTTGTGTTTGCCGTCGGGAAACTTCTCTACGACATAAAAAAATCTATTTACGAAGTAATCAATAGCATCGGATATGAAGGACCCTACTGTTCAAACGAAATAAGGACAACGATTTTTGGATTTGCACATGGAATATTCGAACCCTTAACAGACCGCGTGGAGCCGAACAACTAGCAGATTCTCCAGAGTGCTGCAAAGCTGATATAATAGCTATCCAGGAAGTGCGATGGGATGGGTCGGGCACAAGAAGGATAGACAACTATAAAATATGCAACGGCGATTGCTACAGAGAGCAAGAGCAGCACTTATTCGGGTGCGGATTTGTTATAGGCTGTAGACTAAGACAAGAAGTCATGAGCTTTCGACATGTGAACGAGCGTCTCAAGGCAATCCGCATCGAGGATAAATTTGCCAATATAAACCAATCTGGATCACTACCTTGTTGTAGCCAAGATACGATTGCGGATATTCCAATCGCCACAACAAAGAACTATTACTGTGAGATGATACAGCGCTGACACTTACGGTAGCAGGATGACCTTTGCGCCACCTTGTACTACAAGTGCACTGTCTTGCCAGTTAGACACTCTTCAAGCAAATATCACAGAGAGCTGATACGCACTAAAGGATGTTGTTGTACTGCTCAGCTATCTTGTAAAGCGACAAGTGGCAGTCATTCACTGCCTTAGATGGTCCTAAATGGATGGCTGTCTATTGATGTATATATAAAACGATATCGCTTTCCGATACATTATACTCTTTAGGCAGCTAGAGGCTTGCAAGTTCGGCGGCAAGTTCGGTTTGACAAATGATGCAATATCTCAGGCACTGATGAATGTCTAGGGCTTCAAAGAGGCTGCAACACAGACATCATTCTCGATTTTAGATCCATTCCATAATAATTGACACCACTTCGTTGTAAGGAACAGCGCGGAGGGTCAGCTGTACTCAGTCTGGAATTGAATGGTTGCCCAAATTAAAAACTTGTTCAGAGGACTAATTATCTCTGTGATGGTGGAAAGATGACGGCGCATCTATAAGATGAGGATATATCCAGTTTCTCAGCCTTAATTCTTGGCTAGTAGCTATTTGTTTGACCACGATGTCGACCAGAAGAATCCAAAGTAGGAAAAATGACCGCCGAACTTTACGGGCTATACAGCCACATCTGCATAACAAGATGGATTCGATTATATCGATTAGGATGATTGGTCATGCCAACGCCTTAACGCCATTTCAGAATGATAACGCGGTAAAGGAAAAGGATCCCTTCAGTGACGAACACAAGTGCAGAGGGATGTCTCAGGGACGACTCAGTAAAGGGAATGGACGCAGTTTTAATTGACTTTGAAATCGCCTTCATTTTGTGAATATTATCGTTGATAGTCGTTCGAAATTTTGCCGTTTTAAATCAGATCTGCCGCGTGGATGCATTTTTAGTTACTTTTTATCATTTACAGCAAAGACTTTGGCAAGACTATTCGATTTTGAAATTTGCCAAATGATTTTCAACGAATCCCCAAGCCATCAACAGGGAGACCATCTATTTCATTTAAACCACCTGAACCTTTCATTGTAAGTAAAAGTTTAAAATTCCAACTGTCAACCATTGCTGACTGCTTTTTAAAATTCTTTCTCCAAAATAACCACTGTTACCGCATTTATACATTTCCATTTTCCATGTTACCAATTTTGCCTGTCAATTAATAGTCGATTCCTTTGAGCACAGCATGTGGCCAAATGTACTTCACTAACTGCCAATGCCATCGATATGACCGACCGCAAAATTCAATTCCCCCCAGTGAGACGCACAGACTTAGACCGAGAGTGACTTCTCAGATTTACGGCAAAGGGACCTGAATTCCCTACCCTACTTTACCCTACCATACACGCATAGACTATCCAATCAACCACCCACTGCCACTCATATCCTTTTAATTTCTCCACATTAAAAGCAATCAGAGCGAACAACAACACAGTCCACCAAAACCTCCTTCGTAGATTCAATCAATCGATTCCGAGTAAAAACAAAGCCAAGGAGATTGGAGTGAAATTTAATAGGCGGCGCGTAGCGTATTAGATGGGCGGTGGGGTGGCTGGAAGAATATTCACTGCTTGATGTGGTCCTATTGATTTGAATGGAATAATAATTAGAGAGGAGCGCCTTCACCCCACATCAATCCACCCAATATAACCCCTAAGAGTCATTGTGTAGCTATCGGTGCGGACCAACGGACCCGAAAATAAATAAAGAAATTAAAAGGATTTCCCTTCTCAAAGTCGACTGATGGCAGCGGTAGTGGATGGTGTTGGGGTTGGTAGTGGAAGTATCGGTTCGTATCAAGGATCAATAAGCATATCACGTAGTTGCGATAAATTTGTCTTATTCGTATTCCCTGTTTTTTTCTGCCCTTCTCGAAGTAAGGACATACGTGTGTGTGGATCGTATATTGGAAAATAATTGTATTAGGGTGAAGGAAAATCCTGTTCTATTCCCCTATCCGATGTAGCAACTTTTGGAGGGAAGCCAATTATTTTAACGTTACCGTCTGCTACAAATACGAATCCATTCAAGGACGTTCAACCCCCTCAATTTACCCACCAAACTTCTACTTGTGCTTGTGCAATCCTGCCTAATCGACACAGAAAAAAAAGGAAAAAAAGGGGTGGACATGCTTTCTTCCATAGTTTCCTTGACTTCTTTCCTTTGCCCTTTCCAATCTCACCACCGACTGACGTTTCTTTCACTCCTTGTTGTCAGTTTTAACTGAGTTTTCTAATTTTAGATCCATTTTACCTTAATTTTTCACACTAACTACATTCCTAGTCAGTTGTGGTGCATGTGAACAGGATGCGGATGGGAGTAAATCAGAAATTAAGTTTCGCACAGGTGCGACCATGACCAACACCTAGCATTAGGCTAATTGAATTGAAGGACACATTCAGTTTGGGGCATTTTTTGGTGATTACCTCGGCGTACGTTTTTGAAATCAATTTGATGTGTCGACGTGTACATGTTCCAAAAAAGGATAACAAGAAAAAAACTTATAAACTGCGGTGGTTAACCTAGCATTTTATTGACGACCATGGGCTGGAACAGTATGTGATATGAATCAAATCGAATTGAACGGTTTTGTTGATGATTTATTGGTTGTTGGGATATTTAATGTCACTGTGGTATTTTGGAAGAGATTTTTCCAAAAATATTCCACTGCCCTTGATGGGGGTAGAGGAGAAGCCAGATTGAATGATTTTGTTGTGGAATTTTGGATAGAATCAGTAAAATTTATTTGACGACGACGATGATTGAATGATAAATAAATGAATTGTGTGGTTACATTTGGCTGGTTGTTTGGACTGGTTCCTGATTTCATTGACAGTTGTGAAATTGGTCCTAAAGTATAGGGTACAATCTTCGCAGCTGACTATACTTGCAGTAGATTCACGATTGAAAAGTGGTGCTATATGCTTAATTCAGGCAACAAATGTACAAAAATATCATCTACTTTCGGAGATTGATGGGTGGGCCATCTTTTGGTTGGAAGTGGACCATAGTATTAAC
The DNA here is from genome assembly GCA_946965025.1 of Blera fallax. Classification (NCBI taxonomy): domain Eukaryota; kingdom Metazoa; phylum Arthropoda; class Insecta; order Diptera; family Syrphidae; genus Blera; species Blera fallax. The sequence goes on along the minus strand of OX337246.1, from coordinate 13,895,441 downwards.
CCAATTTTGCAGTACACTGCCGATTTTTTGTGAATCTATTTCAGAAATATCTCGATGCACCACTCGAAGGCCTACTGCACCAAATTCCAGCTACTCGAAGCTCAAGAGACATCTATAAAATGACTGGAAACACGGTTACCAAACTTAGTGTTCAAAGGCTCAATTGTATGACGGTTGGGGTGGTATTGGATCATAAGGCCGCCCAAGTCATTTTCGTTTCGTTGCTGATAGCCACTCGATAACCCACAAACAGCTACTCTTTGTGGATGTTTTGGCTTTCCTAGGTGTGAATTTTCGGAACCCCAATTCCGTGGCTCTGTGGTTAGTTTATTTGCTGTTTAGACGTCTACGATCAGCGAATCAGAATCACAAACCAAACTCTCTGCATATGATTTCTAGTTTTTTAGTATCTATGACCTTTTAAGAACAAAAAAAAGGTTTTTGCGCAAGCAGCCCATATAGGGTCTAGAGCCCAGCATCTTCCAACCATTCGTGTTCTATTTTTAGTACGAACAAGGCGACCTAAGTACGTTAACTGCCATATCCGAGGAGCCCTGTTGTTTTGCTAAAAGAACTAGTGTCGTCGGATTTTAACGAGGGAGTTACTTTTTTTGTCGGATTACGCTCTATGCCACGAGAGTTATTTCATTCTAAGAATTTGTAGCAAATACAAGGTGGCGCAGAATTAATCATCCTATCGGAAGATGTTATAATTTTTGCAAATGGCGTCGTACGTCAATCATATTTGACATTTGTGAAGTAGACAGCTGCAGTATACAAACAGACAGGCAATGGAGCGCTATACTCCGCAAGAGCGTGGAATAATCGGTTGGTGGTGTTAGCGCAGCGTGAATTTCGACGACGATTTCCTAATCGTGTCGCGCCAACTGGGCAAACATTCCGGCGCTTAGCTACTCGACTCGAACAGACTGGAACCACAGGAGACCATGCAGGGCGTGGCCGCCACCGGACTGGTCGTTCGGCCGAGAATATCGCGGCTGCGGCTGCCGATGTCGCTGAGAACGAAGAAACATCAACCGGACGACGGGCCACACAATTGGGCATCACCAGACGGACCCTACAGCGAATTTTAGAGACGAGGCGCATTTCCACTTAAGCGGTTACGTCAATAAGTAAAATCTTCATTTCTGGGGCACTGAAAATCCGCGTGTGAGGCACGAAGAGCCATTACAATCACTCAAAGCCACCGTGTGGTGCGGCGTTCACGCGGGAGGAGTGATTGGGCCGTATTTTTTTGAGGACGCCATCGGCAATTCGGTCACTGTTACTGGCGAACGCTAATGGGCCATGATAAACGACTTCTTACTGCCGGAATTGGATGAGCGGGGCTTGGTGAATATGTGGTTTCAACAAGATGGTGCCATCGCACACACAGCACGAGCCACAATGGATATTGAATTGCGTTTCCTGGTCGCGTAATCTCCCGTTTTGGCGATTTGGCGTGGCCAGCAAGATCGCCCAATTTAACCATCCCAGACTTCTTTCTCTGGGGCTACTTGCCAACAAACAGGGTTCATGCCAACAAGCCTCGGACAATCGCAGTCCTTAAGGAGAATATTCGACAGGAATGCGAACAGTTATCACCGGAAATCTTGCGGAGAGCCATGGAAAATGCGATTAAACGGGCACAAATGTGTATCAACACTGGCGGCAGCCACTTGGCGGATATCATCTTTTCCACTTAACAGAAAAAATTTCAAAAGTCCCTTTAAAGATTTCCATCACTCAAAATCATTTTTTTTTTTTGTTTAGTAAAACAGTTCAAAAACAAAATTAGATGATTAATTTTGCGCCACCTTGTAGATTGTCAAACTGGCTTTAGCCGTAGGGGTAGTCCAACGCCTCTTTTAAAAAGAATTCATACTCGTATAATGGTTATATTGATGCAGATGACCCTTCTCTTTTCCTTGCGAGGATTTGGTGCCCTGTGCTGGTAGGATTCTTTTTTTGTTAATTGGGATATCGTAAGTGATCGACCCTAAGTCTAAGTGTTCCTTGGCTTCAGCTGTGGCAGTCACATAAGCTCACTAGCTAACTGTTTGATGAGACTAAGTTTTCCTCTGATAATACCTTCTAAATTTTGAATAGAGCTGAACTAACAAAGATTTTAAGGCGACTTTCCAAAGTAACTATCTTGAGCGACCTAGTATTGAGGTACAAATAAGCCATCAGATAAAACTCATTTGATCCATGCATCTCAACACCGACCTACGATATGCATTTCCATTTATTTCAATAGATTTCCTTGTCATCAAATTATCTAACACTACCGCCACTAAAAGACTTGTGCTTAAGTACTCCTAGTTAAAGATAACTGCATGTCACTTTAGCTTTAAATCCGATTAAATTATATTATGAAAGATAATCCAAATGAGTTTAGTTAGCAAGTCCTTGCATGCACTTAATCCAAAGTACGTCAGCTACTACTAACCCAATCTCTCTCTATCTCCCTCTCTAATAGGGAAAATAGTGATCACATTAAGGATTTTCATCGCAAACAAGGAATTAGGAACACGATGCACTCACAATTGTCCCTGTAATGCTCTCAAGTACTTAAGCATTAACCTACCACACAGCTAAAAACTCCTATCTACCGAAATTTCAAAACTCCGCAACCGAACCGAAAACCGAACGCATTAAACTCCATTAAAGCCATAAAAGTTAAAAGCATTGTGAATATTTAAAAGCACACCGTCACGTCGCGTCGTACCACCCTGGCTTGGAGCATGGTTTACAAGGAAGCGAGAGATACAGATAACAGAACAGGAATAGGAACAATTTATCGTCCATCTAAAATCCTCCGACAATTCAACGTAATAGTTGAAAATTTTAAGCACGTGGAAAACCGTCTCCCACTCTATCAACCGTGTCGACCACCAAGTCTTGTGAAGTTCATTTGAATAACCGCACAAAAAAAGGACAAAAGTATGAGAGGATTTCGTCCTGATTCGTGTTTCTTTTCTCTGCTCCTTTGGCTAGAAAGACGTGTATATTTCTAGGTAAGTGATGTTTCCGGGTACTATCTATGTCCATCTGTGCTCGCTACGCCATCTTTCGTGCAGAAAAAACCTCACAAACAGTAATATCAATAAATTTTATTCGAAAGCATAATGTCCTTGGATGGTCGCATTCTGCTCCGGATGGTTTTTATTATTCTCCTTTGGCTAGCTCTGCTCGCTGCTCCTTCGATAGTTATCTAATAATAATTTTATTTTTAAATGGAGGTGAGGGTGGCATTTTTTTTTTGCCTTCTTTAGTCCTAGTCTATGGGAAAAATTATTCCGTTTGGAGTTTAATAAATAATAGGAAAATTCAAGTTTGTACGTGACTTCAGATGTTTTATGACTTTTCCGATATTTTCCGTTTTTTTTTTTTTTGCTTTTTTGCGAAGGAAAAAAACCCTATGTGACTTAAAACCGCAAATGGATGTTCGAAAATAATGGAGCTGGGGAGGTAGGGAATTTACTTATCTTTATACGTCGGAAGAGAAAAGAATTAAAATGTTTAAAAATGTCCGATGGTTGCTAATGGTTTCCATTTACTACGGATAGTTTGTCTAAGAGAACATCTTGGCACAATATTTTCTATAAAATTAAAAATTTATGCTTTTGCTGAAGTCTTTCTCCATCAGGATACTGCGGTGTACTTTGCCGAAAATCGGCGAGCAGTAGTCGAGTGTAAATTGGCAGTGCTTTATTTATTTATGAAAACAGCGCATAAAGGCTTTGGGCCTAGCTTCTCATAGCCATTCCTGTTGTGCTTGTCTTATTTTACACACGAATGAGGAGACCTACGAAATTGAGAAGCTATAACCCTTGGACGTTTTTCGGACATTTGCGGGAGGTGGGACGGTAAAAAAATTTGTGGATGTCAACTGGGATTCGAACCTCTCGCTCAGTAGTTCAACGCATTAACCACTAAACCACACTGCCCACCTTACGTCAGGTTGGCAGTTTCTTGAAATGTCTCTATGGCTGGCCAGCCACCTAATAAAAGTGGAGAATAAAACTACTCCGTCATCCCCCATAGAGGCAAAGAGCAGTTTAAAGCGACGTTTGAAGTAAAGGGTGGTAATATCCTTGACAGATAAGACATAACATTTCAACCAGGACAGGCTTCCTAGATCGCCATGATTTAAACCTGAAAAATGCTGCAGTCATTTGGGAGGTTCACCCTAAGACACCGCAACCTATCCGTCTTGGAGATGCCTGTGTAGACATGAACTGAACTGACATCCAAGATGGCATGGTTGCCACATTCACTGCGGGCAGGAAGTTGCTGTCAAATCTCAGTTTCGGTGGGATGTTGTCAATGATTTCAAAGTTTAATAGATCGAGGATCGAAGAGTAGCATGCGTAGAAGCTGATTCACTCCGAAGAAGCCTTTAGCCATATGGCTGTACTGGCAGCCATTTGTCTGCCGGATATACATATCATGAGGGCAGCAGATAAAACATAGTGTCCAATGCTGCAAAAGGACTAGTTCTTAGTGCACCACTGATACACATACATGCAGATCGTTGCGGTTTTGCTAAGTAAATGAGATGTAAGGCTCGATCAAGAGCTGGCCATCAAGTAATCATGCCATAGAAGTATAAGCCTGATAAAGGACACGTACAGCCAGCGTGGGATTCGAGGCAGCATACCTCAGCTCCTACCTTTATTTTTCTACAGGAGTAGGTAGCTACATTAACACTTTAAGGGAACGACTGGTGCTTATAATCGTAGAAGCGCATATGAGGGTCCAACGCACTAAGACGCTCAGCCTTATTGGCATAAACAAAGGTGTTAACGTAAATCGTGGTGGCCCTTGTTTTTTTGTCTACGCCCATGAGCGTAAGGGCACTGCGACCAAGGAAGATCTTTTGTTCCATATGCCAGTATTATTCCAGAAGCAACTTCACTTTACTAATGAACTCGAGAATTGCTTGTGGTTCAAAATGTCGACAACCGTCCGAGGATAAGAACTTTCATGAGAGTCTTTTCAATCACAAGTTTCGAACGCGGCATTAAACTTTAGGTTCCCCCCATTCACAACACGAATTGTTGAAGAAAGCTAGGTCGTAGACCTAACAAAAATAAAACCTTTCAGAAAAAGGACGATGGACTGCTAAGAAACTTTTATTTGTGCCCAATGCTGACTTGACATGGGTGCTTCCACACCTATTTATGTGCACCGATTTAGATTTAGACCTGATAACTCTCCCTTTATTCAAATATTTAACAGTGGACCCGTGGGGATACTACGAATGTGACGGCCGAGAAAAGGATATTTCGATAACAAGCAAAAAGATGCTGACATATATTGGGTTCGATTTCATCAAGCTTGTAGTCATATTGGCACTGCTTGCTACACCTGATTCCACTGTCTTGGTTGTTATAAAACTGCATCCTGTTCTCTTCCGCTTAGCGTTTCCAATTGTGATCCAAAAAGCAAAGCTTTAGCAGAGCGTGCGGTATGCATTTTCCTTAAAATAAAACGAAGCAGTCAGTTTCATAGTTAGATGACTAGCTTGCTCTGACAATTTATTTGTTCAACGTGCATGTCAAGACTCTTAAGTGGGCAAATACATAGGTTGTACGAGATTGTTACCTATCATCGATGGTCCTTTGTATAAGAAGTACTGGGCTGATAGGACCGGTTTTCATAAATTTCCTTTTTCGGTGACATATATATCCGAATAGTTTTGTAGAGCAGACCATCATGATTGGAGCTTTCTGACCTTCGTCTTATAATAGCTTAGTTCCACGGTATTCAGCTCAGTGAATTTCTTCAAATTTGAAAAATCCGTCACATTTAAAATTCAAAAAAAGCCGATACGAATATGCTCTTGATTCCAAGAATCCTGTTTCATCCAACGCTCAAGATACAACCGATTCCAATTTAAAGCACTCATTCAACAGTAATTTCTCGAAGAATTAATTGTATTTTCTTATTAAAATCCATTTCAAAACCTCGCATAGTGGAAATGTGCTAGGTCCTTCTCTCTATGCGCATACATAAATATTACCAAGTCATCCAGTCACACAAATTCAACCCAAACATAGTAACCAATTCGCTCCCTGCACTTGCAAATAACTTCACTTGACACGCGAAACCAATCAAAAAGTCTCGATCCATCATAAATTTCCTGTCAATATTCCAATATTCAGGTTGCCACCCGCAAGTGTCCTCACAAACAAATGACACATCACAGCGGATGACACAGCATATCCTATCAACCGTACCGAACCATAACGCATCCGTACCGTATGAGCATGCATCGTTCGTAAGTGTCTTCATAACCTCCGTGCTGTATATGGCTTCTTAGAGTGCCAGTATAAATATAGTTCTCCAAAGTGCTACCCTTCAACTTAACCCCTACCGCTGGATAAAAGCTGTCAACCTTGTGTGCATCGGTATGCACTACCACCATCACCATCGTCGTCGCTCTAAACGATGCTCTGCAACGTCTGCACATTGTGTCACATAAAAGGATATTGGCGAAAGTTCTTTCTCGTTGATGTGTGTATGATGGGCGGTGTGGAAGCAAACAGGATTAGGGAAGTCAAACAGCTGGAAGGTAACCAAAAAAGGACCCCACTAAGAAAATCTCTAAAAAGCGAGACGAAAGTTTTCGATTAAAAAGTTTTTTCTCTTCCACACGTCTCGTCGACCTTAATTCAGAGTTTTACCGTTTTGACTATGTTGTACGTCTGGAGACATCTCCTTCTTTCGATTTAACCTTAGTATTTGAAGAATATGCACATCTCCATGCAGGAATCTACAAAATGATGGGGGCACATGTTGTTTTCTATCGTGACCTAAGTGCGAAGCTCAAAACAACGAAATTGTTGCACAGGTGGTTAAAGGACTTGCTTTCCCACACGTACCATGTATTACCAGACTAAGAGCAGACAACAAGGAATGTGTTCTGCCAAAACGGGAATATGCAGAAAAGTTAAAGAGTACGTATCGTCCTGGAATGAAGAGTATCAAGGTGCATCATTATTATTTTCATAATGATCATCATCGTTGTCGTCCTATGGCATGATAGACAAAGTCAGAGCCTTCCGGCATGGTGCGGAGAGCCCTAGTGATTTCCTTGCGGTGGCATCACATAAATATGAATATACATGTATGAACACATTCAAGACAGTTGAATAAAGGATTTTTGTGTTTGCATTTAAATGGGAAAGTTAATTGCTTAAGAGCTTCCGGCTCGCTTACGGTCTCCTGCCAGTCGTATCCTGTCGGGATTAAGAAAGTCATATGCACGTTTTCGCCAGAGTGCTAAACAGGCACACCAAAAGCACCTCTCCCAGCGTAGACGATTTTGTTTCTGAATAATGAGCACACATACGTATACGATGGCACACATTCAGTACAAACAAATACGAAAACAAGCTACCTAAAGAAACAAGGAAACCTGTTCCTAATGTCATAATTTACTGAGCTTATTGTTGAGGGCATGAGGGTATGGCGTATGAAAGGCTATGTAGAGAAGTACGTTTGGATAATAATTTTCTACCTGACGTTACTCGATGTGTGTGCGTTTCCCTTTGTATAGTGTTAATTATTGTCCTTTCACTGGTGGATTTTCTATTCATTGCGACTTCCCTCTCCTGAAGAAAAGCTTCAATGGATAAACGCACCTACTATGTGGTGAGTGGTTACGAATGTGATATTATTGTAGACTTCCTTACTTCTGTTGAATAGTATGTCTCATTCAAATACCAGAATTTAAAAAATTGCATGATGACAAGACCGTATGAGTTTTGGATAAGATTGTATGACTAGTTTTAGAGAATATAGTTGGAAAAGCTGTGAGACAAGGGCTTTGGATCAAATTTCAAATTCAAATTCAAATTCAAATTTTTCAAATTTTTTTTTATTTAAATAATATTTAAGTATACATGTATTTATATCCCGCGAAGCCCATAGGGCTTGTCTGCAGGAAAGTTTAGCTTAAAAATTAGACAATTCATATTTTTGCTTGTACTCTATATCTAATTGTATGTACATATCTCTACTGCATTTTACTATTTTACGATAAAAAATAAAATCGAATAGATAAATTTAAATATAGTTTTCTTACGCATTTTTATATATAGAACTCATTTATTTATTTTATCGTTGTTTTGATTTTTAATTTGGATTATTGATGAAGTGCTTTATAATCTTTTTTTTTCTAATTGGGATTAGAGAAATATTTATCAGATGTACAGGAAGCTCGTTTAGGAGCGTAGGTAACATTGTTGCTAACGAGTGTTTGCCGTAGTTATTGTAGAATTTCGCAACTTTAAACCTGCCTTCTGCGTTCCGTCGTGTATTGTGGAGGTGATCGATAGGGATTCTGTAGCGGTCGTCATGGTAAAACTCATTGAGTAGGCTGGTTTTGAAAATGCCTTCGATATTTAGAAGTTCCAGTTGTGTGCTGAGTGTTGATGTGTCGTAGTCGATTCTCTTCTTCTTTGCCAGGATTTTGAGAAGGTAGTTTTGACTAACTTGTAGCTGTCTGCAGTGTGTTGAAGTGCCCCATGCGGTGATGCCATGGCGGATGTATGATTCACCTAACGCAAGGTATGCCCGTTTAACTACTTCATAGTCACTGCAGTTGCTTAGATGGTGTAGCATATATGATGTTCTACGAAGTTTTTTCTGCAGTCCTTCGATATGAGTTTGCCATTTGAGGTTGTGGTCAACAATCACACCAAGGTACTTATACGTGTTGACTACCTCGATGAAGGTGGAACATTGGTCATCTGATTTGCAGCTGGTGTTATTGTTGGCATGCAGGCATTTTGTGTCGTGGAATTTAATTCGAATATCATGGTACAGGATGTGAGGTGGTTTGATGTGAATGATCTTCGTCTTGTCAGCGTTGATTGTCAGTCCGTTGTCGTGACTCCATCTTGCAACGACGTCCAGCTCCTTCTGCATCATTGCGGTTGCCCTTTCAATGTCTGTATGAGACACCACAATTGCCGTGTCATCTGCGTATGCGAACGTTGTGCAGCTTTTTAAGGCCTTGAGTAAGCCGTTTGCATATATAATGTATAAAAGCGGGCCTAATTTTGAGCCTTGGGGAACCCCGTGTTTAATGCTAACTTCATCACTCAGATTTTCATTGATTTTAACGCGATATGATCGGAAAGTCAAATAGTCTTCCAACCATTTTATGCATTCGCCTCGGATTCCGGAACGCTGCAGTGAAGCTAACAGAGTTTGATGCGATAGCGTATCAAACGCCTTGCTAAAATCAATGAATAAGACTAGACTGTGGTGGTTTTTGCTAAGGCTTTCATTTAGTTTGTTTGCAAAATTCCCTAAGAGTTGGTTAATGTTTTTACCCTTTTGAAAACCATATTGATTAGAGTCTATAACTTTATATTTTTCAATAAAACTTTTTAATCTTCTCACCACAATTTCTTCAAGGATTTTTTCTATAACCGGCAATATTGCTATTGGCCTGTAATTATTGACCTCAGACTTTACCCCGTTTTTATAAATAGGTCGAACTATAGACATTTTAAGTGGTTTGGGTATTATCTTTTGGTCTAAACTCATATTTATTAATTTTGTAATGATAGGTGTAATTATACCAGCATTATTTTTTAAATCTTTCGGACGAATTTCATCACATCCCGCACCTTTTCCGACATCTAAGCACTGAATGATGTTAAATATCTCTAATTCACTGGCCCTTTCTAAGAAAACTGAATTACAAATAGTCTCTTCGGCATTTTTTATAGTTTTTATTTGACAGTGGTGTATGGTTTTTTGAATATTTTCCTCGAAAGTTTTGGCGAATTTATTCGTTAACACAGATACATCCTCGCTTTTAAAGTTTTTAACTATAGTTTCGTCTAGACTGCTAGATTTTTTACCTATTATTTCATTTATAATTTGCCATGTTCTTTTTATGTTATTTCTATTTTCATAGAATTGATATTTATAATAATTATTTTTTGCACATTCTAGTTTTTTGTTCACAGTATTTCTAAATGTTTTATATTCACTTTCTTTATTTTTATCTTTAGGTTTAGATAACCATTTTTTATAAAGTTTATCTCTTTTTTCACAGCACTTTATTAGTTCTTCGTTCATCCACGGGTTTGGCTTTCGTCTCTTTTTTTCTTTTGCAGGTACTTGGGACTTTTCATAAATTGTTTGAAATGTGTTTTTTATTTTATTATATATATCCTCGACATTTGGTGTTGTAGAAAGCTGATCCCAGTTGGTGCCGGACATTAGCGCATTTACCCTATTGTTCTTTATAATTTTTTTAACTTGTACTTTCTCTCGTTTTTCTGTTTTGCCACTGAAGGTGAGTCCACACATGAGTGAGTAGTGGTCAGAAATGTTTGTTTGTATAATGGCTGCCTGCACGTCACTCTCTTTTGTTCTAATAAATAGATGATCTATGTTGGTACTTGTATTTCTGCCAATGTCAACTCTGGTGCTCTCAGTAAATATATTTTCCATACCATTTGATGAGAGTAGTTCGAGGTATTGCACTGTGTTGATGAGATCAGGATTATGCAGATTTATGTTCATGTCGCCGACGATTATTGCACTTTGCCTTTTCTCTATTTTGCTTAGTAGCTGCTCCAGCTCTTCTACAAATAATTTGATGCTGCGGGACGGAGGGCGATATACAGAAAGTATTACAAATGGTTGTTTGTTTATGTGCAGTTTCAGTTGCAGCGATTCAAAAGAGAGAGTATTAGGCAGTGAGCAATCATATGTTATTGTGTCTTTTACATAAACTGCTATACCCCCACCTTTATGCTTCTCCCGATTTAAGAATTCTGCATTGAACCCAGGAATGGAATACAAACCATTTTCGTCGTCGGTGATGTTTGTTTCTACGAGGACAATTAGATCCACAAGGGTAATGATTGTGTCTATTGCTGCCAAAAAAGATGTGAAGCCTTTGCGAAGTGATCGAATGTTTAAATAAATGCATGTTAAATGATAACTTTTAAATTCAGTTTTGTTTATTTGTTTAAAATTACTATATGTTTTTGTGGTGATAGTGTTCATTTTTATATATTGAAATATTGTTAGTTTAGTTAATTTTGAATGATTGACTCTATATCAGTTTCCGAAAAGATTTGGAGTAAGGAAGAGGATTCATTTCTCTTCGCGAGAATTCGTCCCTCACGGGACCATACAAATTTCCAATTTGACTCTTTGGCTTTTGTTTTTGCGAGCCACAACAAACGGCGATTTGTCCCAGTCAGCTGATCGTTTATGTAAATTTTTGTTTTGTTTTTGTCTTCATCTTCGTTTCCACCTTCTAATGCATCCGCGGAGTAGATTCGTTTTTCACGCGATTTTTGCATTAGCTCTTTCTTCATGGCTAATGAAGAGAATTTGACGATGATGTTGCTGTTTTTTTGTTTAGTGCGGTAGGCATCGATTATGTCGTTATCAGTAACGTTAAGGTTTAGTGACCTCGCTATTGCTTGAATGATGCGTTTTGGGCTCTCATTCTCTTTCTTTGGAACATTTCTCACTTCAATGCTTTTCTCTATTGATTGCTGCTCTAGAGCGTTAATTCTTTGTTCCATTGTTGCAATTCGTTTGTCTTTTTCAATGTTTTTTTGTGTTAGGTCTTTGACCTGCAGTGCTAGTTGAGACATTGCTTCATTTATTTTATGAAAGGTGTTCGTCATATGCTCCTTCATATCATCGTAAGAGCCTGCAATACGATCTCCCATCCGCTCAATTATTTGCTTAATGTCTTTCATATCTGCTTTGAGATCGGTTACGTCAGACTGTACAGCATTAAGGTCATTTTTTATCATATTCATGGATAGAGTATCATAAGGCCGATATCGTTTAGTCAGACTGTCGTCCTCATCATCATCCTCCCGCTGTTGCTTATGAGCCTGTTGTTGGTCTGGTACTGTAACCATTGTAGCTGCTGAAGTCGAGGCAGTCGAGGATGCCGATTTGGTTCTTAGCCTGCAATTGTGGCACTTCCAGTCGAGTCGGCGGTCGCTGTTCATTTTCGCATATGTCATCTCAGAGACGGTTGTGCAGGGAGAGTAGTGGTATTTGGACTTGCAATTGTGGCATGTTACAAAGTCGCCCGTTGGCGGAAGTGGTTTGATGCATTTACTGCATAATGCACTCGATGCATCGAGGGAGTTTGGGTCATTCATTCCGCGAGAGAAAAGAGAGGGGACCTGTTACACTACACAACTACAATTAAATCACCAAAGACAGGGATTGTATTGAACCGTATAAATTCTTTCGACAGAGAACACTTTATACACTGAATTAAATTAGATTTAAATCGCTTTTTACGCAACCCAAAGGATGTTAAAATTTTAGCAAAAAGAAAAATGGGATTGAGGGTTTACACCAAAGCGCGAATTATAGTATAAGGGTAGGTAGAAACACTGTTTAATGGATTTGAAGATAGAGACCGGTAGAACTACGTCCGTCCGCGACTACAAGCAAAGCTCTGAATAGGAGAAAAGATGCTGTGTAACTTAACAGATATCATGAGAACACCAGCGCTATAAGAACAACACCCACAGTGGTACTGGAAGCTATCCTCTACCTGCATCAGCTGGATATTTTTCTACAAGCATGAATTAGTCCCCTAAGAATAAGTCACACAGGTAGCTGGAGACCAAATATAACTGGAAATCGTTCTACGATCCTGAAGAAATATCTGGGCGATGCATCAACTGATAGATTTGAAAAGACCTTTCTCAAGCACACCTGAGTGGAGAAAAATGGAAAAAGTTGGGCTAGCAAACACCTAATCCATGTCTGTCTACACAGACGGATTAAAGATGGGAGAAGCCTAGACTAAGGTATCTTCTCCAATCCACTGCTTATACACAGCAGTATTTTCCAGGTGGAGGTCCTAGCCGTTAACAAAGTTAACGTTAAGGGCTCTGCACCTCTCTAAGTATAATTTTTTTTGAACTCCTTGGAATTAACGAGACCTAACGTTAATACGAAGATAACATATCGTGCCAAATCGTCAGATACATCTTACCTAGGCTCGATCAGAAAAGCTTTAATGGGTTAGTCTTGCTCTAATGAACCAACTCAAAAGTGGTGAAAGAATACAAGAAAAACTTATTATCTTGGCAACATGCTTTGCGTCCTGATCACTGCAATATGCCAGACAATGAAGCTGAGGATGAACTGCCGAGGAAGAGGGTAAGCAACAAGGATACGCCCACGGTCACAACCATAGCAGTATGAAAAGTTGTTAAAACCGAATACAGCAGCAAACCTGAAGCTGTCAAAGCCATATGAAAAAATACCCTTGCTCCCGTCAAACAAAGACGGCGCTCAATTTAAGCAGAAGACAATCAGGACATATGGTCGGTATAGACACCGGACACATCAACCTGAATAAACACGCATACAGGCTAGCACCAAGACATCTAGCACTAAGATGCAAGGAAGAGGAAGAAAGCTTCGAGCACTTCCTCTGCGAATGCCCGCCCTACAATAGATACAAACACTTGGGAAGACATGTCATGCCCGAGCTGAGTCATCTTAGACGTTACAGTTCCGGAAAAATCCTCGAATTCATTAGAAGTACAGGAAAGAGTGACCCTCCATCCCTAATTAAACCACTCTTTACTTACATTCCCCCCCTTTTTATCTTTCGCTACCAGACAGTTTCTCTAGAGGGGAACAAAACGGGCCCAAACAGGGGCCTACGTGATCAGGATATCCTTACCCTTTTACTGTAATGGTATTTTGCCGTACAAAATCATGTCTTTTAGGCCCAATCCTTAAAAGAGGTTAATCGTCTTTTTAAACAAATTCTGCAGGGTTCGGAAGAACAAGAAGGAGGAGGACGAATTTTACTTGTACCTATCTGGTGGCACTGTCTGAAAACAATATCGCTTCATCTGTGCACACTTATCTTCGAAAACTCCAATGTCCTGGCGAACACTGGCATCAGTTGTAAGCGTCGTTTTATAAAAAGCTTTGGCTGATCCAATTACTCATTTGAGTAGCGCAGACTGATAGATCTTATGCTCTGAGCATCTCAATAGACCTCCTCTGATTTAAGTGTTCCTTTAGACCAGTAGCCTAGCCTAACTGAAAGTCTGACTGACTTGGAGAAATATTTCGAGATTAAGAACGTAAATCATGTTTAAAAATTGAGCTTAGTAGCTCCAAAATAGCTGTCATCTATCAATACAATGATCATTCAGGATTCCATTGAAAAAGTTTAACAACTAATCTGCATTAAATAAACCAAATGTGCAGTTTCTTTCAGGTCAATACATTCATTACAAGCCCATTCCTATGAACGAATACAGTCTAAAACAAAATCTCACAACATCGCCTGCAACCACTTCTTCGTATCTCTATGCATCACATTGACGTTTCAATCGCATCCCACACCCAAGATTGTAAATAAACTTTATCCTGTCGCATAAATCCTAAGGATATTCTGAACTTTGCATTGACGACTTACACCATAGATACTACATGCCATGAATCTAAAATCTCCTCACAGTGACTTGCTATAGAAACAGAAAAACAAAGTATCTGGAGCAACGAAACAAAACAGGAAAAATAGATGCAGAAAAGCTAAAATAAATAAAATCAGAAAAATTGCAAAATGTATTTTTAAAAGGATTTATGCCTGTACACCACACAGACACACACTCACAAACACACACACACACAACCGAGATATATTCACGCAGAGCATCAAACTGAAAAGACTCTTAACTCTTGGAACATTATTCTTGTTCCCTCTACTCTGTATTTTGAAGAAGGAAGGAAAAACGTTTCCTGTTTACGAACTTAAACGTCGTCGTCCAGGACATTAGTTTTCATACACACGTTGCTGTTATGCATTATCCCTTTAGGACATGAAAGCAAAATAACACCGCTTTTAGAAAACGAGTCCCTGAAACGCTACAGGAAACATGGATGACGCTCAAAAAAAAAAATAAACTTTTAACCTGGATGCACTCAGTGGATGGAGAGATGAAAAGAAAAACAACTAAACGATGATGGAAAGCATGACTATGGAGAAAAAACAACATTGAATAAGAAGCATCTTAAAGGATTCGACAGATGTATACTCGTACACCATGAATAACCCGTCTATCTACGAAGTCGTCTTTCAAGGGGAAATCTGGTCAAAGTCACCCTCCAGCGAGAGTGCTAAATTGCATCTACTGATAGCTTCAGCTTTAGCACTGTACAACTTTGTGTATGCAATTTGCGTAAGCGCAACGTTTGACTGGAAGCGATATCCTTCTCCCTTACTTCTTGATCCTTTTAATCCTTGTCATTTCTCTTAGCAGGATTTTACTCAACCACCAAGTTGAAATCCTTAGGCGTGGGGATTTAATATACATTTTTTTTTTCCATACGAATGCGGCAAGAGGTTGGCGGAGAAAGTGGTCCCGATGGCGGCGTGCTTATGAAATAAAGAAGGTTATTAACGTTGTGCCATGTAAACGTTATGCAAACAACAATTCTATGGTAAAAAGGATAAACTTTTACAGTTTTGTTTTGTTATTACTTTTTCTTATGCGAAGCTCGTGTGTTTTGTTTTCAAGCAACCTTCTTTTTTTTCAGCTCCTTTTTTTGCTGAAGAATTTTTGGCTTCCTCGTTTTTGCGGGGGGGGGCTTAAGATAATTTTGCTTGTGTTTCAGTTAATGACGGGTAAATGACTTACAAAAAGGCGCTAGCTAACGTATATGCGTGTGTATGGGCTCTGAACGAGATATGAATAGAACATTATTTTGCGGATTCATGCAAGGATATAAATAAATTTGGGGATTTGTCAGATTACGTATTTGTTCCATTAATTAAAAAAAAAAACAGAACAAGTTCCAATAGCAGAAGATTTTGCTCTGTTGAAAGTGGTAAGGACTTTAACATAATTTATGATATCCGATATTTGTTTGCCAATGGAATGGTCTAAGGATCCGTTTGTGTTGTTTCCCGTAACAAGGCTTAAGCGGAGAAAAATAAACGAAACCACAGTTTATATATCTGATATTGGAAGGAACAAACAAAAGTAATTTCAGGGGGTTTCGAGGCATAGATACGCTCTATATCGGCTAGGGCCACTACTCATTTTGTTGGGGGAGGAACGGTGTGCCATCCATTGGTTTCTTTTTCAAATTTCTAGTAAAATAACGCCGGTGAATATTTTTCAATGATTGTTATCTTGTTAAAGAGAGCACACCTTCCGATTACTCAAGAAAAGAAACTTCATTCAAATGGCTACCGCGGTTGCCTTAGCAGTAGTCCTTACTTTCACCCAATTCGGCAGTAGAATATCGATTTTCTGCAGCTCATTGGCTCATTGGGATAATGAAAACCTTATAAGCAAATCCGAGGCCTTTATGCAATATTCTCCTCAGAGATGTTCGACTAATGTCTTGATGGCTGGGTGTTGTAATATAGGCTGCAATATGGGTATAGACAAGCGATACCTAAAGGTGTAACTGCAGCTACGCATCAACTGTGTTTATTTTACTTCCACGTGGTAGCCATCAGACAGTGGTTGTACCAATGTCCAACGGGGCTAAACTTGCTATCAGGGCTTATCAGGGCTTCTTCGACATATTTGGAGCATAGACCGATAAGGATTTCCAAGAATTAGTTGGGTTCTTGGAAAATAGATGACGGCGAATGAGCCCTAAGGGTGTCAACGTCACTCCCCAAGTGGGTTACTGACACATGTAGGTCCAACTGACCCCTCGTCCTAGAGGTTTCAGCAATGGAACAGCTCCTCCAAGTTCGCTGTTGTGCCACCAGGTATCTGCCCAACCAAATGCAATAGTTACAGAGCAACAACAAGCATCGGATGCCAACTGGTGACGAACCATGTAAATGAAACAAGGACAAAGAACCTCGGGTCTATACGTGGAATAATAGAAGTAATTACTAGGCCATGTACAGCCAAACAATTGACGGGAGCCCTAAACTCCTGCAAAGCAGATATCACCGCCATCCAAGAGGTGCAATGGGATCGGCCGAGCGAAAAGAGGATGAAAAACTGCAGCTGAGGGAATCCGTCTCTATCCTTATGGGAGTGATCACGGGGCATAAAACTCTGCGGTACAATTTGAAAAAAATACGATCACAGAAGAAGAGCTTTGTGAGGGCTGTGGCGACGCGGAGGTCAATAAAAATACAACCCACTTCTTATACCACTGCCAAGTCGCTAACATCAAAGAAACAAATTCCTCGGTAGACACTTCTTCCAGGACATCGAGGAACTGCAAGCGACATCTTCCACTTTTTCAAATCCACATGATGGTTTATATTACCAGAGCAGTAAGTAACACACCCATATGTTTGTATGTTTCTATATAATACCCTTAACAGGTTACTCTCCACGAGATGGACTGAGGGCAATGAAAAGGAGGACTCTCTAGCAAAGCAAGACTCTCAGAGTTCTCTGATCCGGAACCATTAGCTGCAATTGGCAGAGGAATGGTGAAGCACCTGATTAACAACTGGGCCGCGGCGGAACAATAGAGAAGGCAAGCTAAAATGACTATTAAAATGCCGACTGGCAGCACTCATAGGGAAGTTCTTACACTGCGTCTGTGCTTACTGGAATCCAGCTGTCAACCCGAAAGCGGAGAAGTAGTCACAAGTAGTGCAAGTCCTGAGCTCCAAGGCACAAGAGTACTATAACGAACTCGAAAAAATTGCAGGACGATTGATTAATCAGTTTATACTGTCCGCAGTCAGAAATGATGGACAGTTTTACATGCTAATTAACGAGTGTCAGAAAATGTTCAGATTTCAACAAGGATTTATAGAGAAAAAGCATGTATAGAACTTTTGTATACATATGTACGCACCGTGGAATTTTCTCGCTTCTCAATTTTATGTGTAGATCCTTACAACACACATTGAGTCGTATCAATTTAAGGAAAAAAAAAAATAAAATAAAAAAAATACCCACAATCCCCTTTAACATCTTTTAATTTAAATTCCTCGGCAATCCCAAAACAATCCTTCAGCAAAATATCCAATCCTCTCTGACGTACCCGTACCACCTCAATTTTTTTCTTGTTTGCCTTTAAAACGTACGAGAGAAGGATTTCATAGCAATTTTTCATAAATATTTCTTCTATGCCAGCGTCAGCTACGAGTACGGATATACGCATCCCTTATATACAATACTTGCTACCCATCCTTATCATATCGTCAATCATAAAAGCCATAAAAATTGTATTCCAATGAATCAATTGAGAGGGAAAATTCAAGGACTTAATATGGTAATTTCTCTTCATCCTTTATTTCCCGTTCGTTGTTGCTACCCTCCTCGTCCTTTCGCCCCCTGACTTCACAGTCTTACTTATCAAAGAGACTGAATAATTTTCCATAAAATCAATCCAAATTTATTTACATAGGAAAATGGCTTTGTTTTTTTCGTTTTTCCTTCATTTGATTTAAATATTAAATTCAATTTTTCTCCATTGCTCGCACCTCCCTTGTTGGGTGTTGGGGATGAGGAGGCCAGTCATAGGGATATGTCTGATATTCTAAGAAGCCTTAATCTGGACCATATGGACGTGCACAGTCGAATTTTTCAACGGCTACTACCGCCGTCATTCCATTCTGTGTGAAAAACTTTTTAAACTTTAAATAGTTTTGGCCCGTTCCGTTTTCATCGCTTCGAAAAAGAAAATGGAAAAATGGCAAAAGACATTTTCGTCTTCTGTTCGACTTTTTTTTTTTTTGGTTTCTTTTCTTTTTGTTGTTTTGAAAATTCGGGTCACAATCCAACGCGGAGGCTGGAAAAAGACCACCACGGCTACAAGGACGAACGATGAAAAGTTTAAGTGCAGAATCCGAAATGCTATACAAGTTGGCATTTTTTAAATAATTTATTCCACGATTTCGTGTAATGGCACTCGCTGTGTTTCTGTTTTATATTCGGTTTCTCCTGCTGCTGCTGGTGGTGTTTGAAATTGCCTGGAAGAATTTATATCAGCCTATACGAGGATATAATGTATCCCTGAGGACGGCCTCAGGGTATGAGTGTATGTGTGGGAATGAAGTGGGAAAAAAGCGAGAAAATTTCCATATGGAGAGGAGTTTTTAGAAAGAAATGTAAAGCTGAGCTGGCGGCTTTCTGAGGCAAGTCTTTTACCGAAGGATGTTAATATTAATGTTGAATTTTGTGCAAATAAAGGAGATTCGTTACGGGTTCTCATTCTTGTAATCCTGAATGTGGCATTTAGGTTTTTTTTTATTTGTTTCTTTTTTGTTCTTCATCTTTGAAGATATCTCAGGGTAGTTGGAGGAAGCAATCTGAGATGTTTAAGTTTAACCACTTCAGTGATGAGAATTATTGCGGTGTTATTTATACGTTTAATGTGAACTTAAGAGGGTGTAGAGCAGGGATTGCTTATTTAACACCAATCCAATTTCCCCCCTCATTCTGCAAAATAATAAACTTTTTGTCATATTACCCGCATTCTTTCGATATTCAAAACTATTTCATTACACTCAATCTGGACGCAGGCTGGTTAAGGTTTTAAGAAAGGCCAAACCAACTTTTGGCTTTTATACCAATAATTGGTAGAGATGGCTACTTCCCCTAATTCTCGTTGAAACGTTAAGAGAGACTGGTCGAGATACGCATGCACTTTCTATCTGAGATGCAGCAGAGATGCAGATACCAAGGCAAAAACAAACTTGCAAGACTATGCTCCAAAACTTGGTTGCTATTGTTGAATACACGCTTGAGAGGGAAGAATACGCTCTGGTCATCTCCATCTTCAATTGACAATGTGACCTTTGACTGCATGTGTGGCTTTACTACACAACACGGGGTAGATGAGACATGGGAATTGTGGATTAGGGCAAAGCTGATGAACAGAACTTTGGTTGTAGTCGCGGATTGTGGCGGCTATGTTATGGCGGATGTAAGCAGAGGCCGCCCGCAAAGTGGGGTTCTGTCTCCACTGCTATGGTTGACTCTCTGTTGCGTGCTCTCAATAGTTCAAATGTCTTCGCTTAGTTATACGTGGATTATGTTTTCATACACTCTACCAGGTCATGAATAGATACAATCTATGCTTACGCGCAGGCAGCTCTAGATATGGTCGATGAATGGTGCACTAGGAGTGAGCTTTTGGACAACCCCCTAAAAACTAAGCTTGTTCTCTTTACGAAAAGGAGGAATTTCACCAGTCTCACTCAGACAAAACTGAAGGGCGTCACTATCCAGGCTCCAGATTACGCTGCATATCGACGAGTGATCCTAGACAGGAAACTTGACAGGCAAAGCATATCAAGTCGTAGGAGTTCAATGCGCTTTCAGTCTTCTGGCAGTGTAACGGTGCTTTTCGCACATCGAGCTTAGGTTAGGTTAGGTCAGGTTGAAGTGGCTGCCAGCTAGGAGTCGCCAGCACACTTAGACCAATGGTAGGTCTATTGTGATACCACGTGGATCATGGGAGAAAGTTTCCCTGCACCTACTCGTTTAAAACCAATTAGAGCTTCTTATGAAGCGTAGGAGGCTCATCATCAGCCTTACAATTCCCTGGAATGTCTCTATGCCTCGGCACCCAACAGAGGTGTATATTGAACTGCTCAGCCATCTCCACAAGAGACGAACGGCAGTCTAGAGCTGCTAAAGAGTTTAAAGAGGTCGATTCCAGGGATTTGATTGCTGCCTGTCTGTCTGAAAAGATGCGGATATCTCTAGCAGATATCACGTATTTCTTAAGCCAAGATAGGGCTTCTTTGATCGCCATTATTTCCGCCTGGAACACGCTACAATGATTTGGAAGAGGGAAGGAGAGCTTAAGGTTAAGTCTATCAGAGAAAACACCTGCACCAACTCCGTCTTTGGCTTTTGACCCGTCAGTGTAAAAGTGAATTGATTCATCTTCTAAAAATGCATCGCCCTCCCAGAGTGATCTGGAAGGGATGGTGACCAGGAAGTTCTTCTCAAAATTTAGACGTGGAATGGTGTAGTCCAGAACAATTTCTCCAGATCTCTACGGCTGTGATAAAAGCTTGTCTAGCTTGTGCGGCAGTTGCTTGGCTAATGGGGCTCTCGTGTAAGTGTGTGACTGCCTTCTGCACTAAACTTCAAGGATCGGTCTGTCTCAACTGCATGACAGTGCAGTCCGTGTATGACTGGCTCTGCTCAAGATGTTCTGCTTGTTTTATACTTATATCATTCGCTGTTCTACTAAAGTAACCTACCGTCTTAGACGAGATGGATTTTACTATCATCCGCCTTGGAGTTTTGATGATCTTACGCGATGCTTATCCGTAGACCCTGCTTCCATAATTATGCCGTCTGATGCAATGACACCGGAGTGTCGGCTGTCGTCCAAATTAAGATTCGACTTTCCATGCGTTCAGGACTTCAGCCAGAATCTGAGCCTTGACTGGGCTGTAGTCGAACTATCACGGGTGGCTCTAATCCTGGTCAAGGGTCTGGCGCAGGTTCCTTCGCTTGGACCAACAATATCACGATTAATAAATAAATAAAGTCCACCACGTTTCTCCATTTCACTTTCGCCAATTGTGCTCTGTTTTAAAATTGAAAAGGATCCGTATCTTCCTCGCCATCCTTGAAATTTCGACATCTAACATGAAAATTCCTTCAAAAACCCCGAAAAGGCACATTTCCTTAAACTAACTCAGTTACGGGCAACAACTTAATCCGAAAACCGAGTGGAAAAAAAAATTATAAATCTGATTTAACAAATACAATTTTTCATCTTCTAATTTAAAAGGTTTTCTCTTAACGTCGGATGTTCGTGATAGAATAAGGGGTGAACGTTAAAACAAGTCCTTCGAGGAAAATCTAATGAAATGATTATCCCTCGTTTTTTTTTTCTGTGTTTTTCTCCCATTTCATTCATCTGTCCATAGCAGATTCACTTTGCCGCTCTTCTTGGGGTCCGCTTTATGAGTCTCAGTTCTTAGCTTTGCTCTTTTGGGTTAATTTTGAGAAATGACTTTGATTCTCCTGATTTATTATCGTAATTTAACATGAATTAATGTTGTAATTAATCTGTTCGTATTCTTATATCCTTTCTTTCCTTTGGCGTACAGTTCGCCTTTGTCGATTCAGTTTTCTCAATTTAAGTTCTACTTAAGATGTTCAGGTGTATTAAGGGGTATCATCCCTTATAGGTCGGTTCGTTAGGTAAGGATAGAAGTTGAATCATTCTCAAATTGAAAAATATAAATAGAAATTGACCAAAGTTAAATTGGTAAAGGATAGAAGCAGGAAGGGAATGGTTTGATTTGCTAAAATTTGAAATAGGTGAAAAATTAGTTCTAAAGTCAGTGTAATGATGCTTGAGAAGATCAGTCATTCGCAGAGGTGAAGCACAACAAGACTGCTGAGAGAAGGATATTTGTAAGGGAAATCATTTAGTAAAATGAATAATAATTGTGATGATTATCTTATGGCGTTCTTGTCTTTTGAACACAGAATTTCAAAGGGTAAGCAATACTGTTATGGAGATGAAAACGTATTTAGAAGAAGACGCTACAACCGGCGTCCCGTCCTGGCCTTCCCGAAAATGTCTCTCTCCCGGTCCCGATTTTGACCAGATGCCATCTAGTTGCATATTCTCATCTTCGCTCAGTCATACGCGGATTATGTTCTCAAACCAGGCCATGAATAGAGACAATCTATGCTAACGCGTAGGCAACTCTGGAGCTTTTGGACAACCCCCTAAAAACTATGCTTGTTCTCTGTACGAAAAGAAGGAATTTCACCAGTCTCACTCAGACAACACTAAAGAGCGTCACTATCTAAGCCCCAGATTAAGCTACATATCTACGAGTGCTCCCAGATAGGAAACTTGATACGTAAAGCATATCAAGTCGTAGGAGTTGTGTAGTTTGCCGTCCCTTATCTCTGCTCGTTCTTCCGCATAACCTAAACAATCTCAAGGTTATGCAGATG
Source organism: Blera fallax (assembly GCA_946965025.1). Classification (NCBI taxonomy): domain Eukaryota; kingdom Metazoa; phylum Arthropoda; class Insecta; order Diptera; family Syrphidae; genus Blera; species Blera fallax. The sequence continues at coordinate 13,872,501 of OX337246.1, read as the reverse complement.
ACTTAATCATAATACTAAGGGACAAAGCAGAATCTAACATTGCTGGACAAATGCAAAGTGCCCTACACAAAATACAAGTTCCAATCGGTAGGACTTATAGTCAACCCCAACAGTCATCACACCACTAAACTTTGACGACAATTGTGAAATCGTAGTAGAAGAGCTTGGGAATCTGGAGAAGTTTTAAATGAGTCTGCGATAGAAGTGAACTTAAATGAGTCCAACACAGCGTTTGGTACATATGCGGGAGTCTTTTCCACCGCGCCGGATATTTGCATCTGTAGTATATTTCACCTAGAATTCACAGTAGTTCAAGAAGCCACGGTCTGGCTTTCAATTAACAGAGTAGATTTTAATGCTTAAAAGACACTGAAGCAGCGATAAAAGCCCTGGAATCGCCAATAGTGAGACCCAATCTGGTTAAGCAATCACTTAAGCAAGCACTGTCAGATGCGACGTATCCCTGTGTTGGGTTTCAGGCCACAGAGACGTTCTGGGCAATTGCAAAGCAGACAAACTAGGAGTATGCAGAGCGTGACTTCCCTGATAATCCTCTCCATTATCAGAGAGAACCGCAAGCCCCTATGAAATTGGTAGGGCTCCACAAAAATAATTCAACCATTAGAATGGCAAAGAGTAGATGGAATAACATCAGTACGAGTGTCCTGTCTAAGCAAATATGGTCAAACCTGGACTGTAAGAAAACTAGAAGACTTTTCGCCGTTAGAAGGAAAATCTAACAAATATAGTAGGAACCCTCACTGGGCATTGTTTTAAAGACAGGCATGCCATGAGGCTGATTGCTCCTTTCACGATTTCTCTAGCAGTTGTAGAGACGAAGAAGCGAAAAAGAACTATGACCCACCTTCTGTGCACTTGTACTGCCCTATCAAGGTCAGGAAAGTAGGAAAACCCTTGGTGAATACTTCTTTGAGGATTCTAGTTATCTAGCCGGACTCGACTTAAATAAGATCAAAGATGTTGTCTCTAGGTCAAATTGCTTTATTACCTGTGCGGCGAATTACCTTACGCCATGGAATAATACTGATTACCCAGTCTTTTGTCCCATATGGGAATTTGCACGCCTATAATCCAGTTCTCTCTTAAGTGGTATCGCAATGAACCTCCTGCTAGTCTAAGTGCATATCTCCCTGAGCGGGGACAATAACACAACCCAACCCAACCCAACTCAACCAACAACGCGTTTATTTTAAGCATATTGTCGTCCTTTAACGTGTATTTATTCACCACAAAATGCGTTTTTAGATACATGATTACTCATACATTTGTACATAAACTATTAAAGCGGAATGTATTTCCTTTAAAGTCGAATAGGACTACATTTTGAAAGTTTCGAAGAAGACTGTCAGACATAATACCCAAAAGCAAATATCATCCGTTCGCCCCAAAAAATCCATTTAACCTTTAAAAGTCTTGCCTTAGTAACCACGTCCCTTTGGTTCATTAGTTTTCTTAACATTTCCAAGGTGTCAACAATAATAAACGATCCCACCTCACTAGCACTGAACTGATTAACCATGACAATAGACATAGGGCTTTGCGTCTTCGAATATCCCCCAAAGGATATTTCCGTCAGTCGTCTTAGGCACCCCACACACTCACCCAAAATAAGAAAAGTTCGGCCGAAAGTAAAATCCCATTTTGAATGCCCAAAGGGATAAGTCAAGGGAATAGTTAGTCCGTCGCAAAAGGATAAAACTCCACTGTCGCTGAAATTATGAAAAATGTACACTGGCGTATAAATTATTGAAACCAGTTAGGTTGGAATAGTATATCCCTTCCTCGCCTGTGGCTATAATTTGCCAGAGCTTTGGGAATTTTTTTTCTTTTTTTTCTCCCTTGTATGTGTAGGAGTTAAGTATTTGTAAGAATTAAATGGTACAAAAGCTACGAATAACAAAAGGAACGAATGTTTGTCCAGTGTGTACCGACAAACTTGTGTAAAAAGGATTTTTCCTAATAATGAATTTTTTCCTTTTTTTTTTTTCTTTTTCCTTTTTGGTCTTTCCTTCTATCGCTGTGTAATTTTTCTACCGTAAATTATCCTCCTCTTCGGTGTACCTGCTGATGAAGTTTATAATTAAAATCAACGAATAAAAACTCAACGGTAACGTATTGCAGTTTTTCTTTGTACCGAATGTAGGTGAGAGAGCGAATGAAGGACAAAAGGGATTTTAACTGAATCACGTTTTTAGGTGCTGATGTTTTATTCCGTTAGAAGGAGTTATTTGTGCAGTTTTTAATGGGCTTAATGGATAATTTGTAGGTGTGTGTGTACTATTGTGCTATGGATGTCGTTTATAAGACGTGTTTCCCGGAGAGCAAATGGATGAATGGGATTTTTTCCTGACAGTTGTATTATTTTTGAAACAGATTTATGGCCCACTGTTTTGTGGTTGAGCTAAAAAGTTGCTTTTTTCGGTATATGTAGGTAAAATGAAGTAAACATTGTAATAAAAAATGCTATATAAAGGTCGTCCTTGTAATTACTTAGCACAACGCTTTTACTGACGCATTGGCATTCGACATGGAAGAAGAACAAGTCAACTTTGACGCTGGTTAGCAATCAAGCATTAAGTCTAATAGTTATACGAGTACAGACTTAGCGAAAGGTACTAGATATGGGTTCTGCAACCTGTTGTTAGTCCTTTGCCTCGTTCAAATCAGGAGGCAATGGAACCTAAAAATGCAAACAGGTGGATGATGGCCGAAAAACAATGGGATAATGAGGACCTTATACATCATTTATCCTACACTTTTAGTCTTATGGATATGACTTCAGACGCAATGGAACCAGAAGTCTTGCGACGATACCTGGAAAGGAAAGTTATGAAAGGATTATAGAACTTACTGGCAAATCCACTTCGACATTACATACATTAGAGACTTTAAATTAGGTTATCAGGAAGCCATTCGATAATAGCATGAGAGGCGTTGCTACTAAGAAAATAGGCTCGTTGCAATCGAAAACAAAAAATCTACGACGACGAAAAAGGTAAACGTGAGGGAACCTTGGCTCAAGTACATATATCCCTTTCACCAGTCAGCCTGTCATAAGGTTTTTTTCTATCAAGAATAAACAAAAGGTTTATGATGCATCGTGTAGATAGTACAATTCTAAAATTGTGTCCTCTTGATGCTTACAGAGCGGTTATGTTACGGATATGGCGCTTTATTAAAATCCTTTGGACCATTCTTGGAAGACGACAAAATTAGGCTGCACTTCTTGTTCGGCAAATATGAATCTGTCTCTCAACCGGACACTTATGCAAACCTAATGGCGTTCTTACCATATTATACGGAAAAGGTGGAGAGATGGAAGAATCTGCGTTTATATGTAGTGATAGTCAGACTATGCCTTCAGCCTTGGAAAATCCTTTGAATATGTATGTATGTACTTACAAAATTGTTTGAAAATTCACAAAATCTCTGAGTTGGATCAAAAAATTGAACCCTTCATTCTTGTCTGGGTCCCGAGAAACACGGAGATCATGGAGAATTAAATCTCCGGTGAAATTGCTAGACAAGGCTTAAAAACAAATTTCTCAGGATGAGAAAACGTGCTGGGAAACGCATTATGTCCTCAATTAAGACTTCTATTTATGGTGGGATATCATACGAACACAATTGTGTATCTTCAGGATAAAGACAAACCAAACTAATGCTTTCAGATGTCTGTAAAAAATCCGAGGCATTCTTCCTTTTTTAATACTGAAAAGGCTGCAGACAATTTATATCAACCCTAGGACAATAGGACAAGTGATACTGCAATCTGCGAAGCTAGTAGAGAGAGATATGACTCTTCTTCGGCCTGTGTTCGTAATTGGTAAAATATAATTGGCGCCTCATCGCTGAAGTGCTTTTAAGGAAAAGAAGGGTTTGCTTCCTGCTTATACACTGTACCAGTTGCGTTGAGTTCCCCAGTGGAGTTTCCCTACTCCGGCAAAAGAGTGAAAATCATCAGTGACCAATAAACATTGCCCACCAATTAAAAAACGGGAAATTCATTGCATGAAATACTTCAAAGGACACTTTAACTAAGCCCTTGTAATAACCACTCTCAAATGGATAATTTTTCAAAAAACCTTTGAAGGACTAGATCATAATGAAGGAGAATTGGAATAATCTCGTCGCATTTTTTCAAATTACACATCACTCGCGGGTATAAACAGATAGGCTTCAACCGTATCATGGAGGCTATAAAAAAGTCCAAATAGGATATAAAAATTCACATCACGTCCATCAGTGCACCATACTATTGAATATGGATGAGATATGCTTTAAGTCCCAATTATTCACCAGAGTCCCCATTCGTTGAGGTACACTCAAATATATTCGCAAATAAAAATGAAATTAGAGGACGGCCCCCTTTTTATTCAAATGACTTCAAAATAGGATTTTTGCCGCAATAAAAATCCACTCACACTTTAAACATTGATGGAATTCGTGTCACATAAAAAACATCATCCTCCATCACACCACACAGCCACCACACACACACACACACGCTCAACAGGAAGCAGTCAGCTAACGCGCGCACCTGTAAATTTCGAGACCATTAAATAAAAACTACCCAAGCATTAAACCCTATTACCAAGTGTCCGTTCCCAAGCAGAAGAACATAAAACGCATCAAAATGGGGGTGAATAACAATTTTCTTCACCCCATTACATCTAACGAAAGGATTATCCCATTTTCTCTGAGAAAACATACCTCCTTCACCGTAACCGTCGCGCCATAAATGCGTGAATGTCCTCAATTCACAAAGTTTGGCTACAGATAAAAGCATGCATATTTCATCATCCTTACGGTTATTATATGCTCTCTCTCGTTCAGCCTCATTCCATTCTCTTGAAAAAAAGGACATCAGCTCAGCACTAAACTAATACCGAAGAGAGGTGATGGAAAAATATACAAAAAAAAAAAAAATATAAGAAACACAAGGAAAGCACTCATGCCATTAACCAACAACGAACAACACCTTGTCCATTATATTAAGCCGAGAGGAAGACACAGCACACACAAACAAACTTTCAAGCATAAAGAGCGGGATGAATCTGAGGCTCCCTGAAGCATTCACCTTATTTTCATAAGCAACCACCTTGCCCCTTAGTCTCCCCTGCAGCATCTCTTTAGCCCAGGATCCTTTAATTTTCCTACAAAGGTGTGATCTGTGTTGAGAATGAATACGGCACGACATTCACACACATACACACACACACGCGCGTATAACACATACAAATAAAATGGCAATGTTTATGCACGCAGTCGTATGAAGAATTTAGGTTATGTCATCAGACCATTTCAGGTGGATGGATGTTATCCTGTTTTATTTGTTTTGTACGTGTTTGATAATAAGTGTTGCACGACCTGAATAAATATCCCGACCACTTTCTTTTTCGCACGGCACGTAGTAAAAATAACAAATATTATACAGCCAACCGGGCTCTCTGCGGCGCGCGGCGGCCATATGTATTTCTATGTGTTGTATGGGCACAGGACAATAATAATATCCTGGCTCGTTTCTTAGCCTTCTTCATCGGCACTAGCACTATGCGCACATAACCGTTGTTGTACGTATGTATTTACATTTTATTTTATATTCAGTTATTTTCTTTTTCTTCTGACGTTGTCCCCCTTTGTTTCGTCCTTTTTTTTATGGGGGTGGGAGATGGTGGGAGTTTTTTTTCTACACACATCACACGAGGAATACAAAAGGACTAGCACCATTCAATTTGTGCCTATTTCGTATTTGCATAGTTTTGAAATGCCTACATATGAACAAAGGTGTAGGGGGGGGGGGGGGGGGGGGGGGGGAGGCAAAAAAAAGATATACGGAGAATCCATAGAGCCATTTTCCATCTTTCATTTTTTTTCTCTACTCTCAGAAGGAGGATGGCACAAAAAAAGAAAATAACACAAGGACATGAAGGGAATTTCATCATTCGTCCTTTATTCACACACGCATCCTACCAATCTCCACACACAAGATATAGGGATATATGCTGAGAAAAAAAAAAAAAAAAAACCAACATTGAAACATCAACAATATGACAAAATTGAAGTGAAGGCTTAAGGATTCAAAATTCAATTTTCTCACAAGATGACGGTGCCGGTGGTTCAGATGGTTCCGATGCTGTTGTTGGGACATGTTACGATGATGATGTTATTGGTGTTTGCTGTTATTGTTGTTGTTCTTTGGTTGTTTTTACTGCCTTTTATTTTTGCGAACCGGCAGAAATCGCGAAATTGCCAATTGAGAAATGCCGGAACGAATGTTATATCCTCCCCCCAACGAACGTATATTGTGTATTTGTGTGCATGTTGAAATTATGAATTTCGTGTGCGGAAGGATATGTGAGGATATATCTCGCTCTCTTTTTTCATGGCGTAAATTTGTGCAAATACAATTCGAATTTAATTTAACATCTATCAGAGCAAACACAGATAGATACGGATAAATGTGGTGATGAAGAAGTGAGAGAACCACACGGATTGTTTGGATGGGGGTGGATAAGTTTATTTTAGGAAAATGATTTCTAAGAATTACTTCAGGCACGCACATTATGCAGACAGTTCGAGAGGCGATGGTTGTGGAAAGTTATATTTGACTTTGAAGGATTACAGGGTATTTAAGTAGTTGACTGCAGGGTGAAATGCGAATTTGTGGGGATTATAATTAACAACGCGGAAATTAATTATTTGCTCCTTTATCCTGCAAGAAAGAAAGGGACTGAACGAAGTTTCTTCGAGTATTATCTTATCCATAATTAATAACACAAAATATATGATATGGCTTTATGCCATAGATGTATAGGTAGTTTTATAGCTTTGTATGTACATACATGTGTGCTATATGGCAACATTTTTAATCTGTAGGTTGTCTCTCTTTCCCGCGACAATGCATCTGTTTGAAAGCCTTTTGAGTATCCAAACAGTGATACCTCTCCATGACTATTTTTCTGCTAGCTAATGACGGATAATAATCCCACTTCTGCAGGCATAGCCTAGAGATGTCATCCTTAGAAAGACAAATTTTCGTTAGCTGATACTTGAGGCATCGCGACCTACTTTTTGAATGTTAATACCTTGAAATATTCGTACAACTGAACCATCTTCAAACGGCTATTTTTGGTTTGCCTAGACTCGGCCACATTTCATCAAGGCGTATAGTATCCAGTAGTGGCCATTTTCTGATCATTCTTCCGTCCTGTGTGGCCAACAATTCGCAGCCAAAAAAATTTTTAGACTGACATCCGCTTGAGTGTTGATTTTTAAGTTCCTTGAGTTTCAATACATATTCCAATGCTAATAACAGCTTGATTGCCCTGTGCTATAATTGTATTCTTCCCGATTAGTGGTCCTTTTGTAGGTGATGGAGTGTATAGCAAACGTCTCAGCTTGGTATTCAGTATAACTTTCTTGTCTTCAGACTCATTGCTGCGAGATGAAACGTCACTATAGCAAGCACACACTTTCCTCATCCCAATATTTACAAGGAGTCATGGTGGTCTCCTAATCATGAAACGGTCAACCAAATCGATCACATTGTAATCGACGCACGACATGCGTCCAGTAATCTGGATGTTCAGACTTTTCGAGCAGCCCCCATCGACTCGGACCACTACTTTGCTGCAGCCAAGGTACAAATGCGCATATTCTCAGCACTACAACAAAGAAGAATTGCTGTGAGAATCTTGTGATGTACTTGTATCTCAAAATCTCTCTACGACTACTATGCCGCCAGCATCAAGTACCGAAGGCCCATGGTAACGCTGTCAACATGCCATCAGAAACGCCACAACTGATGTACTAGTTCTTATCCGTCGAGCACCAAGAAAACAAACCCCTGGTCTGATGAAGATTACCGGCAAGTACATGCAACTAAGCAAGGCTCATAAGGCGCTGCAAAGAAGGACGATGGCTGCTCGTGAGCTCTATGAGCAAAAGATATGCGAAGAACATCGACTTCTCCAAAAGAAGACAAATGAGCACGAGAAGCACGTGATCGGCGATATTGAGACACAACACTCCAGGAATAATGAACCAAAGTTGTACCAAAAGGTAAAAATAACGTGTCAAACCAACAAGACCCGAACAGAAACCTGCAGACATGACAAAGGTAACCTTCGGTGCTGAGAATATGGCAAAACGTTTTCTGCAGACCGTATTAAGGCGACGAAGACCAACATACCGCTGTCAGGCAGAATGAACCATAGATGGTGATAGCCAAGAATTCCATCCACTTGACCAAAACGAAGCGAGGGCAGCAATATTTAAGTTTACGTCCAACAAAGCTGCTGGATTTGATACCCCACCCCCAAGCTGTTCAAAACACCTGGAAATGACTTGGTAGACAGCACACATCAACTCATTTCCAAGATTAAGTCAGATGAGTGCGTGCCTGATGAATAGAATATCAGCATCCTTTAGTCGATGCACAAGAAAGTATCAGAAGTATCAGTCACCTAAACATCGCGTACAAGATCTGGCCACATTGTGCGAACGCCTGATGCCTGGTCCCTGTCAGTGTAGTTTCAGTTCAAGAAAGTCCATAGTCGATCAAATCTTCACACTTCGCCAAATCATGGAAAAAACCCATGATAGCCACGAATTCAAGGCCGGGTAGGGCAGCATTTATAAAGACGAGCCATACAGAGTCATGCCGTCTTTTAGCGTCCATGCCAAACTCATCCCTATGAGCAAGATGACGATAGAGAATGCACACTGCTTCATCAAATTCGGTAATCAGCTCACGGAGACCTTTGATGTCAAAAAAGGATTTAAACACGGCAATGCGCTATCGTGCGTGCGATTTCTTAGTCCGTCGAAAGTCTTAACTAGTCTAAAGTTCGTCCAATTAATCGCATACGCTGCCAGTATTCACATAATTGGCAAAACACAGCGTGTTGTCAGTGGTGCTTACATGAGTAATAAGAAGGAAGCGGCAAAGAGGGCTTTTACGTTCAACAAGGACAAGGCTAAGTATATGCTGTGAACAAAACCAAAGAGAGTTAGGGACTAGGGACTTTGGGCTAAGTAAGCAATTGAATAGTAAAGCCTCTTCCCGAACAACTTACATAAGTGACCCTTTATAAGGCCGTATTCATCGCAGTCCTGCTCTATGGCGTAGAGTCAAAATTGGTTGAGGTTGATCTTGGCTGTTTCGAGAAAGAAATTCTTTAAGTGATTTTCGGTCCTGTCTGCATATATGGTAAGTGGAAGAGGTGTTACAAATACGGACTGTACAGCGACGTTGACTTAACTAGAGTAAAGGTCCAACGAGTAAAGTGGCTGGGTCATGTAGAGTGTATAGACACCAATGCTCTGACCCGAAATGTCTTCAAATACACCCCAGTAGGCGAAAACCGCGACTAAGGTGACGCACGCAAAAAGAAGGTAGCCTCAGCACACTTTGCTTGCGAAACTAGAGGCAGCTAGCTAAAGATCAAGCTGAGTGGAAACGCTTGTTGATTGAGGCCAGGTCCACACCGGCCTCTAACGCCACCTTAGATCAGTAAATAAATAAATTACTGACTATAATATTGTAGAAGCTGCAAGGATAACCTACTCTGCACTGGCTCCTAAAGAAATTTTACTCCTGTCAGTTCTTTTCAGAGCTAAATCAGCTCCTGAGATCCTGAAATTTTTCGATACTAATACTAATGTCCCCAAGGTTTGCTATATAACTGTCTGTCCAAAGTACTCTATATGTGAACTAAGTGAGTCATTCGAATCTAACCCGGAGGGACAACGCTGTAGAGGAAGAGCTCGGCTAAGGTGGCGCGCACAAGTAGAAGGGACCTCAGCCAACTTGGAGCGCGCAACTAGAGGCAGTTAGCTAAAGACCGGGCTAACTGGAGAGGCTGGTTGGTTGAGGCCTTGGTTCGACCCGAATTGTAGCGCCACCTAAGTAGGTAAGTGAGTCATTGAGGGCACCCATACGCCTACAACAAAAAAACACAAAAATTCTTTCACCCAAGCTATAACGTAATCACCTTAAACGTAGTCTAATTTTCATTCTATTTCCATAACACCCCATAATAATAATAATAATAATAAAAAGAAACAAAAAAAAAAAAAAAAAAAACAAGCAGTAGCTCTACCTCGTAAAGTAATTTAACGATGCCATTCATAACCTTTCTACAGATTCTTCATAAACAAAAATATTAAACTTCACGGCCAACAAACGACATTTATCATAAACTCTCTACGCGCATTAGATACATAAAGCAATGGGCAAAAAGAATAAAAGTAAGCATGGATGCCCCAAAAGTTAAAAATCTCCAATAAATTTCAACCCAAATGGTCTGAATAAGCAAATTAATGTGTAATAAAGTCCTGGCCCACGGTGCGTATACGTAACGTTTTTTTTCCCCCCTATCCATCCTGTCCTACTCATTTTCCTGGTGAATTTCTATTCGGTTTGTCTTGACTTGTTTTGCGGAGGAAATTTATGTTCGATATATAAGATTTCATATCTTTAAAGAACACAGCAAAAACAAGAAGAATATGAATTATATGCTCTGTAGGTGTGTATCTGGGTATCTAATGATTGTCTCGCAACAAATCATTTTCCATTTTCCATAGTCGGTTGTATCTGTGTGGGGTACGCGCTCCTTCCGGAAGTATTCCATTATGTTTCATGTATTTTTTGTTTGTTCCAACTTCAGGTACCTAGAAGAGGCTATATCCCAGGGTCCTTAAATGAAGAGACAGAGAAGGTATATATGTTCATATTACGTCTCGACGGCCGGAGCGGCATGGCGTTCGGGAGGAAGTTATAGGGTCTTCGAAAATTATATTACATAAACACTGCTTGACTACGAAGCGTTTTAATAAAGGGAAATTTATGAATAGCATCGTCGCTGTATCTAACGGTGACACTACACATTCTCGAACAAAACATCCAACATCCAACCCGGCTGCTACCTGTGAGAAAACCTACCCCAAAGGCGGCACCATGGTGAATAACAGCATCGTCGTATAATGGGAATAACAAAAGGGGGGTACCAGGAACTACTTGGGAGTTGTGTTTTATTACCTTTAGCTGCACACCGCCCGTGTTGTCGCCATCAGATGGTGGGAAAACGGTCCTGCTGTTGCGTGCAATATAACCTGACAACGTCCCAGTGGCACATATACATCTATCACATAGAAACTCCTAGTGCTCCTTGTGCAAACCCTTGCCTATAGACGTCGACAGTATACACTTGTATGCTTTACGACGCGCGACAGGCACACTACGTCGCATCTCAATTCACGACGGACATACTCGTACACCAGTGTGTGAAGTCACAAGAAATTGGTTAATAATAAAGTAACTCACAGGTGAGTGATGTATGCCTGACAAGAGGCAGTGACATATCAGAAGCCCAAAGATTAATTATCTGTAGTCACAGGCACGTGTACTAGTCTCTAATACTCGTATGTATGTCCTTAGATTTAGTTTAAATGTTCTCGACTACGACGAAACCTCAGGATGTGACCTAGATTTCCCATATTTATGACCATTGTGAGAGCGCGCGAAAACTTTCTATGTAGTTCACACTCAGTATCCTTGGATTGTCCATTAAATGACGTCAATGGAGTTAGTTGCTGCTGTTGCCGGAGAACCGAAAAAAAAAAACACACACTGAACGGCTAAATAAAATACTACAACATTCTGAATTCTGGGTGGAAAAGATTAATGGGATGCTTCAAGATGTGTTGCAACAATTTTTTTTTTGAACAAGAAGAAGCAGACAAGAGGACGATATGATGATGGTGTGCCTTCCCTGGCAATGAAGTGAAACTTATTATGCAGTCTTTTCTGTGCTATGGCGTAATGCGGAAGTTTAGATGAAAAGAATGGCGCTTAGGGATTTGCTGCTGATGACTGTAGGTGGAGCAAGGAAGTAGGTCAAATTTATTTCTAATTTATGCACGAGGTAGATTTATTTTGTAGTTTAATGCTCAAAGTTTTCAAGGGAAACTTTGTTATTCGAATGACGGATTTTAGAGTATTACCGGACTTACCAGGGACTTAGAGGAGAAAAAGGCCAATTGGGTCATTGTCAGTAAGTGGTAATTTGTATGAATTGCTTGTTTTACTTGGCAATATACCTCGGAAGGTTTTCAGATAAGATTAGGATATATGAGGGTGTTTTTAGATGACGACAATTAGAAGAAACTGTTAAGCCTAGCACTTCCTTTTTTTTGGTCAGTATCAAAGAAGGATAAGGGCAATGTAAACAAATTTAAAAAAAAAAACAGTTTAATGCACATTATCTTCCTTTGGCTGAAGCAATTATTATTTTCATGTCGAACTCTGTCTTGACTTTTGAAGAGCTGAATACCGAAAATTCTCTGATAAAAGTTTTGAGGTTTTCTTATCTAAGAGTTGCCAAAGGTTGCATCTTCTTAATTGAGTATACCTCCACACCTTTTGAATTAAATTAAAGTTGAATAATTTATCATCATACCAAACGGCATGGAGGACTCGCATTTTTCTCATCTACATGAGGCGCACTTAAATAAATTTAGGAAAGTCTGAAAGCTTTTTTTTTCAAAAATAGAGAAGAAAAAAACAGTTAAGAAAACCAAAACCAGCTAAGGTACAAAGAACTGAAGAAGAACCCTTGGGTGACTATGCACCTCATCGCGGTGCAGAGGCCTGGTAAAGCTCAATGGCTCTCGAGAGTTACTTCCCAGATAAGACTCTCTTTTCTAACTCCCTCCTTTCTCATTCTCTTTTTTTCCAAATTCCTATTCTAAACCCTCCCTTTCCCCTCGGGTGAGCTGGATCAAGGCGTTACAGGATCAACTAGTTGGGCGTCCATTTCAAAAATAGCTCAGCCTCGAACGGGGTACTCGGATACCTGGCGACCTCCAGATTAGCCAGCATTATCTCTGCACAGAATGTACTTCCTTTCTCCGCTATTCGCAGGAACTCAATATGAAGCCTAATACAAATAAAAACAAAACTTTTTAGAGTCCGGAGTTCTCAATAAATCGGCTAAAAGTACTGCATCTGTGCCCACTTCTAAAACAGCTCCTGAAATGCTAAAATCCAACACTTTGGACACCAAAATCCACGTGAAGCTCCCTTCCACCCTGTTCTTTTTGGATTGCTATAAGCTGATACGCCGAACTCCTTTAAGCTCGCGGAATTTCAGCAATTCTAGGCAAAATTACCATGAGCACCGTACAGCCTCTAGAGTTCTAGAGCATTACGGCAGCGCTCTACAGGATGAAACCTCCCTGCAGAAGAATGATTAGTTTGCCTGGCCTATACAAATTGTCGCAAAATCCTCTACAGAACTTAAAAAAATGAATGAATTGCAGCAGTTCCTTGTCATCTGTGAGGCCAGCGATGTACTAAAAGGCAGTCTAGTGCTAGCGGTCATCGACAAAAGCGTCGGTGACTTCTGAGATTTGGAAGAAAGTTACTTACTTTCTCAATCGGAACCACCCTGGTGGTAAGCCTGGCAATTACCTTCCTCAAACGGAACCACCCTGGTTCCTTTGAAGTGTTTTCTCTTAAAAGCTTAATCTGAGCACCTCTTTTCGCGTCTCAGATCAATGTAGCGTTTTCAAGTTGGAAATCATGGCGATCAAAGAAGCTTTGCCTGTTTTAAATGTAATACAATATCTGTCAAGGACATTAGCATTTTCCCTGACCGCCAAGCAGCAATCAAGATCGCTTTAAACAAACATTTTTCTCTCTCATAGATGACGAAGTAATTCAACATTTGGTCAGGGCGTGTGACCTAAGAAACATTCCGGAAAGATGCAAGGCTGACGAGGTTATTAAAAGGGGTATAAATCCACCTAAATGGCAAGACTTGGATATACTCCTCGTTGCATGTAAACATTTACTTAAGCTGGATGCTTTCAACAGTACCAACAACTGATGGAAAAATAGGTCCACGTGTCATATTCCCAGTACCGGATTAGTTATGCTAAAACGATCACAGATCGTTGTTGTTGTGTCTGAACTCTACCTTCGACAGGTGCTACAGGAACTAAGAGGAGGAAAAAAAAACATCCCTTGCCTCCTATGCAAACGTGTTTTTATTGAATTGAAGTAGGAGACTATCGCCTGGGGTGTCTAGTTTATTTTTCAAGATTTTCACCTTTCGATGCAGGAATTTCTGTTCTTAAATTTCGATTTTAACCATTCAAAAGCAATTTTTCTCTCCCTGTGCGACACATGTTTTTTTAAGTTCTAAATTCTGAAGTACTACAGGAAGTATTTACAAGGAATCATATGGCGCCTGATTTCATATTTCTTAAATCCTTTAAACTCGAATAAACAAGATTCACATTAATCCGTCACCAAATCAATCAAAACCTTAAATCTCACATAATAAAGAAAGAAAAGAAAAAAACTCGTTAGGTGTACAGCAAAATAAATCGCATAACTTGTGAAAGACTTTGTGAATCCAATCCACAGAATCATCCATAAATTCATTTTCCAAATGGCTACATCAATCAAACAATGTTGTTGACGGTATTGTAACTGAAGGTCCTCCCTGTGAATCCAGACAAATCTCAGTGCAAACACAGTCATCAATCTTCACAACGACTATGCTGTTACAAAAGTTATGGTTCCTTCCCCCATTCCAACACTTTCATTCGTCATGTAATGGTTATCAAATCACACTCATAGAGCTGTAAAGAAAAAAAAGAAAAAATAAAAGGATGCTCCACTTCATTTCCCAACGATTTGCTAATGTAATAACGTAATCCTTGGATATTTCCAAATGCTTGACTCCATTTCTCCCCCAAAAAAAAAAATTCGGTTCAATTTAAAAGCAAATTTCGAGCCATTCCAAAAATTTACCAATTGATCTACCGCAAAAGTCAAATGTTGACACAATGTCAAAGAATACCCCGCCCAAACAAAAACAGGATCCACAAAGCATACACACGTAAAAGCCAACTTAAGTGAAGAGGAAACCTTGTCGAAATTTAAAAAAGGACATTCATACACTTTTCCAGTTCGAGTGCTGTAGAATATGCAAAAAGGAACTACAAGTAAAAAAAAAAATCCAAACTAGAAACCGAACTCAAAGAGCTCTTCTGAGTGGGTAAAGAGCACACACACATACCCCAGCTACATAAATACTCGTAGAAAAGGACGAGTGAAAAAAAAAGATATGAAAATAAAGAAAGGTCTCAAAATGTGAGGATTTAATATTTGGAAAGAAGTTTTGTGAATTGAAAACCTCTTTTTGGTTACCCCCTGACACATGTTCTACTCATGATGTGTCTAGTGATGTCACTCTTCAGTCATCTCCGCCGCCGCCGCCATCGCCATCAGCGCACACCCTACCACAGTGTCTGTGTCTTCCCACAAAGGGACACTTTCGTAGAAATGGTGCTTAAGCATTGGAATAAACAACACTTGTGTGCATTCCTCTTACCTGCAGGCAATTGAAATAAAAAAAAAAATATCCCAGTATAGTTCCTTAAAAGAGAGAAATTTTGATTTAACTTGGGGGTACCTACAAACGTTCGGGAGGGGTGAAATAAAAATAAATTGGCTTTTGTTTGTGCAACACAAATTGTGTATTCTCAGACTAGGAATACAATTCCAAGGATTTAAGTGCCTTGACTGCAGGCAATTGTATAGATTGAAAGCGCTTAGTCACCAAGTATATAGAGCTATAGATGCTGTATACCTCTTGAAAAGTTTAAACTTGCAACAATAGAAGGCAATTTCAAAGGAAAAACAGGTGGCATTTCTAACTCAACGTACACATATTGCTGGGATCTTATGAACTTAGAGGAGGGTATTTCCACTTTGATGGACTGGGTTTCGTCCGTCTATATAGTACAATGGAAGATACAGTTTTGAAATAGTCCTTAAACTTGAAATTTCCTTTTGTACGTTACCTAAAATTAGTTAGCTTTAAAGGAGCTTGTACGGGGTGGGCCATCTGTCGTTTTTTTATTTAGATTCAAACCATAGGCACACTTTTCAATGCTTTTCAAAAATTATTCCTTTTTGAGGAAAGTGTACCTTCCGATTATGTATAATAAAGAAGTGCATCCAAATGGTTGTCGAGGCTGACTGAGCAGTGGCTTATCCTGTCGACACAGTTTAGCAATCCAATTTCGCACGTAGTACTCATTTTGAAAATATATTTTTTTAATATTTCACTCGTTGTTAAAGTGACCCATTTTTTCCGATCCTTTTCCGACAGTACATATCTCCTAATATCTGAAGAGAATTAGTGTTGCCAGCGTCAACATAACACGCACTTCAAAAAGAGATAAACAGATTGCTCACCCTTTTCGACGTAAAGTATTTACCATTTTTTAAACCACTGAACGTGTTCACCGGTTACCTGAAAAGATAAAAGAAAAATTAATTACTTGAGTAACACTAGGAATGAAGGTAAGATTAAAGCTCAAAAACGGTTAATTAAAGAATTTTACAAATGAAACCTTGCCTTGACAGTCTGTTTTGGTTGGCGGTTTGTGCGTTGACACATGGGTTGATAGGTACATACTAGCGTTATACTCAAAAACCATTGTTTAATCCTTAACCCAAATTTTTTTTATTATAAAGCAGAGGGAAATCATTACTTTTTATTATCGGTATGCAATTATCCACGAAAATTGTATGGTATCTCAAAATCGTTGTCCAAATAGTGAAGTGACACACATTTTTAAAAATATGTATTCTAACCACTTGGGACTTATAACTTTAAACTCTGTGATGGACTGAAGAAAAATGACATATAAGAGAATTAGAGATTGAATAGCAAGAGAAAGAGGTACAGGTTAAAAGGTTCAAGCTCTGTGTTGACTACTGCAGAATTCGAGGTCGCCAAAATGCTGCAAAATGTCTAGGATTCCTTAAGCGGTGCAAGAAATATTTTACCCTGTCTGATCTGGCCTCAATAAATAAGGCATTCATTCGCCCAAAGATGAAATACCACGTCCACATCTGGTCTGGTGCACCCAAGACTGTTTGGCACATTCTAGATAGGGTCCAAACCCGCGCGATAAAACTTATAGCTGATAGAGACATTGTGAGCTCCATAGACTCACTAGAGCATCGCAGAAATGTCTCTTGTCCTTCCCTATTTTATCGCAAAAAATTCCACAAAAAATGTTCCAACGAATTAGCCACTTGCATTCCTCCCCCTCAAAATTTCACCCGCAATACGCGTCTCGCTTCGAATGCACATCAGTTAACCCTCAAGCCAACATCGGACGTACTGTTAAATACAGGGATTCGTTCATAAGCCGCACGACACGTATGTGGAATGATCTTCCAGGCTCTGTGTTTCCTCGTCGTTACAACCTTCAAGCATTTAAAGCCAACGTGCACTGGTACCTCCTCTATTCCTTTCTGCCCCTCCTTCAAACGCCCGTGCCCTGAGAAATCAGCGTAAGGTTATTCATACACCCTTTGGCGCGTGAATTACAAAAAAAAAAAAAAAAATGGTTCACAGCTGAAAAAGGCAACAAAAAAACAGGTGTTCTGAGGACGCCTTATGTATTATACTACGATAAGGCACATGCACGGGATGCAGTAGATTTCTTCCAAACAGTTGTGGTAGAAATGTGTTGATCACGGATCAGTCTCCATGGCTGCCTCAGGAGACCAGCAAATCAACTTTCATTTACTTTCTTAGAAAGTACTAAAGTTCGAGGTGAACCTAGGTCTCAACCACCCAACCTCTCCAGTTAGTCTGTTTCTTATCTATCTGGCTTCAGTTTCGCAATCTAAGTTGGTTTTGGTCCCCCTCTACCTAGCGCATCACCTTAGGATAGGTCGTCCTCTACTGCGTTGTTCCTCTGGGTAAAATTCGAAGACTACGAAGGCGGGCTGGAATATTAGTATCCATGCGCTCTACATGTCCTAGCAATCTTAAGCGACTGGCGCGCTGTTTTTTTTTATACCATAAAACAGGACTCAGATATAAGGGTCTTGCATCTTCTTATATCTTGATTCTCCTTAGTTGTTCGGGAGCCCAAAGAAACTGCGATTGGCAAGAGTTATTCTTCTTTTGATTTCTACTGAGATGTTGTTATTGTTGTCAGAGTTTATAGCAGAACCAAAGTAGACAAAGTGTCCCTTATTACCTCAAAATTATGACTGTCGACTGTGACGTTCCATTCTTATACTATCAGATAACCAAGCCGCAGTCAAGGCTCTAAGCTCTTATAAAATCAGGTCGACACAGTTGTGGGAGTGCCTTGCCAACATAAACTGATCAAGTGAAAACAACTGAGTCACCCTTTACTGGGTACCAGGTCACATGAGAGTAGAGGGAATTGTAGCAGCTGATAAACTGCCAAGATGGCTGGAGAAATTGATCGCTCTGTTGATAATTGATATGCTCATGACATCAGGTGGATCGGGAAAAAAAATACTGTGAATCAGAAGCGAAGGCAAAACAAATAAATGACAACAAAAATCTCCCCAGTTATCTGGACACCACCCCTGGAGCTAATGTGTGAAACCTAATACACCTGTGAGTTTCAAACCACTACACCAATCTCTTTCTCTCTCTCTCTATCTTCCTTTCAACGCCCGCACTGTGTATGAACATTAAAAATTATAAAAATTAGAGGTCAAGGTGGACTTGAGGAGTATCTCAGAAAACTGGGTATAGAGGAACGTGGAGACTGCAAATTCTGTGGAGATGTTGAGGAAACATCAGGGCATTTTCTAAGGAAATGTGGAGCACTGATCCATAAAAAAAGGAGACACTGCGGCACCTACCAATTCTCTGAAGACGATGTTCCATTAGATCCATTAGAAGTAGTACTCCGATTCATCAAGAAAAGTAGTCTACAGGAGGTGCTCTAAGTTAAGTATCTCATCGACTAAGATTGCAAATCGTGGGAGCATATTAGGCCTACAAAGGTCGCTGTGAGCCTGCACCCCTATAACCAATCAAAATTAATCTACTCTAAGAGTTTATCTTAAGTGACAATTTATAAATTAAATCCTCCTATTCCGTATCCATAGTCCAAAAAAATTTAATCAAAATATCCATATAAAATGAAATTAAATCAAGGCATGATAAGTTAATTGGAGACACGAACTCAACACATACAACTAATCAATCTTATCTAACAAATCAACCATAAACCACATCAACTAAAATACCCACACAAAAGCTTAAACATTGTGTGCTCTTGCAGCCCCGAATCGGATCAACCATTATCCTGACACATTTTGGCAAAATCCTCATCACCATCAGAAGCATTCATTTAAATCTATGAGTCGCCTCAAAATGTACATACGTGTACATCCTTTTAGCACCTTTCTGTGGTGTGTATGTGCAATTGCTAAGCAATGTATGCTATCAAATTAATTTAATTCAGCACAGGACATCGGAATCTAATTGATACGTTTTGCTAAATTCAAGAAAGAAGTACATTTCTATGAAAGTGCTGTGTCATATGAAAATGGTAGATTGCATGGATGTGATGAAAATCGGTTTCAGGACCTTCAGTCTGCCGAAAGTTTTAAGATTTTCGAAGTTCAAATGTGTTTGTATTAAAATTATTATTTTAATAAATTTATTGATAGCATGCTAGAATAGTCAGGCATAAATTAGACATGGTAGGTTGCTTCTTTTTCACAGGAATGAGGGATACTAGTTGTTTAATAATAATTTCATCAATAGAAGGAAGGATAATGATTTGTCCTATCGTTGGGAGTTATTAGAAATGAAAATTATAGGTCGTGTACATTATCATGAAGCAAATCAATAAAGTAGATGCAGATGTATGTTTTTTTTTTGTGCTTGGCTTGTTTAAGGCATCCTAGGACTGGAGTTTATTTCTTTTTCCTTCTTAGTGTTCTTCACTATCTGAATACTTTCTTTGGAGGCGGCCTTGTAAGGAGGCAAGTATATCGAGGACACGTGCTTTCTTTACTCTTAAATGTACTTCATCTAAAAATAGAGAACATCAAATGTGAGGTTGTGTGTGGCATTAAGAGAGAAAAGTCCACCATCGATCAAATATTTACACTACGGCAGATCTCAGAAGAACCTAGGTGCTCCAAATCGATACCCACCACCTTTTCGTCGATTTCAAAGCTGTGTATGACAGTTTTTTGTTACGAGCTATGCAAAACCATGTCTAGGTTCGGCATCCGTGACAAAATCGTTCGACTGTGCAGGCAGATGATGGAGAACGCACGCTGCTACATCAAGATTGGCAAAAAAAACTCACCGACACCCTTGATGTCGACAAAAGGATTCTAACTGGGAGACTTGCTCGTATCCGACTTCTTTAACGTCGCTCTTCAAAGAATAGTACAACACCAGAGGCACAATCTTTCAAAATTCGTCCAATTACTCTCATACATTGACGTTATTGACACAATAGGAAGAACGCAGCGTACTGCCAGTAGCGCTTTCGAGAGTATTGAGACGGAAACGACAAGACCAATAATGTGCTGTCAACAAGAAAAGACAACGAACACCGATGTCTCGGGAACAAGTCCACGGTAGACAGATATAACTTGGAGGAGGAGCGAAGTATATCTCTTGCCAGTTGCTGCCTTTTTGAGCCAAGCAACAATTAAGTGACGACTAGAGTGACCCTTTTCAAGAACTTAATCATCCGAGTCCTGCTCTATGGCGCAGAGGCATAGACTTGGTAAAAATTGGATAAGCTTACTTTTGGCTATTTTAAGAGGAACATTTTTCGAGTGATTTCGTTCCCTTCTCCGGTGTGATCTTGGCCTTATTCCGACCGAGAATAAATTCGTGGTTTTTGACAAAAAAACATAAAATTCCTAGCTTTACTCGTCCGAAACTAAAAGGAATTACTTTTCAAATTGCTCCAACTATTCTGGACCAAAGCTTGATCAGGCTTAACTTACCTAGAATATGTATATCAACCAGCGCAGCAAGAATCTCTGGTTGCGTTTTATCCACGCAAAAGAGTAGGAAGGACACGTCGTTTACGAAGTGTCTTATCCACACGAAAGCGGTGAATATGGTCAACCATAATTGAAAACATTTCGGCCAATTCAATACCATGAGCCTACTGTCGTCAGTGCTAAATCAGAAAAGATCTAACGGACTTTTGTCACTTTGCAAAGGACTCATCAGGAAACTCACCAACAACGTCACGACTGGTCGCTGTTGTATTAGTAGGCAATGTGACTCATCCGCCTTAAAGCTGAGCTTCCACTTAAGCACATCTGAAGAAACTGGAAAGATGAGCAATTAGAGGAGACAATAACCCATTTCTGGTAACAAAATGGACTTACTTTTAGTTTATGCACATCTCATCGATGTCCACCACTCCACACCACGCAACCATTATCTGAGCTTAACTTCAACTTTAATAATTTCGACTCGATAATTTTACTGACATCACGAAAAAATTCCATCTGCGTTTCCACCACAAGGATCATCTCCTCAAATTTATTCATTTGAACCCTTCTAGGGTCACACATGACCTTGATATAAAAACCATACATGACCTGCCAAAAAAATATTTTGCACTCTGTTCCTTGCATAAGCACACGAGATAAATTCATCAAATAAGTATGGTTCTTTCCTGACGGCCCTCAGGGTTAAAGAATATCCAGTTTGCATGTGATGTAAGTCTATGCTATGAGAACGAAGAAACGGATAAAAGATTTACAACAGAATTCCTCGTTTCCGGTGAGTGGAAAAGTTTGTTTTATTACTACCCACTAAACACAAAGTATGGTTGCACTACGACGGCTACCCAAGAGATGGAGGATGCCGATTTTCATAATAAATATATTTTCAAAGTATCCTTTTTCTGGCTGGAGGATGTGTCTGCCTAGGCTCTGAATATAGCAGCCACAAAGTAGAGAGCAGCAGTATATTCGTATATTTTGTATGTGTATGCCAGCCCTGATAAGAAGAAGTTGGGAAGAAGTTTTCTACTGCGGAATGCGGCTCTCCTTCTGATTTGTTGGCTGGATAAAATGTTGTGGATACATTTATTTTTTTCGCTTTTCTCCTACTGTTATTCTGATACATATCCCATTGGGTATCTGCCTCTGTTGAGTTGATCCCAAATGCCAGAAGGCTAATTAAACCGTAAGCTGAAATTTTAATGGTCTTTTTGGGTAGACAAATTATGTTCGTTCGTGAATGAGAATGTATATCCTACCGAAAAGAAGAGAGTCCTTGACTATCCACTTAGAGTGAATTGCAAGTTGAAAATTACTTTTTTTTTTTCCTTCAATTTAGCGTGTTTACAGCTCTTGTGGTTTTAGTGAAATTAGTATGGCATTGGCAGGATGCTTTTCTTTTCGGTATTTTGATTTATTTCGAAATGCGGAATATGCTTATCTATGTAAGGTTGTATGTATGTATGTGCAAAGTAGGTTGTTTGGGTTACTGTGTTGCTTCTTTGGCTTTATATTCACTTCACGTTTAGTTGATGGCGGAGATGGAGGGGGGTTTACTCCTTTTTTTCTCTCTTTTTCTCAAGAGGATAATTGGAAAAGTTTAAATGTCAAGGGCCCTTAAGCCATACTAGAGGAGGGATGGCCTTTTTGTATTTTCCTTGCTCTATAGTAGAGTACACACTTTGCTTACCGAAGTAAGTATGGGGATGCTTAATAATTCAGATTTAGCTAAGTTTTCTAAGAGGATTGCAATTATGGTTAATTTGTATTATTAAAACCAGGTTTTGTTCCTTTATAGTAGTTTAATTTATATATTTTGCTTTGAACTTATCTATGTGGTAGGAGGGAGGATGGGTGCATTATTAAGGCTAGTGGTGAAGAATTGAGACTGATCCTCGCTGTCCTCGCATTCACTTGTGCTTATAGTTTTAGTAGTAGACTTGGATTGACAAGGACAGTTATACTTACAGGGGGCAGAGTAAGAGAGTAGGGTAATACTTATCTTACAAGCAAATCTATGAATGAAAACCAGCTCTTTGACGTGGCTTAAGAAACGCACATGCATCTTTTGGCTCAAACATTTCACAACATACGGTCAGATTGGCTTTCAATCGTACTCCCTTTGTAAGAGTAGTGTTCTCTTGCTTAGGCTTACACAACGAATGCGAAGCTGAATGTCCCAGCAGCTAACGCCCTTCTCGTCAAGAGTTTAAGTGATAAGGAACAACTCCACTCACTCTTTTTTCGGGTCACTAGCCACATCAGAGAAGGACAAACCAGATCCTTTTATAGAAATACTTTCAACCAATTCGCCCGCGGGCATTGGAGCCGCCAATTTTACCAAAATTGTAGACATCAATGCCGGAGGTAAAGTTTCGGCCTTGTGTGACTAGGCACACCCCAAAAAAAATCAATTTCTTAAGAGCTCTATTCAATATCAAGGAGAAATTAAGAACTGATTCCATTATTGCCGAAGATCTATTGTTTTACTAAGCCTCGCCATGGTAGTGCTAAATCTTCGCAGGCTACAACGGGTGCATATCCAAGTTTTTTCTGCTAAGTCCTTGATCGTTAAGTGACCTTTCGTTCTTCCTGAAGCAACTTTCTCATGATTTCTACACTAACTACAGCTCTTTCTATCGTTTTCAGTATGAGTGCAGCTAAGCTGATAAAATTATAGTCCCCCTTTTCAGTAACTATATCGACCCAGCTCCAGGTGTGTTCAGGAATGCTCAGAGTCTAGGTGATCTAATTATTAACTTAACCCTCCAACAAGGGAAGTAAGCAAAAAAAAAAAAAACGATAATTAAAGGAACAATTCAGAGTATTTAAGCCTACAGGTCCTTCCTCCAGCAGTAACTGAACACCATTTTAAATTAAAGCTACACATGCAAAACGTTTCTTTGTTAATTCCCCTAATAAAAATGTCACTTCTCGACATCCGTCTCGCCGCACATACAGAGAATACTATAGCGCCAAGCCGCGCCTTGCCTCCTTCCTTGACTGATAATTGCTTTACGCGAATGTGCAACGTGAACAATTTAATTTCGTCTGTCAACTCGTATTTCCCAACGTAAATTCCAAAGAACGAACGAATACGTCATCCTTATCCGCATCGCGCAATATTAATGTCCTTTGCTTTGTGGTGCTCCCTACGAGTATGTGCTATACATGTGTTCGGTTGTGTATTATGTGTGTGCCCTGCATGTCGCATGTCCTACCCTCTAATTATATACACACGCACACTTATGTTTACCACATGCTGCAATTACTGCTTCCTTAATTATGCAAATTTCACCAACAGTGCACACAGCTACAACGACGCGCTGAGTTGCACACCAACAAAACAGTCGTCACACAATCTCCCAATGGATCCTTCAAATTACCGCAACAAATGGCAAAACATGTCAAACTAAAAACGAAACCCCATAAAGCAAAGTGACAGCTTTGCACCGTAATAACGTAGGGCAACACCCCGATGCAGGACCTTACCGACTGACTAAGGTATGCATGATATGAATGTATGTGAGTGGGTGGAGATAGTGTTATGAACTTTTTATATTTTGCTCTTTAGAACTTTGGATAAATTTAACGGGACCTTTGCTCATTTGTTAAATGCTGAACTAAAAAGCGTCTGCTGCCGTGTTGGTATCAGGATTGCGGTTGTAGTCTACGCCGTCAAAGGTTAACATCCGGCTCGAAGGACCACGTAGACAGAATGTTTCGCTGAGTGGACGAAATAGTGAGGGATGAAGACTGATATTAGTTTTTTTTTTTTCTTTTTTCAACATCAAGAGACATGGATAGTATTTCGGGGAAGTGGGATATACATACATTCAGACCGCTTTGCTGATTGATATGTATGTCTAGACGTCGGATTCATTCATTTTAAGGTTAAGATTTACATGAGTTTTAAAAGTATGGAAACTATAAGAAGTCAAGGACTGTCTGGTGTTAAACACATTTTATTCGAGAAGTTTTTGTAGGATTAATGAAATGGGTTTGGGAGACAGAGACGTCAATCTTACATCTGTTAGCGTACAAGGATATCTCTTCTCTATCGTCAGCTTTAAGACGAAGTTCAAGCCTGATGGAAAGGATTGACTCCATCTTAGAACGGGATATTAGGTCTCTGCAATTAAAAAAAGGCGATCTCGATGCAATTTGTTACACTCCTTGGACACTCAGCAAAACCTTGCAGTGCATATGAACATTCAACATTTAGTCCTAAAAGTAATGTCTAGACAAGACTGGTGAAAACGTAGTAAGTCATGTGAACTGATATTTTTTCAATTAAAGTGAAAAGAAAATCCTCTTTTCTAAGTAAGGCTAGCCACTAATCAAATCACGTCCACAAATTTTGCTTCTACTTCGTCCTTGATGGTAAAAGTAATTTAATGTGTTCAATGCTACACATTGAATCCTAGAGAAAATTCATATTCTAGACCATAACCTCTTACCACACAAGATCGTTCTTGGCTGGACGTCCATTTTGAAAATTTAACCTCATTGTCCTTTTTTTGCCGATAACCACTAGCAATTTTCTTCCAATCCTGGCAGCAATATCTACTCCAGTCAAATATAGCGGCATGTTCTTTGAAATTCATTGAATGTCCGCATCCTTTCTCATATACTTTTTAAAACAAAAAAAAAAGCTACTAAAAGGATTCCAAGACTGTTATCGGTTGTAGCAGTAACAGCAGGAAAAATAATCGGAGTTCCCGATGACAACAAAATTCCATATTACAAGCAAAATGAAGTGAAAAAAAAGGATATTTACAGGAGTATACAACCGTAGCTATTTATGACACTGATTCCAGTACCCAAACTGTCCACAGCCACACCGGCCGCCAATCGCAAAGCCCATCTACCGTCCTGTCAATTTCTCTCTATCCAGGTTCTCCGTCAGTACGGTTTCGTCCTCTTCACCACACCACTTTGTATTGTACTACCTGATATAGACAAGGCTGCACTTGGTCCCATATGCGATACGTTTTACTACTCGTATTTCCGTTATTTCGAAATCGAAACCCAGTAAAAATCCTCCTCACCCCTGACGATAGATACAGAGGAAGGACCTATCCTATGTGCAACTGCAGCAATAGTATAGCAGACACGACAACAGCAACTCATTACGTTTTATTGAAGGAGAAAATGAAGAAGAATTACGGCAAGCGCAACTACGACCAGAACACAAGGACTGACGGGACGGCAAACTTATGTACATATTAGCGTCGCTGTTGCACATGTGTGTGTCATGTACTTTTCAGTTCGGCGGTAATTTTGGATGAAGTCCCAGACAAAGTGGTGAAATAAAAGTCTTAGACCATAGCTGTACAATGAAATTGGATGCGGAAGCACAGAAATACCAGGACATGGACATAGAGGGATGCGCAGTGTTTCCATGAAAAGCACTATGTCAACAATGTAATGAGGTTTCCTTGTGAAATACAGATACGAGATAGTAAAGGATCCTCTTTTACAGAAAACGACACGACGGCGACGAAGGGCGAAAGGATTCGCCTTTTTTCATAATTAAATAGGGCGGAAGGACTCAAAGTTGTCCCATGTGGGCGAGAGGTTACTAAGTACAATTTGAAATTCATCTAAGTTTGATAACTTTGAAGTTGTTGAAGGTGTGGCTGGCCATAGAAGCAGTTTGGTTTTGAGCGGTAAGGATTTATAGGGATACCGTCTCTCTACAAGGTGTTTGGATTTTTCGCAGTACTAAAAGGAAAGTTACTTAAGTTGGTATTGTTACAAGGGTCGTAATTAAGAAAAATAGTGTAAATTAACCTGAGGGTTGTAAAGTTTTTGACACGTTTTATGAAGATATGACGGCTGAAATTTGGAAGAAGGTTAGTTATCCAGTTGGAACAAGGGTCTGTATCTTTCTCAAGTGAATTGAAGTTATTAAGGATTAAGGGTATATCCCCCTAGATCAAAATTCCCTTGGCGGTTTACATAAGCACATAAATTTATTTGCGGGCGTTTCGAGATTCTTATGGTTTTAGATATACTAGTGAAGGGCGTCATCCATTTTGAAATTGTCGATATTGAAAGTTATTGCTGGAGGCTATTTCTGTTTGCATTTTCTACGAGCAGAAAGAGCTTTGCATGTGCAAAAAAGTTGTTGCAAGGTTTCTTCCTTTTCCTTATCCTTGCATTTTTTGGCAAAGTCGCAGGCTGTTGTCATGCCTGCCGTTAATGCAGGGCCCTTTAACGACATCTACTAGCACCCTTTTCTGTCTACTAAAACAGCTGGAGCGTTTCTGATCCAGCTTAGACCAGATCCGCCCAGTGATGAAGTACTTAGTGCCACCTAGATAATAGTGTTGAGCTTGAGTAGCAGTTTAGCTGAATCAATCAGGCATACCGAGATCCGTCTTATCCGGCAAAATCGATAAGGCCTGCCTGGCGAGCTATGCAATTCCCTGGAATTTCTCTGTGGCCCGGCACACAAAGAGGTTGGTATTGAATTGCTTAGCCATCTCCTTAAGAGATAGGCGACAATTTATAGCAGTTCGTCAGTTAACAGTGACGGATTCTAGAGATTTACTCGCGGCTTGGCTGTCAGTAAAAATGATGACATTTCACTTAGATATCACATTGTACTCTATCCATGACAAGGCTATAAAGGATTTATCGCTATGATCTCTACCTGGCAGACGCTACAGTGATTATGGAAGGAGAAGGAGATATTTAAGTTGTGATGATTGGAGGAACACCTCCGCCCACTCCTGTTCCTGTTTTAGGTTCATCTATAAAGAAATAGATGGATTGGTAACCCAAGATCCTTTAGCGAATCTAGTCTGGAAGGCATTTCGGTCTCAAAGGGTTTGTCAAACAGAATTTGTGGAAGAGTGTAGTCGGTGTCCAGTACGAACACTAAAGACCACTGAGATATGTCCCTCATGCGAGTGGCTGCACACGCTGTCATCTCTTTACTGTAGAGATCTAAGGATGGCAAGTTAAAGATCATTTCTACAGCAGCTGTTGGGTAAGTTCTTAGAGCTCTGCCAATGCATACGCAAACTAACCTTTGCACTCTGTCTAGATGCTTTTAGTGAACGTCTTTTTTTCTAGGACCTTCACCAGACGATTAGTATAAGCCTGATGGTAGGTACCTATAGCCAGTATGTAATTCGTGGCTATAGTCTCCATCTGCTTTCTAACGCTTTCTTACAGCAGTACAAAGCTGTAGTCGCTTTTTTGACAGGTTCCAGGATGCTAGGTTTCCAGGTGAGTTTCTTGTCAAGGATGATGCCCAGATATTTGGCTTTTTCTTCAAGAGTCAGACTGACGACACAAAGTTATGGGAGACTTATAGTAGAACCTAAAGAGGATTACTTCTGTTTTTTGAGGATTAATGCCTAAAACACAACCTTAAAACCATTAAGAGAGCTTAGTAAAAACCATTCTGCAGAATATCTCTGAGCATATAGAGAGGCGTTTGTTCGAGACAGCTACAGCAGCATCAACGTCTGCATAGTCAATTTCTTTACAGCCTTCCCTTTCTACGATTAAGAACAGTTCATTCACCATTGGGAGAGAGGACCTCCAAGATATAAAATAAAGAATTTAAGGATCACTTTACATAACGCATTTAAATCACATGATTGGTAAGTAAAAAATAATAAAGACTTCAAAATAGGATACCGAAACGTATCTAAAATGTTCATCCTAATATTCTAGACTTGGGGGTATTACGGAGCATGGTGTTTCAAATTTTCCTAATCACCATCTCTGGCAATTTCTAGCCCCTAAGATACGAGTTATTCACTCAGCCATTTCGGTTTCAGCAGCAGACAAAAGGATAGATTGCGGACAGCCCGACATTTGAAGGGTGTCCCATAATTCACGCAAAATTTGAATTTTGCGCCGTTTAATAGTACAGTGATGCCAACGGAAAAAAAGATACCAAAGAGACAGCTGACACATCGGGGTTAGTAAAAATGGAGCGCTATACGAAAGAACAACGCATTTTCATTGTTGAGCAATATTTTACAAATAATGAAAGTTTGTCAGCTACAGTCCGCAATTTTCGTACAAAATATGGCCGTCATAGTGATTTAAAACCATCAACTGTGAAGAGAATAATTGAAAAATTCAGGAAGACTGGATCAATTAGTGATCTTAAACACTCTGGGTGTCCTGTCACAAGTCGTTCAACAGAAAACATCGAAGCAGTTCGCGAGAGTATTGCTGACAGTCCAGGAACATAAATTCGGCACCGTTGTCAAGAATTGGGCATTTCGAGAAGCTCTCTACAGCGAATTCTCACGAAAAACTTGAAACTTCATGCTTACAAAGCTCAATTGACTCAAGAACGGAAGACTACTGACCATGCAGCGCGAAGAGAGTTCGTTGAATGGATTTTGGAACATCAACAAGTGGATGCTGATTTTTCGAACAAAAGAATTGGCCATCCAGATCTTGCGGATTAACGCCATTGGACTTTTGGCTTTGGGGTTTTTTGAAGTCAAAGGTCTCTGCAAACAAGCCCAGGACTACCAACGCATTGAAAGAGGAAATTGGGAGGTGTATTAATGAAGTTCAGCCACATTTATGCGAAACGATCATAGAAAATTTCAATAACAGATTACGTACTTGCCAACAAAGCCGTGGCGGCCATTTATCCGATGTGCTATTCCATACATGACCCCAATCTGTATACCCTATGAATCAATAAAAAATCCAAGCTTTCTAATTAAAAATCTGTATTTTCTATCGAAATTACATTTTGCGTGAATCATGGGACACCCTTTACTTACAGCACATACCATGATTGATAAAAATTTCGAGATCGAACATTTACATACAACTAATACTCGCCCTTTATTCTCTCCCTGCTTTGCCCAAACAAGAAGAACAAAGCAAATAAATTCGAATAACTCTCCTTTGTAGTTGTCATCCAAAGAAAAGTCATGCATACCCCGGTGCACTTCAAAAGAGGTTGACACATTCGGTGTACCGCAAACAATTTCAATCTGGCAATCATTAGATGTCTATTCAAGGATAGTTCGACACACACAAAAAAAAGCTAAAAAAAATGTTATTTCACAAAAAACCTGGAGCATTGGCACCTGTGTGTTGTATTGGAAAATTATACGAGACCATAAGGTAAAACTTTTAAGGACAAAAAAAAAAGAGAAAATAACACATTCCTTCCCAAAATATTCCAGAATCTCATGAGGGACATGCAGTACACATGCTCGTACCTATTGTCCTTTTTTCTACTACGAATTTTTCCAATACTTTGACTGACTCCATTGTTATCGAACGTTCTCCAGCCAACTCGTGTATAGGAAATGGTGTCATGTCAAAGTGTTTTGTCATTTTCTGCCGTCAATCCAAGTCGTCTAGTAAAAGTTACGGCGTTCCAAACCCATACATTAACCTGGGACATTCATTCCGATGGTTCCTGGATAACACTTCAACTGGTTAATGAAGAAGCCTTTAAAAAGGATATACGGTGAGCCAAAAAAAAAGGCAGCTTAAAAGACACCTTTGTAGGGCGCAGACATAACTCCAAACAAGGACATACATTGCGCCAGACAGAGAAGGGTGAATGACATAAAGGAAGCTAGGAAATTCAAAAGGCTACCACCACATAGTGGGTGGCAGGATTCACATTGGTCCCACTCTATTTTTTTGCTGGCAACATAATTACTACATGTCTGTCATACTGTGTCGTCCCTGTTCACTACTTTAAATGAAAGCATCTAGGCTTATACAAGGATGCGGAGTGATAGCCTTATTGCTGATTCAGATACAATTTAATTCATCATCTTAATTCAAATGCGGTTAATTGCAAAAAAATATTGCCGAGGAGGGAAAATGCTCTGAATTTTTCCGATTTACCCGCACATCTGTGGGTGTGCTGAGAAAAGGATACGTTTTTACCATGGACTTGTGATGTCGGAAACTTCGGGTTGCATAACATTTAGCAATTAAATTCAATTTAAGGATAAAATGTTGTTTTAATAGCCTAATTGCGAAATAATTAAAATTTTAAACTTTTCAATGTGCCTGCGGATTGCTAGATAGTCAGGCAGATTGCAGATTAGGGTGCAGGTACAGAGGGGGTTGTTCTTCTTTTCCAATGGCTTTCGGTGAATTGTTTTTTTTTTTTTTTTGGATTGTCCGAGACATAAATACATTTTGTAATGCGCAATTACTGCACTTAAGATGGATACCCATGGCATGCTTGGATGAAGGTAATTATTTTTAGATTACGATGAGAAATTATTTTTAGGATCCTGAGGAGGGAATAAGAAAAATCTTCTTTGAATGCGGTGAATGAAAATAATTTCATCTTTCGGGTTAGATGCCCTACAACAGATACTGATATCCTTAATTAAATGTGAGTAAGGTATTACGAGTAAGTTCACAGCCTGAAATTCCTATTGACTTTTGTATGTACAACTCCCCGTAAACTCAGAACGAAACGAAAAGCTGAGGATTCTGTTCAAGATGTGACTAGTATCCTCGCCAAATGTTTCGAACTGACTTGTCCGGTTAGATCACCAGTTCAATGGCGGGATCAGGAATTGAAGAGACCTAGAAAGGAAGCCACAAAACTCCTAAATCGGTCTTTAAGGACAAATTAATCTAGATGAAAACTAGGACCAGTAGGCTGGTTAAGGTTCTCAAAAAGGGCAAACGAGCCAATCAGGAAACACTTAGGAAATACTCATTCTTTGAGTAGATGAGACACTGGAATTGTAGATAAGAGCAATACTGCTGAACAGAACTTTGATTGTAGATGCGGATAGTTAAGGCGGGTGTAAACAGAGGCCACCCGCAAGGGAGTATTCTGTCTCCACTCCTATGGTACATGGTGATTGACTCTTTGTCTCAATAGTTCAAACGTCTAAACCCAGGGATAAGTGGATGATGTTGCCATACTTTCTGCCAAGCCACCCCTAGAGACTGCTTGTGCTAGGAGTGAGCTTTCGGCCGACCGTCTCAAAACTAAAGTTTTTCTCTTTACGAGAAGGAGGAATGTGACCGGTCTGACTCATCCAGTGATAAAGGGCGTCCTCGATAGGAAACTTCTTTGGGCATGATCGTCGACATGTCAAGTTGTAGATGTCTAAGGCGCTCTCAGTCTTCTGGCAGGGTAGGGGTGCTTCAAGCAATACTTGGGGCTTATCAACGAAAAAGGTTCCTTGGATCTACACGGCGTTGTTTGTTTGACAGAGGGGGCTCTCATGTGACTGCGTTTTGCACTAAACTTCGAAGAACTGTTTGTTTCGGTTGCACGAGAGCTTTCCCGAGTACGCCCGGTTCTGCTTACCTCTCTTTGATATGCATATCGAGGGTTGAACTACCAAAGTACTCTACCGTCTCAGGCGAGGTATCATTCGCACTAAAGTTTCAATGATCTTGTGCGACACTTATCCTACAACCCTGGTTCCATGGATATGCCGTCTAATGCAATGACAACGGAGCTTCGGCTACTGTGCAAATTCAGAGTCGACTTTCCTTGTGTTCACAATTGGCTTCGGCTAGAGTTTCAATCGAATCTTCACGGATAGCTCCGAAACTGGTTACGGGCCTGGCGTGTGTGTTCTCGTTGAGACCCACAACACTAGACTTCACTACTCATAAGGTAAGCATGCCACTATTTTTCAGGCAAAGATGTATGCTTTCCTACTGGCTACCGACTATAGGAGTATTGTTAAAAATCGGTGGAGGTGTCGGAGTTTCTGTATCTTTAGTGACAGTCAGGCTGCGCTTACGGCCTTGTTTAATCCTTTAACCCGTTCTTTGAATTTTGTCGCAAGACAGAGCTCTTTGACTCTGACAAACTGGAATTGCGGGAAATGAGATCTCCGATGAGATTCCTCAGCAAGACTCAGAGGATGTTTCCTGAACCTGCGTTGGTTTGCGTTCGGTTTTCCCACGTCTTCGATCAGGACCTCCATTGACGATTGGTTTTCTCATAAACACAATTGTGTGTGGCACGGCTCTGCAGCATGCAGGTGGACTACACGAATGCTATCAAGCGTTTGTAAGAAATCAACGCCATTCTTGGTGTCTCTCGGGAGAGTCTTATTGGTCAGTAAACAAATTATTGGCGTTGTCACGGGACATTCTCCTTTTGCTAAGCATATTAGTGCTCTAGGCTTAAGAGATAACTTTATCTACAACCCTTGTGCAGCGGACGAAGATACTTCGGATCACTTCCTTCGTTATTGTCCTGCCTTTGCTCGGATCAGGTGGCATATCTTCTTGTCGTACATGAACTTTGTCCTAAAAAATCTTGCCTGACCGCCGATAGAAGAAATATATCCAACATCGTTGTCAGGACGATGTCAGTTCAGATTCATAAATCTGAGTTCTTCTAATTTAGCGGTATCTTTGCAAGTTCTCAGAGTAATTAATTGTGGACACAAAGTATCCAAGTACTGTGCTACGTGAGTTGTTAACTAATTTCACAGAGCATCCTTCGAGGTATACAGGGTCCCATTATATCGTATTTATTCCCGTTTCCACATCTATTTGATGATCCTCTCCATTATACCCCACTTTAATCAGGGTAATTTATTTTTTTAAGGACCCACCTCACTTTTCCAAATAATATACTCCCTGCTTACACCAGTCCTTAATTTTTTGTTTTTAATTCAAATTCCTTGTCATTCATCTCAAAGGCCATCTCACATCGTAATCAAAGCAAAATCTTATTAGGTTTTCCATAGAATGGATGTAACATCATAACTTCTACCGAGAATAAATTCAATTTAACCTTTAAGGCATTAAAATCAATAGAACTAAACAAATCCCTTCCAATAAACGATTCCTTACAAATCTCCAAACATTTTATGCGATGCTTATACCCTTGGAAAACCTCAAAACATCAAATATCCTTTTCCACAACATCCAACAATGAAACGCAAGAAAAAAAAACGCAAAGAAACTCGAAGCTTCAAACGAGTTTAGCGGGTGTGGTAATGGCCATAAGCCTGCAGCATCTTATTTCATCCCAAACCATGTACCTTTATCCTTTCGAATATCCTTTGGCCGTTGATGTAACTTTCAGGATCCACAAAATTCTTCAAATTTTCTCAAAAAAAAAAAAAAACCCTCACGCACCGACAACCAAACAATGACTTCAAACGACCGTCGATGGATGGCTGATAGGCAAAGGTTGCCTGAAAAAAAAAATTGTTCGCAAGAAAAGAAATGGAGAAGAAACCCCCGAAAAATACGTAATTTGAAAGCAATGAAGCGTCGAGGGCTTTTCGCTCCTCTATACATAGTGTGTGTGTGTGTGTGTGGGATGAAGAGAAAAGCTCCCTTATCGTTTCGATACCCCGACCATCGTCATTTGTATTGTTAGTCTAATTCCTTTTTTTTTTTTTTTTTTGCGTGTACTCCCTCACTCTCCCTTTTCCCTTTTTCTCTGATAAATCGCTATCTCTAAGGAACTTTAAAGGAAATTCCATTCCAACCAAACAGGTTACACGATACCACTAGAGAAGAACCACTACCACAAACACCATGACGACGAGAGGACTTGAAGGGCAAATGGGGTTTACATGTAATCGTGAACATCAGAAAGGCATTACACGCAAACACAATGTGTTTTTTTTTTTTTTTTTTACTCTAGAACTCGCCTTCTTTGATACTAGCATTCCTTTCGAGGATAATGGTAAAAGGCAATGTTACTTATGTTACAGTACCGCGCTATGGTGATGGTTCGTTTGCGTATAACAGAGGAACTTTTTTTCTATTCTTTTTTTTATTCACAGTTTTTAAAGATGGAACGGTGTTGGACTTGAAAGTTCCAAAAAAAAAGGTACGAAAGCTAACACCACCTCGTTCCACTTTAACCTTGAGGGATAGAAGCAAATCGACTTTTCTTCCTTTTTTTCTCCTAAATTTCGTTTCTTTTTTTTCGTTATTTGTAATTCGTAAAAATCCTTGTTGTTCCTCTCATTTCGGTGATATGTACTCGTACCTCTCCGCCGTCTTTTAGTGACTGAGATGGTGTCGGCTGTCGGAATAGGTTATCGGGATTTTTTTTTTTTGGGTGGGATAGATAAGTCGGTGCATAAAAAATAAATCACGGAGAAATTCAGTCATTCGGAAGGAGTTTACAACTTTGGCAATCTATTGTCGTGACACGTTGTTCAAGAGAAAAATGGATATAAAGCAGCCTTGACACTGTTTTGTACTGACTGGCAGATAAATACTAAGGTATTCTATCGATCGTTTGGGTGGAGAATAAGGCTGAAGACTGCCGAAACTAGACTTGGGCATACGTGAAGGCAGAATGTATTTGAGCTTTATTGCTTATCAGGATGCGCCTAATGTATAGTCCTGTATTCAATCTTAGCAGCACGCTATGTGTACACTTGCGGATTGTATTGAAAATGCGTCAGAACACAACTCAGATATATTTTTCACAGCCTGAGTTGATACATTGGTTCTGAACTGGAGGATTTCGCAGATTTTACCCAAATGCACTTCTTAGCTCCTGAGTTATACCTATAAAAATAGGAAATAAAGAAATAGGTGGACAGGAAAAAAAGTGTTTACTTTCAAAAATGTGATCTTGGAATCTTTTATGGGTTAAGGTCACTCCACTTGAAGTTCGACGAGCGAAATAAGGAAGTAGTTCAGAGAAAAGCAGAAAATCAGTTCATGATTCGTCCTGGTCAAGGCTCATCTGAACGCCAAGTTGGAGGCTTTTGGCTGCGCTTTGTGCTCCAGCAAAGCTGTACGTCAGTGAAAGAACAATAGTTGACTATATGCAGAGCCCCTAGGTGTCCTCCGTGTGTAACACACCAAGTTTCTTGTCAGTGTGATGGTCCTTGGAGGAGTGAGCAGTTAAGGTAATTAAATGCCATTCTTTGAGGGAATCCCTATCGAATTTTATCAAGCAGACTAAATCGGCAGAGATATTGAATCCTCTCATAGCAAATGAATGTAAAGGAATAGGAAAGAGGAATGTAATAAGGGTACCATCGTCACGTTGCAGAAGATGAGTAATTTGATGGACTGGAGGGATTCCTGGCTTTTATGCAGGCACTGTGGCTCAATAGATAGCACGTTAGACTACTAAACGGGAGGTTTGAAGTTCGAATCCAATCCCATCTGTTGCAAATGTCTGACAAACAACCGAGAGTTTCTTAATTTAAAAAAAAAATCCTTTGAGATATGGCTACAAACTGTAGATCCCTTCCATTTATGCAAAAAAATGTAACACGCAAAACACGATTGGCAGCGAAAAGCTAGGCCCTGGTCCACATACGGTCTGTTGCTGCAGATATTTGTCTTTTCTTATAAGTTCTTCCCGCAAAAGAAATGTAGCTAAGATAATCATAGTAAGGATCAACGTACACCTGTATTTATGTAGCTCAGCCGAACAAGCAGGCTTAACTCAGGATTCCTCTGCACCGACCACATTAACATCTTGCATAGCATTATAGAGCAAGTAAAGGTCTCCACTTTACCTGCCTTCTCCAGCCTTGCACAGGACTTAAAAAAAAACACAGCCAAAGTAAAACACTTCTTACACCCGCTTCTTAACATCCCCGGGCAGTCGAAAAATTAGACGAATTAGTAGGCTAACCGAAGGTATCACAGAACAGAATCGAGAAGGCAACTGTTGCTTTCGGAAGCAATATCCTCAGCACAAGAACCAACCTTAGACTGTTCTGATCCAACAAAGAATCAGTACTGCTATACCTATGTGTCCGCCATTTGGAAGGTAAATACTACTACCACATAAGTAAATAGATCCCTAAGAAGCATCTTGAGGATACTATCAGAGAACGGGTAACGATTCCATAAATATTACTTTACGAAGGAAATAGTGGCGGTGGATTGGACACACTCTGTAACGGGAAGTCAACTCTATGTCGAAATATGCCATCCAGTGGAACCCGCAGACAGAACTGCGGGACGCCCTTGCCAAATGTGGTGCAGAATGGTTGAGGAGGAATCAAGTAGCTCAAACACGTTAGAATACTCCGAACAAGAAGGCGCACAGACGTTGTTGATGCCCTATGTCCTTTGAGGAATGAAATTATCCAAGTAAGTACAGCTTCCAAAGGTATCCTTTGTATTCGTAGATTGTTTTTATTGTTTTTACTTCAAATAGTACAAGCCCTTGTTCCGATTAAAATTCCAGCTTATAGCAAGTCTAGTTTAAATATCCTTAGCTGGTCAGTTGAACAGCAGCACTTGCGGCAATAAGTGGTATATTTGCTGCACAATTCACATCTTCGTTACCCTCCAACTCATTACAATATAGTGACACCCACACAGTTTTACATAATACATCAAAACCTCCACTAGCTCCTCTAACAACATAATCTACTACGAGTATTCGCTGAAATAAATTTTCTCAAATTACACTTCTAAACGAAATTCGCCGTAAAGGAAAACGAAACTAGAGAAAAAAAAAATATTACAAACCATTGAGAATGCTATCACAATCTCGAACAGATGACACACTGTCCACCATAACAAAGGTAATTTCCCAAGCATCCTTCAGCCACCCAAAAGCGATAATACTACACTACAACGAGTCCAGGACGAAAATGAAAAAATAACAATAACTCATTTTTTCCTGATTGCATTTAAATTTTAAGCATCGCCCAGAGATAAGACGAATAAGAAGAAAAAACGAAGAAATAAGAAAGAGGGGCGAAGAAAATCACAGATTCCCTGTTCAACAATAAACACAATCAGAGCGTTCAAGGAGCTACAACGACAATGAGTACAGCCACAACGATGGCAATCCACACGGAGACAATATCGTGCTAATGGTAGCCAAGGACCATATCGAATGCCCGTGACAATCGTTAAACGTTTCTTAACTCCCATTCTCTGGTTCTCTTCTTCAAAGGACGTACCACAATCTTCAAAACCACCCACAGGTCGTCCGATCCCCCCCACTAGTCATAATGACGCTTCATCATACTTCGTAATAACAAAAACCGAAGACCATTGTGTCCGTGATGGCAGCAGCATTGGTGGTTGTGACGTTAGTTCGTGTACACACATACAGGACATGTCATTCAGATAAATGAAGGAAATTGCGTTGATAATTTCTGTGATCTCTTTTGACTACGACTTTCATGCTATTTATATCCACACAATTAAAAGGAAATATAAGTTGCCACGAGAAATAATAAAAAAAAAAGAAAAGGAAAACTACCTCCTAGTTTCGAAGAAAGGACATCGTAACAAAACAGGAAAAAAAAAATAAGAGAACAAAGATGAAAAGGAAAACACCAAAAACACCACGACAATCATGATGATGACGACAGAAAACCCATCAAGGAGCCAAACAAAAATCGATGCCTGCCATTGATGGCTGCAAATGGTTTTCTAGTACTCTTGCGGTTATTGCCATCTCGGCGCTTTTCCATTAGAAGCGGAAGCCCCATGCAAAGGATCTTTATAACAAAATGACTTTAACTGCTTTGCACTCTCTACCACGCCGCGCAGACGGCAAGCAGATAAGGCATATTTGCGGTGGCTTAGTGAATATCCTGTCGAGTGGTATGGCAAATGAAACGCTTAGTGGTCTAGAGGCGTGCTCGGTGGCAATAGACGACTCTGCCATACAATGGCTCAAACTCCTTCAGTCGTTGCAGTTCTTATAATTGCTGACTATGCCTGGCATGGGCGTCCACTTACCCTCATTCACCCGAGCTGTGTTTAATTTCCATACACTAGGGGAGTTTAATTGCAATAATAATGCAATCGAAGCCTGTCCATACCTGCGAATATTAATTAAGTAATCTACGCCATTAAGGCGACGTAATTTGATGGGCGGTTATTTAAAGCCGCGATGTATGTACATATGTACGTTGCCAAGGTGTACATATGAATGGTTGGATGTGGTCAGAAATCGGCAAGAGGATTCCATGATTATTGGGGAAATTTCGACTTAAAATCAACCTCAATCAGCCGGGAAGATAATTGAAGATAAACTCAAGTGGTCACTTCAGTTTATCACGGGAATATCCCTACACTTTTATAGGCTCTCAGCTGGAGGCTTTCATAACTATAGTCACGTACAGTGTACCGCAAAAAGAATAATTGGAGAGTTGAACTGTTTTTTTTTTTAGAAAAAATTCAACCCTGAAAGTTTTCCATTTTACACTCATCAACAGTCGCTGAATTAATCGACAGTTCTGCATGCCTGTCCCATGATTTTGAGGCGGGCACTCCTTATTCACTTTTCGTAGGTGAATTTCAGCGCCAAGCCTGTGTAGCTGTACTGCTATCGTCACAACTCTTATTGACGTCTGTGGGAATCTGAGCAACGCTGCCGAAATGACTACAACTTTATAACAAAATGGCTACCATTATGGGCTCTTATCTACTCGATTTCACAAAAGTGAAAATGCTACGATTTTTTAAAACTCAATTTTCTTCTTAAGAGGATACTTCTCTCGAAATCAACATCCAAAGTGAAATTTCGGAGATATTGCAAAAAATGCATCAAATCGAGGCCCGTAGCAAAGCGTCATTATAGCTTTGACGCCCCCTTCAGTTGTACAAAATTTCCAGTTTTTCAAAAATTCACCTTACTGTCGTTCACACTTTTCCATGCGCTTAAACCAGCCTTGAAAGTACTGAGCATACTCTGAAGAAAAACTTGCTTAACTTCCACATCTGCTTGAGAAGTAGAAGAAGTATTTTATCCTTCATGAAAGGATTTATAAAGAAGTCACAAGTTGTTAAGTCTAGACTTTGAGGCGGATAAGTCATCAACTCGACGATTGAAAAGGTCAAAAATTCTATAGTTTGAGCTGCGTGTTCGTATGCTGCATTGTCGTTATGATGTCTTTGAAAAATATTCGACAGACCAATTGTAGTGAACTATTCAGCGTTGTTCGTATACCGATCCTCTAGTGAAGCAGTGGCAACGTGACCAGAACGTCCGCAGAATGTGGCAACGACTAAGTCTATAAAACGACTAAGCCGATGACGCTTTGAAGCAAGAAATGCTAAAAAAAAGCAGTCAAGGACGTCGGTCAAAAGAAGTGCTTAACATTGCTACCGATGAAGAAACTTGGATTTATTGTTATGAGCCAGAAAATAAACGACAGTCACGGCAAAAAATGTTCCCAGGCGACAATAAGCAAGGAAAAAGGATGCCTGCATCCTCGGAGTTATATTAAAACAATCGCTGCCACATTCTTTGGATTAGTCGTTTTATAGCCTCGTCGTTGAATCTTTTCTAGCAAAGCTCGGAACCGAATATCTAACGAAGAAATTTTATCTTGAAACAACCAAGGATATCTTCATCCGCTTTCGACAGAGTCAGTGTTTCAGCACCATAAGACTGAGATGATTAGTGTCTTGTATAGA
The DNA here is from genome assembly GCA_946965025.1 of Blera fallax. Lineage (NCBI taxonomy): Eukaryota > Metazoa > Arthropoda > Insecta > Diptera > Syrphidae > Blera > Blera fallax. The sequence continues at coordinate 13,832,267 of OX337246.1, read as the reverse complement.
GTCTCCTTAGTTGTGAGGGATCGGACTTTATTATCTAATCGTCTTCTCTCAAAACAAAGTTTTAGAGAATTTTATGGCAGGCCCACATAATATTCACTAGAGTTAAACATCACGTCAAATGCAGAATCCCGCCTCCAACGCCATAGTTTACCAGAAAACTAATAACTTGTCGCCTTCCCAGGAATCAATGCAACACTATAGCAGTCACCCTTTGTGTTCTCATCGCTGCACGTCCTTATCCGGTTATTTTTTCTCCAAACTCATTCAACTTCATAATTAAATTTTCCCTTACTCCTTCCTATCCGCTTCCATGTAATCATCATTTTCTGTGCGTACTTTATCTGCAAAATAAACGAATGGCCATACCTGCATTTAACTTTTCCTGTTCTCCTTCTTCACTCACATCCAGATGTAGACATTTTCCGCTTCCCGACGTCAGCGCGTTTAAGGAGATTCCAACTTTTTTTTTACACTCCAAGGAGGAGGCAGCTCATGAGTTGCCATACCTGTCGTTCTTATCGGTGCGAATAACTTTGATAAATATGAACAAACACCGAGAAGTTACACCGAAGTTTTATCTCCTTTTTTGCTACTCCTGCTATTCTGCTGTTGTTGAAACCCATGAAGGTGTTGGTATCATAATTAAAGTTTTCCCACCTTCCCACCTCAGTCTATGTATGTACATTCTCTTGGCCCACTTTGTGTGTACAATATTGAAACCTCAAAGCAATTTTTCATTTTAACTCTCATCTGCACATCCTTAGCAATCAAATGCAAAAACAAAGACGTCCATCCGCACCACGTTTCAACGAGACGACGTCATGACAGACACTACTTAACCATATCGTGTCGGAATAAATCTCTCAGAGTTTCACATGCAGGAGCCGCCGAGGATATTTTCTACTCCTAGTAGCGGCGGGACTTAGTTATAAATGAAAATTAATTTTCCCATTATGGTATGCCAACGTCTTGTAATATCCCTTCTGACTTCACCTGTCTGATTTTTTTTCTCGTTGCTCCTCCTTCTTTGTCCAACAAATGACCACCATTATCATGGTTGGGATGAGGAGCAAAAAAAAAAAAACCAAACACAACACTGTAATCATCGTGACTTTATTACTGGCGGGACACGGGAATGTGAATGAACCCTAAGATATGTTGTTGTGTTTAGATTCCATCAGGAGTTTTCTTATAGACACTTGCTAGTCGTTCGTTGGCTGGTCTATGCCTTATATAAGAGAACCGTAAGCCAAGGAGATCATAACTTCTTATTATGCAAGAACAAATGAGTCCTTCGGTTAGCTGTTTTTTTTGTTTTTCTCTGCTTTTTCTTCTTCTTCTTCTGTTTTGTGTTTATTTTATGTTTCCAAGGCATATCATGTCATGTTAACATGGCAGCAGCTTAATTGGAAAAAATTGTAAGTCTGATAATTATTGTGTGTGTTTTTAGACGATCGCAATGGTTAAGGAAGCTCACGGGGATTGGAAGGACTCTGTGAAAGTTTTTCCTTTTTTTTTGGATTAAAGTTTAAAAAGATTACGAGTTTGTCATTTGTCCATCTACAGGAGGTGTTCGTTGCAATGAGCTGACAGGAAAGGCTACACAGTTGTGGGACTCTATTTCGATGAACGTAGATTTAGTTACCTCAGCTAGGTTCTATTTCGAGATGGATTTTTAAGCTCCATTCCAATGTGTTTGCTGCAATATCAACAGCCGAGTCAATCGCTATGTTTAAAACCACTTTGAGAGCCTTGAAGCTAGGAAATTAAAATTTGAAATATAAAAAAAAATTCAAAAGCAATAGGACGTGGTGACATATCCGTAGAGAGTGCCACTAACATCTGCTGAATTTCTGAATCATCTGATAGAAAAGGCCTGAGAAACTTCGTGGATTGCGAGATCTAGAGAGGAATTTCTTTGCTGCCAAAGGTACAGGGATGTACTCTTTCACCGTCATAAGTCATAAGTGCTCCGCACTGTTCTATCAAGGGGAAGTGGAGGAATTCTATGACTACTACATCTAAACATATTGGACTCCATTAAATGAAAGATGACTGGAAGAGGAAAGCAAATTTTATCTGGCTGAAGATTAACATCGCCAAAATCATCAGTATTGGACCTTCCTCATCCTCATTAGTATTCCCAGTGATACTAATGTAGCCAAACTAAAAATGAATGGAACTGATATTGAGGAATCTAATGGCTTGTCAATGCTTGGCATGCAAATTACCACAGACCTTCGCTGGAATCATATAATTTCCGAAGCTGCGAAAAGTGGCGCAAGGTGCTTCGGATTCCTCAAGAGTTGTAAACGTTTTTTCAGTCCTGCAGACTTGGCTACTATCTATAAAGCTAATATTCGTCCGAAACTCAATTACAACTCACATGTTTGGGCGGGAGCTCCCGCAACTTGTTTAAGTTTACTAGATTGTGTTCAGCGTCAGGCATATAAATTGATTGGTGACCAGTCAATTTGCAACCAAATCCCTTCGCTAGAGCACCGTCGGAATGTTGGATGCTTATTGGTCCTGCACCGATATTTCCACCACAGTTGCTATGATGAAATCTATAGTTGTCTCCCGCCTGTCCGTCAGTTTAATCGTACTACACGAGCTTTTATTATCTCCTAAAATCTTCATATCTTCGGTCGCACAGTGAAATTCAGAAATTCGTTCTTTAGCCACTCAACACGTATGTGGAATGACTTACCTTCCTCAGTGTTTCCATCAAATTATAATTTGCAAACATTTAAGGTCAACGCGCATCGTCACCTAACTCTCTTTCCTTTCCCCTCCAATTTCTAACTTCCCTTTATCCTTTTCTTTCACTCCATCACTGGGTTTATAACTTTAAAGGAGTTTAGTCCTAAGTGATGTTTGCCAATACCCGTATAATGATCCAGATGGTGCAGGAACTTGAGCAGCTTGGAGGTGACTCTCATTTTAATAGAAAAATCGTGTTAAGTGTCGACGCCTTCTGGAAAATCAAAACTTCCATTTCAAAATCTAAAGAGACACAATTTCACTCCCAAAAGTACACTGCCTTGTGTCATTTTCAAGCTAATGGCATCGGTCCTTATTTTTTCAAAAATGAGGCCCGAACTTGCTTTACAATCAATAGCCAACGTTACCGGATACCGAAGGCACGCGATTTGACGCCACTCGAATACTTCTTGCGAGGATATGTAAAGTCTTTCTGGCCGGATTATGAACTCAAAGCTGGGTGAGACGTCTATCAAAAGAGAGGCACCCCGCAAGGTGGTGTAACATCTCCTCTTCTTTAGAATTAGGGCTCACTTAGATGGCCGTTTCGATGTGGTTTTGGTGTGATTCACAAAAAAAACAGAACTGGTACTCTTTACAAGGAAATGTGAAATTCTGTTCGTAGACCTTTATCTCAATGGTCTACCTTTCTCTGACAAAGCAAAATATTTGCTTCTTTTTTGGTTACGAAATTAAGATGGAAACCAAATATTCAGCAAAGAATCAAAAAGATCAATTATAGAGGGGGTTGATAATCTCGCATGACTCACTGGCTCTGCATCTCGATAATAAGACCAATACTCACGTATGAGGTAACTGTCTTCGAAAAACCATAAACCACGCATATCTAAGTTTAGTCCAATGTTCAGCTTGTTTGTGCATAAGTGGAGAGCTTCGTAGAACTCCCTCTGCAGCTCTATTTAACCCTCAACATGTTTAGCAGACAAGTGGCAGCTAGTGCAGCCGTTTGCCTTGAAGCAACTTCATAGTGCTCTGGGAAAGATTTTGGCCGCGCATCCATTCCCTCCCGAAAAACTGACACATTTCCCCAACTAAACTTTCATAAAAACTTTCAAGTGCGCATCCTTTCCAGAGCATTCAAGGGGATGGTGTATTTTTAAAAGAAGAATTAGTTTTACACACCAACGTGACGAAACCAAAACAATCAAACACCATCGACGGGGTTGGTGGAGGTATACTCGTAAGCTAAATCCTAACCTCTCTTTCTGCCTTCCAAATCATTGGAGCTTGTTTCAAACGATTTAAAAAGTCTTATCTTGGATTAAGAAAAACGTGATATCCGCTAGGGATATCCGCATCTTTTCTTAGAATCGGTCTTCCTAAATTCAGTACAGCTCTAGACTCACGATTGTCTTTCATAGAGAGGGTTGAGTAGTTCAATATTCACTTCTGTTAGGTGCCAAGGCACGGAGATACTCCAGAAAATTGTAAGGGTGACATATTCTCCAAATATTGAACAAATATACCCACCCCTCCAGGAAAAGTCGCATTTGGTATACCAATCGCTACTTGCAAACTCAAAGTTAAGCTGGATGCTTAGGTGAACAAGTGGTATCACATATCTAGCGACAAAGCTGGATCTACAATGCTCTAATCCATTGATTTCTCTTAACAGATTGAATACTGGCGTTATCCCTGGGCACTCAGGAGCTGTCTATTTCAACTATCAGAGCATTATCGGTGAGGTAGAGCCCCAAATTCTCGAAAGAGTGTCTTCAGAATAAATTACGATTTTGGATTCAAACTCAATTCCTGTCGCTACCGTTAAAAAAAAAAAACGTTCTGTAGCTCCTAAAAACCATCCTTAACCTTCCGATGGCAAGGCTTTTCTTTCTACGGGAATAGCAGAAGTAGTGGGGTAATGGGTAACCCCCCTTGTCGTCGGAAGTTTAATACTCATGATCAAATAGCAATGAAGCGTTTTGCCAAGGGAAGCATTAGTGCATTTAATCTAGGTCACTTGGATTGATGCAGATACATTTTTTCTGTAATTTGATATCTATGTAAATGAGATGACAGTTATTTAACAACCGATATGCTTATATTAATAAAAAATTTTTTTTTTTCTTACATCATGGGATCAATAGGAAGTCCCATCGCTTCTATGGTTTTCGCTGACATTCTACACCATTCTTCTCGAAGAATGATTCTGCACATTCCACTCTACCATCAGCATCTACTCTTGAATAACCGGTGCAGCTAAAGGTAAAATTTCTCACGTTCAGCGGCACGAATTGTTTCGAGACAATTAACAGTCCAAAAAGGCTCTGGATAATAAAATATGCAAGAGGAAGCAATCGCAATGTCATTCTCCCTATCGCTACGAGTGAAATGCGAACGGACGTGAGAATATTTCTCAGTCGCCGCCAATGGGCGATGTAAATGATAAAAAAAAACGGTCCGTCCGTACATAATGCCCGCCTACTTAATTTGCATTCCCTGCAATAATGATAAGTTCGAGGCCACGAATAAAAATACAAAAAAGTATCCTTCAGCACGTTACCATAAAGCACTGACGACCGACACTCACAGGAAAGCTATATTCATACAAAGTTGTGTTTTTTTTTCTCCTTTTCTCCGCATATCATCTGTGAAATTACGTACAACATTAAGGCATAACGTGATATCATTAAAATCATATCAAGGATAATTTGAATAATTATTTTTTTTTTATTATTATTCGTTCCTGTTGGGGCGTGCACATAGGTGATAAATGGCCATACAATCAAGGTAATTCCTTCATCTTGATGGACAGGTGTGGAGGTTCAGAGAGGGAGTGAATGGTGGATAAGGCGTAGGGGAGGCTTTCACGCTGAGTAATCAAAATAGGTGCTTACCGTTATTTTTGTGGGGATGAGTGAGTGGGTGGTCCAGGAATTCAATTGAATTACGAAATAAATTGAATCATCGGGGATATTCGGTAATGTAAGCATTCTTGTGGAAGTTTTGGGCCAAAAGTGTAAGGGTTCCTCACAAACGTGAGATATCCACATCAGAAGTAAATATTGCAACGGTACGAGGGGAGGTACCTTGTGCAAAGCTCAGCATGTTTGCTTAAAAGGTAAATAGCTCTACATGAAGAAGGAAATTCGCATTGGCGGCTTTCTTGAGGCGCGACTTCAATAACGTAGAAGAGGAAGCCATCAAACATGTCCTGGAAAGCGTGAGTGTCGAGCTTATTATTACCAATTGTCTCTACAAAATGCTAAGCACTAGATATTGAAATCAATTTCACTCTCGGATACAGTTCACTTAGGAAACCCAGAAGAACTCCGCAGAAAGGAGTTACATCTCCACCTTCTCTTGGTTCTGGTCATTAATAAGATACGCAGATTATTCCTAAGCACATAAAGCCAGCCAATAGAATCAGCTCTTAACCTTCTAGGAAGATGGACTGGGGACTGTGGTCTACACGATAATCTGCACAAGAATTCTGTCTTGTAGTTTTCAGCAGAAAATGCTGTACAATAGGTGTTCCCTTATTCTTAACCAGTGGACCTACAAATAAATCTTCAAGCGGGCAATAGCGCGTTTCGGCTCACTAATTCAGTCATCTTTAAATACCGTGATATTGGGCATAGCACTATCCTTAGAAAATCAAATCTCAATATCCTTGATGGATCAGAAGAAGTCCTGGGTACTCTTGACTTCGACACAACATACGAAGTAATGGCCGGGGAAGGATATATAATCAAGGGATACAAGTGGTCCTTAGACCTCCGGACACATGCAGTGGTGTTCCAAACAGGGGTTCTAGCTGTGCTTAAAGCTGCGGAATTACTGGAGATGGGGTCAATATCCAATAAGAACATCATCATCTACATCGCAGGTTAGGCTATGCTTAAAGCGCTGGAGTCCTACGTCATAAAACTAATCAGGAACTGCCACACACTGTTTAAGGCATTGTGTACGTAAAACAGTGTCAGATACAGAGGGTATCGATAGCATCGACGTACTGGCCAATTAAGGTTGTGAACTCCCCCATAGTGACGTACCTGTCACATATATAAACACCATTGTGTGTGGCTAGGGGAAACAATTTCGAGCGAATTTTTAATTTCGCCGATCAAAAATGTTCTATAAATGTGCCAATGGATGTGGGAATTTTCATAAGATACTTCTAGACCGGACTATCAGCGTGCATGATTCATTGACCCGAATGATCGATGCCGGAAGTATGCCTACGTGCTAATCGACATCTCCCACACTTCTCCCACGGAACTGCCGTCTTTCTCATCATCTGGAAATTCTGGGCAGAAGGGCGAGCTACCATACCCAAATCTATGATAGTATTTCTGGTAGCCATCGGGACCGGACGGGAATTGCCTAAGATGGTAGTTATAGTCCTCGTCTCTTCGTCCAGGCCTCGATCGCGGGAGTCAGCTTGCAGGTCCATCTACCTTTGCCGTGTTGTCCCACCTGGCTTGCCATAGTGCAATAGATGTTGCTCTTTCTTCTGATTTTAACCATTTCACAGTCCGCCTAAGGTAAACCCCTTGCATCTCACTTGCAAGAATGTCGATCTCCCGTAACACAAGCTGCTTTGTCTGAAATTGTTGAAATAAAGGGGCTTGGACCACTCACACATTATGTAGGGTGAATGCTTATGGTATCTAAGGACGCCATTTCACGAAGGTAATTGAAGAAAAGAGCCCCTAAGTGGAGTAGTCTCTTTTGAGACAGGGCCGGACAGGTGCATATGTAATGAAGTATGGCTTACTCCTCCTCTTCATCTGCAGCAGAATTCATTCGAAAAGAAGCCCAACCTTTTAGTTTTTTGGCCTATTAGACAGTGTCCCGTGAAAACACTTATTACGTATCTAATCTGTGATCACTTTAGCACAATGTACCCAGCACTACGTATCTGATCCAGCTTAGGCCAGATTTGTCTAGCTGCATACATACATATATGACGCAATGAAATCAACAGAGCCATATACATATGTACATAAGTCTCTCGTAATATCAATCAAAATCGCAGAATGCATTCAACCAATCCACAACTCGAACGACAGCTACCGGTAAAAGAAAATAAAAATCTACCCACCTCCTCAAGGAAGCTTTTAATTGAGATTAATGTTTGACTGCAATTATCATTTCAGAACCTCTGTCACCCAAGACCGCATCCTAAAAACCACTGCTATCGCTCTTCCACAGCACACATCGCAGGAAACTTGAAAGCATCCTTCGAATTATTTTCCAACTGAAACGCGCTGATTCGACGGCAACATAAAATGGCAAAAACCAAATTGGTTTCACCTTTCCGTCTCCAAAATGGATTCGGGAAACTCTGAACTGAATAGTACTAGGTGTCATCGGCTGTGATGACTTCCAGCTGCCAGATGATAATGATGCTGATGATAATGATTGTGATGCGGGTGCATGTCTGTAAGTAGGGGACTTCTACGTGCACACCAATTACACTAAACGGTATGTTTAAATTTCTTCCCTTAAACTGTACTATTCAGATGTACAGTTACATATCCACGTGTATATAAACTGCTACTTCAACTCTACGCTGAGGTATCTGCTTAATGCATTAAGCCCTATGTGTGCAATGAGTCCTTGAGTAACCAGAACCGCACAAGGTAAACCAATCTCCTTCCTTGTTCTCATTGAAGATGCATTAGTCACATCCGCATACATGGAGTTTTGGTGCCAAATTGAGTGGAATGACAATAATTTGAAGGCTCATTGAAAGCATACTTATCGCATGCTGTCGTCGATGTCATTGGTTTGGTTTTTGTCAGGAGTATTACTCGTATGTGAGTCCTTGAGCTGAAAATCTTTCCTAAGACATGAAAAGGAATAGTGCTTTCAAGTGCGCTCCTTAGTTGTAAATTATTTTCCCTTAGGGAATTGTTGTAGTACTTAAAACGTTCTAAATAGAATATCAAGGCAAAGTACTTCACTTACGAGCAAATTTTGTGGTTCAGTAATATGGAATACAAGGACGGCTTGCATACCTGAAAAGAAAAGGAAATTCTTTGAATAAGGCTCAGTAAGTGAGGGGTTATTATGAAATTAAGAAATTTTCTTCAGGACAGTAGGACAAGACAAACGCAGTATCGAAAATTTATCCAGTTCTTCAGTTACAGGAACTTTTCTTTGATACGAAAAGCCTACTAAAAGCACTGAAACTAGGACCACTAGACCAAACTGGCATTTTGGTTTCCAATACTATGTCATCGGTCCGATATAGCGACCGAAAATACGACGAGATTTTTGGAGGTGAAACCATCGTGATTAACTTTCTAAAAATGAGTTTTAGGCGTTTTTGTAGGAATACATGGACACATGGATTGGATTGGCTATCACTTAGCGATTAGTGGCATTGTGTCGATTTGTCGAAGTCGTTTCATTCCTTAAGCCGAGAGAGAAGATTATACGCGGCATTGCAAACCCAGGGGGTCGCAGAGGTTAAGGCGGGCGAGAAGTTTGTGTTCCAATAATTTTCAGTCGCTGTGGTCGGTGGAGGAGCGCACTTTTTCGGGAGAGGCCTACTTTTCACACTCGCACTTTATTCGTCGGAATTTCGTATTCCACTGTCATATTCCTCGCGCCAATCGATTTTAGGGTGGGTAGATGCGTTTAGGTATCCAGGAAATGTATATGAGATAAGAAGATGATGGCAGCGAATCGTTACAACTCTGAAAAACGCTGAAAGAGTTCGAGCATCCATCCTTCAATCTCTCAGGCACTCTACTCGGAAACATTCTGTCGTCTCGGCATTTCAAAGCTATGGAACTAGAGGATGTGTGGTTCCACCAAGATGGGACCACAGCTTCCACTGCGAGGGTTTCAATGGAATTTTTGAGAGAAACCTTCCCCCAGTGGGATGCCTCAACTGGTCTGTTCGCTCTACTTATTTAGCCCTCTGTGACTTTTTCCTGTGGAGTTGCCTGAACTCTTGTTTACAACAAAGGTTCACAGGCTCTAGACAACATATGTACAAATATTTACAGTTTTTTCCTTCCCTTATTTATTCCTTAGTCTGAAATATTTTATGAATTTTGCGTTGTAACCATAGTTAGGGCGATGAGAAGACAGAACATAGCACACATACCTAAGGTTGCAGGTATTGGTATTTAGAAAAATCGCTTGAAGCAGGGCGGGCAGGTTGCTAAATACACAATAACTTGTGAAGTATATCGGCAACATCTTGACGTGTTTCAAATAACTGAAAATTAATCAGTCTAAGGCGATCCACATAGGACGGCAGATTGAGGGTATCAGTCTCAAAATAGACTACTACAGGACTAAGCGAAAGAAGTTACGCTGCACAGCCTCAATTCTCATAGTGAGGCAGCATAATGCGGAGACCATACTTATCTGGCACACTCGAGGAGGGATCTAACAAATATAAGATAGAGGGGTTTTGTTACATAGGTATCGGATGACTCTTTTGACCAGCGTTTCATAAAGCCAACTGCTGAGTTGCCTCTATTTATAACTATCGCAGATCACACGCTGACGTGACTGAGGGCACACATCACCATGAATGAGTTAGATCCTGCCTATGGTGGTGGGAGACGCTTGCAGGAGGAGATATCCTACAGAAGGCGAGAATTAGGCGTCAGATGACATACCATCAGAGTAGACCAGAAGATCAAAGTTCCGGATGATATGCTCAGTATCATTTATTGTGAAGATAAAGATCAATGGTCTAAGTTGGCTGCCTTTAGGGACATCCAATGTTCTATACATGCGAGCTTAGCGATTGGTCGATAGTTAGAAACTTCGCTTTTGCACCCTCTTTGTGGATAGCGGTAATGTAAGCGTCCTTCCATAATTGACAAAAAATGCCTTGAGAGATTGAGAGTTAGAAAAGGACGTCAGATAATACGCGCATTTTTTAATACTATGGCGGGACCAGGAGAGTAGTCATCCTTCAGTTGGTTAATCTAATCAACAACCATTCATAGGATTATGTTCACGGAGGCAAACGAGGCTTGCGCCGAGTTAATCGAATTGCAGAAATAATTTAGGCAAGATTCCTACACGCGGTTAGTGAAAGACTGGCCGAAAAAGTGAGTCAATAAGTTCGCAATTATTTTAGGGTCTGTCGAGGCAGAGTCCGAAAAGGTGAGAGTAGATGGGTAGCCAACAGACTTTCGGTTAACGTTTACAAATACAAATACTTGGCGCAACAGACCGTATGTGGCCCAGGGCTAGTAGCGAGGCGACCATTCATGTTGTGCGTGTTAAATTATTTTTAACAAATGGAAGGGACCTGCAGTTTAGAGCCATATCCGAAAGGCAAATTGAAAAGCTTTCTCTTGATAGGTATTACTCTCGGACGTTTGTCAGACATTCGCGAGAGGTGGGACCATGGAAAAATTTGTTGGTGTTTCTGGAATTCGAATGTCGAACCTCCTGCTCAGAGATCCAACGCACTAACCACTTAAGACATGGCGTCGTTTGACGTTTATGAATTAAAAAAATCTTTTGAGATCGCCTACTCGATTTGATTGCATTCAATCTAGGTATTCGAGATAGAGTCCTTCGCAGAGCTTCGAAAAATGTGGGACATACACAAAAGTACTTATAGAAGTCGGAGTCAGTTTTGGATTTAAGAGAAGATTGTCACAGTTTGTTCCTATTATCGTGAAGAGAACGTAACTCCTCGAGAGTCACCAGCATTTCTTCGTTGAGGTTTTAGATACCATTAGCATTCCATTCAATGATTTCTGTTTTACCGTCATATTCGTCTTTTTGGTACAACTCTCTTGTTACTGCTCTGTATCTCAAATATACTAACGATTTTGTTTTATTTTCATTGAAAACTGTTCGAAATATTTATCTGAATCGCTTCTGGAATGGCTCCCAGATAGTATTATCGAAGTACCAACTTCAGCTGGATTCAATTAACAATTTTTTTGTGAACAATACCGTGTTTCATAAATGGTCTCAATACTGAAGTGAAAGTGTCATATTGCTTAAGGACCAAACTGTTCTCAGATATCAGAAAACTGGGTTCAAAGTGTGGCAATAACTTTTGGCCCACATAGCAGCAGCCAACATTACACGGTTCTCATCGATTTTCTCGAAAATATTTCAAACTATTTTTGGTAACAGCAGCATTCTTGGAATTAGAATTATTGTCGAACATCGAGGACCTCCACAAAACTTAAGAAAATCCTTCCCTCCCCGCTTCGGTTAAAACAACTTTCAGCTACCTCTCAATAAAATCCATCTCTACATTCCATAACTTTCCTTCTACCCGATATACGAGTGCTATTAAAGTCAGGGAAGATTAAAAGCCAACAGACAGCCAGTGCTATCCACCCGGTGTAGAGTGGATTTGTTTTGACAAAGTCATTTGAAAGTGCAGCACAATATTGACTCGAGTGCATTCCATTTGAAAATTCCACCATTTATCCTTTTATCAGTTATTTTATTCATTCGTCTGCGCTGGCGAGGATAAATTGGAATTCTACAAATTGTAAGTTAGATGAAATAACGTCCTGAGTAATGATATAATACGGTACACTAACACAGCCATATCTAAAGCTATTCTACGGCACATTCCTTACTTTCACTGTTGTGGCTTTTCAATAGAACAAGTGCTCCTTGGTATTTGCTTTGTGATACTGCTGCTGCCACCATCCCAAGAATTTTTGGGTAAATTCATCAAGCAGCGGTGTTGGCTCTAACCTCTGCCATCATGGATGTCTTGAGCTATGACGGTTGCGGTTTTGTGTTTGCCAAGAGGAACGAGGACTATACATACTTTCTTGGTGTTTCATAAATTTCGAAACGAATGCGCGCAAGACAGTGAAGGAGCCAGGAGCCGGGAGCCAGGAGCCTTATCTATGTGCATAGGAGGAGCAGTAGGAGAACTCGAGCAAATTTCAAATTAATTAACTACTTGAATTTGGTTTCAGTATAATTAATCTTCAATGAAAGCGGAAATGTGTGTGGCTAGACTGGTGGTTGGGGTTATTCCTTCCGTTGGAAGGATATAAGGAATCATGACGTGAATTTTGTTGGTTCTCCACGTATGAACGTATGAAAGTTTTATACATAGCGTTGCTATATATAGATTTTGAGATCCTTATGTCATCTGAACACCTACATGACTGTACACGTGGAAGTGAGAAGCTAGCCCTTAGGTATTCTATGTTATGCTTGCGTCTTGATTTCAATCAATCACAATGTAGATGAACATGATGTATAACAGTTTAAATTACTAAACAGAATTTAACTCTGCGAATCGCTGCATACCAATATACTCACAAGGACTGCAGGAAAGTAATGTCTAGGTGCTCAGTTTAAATGGTATGTGCAAATATTTTAAAACAAATATCGATCTTCCGCGATTGATTAGCGATCAGTGATGAAGTGTTCCGACACAGGGAGGCCTATAGACACTTTCTGAGGTCGAATCGGCGGACCAGTAGGGATGCAGTAAAGTAGGGGGGTTATGATAACTATAATCCTGATCATAACCTCGCCGAACAAAAGGAAGGAGAAGAAGAGCAATCTTCTGCGATTTCGAAAGCATCAATGTTGACACTCAGCCTGACATGACATAACTTTGTCATGCCTTCAGCTATTACCAACAAGCTCAACAAGGCTCATGAAAAGAATACCTCTGCATCAAGCCCCCTTTCGCTAAAGGAATTACTGGGAAGCCTTCTACCCGTGTTCTACTGTCTTAAATAAAATACTGTTAAAGCTTAAAAACATGGCAGGGTGGGCAAAAACTCACTGTCACCTCCACGAGGAGCCTGCTGGATAGCTATTTAAAAGTGAAGAACGATGAGCTGAGTCTGAAGGTACATGCTTAGCTGGGCACTCGAACCAGCTCAAAAGCTTAGCCGGGTTACTTTCAGCACACATGTGCATCTCCTGCTGATCTGATCTGGAATCTTAAGGCTCAGATGTCTACAAGAAAGAGGATATGCAGCGGGGGAATTCCCTCGTTAGAATCAACGGTGACGCCTACAGCCAAACTAGCGGAAGCCTTACTTGAGTTACTCTGACATATTTGGAGCTCAGGTTAATAAAGGACTTCCGAGACTAAGGCAGGTCTTAAAGAAGAAATTCTGGCGGAGGAGCCCTTAGTGGGCCAATGGCAGCTCTCGCATGCCTTAACTGAGTTACTTGCATCGGTTCACCGGCCCCCATGCTTTCTCATGACTATTATTACTCTCGGGCGTTTCTCAGACATTCGCGAGAAGTGTGACCGTCAAAATCCTTTTCGGTATCTTCTGGGGTTCAAACCTCAAACCTCCCGCTCAGTAAATCAACGCACTAATCACTGAGCCACGGCGTCGTAGTGTTTCCAAAGCCAAAAAGATGATTGCTTTTAAGTCTAACAACACTGTCATCAAAGCTGCTACTAAGACGCTTAAACTATACGATCCATTTCGTAAAAGAGCCTTAAAGGATGACAGCAGTACAATAGCGAGTACAATATATAACAGATTCATAAGTACAGTTTGCCTCAGCGGATAGCAGAAGGAGTGACTGTTCCACTTATAATGAAGTACACCTGTTCTACACAGATGGGAATGAAGGCAATCGAAGTACTCCTACCACGTGAGCGTACTTAAGCACCCTTTTACTAGACAATTGTACAATGGTCAGGCATCCCAGCATACTCGAGTGAAGCATGACCTATTTAAGCTTCAAAAATCTGCCTACTCTCCAAAGTACAGAAAGCCGTTAAGTAAATAACTTGTTAAGTAAGGCAAATAAAAGTCGGACTTAAATTACCATTAAAATGGACTAAGCCTTCAGCTGCTGCATTAAACATTCAAACAAATTACGCAGATCTTATTTAACATCCAACAGCCACCATCACCGGCACTGCCACTGCCACTTGCACTGCAGGCAAAGAGACGGCCTTTTCATTTCGTATTCAAAGCGAAACAATGCCAGTGTCCAGTTAAATCTTAAATTTCTTTTTTTTCCTCCATTTTCACCTTAATGACACTGAAAGCCCAGTTTAACCGCATTTTGCTGTAGTCTCTTCTCGCTTTTATGTTTGAACGGGTGGGTGGCTGAAGCATAAAACTACGCCCGACTCATTCTCGTAAAATCTCTACTTTTAAGTTCCTGTCATGGAAAAATGTGTGTGCGCGCCTTTAGCCGCATTCAACTTGATGTTGAATACCGTCACTTCTACCCCAGCACCCCTATCTACGTAGAAGAGTAACCCATCGCCCATACCCCCGACTGCATACCATTACATTATATTAAGCCCGCAGGGGGGTTGGACGAAGCCAAAGAGCTAACAACCGGCAATGGGGGTGCTTGGCTGCTGCCAAAGCTTGCTATTGTGCCAACAGCACAAGCCATTGTGACTTTTTGACCTTTGGTCTACTTTCCACTATCAGTTGAAAAGACACCAGCAAAGAGGGAGGTGATGGGGTTGATGAGCAACGACTAAATAAAAAAGCAGCAAAAAGAAAAATCCTCTTTTTCACATTCACACAGTTGGCAGGTCACACCGTTTTTGTGGACATACCAGTGCCTACCTACCTCACCTCACCTACCCCCTTCTTATGGCATCCAATCGCATTCAAGATATCTATGCTCATTCGTAATTTGGATGTTGAGGTTGGAAGGCTGCTTCATGCCTCTGCATACCATTTACCACTTGAAAACATTTGAAAAATTTAAGAGGTTTTTGAGGTTTGCCTTGTGTTTTGTGTTTTTCATTTCTGTTCTTTTTGTACTCCTCCCTTCTTTTTTTTTGCTTGCATTCTGCTCAGTGATTCAATCTTGAATACACCCCGTCCGGACGAATCTCATCATGATGGCAATGTAAACGCGGCAAGAGTCGTCTCGAAAAATCCCGAGGGCAAGTGGATGTATCATGATGTTTTCTTTTCCATTCTGTGCTTCCTTTTCCGTCGTTTTTGCGCCGCTACTCAGTCCACATGGCCATTCGTTTCCCTAATGAGACTGATGGTTTTTCCACAGTCATAGGAATGGGAAACCTGGAGAATGGCACAACCTAGCCATGGATGGAAGGGGGAGAAAAAAACTCTTCTTCTGGGCATATGCACAGTGAAAAGTCGTCTTTCGGTGAAAATTAGTACTTGGAAATTTTAATTGCTTTGCAGTCGACTTGTAAGGGGCTTAGGGACTGAAAAATATTTATCTGTTTCTGCTTTATACAACTTATATAGTGAGGGAGGGATCTTTTGCATATACATGTCCTGGGAAATAGAGGAGCATACGCCTTCATAATCCTCTACATACGTACCTATGTACCAGTAGCATGATGGGCCTGTTGAAGCATGTAATAAGGCTTCGCCAGTTTCTGTTCTCATTAACGTGAAGTGTAGACATCAGTACAGTAGCTAGACTCCACCCCATGTTGTTGCCTATTTTGTACGATATGCTTAAGTCAAAAAATCTATTTTTTTTTGTGTCAAACTGTTCCGATAGATCTGGTGTACGCAAGCTGATTAACATTCCTGTCCGCAACGAAGATCGGACAACTACTCAAAAACTTGCACCAATAAAGCGGAAAAGTCAAAGGCGAGTCCCCATAAATTTCTATAGAAACATAGACGCTATCCCATTGGCAGCTTGTGTTGCATAAAGCCATGACTAAAACCAAAAATTAAAAAGCTGAAGAAAAGAAAAAGAAGGGGAAACTTGGTTTGCTGCTACTGAGGCCGAATATCGACGCAGTTTGATTTGAAGGACCCGCAAACCAGTCAGGGTCCACTAAAAGATGAGCGCGACCACTTGCAGAATGCAATGGCTTATCTAGCACGGTGCACATGGTATCTTCTTTGGCTGAAAACAAACGGTTGCAGCAAGCTGTTTGATAGAGAAAAATAGTTCCTTGGAGAGTCTTGGAACATAGCCCAGAATTTTACTTTTGTTGGAGGATACTGCTACCCATTGGTCCACTCAGACCTAACTACCATTGTACTAATCATACAGACTCCCCACAAATACAAATACTTGGTGCAACAGACCGACCATATGTGGCCCTGGGCCTTGCTTCGCACGACCATTCCTCCCACTCAGTAGTCCAAAACTAATGGAATGGTGAAATAACTATCTTCACGGATAGATGTATCATCAGTTTAGGGATAGGTATCTCAGTGTATAAGGCGAGATGCTTACTTTCTAAAATATGCTGAATTAATTTCAGGATGGTCAGGTGACCGAGAAGGTTAATAGCATTCGACAAGTTCTGGCCAAACACCCGGAGCAGACTAATATCAACATGTTATTGAATTGTGTCACGCTATTGAAACTTATGCAAACGGGAGACGTATGAATCCAGGAAATTATTAAGGCCAACGTCCAGTACGGAAGTGTAGAGCGTAGAACATCTTAGACCCGAACCATTTGCTGTAGTGGAGTTCAACTTGAACTCACCCTTGCAGCGCTAAAACGTATCCCTACTTACTTACTTACTTAACGGGCTCCCAACCCGTGGAGGGTCCCTGCCTGAGACACAGTAGCCTTCTGTCCTCTTCGATTTTGGGCACGCTGCTTCCAGTTTTCCAGACTAAGCGCTCTGGCATCCGCGATAGCTTGGTCCTTAAAACGGAGGCTCGGTCTTCCTTGTCGTCTCGAACCTGGAGGCTGGGATTCGAAGATCCTCTTAGCTGGAGCATTATTGTCCCTTCGCTCGATGTGGCCGAGCCAGTGTAGTCGACGTACATCCACATCTAGATACAGCTTATAGAGTTCGCGGTTATATCTTCTTCTCCATTCGCCCTCCTCCCATATGGGACCGAGCATTCGACGAAGAATTTTTCTCTCGAAAGTATTCAAAATCTGCTCTGCTTTCCTGCTTATTGTCCAGCACTCGGCACCGTAGAGCAGAACTGGCACGATAAGTGTTTTGTAGAGCACGCATTTTGTCTTCCGAGTTAGGAGTTTTGAACCCAGTTGTTTCGCTAAACCGAAGTAGCAGCGGTTTGCTTGGGTTAGTCTTCGTCGGATCTCCACTTGATAAACTCTTTAACTACTTCGAAGTTACTGCTGTCAACAGTGACGTTTTGTCCTAGGCGCTGGACTTGTCCTCGTTTACCTCAAGACCAACTCGTTTCGCCTATTCTTCAATTGCCGTAAAAGCCTCTATGACGGCACGCTGGGAGCGACCGATGATATCAATATCGTCTGCGTATCCCAGCAGCTGGACGGATTTGTTGAAGATAGTGCCTTCCTTGTTGTAAAACGTATCCCTACGCGACAAAAAGATGCTGAGGGGCATAATTGGGATTAAGATTGAATGTGCGAGTATCTCGAAAACCCTCAAAAACTAAAGATTACACAGTGGGTTTCTCAAAATTTTAGAAAATCGTACTTAATATTCTAAAATGTCCAAACTTTTACAATGAAAATCGGTTTTGAGTGGTAAAATATATCTCAGAAACTCCATGCCGAACAAAAAATGAATTATAGTGAAAATTTCCTATAAGAAGATGCAAAAATTTTCAAAATTATTTCAAAAATGAAGCTAAATCTGTACAAAATCCAAAATCAAAATTTTTTCTTACATGTTGTAACACATTTTTCGATGCATCGCCAATTTCCGTTTTCGGTTTTGGCGTGTACAATTTTGATGCGCGCTTAAAAACCAACACAAGTACCATTAGGATCAATTTACACTACAACCATCCACCACCCTCATAACCACTAATGATGTCGCTGGCAATATTACTACTAACGGCACACGCCGAAAGTGTTTCCTGCAGCGTTTCAAAATTCTATCCCTTACCACAGTGTGCAGCTATGTATGTAGTATTTCGCCCTGAAGCGCGGTGGGGGAGGAAATGCGGCGCGTCGAGTGTAAACAAATCTTTTTTGGCTATAATTGCTGTTAAATTTTGAAGTTTTCGCAAATTTACTCTGAGCCTGTTTGCTATAGCATTAGGACACTGCAGTAATTGCAATGAATATGATGTTCCTGGATACTGCACAGCATTTGGGGGTAGCCACTATGGCAGACCTAACATGCAGCTTTAGAGTCGAAAAGGCTGTTTTCTCACTGAATGAGGGTGGCACTCCGAGCAAATGCTGGAAGAGAAATTAATTAAGTTTGCAAATTATTGCAATTTGAGGTAATTGAAGATAAAGTGAAACAGAAACGCAGTAGTGGAATACGGCAGGGCACAGCCAGAATTGATAGAATTGTAAATTAGCAAGCTTGCCGGCATTGCTTAAGTACGATAAACGATCTCTCATGCATATGCGTATTTTGAATGGAATTTATGGCGAATTAGGTTGTGTTTGAAATGTGTTGCATGGAGAATTGGTAGATGCGTTCTTATTCAATAATTTTGATCGGTAATTTGGAGGAATAATGAAGAGATTTACACACGAATATAATTCGATATCCCCAACTAATTATTCAGAGCTATGTACATACATATGTATGTATGCTTACAGAAGGTAGAGCAAAAGTCGCATTGAAACAGCTGTGTAATATTGCATGAATAGGAATTAATAAAAAAATTTAATTCGAATTAATTCGCATGAACTTAATCCGAATTAAAATTAACTCAATTTGAATTCAAAAATATTTCGTCGAACTAAGTAGCTTTAATTTATTTTAAATTGGATTTATGAATTAATATCCTAACGCTAAAAACCATAGCAAAAGCTGCGGATAATTATATCAGTTGGTCAGGATGCCCAACATGCGTATCGAGTGACCAATGAAAGGGAAGTCAATGTAACTTTTACTTGCAGTTTGACTCCCTCACGTACTTTACTTAGGTGGCACTACATTCCGGGGTGAACATGAGCTTCAACTACCAAGCCACTTCAGGTAGCCCGGTCCTCGAAGAACCGCCTCCACTTACGTACGACTTTTGCGAGCCACCCTGGCCGAGGTGGTCCTCTACTGCGTTGTCCATCCGGGTTATATACGAAGACTCTGCGTGCAGGAGCATTGGTGTCCATTCGCTCTACATGATACCCTCGCCAACCTAGGCGACTGATGCGCACAGATTTTTGAAAGATTGTGCCTCCAGTGCAGGCTTGTGAGCTACGCACAATTCTACGACAGCGCATCTACGTCTTTAAATCTATTTTTGACATCAAAAGTCTCAGTGAGGCCGGCACCGACGGTCGTGTTCTCCATCGTTATCTTGCCAAAACTAGACATGGCTCTGTACAGCTCGTCTCTATAAATGTTGTCATAAGCGGGCTTAAAATCTTCGATTGCGCGCTTGCCATGATTTTATTGTGTTCTTCGCAGCCCTCGTCCTTTTTTCCAGCTCCGCTTTGTACGTATCTTGTTTATCTGCATGCTTGCCAGCATTCTTCACCAAACAAGGGTTTTCTTGGTGGTGGTCTAGTGAAACCCAGCAGATCAGTTGCGGCGATTCTGATGGTATGTTGCCAGCGATGCCACTGGTCTTCGGCCCATGATGCTGGCGGCATAAGAGTCGTGGAGAGATTTCGGGATACGCATTTGGCGAAGATTCTGGTGGTCTCTTGCTACTGCAGCTTTTCCACGTTAAATCTTCACATAGTAATTTTTTTTTGTTGGAGCACTTGAAATATCCTTGGCTGCAACACGATAGTGGTCCGAGTTGATGTGGGCTGCTCGAAATGTTCGGACATCCAGAATACTGGAGGGATGTCTTACGTCGATCACAATGTGATCAATTTGGTGGACCGTTTCATGATTAGTGGACCGCCAAGTCCCCTTGTAAATATTGAGACGAGGAAACCGTGTGCTTACTATAGTGACGTTTCGCCCCGCAGTAAAGTCAATAAGCCTGAGTCCGTTGCCAGACGTGGTATCGTGTAGGCTACATTTACCGACTGTTCTACCAAATATGTCCTTCTTTCCTATCTTGGTGTTAAAATTGCTTTTAGAACATGGCCAATTGGTCTTGTCAAGGAGCTCGTAGAAACATTTTTTGGTAGCGTCGTCCTGGCATAAGCGCATATTAGGCGAATGTGCCTAGTTAGTCTTGATGCGGATTGTCATAAGGCGTTCGGTCACGTATCGAAAGCTCAAAACTTCTCGCCTAGGTCTGCCGCATCCGAATAAGTGCTGCTTCTGCTCTCTGTAGCACAGTTTTTCATCCACATTTTACCCGGCCCATCCCATTGCACTTTCTGAATAGCTGTTACATCTGAGTTATAGCAGCTTAGGGTGGACTAGCTTAAAGAAGACTCCGCTAGTCTGGCTCTAGACGTCACCGTTGATTACATCGAGGAAATTCCTCCGCTCTACATCTTCCTTCCGAAGATCTCTTGTGAGACATATGATCTTCTAGATTACAGGACAGTTCAGCAAGAGATGCCTCGCCTGGGTGTTTGCGTGCTGAAGTTAACCCAGCTAAGCTCGTGCTGGTCCCTGTGTCCAGTTTCACATGTACAGTCAGACTGACTCAGCATACACCCATCGTTGGTTCACTATTAATAACCTATCCAGAAGGCACCACGTGGAGGTGATGATCCATTTCGGCCCCATTGACTCAGGTTATTAGTCAAAGTTTCACCTAAACAGTTAATCGGATATGAGAGTCAAATTGAAACTTACAATCCGGGGAAAGCTGCAGGCGTAATCAGCTATCGATCACTTAAGCACATAAAATTAATCGCCTTCCCTAAGTCACAAGACAATGTACTATTGTTTCTAATCCTCTTATTGATGCATATTTTGCAGGGCCATTATAATCATTATATTTGATACATATACATATGTAACAGCTTACTGCCCTTGCACCAATTAGCCTATGAGTATGTATCTAGCATCGCTCGAGAGAAAAGATATTGTTATCATAACCGGGAGACAGTATCTCGTCCACCATCACATATTAATAACTAACTCATTATCCGCATTCGTGCTGCCACATACGCAAACTAATCACAAGTCAAACACGAGCAACAATATCGACAAGTAAATCCACCTTAAACCCCATCAACGATAATCCTTTTGGATATCACTCTATGCTCCACTGACTTGCCTACACATGGCTTCATACAAATTATAATGAGAGACCGGTAAATTTTCTATGTTTGTGGGTAAAACAAAGGACAACAACAAAAATACAATAAGCTAAGGATATCCTTTGGACCCACCGCACACTTACTTATTACAGATGCTGCCGGCCTTAATTAACGCAGCTAATAAAATTCTAAATGAGTAGCTGGCTATTCCTTGAAAGGATAAAACATTGAGTGAACTCTACATACAAACACACCCAAAACAGTTCACTTGGAAAACAAAAAAAAGGACGAAGTAGACAAACTCTACTTAACTCGAAATCGCCTCCTATTAATTTACCCCTCTGGCAATTTTATAGTCGGAAGTGCTCATTCGTTATCCTTTCCGGTTTTCTGTTCTCTATTTTTCTATTCCGCTTGTGGCATTGCTATCTCTGCTTATCATCCAAGGCTGCAGGAAAAGTCTCACATCAATTCTTTGCTTTCGTAAACAACGTACAACAATCATCGCGCCTCAACTAAAACGTGGTTTAACTGTATCTATGTGAATTTAAAACTGGTAAGCATTTGAAACAGTAGTGATACTGTAACTACGTGTGAGAAAATTTCGAAATTTCCATTAAATACGAGTACACAATCAAATAGCTTTGGTGTCAAAATTTACGGATCACAAACCACCCACTCAAGGATCATGGAAAACTTTGGAAACAACGTTTCGTTTAAACAACGCCCTAAGCAAAGTATGGACATTCAAGTTCTTTAATGGACTATCTAAACAGTAGTTAGTGCCAGCTTTTACTATCAGCCTGCAGAAGCCAGTATAACGCGGCAGGAGTAAAGCAATGGAATATATTTCTTACCCGTTCAAGCTGCTGTGAAATATCATGCTCGTATCCTCGTAAGCATCGACCCTGATTCCGAACACGAGATGCGTTTTTCCTTAGTTTACACATAGTAAGTTCCAGCTGCTTGTATTGGAATGCAGATGGTAGTAAACATTAAATTGGTTCTATGAATGCAAAGGACGCCTAACGGAATACACAATACATAAAGATTGGGGTGTTGGAGTAATAGTGCAGAAGCAATTGTTTGGTTTCTCATCCTTTTGCCGTCAGCCTGTGTATGTCGACAAGTAAATTTGAGTATTATAATGTTCACAATGCAAAATATGCTCCTTTAAGGACGGACGGAGGGCTGGTGGACAGCAATACAACAGAAGCAGGCTCTATAATAGTTTTGTCCTCGATTGGAATTTCGTAAGGCGGGGGAAGACAACAATTTCACAATGTCTTTACGGGCGTTGCAGCAGAGTCTATTTCTCACTTTTTTTTTCTATGCATCTTTCCACTCTATGAGAGGACAAGAATTCAAATGGCAGATGATGCGATGGCAAAGGACAAAAGGAAGTGCATTAAAAACTAAGCATTGTTATGCATTGTTCAGAAAGTGATGACTGGACATAGAATAGAGTGGTTTTGGGGAGTTTAAACATTATGGTTCAAACGGATGCGGGATGATTTTATCTTTGTTCTGAAGTGAATAATAAATTTGTAATCAGAGGATGTTAGTCCTTTTCACACTAAACGGGGGTAGTATCTAAGATGTTTTGCTTATGGAAGGAATCTACAGATCATGGTAAGCAAATATGAATTAATGACGACTCGATGCTCTAGGAATAAGGAATATATTAGGATTGCCAAGCCTAAAGTGCTTAGGGATGCAATCTTGAATGTAGCTGCTCCTTTAAACTATGGGCATTCCCTTAAATTTGTTAGAGAAATAGAGTGTCAGAGCTCCACCTACCTCTTCCCTAATTACTAAAATTCCTCTTTGAATTGCTTGCGAATGATACGCTCTTCGGCTTTGATTGTCCTGGCAGACTATGTACTCATCATCATTTCACAGGGTGCAGCCAATCCAGTACCATGTTTTTTTCTGTCATCGAATAGACGCTTCGGGCTGCAGAGTCTTAGAATTCAACCCGAAGAGACAACGCAGTAGAGGGCAAACTCGCCTAAAGTGGGGCGCGCAAGTAGAAAGGGACCTCAACTGACTTTAAGTGCACAACTGGAGACAGTTAGCTAATCATCGGGTAAACTGGAGAGGCTTGTCGTTGAGGCCAAGGTTCACCCCTAACTAAGAAAGTTAGTTTGTCAGACATTCGTGGGACCGTGAAAAATCCTTTCGATGTTTGTGATTCAAACTTCGAAGCTCATGCTCAGCATATCCTTTGTGATACCATGGATCAAAACCTATTCGCTACTCAGGGACTAACAGAACCAACCGGAGCTTTTGATAAAGCGATAGATGGGTATGACGTCTAAGGACGCTACGTCACCCAGGACTTCAAGGAAGGGAGACCCTAAATGGACCATTCTTTCATCCGACAGAGCTGGGCAGTTACATAGGAGGTGAGGGATACCTTCCTCCTCCTCCTCGTCCCTGCAGCTTCTGCAGAAGTCGTTTGAAAAGAGGCCAAGTCTTTTGGCATGTTGGCCTATAAGGCAGTGTCCAGTGAGAACACCAACAACGCAACTGATCTGTGATCGCTTTAGTTTGACCAACTTGGCGCTGCGTTTATGATCCAGCCTGTGCCAGATCTGTCTCGAGGTGAGATACGTTGACACGTTTTCCCATCTGAGGTTGGTCTTGCTAATAGCATTCATCTTTAGTAGATGCTTGCATGTAGCTAGGGGCATACCCAGGGACTACCTATCAGACAGAATCCTTAGAGTAGTGCCTGCAGTTTCCTGGAATGTCTCCATGGCCTGGCACCCAGCATAGGTGAATATTGAACTGCCCTGTCATCTCCATAAGAGATAAACGGCAGTTGAGAGCGACCTTTGAAGTAAATGAGCACGATTCCAGAGACTTGATTGCCGCTTGGCTGTCAGTGAAAATGGTAATATCCCTGACAGATAGTACATAACACTTCAGCCAGGACGGGGCTTCCTGAATCGCCATGATTTCCGCCTGAAAACGCTACAATGATCAGGGAGGCGGAACGATAATTCGAGGTTGAGCTTTTCGGAGAAAACACCACATCCCACCCCGCCTTCGGTCTTAGAACCATCTGTGAAAAAGTGTACCGAGCTACCATCGATAGGGGGAGAGTTGTCCCATACATCCCGTTCAGGGATGCTCGTACGGAAGTTACGGTCAAAACTCATTTTCGGCGGGGTGTAGTCTGTATTTTCGTGTTTGAAGGAGATCAAGGATCGAGGAGTGGCCAGTGTGATAGCTAGACCACTGAGAGGAGGCTTTCAGATGGATGGCCGTACAGGCAGCGATCTGTTTACTGAAATTATCTAGGGGCAGCAAGTTGAACATAATATTCAGTGCCGCTGAAGGAATAGTCCTAAGTGCACCACTGATGCACATGCATGCCCTGTTAAGCGCGGGCTACCATACGATCACGCCATAGAGTAAAATAGGCCTGATATCGGATACGTACAGCCAGTGAGCTAGCTTTGATAGCTTTGAATTTTCGCAGATTAAAAGTTTCAGGAAATATTGAGGCAGGCTTGAAAATATAAAGATGTACCATCACGCTGAATGAAAATACATATTAGTTTGTCCGAAAAATTCTGGTGGAAGTACCATTAAAAAAGTTCTAGGTCCCCGATTTTCCAACCGACGGTGTTTAATTGATGAAATTTGGCTCTAAATATGTCGATTACTGATCAAGCTAAATGCTTTTCACTGAATGTTGTTAACTAAGCTGAAGGATACTCTCGTATATCTCCGGAGCTTCCTTTGCCAGTATATCGATAACCACTATGGCTACAAGACACGCCGAGTCGTGCGACGTTGTACGAAAGGCGCTGTACATTTTTGGTGTCTCAAATGTTTGGCCTGGTTCATTCCAATGCAGATGTAGTCTTTCATGTTCCACTGATATGGACAAACTCCTTCTCCAGACATCCGTCGAGTCGAAATGCTTTCTAGTCCTAAAATTTTTTTTTGCAGATGCAGAAGTACATAGGAACGGGTGCCGGTATAATCTCCGAAAAACTAAACATTCACAGCTCAACTTCATACCACAGCAATATCTTTAAAGCTGAGGTTCTAGCAGTGACAGAGTTAGCCAGTATGGTATCAATGCTGCGAACACTACGGGTATGACCATTTTTATTGACAGTCAGGCGGCCATTAAAGCAATAATTTCTACTATCATTTCTAAATCAATTCCAAGGTAGTTTGACGCTGTCCTGGCTCGCAACATAATATGACACTCTTCTGGTTCCTTGGTCAGAGGCACATATGTAGCTGGAAAAGAGATAACTGGAACTTTAATCAACCACAATCGAGCACTCCAACGAATTATAACTCCCCCTCCTCTCCTCTCCTCTCCGCAATCGTAGAGAACAATGAAAGCCAATAATGATTGCGATTCGCTCATTACACTGGCGAAATACAACATATCCAGAACCAACAGGCTTTTAAAAAATGACAGAGAATCCCTGTCGACGTTGATTGGTGCACTTACTTAGCACAACCTTCTAAGGCATGATACAATGAAACTTAAACTCAACGATGACAATATGCATTTGTAAAGGCTGCAGTGATGAAGAGGCTTTCGAGGATACACCATACCTCTGCCACTACCCAAGCCTATGTCACTTGAAAAACTGCAGAATAATATTACTACCAGATTATGCAACAACTATCTGACGTATCACGTAACAATCTTTCCAGGATTCTAAGGACGTTACGATGGTCAGAGATCCTGATCACCAACGCACAGTAAAGTAGGAACCCAGTGTAGGAATTGAACCAAACCCCCAATTAGGCATCACTATGGGTCCACAAGGACCTACATCAGCAGAATGAGTCGAGGCTTCTCTCCTCTCATTAGCCCAACAACCCAACCATATCCAGATACACTAGATCTAGAAAATCTCTCTCTATAAATACCCTTAATCCTCTTTCTATAAACTCCACTATTCGCCTTGGTGTAATAAAAACACAAAAAATAAAAAAAAATAAACCGCCAACATTCTAAAAATAAACTGCAAGACACTTTCAACATTATCGCGCCGCTCCCTGACATTTAATGCCCTCTGCTTGAGATAATAGATATTTACAAGTGCAGCGCACCATGTCGTCTTAAACGCTCTTTAAATCTGTACACGTATGTATCGTAGCTACTTGGTAAATCCCAGAATGCACTCCCCCCAAGAACCATAAACAACTTGATGTTGGTTGATATAAAAAATAATGGAGAGAAAGCGCTGCAACTTTATATAGAAGTGCGCTTTCTTACACTATAAGGACATCTTAATCCTTGTTGTTTACGCGTGGAATTTATATGAAATTACATCGTATGTCTGTTTTTTTTTTTTTTTGTTGTAAGAGGTGTCGAGGAAAGGTCTTAACGTGTGAGAAACTTTTTTTAACTACTTGATATCTTCATGTGTTTACAAGATAAAGGCTTTGGGGAATTGCAAGTGAATGATGGAAGATATGATTGTTCCCGTTTGCTGAGTTGTTTTCTCTTACGTAAAGCATTTCAGAATCCAGTTTCTGGTTATGGAACACCATTGTTTCTTCAAAATGGTTAGCTTAGGTCAGGTTGTGAAGGGTTATGAAATCATCAAAAGAGCCTTAGGGACCATCGCGATCTCTAGGGATTCTTCACGGTAGGAAACCTAAGCTATTTCACCCATAATTCCAATTTTCCTACAGATCCTAAATTAACCCTTATTATCCTCTTCCAAACTATCAAAAAAGTACCTCCCGGCGCGTTTTAGTTTGGACCAGGCAATACCTTAGAATTCACAGAGCAGATGCATTGTGTCTCTCAGACGCATAGGTCACTACAATACCTGCAAACATACCTATTTGCTACTTCTAATCTCATAGTATGCTTCTTCTAGGGGCGATGTCCAGAAAGTATATTGCTATGCAGAGGGAAGAATGAACACATCTTAGGAAGATTACCACATCCATTGGCACATCCATAGACCACTTTTGATCAGCGAAGAGAATTCGCTTGAGAATGACTGTCCTAGCCACACACATTGGTGGTACTATGCCTCCAGTTGGATGTGGAAACTCAGCTCCTTTTTGGCCAGTACACCGGCACTTTCGTTACCCTCTATATCGCAGTGTCCAGACACGGTTTTGCGTACACAATGTCAGGGTGTTCCTGACTAGTTCAGATTTTGTAACATGGGACTCTAGTGTCTTAAGCGCAGCCTAACTGTCAATGTAGATGGCAATATTCTTGTTGGATAGTGATCCCATCTTCAGCAACTCCGTAGCTTCAAGCGCAGCTAGACACTCTGCTTGGAACACAGTGAATGTGTCTGGAAGTCTCAGTGCCGCTTGCAGGTTTATATTCTCCAAATACATACCTGTACCCGTACCTTCACTGGTCTTGAAACCATCCGCATAGATTCCAATTTAATTTTGCGTAGGAACTGCCTTCCTTTGTCAGTCCTTTCTATTAGGGTATGTTACTTCGTATGGTGAGTCGAAGGCAAGAGAACCCAGGATTTCATCTCTCCCATCAGGGATATTGGAATTGATTCCCTAAATAGTAAGCCGAAGCGCGAAGAACCTCTGTGCTGGGAATACAGGCTTCATACATACCTTGACTAACATGTCCCTCATATTCATCTTAATCTTTGCCTGCAGGAGTCCCATACGTCAGGATGGCTCCGACTACCATGGTGTATAGCCCGTGTATCATTGCTGATTACAGTCCCCACTATCTTCCCGCTGTTCTCTTACAAAGGAGGTGAGCATTGTACGCCTTTCGGAATCTATCCTCTAAAGTCAGTTTCCAGCTTAGCTTTTTATCTGATACAATATCAATACTTGCGCTATCCGACAGAGAAAGGGACATCCTTGCCAGATTTGGCAGTTACTTTCTTGTTCGGGTTCACGTGTAGACCACAGTCTCTAGTCCATCTTTCGAGAAGGCCAGAGCCGAGTCCATTATTTCGCTTAATGCGTCTAGGGACTTACTCTGAACTATGATCACCACCTCATCCGCGTACTTTATTGATGACCGAGACCCAGAGAAGGGGGCATAGAACTCCTCCCCGGCGAGTTCCTCTGGATTTTCTAAGGGATAGTGCCGACCATTTTGCAGAGCCAATTAGTAATGCTATGCTCGACATTTATGCTTGTACAATGCTTCTCCCTTTTACATTTTTGTAGCGCCTTTTATATCAAGGAAAGCAGCCATTGCAAATGCCCTATACTGAAGGCTTATTTCAGTTTTTCCTACCACTTCATGTAACGTTGTTGCCACTGATTTGCCTTTTAAGTATGCATGCTGAGCCTTGCATCAGGTTCCGTTGCAACACTAACTTCTGATGTGGACATCAGGAAGTCTTTCCAGTATTTTGAGGAGAAATGACGCCAGGCTTATGGATCTTCAGTCTTTCGCAAAAGTGTGGTTAGCCTGAGCTTAGTGGTCTATTCTTGCAATGTTGCCTTATTTACTTGTTGGACCTCAACCAACAAGCGTCTCCAGCCAACTTGATCTTAAGCTAGATGCCTCGCAATTTTGATTGAGCTTCCCTTCCACTTTCGTGCATCACCTGAATCGCAGTCTTCCTCTAATATGCCGAAGTTCTTCAAAAGAAATTAGCATGGAAATCTAGATTGCATGCCATTTACGATCTCACAAATACATTGGATTTTTTTTTATTTGAATACATAGATGCAAGAGTCATGCAAAGAATTTCTCAGGTAGTCTTCTTTGAATATATGTACATATGTATTTCCTTGGAGACACTAAGTCTTATCAAACTAAAAGGATACAACGATAATCCCCTTGCATGGAGCTAGAACATGTTCAAAATGAATGCACTCTGTCGTACACATAACATTAAGTCCACTCACAACAAATTTCAAATGCAAATCTAAACTGCACACTCACATTCCTGGTTAATTTTTAATATACCTCTCTCTATGGAGAATCTCTCATAACCCTCATAAGCATCCACTATACTGCTATATATCCCTGATGCAATTTGCAAATTACCTCAAAATCCACCTCAATATACAACCCCCCAAAGGCACATGTACTCCGCTATAAAAGTGAAGAAGTCAAGCGAGTGAAATTTAATTCAAAACAACATTTTAACGCAACCGCATATCTACTACTGGATACATAAAAAAAAAAAATTCTAAAATATGTACATACACACTGCCTGTACCACCCCCAACCACACCCCTTTCATTTGAGTCATTTATTTTTATTACAATCATCCAATTTCAGTTGAATCAAGAAAATCAGGAGGCAGCACACAGAGCGACTTCCAACAATTGGATTCCGTTTCTCTACCCTTTTCAGCCCCTTCTTGCCAAAAAAAAAATCATTTGCAATCATAACTTTCAGAAGTCTTACAGTGCCTTTCGTGCATCCTTCAGAAAAATTGTTTCCCAACCCCATCCCGTAAGAAAACTTTAGCGGTTATAGTGGTTTCGCTACACATTCCCGCAAATGGTTCAAATACACACGCACACACACACTTTAGAACCTAAAGTAGCATCCTAACTCACCCGACGTGTGTGTACCCTTAAAAATGGCGGGAATTCGTTCAAATTTTAAGTCTAACATCACCCTGTAGGTTTAGCGCTATACATGAATATTGAAATACAGCAGCTTTAAATTTTGGATTAGAACACCAGTGAGATGTTGTCGCCCCTAATAAGGGAATAAGAAAAAGAATCACAAGGGCATCCACCTAATGAGGCATAAATTTGTTCAGGATAAAGCAAAATGAAAGGAAAAAAAAAAACAGTTCTTTGAGGTTCCGAGACGTTGTGTGGATTTTTTTTTTTCTTTTTGAATTTAAACCCCAATTTGCTGGGATTGTATTGAGAATATGGAACAGAAATGATTTCGGGGGTAGTTTCCCGTGTGGGGAAATATCAATTTTCTCATATTCTTCCACTCGATTTAAGGGTTTAGGTAGTTCCGTTTCCGAACGGAATTGAATTATAACATGGTTGCAGGAAGAATTGATTGGTACGATTAAATGGAAGGAAACATGTGCATTGGAGAGTATTTAATGTAAGAACGGCAGCAAGGATATCTTTGGCTTAGTTGACGAGGGAAGCTCTCATAATTTATTCGAATTCAGACACAAGGCGTTGCTAGATTTCGTATTATTGGGCAGATAGTTTCAAGGCATAAGTTTTCTACAAACACTTTCATTAGTTAGTTGGAAATTCAAGTAGTCTCCTTAGGCCTTAAAGCATAGCAATTTCAAGGAGTTTAATGTTTCGAAAACTATCCTGGGGCAGGACTTATGTACATCTTGCATCAGCTTATACCACAAGCGACAAGGTCAAACACCCTCTGTAGAATATCACTGACATTCGGTGCAACAACTTTTTTGGTCTGGAATATAGTTTGACTTTTAGACTTTTTTTATGTCGGGTTAGGTAACACTTCATTGGAGCATTATACGGCCAGAAAGCAAGACCGAGTATTATCCATTTGACTGGAATTCCTTCGACTTTCGAAGAAAGCTGAGAAGGCACTTTTGTGATCAGCGCGCATCAAATCAGCACTCTAAATCTGCTACCTGATCTGAGCAAAAGCAGGACAATAACCAGGCAAGTGATCCGAAGTATCGGCGCAATCTCCACTAGCGTCGCAGATCACTAACACACTTAGCAAAAGGAAAATGTCCTGTGAATACGTCACCTCTGCTAAGATTTCTTACAAAAGTCCGGGAGCATTTGTTTAATCCACCTGCATCCTGGAGAGCCGTGCCACACACAATTTTGTTCATGAGAAACCCAGTCGTCAATGTGGGTAGGTACTAACCGAGGACACGGGAAGACCCAACGCAAGTTCTTGTTTAGCTCTATGCCGAACAACTAAGAAGGCTCTAAACAAGACCTCAATCATCTCAGACCTGCTTTATAGCGATAGTCTTCCCTACTCCCCTTTTCAAATGTCATAAGCTTCCCTCGCTGATCTTGTGTTGCAGAACATTTAACGAGTTACATGCATGACTTTAGTAGAAATAGCACGCAGTCAGGTTTGGAGACAATGAGGTTGCACTGTGGACCCTTTATGAGGAAACAGTGTTCTACGTGTTTTACTGAGTTGCAAACTCGATCAGTTAAAAGTCGTTATCTGTTTTCATCGCCGCATCACGGAAGCGACGAGTATCTCGTCCTGCGGCACTAAAGTCTGTGAGAGCGATTTTGATATCGTACCCCAGACAAGCATCCTAGGAGCGTCCATCCAGGCATGTCATAAAATTTTCAGGAAAATAAAAGCATGAACGATTTAATGAAGGAGCTAGCTGGTCTTTACCGACACCAACATGAACCAAACTAGATTACGATCCTAGACAAAGGATATGATGCGTAATGAGTTTGCCCACCTAAACTCCTCTTGGCCAAAATGAGTCACGCCGTCAAGAGACTGAAAAAAACTACTCGTAAAATAGTTATCCCTCATAAAAAAAAAACCAGCAGTCTCTGAAAACAATCGTTTAACGATGTATATCCTGATATACATACAAATTTATACACACACTTCGGTATGTACATACATACATATGTACCTCAAAAAACAGTACTCGCTCTGTATAACATTTTCGGGTAACGGAGAAGTTCCACCAGAGTAAAGTATACGTGGTTATTACCTAGTCTCTAAAACTTTACCGAGGCAAACAGGACCTCAGTCTTCTCACAATTCATGCCACTGTTCATTATTTACAGCAGTTTTTAAGGAGCCCCTTGTACACATACTCCAACACACCAAGCTGTATAGCGCCTATTAAAAACCAGAACTCCATCCAACGAACACCACCTTTATCGTCTTAAAGTCATATTTACAGTATCCTTAAGGCTCTATTTCCATCACGTCATACCATTATCTTGAAAGCATTTTATCTTCTGCGAAATACTTCACAAAACTATTACGATATTCCATAAACCCGGCGGAGAGGAGGGGGCCATGGTAGGCAGTTAGCAAACATTAAGGCCTAGAATTTCGTCGTTCCCATCGTCTCCCCCAAGGCCACCTCATCACAACTGATAATAATGGACAATTCAACCAACTGAGAAAAGAAATCGATGTCTTTAAGATATTTATCTCACAGCCAATAAACCCGGCCAACAGAGAGTTCTATCGAGTATCCAGTTGTAATATTTTTGATCTCCCTCAGGCGGGCGGCGCGTCGGCAAAAACTTTCTTATGACACTGTAATCATTTTCGTCCCACAGTGTAGCAGGACCAAACATCAGGTTTTCAGGAATTCTTGGGGTTTTTTTTCATCTCGGAACCACCGCAAAGGGAAAGAACGATAGCGTAAGACTGGGCGCAAACACTTTGATGGATTATTTTCCATATCTTTGAACAGGTCCGCCACTCCTTCTCGGTTGAAAATAAATGTTTGATACCGTTTAATCGGTTGGTGTTATGTTTACTCGACCGAATACCGAAGCGGAAATAAGTTGAAATTTTTTTTTTTTTCGTTTCTTTCTTGTTATAGGAAATTTTATATTCCCTCTGACTTTGTTGTGTTCGTATGTACGACACAAATGTTTACAATAGAGAAGGCATCAATCTTTCAGTTCTGTACTTTAACAATTTAAAAAAAAAAAGATAAAAATTTTGGTCGTAAGAGGGGAACGAAGGATGTTTGTGTTAAGGCGTTAGAGTAGAATATGTTGTTGAAGAAGGATCTTTAATGAGTCTTACTTACTTACTTAGGAGGCGGTACAGTTCGGGTGAGCCTGGGACTCAAGCCTCTCCAGTTAACCAGATCTTTAGCTTACTGCCTCCAGTTGGCCACTCCAAGTTGGTTAAAAGCCCCTTCTACTTATGCGCGGCATCTAAGGTGAGATCGTCCTCTACTGCGTTGTTCCTCCGGGTTAAATACGGAGACTGAGCATTGGTGTCCATCCGCTCTAGCCATCTTAAGCGACAGGGTAGACAAAGTTCTTTACTACCTCAAAGTCATACATAGCTGTCGACTGTGACGTTCTGTCCAATCTGTCGATGTAGGGTGCCCCTTGTTAGTGACAGCATATTCTTTTTTTTGGTCGACCGTGGACTTTCCTTGCCTGAAATCACACTGATGGGGGCAATGATGACGAAGGGTTTCAGGCGTTCACACAATGAGGCAGATAAGAGCTTTAAGGAGTCATGAGACTCATTATCGGTAGAATAATGCGAGCAGTCACTTGCGATTTCGCTAACATCGAACCAAAAGCTGTTAAAATGGGTCTGGTTGTAAACGAGAATAAAATGAACGTTACGATGGACAACTATATTCAAGGTAGTGAAGGAATTCGGCTACGTAGGCTCTGCTATAAACTCTGTCAACAACATTAGCGAGGTGACGTAGAATAACACACGCCAAACGCTGCTCCTATGGCCTTAGGAGACAACTCTTTAGCCAAAAAGAGAACAACAATGTTTCCCGCTTCAGCAATAACCTAGATTCGGCGTGTCATTATGCGAGGTGGAAGTGATGCACAACGTCACACTCAGATCAATGCAGATCCAATGTGATATTGTGGAGATATGTCCCTTGCCAATTGGTTAACCTTGTTCTGTAGCCACGGTTCACGTTCAACTTCTTATTTGTGATGAACCTGCAAACAAACCAGTTCATTCGATGTTGTTTAGAATGTCGCTGATTCACACGTCAAACAGTGCCCCTGAAGAGGTTTGTATCTATGGAGGATGAGACCTGGATAGAGAAAGTCGGTTGTGTCTCGGATGAATTCCTCATTTCCACACCATCAACATAGTATGTAGGCTTTCTTCCCTTAATCGTAGTTTTCTTATGTAACACAACAGAATATTATGCCCCCTGACGACAGACAATAAACTAATAAGGACACGTTTGGAATCGACGAAGAAAATATTTCGCACTGAATGGTGTATATGTGGACATGTACAAATAAATGGATTCCACACACAATTTTTCAACAATAACGACATGGAAATAGAAAGAGACAGTGTTGTCCATAGATGGCCTAAGTAGCAGAGGCTAAGTTTCAATGCGCTAACTGCCAACTGATCCGGCAGTCTATTTGGAAATATATGCGACCTTGTTCCAATGGAGGCAAATTGAGATATGCCAAAACAATGCGGAAAGGAGAATTGACACAAGAATGCTACCCCTACCACTAACATTCCTCGGGTCAGCCGTGAAATCAGATTTAAAGCATTTCCATGACTTCATTGAACACCTTTCTAACCTCATACTCCAATATACAGCACAATTCTCAGAATAAATCGAGGCCATAATGGGTCATTAGTCAAATTTATCCCGAAGCCAGTTTCTACTTTCCAATGATCTTACTCGTTGCTGTAGATTCATATGCAATCTGTAAATTTTTTATAGACTCTTCCAATGAACACTTGAATCTCAAAAATCATACACCATTCAAATTCAACAATCCATGACCACCTATCTTTTCACTCGAAATCACTCAAAAGCAGTCGTCAAAAAAGAAAATTTATTTACGAACTCTAACAGAGCAACTTGGTTGGTCTCCTTTGTAATTCATGTTTAATTAACTATCATTTGTGACAAAGAATTTCAAAAAGGGATACCATCTTTCAAATGCCAAAATATAAAGCCAACCAATAAGTCTACACGGTATGCTACTCCTTTTCACAACAGAGGGAATGTTAATGGGGATACGTTGGCCTTTTTGCATTTCATGAAACGTTTTTGCCTTTTTACTCCCAAGTTGAAACTTCAAATGGCGACGGAATTAACTAACCACTGAATCCCTGGCAGCATATTCGTCCGAATTGTTTGTAGGTTTGTAGCTCTGGCACCACAATAAATTATTCCTTAACTTTTGAATATTGAAATTAAGTGAAATGGTTAATGTCCTTTTGTGTGAGATGGCTTCCACGTGTTTCACTTCGTTGGATTGATGATTTCGCATTATTTATTAATAAATTCAGATATTTAGGTCGTTGTCGTCGTATATTTTTAAGGGATTTTGTAGCTTTATGGGAATTAGGGAATAAAGTATCTACATTGCGTGAATTAACTTTTGCAAAGTGATGGTTTTTTTTAATGGGGCTTCACTTTTCTGAATTTGTGGAAGTCCTATATAAGGTCATGAGAACCATTCATCCAAACTTGTGGAGACGATGTGACGTTGACACATTTATTGCTTGATAGACGTTCTTAATGATGGGACAATTCTTGGGAATGTATTGAAAACAGTACACAGTCAAGTGATCAGAAATAATTAGTCAAAAGAAATTAATCGAAAAGCAATTCGGTGATTCGACAATTTGTCGAAACTAATTTGAAAGGACAATTGATCAGAATCTAATTGGTTGGAAGTTTGACTGTGATTTTATGAAAAATAGAGTGGCCTACGGCAAGGGTTTAAGGGTGGGGGGTGGAGTATTCATTTAGATACGTCTTTTACCTTTGCTCACAAGTCGTTTTTCCTTTATGTCGCAGTCATAAACCAAACTACTAAAGCAGTCTGTAAAGCGGAGTTTCTGTCTTCCAGTTCATCTCAGATTTGGGGGCTGGGA
The DNA here is from genome assembly GCA_946965025.1 of Blera fallax. Taxonomy (NCBI): domain Eukaryota; kingdom Metazoa; phylum Arthropoda; class Insecta; order Diptera; family Syrphidae; genus Blera; species Blera fallax. Next base: position 13,796,068 of record OX337246.1, on the reverse strand, counting down.
TTCAAGCGAAACCAATATAGTTGACGTGCCTTGTAGTAAAGTTCACGGATGTTTCTTCACCTACTTCGATGAGATTTGCCAAGTAAAGTTCAGAGGATGTTTCCTTAGGATCTGAAGATTCAGACGATGTTTCCTCAGGATCTGAACCTGCTTTGTATCTTCCCGCGTCCTTGGTCCTCAACTACGGCGATATTTTTGTCGGAACGCACTGGGCTCATTCTTGTTGTTGGCTTAACTTGCACGAAATCGGCGCAGGCTGTGAAAGGCTTTGCACAAGATGGCGTGCTGGTAGACTACTGAGTAGGCTTAACGAGGGGGTCTACACTGCTAAAGACGTCAATACAAGTGTATTGCGGCAGCGACCTACCGACCCTTTGTTGTCACGTGCAGGTGGTTCTTATCATTGTCAAGACTTGGTGCCGTGAAGAGTCATCTAGCTCAGATTGAGGTGATGCTGTGCACTATGAGGAGCAAGCTACTTTCTTGCCTTCTTGGGCACCCAGTTACAACTTTCGAAAAAAGTTAAGTACTTAAGAATCATCTTAGATGCCGGAGAATGTTCAGCAGGGCCTGACGTTTAAGCCATGAGATGCTCCACTGGATATATACTGGCATAGTCAGATCGTACCCTGTGTATGGTGCGGATGCATGGACATCAAGGGCGGAATTCCTCAAACGAAAGCTCGGTAAACGGGAGCACCTGGCCCGTATCTGTATTACTGGTGCGTTAAAAAAAAACAACTCCAATGGAAGCTCTTTTGAGTCTTTCTTCGTTGCATCTCTTCATCGAGTTCGTAGGAACAGGAAAGCATAATTCGGCATTGGAACGCTGCTTGAGCGGGCGGCAATCTTTGGCTAAGTTCTATTCACCCATTTGGAGTGAAGCGTTGGATACCTTCGAGCACAGATTCCGGAATGAAGAAACGGCAGATGGGCTGGGTTTGACCCAGCTAGTACTGTCTTCTATATATAGGGATCTCTGATTGGTGGGCTCTCGGGAGCAGGCATCTATTCGGAGGAAGCGAGTGTGAGCAAGGTACATTCCACTAAGTACATTTACTACGGTCTTTCAGACTGAAGTCTATGCTATCGCAAGTGCAACTGACGTAGTTATAAAAAAGAAGCTAAGGGGAAGAGCTATTTACATCTACTCCGACAGCCATGCCCCGATTAAGGCGTGTTCTGCTTTGTCAACGTTGTTGCGGTGTAAATCTATACACGATGAATTGTTAGACTACACTCAAAACAAAAAACATTGACACTTAAAAAACTGACAGCTAGTTTGACAGCTGACACTATCAGGAGCCCGACGTCTTTAAACAAAAAAACACCCTTATAAAGGGTGTCCCATAATTCACGCAAAATGTAATTTTGATAGAAAATACAGATTTTTAATTAGAAAGCTTAAATTTTTTATTGATTCATAGAGTATACAGATTGGGGTTATGTATGGAATAGCACATCGGATAAATGGCCGCCACGGCTTTGCTGGCAAGTACGTACTCTTTTATTGAAATTTTCTATGACCGATTCGCATAAATGTGTCTGAATTTCATTAATACACCTCCCAATTTTCTCTTTCAACGCGTTGGTGGTCGTGGGCTTGTTTGCATAGACCTTTGACTTCAAAAAACCCCAAAGCCAAAAGTCCAATGGCGTTAATCCGCAAGATCTGGATGGCCAATTCTTTTGTTCGAAAAATCAGCATCCACTTGTTGATGTTCCAAAATCCATTCAACGAACTCTCTTCGCGCTGCATGGTCAGTAGTCTTCCGTTCTTGAGTCAATTGAGCTTTGTAAGCATGAAGTTTCAAGTTTTCGTGAGAATTCCCTGTAGAGAGCTTCTCGAAATGCCCAATTCTTGACAACGGTGCCGAATTTATGTTCCTGGACTGTCAGCAGAGAGTATTCTCGCGAACTGCTTCGATGTTTTCTGTTGAACGACTTGTGACAGGACACCCAGAGTGTTTAAGATCACTAATTGATCCAGTCTCCCTGAATTTTTCAATTATTGTCTTCACAGTTGATGATTTTAAATCACTATGACGGCCATATTTTGTACGAAAATTGCGGACTGTAGCTGACAATTCTTCATTATTTTTAAAATATTGCTCAACAATGAAATTCGTATAGCGCTCCATTTTTACTAACCCCGAAATGTCAGCTGTCACATTGATATCTTTTTTCGTTGGCATCACTGTACTGTTAAGTGGCGCAAAATTCAAATTTTGCGTGAATTATGGGACACCCATTATGTATGTATGTATATAACTATATAACTCTGTACTAGATCATTTGTATTGAAATCACTTATCATAAGAACTCCCGTTCCAGATATGAAGCTTACAATAAAATCCTTCATAAACGGATTTGCAACTTTCCTTGCATTTATTCCTACTGAAAAACCCTTATGAACTAGATAAACAAAATATTCATTACACTCATTCACTTTTACTTAGCGTAAAGCAAATTAGAAATTCAACGGAAAAGTGAAAAACAATTCCAACACTTTTATCCAACCTCCTCCTCAAAAAAAAAACTGCGACAAATGCAGCCAAAGTTTTCCTCCGTTGACTTCATTTCATATTTCGCTTTTCAAATCCAGGACGAAAAGGAAGAACACGTTTTCTCTTATTATATTTGCATTCTCCAAAACAGAAAGTTGAATTTTTATTCTAACATATAATCCTTGTGTACATGGATAGAGATATATTTTTGTATTTTTTTTTTTTTTGTATTATAATCCTTTTCTCAGTCTCTCTAGGGTTAAAAGCATTTTTGCCTTTTTTTTCGTGAACACTTTCAACCCTTTCAAAGGGCTTTTGATTATGGTATCCTACTTAAAGGGGTGGCGGCGATAGTCCTGGCTGGACAGTTTGTTATTTCAGTGTGAGGACGAAAAAAATAAATGAATAAAGCTAAGGAAAAACTGCAAAGTGTCCCTGCAGTGTGGTGATAAAAATAAATATACTGAGGAACACGACAAATTTTAATTTTCTCCATGAGTTTTCCTCTCTACTCGACGAGTCACTTCTGTCTCTCTCTTTCGCGTATGTTTGTTGTATACACGAGTAGGTATCCTTTTATGTGCGTAACGTTCTCATCTTGTTCTGTTTTGATAAGAGATAAATAAAATTGGAATTCTGTTTGTATTATATTTTTATTTTTCTTTTTCGTTTAATTTTCCCTTTGGTCTGTAAATCGGCTCAGCTTAAAGGATTGTGTTCTGGCACCTCTTGTGTTCAATAACTCAAAACGTTTAACACCTACTTTCGCCTCACTTCGTGCGCACACAAAGAAGTTGAGTGTGAATAAAAAATTGGAACGTACAAGTCAACCCTCCCTCATCTGCAATTAATTTTTACCAGGAATTTATGAACCACCTTCTCCTTTCCTCCAAAGGAAAACGAACCGAATTAAGGTGCAGAGCCCTTAATCTCATTAAGGAATATTTTCCGAGGGGAGGGAAATTTTCAAAACCTTGCTTATGAGCTTTAATTGACGACGACGACGATGACGACGACGGCGGCGACTACAACGACGAAGTGAACATAAGGAGGCGAAAGGGTTTAATATTGATGGGGCAATGTAACCTCAGCTAGAAGTTCAATATACCTTGTGAGAGCGTGTGGTGCTTTCCTAAGACTACTGTGCTTACAACATACCATGTCGGAGTAAAAGTGCAGACAGGTAGAACTCTAGACGTGACTTTTTACTTCCTCCTACTTTTTCTACCCACTTTTCATCAATTTTTCTTGGTGATGGAAAAAAAAAGAAAAAGAAAACCGAGAAGAAAGGAAAACACTCGATCCATGAGAAAAAGGGGTGTAATGTCAACTGGGATTATGATGGCTGAACTTTGTTAAATCTAGTCTTAGAAGAGATCTGACTCTACACAGCGTTCACTTATGCCCTGCGACTGGTCTTTCAGTCCATGCAATTTAAATTGTATATCGGCTGAAGGAAAGCAGAAATGGCGTACAGGATGGGGTTGGGTGCAAATGTATTTTGGAAAATTTATGTTTTGCACATTTAATGAGATCTGCCTTTACGGTGAGTACTCCTTCTGGTTCGTTCTGCTGATGGTGGTGGCATGGAACCAGTGAACTTTGAAAACTTTCGCCCATTGATTGGAGCCATGTTAAGTGCATGGGGCCAGAAAAGGGGTTGAGTGAGTGTCGAAACCTCAATACCTTTTAAGTACACTTTTCGAGAACGGTGATGATGAAATTCTTTTAAAATTTATACTTCTCTTGTAGACGAAAAGGAGGACGAGAGGGTTAACATAAAGTTCTTCATGTTCTGAGATTGAGACTCTCTCTTTCTCTATTCGAAGGTGTTAAGTTGAAGTTTGCTAATTTGCAAGTTATTCAGAAAATTTTTGTGTGGAGACTGGAGTTCTTCGAGTATTATTTCTCTCAATTAGGTACCTTAAACGTTGTTTGGGAAAATTTACCAGTTTAAATTAAAAGGACACATTTTCGTTTAAATTTTCAGACATTTTATGGGGTTAGACCATGTTGGTTAGAAAAGCGGTAAATGTAGATGTCGGCAATCAGTGAAATTAAATTTAAATTAAGTTTAAATGGGTGGGTTGAGTCCCAAACACGCAGGCATAGAAAGTCAATGAAGTCAATAAGCAAATATGTATGTAGATGGGGTTTGCAACCTCTCATAACTCATTGACTCTAATTCTCGGAAATAAGACCGATGCTCACATACAGGATGTCTGGTGGACAGCCTTAGAAAAAACCATAAACCACGATAATCTACTCATAGGTAAAGTCCAACGATCGTCTTGTCTAAGCGAAGTAATTCGTACAACTCCTCCTGCAGGATCGGATATTCTATTTCATCTCGACATTTTTGGCAGGCAAATGTAGGGCGCCGTGGCCTAGAAGTTAGTAGGTTGGACTACTGAGCGGGAGATTCGAGGTTCGAATCAACATGTTTCCTCACTGTTCTACCTCTCGCGAATGTCGGACAAACGTCCGAGGGTAATAACTGTCCTAAGAAAGCTTCTCAATTTTAAAAAAAAAAGTCTTTCGGAAAAAACCAGTGTGATGTCAGTGGCAGTTTCGTGAGGTTTGGGATGAAAGCCGCGAAGATGCGTTTAACAGTCAATGATGCAGGATACAGCACATGCTGGCAACAAGAAAGGACAACCAAGACCGACGTCTCGGACAGAATGTGACCATAAACAGATATAACTTCGAGGTATTTAGGGAATTTGTCTACCTAGTCTCCCATATTCATTGGGAGCGCTGTGATCAAACCAAGAATAGCTCTTGCCAGCCGCTGTTTCTTTGCGCTAAGAGGGCAATTGAGGAGCAAAGTTCTCCCTTGAACAACTAAAGTGACCTTAATCAGCCCAGTCCTACTCTATGGCGCAATGGCATGGACTTTGTCAAAAGTGGATGAGGTTGCGCTCGATTGTTTCTAGAGAAAAATTGTTCAAACGATTTTCGGTCCAGTCTTCATAGACGGTGAGAGGAAGATATGACACAACGATGAGCTGTATAGGCTATACAGTGACATCGACTTAAAGTGAGATCTAACAACTGAGGTGGACACCATTTTTCGGCCCGGGAAATCTTCGAATCCACCTCCGAAGGACGGCAGAGAAGAGAAAGACCGCGGCTCTGGAGGCACACGCAAGTGAAAGGGGACCTCAACCAACTTAGCGTGCGCAACTAGAAGCAGCTATCCAAAGATGGAGCTGGCTGGAGACGCCCAGGTCCACCCCAGACTATAGCGCTACCTTATGTAAGTAATTAAGAACTGCTGGTTAAACAATAGTTCCCTGTGTATTGGTGACTAGGTCCTTTTATTATTTCAAAAAATCTGCGTCCCAATCGAAGCAAAGCCCGTTGCCAGTTGATTGACTTTCCTGTAGAACTGGTAGATATTGTTCCTATCGCCCGAATCCTCAATTTCCTTATAATGTAAAGTGGCGTATGCCCTCTTCTTCCTAAAATGGGTTTTCTTCTGCATCCTTCACTTAGCCCGGTATTATTTCCTCGCTGTAACGTCTCACGTGGTTTGTTACTTTTTTTTCAGCATTTTAGCTCTTGTGCAAAATTCTCTTTGATTGTTCTATATGAGTACTAAGACGACTAGAGTTTCTATTGTGCAAAATTAGGAAGTGAATCATGTAAACAACGAATATGATGCAAAAATAAAAACATTTTACTAATTGCTCACAACGAATGCTGAATACGAAAAATAAAGCGAATAAACCCAATCTTCCACTTGTCTGTGTCTATAATTTATGCAGTCTAGTTCGATAAACCTGACTCCAACACTCAACAAAGACATGCACCTAACCTAGTAAATACTATCTCAGCTATGACACGCTGAAAAAGCACAGCGTACCCACTGATTAACTACGCATAAATTGTGTCTAAATTATGCGCTGAATGCTACTCTGAATCTTAAGGTCAACTTAACTTTTTCGACTTGTGGGCGTATCGACGAGGACTGATGTAGTGATCAGCACTCTGTCACGGGTAAAAATGTGTTATTTACTCTTATGTTGACTGGCAAATATTTTGTGTCTCTACTCATATAGGAAGCATGACTTAAGCCACCTTGTGTGTACATATTTGTAAGCAAAAAAGGTCTCAATGCAATTTTTTCAACTCCATCATTAAAGTACCATTCCACATATGCAACCTTGAGGTATACTTATTTTTTTCTCATTAGTAACCACGATAAGGTGGGACCTAAAAAATAAATATGAATAAAAAAAATTGCTATTACTTAAGACTTTGTAATCAAATTGGCTGAATTCAACCACACCTACGGCTATAGGCCATTGAATTCCAAAAGTGGGTGCATGCGTGAGTGGCTGCAAAATTTAAGCACTCATGTTCACTAGGGCATGCAACAATCATGGGTACTCGTCATTTTGGCCGCCTAAAACAAGCTCCTCTCCCACCACGAAAAAAAAAGAAATAACAACGAATAAAGCTGCGCTTTCATCATTCGCATTTGTATTTATTTACTTTTTTTTTTAGTATGTTTGGATAGCGAGTTTCCAATTTAGTCAAACTGGCAGAGGAGCGTTCCTCTTGCTGCCAATGCTTTGTACTCTCTGTGTATTAAGGTGAAATTGAACGGCAAGGAAAAAACATCGTTTTGTCAGGTTTTTTTTTCACAATGCTTCCTCCTATTGTCAGAGTTTTTTTTTTATATGTCATAGCCTACGCATTTGATTTGGATGAGGAGTTTTCAATCCTAAAAAAAAAGCACGACGAGGAACCCAGGACAACAAAAATATTTACATAGGAAGGTAGCTCTTTTTTGTGAGGTGAGTTTCATCAAATTGTTGTTTTGATTGATTTTGTTTAATGTAGTGAGGTTGAGTGGTTTTGTCGTTGACAGCGTCTGCGGTTATCAATTTATTGTCGAACAGGGAAAATATAAAAGAATACTAACTTTAAGAGTAAACACGACAGTACAACGAGGGCGTTGCCATTTGGTGACCTTTTGCTTTTTAATATTCATTCGTAGGTTGGGACAGGAAATTGGCTTAACGTCCCACAATCTATCCGCAGCAGATTATAAATATGATAGCCGAACTGAGTTTTATTTAAATAGAACAGGACATCTTTTTGCGTTTCAATGAAATGTGAAAATAAAATCACTTTGGGAATCCAAATTAAAATTGTAGAACGTGATTAAATTTTTCAATTTAACAGTCACCCTGAACCGTGAACCTCCTGGCTACAATTTTTTTTAAATATATTTTGGTGTGCTATGGAACCGAAACAAAAATTTAAAAAAAGTACTTGGCCGTTGAAAAATGCTTTTGCCAATGTTCATATGCATACTACACTAGGTGAATCGGTCTCACTTAAGAGACCTAGAGCATTTCATTCAAGGAAATTTGGTTAATTGAGATAATTAAATTTTTTTAAAAATATATTAATAAAAACGGCATTTAAATCCTTTCTGTCGTCTTTTTGGTGCATTTCTCTCTCGTATAACGCATTTGAATATCAGTGTATTCTGGAAAGTGAACGACTTTTCGGATTAATCACTAGCTCCAGTGTCTCTTTGCAAGATTTATCAGAAAATCAAGATGAAATAAGATAAACTGGCTTATGACCCGTCTATTTCATAACTACGATCTATCCATCTTTAGGGCAATTGACTTCCGAACTACCTCTTGTTTTCATAGTTCTTGATGAAGGCACAACCATATCCAAAATAAGTCGGTCAGGATTGGCAGCTACGAGTGCCCTCAATCCTACTGGATTTGGCTGGGTAATATTGCTTCATGTCATCAACTGATACATTCTCAGCTCGGCTTTGTCAGAGGCATCTTTTTAGATATAAATACAACTTTCAAGTTAGTTCCTATCAGGTCTAATCTAATCTACCTCTGGTCATTGCGTCAGCAACTGTAGAAACTCTCCACTTAGACTTCCAATAGAAATCCAAAATTGAATAATTTATAGTGAACATGACCAGGACTATTGCTAGGAAAATTTTAAGTTTATTTAGGGTGACATCTAAAGTTTGACCTATCGACCGCATGCCTATCATCGATGGGTCAGTAGCCAGTACTAATTGCCAGAACTCTTACAATATCTGCACGGTTTCTGTTTAATAGTTCTTGTGCTCTGTTTATGTAGTATTCTACCCCTTAAGGCCCCCAACGGGACGTTCACCGCCTCCGGAAGAGTTCCATCAAGGGCAGATCCCCGCTGTTACCCGGTACCCGATTTCCCTCAATATTGCTGTTACCCGGCACCGATGATCAAGGGAGGAGAGTTCCTCCTTGCATTGTTCTACTAGCTTCGAAGGAAGCTAAAATAGCCTTGATAGCGACCTTGCTGTCAATGAGTATAAGCCTCATGCACAGCAAGAACTTCCGCCTGGAAGATGCTACACGCATTGACCATTGTTATTAAAATATCGTAATCGATGTAGTCATTAAAAAATGTATACGGTTCATGAACGATGGCTTAGCTGAGATGGGATCTCTGACCGACTTTCTTCAACGTGATCCTCTGGCAAGTTGTATGCGTCGGCTTCTTCCTCGAGTATTCGCAAATAATCCACAATACTGGAATAGGTGGGGGACGATACAGGGGTATGATCCTGAGAGCTGCTGATCTATTTTCCCTAGGCTCTAACGAACGTTTAACTTCAGTTGATTGCTTCTCCTCCGAAGAATCGTCTTCAAGATCCTGAGGGTTCCTTTTTTCCTGCAATTTTCCCCCATTTTAAAGAGCGATAGATTTCTAACTAACACATGAATTTTATTTCCCACAGGACACTAGGTTAATACTAGGTTTAAATTTAATCAATTCTCTCTCTCTCTCATGAGACTTTGAAAGATGAGTTCCATTTATCAAATAAATATTCCAACTGCAAGATACACCTTACAGACATCCTTAGCAAGTACAAGAAATGCAATCAAAAACGAAATACCAACTGCAGGATGCAGTCTCGCTTTTATGGCTTTCTCAGTTTACTCTCTATTGACTTATTTCAAAGGTACAATATCAAAGAGCCTTGGTACGTTGCTTACTTACTGACGATGTAATAAAATTGAGTTGAGAAAGCTAAAGTGGATTCGGCCGCACTCCGATTGAAGTTGCCTAGGTAACTGTAATAGATATAATACCATCCTTGTCCTTTTGAATAGGTGTACATTTTTAGGATATTAAACTCAGAAGGAATGATGCATAAAAGCTTTTACATCGAGCGGAATAGTGGTTTTAAGGTCTTGTAGGGGTTTGTTGGCGACCTCTTTTGGGAATGGTTTTGTGCTTATTGGCTATCGTTGCTTGGTTGTAGACTTCTTTTGAACTTCAGGAGAAATCCTGTTTTTTCTGATTTATATAAAATTTGTCTAAAATAATAATCGGGAGGTGTTGTTTCTTGGTCAAATTGGTGGTATTTGCAATAAAGTTTCGCTAAATGGTCAGCTTGAATGGGATGCATGCTGAAAAGACTTAGTTTCGATGCTAAATTCGTCTATTGAGCTTGCTTGAGCTCCACGACCTTGATTTTCCATGGCACAAGGTTGCTATTTACACAGACACTGATTGGTTAAGAGTAAATTATGGCCTTCAGTGGTTCTATCACTCCATGCGGAGTTTTTGGGTCTGCATGGAGATCTCAATAGTTGGACGCCGTTTCCAACTTACTTACCCCCCTTTCACTTGCATGCGTTCAGTGAACCTAGGTCTCAACCAAAAAGCGCTTTCAGCCACCAGGATATTTAGCTGGCTACCTCCAGTTTCGCAGGTTAAGTTGGCTGAAGTCACATTCCACTTGCATGTGCCACCTAAATCGCGGTCTTCCTCCACTGGACTGGCTTTTAGTGCGGATTCGAAGATTATCTGGGTCGCAGCATTGGTGTCCATACGCTCTTTGGACCCAGCGACCTCAGTCATTGGACCTTTACTCTTCGGGCTAATTCGACGCTGCTTGACAGCGCTGTTGTATCTCCACTTACCATCTATGCAGACGGGACCGAAAATCACTCAAAGAATTTTCTTCTCGAAACAGCCAAGAGCAACTTTATCCACTTTTGATGAAGTTCATGCCTCTGCGCCATAGAGCAGGACTGGGGTAGTTAAGAGTTTATAAAGGGTCAATTGAGTTTTTCGAAGCCGTTGTTTATTTTTGCTCCAGAAGAACTTGATCACTTGATTTCAGCACTGATGTCGTTGTCTGCATTGATAGCGGAGCCTGGAAAGACAAAGTCCTTCACTACCTCAAAGTTTTATCCGTCTACTGTTCTACGTTCTACGCTCCAAGACGTCGGTGTTGATTGTCAGTATATACTTGGTTTTGTCCTCATTGACTTACGCTGAGGTCAGTTTGTGTTCTTCCGATTACGTCGACATCGTCGACGTATACGAGTAATTGGCTTCTTCTTGCTGTTGGTGTTAGCTACAGTCCTACGCCGGACTCACGAGGTTTTCCAGAGTAAAGCAGGACAGTCCTTTTTGTAGTCGAATGATACTCATCAGCATCCAACCATCTGAGTGAGTTTTGCTAAGCCCCAAAATGTCCATATTGTATCGTGTGAACTCTGGCTTAAGTTGGAGGAATCTGTCATTCTGAGAACCTTCACCTCATGACGAGGGTGCTAATATTCCAGAACCCTACCGTCGTCCGAAGTCGATAGCCAAAAGTCGTCAACAAAGTACAAGTCTATTTCCGTGGCTTGGTGTCACGTTTCGGAGCAATAATTTGTTTAGGGTTGCGGTTCGCTGGGCCACAGATCAACCGACACTTATCCTGTTTTGTGGCGCAGGAAGTTCACCATTTGTCCCCACCACTTCGTAATTGCCGAAGAAATTCCCAGGTGGCGCGATAAAAGGCGTGGAGTAGAAATTCCTAACAGAGTTATAAGATTTTCGTTTGTGGGGCCTTCTATCTCGTTATCCAGTGAACCAACATCTATAGGGGACACTACTTCTACGAGGCCTAGTGTCAGCCGCTTCCAATGAATAAACCGCAATCTCAGGACAAATGATCCAAACACACTGTAACTCGTCCGTTATTGTGGACAATTTTCCAAAAGAACTGCTGTGTCCAAATTGGAAGGCAAACCCAAAGCGGAATCATTTGATTTATTGTACCATCAGGTTCTCAATTATCGGACCAAAGCTAGAACTTAAAATTTCTCCACCACCCGTTTTAAGCGGGTTTTTATTTTCAGGATATTTTTTTTGGAGAGAAAAAAACAATTAACTGAGCCAAAGCGTTCTTTCGAAGCCCAACAAACAATTTTCATTTCTAGTTGGAATTCTTTTGTGCAACCAAAAGCGAATATTTTGTGGCTTTTCTCGTGAAACCTTATAGCAAACCAAAAATATACAAAAAAACAAACAAAAAATTAATGAACAACTAATGACTTGTGTTTTATTTGACGAGGTTAGTTGAGAGTCAATTATGTGGAATACTGTGGAATGCATATTCACAGGTGTATCCGGGTAAAGTTTTGACCTATGAATTGGAAGCATTTAAAGTTTTCACTTGAAAAGGATATGATGGTACACTGTCGGCAATAAGTTTGGAATCACTTTTTGGTTTCCATCAGTCTATTTCTCTAACTATCGTGAAAAGGCGCTTGGTTGAAGCAGGCTTAAAAGGCCGAATAGCAGTTCGAAAATCTTTGCTCAGGTCTCAAAATCGAGCTAAACTATTGATGTGAGCCTAAGACCATCAAAATTGGACGATGGAGGTCTGGATCAAGGTGCTATGGACTGACAAGGCCAAATATGAAAAAACTGGGAAAAATAGAAAAATTAGATGGTGTTTCCAAACTTATGGCCGGCAGTGTACGTAAGGTACGAGTATATCCAATTACTGGTTTATTATTCGCACCTAAAATTCGTGGAAAGTGTAAGAGTAAAGGTTGTTGTTTTTGGTAAATGTTATCAAGAAGACACTAGAGGGATCGTTGGCAAGTGCTTAGGTCCAACTACCTGACAGAAGCCACTGGAAGGACCCCAAGTCATAACCAAAGACGAAATAGCTTTCTACACAAACAGTTCCAAAAGTGAACGTCGGCACAGGAGCTGGAGCGTTCTGTAAAACTCTAGGAGTGAACTACTTTTCAGAATTAACAACGACTGCAGAGTTTTCCAAGCCGAGAATAAAGCCATTACTAACGCTGCCAAAACTATCCTAGAATACAATATCGTCGGTAAGATTAGCACGGTGTACAGTGATAGTCAGGCAGCCGTATAAGACTCTAACGGTAATCAGTTCAAGACTAGTAAACACTTGCAAAGGACATCTAAATGAGGTTTTGGGAGCCAATAAGGTGACCCTACGTTGGGTACCAGGGCGTACCGATATTGGATAGTGAAGTTTTGAATCCTCTGCTTTTCTATCCCATGCATTCGGCGACACGATAAAAATACAAACATTTAGCACAGCAGACCGTATGTGGTCCAACGCCGAGTCGTGATAATTCGTAATGGCCGTGTTATATTTTTTCGCACAAATGGAAGCGACCTACAGTTGAATCAGCCATCTTCGAAAAACATTCTTTTTTAATTGAGAAGCTTTCGCATGACAGTTATTACTCTCGGACGTTTGTCAGACTTTCACAAAAGCTAGAACCGTGAAAAACTTTTTGGTGCTTTCTAAAATTCGAACTTCGGACCTTCCCCTCAGAAGCCTAACGTACTAAGCACTGAGGTAGAAAATAAAGACCAGAGACCGAGGTTTAAAAATCGTAGGCAAGCTGATAACTTTTTTTTCGAAATATGCGGAATCCACTCACGCAGTCAGGCAGAAGAGTGGGTTGGTAAACATCTCAAAGAACAGTCGAGGAATAATCGAAATTTCTTGGGAAGAACTGGAGAACACTATAACACATTGCAAAAATCCGAGCAAGATGGCAGGTGTGGTTGACGCTCTATGCCCCTTGAGGGGTGACATGACCTAAGTAAGTAGTTAGTAAACTGATAACTTTCATCATTCCTTTCCGAATTTTTAGTCAATTTTTTTCTGCAGAAGTTCTTACAAATACCTTCACTGCCAGTATGTATGCTAACTTATATGGAAATACATTACGTGAGTGCATACACATCTGAGAGACCCAAAACGAATCCATTTAATTCCTCAATTTACCGCTAAAATTAAATTACTTTTCGCTTTTCAATTGCCTAAGTCGACTCAATTCTCAACCTACTTCCAACATAACCAAGCACTTGAGTCGACACCCGGTGACACACAAATTAAAAACCAAATGCCTCCACAGTAGTAGTCAATCGACAACCATTCATAAGAAGCTTATGTGCCATTACGTTGTGAATGAAAGTCGTACATACACGTGTAAACAGTCGAAGCATTATAAAAACTGTGTCAGCCAGCTCTTAGTAGAATCAATAAACTTCTTGGAGCATACAGCTTTCGATATCGAATTACAAAATAAAAATAAAAATAAAGCATTTAATTTCCTAAAGAGCTAATGCCATTATCGGGGAATCACAGTCTGTAATCCTTTTTTCCAGAGCACCTACATAGTTTGCCTTCCCTCGGTGCCTACCTCAAATGAGTTTCAATTCAATTCGCTCCGATGCCTGGGGACAAAGCCTGCGCTGTAATTCGCATTCCACCAGGCGAACTCTAGACAATATTCGTGATACAAAAGACGTGGGGAATCCATCAAATTTTCATTGCACATCAATTCAGGGCATGCTGTGCCCCCTTTTGTTCTTGTTGTTATATCCTCTCGTGCCGATGCGATTGCAACACACATCCGGGCTCAGAAAGGATAAATGTGGGAGCCCTCCCTGCACCATCGATGTCGTCCTACATTATGCGTAAGCTTTATTCACTGAATTGTTTTGCCAGTCTACCAAAAAGGGCATACCGTATCCGCGTATTGCATGATACCAGTTCAAGTGAATATACCCTCAGCTTCTATAGACAATGGAATTCCCTAGATTATTGCCAGCGTTTACATGCAAACAAAACTCTTAAGAAATGTTTAATTACTCGACTAGGCTCAAGTTAATTAGAAATTAATTATTTACATATGTAGGTTATTAGGAAACCAATAAGACTAATATTCACGCCAACTCAGTCGTATCATTCCGTATTCCGTATTCTGACATCGTACTATGCGACATCAACTAATTAGAGTTGCCACGTCAATCCACACATGTATTCCAATATCGTTACACTAATAAGCAAAGTATTTCGTTCAAGAATATTTCGGGTGTTCATCTGGAATATGAATTTCTATCTAAATATAGAAAATCACTAATTACACACGAGTATAGCGAATGAAAGTGTAAGGAATGATGATGAATTCCTACTTATAAGACAGGACTCACACTCATTCAACTACTGCTCGTATCTGATGTCAATGTCAATGTCCTTCGAAATGAAATTGCTACAAAAAAAATTGCTTTCAATTAATTTCGCTTTACCATAAGTATTTATTCTCGATTTATAAAACAGTCTGTAGTGTGTGGTAAATTAAGAATCCTTCATTTTCCAATTAATTTATTCTGGAAATGATTTTTTTTTCTTTTCCTTCTCTTATTAATGAGTTTCCATTAAAGTGATTTTAATTAAAAGTTTAGGAAGCATGAAGGAAATTCAATATTTGCTTACCACCACCATCAAAAACATTCGTTAATTTAACAATTTTCTTCCATCGATTAATTTCACTTTTCCCATTCATTAGTTAAAACGGAGGTAATTGCAGAACAAATTATTCTTATCCTGAGAGGGATATTATTAGAGCAAACGGATTTGCACGGTGGGCAAAAACGCATCATCGCCTCCATGTGGTGCCTGGTGGATAGCGTTTAAGAGTGGACTAACGATGAGCTAGAAGAACCAGGCTAAGTACAGAGAACAAAACCCTTGAGAAAGTACAAGCTAGCTTGCATCTACATAAGGTAAGGGGCTATGAGAGCCTCTCCCACAGCAGCACTGGAAGTGATATTGGGACTCACATTTAGTGTAAGAAAGAGTCGCCAAAGCAACCGTACTTAGAATATAAAAAGAGGACGTCGGGATAATGCCTTTTCCAAGCGGAGGTCTACGCAATTGAAAGTTTCGCGAATAAAACATCGCGATACTGCCGGATACCCAATCCACTGGTGTGCGAGTAAATCGTCAGGATAACCCGACTAAGTGAGAACAGCAGAGTCTCACTCTACTGGATACCAGCTCATGTGAGAGTAGCTAATGAACTCGCAAGAGAAGGCTCAGAAACTGTCATTACTGGCTTCGACACCGTTTTGTGGGCTGAAACCGCATACGATACGGAAAGTACTAAGGAGGAACACTGCAAAAGAGCGAAACTTTTGAAGGAACTCCTTGACCTGAGATAGGCCAAAGAACTTCTCAGGAACTATACCCGGAAAAGAAGTAAGGTCTGCTTATGCTTTAACAAAACCCGGTTGCACATCCTCACAGGCTTCTTAACGGGTCACTGAAGACTTAAGCAACACCTCAAGAAACTGGGTATAGAGCAACATCGGGACTGTAGGACACTCTCTAAAATAATGTGGAGCACTGATCCGCAAAGAAAAAAACACCTTGATGTCTACCAACTGTTAGAAGAAGATCTGCCATTGTTAGATCCACCCCAGGTACTCCCAATCATCAACGAAATTGGACAGAAGAGGTGCTCTAAGTAGTAGAAGCTGATCAAATAGAGCTACAAGATGGTGGACAAAGGTCGCAGTGCGCTAGCTCCCCTATGATCATATGCTGAGTCTGACTGTACATGTGAAGTTAAATACTTGGACCAGTGTAAGCTTAGCCGGGTTAACTTCTTCACACATGTGCCAGGTGAGGCATCTTTTGCTGATCTCAGAAGGACTAGCAGCCGAAGAATAACCATTGTCAATCGCTGTTTCTATGGACTGAGAAGGCAATCGAGTAGTAAGACTCTATCCCGAACATCTAAGGAGATTCTACACAAGACCCTTATCATCCCAGTCTTGCTTTATGGCGCTGAAGCATGGACTCTGACAAAAGCGGATAAAGATATCCTCGAGTGGAAAATTTGGTTCCTTCTCTCTGATCTCTGGGGTCCAGAAAACTCGTCGCTACTAAACGATACGGATCTTCTCCAGTTCATCAGGGACACCAACTGGCTTAAGCAATCACAATGATAATAAGTCCAATCGATTGCTTTCCAGGTTTGTTGTTTCAACAAAACTCGAAGGAGCTCACAATGGGCATTTAATCACACACACCCTTTTCTAACCAACCTAACCTAGCCTGATCCACTTCTCATTAATTCTCAGCGACAAAAACAAACATAGGTTCTTATTGCTTCTACATGAGCACATTGTTTAAGACTTATGGCGAAGCTGACGCCTGAACCGAAACCTCTCAACACACTGGAATATATGTACGTAAATCGAAAAAGCCGTCATCCTTATCCTGCAGAAAAACCTATTCCATAAATTATAACACGCAATTCACCACTGAAACGCATCACGTAAACGTTTCTTTTATATCCTTCCGACTTACAGCTACCTAGGACGTGTGAAAATTGTTTCCCTTTAAGTTTTTGTCGCAGCATAATGCAATTAGCATTTTAAGTGGATACCGCATGTGGTGGATACAACGTCATTTTTAATTAATGTCCCGCAGAATTTCTTAGCTCCTTTTTCCTACTGCATGCTATGCCGTAAGAGGAAAAACGTCTTTATTGTTCTTATTCCACCTTTTTCTTCCTTCAAATGGTAATAGCAGGTGAAACAAGAAAACCACAAAATCCTAACCCACAGACAACACAGGTAGAATGTGCATGCAATGTAAGCAACGACCAAAAGGACATCTGTTTTGCTTGGTCAGTTGGTCTACACAACACAACCAAAGTGCATAAGAACGAGTTCGCATGTACACATACATATGTATACACAAACAAATAAAAAAACATCTTCATTACAATCTCCGGCGGCAACAGGTGCTGGATGAGGCCCAACAAATCTTCACACATCCTTATGTACATATGCATACTTGCATGTGTGGTGTGTCTTTTAATTGGATTAGCTTGTTCGAATAGATAGCGTGTAATCAAATCTATCTACCGTTATTGTTACCACAACAAGGAAGGGAAAAAAAATTCCAGAAACTGATTCAGGACCAATAGGAGTTGCGTTGAGAAGACAATGACAATAGCATCCAATTACAAAAACCGCAACATTTTTCGAAAACATAGGAGTATCAGTTGCATGTGCGCCCTCCAAAAAATAGGCGCTCATTCGTAATTAATTTAAATAAACTGTCCATTTGCAAATGTGTGATTCATTGGCCTGGAACAACTTCCTAAAATAATAACAATCGAATTCACTTCCTCAATTAAATTTAAAGCCCATCAATCGATCATCGATAGAAAAAAGGCCAACAGCAATATTTATCACTATTCAAATGGTATTCAGCTATTCAGCCATTCAACCCTTTCTAAAAGCCAATTAATTTATACAAAATTAATTAGATGAATGGACGACATCCCACGGTAATAATAATAACAAGCGAAGCTTATTAATGATTCACACGAAAATATAATTTATTAATTAATAAATCGTTAATTGCAAGTTACACGTACACGAACCTTTTGGAATACATTTAAATAATTAGCTGTTAAATGAATTTACAAATCGGTTGGGTGGATATCAAATACTAAATTGCTGACCACAGAGACAGTTGACCGGTCGATGGCATTCGATTTATCATATGCGCATCGGTAGAAACAGATTTTTGGTTTTGTTTGAGTGTGAACTTTGTGCAAGGGGTACAAAATGTTGCAAATACTACACAAAAACGTACAAAAATAGCAGTAGCGGTGGTTAGATTAACTGGATCGGGAGTAGAAGTTCAACAATTGCTTTCTAGAGCGCAGTAAATTTGTCAATTCCTCGCTAGCTTTTGGCATTCAAAAGAGATATTCAAAAATGTCGATTGGTCCTTACAGGGAAAGCAAACACTTAGCAAGGAACTTAAATAATGCACTGGCTATATGGGCGCCGTGGCTCAAGTGGTTAGTGTGTTGGATCGCTGAGCGAGATGTTCGACGTTCGAATCCCAGAAAACACCAAAAAGTTTTTTCACGATCCCACCTCTCGCGAATGTCTGACAAACGTCCGAGAGTAACAACTGTCAAGAGAAAGCTTCTCAATTTGCCTTTGCCTTTGCCTTTTTTGGCTATAAACAGAGGTGGAAAGAGCAACACTCATGTTTTGAATACTAGTCTTGTGAGCAGCACTAAATAAAACTAACTACGTCGGCTTGCGTTTCCGGTAACCAGCGCCTTCGGGACGACTCCCGCGGTGGCGGCTCTAGAAACAATACAGCTTATCCTTCCACTGGATATCTATGAGAAGAGGTTGCAAATCGGCGCAATGGTATTCCTGCAATTCACGGCACGCCTCTATCCTCAGTCCTGAATATATAAACAAAAGCCATGGACAACGTAACACCATTCTGCACTGGAAATCTACACTGATGAGTCTAAGCCAGGCAAAGGTGTAGGAGGGTGCCGTGAAATAAGGCCAAACGAAATAAGGCCATATTTGAAAATTTGGCCTTATTTCGCTGCGTGAAAGTGAAATAAGGCCAATTTGGTCTTATTGCGCTGCAATTAGTTATAAGAGTGCCGTGACATATGCCGCGTAGCGGCGCCCTGAGCACCTGCATGTGAGGCCGAAGGCCGTCGGGTGTATGAGTCGAGGAAATGTCCCCAACTTAGTATTGAAGTGACTAGCGGGCAAAAGCCTGAAAGTCGGGGAGAGTGTGCTCGCTACGCTCGCTAAAAAAAAAAAAAATCTATGGACATTTCCTCGACTCATACACCGGACGGCCTTCGGCCTCACATGCAGGTGCTCAGGGCGCCGCTACGCGGCATATAGTTAGGTTTCTTTTCATTTGACATTTTGCATTCTCAAAAATTGGGGACTTATTACCCATTTTAGACTGAACAAATTGTGGACTTATGATCCGACGGGACAAAATGGAAAAGGCCATATTTGGTCTTATTTCACAAACTGGATTGGCCTTATTTCACTTAACCGAAGTGTAATAAGGCCAAATGTTGAAATATGGCCTTATTTCACTATTGCAAAGTGAAATAAAGCCAAATTTTCAAATGTGGCCTTATTTCGTTTGGCGTTATTTCACGGCACCGTGTAGGAGCTGGACTGTCCTCAATCTCTCTTGGCGCAAGCATATCTTTTAGACTACTAGACTCTTGCAGTGTATTCCAAGCAGAGGTCATGGCTATTCATGAAGCCGCTAATTGGTTGTCGATGAAAATCCCATCGAATGCAGATATCGCCATTTACTCCGACAGCCAGGCAGCTAATCACCAATAAAAGGATCAAAATTGGTGAGAAAATGTCGGGTATCTTTGAATGAGTAACATAACTCTGCGTTGGGTTCCTGGACACACAAACGTCCTAAGTAATTCTGCAGCAGACGAATTAACCAGAAGTGGAACTAAACAAGAGCTCTCGATTGTTGAAGGGGGACTTCACTTACCCATTGAAACGGCGAGATTCAATATTTCTACATTAGCTCTGCATCAGGTAAATGTAGGATGAAGTAATTTCGATACGTGCAACCATGCTAGGTAGATATCGCCACAGTTAAATAGACGCAAGACAGAAAGCCTGCCATTCATAAGTAGGCCACGCATAGGTCCCTTGGTAGACACACTCTGAGGCCTAAAAACCCGGCCAACGACTTCTGTTGCAACACAATTTCACCACTGCCATACGCGATCCTCAGCAGATTGTGGGTGAATATTTCTTCGAGGAACTTGAAGATATTGCCGATTCAGATATCAATAAAATCCAAAAGCTAGTTCAAAAATCAAAATCAAGAGTAACCAAGTGAATCCTACCGTGTGCGGAGGATAGCCACCTAACCAAACCTAACCTAAAACTTGTTTTGAAGCTTTCCCAAGCCAAGGCGTTGTCGACGGATTCGAGGGCTTTGCCGGCCGAAGTGTTGCCCATTTATTCCAGCCATCTTCCGCACCTGATGCGCAGTTTTTTGACTAGATCGATGTCGTTGTACAGTTTCTAAACTTCGTCATCCAATCTTTTCCTCCAAAACCCGTCAACCCAAACGAACGAATATTTTCTGAAGAACTTTTCTCTCGAAACGACCGACGATGTCTTTATCTGCTTTCGACAGTATCCTCGCTCTAGCGACACAAAGCATGCCTGGGATGAATAAGGTCTTGTATAGAGGCTCTTAGTTCTTTGGGATAGGGCCTTATTACTCAATTGCCTTCCGAGCCCAAAGAAATAGCGATTCTGCTCAGGTGTTGTTGCCAGAATTTATTGCAGAGCCAGAGTAGACAAAGTCCATTAATACCTCAAAGTTGTAGGTATCTGATATCATATTCCAAGCAATTGTGGCAAAATCGAAAATCCCTAAAGTGGAACCACATCCAAAACGAATTTGTACGAGTTTCCTTCTCTCGAAAACTACAAAATCATCATCGCAAATGATTTATGAGCCAACAATGCTTATTTCCATGTCATGCTATTAATAACAATTCCAAGCGTCCACAATTAGCCTAATGGAAAAGTGAAACCATAATTTCATACCAACAGTTCTCTGTGAGGTTTACAGCCTTTCATGGCACCCCAGTCATTACATAACCCAAACAAAATCCGATCCAAACGCGCGCTTCAAAGCCGCTGTAAGAGAAAAAAAAAAAAACACAGAAAAAGAAAACTTGTTACACTGCCAAGAATCTCGTTTGTGGTTCCCAGCTTGGTTCGTTTACTCCGCGACTCGAATTCAAGTCACCCGAGCTGTAAGGTTCATTCAACCTATCGGCGATTTACAGGCCAAGCGCATAGAGTAACAGGAAGCACCAGCAACCTCAACCAAAGGAGCATCAGTGAAAGGCTTTCTTTTTCCGGTTACGCCATACATACTCGTATGCAGTCGTGTTTTTATGACCCTGACTTTGAATCTCCTCACCGGCCGACAGTATTACAAAACTGCAACCTAACAAATCTCTCACCCATGGGAAGTACATTTGTTCATTTTAATAGAATTTCGCATAAATTATGTAAAAAAGAAAAAAGATACAAAATTTTGTTTACTAACTTCGCCTATCTAACGAAACCAGTTTTTTTTTCTCTTAATCTGTTGGGGACCTATTCAAGAGATGTATGACGGTTTGGTGGTGTTGTTATGATGAATGGCGCTTAGACGGTTTCAGGTTTTCCTGTAAAATTCGAAGGCGCATCATCTGCAGTTGTGAGTTAAATGGGATTAGGGTTTGGAAGCTAGCATGACCTATAATTGTTTACTTAACTACTTTCACTTGGTTCCGTGTGCGTCATTCTTCTCTTCAATTCAATGCTCAACAATGAGACTCTTATGGAGTCAATTGAAGTTCGAATTTTACTTCCTCTAGTTCCCATGGCAAAAGCAGGTTTTTCACTCTAATGCTTTACACTCGTAGAGCTGAATGTGTGTGTACTTGAAGTTTTCTGTTTCTCTTTGGTTGAATTTTCTTTTACAATTGAAGATGGTTATTGTATCTTTTGGATGTGGAAGCTTCTTGTTATTCTTTAGATATTTACTTTCCGCTGGATGTGTGTCTATGTGTCTGTGTAATCAAATATAGTGACCACAAATATTGAGGAGAACCGATGAAGATATGCTCATGGATAATGACGATTACAGTTAAGGAAAGCATTGTTCCATAATAACATTGACTTTGTGTTCAGGGAGATGTTTGTCATTGTGAGGTTCATTTCAAAACCGTGCAGAGAGCCAACCGCTTTTGATGACTTCACGATGACAATTTAATGGGGTTGTGTAAACAAATGGTAGTATTACTAATTTATCACACTCTCAAGCTCACATGAAATTATTTAGATCCAATTTTTTTTTTAAAGTTTTAACCTATAGCAGGGGGGAGTGTCAAGGTGAGAATGAACAACGATGTTGAGATTTGACGTGGGAGCAGTCATTAATAATATTATGCTGCGACCAGTGTTGTCGAAAGCACTTCAATAGTAGTATTCGTACTAATCTAGAAACCGGGATACTTCCGTACTCCTATTTGGACTTCTATCTGCCACTGCTAGTAAAACTGGAAGGTGAAGATAAGATTAATGATCACATGCATCGTCTTTTGAAAACGACTAAAAAAATGTTCACTAATTTGTGTTACTATGCCTAACAAAAGCACGAAAACCTAAAAAAAACAGGATAATTTGCCCAAAATAATGGTTTTCATTGATTTCTTAAATTTCCTCATTGAAATTGATCATGAATCAGTGCTTGGCACTCTCCCCCTTGCTCTAATTACCGAAAGAAGTCCCCTTGGCATACATTTGATAATGTTATCGATGTTAGTATTGGGTCCTATGCTTCGAGCAAAGCACTTTTAAGCTCCTCCGAGGTGGATGGGTGCGGATTTATCTTCTTTAACTACCTGTCAAGTATGTCCCAGACATGTTAAATGGGATTCAGGGCAAAAGCCCGATATTCCGTTAGGCCTCTTGAAAATACTCCGAAACCCTATTTACAGTGTGGGGACGAGCGTTGTCTTGCATTAAAAGAGAATTGTTACTTGGAGCAAACGGCAAAAAAATGTTCTCTGTTATTAAGGATCCATTTTAAGCCATGCGTAATTGCGTACGTGTTTCCATGCATGCGCCACCCAGACCATTATGGAACCTCCATTAGAAACCACTCTTGGAACGGTCTTGCACTGTGAACATCATTCACCTGATAATCTATAAACTTTTCTCCGTCTGTCATCTGGTTGCAAACAAAATTTGAACTCATCAATAAAGAGCACTCGCTTCCAGTTGTCCCAGGGCCAGTTTTTGTGAATTTAGGCGAAGTCAGGTCTTTGCTGGTCTGCATGGTCTTAATACAGAATCGTTGAGTCTATTTCTTCTTAGTTTTGAAATATGCTCGAACAATTTGTACTTCCAGATGTCCATTCTCAGTTGACGTTGCGGACCTATTTCTGAGGGCATTTTGACACATTAAACATTAGGCACGGGCTACATAAATTTAAGTCTGGCATTTTAAATTATTCATTTTTACCGTAAACAATATTTCCACACCAATTTGATAAGATCATCGAAGGATTAACCGAAAATACCCACTATTTTGAAGGCTTTAAAATTGCAGTACCATTACATACACATCGCAAAACAAAATACTACTCTTCTGAGACTTCTGTACTACTTTCGAAGATATCTCTACGACAACACTGGTTGTGACGTATTTAATATTTACTATGTACGTATATATGTATGTATGTGTAATGTGAGTAGTTGTTGCTATAACGAATGTTGTTTTTCACGGTATTTTACTATTGTATGTAGATGTTATAACCTTAGACACAAGTTGCACTGTGGTTTGGTTGAATGATTACGAATGGCTCTTGGAGTGCTAAACTTCGAGAGTCCTTGTATCAGAATAGACTACGATGATTTCTTCGATGAATATCTTGAAGTACTTTTGCACTTATTTACAGATTCTAGATTCCAAGAAATAAAGTTGGTTACTTTTTAAAATTTCTATTAAAACTACTCCGCCCAATGTTTTTCAATAATTGTTGCTTCATTATAGAGAATGCTTCTTAAGATTATTTATGAAATCTAAATTCATTCAAAAGCTGACCTTACAGTAGCTCATCCTCTTCATGCAATTCCGCATCACGTTATAGATTGGCTGGGGAGTGCTGCCACAGCCCATTCTATCAACCCAGTTTCGCAGAACATTGTCGTTTGTTTCTGGCTTTATGAATAACACGATGGATGTTTTCCTTAAATACATCAATGGTTTTGAATAACCACGGTTTAGCAGTTTGCCATAAAGAAAGTCTAATTCGACATCAATTCGCAGCTGTACGGTGACCAATGCACGTCTTACTGAACTTAGTGTCCAAGCAATCGATTGTTTGCTGTCTGGTGTGGCATGTTTTGCTGGAGCTAAAGCCCATCCAAATTCAAATCGTTCAATTACAGTCACAAGAACTGTCTGTTTTCATATCTCTACAGTGGAGTCCGTTCTGCTCAACTTTGTGTCCAGGTTCATTTTTAAAGAAGTAGGGAATACGGATGCCACCACTTCAATACCCACACCTAAACCAGACAATCACTGCTTACAAGTTTACAAAGCTCCAAATTCTCAAATTCTGCGTATTGACATAGCCTTTGATATTGAAAACGCTACTGGGATTCGGAAGTTTGACTGATTTTGATGGGCCAAGAAAGGTTTCTGCACCAATGTCTATCTTGGACCCATCAGTGTAAACTGCCATAGCGGTTGGTATTTTTCCCGCTTTTCTAGGTCTAGCGGAAATGTTTTGGGTGTGGCCTCAAGTCCTGCCATTGGCCTTGTTCTCGTTTCCCTGGTAACCTTCGTCCTTCCATGATGGCTTTGAGATTGATAGCCTTGCTGACGTCTTGCCACCACAATTAGATGAGTACAGGCCTCACAATCATGGCGATCAAAATAGTATTGCCCTGGCTGAAATGTAATGCAATATCTGTCAAGGATATTAGTATATTCGGCAATCAAAACCCTGGATTCGTACTCATTCACTTCAAAGGCCGCTTTAAACTGCAGTTCATTTCTCGAGGAGATGACGGAGGAGTTCAACATTCAACTCTGCTAGGTGTCTGGCCATAGAGACATTTCGAGAAACAGTAAATCTGACGATCTATGACTCTAGGAATTCTGCCTAAATGACAAAACCTGGGTTTGTCCCTCGCGATATGTAAATATCTACTTAAGGTGGAAGCTTCCAGTAGGACCAAAACCACGCGGTTTCATCGTCCTTTTTTAACCCAACTATGTATGTACTATGATGTACTAGATGGGATTTTATCTTAGCTGTAATAGAATTTAAAAAATGAAGCTTAACAAAGTGCATGCTAGTGTGTGCTACGTACCAAAACTAATCCACTAAACCATACCATTCATGGAAAGTCAAAATTTCACTTGCCTACAACTTTCCTTACATGATCCCTTAAATTCACTTATGGAGGCCTTTTTCACCGGAACCAGTAAGATTATAAATTAATTAATTCAAATCTGCATAGATGGGCAATTAGCACACAATGGCAGAGCAACGAAAGTATTCAAAACGTACCAACTACTACACAACAGAAAATTATTCGAATGATTCTGTACGCGCCAGTCCCTCTGTTCGTGGTCCCTTCTGCAAAAGAACTGAAGCTGCCCCCATACACCAATCCCGCCAGAACTAATTTCCCCTCTCATTTGAAGTGTATAATTTTAACAATGGGAACAGGGCAACTCACTTTTTTTACATTACAGCACTCCACGACGCCAACCGACCAAGTCTCCGCTTCAATCTTTGAAATCCTAGATTTTCCCTGGGAACCGAGCTATGCCAAGGTAACAACATAATCTCCCCCACTGTATAATTTGTTTTTGTTCATAAACCGCTCTTTAAGGTCCATTTAGATGCACGCTATTTAACTCGGCGCGCAAAAGTTTCCCATTGTACGTATAGTATCTGCCTCTCTTCTCTAACGTTGTATATACATATGTATGTACAAATCTATAGACATTGTACATATGTAAGTGTGTGTAAGGGTGTGCTTCTTTTTTTTATTGTTAAAAATACTTTTTACCCTCTGCAATTAGCTTAAGAGTACTTAGCGTTGTAAGGAGCAAGCAAAGCTTCCATTGAAGGAAAGTGAAATACAAAAAAGTGACCTAATTTCAGCAAATGAGCGAATGATGATAATACGCTGCTTAAATTCTAAATCCGACGCTCAGCTAACCCTCTCCATGGCAGTCGCGACTCGCCGACTCGCGACCCACCCACTCCACCTACATAGATTCGTGAGTAAATGTTAAGGTTCTAATTATGTATTCATAATTTGCATTTTGCCTTCCTTTCATTCGTTTTTCTTTTACTTCTTTTTTTTTGTATTTAATTATATATTGAAAAAACTTTTTGCATTGCATGAGGAGCCTTGCGTTTGAGTGAAAACAGGGAATTACTTAGGAACCTCGTAGAAGGGACTTAAAATCATTCCTTCAGATACTTGGAAAAAGATATTTTCAATTCTTAGTTGCACATACATACATACATATGCGTCAGTAGTAAGGGTTTTACGAGCTGCCACGTTTCCAACAGGGATGCCTGACAAACAAACTGTCATTTTTCTTTAACTGTCAACGTTTTTTGTTTTCAGTAAAGTCCAAACATTCCTCATGGATAGACTTACACAGAAACAAAGTTAAGTCGTGGAATAGTATTTCCGATATCAGTGTTCAGCTACATAAACTTATCGAGCACTTCATCAATTTTATGAATCGAATAATCGCACATCTGAACGTGCTATTCGTCGTGTTGTGGACAGATTTTACACTGTTTTAACGCTACATGACGTTAAACTAACAACGAGAAGGAGACCAGTATTATTGAAGACCTGAATTTGTCAGTCCACGCTGATGGCATCATCGGTACTTATTTTGTTAAAAATGAGGCAGAAGCCCACGTTACAGGCAATGGTGACCGATACAGAAAGGTGATCAACGAATATTTGTTTCCAAATTTACGTGGCATCGATGTCGCTGATATGTGGCTCCAGTAGAACGGGGCTTCATTTCAAACTTCGACCAATACCATCGATTTATTGAAATTAAAGTTTGGTGACAGAGTGATTTCAAGATGGAGACTTGTTAATTGGTCACCAAGATCTTGCAATCTAACACCAATCGATAACTTTCGGTGAGTGTGCGCGAAATCGAATACCTGAACCCATGGGTAAAAGTACCAGCATCTTTCAACGGAAATATTTTAATTACGGCATAGCATAGCTTAACAGTCAGGCAGCGATCAGAGCGCCTTTCGCCCACATTGTTTGATTCAAACTAATCAAATTGGACAGAAAAAATAAAGTAACACTCTACTGGATACCGGGTTCGAGGGTAACGAAGAACCAGAGTTTCTAGGAAGAAAACCGCAAACCCAAACCCCTTTGTAGAATCTGAATTTCCACCTTCGTACCCTACTGTCTCTTTAGTACTGTACTCACCAAATTCTTTTCCTTTCAGTCTTTAAACATTGCATGCACAATCCACGGAGGACAAACTGACCTTAGTTTCGTCTCTCCAAAGAATATGTGAGTACATTGAGTTCATTCAGGACCTCTCCAAAGGCGGAGGTTTAAAGCAAATTGTTTTCGAGTGCTCAAGTTCCTTCCTTGCAACTCTTCCCGGAAAATTGGCATTAAAGAAACTACAAGAAAGGCAAATTCTTCCACTTCTGTTCATCGCCAAAAAACCGTCAAAACCGTCAAAATGTGTTTCATTGACCAGCTGTTTGTATTTAAATATTTACTTTTGTAGCCCAAGCTATAAAAATTTATTGGTTGTTAGTTCTAATTTTGTAGTTTTTTTTTAGAATGAAATTTGTTTGTTTTATTTTCTTTGTTTTATGACATAAAACCTGTGGACCTATCCTAATGGCGAATTCCAAAAAATACCAAACACCTTTTATGAGCGCTGTGTATGTTAAAACTATTTAAATAGCTAGTTTCCTTCTTAATGAAAAAAACAAAGCAAAGCAAAACTGGATTATAAAAGTGAAAACTCTCCCAAAAGAGTTGAGTAGAATTTTATTATAAAGCTGCTATCATTCTTTGTGTATCTATTTATATTCTGAAATATTGATACGAGTGCCTAAAATTCAAGCCAACGAGGCGTTTAAGTTTTCACTTTTATGATCTTCATCCGCATATTATGTTGCTATTTTTTTTGTTTATAATTTTTAAAAGCCATTGTTATCTTGACCCTCTTATTCAGCATTTTCAAATGTATTCTCTTAATCCATCACAATATTTATTTTATTGATATTTTTTTACGATGCAGATACGGTTACAACAGTTACAACGGCGGATGACTTTTTCAGAATTCTAAAAAAAAAGTGAAACTATTGTTTTACGATCTTTTTGTGACAGTTTAGATAACCGTACTTAAATGGAGCAGCATTTTTTTGGAACTGTGACTTGACAAGCGATAATTTACTTTAAAACTTTTTAACTTGATTTTTTTATTTTAAAAATCATTTCAATGCGGTATTTGTAAGAGTTCAGTTACACGAGACTTATTGAATTTAAATTTATCAATTTACTCGGAAAAGTAATAAGAAAATGTAAATGTAATGCAAATGTAAGAGTTCCCCTTGCATTATAATTCAACTCGTAATTACATTTGGGGGTTCCATACTCTTGCTTTTGCCTAGACGAGAATCGCCGGCCCTAGAGCACTCTGTCTTGTTCAGATCTTCTAAGGAATAAGAAGCTTATCCTTGAATGGCATATCCTAATGTGATATTTGATACTTTCCAGATATTTTATTCTTTTATAGGTCAGAGCCCTACAAGATTCCAAAAGTTATGTTCCGGAGTTTCCATGGACTCATTGCTTCTATTTTCCTTAGGTGTTACATAAATTTGCAGTTTCCCGTTTGGAATTCTGTTAGGATGCGAAGGTCGTTTTTTTTTAGGCTGATGCAGATTTTTCCGTCTCTTAGTAGTTTATTTACTTGCCTCACACCTTGAGTACTGTTCTAGGCTTTAGACCTGTTTCGTCTCTCTAGCTTTCTGAATTCTTTTTTTAGGGTGTGATCCCTTAATCCACAAAAAACTTCAGGTTCCACAAAGGGTTTTGCTGCTCATTTTCTTCCTAGAGAGAGTATCCAGTAGAGGGTTATTTTATTCAAATAAAGGATATATTGGAAAATGTTATGTTTCCCTTTGCCCTGCCTCCCATTTGTGTGAAAAAATAAAGCGCGCACAACACGAGTGGTCGCGAGAAGCTAGGCGCTGGAGCCCACCCATAACGATCTGTTCCGCAACATATTTATACTTTGTTTTTGTTCAAGAGTGGAACTATGTTTAACCACAGAGGCTTGACGCTACATATCTGTCCATATTTTAAGAGTATTAGTGTTGCCAGTGCCGAAGTAACACAGACTTCAAAAAGTAACCAATAGATGGCTCACCCTAAGTATCTGTATGTAGAGCTCGTATTGGGGACAGCTTTTCTTGCTGAATATCCTAAATTAAAACTCATCGTCACCTCAGCCTTGTTCCTATTCTATCCAATTCTCTCCTCAATCTCTACTTTCCCTCCATCACCCTAGTCTAGTCATCTGTGGTGAACGATATTGAGAAAAAAAAACATCGATTTCCTTTGTATAAGATGCGTACCCTTAAAAATTTCAATAAACCTACTTATATTCTCGCCATCATCCCCATAAATAAAAAAAAATTAACAAATTGCTCTTCCGATACATCCACTTGTCGTATGCGTGTGGCGATATTAAATTAAGAAATTGCACTTTTGGACGGTGGATAGAGTGACAATCGCCACTCAGTATCCATCCAATTTATTATTCACATTCTGATGGACAGCACGGAGGAGGAGAGCTTCAAAGAGCTTGAACAGAAAAAAATAAAAAATCACTTGCATCGTGAAGAGATTAATGGTTCGGAATAAAGTGAATGAAGTAGCGCCGCAACAGTGCGTTGTGATAAACGACGAACAAATTTGCCCTTTTTCATTCGTGCGGTGGGTAGATTTTCTACTTGTGAACTGTGTTCCGTGGGATTTTTAAGATTAAATCACTTTACTCTACGTAATTGTTTAAAATTAAAGTGAACTTAAATAAATGTCTATAAGAGCGCCCGTTTAATTGCTTGTAAATGCTTACAATGACGATAAAAAAAAGTACGACTATAAAACAAATCATCAGTTCCAATCTAGTTCTATTTTACCAGGTTTCAGATAGAGCGATTTTACGCATGGGAACAGGAAAATTCATTCACATCATATGGCAGGTGGTTATTAGGGGTTAATAAGGCTATTTGAAATCTTGCACGATGGGAAACAGAAGTTCCTAGCGACATTACAAGACAGTAGGACTCTAAAGAAGTTTATCAGTGAAGCTTAAAATAGGCCTGGACCTTTAAAAAAAGAGCTTCCAGATTTCCCAACGGGAAGAAAACTGTCTTGGACTGCAATTTAAAGAAATTTAACATTCAAGCTTAGGTTTACACAGAACAACACATCTGCATCTGCTGCAACCATGACACATTTAAAAATCAGAGAGCTCTTCTTCTACTCGAAACACACTTTCTGGTTAGGTTAGCACAACATTCAGCAAGGCCCAGGAGGAAAATTGGGCAACAGTAGCAAAGATCTGCATAGAACAGCGGCTGGATACCTTCCAGCCATTTAAAGCACCGGAAGTAGACGGAAACTTCCCTGCCCTACTACAAAATAATCATGTAGCACCTCCTCGGGATAATTACAAGCAATTTGGTCCTCGGATACATACCGAGGCCTTGAAAGGAAAAGGTAAGTTGTTTCATACCGATAGTGGGAAAAAAAGACACCAGACGGTGGCAATCATCGGCCCTTATTTCTTTAAAAATGAGACAGGAGCTCGCATTACAGTCAATGGCGGCGAATGTTTTCAAATTTACGTGACATCAGTGTGGATGATATGTGGTTCCAATAGAATGAAGCTACGTGTCATACTTTAGCCAATACCATCGATTTATTGAAATCAAAGTTTGGTGAGAGAGATTGGGACCTGTAAATTGGCTACCAAGACCTTGCATTCTAACGCCAATCGATTATTTTTTTTTTTAATTCGCCCGCACTCAAGGGGTTATGAATATCCTTTTACATGTTTTCACATGGTGCAGGCGTCGGAAAGATAGATAGAGAGAGAGAGAGAGAAAGAGATTGGTGTAGTGGTTTGAAACTCAGCTGTATTAGGTTTCACATTAGCTCCAGGGGTGGTGTCCAGTGGTGTCTGTAGGGATACGTGAAATCGCTTATTTACGTGGATAAACCAGGAACGATTGAAGTTTTGGAAGACAAAATACGGTCGGTTATCACGAATAATACGGTCACATGCTCGAAAAAATGGTCAAAAATAAGATCGAAGGAATACGCTTTGTAATTGCCAGTCGCGGCGAGATTCATCTTTCAAATAAAAGCCAATGTCATATATTTTTACTTAAATTTATTTTCCGGACCCTCTTAAAAAACACCCTTTCTGGACACAAATTCATGTTTCTTATCCTTGCAATCTAATTATTTCCTGCCAAAGCAACAATTTACTCTTACTTTCCAATCATTCATCTCAAACTAACAAGTCTAAAATTTAAAGAAAATGTCCACCTACTCCAAAAATGGTTAGCAAAACAAAAATACTTCAATAAACGATTTATAGGATACTTTTAGAAGATCAAATCACACACTGCCCTCTTGGAACTCAATTCGTTTAAAATGCAAATTCACCAAACTCTGCCAGTTCAACTTGAAAGCACCACATCCACCCCTCACAAAGGCTCATCCAGAGCAACAAAAGTAGAAACAAAAACTAGACAAGAAAAAAACGGAAAAGAAAATCACCCAAAACGACAAAACAAAACAAGTAAAGTACATAATTTCCCTAAAACCCATTAAAATGCCAATACTTGTTAGAACAGAGGTCCAATTCGATCCATGTCCAGCCCATAACAATTACAATACACTTAATTCCGTACATCCTGGTGCCGGTTCCCCGACTCCAATCTCAAAGCAAGCATCCTCTCCTACATCCATATCTGATTGTCTATGGCTGTCGTTTTCTGTGCCCTCTGAGAAAATCAGTAGGCACCCGCAAACGAACGAACCCAATACGAAATACCATTGAACCAGAAACAAGTGTAGTAATGCTTGAGTAAAAATCAATTATATACATATGTACTCCTATACATAGGTATGTACATTTGTATGTCGAGCCAGGCGTTTTATTGTGCTCAACTACAGACACTCACCCTTGCTACCAAGGACCGACTTTTCCCAATCAAACTACCTACCCCACCCAATCATGGCCTCAGTCAACCAAAACAAAATTCAACTTGAATTAGGCCTTAATGGAATATTTGATTTCGGAGAATTGATATCGACAAAAACGGCAAAATGAGAGTCTGAGAAAGAAAAAGAGACCGAAAAGGGAAAAGATACGACTCGGAGTAACTTGAAGAGGGCCTTCTTTTAAGTTGTTAAGACCAAAACGAAATCAACCCTCTCGGCAAGGAAAAAGAAAGAAAAAAATGTCGGCTTTTCCTGCCATGGTGGCAAAGGACACTTAGAAACTGGAAATGATAAAGCCTAGAAAGAGAACACAAGAGAAAAGAAAAAACAATCTGACCGGAATATGGGTCAGTTTTGTTAATTATTCAGGTCACATCTGTTGGGTAAACTCCTATAACGCCTTGGTCCATGAACATGGGGCGAATACTTAATATTCTGTGTTTAATTCTTATTCGTCTTTACAGGCAAAATACGAAGTACCCAAATTAATCTGTTTTTTTTAGGCAAATATGGAATATAAAGAAACTTTTTAGGAGCCTAGATGTCTAAGAAGTGAAGGCTAAGAATTTATAACGCACAAGAAAGGCAATAAATTTGAAAACAATTGAAACCCAGTTTGGAGGAAGTCGGCATAGGGCATATCACTGCAAGATAGTGCTTTGTCTGTCCCTGTGCTCGAGAGCGTCGATTTCGCGCTTGCACAGTTGCGGGATACACAAATCCGCTGGTCCAGATGGTATCCCCCCATTAGTTCTGAAGAGGTGTTCTTCTTCGCTGGCAAAACCTCTGCGTAAGCTTTTCTGCCTATCCTACTCTTCTGGACTCTTTCCGAGAAGGTGAAAAACAGCATTTGTCCAGCCTGTTCCTAAAAAAGGCGAATCTTCCTCTCCGACCAATTACCGACCCATTGCACTTACGTCCCTTCTTTCCAAGATCATGGAAACGCTGATAAATCGTCAGCTTATAAAATATCTCGATTCACGAAAACTTCGCAATCGGCAGTATGGTTTTCGTAGCAACAGGTCCACTGGTGATTTGATGGCATATCTCACCAAGAACTGGAACCAATCTCTTCATCACTTCGGCGAAACAAAGATAGTTGCACTTAATATTTCAGAGGCATTTGACAGAGTTTGGCATCAGGCTCTTTTGTCGAAAATGCGTGCATATGGCATCGATGAGTCTCTTCTTCAATGGATTAGAAATTACCTTTCGGGGCGTTCAATACAAGTTGTCTTGGACAGCTTCAAGTCTGATATTCAGCATATAAATGCTGGTGTCCCCCAGGGGTCAGTTTTCTCTCCGATTCTCTTTCTCATTTTCATAAATAATCTCTTGTCTGCAACCTCCAATCCAATCCATTCCTTCGCTGATGATAGTACCCGCAGTTTTTCATATTCGTTCCCTAACTCACGTACCTGCTCTTCGGCCGTAGAAGAGGAACAACAACGTATGTTATGCGTCATTAAATTCCGACCTTGACAGCATAATCAAATGGGGCTCAACTAACAGAGTGGAATTTAATGCATCCAAAACTCAGTGCTGTGTTCTGTCTCTCAAGCGAAACCAAGACCCTCAACCATTATCCATGAATGGTACTTGCATCGCGGAAACCGAAAGACTTGCCATTCTCGGTATGTGTATAAACAGCCATCTTCGTTGGAACGATCACATATTCGAGGTCGCCAAAAATGCTGCAAAATGTCTAGGATTCCTTAAGCGATGCAAGAAATTTTTCACCCCGTCTGATCTGGCCTCAATATATACGGCATTCATCCGCCCAAAGATGGAATATAAGGCCCACATCTGGTCTGATGCACCCAAGACCGTCCAGAACCGCGCGATAAAACTAATAGGTGATAGAGACATTGTGAGCTCTATAGACTCACTTGAACATCGCAGAAATGTCTCTTGTGTTTCCCTATTTTATCGCTTATTCCACAAAAAATGTTCCAACGAAATAGCCACCTGCATTTCTCCCCTTCAAAATTTCACCCGCAATACGCGTCACGCTTCGAATGCGCATCAGTTCACCCTCAAGCCCAAATTCGGACGTAATGTCAAATATAGGGATTCGTTTATAAGCCGAACGACACGTACATATGTGGAATGATCTTCTAGGCTCTGTATTTCCTCATCGGTACAACATTCAAACATTTAAAGCCAACGTGCACCGGTATCTCCTCTGTTCCACTTTCCCCTTTTTCCAAACGCCCGTGCCTGAATACTCAGCATAAGGGTATTCATACCCTTGTGTTATGAAGCTAAAGAAACCGGCCCCGATAGTTTACCGTAGGAGCTTTTCACATATGAATGCGATGTTTTGATTAGGACTAGTATAGGGGGACGAAAGCACAAACCCACCTACAAAAAGGGGATTCTATTCTATTCTTGCCAAATGTCGCATCTAAGATACTGTCCCGTGTACTGTGTGAACGGCCTTACCAATGTGGCTTTCGGCTGGGCAGATCGACTAAATCCTAGAAAAGACCAATTTCAAGTTGAAACGCACTATCTGTTTATAGACTTTACGGCTGCCTATGACAGCATTTATCGATTGGAACTGGACGAGGATATAGTCGAATTCCGGATCCCGGAAAACTTATCCAGCTATGCCGCGTTACGCTGGAAAACACGTGGTGTGTACTGCAGTTCGGAAGCTGGTCTCAAAGACTTTCCAAGCATGCAACGGAATTCGGCAAGGAGATGCAATGTATGTATACTTCGATTTTTTTTTAAATTTTATGCTGGATTTTTTCAATTTAATACAGATAGTACGGAGGGCTGGTATCAACAAGGAAGGTACTATCTTTCATAAGGCAATCCAGCTGCTGGGATACGCACACAAAAGGCTACATCAAAGGCTACAGATATTGATCTGAAGGGCAACGAGAACAGAACCAATTATTTGCAGTTGACGTTTGCCGGGATAGCTACTTGGACTGACGAACTGGCAGCAGTGTGCCCGGAACCGAAGGGTATGGAAGGCCGCCCTGTCTCAGGCAGGCACTCTTTACGGGTCAAAAGGCCGATAAATAAGTAAATTTTACGTTTATTTTAAATTATGATCTCACTTTAAATCTATAGATACGGATCATACTACCTTCAAAATTGCTCAAAATCAATTAAAAATTTGAAGGCCTACAGCTCAAACAGAATGCTTGCAGATCGGAATAACCGATGGCAGACGCCATTTAACCAGACTCTGAGGACTGAAGTTCACCTAGAACAACAAAAGGCATTGGTGTAGAAAAAAATTCGCATCAGAAGCTAAAAGCAAAATTAATAAGATTAATGCAAAAAATTATTTAAATTTTAATTCAGTGAATCAAACAACAAACAGCCTACGCTATCAACGGGGATACGAAACAAATGCCAATGAGACTGTATGTACCATGTCAAGAAACGTAGCATTCGAATGCGGCGATCCAAATTTTCTTGTACGAATGATCATCCGTTCACGGAAAAGACGATTTGGCCCCAGTTCTGTGGCGATTTCGAAAGACCCAAGAGGTTATCACAGCAGACTTAAATTATTTGAAGTTAAATATCATTAGAAAGCGCGAAATTTAAAGAAGTTTGATCTAGAAAACGGTTACAAGATCCTAGGTAGATGTAAATAAGGACTAGACCTAAGCAGGGAGTACAAAAGTGGGTCATGCAAACAGCAGTGTTTGAATTTTTTCAATATATTTAGGAGTAAATATTCACATTGGTAATGGGACTAATTGAATGTGAAGTTCCTATTAATCCGTCGGCGATGATTGAACATTGGCAACGATTGTAGAAGCAGGCTTTCAAAGACCGACTTCAATAAAAAAGAAATCTCAAAAAGGCCGATTTTGAAGGAATTATCAAATAAATCGTTATGAACGAAACCATTTTTCAAATTGAGTTTGCATTAATTTTCAAAATTAAGTGCACGTAGCAACTGATGTTGGAAACACATTTGCCGGAGTTAATCAACCTAAACTTGCTGTGAAAGCGAAGAAAATATACGAATTCTTTTGTATTTGAAAACTAATTCCATTATCGTGTAAAAGTCCTTCTGTTATCGCGTAGTTTCCAAATATGAAAATTTAGATCCAAAAGCATATGAACAGTGCCTTTTCACACTGACTGGCTATGGATCCAAACCCTTTCATTTACCTGAAAATTTTTTTTTCCAATTAACTAAGAGCTTCACCTATTGCTTCATTAGTTCTAAATTGCATCTGGGTCTGCGGTTAATCCAATTTAAGGATACGAACGACAACCACCATCACAGCATACCGACCCGCCCGCGCAATTCAACCCCATCAGCACGTACCCATTCCGTGTTACATTTTAATTTCTTTCTATACAAATCGAAATTAGGATTCGAGGGAGAATTCAACAAGATTCTACAAACTACCAACTTCATGTAGACAATTGTCCCTAATCTGAAGGAGGAAAAGATAGTAGCAACGTGGTTAGCACTCACCTGATTAACACCGTTCCGCTGCTCACGTCACCGTTTGCTCAGATGATCTTGATCCCTGCTAATGATGTCTGCTAGGTGGAGGTAGGATAAAGTGCTCTATATGTGGTATCTAGAGTATGGTCTGGATTCTTGGTAATTTCTTCTCTATGTAGTACTCTTAATCCAATTTTACCCTACTTTTTGCTCCTGCCTCTGACGGAGCAATGTTTAGAGTTGAGCTGGTTTAAAGAACAGGGTAGTGGTGGAAGATTTTCTTCTAACTCGTGTGCGCGGTCTTAATTGTAAATTTTCTTTTTTTTTGTGATTATAATTTTTTTTTTTCTTCGAATTCAATCAAACGTAATTATCAATGGAAAAGGGGAAAAAATCAATCGCGGATTATTTGTGAATTAGGTGATGAACGTGAGATCGTGATTATTCGCGGATATTTCAGACTATACAAAACCTATTTTTTGTACTTTTTTCACTTTAAGCCATTTGATAAATCGGTTTGCGAGCATTCTGAAATAAAAGAAATTTATTTTCGTTAATATTGACCTACTTTTGGTTAAGTAACACTTAAATCGACACTAAATAAAGAGCTTAATACAAAGTAAAAGACTAAATGATGCAATCACATCTGTTGGACATTTATTTGTGCCAAACTGAGAAGTATCGCCCTGTTTTCCATTTGGCATTATCAGCGACATCTATAGCTCAACATAAACTGTCATGTGCACTACTTCCGCTTCCTTTTCTCACTTCTTTTTTGAACTGTGTGAGAAGAAGAATAAAAATGTGTAACTCACTAGAATTTTTGTTTTTTTTTTTTCAACAACATCAACTAAATAGTAATGCTTAAATTCTTAAAATATTAAAAATTAATTTATAGGTTATAAAATGCACAAGTTTATGCTGCAAAAGATTGAATGCTCTTAGCTCGCATATTTGGAGATGGAGCATTTTTGAAATTGGCCTCACGGAATTGGGTGGCACTTAAACATAAATAGCAATACTCCGACTACAGGTCTTGAATGAACCTAAGGATTGTTCATAAAAATTAAGGGCATTCCTTGATCTTGGAGACAATAATAGGTTAGGTTAGGATGGCTGCCTGTAACAAAATGCAGACACACTTAAACCAGAAGAGGACCTCTGTGATATCATGGATCAATCAAACCAGCCATAGCTTTTAGTACAGTTGAGAAAGCTCGTGACATTTGTGTACGCTAGTTCGCTGATATCATATAAGAAAGAAGCCCCTAAATGGAGAAGTCATCTTTGGATTAAGCCCGGATAGGTGCAAACGAGATAAAGGGTGGTTTCCTCGTCCCCTTCATCGCTGCAGCTTCTGGAGAAGTCATTTGAAAACAGGCCCAGTCTTTTAGCATATTGGTCTATCAGGCAATGTCCCGTGAGGACACCAGTTACGTAGGACACCAGATCACTTTAGCGTAACAAACCCGTCACTACGTTTCTGATTCAGTTTACCCCAAATCTGCTTAGATGTAAGTCACGTTGAGCCATTTTCTCATCTGAGATTGGCCCTACTGAAATCGTCTACCTTGAGTAGATATTTTCACGTAGTGAGGAGCATAACCAGGTTTTGTCATTTATACAGAACTCTACGAGTCGTGCCCTTTCTGGTGAGCTTGTTAGCCTTACAGTTTCCTTTGAAGTGAAGAACAGGATTTCAGGGACTTGGTTGAGGCATGACTATCTGTAAATTTGCTAATATCCTTGACAAATATTATATTACATTTCAATCAGGGCAAGACTTCCTTGATCGCCAACATTTCCACCTGATAGACGCTTCAGTGATCTGTAAGGCGGGAAACGATGTTCAGATTAAGCTTTTCAATGAATAAATTGCGTTACAGATCAGTGTTAATCGATTTCTTTTGGTCGAAATTGATTGAGTTTGATCTTAAAAACACGTGATTCCAGCAGAACTACGCAACGTATACTAAGCGCGAATTAATTGAGTTCCTGCAAGAAAAAATTGCAGGTCGTGTTATCGCAAGAAATTCAGATAAGAATTGGCCAACAAGATTCTGTTTCTTTGAAGTCGTAACTTTAAGCCAATAAACCACAAGCAATTCCAGGACTTAAGGAGCAGATTCAATATGTTTTTGCCACTATCAAGCAATTATGCAAAAACGTCGACTTCATCAAAAGAGCAATAGTTTGACTGCATTTTTCTGACTTCTTATTCCATACTTAATCACTAAATTTGTACTTTACAATGAAAAATATAACGTCTATTATTTTTCTATTTTTATAAAATAATATGTTTAATTCAAGAACTGAATACGGTATTCTTATTGGGACTCCCTTTGTTTTGGTCTGAGAGTGTAATAAAATTCTTTTTGGAACCTAGTATTTTGCCCAGCCAGTTCATTAATGTTAACGAACCCATTGGATCTTTTATGACCGGTAACCTAATTTTTAAAGGTATTCAGGCATTTCCAAGCAAAATATTTACTTTCACAACTAATTGCGTATATAAAAGTAGACATAATATGGGATCTTGGGATTTAGCATGTGATATATTGTCTGGTCTGACACACATCAATATTTATGGGAGGTTGATAGTGGTTATTCAAGAGATACCCGTACTACTAATTGGGACCAACTTGGTTTTTTTTATGTATAACCCATATTAGAGAATGGTTACCCATATGTCAAGCATAAGAGAATCTCAGAATCACTATATAGTGGTGAGATAAACCTTATAAATCCTTTGGTCTTGACGGAGTTTCTTCCCAAAATTATTTCAAGCATGAACGTTTTCATTGATTTGCTTTATTTTTTTTCCAGAATGCGATTCCCAAGTGGATCTTTGGTCATTCCTAGATATAACTTAGTGCTTTTTGTATGCTAGCTGATATCACAGGTGCTATGCGTACCTGCCCAACGGCAGCTTTAGAAGCAATCGTAAGCAATCGTTGGGCTTTCACCCCTCCATATCTTCATTAGGAAGATAGCCGCTAGGTGTGCTATCAAGTTGCAGATAGAATACAAGTATAAATCAGGTGACCATGTGGGTCATCTGAAAATTCTTGACTCAATCCCCTAAAGAGACATGTTTTGTACCGTCCCTGACACCATGGTCAAGGAGTACTGTTTCGGTAGGTTATTTGAGGTAGAAATATTAGATCGTGCAAATTGGTCTAATAGTGTTCCGGTATTAGACTCTAGAGGTCTGGTTTGGTTCACAGACGGATCGAAAATGGAGTCTGGAGTTGCAGCTGGTGTCTTTGGACCCAACACCAAAGTCTCGATACATATGGGAATGTGTCCCACGTTATTTCAGGCTGAACTTCATGCGATTGAAATCTGCGCTAGATTAAACCTTAGTAAGGGTATTAAGGGCGTTGGAATATTTATATTTTCAGATAGTCAGGCAGCACTCAAAGCACTGTCGTCCAACTTAGTGGACTCCATATCAGTTAAAAGCTGCTACGATGCACTGCAATCCCTGGCAAGACTAAACAAGGTAAAACTTGGAAATGTCCCCGGCCATCAAGGAATTGTAGGCAACGAGTTAGCAGATGAACTAGCTAGGGCTGGCTCAGATTCTGCCTTCATAGGACCTGAACCTTACTGTGGCATCAACTGGTTGTTCGCCACAGCGTTGATTAGTAACTGGGAACATAAACTACGCCTGGACCACTGGGAAATTGTCCCAGGGTAGAGACAATCCCAATTATTAATCAAACCTTACTCCTACAAGGATATACTTAACCTTAATAAGGAAAGTATCAGAAAGCTGGTGGGCTTTCTCACGGGCCACTATGGCTTGAGATACCACCTTAACAAAATTAACCTGAGCCCAGACACGGAATGTAGGTTCAGCTCGGAGGAGGACGAATCATCCGAACACATTCTCTGCAATTGCCCAGCTTTACATTGGTTAAGGAGACGTATTTCCCATAAAGAAATATGTTTGCGAGCGGAATTGAGAAATTCTGCTACTAAGGATATACTATCCTTCATTAGGGAGGTAGTACGTCTCTTAGACTAATCATACCCTTATGATACAATAGATCTTTTAGGTGGCAGTGTCTGTCACATGGGCAAGGGTTTTATTTAAAAAAAAAAAAAAAAATGCTAGCTGATGTAGTGTCATATTTTGTTAAGTAAATCAACTTAATATAAGGTAACGTAAGGCATTTAATACCAATACGTCATAGGAATGTGCGTTATGAAGAGGAGTTTCTGTCTATGAAATTAGCAAGAAAATTTAAATTTATCGATTCGTCGTCAGTCGAAACAATTGGAGGTCTGTCAATCCACTACGGAGAAAATGTTGGGCAAAGATTTTGGTCCAAATCCGTACAAAATCCAGCTGACACGTGTATTAAAACCACAATACCACCATTCTTTTGCTGATTGACCTCTAGAGCAGTTGCGAGCCGACCCGCTGTTTTGTCGCACGAATGTATTCAGCGAGGGGGCTCACTATTGGCTTAAGGACTTTGCAAGTAAGGAAAATGATCTCGTATAAGGTGAGACGCAAGAAAGAAACCTTGCAGACTCTCAATACATATAGAAAAATGCACCATATGGCGCTCTTGGCTTGATCGGATCTTACTGCTTCAAAT
Source organism: Blera fallax (assembly GCA_946965025.1). NCBI lineage: Eukaryota > Metazoa > Arthropoda > Insecta > Diptera > Syrphidae > Blera > Blera fallax. The sequence goes on along the minus strand of OX337246.1, from coordinate 13,754,639 downwards.
GAAGCCAGAGCTCGAGTTACGCTCAATTGAGATCACAGCAGAACGACGATCACTAATTTTTTGCTTTCAAATTTGAAAGCAATGGTTGTTGAAAAGAACAGAATGGCGTTGCGTTAGTAAAATGACAATTTGGCGATAAGTATATTTCGAGAAAGAGCCCTAGACCCCATGTACTTTATAGCCTGTTGGCTAATAAGTAAAAACCGGTCGATGTCTGGCTTAAGCTACAGCGTATTATTGCTAAAATGTTCCAAAGCTTTAAAAAAGTAGGGTTATCCAACGTAGTAGTCTCAAGTACTACACAGCCGTCAAAGCTTTAAAAAAGTAGGGTTATCCAACGTAGTAGTCTCAAGTACTACACAGCCGTCAATATTCTCTTCTTGGTGATAAGTGGCATGCTCCAAGCTAATTTGTTCATTAAAAACGAAGGAATTCACCGGAGTTTAAACGAATTCAAGCGCTGTAAGTTGATAATGCATCGAAAGAGGATATCCGATACACAAGGAAATTTAAGAATAAGATATCTGGACTACCAATGTTTGTTAATCTACACCTTGGAAGTACTTAAACATACATATGTACCTACGTATATGTGTATGTGTATTCAAACTGTGAGGACGTGTAGAGCTATAGATGGAGAGGGGATCACGAAGCAGCTATGTATATGATACTACAACCAACAATTCGAGATAATTTAAAACTCAATGTTCAAGGAAGAAGTAAGAATTTGATTCAAGATAAAGTGGAATTTCAAAATTCATCAAAGACTCCAAGTTTTTGAATATTTAACCTGAAATCTTCTTGAACATGAAACCTCTGCAAGATATTTTTGGTATCATATGGCCCACATTCTTACGAATGTCTGACAATGCCGCCTTTTGGTACTGCATTTAGCTGTCGGTTCTTTTTAATTGAACCAAAACATGTCTATCACGAAAAGCTGTGAAAAGCTAAGCCCTGGACCCTTCTTCCAACTCATTCGCCTCATACAACAAATATTCGTTACCTAAAATCCTTTATGAGATTCATTTTAAAGCATTTTCTCATTTAAAACCAAAACAAAGTCCAAAAAACACCAAAATTGGACCACCAAAATTGGACCAACAACAATTCCATCATCAAATTGTAGTCTCCCACGTTGTATTTCTTTAATTTTTGCTCCTTCAAAAACGAGGAAAATCGAATAAACATACATAAAACCCATCACTGACATTTATGAATTATATGGAAATTTACTCACATTTTTTTGGATACGAGAATAGCGGCGATTCTCACCGAAAAGGACACCAGTCGATGCTAAAAGAATGGTGCTTGTGTATGCGTATAATTTGCAGACCACACACAGGGCACTAAAAAAAAACACATATTCACATTCACAATGCTAAGGAACAACACTTATTCGAAATTCGACCCGTTTGTAACGTAACCGAATAAATTCACTCTGGGTTTGTTTTGGCAAACAAGGAAAAAGAAAAAGGAAAACACACTAGCGCCCTCTCTTGCATATTACACCCTGGGTGATTTCAGTGCTTGTTGACGTTTCTTTATATTTTGTTTCCCCCGTCTCTCGAGGACCGAATAATCCGTTTATTGTGCTCCACATTCACAGCATAACGCCCTTGGGACTTGAAAGTCGTCCTTTTTTGCTGTTCGTTTTGGATGACTTCCTTTTTTTTACTATTCCACTTCTTTGGTTATGAACATGATATAAATAGAACTGCTGAGGTACACGAAAAAAGGACAAACAGGATGTTGGCTTGTAATATAAAACCAATCCAGGACAATCAAGAGGACACTTTATTGAGCATAACAAAAAGAAAATACCACAAACAACACATATACACACACGTAAACAAAAACGCGCACGACTGGAGACAGGAGAGCCCGCAAGAATAACAGCAAAAAAACACAAAAAAAGACGTTAAAATACAAATATCAAACAAGTTGGCCTACAGATGGCCTTTTTGTGCGACCATTATACTAAGTCAGACCGCTGGAATGTGGCTTGTAGCTTTAGGTAAGATATACGAATTTTTAACCACGATCTATGTGTATCTACGAGGCACACACCACAGAAATTCACTGAATTCTTTTCATTGATTTGAGTTGGGCGCCAGTTTGAACCTTGAAACACGTTTAGGGCTTCAGTCCCTTCGACATACTATAGCAAAAATATACTAGACACCATTGGCCAACATCATCCTACGTACGCATAATATCAAAGAGATGAGGGCGCCCTACAGGTTTTTTTTTTCGTTATTATTTTTCCTTTCTTCTTCTTCTTCTATGTATCTTACGAATAACACACTCCAAAGCACAGTTTCACAAGACACGAAGAGTGAAAAACTTGATTTTTGGCTATAAACAACCAACGGACAAACAAACAAAAACAAAGAAAAAAAAACTTCTTGTTTACAAATCAGGCATTACCCGGCATTGCATCCATCAGATACTAACGTACGGTTATCAATTAAGAAAATAAGATAGATTCAAATATGTTTTTTTTTTTTTTTACTTTTGCCAAAACATTTCACACCGAATTCATGTGGGTTTGCAGCGCGAGCGACGAATAATCAGACAGAAACACAGAGAGAGAGAGAGAGAAAAGAGTGCACAAAACAGAGAGGCACTCAAAATTTATGGAGAGAGACTCCAAGCTCCAAGACGTATCTTTTTTTTTAATTTGTTGCTGGATTATTTGGGGATACGTTGAGTTGAGCTAATAAACAGCTTTAAAAATACTTGTTTTGATTTTAAACACCGATATAACCTCTATCTCTGTCCAACACGAGTAACAGCGATCCAACGGGTTGAACAGTCACCGAACGTCTGTTTGAGTTTGGCCACGGTTGATATTCGAACCCAACCGTCGGCCGTCGTCGTCATCGTCATCACATCATCGTAGTCGGCAACGACAACGACGACGGCGATGTTGTTGTGGTAAGAGTGCTGGAGGAATCTTCTATCTTTGAGCTAAGGTTGAGAAAATTTTTATTTTTTTTTGCCCCCAACGATAATGCCAAAGAACAACGAAGACCAAGGAAGAAGAAAATAACGACAGCAAAAGAAGGAAAGGTACAAAAAAAAAAAGCACGACCGAAGCCAATTCACTTTATTGGATTCTAGAATTGGATGCGGTTCAAAGCAGGGCACGAGGTGAGGTGCGGATGCCTGCATCCGCCAAAAGCCTACTCAGGTTGCGCGATGGTGGCCCTTCTCCCTTTTTTCGGTGAACATCCCTTTGTGGTTTAATTTGGTAAAGAAATTGGCAAGAACCGCATTGTGCACAGTGCCTTTTTTTGTGGGATTCCTGACCTGGCATATGCAGCGACGGATGCTTTTTTTATATGCGCGCAAACGAGTTATGTACACTTTTGGCCCGCAATGGAAGCACGAATCGCATAAATTTCGCATTCCAGTTGAGGTTCACATGGCACTATTATTTCTGTGCGGTTGTTGTTGTTGATGCCCACCGGTCGCTGGAGGGGCTGATGCTCTCAGAACCGGATTTTCGATTGTTTATCAAATGATAGTGGGGTTGATGATGGTTGCTTTTCTCTTAGATACTCTTGGATGCTAGAAATTGAATGGTATGCGTGCGTACGCAGAAGAGATACATTTTTCGGAATTGGAAGCTGTGTGAATGAGAGATGACGAGATGAAATTAAGTGGAACAGCTTTGGTGGGCTTTTTATGGTTTCGATACTTGGTGAGCTTTAATTGGAAATTAAGTTAAAATAAGTTTATTATTTTAAATTTTAATACAACGTTTATTTAGAATATTTTTATAACCAATTTTTTAGTATGATTTGCTACCCGATAAGCAAGTATCCTCTTATGAGGAATATGAGGGTACTATTGAATGGTGCTTACGATCTTGTCCTGCCTGTACTTAACTGAATCACTTACCTCTTTTTACTTACAGTCTGTGCAACAAAAAGTAGTAAATGATGACGACCACTTAAGCACGAAAAAATGTTTCTCATATGCATATATACATACAAAAGTCAAAATTTTGAGAAATACTGTGCATGTCATCAATTAGGCAGGGCGTGAAATGCAAGAAACTGTTCGAGGCTTCCTAGGTACTACAAAAAAATAACAACAACCAAATCCAACACACATCATAAGTTATGAGGTCAATTGTATTCATAGGCAGCAGCTCCTTTTTTGGTATTAGAAAGACTAGAAGACTATTTTTCTCTTTTTCTTGTTCAGTTCAGCTGAGGTTGCAGTTCCTTGGGACGCTGGCCTTGTCGCAAGGAAGCTCACTACCACTACACTGTTACCATCAACACAAACAACATCATTACAATATGGGCTAGCTTCCACTGGAAAGTAATCAAAACGAACAATTACAACGGCAAGATAACATGATCGTCGAAATGTTCAAGCAGACACCCACACTGAAGCTGAGGCAAGCTAGAAAAACCGCGAGGTATGTATATAGTCTCTAATACACTAAAGCAGCGATTTTGAGAAACTCGTGTCTTTTAAGAGTACTATAAAAGAGGCCCTTTCTTAATGAAAAACACATTCAAGAGCTTACTTACTTAATTAGGTGACGCTACAGTTCGGGGGGAACCTGGTCCTCAACCAACAAGCCTCTCCAGTTGACCCGGTCCTTAACTAACTGCCTCCAGTTGCGCACTCCAAGTTGTTTGAGGTCCCTTTCTACTTGTGCGTGCCTAGGCAAAGTCGCCTTCTACTACGGTATTCCTAGGGGTTAGAATCAGAAACTCTGCAAGCCAGAACGTTAATGTTCATTCGCTCTACATATCCTAGCCATCTTAGCGACTGTGCAGCGACTGATGCACCAGGTCGATGTCGCGGTCGTTGAATCTTCTCCTCCAAAACCCGTCAACGTAAACGAAACCGAATATTTTATGAAGAATTCTTTTCTCGAAACGACCAAAGATATCTTCATCCGCTTTCGACAGTGTACATGCTTCAGCGCCATAACGCAGGACTGAAATGATCAAGGTCTTGTATATAGTCTTTTTAGTTGTTCTCAATTCCTTTCTCAGCCTAAAGAAACAGCGATCTGGTAGACTTATTCTTCGTTTGACTTCTACTGAGATATTTTTTCAGAATTTATAGCAGACTCAAGATAAACTTCCTCAACGTTATACATAGCTGTCGACTGTGACTTTCATTTCAATTCACCGATGTTGTGTGACCCCTCTTGATGACAACATACACTTGCTTTCGCCCTCATTTACCACTTAAACCATTTTGGCAGATTCCGTTTCAATGCTGGATAAGCTAATATACTTAAGAGTAGCGGAACAACCAGAAACATCACTGAAACGACTTTTGCATCAAATTTTTCCCGTATAAAATAGAGTTGACTGATTAACCGCTGCAACACAGTTTGCCAGGCCATTCTAAACTTAAACGAGAAACTGTTTTAACAAGAACACGTCATAAACAACTTAGTCCAACTTTGATCTTAATGGATTTGCTGGCACGCGGAGCACCCGCTTTTGGGGAACTAAGAATGTATTTATGATACATACGAGACTTCCTGGGAAGTCTCACCTTTTAGCTATTTGGTATGACCTGCGATGTCACCTGATTTGATGGCATTAGGGGCTTCACTTCCAACAATTCAATTTCCAACATACCCCCGACAACATTTGTTTTTGACATAAAAAAAACAAGAATAGGAATATCCTTGTGTGGAACGAAATTGGTTTTTAAAGAAATTCAAATACCATCGCGCATAATACCCAAGCCATTTAGATGATTTCCAAACAACGGGAGTAAATTTGATCAAAATCCATTCAGTACCTAGTTCTGAAGTTAATCACGCTACATGGATCATATTTTGAACTTTTTCGAAAACACAAGGGAAACGATTTGCCAAGGGATACAGAAAAAGTCTTTGTTTTTAGCTGAAATAAAAAGATCAAGTGTACACAATTTTACAATTTTAATTTTAACCTGTTTTGACAAACTACTCAATTATAATTCGATATGTGGTATCCAACTACTCGATACTAGGTCCGAAAATAACTAATTCATTCGTTTTGTCTTGAGATAGATTTTATTAACTTGATTTACTTACACGTTAGTTTTTTACAAAAACGCTTACAAATGTACGGTGATCATTCTTATGTCCCTCAAAATATCATTCACCTAAATAGTTTAGTCCTTAAACTTGCTTATCTTCATTAGCTTTGTTTGAATTAAGCTTCCCTATTGGTGTTTTGATTTCCATCTGGCTCGCCAACTAGAAAACGAATTTGGACGATAACATTATTGGTTAGGTATTGTGTAGCCTGTGGTTTCTATGATAGTGATATATTCAGTTACATGCTTACCCACATAACAGGTATTTTACCATAAATCGTTTCCCCATGCGTCCTGAAAAAGCGAAAAACTTTCTATCTGGCAGTCCCAGTTCCCGATCTTTTACTGTATTCAATAAAAGAAAATTCAACCATAATCAGTTGGATAATTCGGAAGTTATATGCAAAATAGTCGGATCTTTATGCATAAAAAAATAATTACAAATCGCAATTATCATTCTAACGGAACTCCCAATTGGACCCACTTAGCCACTAAAGGCTTCGTTTCAATTTTTGCTTTGAAATACTCACATGTTTTAAAGTGACGAAATCTTCTTGTATTTGGATGACTAGGGTTGTGTGTATGGAACGGGAGCTTACACGAAATTTTCACGTCATCCAAAAGCTATCACGCCTACAAAAAATTGTTAATTCTCTTCACTCTGTCAGTCTTCATGATAACAGTAGAAGGCACATGATTCATTTTCATAGAACTAAGTATTCGTATATCTAGTTCTTGATATATATGCTTTTACACTCCTTTCTCACACCTCCTGCATTGATCTGACGTATTCGTTATGGCTCATTCAATCCTGAACTGCTTTATACGTATTTTGCAGTTTTAGCTCCTTTCCCGTTAATTGAACAGGAACTTATGCGTCTTTATATGCTTAGGTGACACACTACAAACAGTGTACCAAAGGCTCACTGACATACCTCCCCAAACAACTTCAAGCTGTAACCCGCCATCTTAGGTGCGGTCTCTTTAATTTAATGACACCTACATCGAATTAAATTTAACCCTCTTGGGTCCGTCCGTTTGTCCATTCGCTGAAACTATCCCTAATACCTCAGGCAGTGAAATACTTTGCCTTCTCATAAGGCAGACCTCGCTGCATAGCCTGTAAAGTTTGTGATTGAATTTTCTGTAAGCAGTCCTATCAACTAAAGTACTTTACCCATGCGCATCCTTCAGCAAATTTGCGAATCCCGGACATGTTTCAATAAACGAAAAACACAAACCATCAAAAATAAATTCAACATTTCTATGAGTCAATTAAGCAAGACATTTTATTTTTTTACAAAAAGCATTTCTGTAGCTCCACACCGAAGTGTACACCTCCCTCAGAGTCGCATCTCTTTTGACGAAACCATAGAAAAAAAGAAGAAAAAAAAATGGTAGACCTGGTTCCAGTGATCTACTTCAACTTCTTCTTTGGGCGAAGATTGTTGGTGTGTCCACACTTCTTCTTGCGGCAATTGGTGGCCCTTGGGTGCAATCTGGCGTAGCATTTACGGCAAATCATTTTGTCGCAATTGTACTTTTGTGCTAAGATACGCAGAGATGGTTCAATGATACCACCACGTAGACGCAGCACCAAATGAAGGGTCGACTCCTTCTGAATGTTGTAGTCGGACAGAGTACGGCCATCTTCTAGTTGTTTTCCTGCGAAAATCAAACGCTGTTGATCTGGGGGAATTCCTTCCTTGTCCTGGATTTTAGCTTTGACATTCTCGATGGTGTCAGAGGGCTCAACCTCTAAGGTAATAGTTTTTCCAGTAAGTGTCTTGACGAAGATCTGCATTTTGAAGCGGTTTCTACAAGCAAATTAGAATTATTATGGTGAAATATTGAAAATTCCTTGAAGAGTGACGTGTTTCACGTCAGAGGTTAGAAAAAATGCGTTCACAAGTACTCGTAGAGATTATCACATTTATGCGGGCAAGTTTGGATAAATACACACAGATTTAATTTAGGCACAACTTGCAGGACAATTTGATAATAATTTCACAATTTTACGCCACTTTTTTAAGAAAGTTTTTTAGCTTACCTTAGAAACGTGCAACCAAATGCTAATCACAAATTGAAAAGAATTTTTCCAAGATGGCGGGAAGTTTAATATGAAAGAACTGCCATGTTTTCTGGCAGCATTGCCAGTGAGATTTAATTTAACGCGTACATGTTATCGATATTCGATATGTGTGACATTATGGTAGTCGACGGAGTAAATCAATGTTACCATTACTGTTAAAAATATGAAAAATATTTTATCATAAACGTTTCAAAAATAAACGTGGTAGATTCATTATGCACTAGAAAACTAGGATGCACCATGACATTATAATCTTGAGAAAAACATGTTTGTCACTTAAATGATGGGGAAAAATGTTCTCATGGCACTAGATAGTGAGTAAAGGCCGAACTATAATAGTAGAATGGGTGCGTACGTCAACGTGCGTAACTATGCGAACACCAGGAACTTGGATTGTAAGACCATAATAGCTTCTTGCTTGGACTCGTCAAGTTTCGTTTGCTCACTTTTGCTCACTTACGAAAAGAGCGAACCCATTCACTTTTCGTACGAAAATTTTACATTTGACTTCAATAGCTGGGTAATCGCTTTCATTCACATACGCCTATTATGGGCAACTTTAGCAATTGACAGTACTGAAGGAAACTTAGCGTAGAATTGTGACATTAGCTTCCGATTGCTTTCGACTATTATAGTTGAGCTTTTAACTGATCAGGGGCACTAATTAACAACAAGGTTTGATCAAATTTTGAAAAATGTATACAAGCCCAAATCACAATTAAAATGTAGTCAAGATAATGAAAACTTATTAGGCATTTAATGGAGATAGGACTTCTGGTAAACAATACTTGCAGGTTATACCTAAATTTTTAGGGGACGGAATATTTTGTCAATACCTAGCATTAGAAATCAGAAGGAGAAATGTAAGAAGCATACTAAAGAAAATTCTATGGAAGGAAGTTACATTTGACCGTCCAGAGTAGAACTTTGACTCAGCAAATCTATGAAAAAGTGAAAGGAAAGAATAATCCAACAAGATGGCCTAGTTCGATATCTCCCTTATTAATTTAATACATCAGTCAGAAAGAGGCTGTTTAATAAGTTTAACGGAAAGACTTTTATTCAAAAAAAAATATTTTCTTCATTTCATGAATTTAATGTAAATTTTTCTTTCCAACTATTTATCTGTATTGAGGAACCAAATTCGGAAAATGTGTAGACAAGTTTGCGCACGAAAGTTATCCACAAATCCCCTTTTTATTCAACTTGCTTTTTTGTGTATTCTACCATTCAAATTAAAAGTTATCGTCAATTATCTGCTGAAGTATTTCTTGAAAATTGTTGAGGGGGAATTTTTGTTTCACTTTCATTTCGTCAGAAATACAAATGTTCAACAAAACACATGTTTTACTTTGGTAAATTATTGCATGTTCATAAAATGAAAATTAAGATTTTCTTTTCAAGCTTTGTCTTTCCAAACTTTATTGTATAAAGTTCTTTTTCAAAATAAGCAACAAATGTGAAATATAAAATTTAATTAACTTTTCCCAAAATTTTTATTATTGACAATTTCAGCACATTCCTAAATTTCCCACGATATATTAAATTACCTCCAACTTCACATCACTCTTTTCAACATGTGATATGACATTTCCCTAGTAGCCCATCTCCCTCTTTCCAACTGATAACTTGCCAATAAATTTTATTGCCGTGTCGGTTGGTGCTCTAAAGTGGTTCTATGAGAAAAAAATAATTAAAAAAAATTTCAAAGCAAAAATAGTCACTTGAAGTAAAACAGCATCCATTCCGAAATTATTAATTTAACCAAAGTTTATTTTATGAGTAAGATGTTTGTTTAAGCAATAACCAAAGAAAAAGTTTTCCACAAATCCTTGAATAAAGAATCACAAAAAAATGCCACAGAACGATGGGAATAGTAATACTGCTAGAGAAGTTCGTTTAGCTAGGATACCATTTTAACTCATGCACTTAAATGCACATTTTATTTTTTTGTTTTTTATTAGGTTGCCCCTCCAGCGAACGGTGGCGATGCACAACCAGTGGCTGAGGGTGAAGCGGAAAACCCACGTCAGCCTTCAAAGTTAGAATCATTCTTCGCTGTGACCAAGTCGCTGATTCTCCGTGCACTTATAATTTATTTCATTTCATCATTTTTTCGACGCCCAGCGGCGAACAATGAAACCCAAAAGACAGCAGTCACTACTGGTCCAAAGGTGACCGCATGGAATTTCTTTGAAAATGGGACGCTTTTTGATTTGCACATTTATCTGTCGGAGAGCTTTGATGAAGTCAACTTTGGGAATCCTTCAAATCTGCTTTGGTTGCAAGAGGGTCTAACGTATGGTGATTGGAACTCGGGGCCGAGTAAAGACGGAGCGTATACGTACAGCACTAAGATTAAAGCTTCAGAGAAGTTAATGAACAATGGTTCGATATACCTGCATGCTTATGTGACGCGTGCAGGAGAAAGCCCCGATCCAAAGAGTCAGTATTTTGCCAAGAAATACATGGGATACACGAGAAAAATGCTGAATAAGTTTAAAAAAATTCGTGTTAATCGCAATTACAATCTGTTAGCTGGAGAGAAGGAAAAAATACCCGTGGAGCTAGAGGTGCTAAAAGATACTATTGTGTCGCATTGGCATCCCAATTTGACGGTGAACTTGGTAACAGATCAGACAAACTGGGCACAAGGTTCCATTCCACCTCCACTCGATGAGTATGTGCAGTTTATCGAGGATGGGCGAACCTACTTACCAATCGTTTTCATTAACGACTATTGGAATCTCCAGAGGGAGTACACGCCCATAAACACGACCACTCCAGAGTTAGAGCTTCATCTGACCTATCAGCCACTCAGTATGTTTAAATGGCAGCTTTATGCCGCACAGGCAATGAAAAACAAATGGGCTGGTGGGATGTTTGGAGAGATTATGGCTGCCGGAGGTGGAGGCGCCGACGAGAATGACGAGGATCAAGACTCTATTAAGGAAACTCTTCTCGAAACGAACATTTATCTACTCGGTCTAACCATAGCTATTTCGATTTTGCATTCCGTATTTGAATTACTGGCTTTTAAGAACGATATTCAGTTTTGGAACAACAGACAGTCACTGGAGGGTCTTTCTGTGCGGTCGGTCTTCTTTGGAGTATTTCAATCGCTGATTGTTCTCCTGTACGTGCTCGACAATGAGACAAACATCATGATTCGTTTATCGTGCTTCGTTGGTCTAGGAATAGAAGTCTGGAAAATTCACAAAGTCGTCGACATCAAGTACGATGGCTCCGACAAGCTCTTAGGTATTCTACCTCGCGTTTCATTCAAAGACAAGAGCTCGTACGAGGACAGCTCTACCAAGGAATACGATAATCTAGCTTTTAAATATCTCAGTTGGGCTTGCTTCCCCCTTCTAATTGGCTACTTTGTCTATTCCCTTGTCTATAATGAGCACAAAGGTTGGTATTCGTTCGTACTGAACATGCTCTATGGATATCTCCTTACCTTTGGTTTCATCATGATGACACCACAACTCTTCATCAACTACAAAATGAAGTCAGTCGCACACATGCCATGGCGTATGATGACTTACAAATTCCTGAACACATTCATTGATGATATTTTCGCATTTGTGATCAAAATGCCGACAATGTATCGGCTGGGATGCTTCCGTGATGATATAATCTTCTTCGTATTCTTATACCAACGATGGATCTACAAGGTCGATCATAAGCGGGTAAATGAATTCGGTTTCTCTGGCGAAATGGCAGAAGAGGCTGCTCTCAGAAAAGCAGCTGGCGCTGGTGGAGCTATTAAACCAGCAGAGGATAAGAAAAAGGATTAAGAGACAGGACACAGATGCTTTTATTTATCATCACACCTGCCTATGATATTCTTTCAGCGGACATTTATTACTGTTTGTTACAGTAAATATTGATTTTTTTTTTGTATTTCCCTAGTTTTGTAATTTATTTCCTTTTTCCTGTATACGTTTTTTTTTTTTGTTTTGGCTTTGAGCCTTGGAACTGTGTATGTAGCCCAATTGATGATAAGTTTTAATAACAAGCAATCCTGTAGAAAACTTATGTGATCTTGTGAAACTCATTTTCAGTCAGTGGTATGTGTCTTGTAAAATTGTAAACTTATGAACATGAACAAGAAGAGTACAGCAAAAAAAAAAAAAATAAACATAGAAAAAAAATTATTCTATTTTGTGCGCTTCTGTGTATGTTTTTTGTAGCCTTCATTTGGTTTTCGGATGCTCCTCCATCTTTGGATATAATAAAGCCGTGTGCACTTGTTTGTAATTCTTTCCCCTTTTGATTTTGTTTAAACAATTGTGAGGTTACGACGCATGTCGTAAATAATTTTTAATATTGTCTAAATAAGTTTATCTTGACGTGGCAGAGTTTACTTGGTTTCCAGATAACAAGGTCTGGGATAATGTAAATGAATCATCCTAAGCATGACAATGCGATTACTGAACTTGGAAGAAAACGAATTTAAGTCATAATTATGTGAGTGGAATGCCATTAATGTTATTTAAAGTCTCGTTTGAGAATCACGCAATTCCAATTTATTTGATCTTGATAAAATGGTTAATAATCGTGAGATAACAACAGCGAATTATACACCTAATTAATTATAAGTATACACGAAAAGACCGCTTGAGCTGCGCCAATAACAGAGCTATAAGTCGCCTGAACATGGCATAACAAATTTTCTCAGGTGTAATGCTGAAGCGCCTGAAACCACACGTCGACGAACTGGTTGGGAATTATTACTGCGGTTTTAGGCCTGAAAAATCGACAATCTTCACTCTACGCCAAATCCTGAAGAAGACCCAAAACTTCTAGATCGATACCCAAGGACGCATATGATAGTGTGAATAGACCTGGCACTGATGTTGTCCTAGGTCAACACAACAGGTTTTATTTTTTATACACAACAACTACTTGGGTACGCAGGCAACATTGACATTTTCGGCAGACCAAAGGCAGCAGTCACTGTCGCTTTCTCTAATATCGAATCAGTAGCTGGTAAAATGGTTCTGATTGTAAACGAGGATAAAAGCAAATATATTTGAATACTGAGACACAATAGCTTCGCCTCGGCTAGAACATTACGATGGACAACTATAACTTCGAACTTCGAGATATTGGAGGAATAAAATCTGCCAACCAATGTAGAATAACTCCCGCCAATCGCTGTTACTTTGGCCTTAGGTGACGTACGCAACTAGAGGCAGATGGCTGGAGTTAAGGCTCTATTTCACCCGAACTGTAGCGCCATCATAAAAAATATACGAATACCATATTCTCGCAAAACAAGTGATCATTGATACCATATTCTCGCAAAACAAGTGATCATTGATCAGATTGTACCTATTCGTCCACCTATGTACATATATTATGTACGGCTCCAAGAAAATTCAAAGAGTGTTAAATAATTAAGTATTAACCCAGGATGATGTGCTTAGTTAGCTCTTAACTTCACAAACGAGAATATGCATAAAATGTATTTTGTAACCCATCATAACTTAAATTTCTTTCTATGAATATGTCGACTTCGTTTTTGGCAAAGGTCGATGCTCTAGAAAATTTTACCACTTTGGTATGCAAAAATGTACACTCCGCGGGCGGGGATTATATCCACAGCAATTATCAACCGCTAGAAAGAAATAATGCTTAAAAAAAGCTTCAGTAAAATCATTTATAATTACATATATATAATGATATATGATACATACTCGTACAGAGTTTTCAAGAAAGTTATAACTAAAACAAAAATAAGTTGTTTGCAATAAACATGGGACCACTTTTCTATAGAGCTGTAACGGTTTGGTAAAAGAGACAGATTTAGTTTTCTAAGGAAATACGAGTTTTATTAAAAAAAAAAGTGTAAAAAAGGCAATGGCAATCAACATTCCTATACAAGGCGGAAGAAAGGCAGGGCAAAAATTTCTGGATCACTCAAATGCAAAAACAGCAGCATTTGATTGGCCTCAGTGACGAAGTGATCCGAAACCGGGAGGCCTGCAGATACTTCTTGAGGTCGAATCGGTGAACCCCACAGGCGGACAGGCAGTACGGCGGGAGGGTTATGACCCCTATAATCCTGATCATAACCTCGCCGAACAAAAAGGAAGAAGAAGGAGAAAATTTATTTCTGCTCGAACCACATTGCTCCAAGATCAAAATCATTCTAGCGAGATCTTGCTGAAATTTGCTTGAAACATCTAATACTTGTGAAAGATGACGAATTGATGTTCCGGGGTTACAGTAACACTTTCTCTCACTGCCGCTATATTTTCGATGACGCATAACTGACTTCTGCACAATCGAAACAGTTTCTTAGAATTTTTAATTTAATTTCAAACTCATGACTAATTTTGAGCAGACGTACGAGATTCTTACTCACGAAAAAAACCTTCCTTCGGTGAAAATTTATTAGTTATTGCAACCAAATTACGATTTATTAAATATTTATTTATATTTATTTATTATCTTTTTATATTTTCTTTATTTTTCATTTCAAAGTAAAGTGTTTCCAGTGAACGTTGCTGCTGCTACTTCTGCTATTGAGACGCAGTTAGTCTTTTTTGTGTGATCTCTAAAGATTTGGCCGTTTTTAGACCGCACAATTCTCTCGGATAGAATTTGTGGGCACGTACTAGTAACACGTCCGTTGGATTGATTTTTGTAGTATCGCCGTTTCTAATATACACACTTTGCGTCGAGTGCATTCCGGATACGATCCGAGTTTATGAGGATGACCAAGCCTTTCGTTTCGTTATAAGTTAAATTTACAGTAACATATTTGGCTTCGTTAAGGGCGATATTCCAGGCTCTTGTCCAATAATTTATTCATACTATTCAGATCAATTTGCAGTTTTTTCAATAATTGTACCTTCTTCTGTATCGACAAACGAAGCTGAAACGGTGCCCCCTACTTGCGCTATATCACAGGTATATATAACATACAGAAACGAGCCAAAGTCCCGTTTGTACGAAATTTGCATTCAATGATTTATCTGTAGTGGCTGGATAAATAGGAACGGATAGATCAGTATTGATTTTAAAGTAGTTATAATTGCAGTTACTTAATTTTAACAGAGGATAATTTCTAAGTTTCTAAATGACATGTACCTTGGGCAAGAGCTGATGCTGCCTTCGGTTAGATTCCAGTTTTAATTAAAAAGCCTTTATAAAATGTGACAATCAGAGGGGTTGTGACATCTGTTTTTAAAAATTAGGGAGAAAACGACCTTTATTCGCATGGAATTTATATTATATTCAAAATTACACAGGCTCTACAACTTTCAACTGTCGGAGACATTCTATTTAGTGTTTCGTCCACAAATTACTGGCGTAAATAAATTACTCTAGTTCCATATTTGAGCTAGTCATGTGCTTTCCCTTTTAGCAATCTGTTTTATACTATATTTAGTCTCTCATATAAATGATATTTGTTCTTAAATAAAAGACTTACAAGTTAATTGAATGGCTATTTATTACGAGTATGTAATTATCATTCTGATATAGTGCAATTAGCCGGCAAAATTTTCGACTACTTTAAATCATTTGGGGAGTTTTTTCTGCAATAGCATGACTTAATATACCGCTAAAGTAAATAGTTCAAAGGCATGGCATGATCTTGAAGTCATTTCACAGGTCCATTTTTGGGGAAAAAATTCTCGCCATCCTGTTGAAACTACATCTCCTCCAGATCAATTATCTTTCTCATTTGCGAATCTTTCCCGCAAAATTTGGATCACCTTACAAACACACTCTCTGATTACCAGTTTAATGTAGTTTAACTAACTACATTGGTCTAGTATTTTTGACTTTTAGTAAGTACCTGATCGAACCAATCAGCTCAAAAGTATTCGAAAGAGTTAAGAAAGTAAACAAAACTAACCAAAAAATCACTGCTTTGTATAATAGTATATGAATAACCGTACTGTGCTTTGAAATATATATTCGGCACCCTATATTTATTTCCTTCTTTCACATATCTAATGTAAGAAATGTCACATCAAAAGTCACAAACGTCAGTTGGACTCGATGAAAAAAGAGATCCTACGCAGTCCAATTTTGCGTTAAAGAAAATTTGTTTATTTCATAAAAGAAAACATTTATGTTTAATGTTTTTTGCTTTATTGTATTTTACAAAAAGTTTCAATAAATATTTACATTTAAATTAAGTGAAATACCCATTAATCAATACAAAATATACTGCGACAAACAGAAGATCATTCAATTATGTCGCATTTAATGTTGTCGACGTGTGAACGAAATGAATTCGATTAAATTCTCAAGCGAGACGCTGAAAATTGAATAATTAAATTGTTTTTATGATTATTGATATTTAAAAAATCTAACTGGTGTACAGAAAAAATGTATTCCGAGTGGGTATCGCTTTCCTCGACAATCACAGCAAACAGCTGTGAGGCTCAGTCGTTTAGTGTGTTAAATAAGTTTCCAGCATCGGCCGGACGGGAAGTTGCGGTGTCTGTAGTGAAGCAGCTGGCATCGAATTTAGGAATAACTCAAAATGCTGAACCAAGTCATTTGGTTAAAGATGAAGAGGTGTGATAAAAATGAGCAAATATTCAAAAGGTGTATTAACATATGTGCTGTTCCTAGGTTCTTTGGTGTATGGATGTTATTTGTTTTGGCTTGTCGTTGCCATTGCAAGAGCATGAGACCATCAAAGATTGTGTAAATGTTTACTGCGAATGGATGACTGCCTTGCATCCGAATCCAAGGATAAGTGTTCCGAAACCGATTTGTGATGATCCCAACATGTATTCCAGGAAGATCATCAGTCATTTTCATAATTTATTTGTTCCACGACAAGGAGAAAGTAAGTTCTTAGTCTGTATACATATTAACAATGGTTTAAAACTGTTCCTGTGACAGGAGTTGGTAGTACGGCTGCCTAATAAAAAGCAAAGGTCTCTTACAGAAATGACTTCACTGTCTGTGTCCGCAATGAAGACACGGGAATTTTGTTGTATTTTATAAAACGTTTGATATCGAGCATTTAATCAACTGCGTACGTTTACTCATTAAAGGCTCCCTTGAAAGGCCAATTGTAATTTATAATTATTATTCCACACGAAAAAATAACTTGTGAATTATTGTACTGAATTTGATGACTTTTTATTGTCAGATAAAATGTACATCTAAAATGTTGTAGTTTCAAAAATGCTTTATTAGTACGATATTTCATGCTGTATTACAGGCTGTAATCGTTTTAGCCACATTTGTTCGAACACCGATGAAATTATTGTAATGGAGAATTTGGTCACACGATCTTTTGTCATTCGCTGCTTTACCTGGTTTTACATAACATTGGTACGTAAATGGAGTCTTAAGTCTTTCATAAGTTGCGCTTAGGCCTCAACCAACAAGTCTCCCCAAGCCCGGTCCTTAGCTAACTATCCTCAGTTGTGCACTTCAAGTTGGTGGATGTCTCCTCCTACTTGTGCACTACAATGTTTCTTTCTTTATCTATAAATGCTTACATATCTGGTTTTTGACACAGAAATGAAGATGATAAAAAATTAGTTTCTGTACGATTCTAGAATCGAGTATGGAGGCTCCGATTGTATGATAACCTCAATTTTGACATAAGTAGACTTGTGCTGTTTTTCCTTGTTGCCACAGATACATATGAGTCCTATACATATAGGCTTGACATATTTTTTTACCTTTTCGTGGAACTTCCGCGCATTATTTTTGGAGTAAAATCTCTCAATATCATTGATCGCACGTTTTGCACGCTCTTTTTTCTTCTTTTGGTGAAGTCGATATTCTTCCCGTCCTGTTTTGCTTGTAGAGCTCACGAGCAGCTCTCATCCTTCATTGCAGCGCCGCATTATATGCGCCTTGTTTAGTATGGATATGTAGGTATATTAATTTTCTTGAGAAAATGGACTTTAAGAATATGAATTGCTTGTAGTTACAAAACTTGTGAACAATCCCCTTAACACTTTTTTTTACTCGCAATCAAATTCTTTCATTTGCGGTATAAATTTACATATATGTTTGTGGGACGTTCGTGAAAATGATTAAAATTAATTTGGAGTAACATTTTTTTTGGTCTTTCATAACTAGATTTTTAATTAGGTAACTAATCACTTTTGAAGAAAGGCTTCGATATCTTAATGCTTTCAAATATGTGTGTATAATGTGAATTGACTATTTTTTCAAAATCCTAATTTTTTTAATAAATATTTTTACGATTTTTTTTGCAAGTCTTACCATTTTTGTATCAAAACTTGGGTACGTGACTAATTGTACTACTTTTACCTGCTTTCATTAGGTTTAATAAAGAAAAAAATTTAAACAAATAATTTTCTCTCTAGGTGCCGACACAATTAATCGTCAAGCAGTTCTCTGCCATCGGGTATTGCGAACACTTCAACAAACTGCACAAATATCACAGACAATGAGCCGTGACACATGGGAGTCGCTGCTCCTATTCCTGCTTGCTATCAATGAAATTCTTTTAGCACCGCCAACAGTTAAAGATGATGTCGGCGATCAGTTATGTGAACGTGTTCTAAGTGTACTCTTCGAAGTATGGCTACTAGCGTGTGTTCGATGCTTCCCATCGCCTTCGTTGTGGAAAACACTTCAAGAATCTTGTGCACTTTGGAGACATCGTATAGCTTTAATTGAACAATGGAATCGAGTGAATCTGGCTCTTACCTCCCGACTATTGGAGTTCACCTATGGACCAACTTTTCCAGAATTGAAAATCTGTAAGAATTAAGTGAAAAATTAATGAAAGTGGAATAAAACGAATTTACTTTACAGCAGATGAAGATGCACAGTTGATTCCGAATGGGATGACCAATGACTGCATTGCACAAACTTGGTATCGGTTTTTACGTACTATTGGGAATCCAACTGCTCTCTGCTATCCACATATTATAAGCAAGTCTTCGCATTTTATTCAATGGGCTCTTACACGAGAAAAAGGCGCTGAACCTTACCAACATCCTTGTCTGCTACTTCTGCCTCAGATATTCCTAAAGGCGATCAAAGGCATATCATCACAAGTTGACGCATTTTTGGGTAAGTGCTTGTGATATCATATGCATTCCGCTTCCTACCTAATATCTATCTCTTTTCTATTTGAATTCTTGTAATAACTATCACTCACTCTAGGTATCTATCAGCCTCTGCAAAGTAATGATGACAATATCACAAATCTAATGGACATTCGTTCATCACTGAGCGAAGCCATTCACGGTAGTGGCACGGGTTTAAGTCATAGTACTCATCATTTGTTTGGTATTAGTACTGGTGCAGGTGGTAGTAGTAGTAGAACTGGGGCTACAGAAAGTGGTGGCTCCTCTTTCCTTAGCGGTTTAAGTGGTAATACAGCTAGTAATGCGCTTAATGCCATCATTGGTCATCACCATCATTCGTCCGGAATAAGTTCTAGTGCAGGTGGTAGTTCGTCGTATGGAACACCTTTAACATCCACCACCTCCGGATTGGGCAGTAGTGTTGCCACCGGAGAACATGTACCACATTCACCAACACCACCATTGCAAAGGCGATTGGCCAAGTCTTTCAGTGTGGCACCATCAATCTCGCAACAGAAGGGTGTGGTGTTTTATAATATAGCATTGAAAAAATGTGTTCATTTGTTTTTAACAAGTGCTTTTTGTAGCTAATCTCTTATGTCTTGTTGCAATTAATGTTTTGTGCTGTCTGCGCTTTTGTCTTGTTTTAAATGGAAACACATTTATATATTTTTTTAATTCTCATCTGTTTGTCCTTTTTATTTAATTCTTACGTTTTCTTTCTATAAACAACAGAACTTTTATTTAAACACGCTTATTAACTTTCTATATCTTGTTTTAAGCCCAAATTAAACTTTCTAACTGCAAGACTCTTAATATATGTTGTTCAAACCCTGTACTTAAAGGTCAACACTTAACATCTGTCGTTATTAAAACTCATTTGAAAATCAGTGAGCAAATGTCCTCAATTCATTTTGTTAATCGTTGTACACTCCTTATATAAAGAGTAAAGCATCACAGACCTCTGTCGGGATGGATTCTTTTTCTGCTATGAGATCAAACTCCATCATATATATGGCTATAGATCTTCATTTACGAATTTAGTTGATCCAGGTGTCTGACCTGATAAGACTAATTGGACTGCAGCCGTCTTCTTTAACCATGTTTTGAAGAATAGATTTATTATTTGGAGTATGTATTTCTAATTGATATTGTTGAGGTCAAATCATCGTGTACGTAACATAGACTTTAGACTTATAGAAGTCTAAAATGAGTCCATCTTATCGTGTATCATCTTTCTTTCGACGTTATTTATACAATACAGAGAAAATATCAATTGAATAAATTATTTTGGGATATTGAAACTGATTTTTTTTAGAGCACTATGTATGCGAAAATAAAAGAAAAATTAAACTTAAGGACTGTGTACTCGATATTAACATTTTGTTTATAGCATAAAATCCTACCAAACAAAGAAATAAGAAAATGAATTCTATGTCCCTTCAAGACGATACATGAAATCTGATCCTCCGTGGTGTTGTACATAATAAGGATAAAAAGCAAAGTGAAATTTAACACGACTACTAGTAAACCGTATCCCAATATTTACGACTACTTATTTAAAGTGATAACCTTTCTATTTCATTATAAAGTAGAAATGTCGCCATTAAGTAAGGAATAAGACGCAACAAAATTAATAATTGAAAAATGCACCTTACTCTGATGGCAAACTTTTGTTCTTTTGATGCAATTGTCAATGACATCGTTGTATAATTGGGACTTAACAGAGCAATAACACGGGATTACAGGACCTGAACATTTTCTGGTTGTAACTTAATTGTTTTGCACGTAGTATGACAGATTTGATGGTGTCAGATCAAAATAATTCTTACAAAAAAAAAAAAAAAAAATCATTTCAAGTCTTACGCTCTGAGATCCACCAGTTTTTATAAATGTTCATGAGCTTCTGTCTCAGACTGGCTAAATTATGCGCTCCACTTCCAAAAGCTGAGCAAATCAAGAGAAATTAAGGCAACATACATATATAAATAAACATGCTTATTAGTTTTTTTGAAATCCCAATTTATGGCTAAAAAAGAAAAAGTTTAAGTTTGAGTATAAGTCAATCGAGTTTTAGTGGAGATTTGCATAGAAAAATAGGTTATCCGTCGAGAGATTTGATTAGACCAAGTCTATTAAAACAACTGCATTAAAAAAACTAAAATTTCCCAACGCGGCATAAAATTATTACTTTCTACTTTTGATTAAGGCACTCGTCTTCACCCTTCTTTTTACTTCTTGGATAAGAGCATACGAGTACTAAGAATCCTTTTTATATCTTATGTATCTGACCTCTTCAACGCCAATTGAATGGAGTCTCAAAGAAGCCTTCTGAAACCATTAATATTTGTCTTAACACTAAACTATTCTGGTTGTATTTTGTAAAAATTTGTTATCATTATTGTTATAATCGTTTGAATGACATATGAATACACAGACTTCGCGTTGAATCTGTAAGTGTTTTGCTTTACCAAAAGATGTTCGTTATTAAATTTTAATGAAAGGTAGAGCTTCAGGCTGTTTAAGTCCGACCACACAATACACACGGAGGATTAATGTAACCAAATATACGTTGGAATTACACTAATTCTTTTTTGATATACCTTTGTGTATGCATATGTATGTATGTATATATGTATTCCATATATGAGATTACGATACTTGGACCATTTTCAACCCCAATGATTAAGTAGATTTTTTTATTTTTTTCTTTATACAACCTAAAATTTACCTTTTAAATCATTTTCGCCCTGGTACTGCTAAAAACGCACATTTTATTTAGATCCCTTTTAGATCAATTAACCGCTGATTTGGGATATTCAACTTTTTAGTCTTGTTTCTTTGATTTGGTAAAATCTCTCCTATTTTCACTTTTATTTGTTTCCTAAGAATTTTGAAGTTGTCAAACTGCGATATGAACTGACTTCAAACAATTAAATTTGGGGGCGTTTAGATGAAATAATCACTTCATAGTAAAACGCCATCTTTAAAAGTTTTTATCGCATTTGGCAGCGTTATTAATATCTGTTTCTTGTTGGAGAATATATTTTATTTGTAAAAGTATCTGTTCTAATTTTTGTTTCCTTCTTTAGGACTTAGTAAAGCAGCACTGATTGGATTGACCAGTTCTCGTTCATCAAATGCTCAACCACCACTAACGCCAACATCTGGACCGCCATCATCGAGTAGTTTGAGCTGTAAGTGAAATTTCTTTGTGAAAAAAGTTTGCCAATAATACTTATTTTCTTTTAGCTCTTCCGTCCATGGGCTCTGAGCCTCGTCCACCGCTGGCTCCAACTCGTCCGAAGTGTAATAGCATACTCCATCTTTTTGGCGAATGGTTATTTGAAGCTGCACACATCGGTGGTGATGCATGGTTAGTTAATGCAAAACGTCAAGCCTCAGAGGCCAGTAAGCGCCCATCATCAATGATCATGGAGAATCGCAAAGGAAGCATTTCCTTGTCACAACCAAACTCAATTAACGATCCTACAAATTTACCACCTGGACTAACTATCGATAAATATGAATCAGGACGTGCCGAAGCAATTGGAGCATTGTGTAAAATTTTCTGCGCAAAGAAAACAGGAGAAGAGATTCTTCCTGTCTATCTGGCTCGTTTTTATATGGCTTTACAGCAGTGCATGAAGATAACCGAGAGCAAAGAATGTGATGAGACTCTGGCATCTATTCTCTTGAATTCCTCTGATCTATTTCGATTAGATTTAGATGGGATTCAAGTCTTATTGCCTGCATTTATTTCTGCCCTGGAGGTAGTTTTGCCCGATAAGGATTTGAAAATAAAATCGCAGGCGATTCACTTTAATAGAACAGAGCTCCGCAGAGCCTCTATCAACATTCTTCTCTCGCTCTTAGCGTTGCCCTTACACTTCCAGACTTTACAGATTCGTGACTTGGCCAATGAAAATCCAGAAAGGTGAGTAGTGGTACTCATCAGTCATTATGGCATTAAG
Organism: Blera fallax; assembly: GCA_946965025.1. Lineage (NCBI taxonomy): Eukaryota > Metazoa > Arthropoda > Insecta > Diptera > Syrphidae > Blera > Blera fallax. The sequence continues at coordinate 13,731,432 of OX337246.1, read as the reverse complement.
TGTATAATTTGTCTGCATTTCAGAATAATTACTTTCATTCAGCTTAAACCACGCTTAATCAACATTCTAATGAATGCTCTCCAAGTAGAAACTGACGCACAAAACACTCATATGCTGCTCGGTGGACTTTTACTTACTGTACAGGATTCTGTGAACTTTGAAGAAACTGAGCTGGGAGCTGAAAACCTTCATGCATCATCACCTCAGCCTAGCGATTCGAATATTCTTAGTTCAGGTTTGAAAAGACTCTCATAACGCCAGCTTTTGTGTTTGCCTTTCGTTCGCTATCTTTTCTCTCTTCAGCTATCACTCGAGATTCAGCTTTTTGTGCGCTCACATTCTTTTCTCCTTTAGATTCCTTTCTTATTTCCTTGTGTTACTGTAAATCTTTAGTTTTCCGTTATTTGTGTTCCTTTCTTTCTTATGTTTATTCTATCGAAATTGTCTTCGTGTCTTTAAATTTAAATACCGTAGCCTGTTCTGAGAGATCAGCGTCCATAGCAAGTGTTGGGAATTCTAGTTTGGGTGCTCAAAGTACGGCGACTATCGGCGGTGGTATCGGAACAGGAGGAGGAGGAAGTGCTGGAACAATAACAGGCGGTAATAGCTCAACTGGACGGGATAGTACATCACAGCACGATTTTCCAAGTTTGACTGTATCCGATGATTTCCCCGTGGAATTACTGCAAGAATTTGAAACAGCTTCGGTTTATGGTAAATTTTTTATTAATTTTTGTTTATTATTTGTTAAATGTTTATTGTATTGATTTATTTATTATTTGTTATTTTTTTTTTTTTTTAATTAAAGTTGTTTTTGTAAATTTCCTTTTTTTGCGTACTATTAGTTCTTTGTTTTTATTTCAAGTAGCTTTATATTTTTAATTGCTCACATACAACATAATTTTGGTAAATACTTACAGTGCTTCTAACTTTAAAGCTTCTTCACAAATAATAATAAATTTATTGAACTAACACTTAAAATTCAACAGGGTATAGATTGAATTACGTTTAGGTACGAGTTTTTATTTTTGATGACAGTACAGTTCGGGATGAAACTGGTCCTCAGACGTCAAGTTTTTCCAGCCAAAATTATAGTTTGTCAGCTGCGTACAACAGTTTGCTTCTTTTGGCACGGATTCTCCTCCATATGGTACTTCTTAGTTCTTCTGGATAAAACTTCTCAATTGACTTAGTCAAAAAAAAAATAAAAAATCAGTAGTTTCCGTTTTCTTCTACTTCACATTTCTTGAGTCTACAGAATTGCACGTCAGCTTAAATACGGAGCGGGTTTTTGCTTACGCTCATGCAAGTATTGCTAATTAGCGGTGATTACCCACGATCTGTCTAGTTAATCCACCACACGTGGTCGCTTGAACGTAGGTACTACGTTTGCTGGGTTACAGGGTTCTTTAGTTCTTATTTGCAACTGGAACTGAAACATAATTTACGCCTTGGTAAGGCATAAGTAAGGTACTGACCTTATAAATTTATTTTTTTGTTTTTTTGACTAAAGTATTATCATTGTAAATTGTTGTTTTCCGCACATTTACTTTTCACTACCATACTCAAAAAGCACACATTTTAGAAGCCCTTCATTAATATTTATTGCATTAAATAAAAGGAAGGAATAGCCATATAATAATCAACACACTTTTAAACCTTTGCTAATATCGTATTTCAGATAATGCACACGCACTTTTCGTGCGAGCCACATACCTAGTGTGTCATCGTTTGATATCCTCCTGGAAAACAGATCTAAATGTTTCCCTAGCTGCCTTGGAACTGCTTTCAGGCTTGGCACGTCTTCACATTCGGGATTCAGGTAAGTACATTCACCCACTAACATGAGAAAAATAAAACCTTTGTAAATATTGTACATTCCGATTCGAAAATCAAATTCAACAAAAAAAAAAATATCTTTTCTAATATGAATTATTTCTTAACCTAACCAACCTATTTCTATTTCTCTTTAACGAAACACCCTTCCATTGCCTATAAATCCTTCCCCTCGCCCAATAAAAAAAAAAACAAAAAACAAAAAAAAAAAAAATACAAAACTGCAGCCAGGAAACTAACAAACGGTAATAGACACTCACTCATTTTACTAACACAAGCACTTTTTGTTTTCGTTTCAAAAAAAACAACTCTTTCGTTCGTTCTCATTCGTTCGAACAACATTGTATAGAACAATTAGTAGCAATTGAAGAACCAAGTCAAAATCTAACGATCATTTCCACAGACGCTCTAGAGTGCAAGCGAGCGGTGAAGTGGATCTGTGACTACATCTGTTATCAGTGTTCGAGACCACCGCCTGCACATAGCAAGGATCTGCACAGCACCATTGTGGCTGCATTTCAATGCACTTCTGCGTGGTTGATGCAACATCCGTATCTGCTTCAGGATAAGGATTGCCTAACAACTGTAATGGAAGTAGTGGAATTGGGTATTTCAGGAACGAAAAGTATTGGAAAACCAGGCGAGCCACCTAAATACAAAGATGAGAAGGAACTGAAACCAGCCTCTATGCGTGTGCGTGATGCAGCTGAAAATTTACTTACTATCATTATGGAACAAGTTGGTTATTTTCCTAGCGAATGTGGACCTGAATCGATTTCATCATTGTTGGATGAAGTCGCTTTGATAAAACATTGTAATTCAGTTGATAATGCTAGTGCTGTAACTACAGAACAAGCGATAAATAAATTTAAATATTTCGTCACGGAAAATTCAACAATACTCGCATTACTCGAGGAGCCACTGGGAAATGATCAGGATCCACAGCCCACTGTGACATGTAAGTATTTCGTGTAAATTGATTGTTTTTCCAATTATAGCTCTCATTCCTATAGTACTCATCCGAAGTCCTTTTGGTCGGCATGCGTGGACAATGCAATTGCGTCACTTACCGCGGAGCAAATCAGGAACAAAATATCATGCAATTAATCCAGGTCGACCTATTCCAATGAACGATCCACCAAAGCGAATTGAGTTCGATCAGAAATTCTTCCCAGATGGTGTGGAAAAGGTGACACCATGCGTTGCTGATTACTCAATCCCAACTTTGGAACAAATTCGAGAACAATACGGTGTCGATGATATGAATCGAATGGAAAAAATGGTAGAAAATCAATCGATTTTTGAAAAGCTAGCTTGGGCTGAAACTGATAATTCAGCAGAGAGTCTCAGTCATGCACAAGAATGTGTTCCACCACCGGTAGTGCATGAATTCCAAACAGCTCGACTCTTTCTCTCTCAATTTGGATTTCTGTCTTTTGAAGGGGAAGACAAATCAAGTGATACTCCAGGTAATAGACCTTTGATTGCTTTAGATGCAGCTCGAACGAATTTTGCCCAAGATCTTAATGTTCTGGATAAGTTGAGTGCAAGAACTCATGACACGGTCCATGTGTTTTATATGAAATCCGGCCAGACAACGGCTGCAGAAATCATTAGCAATATGAATGAAGAAAACATCAGAACTTTGAATCCAAATTTCGGGAATATGCTGCTGACTCTGGGTTGGCCAGTAGATATAGATGAACATAGTGGCTGGACTGGATTCGTTTCAACAAGTTGGATGCTTAAAAATCCCACGGAATCGGCAAGAGATAAGCCCGTTGATTTGAGATTCAATGGAGAGTCAAGAGTTTTGTATTGGGCGGATGTAGGATCAGAAATTGCTTTTGTGGTTCCGACGGAATGGAATTGTCGATCCGACAACTCGACAGATGGTAGTTGTTTGTCTCTTAATTCATCTCATTCGTCTGGAGATAGCACAAACTCAAGCGTTTGGAATGAAAGAAACTTTTCAGCAGATGTGCCAAACATTCGATCTGCTGCACTTGGACAGAAACCGAGAACGCTGTCGCTAGAGTTAGATAAGACTAAAGAACCAGTTCCACCGACAAGGCGAAAGGCGAATGCTATTAAACCTTCACTCTTAGCCCAGCCACCAGCAAAGATATTTATCGTCTGGCTAGAAAGTTTCGAGGATCATCTAAGTTTTCCAATTGGTAGTGTTACGTCCACATTAACTTGTTACAGATTGTATAAAATTTTGTTTTTTTAGATGATCTGCTTTCCTACACACGAACAGGCGAAGAATCTCAAATTTTGCAAATTCCACGCGCCAGTGACTGTCATGTAGTATTTTTACATGCTCTCCAGTCAGGTCTGCTCCGCGTAAAGCTTCAGGGCCCCAGTGGTCGTATGAGCTTTGCAACTCCCTTAGTAGACGGCATGGTGCTTAGTCGTAGAGTTGTTGGCAATCTGGTGCGTCAGACTGCACATAACATGGCAAAACGAAGGAGGCTCGACAATGATAGGTAAGTATTTTATTTTTTAATTTGAATGCTCATGACTATAATTTTTCTCAGTTTCCAACCTCCTCATGTGAGACGTCGTCTCAAAGTTCAAGACATAGTACAGAAATATAAATTGAATTTATCACAGCCGGAGTTGTTGGCACATCTCTTTAAGAGCTCATCGTCGTAGCCTGTGTATGCTGCGCGATGAACTTCAGTATTAACAAGAAATGCAATTAAATGTTTTATCTTCTTTAACTCCCTCCAATATTTCCTTCTTTTTTGTTACAGCATTTGATATCGTTTTATTTAAATCATTGTGGTGTATGGTCATACTATACTAAAGTTTTAGCAATAAGATAAAATGTAATATTTAATTTAAATAAACAATTTATTAATCATTAAGGTCAAGGTCTTGTTTTTGTTACCTGTTCCAATCAACTGCCCATGAAAAATTGAGGATGATCTGTGCAGTACAGGGTATTTTTAATATTTATATTATAATCTATAAAGCGGCCCATAGTTTTATGTATTTTGTAAATACGAAGCGTAAAGGGGGTATAACCATCTTGTTAACATAATTTTGCCTAAAAAAATGAATGTTTAAAGCCGAATTTAATGTTATTCCCGATTTATGAGTTTAAAGAATTTATCAAAATGATTCGGGTAGATTATGGCCTGGCCGTGGTCATGGAACTCATATCTTGTATTCACCGTGACGTTGTTGCCAGTATGATTTACAAAAAATGAGGGACCAGCACTGAAATATACATCAAACAGTCAGTCTGCAAATGTACTTGTTTCTTTACAGTTTTGCTTGTTGACATAGCCTCCGAGATGATGATTTCGCAACTAAGTCGATGTCATTTTTCAATTCATTTAAAGCACGGATACAGAAGCGGATGTTCATCTTGTTTCAACTCTCGAGTGAGTTGGTTTTTGTAAGCATATAATTCGTGGTTTTTATGCAATATTCCCCTCGGAGAATTACGACTATTGCTGAGTTGTTGTGGTGAGTTGAAGTTCTTGCGTATTCACGCATAATTTGGGCAAGAGCAACAATTTTTTTCGTCTGTGGGCACCGGACGAGCATGCGGATAGCTTTCGTTATCCAAAGGATTACCAGTTTCTCTTTATGAATGTCCTTTTCCCAGAAAATTTCAACCAAAATTTATTTTCAAACTTCGCACTATTTCGGAAATAATGTATCCGCATCGGATCGTTACCCTATTCCTCACCTATTTATCTGTTAAGACAGAACTAAATATTATTTAACATATGTACATACATATGTATGATAACGAAAATTTAAATCGGGTATTGTGTTTTATTTATTACTGTTATAATTTATTGCTAAGTATATACTAGGGAGACACTACCCAAAAAATAAAAAAATGCGTTTAAGCCCTAGTTTGTGGACGTTTTTTTTCCTGTCACCTTGGCTCTAATCAAAACAACATCTCACCACTTCTGCATCGTCTCTAGTCCTATATCTATGCTCTTAACCTTTTTATTCAACATCACACGATATTTGATATTTTCATTCTGAGCATGTTTGGGTGGACCCCCTTTAGCTGTTAACTTTGTTGGGTGCCTTCTCAACCTGACATGTATCCAAATTTTTAATTTTTTCGCATCCGAAGAGGAAGCATGAAATAAAAAAAAATCTATCAAAAGTGTCCTCCTCCTCACCTTCACTTATGTGCTTGTCTTCTGCTAAAAGGGACATAAGACATGAGTCTGTGGGGGAGATGAAGTGATGTTCATTCAACACCTTAATTTCTCTCCCCCTTTGTGTTTTACATTATTTTTTTTTTACTTTTGTTGTTGCTTTCATATACGAAAAAAGAAGAGGATCTGCGAGAAAAAAATGGTGAAATAGGTCACGCCTTCTTGTATCCTTTCGGTAATAAGTTCGGACACGGTTCAGTCGAGTGTACCGAAAAATTTGTTCCTTCGTTCTAAATGGATTTTTGTTGTTGTTTGCACTTGCAACATTGCAGTGGTGTGACGGTGTGTAAAGAATTTTTTAAGTTTTTTGGAGAATCAAGCGTCAATCAAAAAAGATACAAATTTTGGATGAAAAAAAGAAATGAGATGAATTTTAATAATATTCAGGGGCGGATTAAGATACCATACGATGGTGGCAAGTTAATTAAAGAATACTGATTCCAAAAGGTGTTCGCTTGAGGTGGGAGGCTTCAACTGTTCTTAATACAAAAAATTTTTAAATAATTTCTGACATTTATAAATATAAGCTTTGGAAAGTATGGCACTGCGATATTACAGCGAAAGGCTTGAATTTTAACTGATTGTGTAGATGTGAGGTACTCTTATATTAGTAGCCTTGTAATTACCCACATCACAATTTAAGCGATTTTTAGGAAACAAGAAGTTTAGTGGAAAAAAATATTAATCACGTTTTTTAACGTTCCTTTTCCTTTGATCAATGCCGCTGTGAACGAATTCTCAGGTAAAATCGTGTTGTTCGTTTCATTCTTCAGTTATTGAGTAGTTACTCTTAAAAATGTATTTCAGCTCGCTCCGTTAGAAACATATGTACATACATATGTACAGCCTTTATTCCATGTGAAAACAAGCAAATATCGTCAGGGACATCTAGATAATAGAGGTCAGATGCCATAGTCCACTATATTTCATAGTTTTCCCTGAATGAACAATGATAAAAAGGATGAAGAAATCCAGCCCTTTCGTTAGCTATTTTGGAAATGTAAATAATCGGACAATATTCAGCAAAATGCGACCTATGTATATATGTATGTATAGCCTTAGTAAAAGCAATCTCTTTCTAGTGATACACCTACTGCTTAAGGCTAACCAAAACCAAAAAGAGTCGTTGTTCATGCTGTCGAAAGCATTCACGAAGTCGATAAAGAAGAGGGAGGCGAATCCCTATAATTAACGCATTGTTGCATGGTGATCCACAAGGTGTTTATGTGATTAACACAGAAGGATCCTGAGCGGAAACATCGCCTGTGATCTTTGTGCTCTTTGGCTCCGTTTTGAACTATTCGAGTTGGTATTTGACAAACTTTTTTCGGTCTCTTATTTCTTCGCTTGCAGGAAGCTCATTCCTATTTTCCTTTTGTCTGGTTTGCTTTCACTTTCCCATGCTTTTCGTAAAAGAGGATGTGTTTAGTGATGCTTGACGAAACTCGGGTAGGTGAAGATCTTCATGATACACTATGAGGATCAATCGAACGTACTCATAGTAGTGTGAGATTCTCAATCACTAAATCACCTCCCTTCACTACGTTCTTACTACAGCTGGGGTTTCCCCATGCAGCAGTTTAATGTACAATAAAAAAACGCATTTTCAGGTAATTTTACAGTGGAAGCGTCTGCAGTTTTAGTCTTAGTAATCGGCGTACAAGGCTTGCCTCGTCTAGAATGTGGAATATGACATCGTTCTAATGATCGTAAAGGCGAATAAGTTGTTTACACACAAAATCATCATCATCTGCAAGCGTGGCTACAATTGTACTTTCTTCTTGTGAGATATCTCCAGTACATATTGACAACAATATCGGACCAAGAACGCTCCCTTGCGGAACATGCAGAAATTCTGCACATGTGTTTTGAGCATACCACATCTATAGCAAAATTTTTAATTGTTGTGAACAATGAGGAATTGATGTCGCTGGAGTTTGGTAACAATTTCTCCCGCTGCGACTACAAGGATGTATGACGGACTTATTGTTTACAATCAAACTAGTTTCCCCAATTTTTCCAATTGGCGGTATATGAAGAGTATTATTTCCACACGGAGCTCCACAAAGTTAGCGACTGTTTCTACAAAGCTTTCCTCATTTTTATAATAATGATAAACGTGTAGGATTCTATATTTACTAACCGTGATATTGACAGCTGTCATATATTAAATTTTTAGTATTGCAAATGTGGTGTATTTATTTGAATGTATCCCACTTGTCGGCGTGGTGCATCACGTAGTTGTTTTGTCATTTCCGGAAGAAATTTTCAAATGCTTATTATGGCTTCGGCAATGTCATCGATTCGAGCTTAATTCTTTTTGCAAATCATTCCTTTAGTGCTCCTATTCCCCTTTTCCCTAACTCCCCTTGAAAAGAAATAAAATCTGAGTCAGTGAACCTGCAGTTCCACCCAATAATATACTTTTAACACTTCAGCTACATTCATATGTTAATATTTCGTAAAGTGTTTCTTTCATTCGAATGGTTTGCAAAAAAAACAAAAAACAACAAGAAAAAATCTCTACGCCATTTACATAATTTCCCCGATCGACTTAATCCGTAGTTACTCCCGGATTAAAAACTCCCACAAGAATGTTTAAAACCTGCTGGAAGCAGAGTAACTCTGCATCGTTGATCGTCTCCCACAATCGCATTTTCAATCTCTAGGCGCGCAGAACTCATATCAATCTGTTCTAGCGCAATGTTTTTGCACCGTGGGCATATATAATGTCCCAATGCTCTCAACACTGGGGCCCTAATCCGTGCGCGCATACAACAACATTCTGAATGTCAAAAGCTGAAACCTGAAATGGTTGCGTGTCTTAGAACGTCTGTGGCTGTTGCAACCACCGACTAATGTACACATATCAAAAGGACACCTCGACATGCGGACCGGGACACCTACGACATTTATATGTGGGTGGGTGGGGCAAGTTACTTCCATCTATTCTGTCCCGTACTTCCCACCATCTCTTGCCCCTGACACTTGATATGTATTAATGTTAGCTTAGACCTGATATATTGCATAGTGCAACAAATTATGTTTTGTTCCCTGCTCAGGCGAGTGTCTGACAATGTGTCATTGAGCTGTAGACGATACGACGACGAAGGGATACCTGATGGAATTGGAACAGGGTAGGGTCGATTTGAGAAGCTGTCAAAATTATTTCTGGGGTGCTTTCCGAAACTATTGGCTAAAATGTTTCGATGTTAATCATGACAGAGGTCTGGTGGAACATCATCATCATCACTGACGGTGTAACCTTCGTACAGCAAGTAACAAGTGTTTGCCCCAAGGATATTGCTATTCTGCTGAGACAACTTACTGCCGTAGAGTGTGAAAGAGATGCGACATCGAGATCAGCCATCGCATGTATGGTATTTGCATTTGATAGCTTTGCAGGTCATAAATAATTCTCTGTACGAGTTATTAAAATCCAGGTTGAGAAGAAGACACAAGAGCGAGAGACGACTCATCAGGCAGTCCTTTAGGTTGGCGAGCAGTTGCATGGCATGTGGAATTTACTACTTGTCGCCACATAGCAAGAGATGCACTTGTTGGACGGTGTTAAGTCGGAAAAGTGGTTTTAACAGAATTCAAAAAGATGCAAGTAACGCTTTTGATATTGACCGCTACACGTCGGCACAAGGTAGGTTGATTGGTAATGTAGAGTGAGTATAAGTTACTCGTCACGTACATTGGCGTTCAGACTGTTTTTTCTCTTTAAGGTAAAATAAGGCTTTGGGAAGGTGTCAATAAAAGGCAAAGAATTGTGATCAGATCCAAAAAGCTCTCTGTGTTTTGTATGAACTGCAGAGTTTTCTCGAAACTAAAATCTCTTCTTGAAGACTCAGTCCAATCAAGACGTGCCATCCGTAGCAATACGGAAGCAGATATTAGTAAAATTCTCAACTCAAAAAGACCAGATATGATTGCGAACTGTGCTATTGAAGAAATTGTCAGGAGTACATGCCATTATTGGGAGTTTGTTGTACTACTCTACCAACTGAGCAGAGATGACTGGAGGAAACGGGTTAAACATACAATCTGGCTATTTGAAGAATTTGGTGCATAATTAGGACATCATGGCGCACATGGCAAAAAATATTTAAAACTGCACGACACTGGGATATGTATACGAAGTCCTTCGAGATGCCTGAAGATAACTTTTACGCTGAAAGTGGGGAAGCAAGCTACTACTGATCAGAAGTCCTTCACAACTATCTAGCTGACTTCAAGATGATGGTGAAAGCCAATTGAACAATGTCATGGCTCCCTAGTCCATGTATGATGCTCTGCCACAGCTCTTAAATATCGGTCAGGTTAACCCACACCACTTCAAGGTGGATTTGTGACTTGGACACGATGACTGGCAAAATGCACTGCTGTTCGTAAAGAATATTACTATCAGGCCTATAGTGGATCTTGATAATTGCCGAACTCGTGGGTAAGTTAATGGGCATCCAACTGTGTTGTTAGCTAAAAATTCAGAAATTCGAGAAGATTCTATTTTACCTTCAACTTTGATCGAGTGAATGCGCAATTACAGGGTCAATTAGCCTTCTTTGCACCTTTAACACTGATAGATTTGTAAAGGCATTCAACATCCTTCTAACTATCAAGGACATTGTGTACAATCAGCCATGGCATTGATATTCCTTTATGCCCGTCTAAGATATGTAAATAAAATTGCTTGCCACGTTGTTTTTTTAAAGTAAAATCTGCACACACACCTCCTAACTGAGCACCCATCACACTTCACCTTTTTATGAGATATGAAATGCTATGAACCCCTCCGTCGTCACCACCACACTAAAAAAAAAAAACTCCAATGTCCTCCTTGCGACGAGCTCGATCGTAAAATGCGTCCCATTTCGTGCGCCTTGAAAATGTAACCGCTGTACGTTGTGCACAGCACAGTTCAGTCTATCCGTTCAGGCGTTATTTGAGGCATTAAGTGCGTGTGTGATGTCAAAATTTACATACGCAGAGGGCACAAAAAACAATTCCCCGTCTTCTTGTCTTCCCATCGACTATCCTCTTGCGCGCGTCTGCCCTAAAATAATCTTTCTTTTTCGCCCCGGGGGGATGGAAATAAATTAACACAAAAACCTCGGAGGATAAGAAACGCGACAAAATGCCATCATGTGCTGTAGCCGTACATAGGGACACAGCGCGCACAGTCACCAGCCTAGAGGGGCCCAGGGACATAGCCGTAGACGCAGTGCAATGCGCATCATAGCTGCATAGCTGGGTTGTTGTATGTGAGATTCCTGTGTGACCAAGCAACCAGATCCGCCGCATCCCTCCCAGTTCACCTCGAAAGTGGAGAACATTATAAATCAGACTTTGCAGGCTATCTTTGCGCACCGTACTCGAGCGCTGTGCAAATGACTAATGTATGTAGCGCGCGATTCGCCATGAGGGAATCTACTATGGTCCAGGCGTCCAACTGACAACGATGACGATGGTCATGAATATGGCGGCGGGATAATATAATATGTCCAGGCCGTGGCAGGACGGAGACGATTGCTCCTCATGATAGTGTGCGGTGGCGTGGATGATGACTTTCAAGGTAAGTACATGTAATACCAGCGATTGACAAAATTATGTTTTGGTGATTTTGTTGCGCGCGCGCCCGTTCCACTCAATGTTGCACGATCAGCAAGATGGTGTATCGGGGGGCAAATGGGTCGTTGGGAGATGTTCAGTAGTAGATGTTCGGTAGGTTTTCTTGTGCAAGCAGATGGCGTTTTGGGTGGTAATTGATGTGCTACTACTGGTAGGGATATTTGATTGGACTAGAGTCAAATGTTAGGCTAAGGGTGAATCTATTTGAGTTAAAAGGATTTAAATTGTCATATAAAATATTGATAGGCAGGGTATGAAAATTAATCTAATAAAAAAAAGGTTTGTTGAAGGCTTTCTCATATGCTTAACATATTTTCATACAGTTTTGTTTCTATTCGAGTTCGGTTCATGGTTCCATCTAAAAAGAGGTCCTTACTACTATGTTTTGAATATCAGCTAAATTCTCGTGACATACCAAAGTTTTTGAACAGTGGCTGTTTGAAAATCATCAAAATAAAATAGAGTGGCTGTAAGATATGGAGTACATCAACGAAGATGGAATGTTTACCCTTCTAAACATTTATCCTACCAGTTCTGCTTCGTGGTGCCGAATGCTGGACGATAAGAAGGGAAGAAGAGCAAATTTTGAATAAATCGGGAGAAAAATTCTTCGTCCAAATATTCAAGCTACGTCAAGATGTGGATGTAGTTCGAAAAGCTAAAACACGTCGTCTATACTAACTCGGCCGTATCGAGCAAATGGACATTAAAGCTCCAGCTAAGAGGATCTTAGAATCCCAGCCTTCAATTTCAAGACTACAAGAAAGACCGAACCTCCATTTTAAGGACCGAGCTATTGCGGATACCAGAGCGCTTGGTCTGGAAAACTGGAAGCAGCGTGCCCAGGATGAAAGTGGATGCAAGGCTGCCACGTCTCAGGCAGGTACCCCAAACGGGTTAGGAGCACGTGAAGTAAGTTAGAATGAATAAATTAAGCGTTAAATGCTGACTATTTCTTAGCCAGTTCATCCCTTCTAAGTCTAGTTCAAGTCCAATTCTACTGTTTTTATTTCAATACTCTTGATAGCCTCATTGACAGCCCTCTGTCCTCCTCCTATTATATGGCTTTTAATGACAGTTGCTTAACTAAAAAGAGCACACCTTCCGATTATTTTCAGAGAATAATTCTATTCAAATGGCCATCATGTTAACCCAATTTTTCAGTAAGGCAAGTAAGTAGGCATCAATGATGCCGTCACTCTAAAATCCTCACCAAACAGGCACTCTTTGGGGATGGATTGGCTTCTCTCCGAGTACGTGAGTATTTTCCTTCATCTGGACATTCTAGGCAGAAGGGTGAGTTATTGTGCTCAAATCTGTGGAGGTATTTCCGATAGCTGCTGTGATCGGACAGGAATCAGTTTCTTGATTCATCTGCCTTTGGCCATGTTATCCCACCTGGCTTGCCACAGTGTTATAGACGTTCCCCTTTCTTCTAATTTTACCCTCCTAGCAACATTGGTCTCTTGTTGGTTCGTGGTTTGCCTAAAGTAAATCCTTTGCATCTCTTTGGTGAGAATTTCGATAGGCACCATACCCGAGTTAAAACAGACTGCTTCGTCCGAAATTATCCGGTAACTGCATAGCCGAAGAGCCTGTGTGCAGGCGATAGCTTCCTTTTTAATTCCTTCGTTATAAGTGCTCCCGCCCAGATCGGGGTAAATAGATATTGCTTCACTAATTGTTGCAAAGTGACCTCGTATACATCCGAAGAAGCCTTGGATAACCTCCATCCTGCGAAAATTTTTTATTTGTACGGACAAACAGTAAAAAGAAATGTGTCATGTTCAAAAACATTAACGTGAAACTATCAAAAAGGGTTATCCACAGTAAGGAAAAAGGAAAGACAAACATAGGTAGGTACGAATATGCCAAATAAGTATTCCTTGACATTTAATTCTCACATACAAATCCTGCAGATGTTGACTTTCCTCTTTTGAACTCTCAAAGAATCATCAAATTACCTTTTACTCCACGTATATTGAATGGAGAATCATAATAAAAATCATCATCTTAAGTTGGCATATCTGGCCAAGAAATACGTTTGCCACTCTTGTCAAACCTATCAAGACCATGCTCTCCTCACCTAAGTGAGTCACGAAGCTCTACGAAAGAAATTATGCTCAGCAAGTAGTCGTATACAGTTTTGTGCACGAAAAACTTCCCCCGGAATCAAACTCGAACTGCCATCTCCAAATTTGAATGCTAATTTGCGATACAATTTTCAATTAGTGATATTTTGCTCAATCCCCTCCCACCGCCCGTCGCGCCGTCACAAATCTTGCCAGCATATTGCAGGCAGCACGTAGTTAAATTAATTAAACGAACGGTTCTGCAGTTTCGGTTTTTATGGTTCTCCATAACAAATTTGGATCTCGCATCCCAGGCCAGAAGGCGGCCGATGCACTTTGGTGCAAAAACGTGTGCTCCTATGGAAATTTGAGCAAATTTTTATTGCCCGAACTTGAAACCCAGAAAAACAAAAAAAAAAAAACCTTAACGTTCAGTCTTTTTGTCTTTTGGTCAAATCCCGCGCAGATGAACCCTCTATCTGATCGGATCGTGCACACTCTTTTATTCGCAATTATCATGCAAGATTGTCGTAGTTGTTTCACTGGCTCTGCAGGGTTCTGGTAGAGGGAGGGTCCTGAATTTGAAAATTTGAATTCATTCGTTTCCGTACGGGAGGGCATGAAACTGCTAATGAGTTCCATCACGATTTTTGATTTTCATACAGAAATCTGCAAAAAGAAATTGTTTCTTCACGGTTTCGACAGACACAGAGGGAAAGGGAGAAAGATAGAGAAAGAGAGAGAGAGAGAGAGAGGTGTTTTTTATTTTTGAGGCATTTCAGGTGAGTGCGGCTTTCCGGCTTTGCGGCTTTAAAATGACTTGCATTCCTTTTCTCATGACGACGGAGACGACGACGACGACGACAACGACGAATAAGATGACTACGACGGCTATGGCAATGGCGATGCGATGGCGTATTCCCTTTGTGCACAGACATTGCGTGTTTTTGTTATATTCCTCAAAAGATAAAAATGTGACCAGGCACCATGGGCAATAACTTGACTAATGCTACATGCTATAGATATAGGTACCATGCAGCGCAATCTCAGAGTCGAAGATGAAACAGCAACAGCAGCCGCAACAGCACCAGCACCACTACGACCATCAGCAACAGCGGTATCCAAAGTGATGTTGGGACAAAAATACGTGTACGGGTATGATGCAGCCGATGAAGCGAGAACTGCTGAGTGGACGCTGAATAGAGACTCTAGTGCAACGGAGGAAAGGAAAACGATGACGATGACGACGACTACGACGATGAGGACGACCAAAAGCACCTCAACAATAATAATAACAAATGAAACCAAAGAGTAAAAAAAAAAACAATCCGAGCCCTACGGACTTGAGTTATTTTATGGGGATTTTGTGAATGATAGAGGCGGTGGTGAGTCTGATCGAAAGGAACGCAGGACCCAACTAGCGACAACAACAACAGCCACTACCTGGGCCAGGGAAGAACACTTGTATGGAATACGTGTTGGGTATGTCTTGAACATTTTACGTTTTATGAGTTAACGTGGGTAGGGGTATAAAAATATCCCTTTGGTTTAAGAGAAAATCTCTCAGTGGGGGAATTGTGACTTCTTGTACCTTTTATTTGGGTACAATGTTTTGAGATAAG
Organism: Blera fallax; assembly: GCA_946965025.1. Classification (NCBI taxonomy): domain Eukaryota; kingdom Metazoa; phylum Arthropoda; class Insecta; order Diptera; family Syrphidae; genus Blera; species Blera fallax. Next base: position 13,716,069 of record OX337246.1, on the reverse strand, counting down.
TCTATGTGCTTTGAGATTTGGTATCCCTTACTTATTTTTTTTTTTTTAAATGCTGTTTATCTAAAACCTTTTATTATTCCAGGGGTTTTCCCAAGGTTTTGCTTTTGCTTCTCCGATATAATCAACCTTCAATCGGGCATACAATCGCGTGACTTTTGGGAAACCACGTACGCGCATGAAGCTTGATGTGAACGCACCTACTTTAACTACTTATGTATGATGAATTTCGTGACAATATGCATATGTACATACATAACTCGTTAAAAAAGCTTACTTTTTATATGTACGTCAGTTTGCCTTTGAAGCTCTCAACACGAGCTGACAGCAAGGATAGACCTGAACTTGTTCATCAAGTGCAAAGTCAATGAGATGAATTGCAGGGAACTTTTAAATATCTGAGCAAGTAATACGCTGTGCTGATCAAAAAACCTGCTAACCTAAGTCCATAAGAAGTGGCGAGTTCATGTCGGAGGAAAAAGCAGCGCTTACTCCTACGAAGGCGGCTCCGAAACAATTTGAAAGATCCGGAAGATTTAGGCCTTCTTTATTTTTTCCTCTATGAAAAATATGTCGACCAGGATCAGAAATCAGAAAGAACGAGCGTTCGGACCCTTCAAATGTTCCTCATGTGATGCACACCAAGTTTTCCATCAGTGTGATGGTACTTGAAGTAGTGAGCAGCAAACATCTCCTTATGCCTCCCTATTATTCCCACATGGTTTAAGAGTGATACATCGAAGACCTAGAGACATTTGTTGAGCTGTTGCAAAGGGATTCGACACCAATGAACACAGCCGCGATGACTGAGGAATTGGTGGCGATCAATTTCCATGATGACGCAATATCAAACTTATGGCTATTTAACCCACCAGACCTTAATCCTTTGGATCGCTTCCTTACAATACCATCCAAGCTGTAAAGTTTCCATTGTCCAAGTGGCGGCCAACATCAACAAGGACCATTTCTCCTGTGGCGAATAGAGTTTGTTATCGATGCTGAAGGTGAGCCACAGACGTGCATGCATTTATGTGCTTATTTGCATGAGCATTTCCTTTTTTTAATTTGTCCTCAAATAGTTTCCAAACCAAGTACTTTACCTAAGATTGTCTAAATGTTTTGCTTTCGTGGTGATTCGAGCTTTTTCGTACTTTGCCGATGACGTGACTTAATTCCTGCAGTTGTATGCTCAATGTTAATAGGACCAAGAGTTCGTCCTTCGTCGTTGCTACCTTTGTCGTTTCTAATTATAATTTTTTTAAGAGTTAATAAGGAAGTCCCACTTTTATCGAAGAGTATGACAAAATTCTTTGACACCAGGTGTAACTGGCTCTATGGAAGATCTGTTCGTACTGGAAGGGATAAGTTGCTTTTTACAGAAGCTAAGCCGCAAGGATATTCGCATTGCTATTGGCACCCTGACCGGACACTGGACAATAGGAAACCATGCAAATCGGCTAAGTCTTCTTTACAATGATTACTGTAAAAGATGCAGGGATGAAAAAGATAAAGAATCTATACGTCACTTGCTATGTGATTGTCCCTCGTTAGCCCGAAAAAGAAATGTCACTCTTAACAGTCATTTCTTCTCAGAACTAGGTGAGCTACGTAACACTGAGCTAAATAAACTCTTAAGATACATACACCTATCTGAGTGGTTTAGTGGGCGTCCGTAGCTCAGTGCGTTGGATTACTGAGCGAGGATCGAGGTTTGAATCACAGAAAACACCAACAATTTTTTCCACGGACCCACTTCACGCGAATGTTTGAAATGCGTCCGAGAGTAATAACTGTCATGCGAAAGCTTCTAAAATAATCCTTTCGGATATGGCTCTAATATGTAGAACTCTTCCTTTTCCTACATATGCACATATGTACATTAGTCCATCATCGTAATAAAAAAAAATGTCCTCACCCCAGCGAACCCTTAAAGATTAACAATTTACTTTACCAAAATCTTAAAAATTCATGCTGTCGCCTAATTTCTGCTCTTTTTCCTACGTTCCACAAGAATTTTGTTTCTCTCTCTTTACTTCTCTAGTTTGTCGTTTCTGTTGTGTTTTTTTTTTTGTTATTTGTTTTCTAAAACTCTAAAAAGAAAACAAAAAAGAGAGAAAAGAAAAAGAAAAACTTTTTTAAATACCTGTCGTCTGTGCATTTTGTTATTGCTTTTATGCTACGTCTCATGAACTATAGATGAAAACAAAAACAAACCAACCGGCTTTTTTGTGGATGTATAGATGGTTGCGCGCAGCCGCCATTCCAATATTCAACGAATATTTTCCAAGATCAGTGTTTTATTTATTTTTTTCCTCTGTATGCGTGTGCATTGGCTGAAAAAGAGAGGGCAATAGAGAGAAACAGAAAACGATAGAATGGGAGAGAATGGAAAGAAAACCTGATTTTAAGCAGTCGTAAATGAGCGAAAGAACAATAAAACGTCAGAGACCCTAGTTCAATTACCCACAATCAAAGTCGCCACCTCAATGAAACAGGTATTGCTTGTAAAGTACACAATTGCATTTATGAGATGAATGCGCGAAGATGAGAGCGCGAGAGGATTTTTTTCCTCTGCATACTAACTAACTTGCTTTGTATTGGTGTTGCATTTTATGGAAAAGAGAGCGATACTAGTGGATGATTTAAAAGTATTGTAGAAGTCATGCTCGAAGCCCACTGAAAACCTGATTGTTGGACAGGAAACTTTTGTTTGGAATGCCTTATGTAGGGTTGCCAATTTCTTGAGTCGTGGAGATTGTAATTTAAGATTTTCGATGGACTAAAAGGGTCAAAGCCAACTCTGAGTATTGTGGTTGCCAAAATAACTCAACGACAAAACCTAATAAGACAAACGCATAATATAAAGCCAAATAAGATTTAGAAATATAATCTCTAGATCAAAAAGGTAAGTGGCTTAGCTTACATACATAAGTTCGAGATTGACAGTTAATGGTTGTAGTTACTCCCTTCACTAGGATAGAATAGGTCTTAAGGGTAGTTTTGACGGATTTTATATGAACAATTAAAGACATTTTCACAGCACAAATAGAAAGCAATACCCTAACGTTGACCTTATTTTCGAAGTAATTTCAAAACTACATGAATGCGAAATATTCTTCCTGCTGGCACCTAAGCACTTACTTACTTACGTAGGTGGTGCTATACATAGTTCAGGATGGGCCAGGGCCTCAACCAACAAGCCCCTCCAGTTAATCATTTCCATCTGATCAGTGGGCTAGCTTAAAAATTATAATGATTTGTTTGTACATGTACATGTTTCATTTCTGGTATTGTGTTTTAAGCTATACTGACCAGTGTATGGAGAAAAAAATACTTTCTTCTTAGACCAGCTAATTTAAATGATGCTTTCGACACATACTCATATTGTGGACATCTTTTAGGTTGAACCGCATTTTCTTTCCGCATTTTTCATATTTGGAAACCAAAATCTAAGTAGGTAGTCTTATTGAAAACAAAAAGACGACGCAAAGTGCATGCCCTAAAGATGATAGTTTCTACTGTTGTTAAATATGTGCATAAGGTAACTGATCATTATTCCAAGCGATTGATCATAAAGTTCTTCTTAAGTGGATAAAAATGAATGGTTACTCAATTTTTCGGATTTAATAAGCCGGTGCGCTTATTAATCCCGTAAGGTTTGCTATAGGGCATCGAGTCCTGAACGGTAAGCAGGATAGCTGAGTAGATAGTCTTTGTCGAATTTTTGGTCCCGTGTGCTAGGAGGGTGAGTAGAGAAGAAGATAAAATCCCGAACCCTTTGGTCCAAAAGACCTCCTCCAAGCTATTGCGAATACCAGAGCACTTGGTCTTGACAACTGCCATTCAGCGAGAATGGAAGCTACCTTGCCTTAGACACAGACCCTTCATCTGTCGGAATCCCATAAAGTAAGTAATTCATTACTCAGGAAAACATCAGAGGACAGTAGGATTTTATTTTTCTTTTTAACAGTATGCGCTTAGCTTAAGTAATCTCAGTCTAGTTTCGGAATTTTCATTTTCTTTTTAGCAATACGTGCTTTGTTTATGCAGTCTCAGTCCTAATTTCATAATCCTCATTTACTATGGCATCACTGGTAAAAAAGGATACTTCTAATGTAACACAAATTTTACTAATTTGATGTCCTTTACATCACAACCTACCTTTGCTTAAAGTGCTCCTCTCCATGTATTGAATGCAGCCATTCGAAAATATTTAGTACCTACCTATTACAAGAAGGACAATATATTATGTACATATAAAATTCTCATGAGCACGTAGAAATAGGATTATAATATCTCAGACTTCTTGTCACCAAAAGCTGCTTCTTCCGGATATATTCTCAAATTTCTTCCATCTAATTGGTTCTAATTTTTCTTCCTTTATCTACAGAAAAAGGACATAGGTTTCACATTTATCATTGTTAGGACTCCTTTGTTATTTTCAAAACAATAAAATTTATATTTCTTCTTCTAAAAGAAGCAAATCCTTCTCAGGTGCATAATATCACATATTTTCAAAATCTATTCAACATCAAGTGTAGCGGTAACCCTAATATAACATTCTACCTGTGTGTACGACAAGTAGCTAAAAGAGAGAACCACCAACAGGTATGTGTATTTGAATGAACATTTGGAGAGAATTTTCAATTTTTTTTTTTCCATACCTGTGTCGTGTTTTGTGTATCTGTGTTATCCATTGAGTGGGAGAGCATCGTAACAACGATGTTAATTTTCATTGTACCTGTACTCTGCGTTTACACTTTTTCTCTTTTTCTCTCACTCATACCACTGTGTAATAAGATGTTGTCGATCCTCTTTTGGTAGCCATCATCAAATTCTCCAGTTTTTGAATGACCGCGATTTTGAGAGGTATCGTTTCGCGGATTTTATAATTTTTGTGTATTATCTCTCTTTTTTCTTTTAATAGTTTACGATTAAAAATTTTTATCGAATAGTTTTTAATAAAAAAAAAATAAATAAATAAAATATTTGAATTGAAAGATATAGTGCAATTATCAATTGTGGCAAAAAAAAAAAAATAAATGAAAATCAAATAAATTTAAAATAGTTTTATTCAAAAGAAAAGAAGATATTAATTTTTGTGATAAATGCTTGTGTTTTTTTGTTCTTAAATTAAATTCAAATTGTGTGGAAATGGTGAAATAAAAATAAAGAGGTAAACAAGTGTTTGTTATAGAAAAAAAGTGCAACAATATGAAAGAAAATGTTAAATTTTGAGAATATTTTATGTGTAAAATTGAATAAAATGCATCCTTTTTGGTAACTGTGGTAGTAGTAGTACCAGCGGCAGTGCACCTAAACTTCTTGTGGATTACTTCTGAGTTATTGGTGCCGAAGCTATTACCACAGCTCAACTCATCTCAACATACTTTGGCTTTCGATATCGATTTCAATTCGTTTTTGGATTATGTACATACTCTTGGATAACAAAATTCAATAGAATAAGTATAAACTAAGAAATTTAATCAATTTCTTGATTGGACATTTAAGAGAAAACACATTCTCGTTTGTAAAAAAAAACTGGATTTTGAATGAAAAGTGGGCTAGGATGTGAGTGCAATTAGTTTTGTAAACCCGATCGGATATTTTAGAGAGCTAGTCTAATTTTAGAACTTCGTTATTTGGTAGGCAATTTACATATGTATAAATGTATGTATATCATAAGGCATTTTGAAAGAAGTAATCGAGTGTATTTAAGTGAAAAAGTGGACTGAAAAATTCAATTTTCTGACATTAGGGTTGATGTTTCCAGAATGTTTAGATTTCTGGGAATTCCAATTAGAAACATTAGCATGCTATTCGATATTGTGATAGTATCCCGTAGAATAAGGACATTTTTAAGAAAGTTGTTTCAAATTTCTGTGGTATTTTTTTAAATTCGTAAAGAATACAATTTAGACCCAAAAGTTTTAAGTTTTTATGAACGAGACGGTCCATTTTCCTAAGTAAAATTAAAAAATATTTGAAAGAAATGAAAGAAAATTTAAATTGTGAATCGGTTACCAAAATTTAGTATTTTCGAATAATTGCAATTTTTTGTTTATTCATCCCACTTTAAAATTAATTCGGCTTTTGTCTTGTGTCCGTTTAATTAGAATTAGTTTTTGTTTACATTTATTTTCTGATCATTATAAAGTCAATTCTTGTTACACGTCAAATCGATTCACACACAAAAACCTTGTCCTTCCAACTGGTTACAGCGAGTGTATTTATTGGTAACATATGTACCTATTCTTGATTTAAGGATTTTACATAAAATACATGTAACGTAACAGAATAAATTAGAAGTAGTTGTGCAATTTTTGTCGTTTTATATATTTTTATGCAGTAAATTTCACACAACTTTGAGCAGGTATTTTGTGTCAATATATTAGCCGGCACATTTTTAATATTTGATCAGATTAAGGCCTGAGTGGGCGCCGTAGCTTAGTGGTTAGTGCGTTAGAGTATTGAGCGGGAGGTTCGAAGTTCGAGTGTCAGAAAACATTGAAAAGTTTTCATGGTCCCACCTCGCATCTGAAAAATGTCCGAGAGTAATAATTGTTATGGTAAAGCTTCTCAAATAAAAAACTATAGGTATCTTCGATTTATGCGAACAAATATAGCACGCACATCATGAATAGTCACGAGAAGCTAGGCTCTGTTCCACATATGGTCTGTTGTGCCAAATATTTGTATTTTGTAAGGTCTGAGCGGAAAGCACATCCTCGAATTTTTGAATATTATTAATTTGTAAATTAAAAAATTAGTTTTAATTAATTTCTTCAAGCTTCTTGTTCGATTGCAATTGCCATCATCGCATAAAAGTCAAACATATGTATGTATATGTATGTAAGTGTTTCACATCAGGAACCTCACATAGTATTGTGGTCAAAAGCTAGTCTATTCTGAAGACATTTGGTCTAAAGTATGTGCGGAAGTATAGACACAAGGATGGACAAACAAACCTTGCATTAAGAACATACTACTTACTTTACCTTGCTTTTGATAGTGGTGGATCTGAGTCATAACCATCAATCCTATCCAGTTACTCGATCTTTGCCTCCAGTTGCAGACGTCAAGTTGGTTGAAGTGTCTTGTTAACTCTGCGTCTCGCTTAAGTTTGGTTCGTTTTTTCCTGTATTGTCCCGTCGGATTGCACATAAATACTATACCCACAGATGTTTTCCTTTGATATTTTTGTATGAAAATTGGATCTTACTTCAATTGATTGGGATGTAAATCCACTTCATTGTGAATTATTTTTATTTTATTGCGAAATGCGCAGGATGCTAACATTATAGATTTATGCCAAAATATGAAAATTGTTGATCATTCTTTTTATAAACCATTATGTTCTGCAGGATTTAGAAAGGACTACAGTAGCAAAATAACTCACTACTAAAATTAAAGTTTTCTTTACCACTCCCTGCTATTTGGACGCTGTGAAAAAATATAACACGCACAATACGAATAGACGCGAGAAGCTAGGTCGTGCATCGCAATCGGTGTGATGCGTCAAATAATTGCAGTTTTTGGCTATCCTATTCAAATAATCCGCACCTATAAACGCCTTTATACTTTTTGGAGTCAGTTAACCGGCGATTGCAACCATAATAGGATAAAACTTTGTAGTGACCATTTAATAATTTCAAAATAAAAAAAACAAGATTTTCCGAAATGTTAGCTCTTACATTCTATTGTGAATATTTTTTGACCAATATAAATTTTGGACAAAACTGTCTAAGATATATCCTATCTGAATTCTAATTTAAGGCTTGTTAAGTTAAGTTTTAAAAATTATAACATTTTAAAGTAAACTATATTGTTGCTATACAATGTTCCGAAAAGTTTCATTAATTACTGTACCGCCATTGACAAGAATTTTAACGAAGAGGTACTAAATTGTTCGTATTTCTTTCACTGTGATTGAAATCTGTAGAGAACCTCTAAATTTATTTCGATTTTTAAGCGAAATATTTCGCTTCAAACCCGAATTAGTTTCTTTAACTATCCTGCGAACATTTCTAGCAGTTTCTATATTCTGCCGAGCGCATAATGTAAAAGTTGAAAACAAAGGTGCAATGCTCCCATAAATAGCCTACAAACATTTATTCACTCCGGTAGGAAGTTTTCCCTCATCTGTTGAGCATACTTTAATTACTGCACGAAGCATCAATTTATCCATTACAGACAAAAATGCTTTAATGCCTCAAAGCAATGACAGTTTTTTTTGACAGATAATAATGACAGACACTACATCTGACATACTGCCTCATTTCATCAAAATGATAATTTTCCGATCTGTGTCAGGCCGTAAACGTTTCTTCTAAACCTCCATGCACTGACTTCGTCCCATCTGTCAACAGTTTTATATTTAAAGGATTAATCTTACCCATAAAATTAGAAGTAAATACATTTCGTTACAACAATTTTACATTCTTACATTTCTGTTTCCAATGATCTGAAAGATACTTATTCGGACTTGAACTTTTCATGGTTAAAAGTTTATGTAATAAAGTAATTCAGTAAAAAAAAGGGTATGGCAATTTTATTTTACTTAATACATTTTATTATTCCTATAATGATTTTGAGTGCCGGAAAGAATGGAGTTTGATTTGCATAAGCATAAATCTGTCTTCTACAGCATTGTGACTGTTATATTGACAAGTTTGATGGGATATCTGACTCACACAAGGGTGTGTAAGGTTATAAAATAGATGCTAACAGCATCAGTGAAATAACATTTTATTGCGATGAAAATATACTCAGATTAAGATAATATAAAGTGTTATTCATTTCAAACTAATTACCTCTCGGTTACAAGGCGTGTCTAAAAGTGACTCGAGGAATTCGAAGCATAGCTCCATAGGATATAGGACAGGAATTTTTGAAATTCAAATCAGAGTGTTGTAAAGGAAGTTTGTCGGTTGTTGACGTAGATATTAATGTTCTACTTGGATAGTGTTTGTAAATATTTATATGCAGTTCTTCTCTCCTTTGCCTTTAACGCTATTCTGGGGTCGGTTCTCCTAGTACGAGGGCTTCAGATCTTTCTGTCCTGGGTTGTCACTGCTTGAAGGTTATTTCACTCTACATATGTCCTTCTTGACGGTTGATAGCCATATCAGAAGTGGGCGTCCTCTTCCTCTAGTGGGTTCCCGGATATCAAACATTTTTTGCACGATATGGGTTTCATTGGGGCGCATAACGTGTCCATACCAGCGAGGTTTTTTTCTAGTTTCTTCTTTTATCACTTTCTATGAAAACTGATTAACATCTGCAAGTGCTACATAAACAATTCTGATATTTATCTAAAATATACAAAAACCTAAGGAGTGTTTCTCATTAATTTTGATTCCAATGTGCTAAAAAAAACCAAACCATGGAAGTTCACTATCCGTGTTCGACCTTAAAATATCAAAACTTCACGATCAAGTTCGTTTTATTCTTTGAAATAATTTCATTTTAAAACGTTCGCTTTTGTCAATTCAATTGAGTTGCATAATTAATTTCATACTAAGCAAGGCGTGTCTTGAATTGTGTGACCTAATCTTATTTGTGGATACAATAGTCTGCTGTTGCCAATGAAAAATAAATTTTTATTCATTCATATAATAAATAAATCAATTTAATAACTTAATGACTTAACTGACGATCAGTGTTCGAGTTGGCATCACTTTTCACAAAAGTCGTTTGAATGGATTTTTTTGGTGAAATTTAAATCTGATTTTGTGAGAGCATTCATTGAAATATTAGTGTTTTTATTCATAATACTAATATATGGTTAGTTACCTAAATTAAATTCTTTTGTGATCGATCGATCGACAGGAATTAAATTAAATGGTTTCCATGTATTTTAAGATACTTTTCGTAGATGTATACATACACAGATGGTCATTGAAATAGGTTTACAAATGTAAAACGCTATACAACTAAAAAACATAAACAAATACAATTCATTTGGTCAGTAAAATGGTGTGTCTTGCTGAAATGGAAATAATTTTATTACTAAGCAAAATTTGTTGATAAATAAAATTTTCCTACTTTGCTTACGTTGTTAAAATTTTCGGAAAGTAGTTCCATCCTTAGAGTTCTGTGTAGATTAAGATTTGAATGCGAAGATTTCCCTTTACCTGGGGCAAGGTTAATATCAGCTTCATTCCCTATGGGATCCAAAATCCTTCAGACCAATAAGCCTGAAAGGCGGCGTTCTCTCATCTTTAATATGGTATATTATTGATCGACGACCCAAGGCTATGTAGGTGATATAGTCATTATAATTAGAGTCACACATGGAGCTACCATTACTAACCTTATGGAGAGTGGCATAAATATTATGTGGGAATAGTGTGGACTTGAGGGGCTCAATGTTAACCCTCATAAAACGATCATACTCCCCTTTCCCAAATCTCATGTTAAGCAACATTCTTTCCTTTTCTTTCTCAAAGGAAGTTAAATACTTAGGACTGGCCCTACCTTACCGTAGTTATTCCGGTAGGAACAAGTTGATCAATCTACCGTCCAGAATGCATTCCAGAAAGTCCAAAGGTTAGCCTGTATCGGCAGTACAGGCGTGATGCTCTCTTGCCCAACTACGGATTTAGAAGCTCTTCTGCAGCTTCCCCCTCTCCATATCAGAGCCAAGAAAGCTTCAGCGGTAAGCGCTGCTATTGACCCCAAAGCTTAACTTATGGAATGAAGGGTGCCCTCATTTAAGCAATCGCCACTCAGCATGATACACCGATGAGATGCATATCGAATAATAATAATGCCATCTACACTGACATGCATGGAATCGTAAAGGCTGGTGATGTAGGTTAGGTAAGGTTAGGTTTCGCGGTAGGCTGCAGTAGATGCAACCTCATTTATCCCAGTAAGGTCTATTGTGTTAACACGGGATCGACAACTTCGAAAAGCTACCTACTGAAGCAGGATTAGCTAGTAATAAAGCGGTGGACGATACTAATGTTTGCATTTACCCAGCCAGTTCAGCGAAATTGTTGAAGAAGGGGTCTCCTATGTATGTGCAGTTGCCTACGAGAGGTGGGCTTCGCATGTGCACAGAAGATGTAGTACGAGTATGGTTTCTTCTTCTTTGTTCTGTAAAAGTCGTTTGCGAGGAGGCCCAACCTGGTGTCGTGCCTATCAATAGAATCCTGTAACAACACCTACTATGTTTGCAAATAAGCACCCTTCCTGTCCATTAAGATAGTTAAAGATTTTCTGATTCATCCAGATCTGTCTAGTGATCTCCGATTGGTTAAGTTAATAGAGTTCGGCTTGAGCAATTTAACTGAAGCGATATATATACCGAAATTCGCCTTGTCCGGCAAAGTGGATAGTGTTATCGTCGGACATGCTATTCCTTGAATTCTCCCTGTGGTCCGGCATCCAAATAAGGTTGATATTCAACTGTTATTAAGATACAGGCTACAATTTAAGGCAGTTCGTGATTTAAAGGTGGCAGAATAAAGAGATTTAATCGAGGCTTGGCTGTCAGTAAAAAATGATCGTGCTATGATCTCCGGAAGACGCAACCGCATTAGGGAGGCGGAAGGAGATTTTTAAGTTGTTATCATTGGAGAAGACACCCAGACCCACTCCTGATTCTGTTTTAGATCCATCTGTATAGAAACACATGGATTCCTGAGGATTCTCAAGATCCCATTGCCAGTCTAGTTTTTCGAAGCGAAGAGTGTAGTCGGTGTCTTGCGAAAAGAATTCAAAATCGCTGAGAATAAAATAGAGGAGTGTCCATAACGTAGACTAGACCACTAAGAAATGTCCTTCGTGCCAGCCACGTGTTTGCTGTAGAGATCTAAGGGTGACAAGTGGAGCAGCTTTTTTGGATGTAGCATGTGTCTATTTCTTAACACCATTTTTTTTGGATTTGTCTTCTTAATTCCTCCAAATTTCTTGGCTTTTCATTCCTTAATCTTAGACCCATTCGATTTCAAACATGCTCAATTTTTAGTCGTATTCGGACTGCTTCCAGTTAAAGGAAACATCCGTGTAGTACTGGCTCACTTCCTCTATAGTGGGAACCACTCTTTTTTCTATGATCTGACATGTTCCCTATCAAGTCATCCTCTTAAACAACATAGCTGCTACACCATCTGAGTCTGCGGCCTCCTTGGATTTAAGCCTAGTTATAGCTCTTCGACTTCGTTCCAGTCCTCCAAGTTGAAACTATCAGATCGCCTGATATTGGCTTCCATCGCCATGAAGCAGTCCGCCGAACTAGTCTTTCCATATCTTTAGTACCAGCTGCTTCTCTACTATCGTATTCCCGTTTCTGCCTTTGCTGGCTCTGGTTTGGCTAGCAAAACCTTGGTAGTATATCAATAGTTATCACCTTATTCATCCGATGCGCAACAGTCTTTATCTAAACTATTAAGAGAAAACGATAATCAAAATATTAATCAACCAAATCTTACGTCAAATTAAATTTTTCCAAACATATACAGCATATTAGCTGATTCCCACACAAGTCTACCATTCGAAAGCTGAAAAAAATGCTCAAATTTCTAATCAGATCCATTTTTAAACGAGAAAATATCCAATACCTGCATATGTAACCTAATGAGCTGAATTAATTTGCACTCACCGAACTCATGGTTTAAAAATGCAACAAATTGTTTAAATTAAATAAATCTGCTTCCTACAACTCTGGAGGTTTGAACTAATGCTTCAACGAAATAATGAAAAATAGCGAACTAGAATATGAAGGTGGATTCATTGATTTCACCCATCGACGATAACCATTTCTATTCAGATTAGTGTTAATTAATGGTAAATTAAAATTAGACTGCATTCATATTAAAATTGTAAAACAAAAAAAAAAACACGAATCGCATCGTATCGTTCCGAAACATTAACATAATCCTAAAATGTGTCCGAGAGTATCTTTTCTCTCTTCTTCGAATTAAAGAATTCCATTTGTATCGTTCGGATACAGATAAATAAGATACCAACGCTGAGTGAGAAGTGGATGGGTTATCTTATTTTTTTTCTCTTTAATTTACTGCTTAAAATGATTTAATTTTTTCGTGAACCTTGCTTTGTTTGATTATATAAAAAAGTTAAAAAAAAAATGAAAATATTTAAAGGAGCCATAGATGTGGTTTGAATTTTTTTAATTTTTTGTTATTTTATTCGATTGGAGGGAAGTAGAAATATATATTCGGTAAGCATATAACCCAGAGCGTCTCAGTTGTTAGCCAATTAAGTTGTGACGATTTTCTATTTGTATTCGACTGATGGGATTATGTGAGTAAGCTACGAGTATTTATTACGGTGTCAAGGGATTTTATTAATTGTTGTTGGGGTTTTTAAGGAAATCCATTAAGAAGATTGCAAAAATATTTATAGTAGACTGCAAGAAACCGCAACATTTATTTCATTTAATAAAAATCTACCAAAAGCACTTAAGGCGGGTCCTTGAAAGTAAAAAAAAAAAAAAAATAAAGTCTGGAATCCTAAAGAGATCACCGTTAAGACAAAGTATGGCAAATTTACAACCTCAGACGTACAAAAGAAGTTTTGAGCTGGGAAAAGGACTCGGTATTTTGCCCCTCAGATAGATGCACCTTAAAACGTATGTTTTTATAAAGCAACTGAAATACATATAAACGTCGAATGGGACACGAGCTGAAATCTTTTTATTCAACTCCAAACTGTCCATGCCACTAGGAACACAAACTTCTGACTTCCAGGCAATCGAGGTTTATGCATGAGAATGCATGAGAGGGACCCTCCGAAGATCACGCATCAACATACTGATAGATCAACTTGTCTGAACTGATTAGGAGCCCAGTCTCCATTCATTGGACCCGAATTTTTAGTACAAAAAATGCAAATACTTGGCGCAACAGACCGTGTGTGATCCAGGGCCTAGCTTCATGTTGTGCGTGTTGTACATATGTTTTCTGCACAAATGGAATAGGTCTACAGTTTAGAGACATATCCGAGAGGTTTTATTTTTGAGTAGCTTTTTAATGACAGTTACTCTCGGACGTTTGTCAGACAATCGCGAGAGGTAGAATCGTGAAAACACTTTTTGGTGTTTTCTGGGATTCGAACTTTTAGCTCAGTAGTTCAACATACAAGCCACTGGACCACGGCGTTAACACGCAACTGTCAAACAACAACGCTACCAAATCGTGGATTATTCTTTCCGAAATCAGTGTTCAGTTAGATAAATTTATCGAGTACTTTGTCAATTTCATGGACCGAATAGAGGCCCACCTGAACGTGCTATTCGTCTTGTTGGGAATTGATTTCGCACTAATTTAATGCCACATGACATAAGGGTACGTCCACAACTTGGAACATTTCAACCAAATTCCTTACAAGATTCAATTTTTTCCTTCCTAGGGGAATCCTGAGAATTCATGTGTTCTCAAAGGCTCGAGGCCAAGTAGTCCTTATCGACTAGCGTACTGATGGTTTCACATAGGAACTTCAGTCAGTATGTAAGATCTAATGTGGTATGGGCCCTCGAGGGCGGTTAATTCTCTCTATGCCATATTCTCCTCAGTTAAGTGCGTATGATGCTGAGACGTTGAGCTTTGTCACTAGGTGAAGTTCTTGGGGTTCTTTGATTCACCGGACTTTGTGCAACAACAGTAAGTCGTTCATCTCTGCGCACTGGAGGAGTATGCGGATAGCTTTCAATAACAATAAACAAGGCAGTTTCATGAACTATGTATATGAAGTTCCTTACGTCAGCTGTAATGAATTGTTTTTTTTTTTTTTTTCAAAATTTCGCATAGTTTTTGTTAAGTTAGGATAGGTAAGTGTAGTAGCTAACCTAACCTAGCCTTATCCCTGCAGTTCCTACAGAAGTCGTTGTGGGGTAGTCCTTGTCATTCTGCATGATTGACACTATGATAACACTGTGATGTCCTGCCATGACGCCGACAGCTATCCGAATATCCCTGGTGTTAGCTTCATCGTTAGATTCAATACCTATCTTCCTGATCGAAGTGCTATCTTCCTACTACAAAGTGCCTATTCTCGGGAAGGGCCTGCGAGGCGCTAAGATGTGAAGCTGTCTTTGCTAGTTTATCCGCTTTTCCGTTACCCGAGATATCCATGTGGCCTGATACCCAACAGAGGTTAACATTGTTGACCACTGAGATATCGTCCTGCCTTCTTATACACATTTTCACGAGCTTGGACCTTACGTAATCCTTATCCGTGGCCGTCATTTCTTTCTCCTCGGCTGAATTTCAAACGGCGCCTGAAATAGGCCCTTTACCGCTAGTTATTAAAACGAAATTCACATTTGGAGAAACTTTCTAAAACCCAAATTGAATTCATCACTCCTTGTGGAGTGATGATCATAAAAAAATACGTTAACAGAGCGTTCAACGGCAGCAAAATACCTCAACACCCACAATTAGATTGTCAATCAAGAATCAAAAGACAATACCATAACAATCTTCTCCAACTACCAGATCTCGCACAACCAGCAGCAATCTTAATTAAACAATTTTCTTATTAATATTAATTTAAAGCAATTGTCTGTGTTTGTCCATCTAAAGGAGTGTTACTACAATTAGACTCTGCCATAATTGTATTCTGTGGTCGCCAGTCAATCGATCGATCGATCTGTCTGATTAAATATACGTTGCAGAAGTGTGGGCGTCTGGAGAGTTGATTTTTCTATATATGTCCAGAGGGGGCAAAAAAAAGAAAAAAAAACAAAGAAACGAAAGAGTTGAGGCGCAAACTTGTTAGTTTACAAAGTAATTTCTTTCTGTCTAACGCCAAGTAGTAACAAATCATCGCAAAACTTTGCTACAAACGCCATACATAAAACGCTCTCTTGTTTATTCTGTTTTACAACAATAATCGTTGATTTATTTAATTAGTCTTAATTTTAAAACAACAGAGAAAGAGTGAGTTTTTTTTTATTTCGTTGGTTGGAATTTTCTGCTGCAGCACATTCGCTGATTTATATTGTGTTGAAGTGGTCATAATATATAGTAACACCATGGTATTTCGTAGAATAAAAAAAAAGAAAGAAAAATATTCCCAAACAAGGGTTAGTTTTAGAGGTGATAAATTAAGTTGATTGGAAGCGTTGTGTGCGAGAGATGTGTCTTCGTTGTTTATTTTTTTTTTTTTTAATTATTTTAATGTGTAGGTTGAACGACGCGACGGTCGTTGTTGATGGAATGTTGCCTGAGCGGTTAGTGAATTATTTCTTCTTTCATTTTCTTTAAATATTTTATGAGTACAGCGCAGATGAAATGTATTTTCCATCAAAAATTTTGCTACCAAATTCGAGTTTCTTTTTTGTTTAAATTATGGCCAATATCTATCATTTTACTACTGACACATGTGCCTGTGAGGTGTGTGTTTGTTCCGAGTTTACGACATGAATTTTTTAAAATTGTGTACAATTCGTTTGGGATTTAGAGCTAATTTAGATATATCTACTTATTTACACCGCTAGACATATAAGAAGTAATATAATTAGTTAATAGCATGAATGGTCGTTAAAGTCCGTTAATAGTCTAATTTGCCTTCGAACGTTTCTCATAAACAAGACATAAGAGGAGGCACAGCATTTTCTCCTTAACTAACGTATGAGGTATCTACATATGTATTCTAGAATGTATTTTGATGAGTCTTTGAAAAAAATACAACCTTGAACAAACGAAACGGATATGTATTTCGATATCAATTTACCTTGGATAGTCTGATTTTATTTAGTAAATAATATTAAAGGAGCTTTATATAAAATCTAAAGTATACCAAAAAATTCAATAGAAGATTTATTACCCGACTTTGAGGGAATAACAATATAAGTTGAGAGCATGAGAGACTATATTTTTAGGTCGTATCTTTTGGAATCTACCTGCTACTCTTTTACATGCTTTAGTGCATATATGAAAGAAAATTAAAATTTGCCGACAGAGAAACAATTTATAGTGTGGTGTTATCGCCGTGATACTATGGCTAATAAACAGAAAGATGGTAGAGATAGGGATGTAAGATGTGAGCGTATTTTATCTGTGAGATCTGTGATACCATGGGATACCCTGTTATGTAAGCACATGGACTTCAATTTGTAAATTTTGGGGTGCTTGTGGCTCAAACACTTTGACTTTACTTTATTTCTGCAGAGCCATCTTCCAGTAATAAAAAGCGTGTTTGACAGCTGGTTGCAGATGGTTCAAGTAAGAATACATAAATAACTTTCTACGACTGCAAAAAAGGCAAGTAGATATGACTGCAGGTGTGAGGTCCCAAGAAGTCGTAGCCAATAGACCTTCGAAATGTACTCATATTTTTCCTTAGTCCCAATATAGGAAAATCCAATGCCAACGCGTTGTCCTGCAAGTGCATCGAAGATCTTGTTTCCCGGGTTTCACCCGGAGATTCAGAGAGTTTTTGTGTTCAAAACTATTTTGAAAGTGGTAAGAGGGTTAAGCAGTGCCTTGAGTGCAGCTTGGATTCTTTCGAAGACTTATACTTAAGACAGGGAATTTGAAAGCTGCTGAAATCAGCATTGTACACCCATTATCAAAGGGTCTGGTCTCTTGTTCAACTGACCACATCATCCTGAGCTCCAGGAAAAGTTTGGCTTTGAGTTTCTCCCAAGCAGACTGATATAGAGAGAGGTCAGGTGGTAAATCATGGCACTGTTATACTTAAGAAGTGTTCTGTGCGGTCGTTGTAAATCGGTCCTATCGAACTCTGATTCTTTTGGGTGGGCTAAGCAGTGATCTGAAATGCTTACTAGTGGCATATTCGCACAGTACAACTCCAAGTCACTTTTAATTGCCATCTGAACTATAGATAAGCTGAAGAACGCGTTAGTTGCTAGACTTTTACACTAGCACTATTTTCATTTCAGTATATTCAGAGAATTTGTCCCAGCTTATCCTCTAATTTGAGATAGTTTTTGACCATTAACTTCTCTAAAAATATCTTCTAAAAAAGGGGACCAACAATGCTACCACTTCAAGACCCACATCAAACAAAATTGGATGATTATGCTGCTCCAATTTTCGAGTGATTTTGAAAATTTTTAGCCGAATAATCGGAAGTGCAGTATGATGTTTAGTTATTGCATCGAGTTGAGGTCCTTGAGTTTTACCGCACCCTTTGGGCAACAGCGATGTTGCCGTGGCTCAGTGATGGTTGGACTACAGAGCGAGACTTTCTAAGTTCGAATTCCAGAAAACACCAACAAGGCTTTTCATGCAGAGGTTATGGTAGAGGTTTGCATTTATTGTTCTGTATACTTATATTTTTACAATTATCTGTACGGATTTTTTTATCCAGCTTCAGTGAATTATGCAGGTCTTTCGCTTTAAAAATTGAGGGCGTACCTGCAATATTCTGCCAGGATCTGCCATTCTTCAAACCAAAATATTTTTTTCAATAATGTGCTTTGCTATGCGCTTAATCAAACGTTTCTGGTCCAACAGGAAAGATAGCGTTTTCAATACCATAATCAAAATGAAGTTTAAAGGTAGCCATAAATAGTGGGGGATGGATGAGGGGATGGGTAGACCAGTCTTGCCTAGTACTATGTATCCCACAGCAGGATTGATTTAGGAACAGTTTCGATTATCTGATACTTGACTCTTAGGGATATATGTATATTTATCTTCCAGACAGGCTGACTTAGCTGTAAGAGCTTCTTTTTAAGTTGCTGTTCCATATTCATGTTGATGGTGATACCGATATTTATAGCTCTTGACCGGTAAAACATCATTTTCTATACCCGCATACGTTCCTCCTCATTTTCTTAAAACCATAGCTATAGATTTATGCAGATATATCAAGCCTTAGTCTTTACTCCTCGCAGTATTTTTGCAGCCTGTATAGCTCCACCGAATGCTGGTACTACTAGCATCTACATCTGCCTCATATGCCCAACAATTAGCACATCACTTGATTAAATCAATCGTCTGTGAGAAAAGTCTCATCCCATAATTAGCTATAATCTCCCCTTTCTACAAATACAACCCAACACTGATAGTATCTCTATCAAGCCATTTTCACACCTAATCAAATGGTTCACCATTTAACATCAATTTTCCGCCTGTTAATTCACAGTATACCACTCATCATACTGCCGATTGTTAACTGCGAATTAAACAGCAAAATCAGCCAACCAGACACATAACAACAACAACCCTGTCCTAGTGCACCATTTTCCATAAAGACCCTTTTCCCATGACACCACAAGTGAAATTTTCAACACCACCGAGTTCAATAAAAAGGAGTCTCACCAACAACTTTGCGCGGTGGTAATGCCTCATGGCGTGTGGCACATGATGTCTTTTCAAGCTTAGCTGAGCATGACATATGGTCTTGGTGTGTAATATATGAGCTTGACGTGGTAAACTTACATTTTTTTTTTGCTTTTCCATTACTTTTTAATTTCCCGTCAATTCCATGTTTGGTCGTTACCACACAATGGTGATTGAGAGTAATAACTAAAGCCAACCAAACTGCTGTTTCCAACATACTGATGACGGAAAAAAAGAGCTTACTGGTGAGGTAAAAAAAAAAAAAACTCAAATCTACCTGACGATGAAAATTGTGTGTAGCAGTGTGTGGAAAAGTTGATTATGGCGATGCAATCATGGAGCTGCGAACGGCTGCGCACACATTGTTGTTGGCCAAGGATGGAGTTGCGTAAGATACTTTACATTTTTGTCGCTTCTCGTTGGCTTTTCCATGAGAATATATCCAAATTAAGTTGGTAGCCAATTAGTTGCTAGACATATGTGGACTTTTCTCAGGAATCAAGAGTAGGTCGAATGGTTAAGAGATCTCTCGGGTTCGAGTTGGTTGTTAAACATTTGAACTATGTAGAGAAATGGAAAAATGCTAACTGTTTTAATGGGTGAATGATGAATTTCCTTATTTTTATCTGGGTGAACTGTTTTTTTTTTTGGAAAATCATTTTCTTTTTTATGACAAGTGGAAGGAACAACGTCATCTTTAACATCTTACCCGACAGTTAATTAAGTTTTCCTATTGGACAGTGTGTGAAAAAATGCGTACCTTAAGAGATCGTCAAAGCAATTATCTGTGAAGGTTTGAAACATAGACGACTTTTCAACTCAGTGCCCGATCAATAAGAAAGGAGCTCAGCTCTCAACTACGCCAAATTCAGGGGTATTGGACTCCTCATCATCGAGTACAAGAGAGAGATCTTAAACGCCTGAAATCCTTTTGTCTACAAGCTCATTGACTCCTATTAGTATGGTTTCAGGGCAGGAAATCCACATTTGATCACATTTGCACACTTCTGCAGATTCTGGAGGAAAACCCAAGAAATCCAAATCGATACCCTCCAAGTCTTTATCGATTTTTGGGTCGCATATGACAGTATTTATAGAGATGACTTATCTATATAGAGCCTTGGCAAACCTTCCAAACTTGTCTGATTATGCAGGCTGACGATAGGGAACGCCCTTCAAAGGAGGTAATAATCGAACCGAAACCTTTGATGTCAAAATGTGACTTCTTCAACATCATCTTTAAGAAGATTGTTCGAAGCTCACAGGCCAACACCAGAAGTACACGCCGATGATATTGAAATTAATGCTAGAACCTAGCGGGTTTCGCTTTCTCGAGTATACTCGTACAGTCAGAAGCGGCAAAAATGGGTTCTGCAGCCAACGAGAGCAAAGCAAAAAACAAAAAAATTTACTCAGAAACATAGTGGACAGCTATGTATGTATATCCTATCAAAGGCGGAAAGAGATATTTTTGATCATTTCGAACAAAATTTCGTTCCATTTGCGTTGATGGGCTTTAGAGGAGATGATTCAAAGAGAAGTCATACAAGCAGTACAGGGATTCGACAAAGCTAAAAACTGCTGCAGAGCGAATAGACAACAATACACCGGCACGCAAAGTCTTCCAATCCAACGGATAGCACAGAAGAACACAGAAGAAGAAGGCCTCGTCTTCGGTGGTGCGCACAAGTGGAATAGGGTCTCAACCAACATGAAGGGTGTAATTGGAGGCAGTTGGGGAGGCTTGTTGGCTGACGCACAGGTTCATTCAATTGGGCCACATCATACAGTAGATTTTTGTGGATGTAATGGTGTTGCTTGTAGATTATTCTCACTTCGAATACGACAGTTTTGACGTATTCGTTGTGTCAAAAGTGAGCCTCATCGTTGAACACAATTTTGCAATAACTTTTCCGGATTATATTGCAGTTAGTTTTGAGCCCATTCAGTGAAAGTCCGACGCATGCCATTATCCAATAGCCTCAATTCCTTCAGCAATTTAATCTTGTAAAGGATTAAGCCAAGACCTAAAAAAATGATCCAAGTTGTTGACGGGCAAACCCAACCTCCTGTGCACGCCTGTGAATTGACTAGAAGACTATTGTACAAATAGTTGGTCTTAAATTCAACACGTTTAATGCATCGTTAGGTCGGACTTTTCTTGCTATAAACCACTCTGAAAGAGCCGGCTAGCTGTTGAAGCAGAACCTCTATGAACAACGTGATCCCAGTTTCCAACAAAACAGCGACACGTACATATTTCTCACATCGGCGACCTATCTATCTCCTAAAGAAATCTTTATTTGGCTCAATTAAAAGGGTAGATCGTACGGATTGTGAGCAGGCACTTATTTTTAACCTAATCTCTAATTTACATCATTAATGAGTTATACTATAGCTTACACATGAATGGTTATCATATATTTTTATTTCATGTTTCATATGCATAACAATCTTATTTGTTGTACTACAATAATTAACCACAAGCAAAGTGCATATTTCAATAAAATCCATCATTATCATAAAATTAATTGATTACCAACAGAAGCATTTCAAGAAGTTCATTCCTTTCCATTAGCATTGACGGCATAGGGTTTTATTACCCAAGATATATTTTTTAATCTTTGCGCGGTTCATGTCTTCCGCCTAGGCGGCGCCTTTTTTGATTTTTCTTATTTTTTTTATTTTATAAACATATCTCAAGAAATAGTAATAATAAAGCTTTTATTGTAGAAGCAATTACAAGATAATTTAAAAAAAAAAAACATTTCGCTTTGAACTTGCATCACTGTTCAACAACCGCTACGTTGGGTTGCTTTTATTATAAATAATATACGCATGCATATACTCTGAACATAAAAATACTATCCAATAGCAATCGGCTTCCGCAATAAACTAGAAAAGAAAAACAATTGCAAAATTTCTTCATGAAAAAAGAAAAATAAACAAAAGAGTTGAACAGCGAACTTTCAAGTAAATAATCAATCCGAGAGGCATTTAATTTTTTCCCCAGAATTCCTATCGTAACTGTTGAAATGGAATTGAACAGGAAAAAAAGACTATCGAACTATAATTCTAACTTACCATCAAATAATATTAAATCGACAAGTATCACGTCAAGGAAGTAAGAACTCTCAACGACTTAAGCACGTTTTTAACCGTCGTGGTTACCGCTGTGCGTCTCTTTCATTCTCATCTACTGTCTCTCTTCTTTTTAGAGTTCAAATATTGAATTGAACAATTTTCTCGATTTGTTTTGATTCTATACTTCAGTTTGTTTGATTTCATTTTTATTCCAATGGAAATCGAAGAAAAGAGGCAAACGTGAAACAGAGAGAGACATGCTCTTGCGAGAGTGTATTGGTGTTTCTAAGCTCTCTCAATGTGTAGCTTAGTCTCTCTTTTCTGTTTGGCTGTATGCTGTTTTGATTTCCCTCCCCATCAACGTGAGAGAGTTACCATTCTTTAATGTTTTGTCTTTAACATGAATAAAAAGAGCAGAAGCAGAAGTCGCATGTTTTTTTAGTAATCATCGACCGTTGTCGTCGATACCGCCGCCACATGGAGAAATTCCCTGCGTATGCTCATCCGATATTGCCTCTAATCTTTCACTATGGGGATTTTTCTTTTTCTGTGTTAGTGAGTATCTAAAATTTTAAACAAAAATGCCCTTCCATGGTAGAGTGGGATAGATGAAACTAGAAAAATAGATTCTATTTCTTCACTCAACACGACTCTTTTTCTTTCCTTAATGTATCTGTTGTACAAGAAAAAAACGAAAATAACGCTTTCTGAGATGAGAAACTTGATGAAATATGTTTGTCATCGTTGGTAGAGTTTGATATAATTGTAATTGGCTTCGTGACAGTTTACTTTGAAAAGAGCTTTTATAGATCCTGTTGTTGATTCAGCTATAGAAAAATGTCTGTGAAGAAACCTAAGAATCGTATTACTTGCGACTTTATTATTGCTTTTCTTTGTGTTGTACGTTATTTTTGTTTTCCTCCTTTGACTCCATTCTCACTTCTCTGTTATACATATGTGTGGGGATTTTTTCTGTTTGTCTGCGTTTAACTTGTGCTGTGTGTCTTTTCAAAGGATTTCGTTTTATTGCAACATTCCGCGTTCGAAATGTGAATGCAATACGAACGAAGTTTGTTGATTTTTTTTTTGATATTTTTTGGTTTTTCTTTTGCAATTTTTGTTGACTCTGGTTTGGATTTTATGGATGCTGTTTGAAAAATTTCAAATAAAGAGCAAAGGGACGGTCTTAAAAATTAATAATTTTTGTGTGCGTTTGAAAGGAAAAGGTGTGTAGCCGTACGATGAAGGGACTAAAAGAACGCTTTGGCCGGCTGCAACCCTTTCGATAAATACCCTTTTAATGAGTTTTTCAGTTTGAACAAGCTGATGTGAATTTTTAATTTTCTTTCTGTATCTCCTTCAGTGGGAGCAGTTGATGCTCGAATGCATACTGTGGAATAAGAATATTTTATGAGTAGCTTAGTTATTGTTGAAATTTTTTTTTTTTTTTTTATATTTTAGGGAATGGAGGACAAATATTTTATTGTATCCGTAAATATAAAAAGAGGACGATGGTGGATTTATCGTGAAGGCAATTAAATTTTATTGGCATTACTTTGGAATTGCCTATAAAAATCGGAGTTAGTTTACGATCTGAAGAAATATTGCGTTAAATCCTTTGATTTGTGAGTATGTAAGGGATGGGTCACTAAGCTGAAGGATTTTTTAACCCAATTCAAACGTTTAAGTGAGGGTGAACTTTTTTAAAGCCGGTTTAAGTTTTCCTTTTCCTCTATAACTCTCTCATAAACATTAAAACAGTTTTGTGTTTCATTGAAAACTATACCAAATTAATGGGTCCAACGATACACAAGTAAACAAATTTTATGACTTCAAGTTTGTCATTGTCCGGTAACGTTGACCGATGATGCGACCACCGTGACGATCACTCCAAACAATGCACTTTTGAAGATTTAATGGAGTCTCATGAGTCTCTTTTGGATTTTTATCACTGCGGAAATGGCAATTTATCGTGTTCACCAACCCATTGAGCCAAAAGTGAGCCTCGTCCCTAGACTCGATTTTTCGATAAAAATCAGGGCCAACTTCAAGTCGCACCAGACCCCTGTCCGCGAACTCCTGACACAAGCCTTGGTGTCGTGGTATTAGTTCCTGCATCAGTTGGATCTTAAAAGGGTATATGACGAGATCTTTTTTCAAAATTTTACCCATAGTGGACGGACAAAGGCACCACTGTTGCGATCGACGCAGAATTGATAATTACTGATCTTCCGTCACAATTTCACTCAAAATCCTATCGCCTTTCTTACGACCCTGTTATTATTGATATACCGTCTGATGCAATGACACCGGAGCATCGGCTGCTGTGCAAACTTTCACTGCGTTCAGGACTGCCTTCAGCCAGAGTATGAACCTAAAATGGGCTATAGTCGAATCTGGTGCGGGTGCCTTCGTGGAGACCGACAACACTAGACTTCACTCTTCGTTAGGTAAACATGCCACTGTTTTTCAGGCCCTTTAAACCTCAAAATAGTTTGAGAATTCAGGAACTCTTGTCTGGGTCTTAGGTCCCACTGGGATTTCGGGAAATGACATTGCTAGGCAAGGCTCAGAGGATGTTTTCACCGGACCTCTATTCAGGATTTGGTTTCTGACGAACACAATTGTGTATGGAAAGGCTCTTCAGGATGCAGGTGGTCCAAACGAATACTCCCGAATATTTATGAGAAATCAGCGGCATTCTTGGTGTCTCTCAGCAGAAAAGACTGTAAGCAATTTATTGGACTTCTCACGGATCATTTCCTTTTGCTAAGCATCGTAGGGAGACACCACTATCAGCGAAGCTTGTGAGTAAAGTCTTCATCGCTGAAGTGTCTCCGAAAGCCGACAAAAATTCTAGTAAAACGGGTAATACCGGGTCTTGCTTCCTGGTAGTACAATGGACCAGGTACGACTGAGTTTTCCAGTGGATTGTTTCCTAACCCGAACAAAACAATAATAACACCCAAGGCAAGCAAAGTGTAGTCATAAACAATGATTTCCTAACGACTAGAACATCCTTCAAAGTGGTACACCAGTGCCGGAATAGCCTTTCTTATTGTTTTAGGGTTTTTGACTACTTTGTAGTTATTTTGCAGTATGAGCTCGACCGACTCGAGTTTTTAATAGATTCTAGCTGCGAATATAAGTTTCTTATGGCAAAATTTTAGCTACCGTATAACGGTATCGACATGGATTTTATACAGGGCACGCTTCGTGAGGGACAATCTTTCCTGTTGGTGAGTCTGCAGAATAGTTGCATTAACGTTACCCTTCAAATAGCCTCTTGGAATGTAAGGCAATTTCGGAGGCCTTATTTCCCAGACTCTGTGTGCAGTAACGTCAAAGGCTCTGCTCTTTCCGATTACGATTCCCCACGAAGTACTCGGGCTCTCTACAGACTGGTCAGCGATGGTGATTGCGTTGACCGCTGTGTCATTGAAGGCGTATGGATTGCTCTGGAAAATTTATCCCAGAAACCATCGAGAAACAAGAATTTGTGTGTGGCTTTTTCTTGTTGGTAGTGGGGCTTGTTGCTCCAGAATACTGCTTATGGCATTTACAGTCTCCACCGAATAGCTTCTTCGTAATTTGAAGCGATGTCTTACGACTGCCAGTGTGCTGCGTTAGCACAAGAGGCTAACTTTTGTTGGCTACGAATGTCTGTTGTTTTTTAAATAAGTTCGAACTACTCTAGCCTAGATTGGCTGAAATATTAGATGGTCCACCATGTTGAATGAGGGTGGTCCATAGGAGGACTCTCTTTTTTTTTCACTTGTAAGGCTCTAGGAGCACTTTCACATCAAATATTTTGGCACATGCCCTTTGCTTACGACCTATATGTACAGTGCTCGTACTGCATTTCATTAGGTATGAAATATGCTTTAACTCAGTCTCCATGAGCCATTAAATCGATGATGGACCCATGGTGATGCTGAAATGGTAGCTTCGTGTGTGTTCTCTATAATGAAAGATTAAGAAAATTTTACAACGATTTACAGATACCCCTGGTCTATAGTAATAAATTAATACTTTCTAAAAATGTGTCTTAGCGTCACTTGGATGGAAGCTATACCACTAGTATTCAATACTATTTTTTGTCCATTCATCACACGAATCTAACATCCACGCCACGCCACGCCACAAGAGCTCTGTAAATTTCCACACACAAATTATGTGTCTTGTGTTCCAGAAATTAATAGCGCCTTTTCATGTTATTTTATCAAGTCATCAGCGGTCGTAAAACAGTAGCTATGCTCGGCTTATTTATATTCATATCTTTATAACTCTTTTTTGCCCATTTAACCTAAAACCACAATCACTTATTCACATCGTATAGAAAAAAAGATACCTAAACTCTAAAACATGACTCATAGATAAAATTTTAATGAATCAGTAGTCTTAGTAATTTTTTTCAACTAAATTCCATTTTGCTTCATGAAAAACTTTGCACTTCTTGTGCAAGGCTATAGACTACAGTGTTCTTTAGTCTTTAATAAAAAGTGGTGAAACAAAAAAAAAAAAGATCAAGGATACCCAAATTCCTTGAATCAAATTTAGTCAAACATAATTCCTTTGTTGATTCCTGGAATTTACCAACCACAAATACCACTACAACAGACCATCGTTGTCGTTTTAGATTCCATTCGTATAACAAAATTCCATTTTTTTTTCTCATTTTGCGTACCTTGTTTTGAAATCCTGTTTTTTGACCTAAAGAAATATTCGAAAACGAACGAGGAGACAAAATAGAGATGGATTAGAAAAAATAAACGAACGAATAAAAAAAAATATACCCGACGACGATGAAGGCGAAAAGAACACAGGTAGCACGGAGCATAATTTTAACTTGAATTTTCACCTGTATGTGAGGTTATCTTGATTCCATTTCATCTCTGTCGTTTTATTCGTTCCATCTCTTTCGTTTGAGTTAGAATTTTTCTTTTTAAAGAGATCCTCGCGCGTGCACATATAAACTTGTTTTTTCCCTTTCGTTGTCATAAATTTATTTGCAGTCGTTGTTGTGGGCTTTTATTTAAAGAAAATATCAATAAACATTATTTTTCGTTGTAGAATTTTCTTTCCTTTTAAATTTAATACAAAAAAAATACATTACATTATTAAAAAAAAAAAAACAGAGGAGAAGAGTGAGTACTGTGGTGCTCCATCGTCTCTTGTTGATGTGATACTAGCCCCCGTGGGCTATAAAATGTTTGCCATTACTATGAAACTTTCTCGTTTGTTTTGCGAAATAATTCGCATATATGTACGTATATGTACATACATATATGTAAGTCAACTCTCTTTCTCTCGACCAGATAAGACAACAGTTGCTCACGCTTAATATAGGAAAAAAAGAATAAAAAAAAGAGTTTAGTGTTTTCAACTTGATGCACATGGAGTCGAAGAATACGTATAAGTATTCTTAAGAATTACTTGGGCTTGGGTATTTTAGGTTTTTATTTTCTGTCGTTTTTTTGAAAGACTTGTATTATGAGAGGACTTATTATGCTATGCTCTCGTTGTTGAAATTTCTAGAAAAGAAAATTAAATTTGGTTACCTTTTCACTATCACTTTTGATAAAGGAAACGTTTAACGTTTAACGTTTAACGTTTTTATAACATACTCTGGTTTTTGCAGAATATAAGCACCCTACATACATACTTCATGCAGATCAAAAGAGTATAAATCAGGATAGAAAAAGGAGTTGCATGACAAAATAAATTTAATAATAAATCTTCGAGTTCGCTGCTCAACTCTTTTGTTTTATTTAAAGTTGGCGAATTTAAATGCGCCCGAAGCTCTGAAATACTTATTTAGGTATGTTATTGTACATTTTTAATCTATGAAACTTGTTGCTACTTAACTGCAAGACATTTTCGAGGTCAAAACAGCCGCATCTCCTTACATCCTTGTCAGTTTTACCATATACATATATTAGCCTCCTGTGTAATGTTATTGGAGTTTAGACGGTGGTGTATGTTTGCATTTTTTTTTACAACTCGTTTTTTTTATGCGTACTGCTCTCTATACATCTCTGAAAACCTTATGTTAGAATTTGAATTTGCATGTATTCTGCGCTTGAAGACAATAACTATGTTTATGATTCTAATTAAACCAGTATAAGACGGCCATAAAGACTCTATAACATAATTTATTTACAAGTTCTCATAAATTCTTTTCCATTCTCAGTACTTTCATATTTTACTTCACTATATTTACGTAACACAAAGATGGTGTTAAATGCTATCAACAACAATGGACCTCCAGCGAGTTTCTTTGGCTCTACACTGAATTTTTTATAGCAAATTTAATATAACTACATAACTTGCATATCTGCAGGTTGAGGCAACTCTTGCGGGTAACAAAAGTTTCATTGCGTTATAAAATTTTTAAATCGCTCCCTATCCTAGAGGTATTCCTCTTTGAAAAAAAAAAGAACAGCATTTTACGATAACTGTTCGAAAAAGATAATAAAATTTAGCCAACAAAAGATCGTAAACAAATTAAAAAAAATGTAAAGAACTTCCTTAGACTTTCTGCTATAAATGATTTAATGGCTTTCGAATAATAAGGAGTATAAATCCTTAAAGTGAAGTGAAAAATTTCGTACATAAATCTTGTTTTATTGACGTAATTACTTATGCAAGTTTTACTTAATTTCTTTTAGCCAAGGACATCTAGTGGGGCTTCTGGTTTTGTTTCAATTGTTTCCCTTCGGGCGATTTATAGAGCAATGGGTGTGTTTTTAGCCAGAAGTATACTTTTTATTGGCATTTCCTAAATGCAAAGTCATCTCTTTCAACCAAAAGTCGTTAATTCAGCCATGATCTCGGGCAAAGCATACAGAACTTAAGTGTAATCGGCGAAACTAATATTTAAAACCACAGATTGGTAAGAAAATAGGTGTTAGCAGGGAACAGCTACCATAACTCTCTTGGACAGATAAATAATCACTAACAACAACGGTGTTTTTAGCTGACGAAAATTATTCTTTTGAGTCTAATTGCAGATGATTTGACTTCATGAGGAATTGTATAATTGCGATTGCTTTACTTTTTTGTTAATTATACACTCGAAAAGCTGTCTGAGTAAACATTATGACTGACATAAAAAAAGACTTCAAATTAATAAGCACTTGCAAGTAAAATTCTTGAATAGACATACCAATCAATCAGAAATAATTTCTTTTCGAAAATATTTGAAAATTAATGAGAACATAAATATATTTGCGGAATTATACGCTGCCGTTCGGAATTTCGTTTGTAGGGGCGCACCACAAGGCGGTATGCTTTCTCCTTTTCTTTTAAACGTAGTGGTGAATGATCTACTTTTAATCCTGCAGGGGGAAGGCTGTTAAGCAATTGCTTATGCAGAGGGTGTTGCTGTAGCTGTTTCGGTTTTGTATATCTTTTGAAAGCTCTAGAAATAGACTAAAGACTGGAGTCTTGAAGTTTAGTGAATTAGTCCTCTTTACAAGCGAATACAAATTTTCCCGGTCTTAAGCCTCCGTAATTATGTTGCAGTAGCAACCAAAATCCCAGATGCACTTAGACTCTATACGGTCCATTGTACCACCAGGCAGACACTCAGATTTTATTCGTTTCTCTCATGTGCTTGGTGGCTGTAATTACTGTTTGAACTTACACGGACTAGGTCACAAGCAAACACACTACTCCATTCCCTCCAGACTAGACTGGGTGGTTGATCGCGGGCCACCAAAGGAATCTCTTTATTTTCATACATGTGAATCTAAAATAGAAACATGAGTGAGTTTATATTTAAGTCTTCAAGGACTTAAATATAAATATTTCTTTCCGCCTTCCAAACCACTGTAGTGTTTTTCAGGATTAACCTTGTCGTGGTTAAAGTACAGTGTGATATCTAAGTACGTCAAGCCTCGATCAAACCCTTGGTATATGTCACCTTAAATCCAAAACGCATCTTTATTACCGAACGTCTTTTAACGAGTTGGCTTAACAATTCAGAATTCACCTTATTTGGATGCCATAGGGACATCCTGGGAAACTGTTTGGCCGACGAATTTTCCAGGCATTGAACACAACTCTATCGATTCTACCAGAAAAGGGAAATCTCTGCATGACTCTCGCTACATATGTATAAGCTTTTACTGAAGTAAAACGCGATCAACACCACTAACCGTAGGTGGGCAGATTGCATCACGTCCTCATCACTAGACCGATGCTTATGTCAAGCTGCATTACAAATGGTCGAATTGCCTAATCAGACTGGAAAGGTCTTTTATCATCATTATCATGGTGTCATCACGGGACACTGCATCATTGGCATGAACGGCATTAGGCTAGGACTCCTTTCAGATATCTCTCGCAAAAGCTGTATGAATGAAGAAGAAGACGAAACGATAACGTATATCCCATATAGTGCCAAGCTCTCTTGCTTAGAAGAAAAAGACACTTAGGAGCCCACTTCCTCCATAGCCTTTTCGAACTGGCAAATGTAAACATCTAGAGCTTTGTAACAAGCTCCAGATGGTTCTTCTGGTAACTGTGATATATTGAAGGGAATATTAAGTGGAAGTTCTTTATCCATTACCTTCACCGAATGCCAAACACCCTACCAATGCTCAACAGGATAAAATAAAATATTTCGCTGTAGCAAGGCCGAGATCACCATGAACTAAATTAAGTCATTTTGAAGAGTTGTCACAAATTGAAATTATTTCCAAAATTCAAAAGAAAAACCAAAAAAAAAGTTCGAAATTTAAAAACGTGTAAAATATTGCTTTACACATTCAATAAATAAATACAATTTTTCTACAATATTTCTTGCTCTCCCTCTGTCCCTCTCCAAACGGAAATGATGAAATTAATAACCTGTAGTTCAGAGGCGTCGGTTTTCTTATTTTGTCAAAAAGAGGAACACGATCCTCCATCCAACAGATATTAACGAAGTCTAATTAGCATATATATTCCATAATCCATAATGATGTTCCATGCGAAGTAGATAAGACAGAAAAAAAAGACTCAAATTTAATAACAATAAAAAAGACATCAACTTAAGTAAGATGGAGACCAATTTTTTGTTCCTCCAACTCCTGGGTCCATAACACCAATCACATCTGTTAGATATTCAACTATGATAATGTGACGATATCGATTTTATTTTAATCGAAAACTTACCAATCTATACATCGGAATGCCGTAACAATCAAATACATACACGCGCTTAATCACCCCTCCAATACAGTATTCCTCCGAACAAAGAGTCCAAAAGGAGTGATTTGTTACCCCCATTCGAATGAATCTATTATGAGCTGTAGAACCACGCCGGGGAGAGGACAAAAAAAAAAGACAGATACGAAACAGACGCACAGAACAATGTTTTGATTTGCATTTTTTTGGTAAAAAAATGAAATATCACACCATAAATAACGATAAATTAGAAACAGTAATTTATTTGAAAATGTTTTTTTTTTTTTGCGAGAAATTATAAGTACGAATCCGAAAATTGATTCATCCAATAGTATGATGGGTCAATGCCACCATTCTGACATTGAATAATGCGTGTAGGTATACCCTGCTGGACAGGGTACATTTTGAGGCATAACTAGGGCGTAGGAAAGTGGAATATAAAGAGCCTGCATACGATTAGCGGCCCTACAGGTTGGGGGTTGTGGCGTAGGGCTAACCTCCCTGCCACGTAGAAACATGTGTATAATTACGAAGCAACCAACAGCTTCGGATGTGGATAATTCTACTGTTGATGACCCTTGCAGAGGAAACAAGGATAACGACCTTCTGATCTGCAAGTGGGGTGTTAGGACCTTTAACAAGTCAGGTACAAAAATACAAATACTTGGCCCAACAGACGTATATGGTCCAGGGCCTAGGTTCTCGCGACCATTCGTGTTGTGCGTGTTATATGTTCCACACAAATGGAAGGGACCTACAGTTTAGAGCCATATCCGAAAGGCAAATTGAGAAGCTTTCTCTTGACAGTTATTACTGTCGGACGTTTGTCAGACATTCGCGAGAGGTGGGGCCGTGAAAAAACTTTTAGGTGTTTCTGGGATTCGAACGTCGAACTCAGAGATCCAACGCACTAACCACTTGAGCCACGGCGCCCACAAGCCAGGTACAGTCAAATAATTAATAGACGTAGATAGCGTAGATAAAGCTAGTGGTGGACGTGGGCCTCAACCGCCAACTTCTTCAGCCAGCTCGATCTTTATCTAGCTGCCTCTAGTTTCCGGCCCTTAACAAGCTGGGTGCAGCCGAACAATTAATATACGTCATGGATTGCTTAAAAAACTTACCTAAGGTCGCGGTACAGTCCGAGGTGGACCTGAGCCCTAATCAACTAGCGTCTCCAGACAATTCACTAGCTATCTGCAGTTTCGGATCCTTTACAGGCAGCCTACAGTTGAGCAATTAAGGCCTTTCGTGGCCAAAAGCCATACTGATATGGACCAATCAAGTTGCTGACGAACGTCTTTAGGAGTCCACAAAATACGGCAGAGCAGATCTTACATGCGATGTTAAGAAGACTAATGCCTCTGTACTTGGTACAGTTTAGAGGGTTACCACATGCTCCTTGGCAAGTCATTGCCTGGCGCTTTGGCAGCGGATGCCACCAAAGAGTGTTTCTACAATGTCAAGACTTATAACCGATTGTTCAGGAATGCCAAAAATTCTGCCTGTGATTGTGCTGCTTGGGTGAAAATTGTTCATAAAGAGTACGTGTTTTTGGATCGAGCTTCTTGACTAATAGATGTAGAAGCACATGGATCCTATATTTCGACGTCCATGCCTAGGTTGACTAAGGTGCAATCTTATTATCGCTGCAGCTGATCTGTGCGTAAGGTTTGGATTTTCAAGGATGTGTGTGGTGTGAGTACCCTGACGTTGTTGTAACGATCTGAAAAAGTTGATCAAGCAGAACTATTGTTGTCTTCACCCAGGGACAGATTGCGAATGAGATGCCACTGCGCCGTGATTGATAGTGCTATGGGGTGCTCTTGAATCTTCTCCTTTCCGACTGTTGCCGGTTATCAATTGTTTTCCGAATTTAGTAGTTTAGGGATTCAATTTGTTACCCCAGTTGATCGATAGTTCTAAAGTTGATTTTTTAGTACTACAGTGGATGCTTATCTGTGTCCTCCGATAACCTCTCAAATAAATCAACGTAGTGAGTTCATAATTGCATCTTGCCTTCGAATATTGGCAACTGAATTGTGTGTGTTTGCAGCAGTCCGTGGTGTAATAGATGTTCCAGTGGTAAACTTTTCAATGGTGCCAGTGGCACCTTTCAATGTTGTTAAGATTGCTGCCCTTTCGTACTAGGGCTCAATGTATCTGCCTCTTCCTTTTATTAAATGGATAAGACAATTACCTTCTGATAATAGTCCTGACGAAAGTAATCGTGTTCCAAAGGTAAGCTGGGCAGCAGTCATATCTGGTTGTCGATATTTTCAAATTTCGATTAAGCAGCTTGGAGACAGCGAAACCGTCCTTCAAAATATCGCCTCTCCCGTTTCCTCTCTGCAAAATACTTCGTATAGTTGATGACTATTTTCTGAATTTTCTGGTTGTTGTGCTCATATGCCCCCATCTGACCTCTCTGCAGAGTCAGCATTGTAGTCCGGTGGCTTGAATTATGGTGATCGATTGATGCAGCATCAGCAGCGTCCATAGTTCATTGGCTTAAACAGAGGATAGAAATTTGTTATAAAAACTTTATCAGATGCGGAGAATTAGGGCTGTACATCCACTCTAATTTTTTTACGAAAATTCCTCGAAAACCGTGTTTTTGAGTGCAGATTTAGGGAAAAGAACAAATAGGAGCTAAAAGCTTTTAAAATTTATATCAAGTGCAATCCTTACAGCGTTCGATGAAAAGTTTTTCAATAATCCAAGCCAAGAGTAATGTTGAGTTGAATTGCAAAATAGTATTCTAAAACGCTTTGTAGATTCCATGTGATTTTATCACCTAAACTAACTTTTTTTTTTTTTCTTTCTTTACAGATACTCTGACATGGTAGTCCAGTCGTAGGCCACAAGGACAACTGGTGTCGTGTAAAAAAAAAAAGTTTCCACTATCGAAACAAAATCGAAGTTAAAGTTATTCATTCGAAAATTAAAAGAAAAAAAATTATTTCATTCGGTTCGTGTAATCTCGGTTTCGTTGGTTCGCAAAATGGCGCGGTTTCGTGGTAACGTCGCGGAAACATCCATCGAATGAGTGTTCCTAATCGTCGGGGAAACGAAAATAAAAAAAAGAAAAATATTCCAAAAATCCGTGTTTTTTTTTGGAACCGAAAATCAGTCGTGTGTTCATCGCCTGATGGATCAATGTTTAGATCAAAAGTACAAAAATCAAAAGCAACAAAATTCATCTAAAAATTTCGCACGCAAGCAATTATGACGTTCTGCATCCGATTGGTGATAGAATCGGTGCCCAGAATGAGTGTCATATCTACAAGAGTAGTAAAAACAAAACCAACAATAAAAACAAGGAGTATAGGAACAACAATCACAAGGAGATACTTTACAAGCAGATGGCTGCTTGCGATAACAATCGGTTTTCTAAGTCTTTTATGTGTCGCGGTGAATGGAGTGCATGTACCCGGCCCGGGTCCGGGAGGTTTATCATCGTCAGCCCAGTATACGGCATTTCCACGACGGCGGTCCTCCGCCGATGGCAGTGCTCAAATGCAATCGCGTGCAGTTGATACGAGAGTTCAACTGGAAGTCCTGGAGGGTCAACCACGTGCCACAGTGGTGGGATTCATTCCAACAAAGCTAGGATTTACGTATCGATTTAACGAGCCGCCCCGAGAATTCACCCTCGATCAGAATACGGGGGAAATCAAAACGAATATGGTGCTGGACCGCGAAGGAATGCGTGACCGTTATGACCTGGTTGTGCTATCAAGTCAGCCGACTTATCCAATTGAAGTTCGTATCACAGTACTCGATGTGAATGACAATCCGCCAGAGTTCCCCGAACCAAGCATAGCGGTTTCGTTCTCGGAAAGTGCTGCGCCAGGAACTCGTCTCCTGCTGGATGCAGCAACGGATCGCGATATCGGTGTGAACAGCGTCACCGATGATTATCGCATCGTGGATGGCAATCATGATGACAAGTTCCGTTTAGCTGTGACCACTAATCCTAGCGGTGATGTGTCATACCTGCACCTGGAGACAACGGGAAAACTAGATCGCGAAAATCGCGGTTTTTATTCGCTAAACATATCGGCACGTGACGGCGGTAATCCACCGCGGCATGGTTATCTGCAGGTGAATGTGACCATTGTCGATGTCAATGACAATCCGCCGATATTCGATCACAGTGACTACATCGTGTCGCTGAATGAGTCCGTGCCGCCAGGTACACCGGTTCTTCAGGTGATGGCATCCGATAATGATCTCGGTGATAACAGTAAGATTACATACTATCTGTCCGACACTGAGACTCAATTCACTGTGGATCCTGAGACAGGTGTCATTTCAACGACTGAACGACTGTCGTGTCCGCAACAGAATTGCCCAACGTACTCGCGACCGGGAAGTAGTTGTCCGAAAAGTTGCGTGTTCACGGTATTCGCTCGCGATCATGGATCACCTCGTCAGGATGGACGAACTTACGTCACCGTGAATCTAGTGGATACGAATGATCATGATCCGGTGATAAGATTTCAATATTTTCCACCAACTGGTAGCTTCGCCACTGTGGATGAGAATGCGCCCAATGGGAGTGTTGTGGCAGCAGTATCTGTGGTGGATATGGACGAGGGACTAAACGGGGACACGAGCATACGGATTATCTCGGGCAATGAGATGCAACACTTCCGACTGGAGAAGACGCCTAGTTTTGATATTGTCCGTGTGAATGGTGTACTCGATCGGGAGGAGATCGGCAAGTACAATCTGACAGTAGTGGCCATCGATAAAGGAAGCCCACAGCGGACCGCGACCGCATACCTAATCATTCACGTGAATGATGTCAATGACCATGAGCCGGTGTTTGAGAAGTCAGAGTACTCGGCGGTGCTGAGTGAGCTAGCACCACCGGGAACATATGTGGCTAGCATCACGGCCACCGATGAGGATACAGGAGTTAATGCGCAAATCTTTTATGACTTCGTCTCGGGCAACAATAAGCAGTGGTTCAGCATCGATCCAGCTTCCGGACTGATAACAACACGCGCGGCGCTAGATCGTGAAATCCAGGGCACCGTCGAATTGAGCATCTCTGCGAGGGATGGTGGTCCCAATCCAAAGTGGGCATACACCCAGCTAAAAGTAACCATACTCGATGAGAACGATGAGGCGCCAGAATTTTCACAACCACACATCAATGTAAGCCTCAGCGAAAACACGCCAGCACAGACACTGGTTGCAATGCTTACAGCAGCCGATCACGATCAGGGCACGAATGGCAGTGTCACTTACACGCTGCCCGCGATCGTTCAACAAAAGTATCCCGATCAGTTCGCCCTTGACTCGTTGACTGGTCAATTAACCACAAAGCATCAGCTCGATCGTGAGACGATCGCACATTATGAGATTTTTGTGGTGGCTCGCGATCAGGGCGCACCGCCACAATCATCAACGGCTACCGTGTACCTAACCGTCGAGGATATCAACGATAATAGTCCGGAATTTTATCCGAAACAATATTTCCAAACGATCGCCGATGATACACCGATCGGTGCATCCATACTCAAGGTAACTGCGACCGATCGTGACTTCGGTGATAATGCTTTAATTACCTACAACCTGGAGAGCGGCGGTGATGGTCTATTTACTATTGATACCCGCTCGGGGGTGATCAGCTTGCGTGGTAATCCGCGACAACCGAACCCAGCTACCAATGGTGGTGGCAACAGTGGTGGCGGTGGCAACAAAGCACTCTACAAACTGATAATATCGGCGAAGGATCACGGCGAACGACGCTCGGAGCGGGACGCCATTGTAGAGATTCTCAAACAATCGAAAATGGAAAGTTTAGAATTTGACTCTTTCACTGGATATGAATTCCAGATCACCGAGGATCATGAGAGCAGTGCGAATCCCGATATTGGCCGTGAGGTAGGCAGGGTTCAGGTGAAGTCTCCCAGCAGCGGCAGTAGCAAGCAGCAGCCATCGATTGAGTACGCCATTGTGTATGGTGATCCTGAGGAGAATTTCGAAATAAATCGTCGCACCGGGGTCATAACAACATCGAAGAGGATCGATCGTGAATCGATGATTCAATATACCCTAACGATCGTTGCCCGATCCGGATTGGCATACGGTCGTACAACAGTGAACATATCGATTCTAGATCTAAATGATAATGCACCAATTTTTGCGCACGATCGTGATGAGATCCTGCTCGCTGAGAACTCTGCCGTTGGTCAAGAGGTATACTTGTCACGGGCTCGTGATAGAGACTCGGGAATTAATAGTCGTGTCTCTTACAGTCTAACATACAATCCCGATGAGCAATTTCGCATTAGTGCAGCAACCGGTGTGCTGTACCTAAATCGACCGATCCGTGCCGAACCGGGGACAGTGTTGCACGTCGAGCTGACAGCGACTGATGGTGGTTCGCCGGCGCTCTCCTCCAAGAATACCATCACCATTCAGATAGCCGATGTTAACGATCATACACCTGTCTTCGATCATACCTCCTACGAGACATCTCTGTTGGAGTCGACACCGGTGAATGCGCGATTCTTTGCACTGGCCGCCTCAGACGCCGATCTTGGGGCGAATGGTAGGATATCCTATGAGATCATCGAAGGGAATATCGAGGGGAAATTTGGAATCTTCCCCGATGGTTATTTGTTTGTTAAATCTCAGCTGGATAGAGAAGAAAAGGATTACTATTCATTAACGATCGCCTGTAAGGATGCCGGTGAACCATCGCGATCATCTGTGGTGCCAGTGATCATTCATGTCATCGATGAGAATGACAATGCACCGCAGTTCACCAATCAAACGTTTACCTTCAGCATACCGGAGAATGAGCCGGTGGACTCATTTGTTGGCAAGCTGACCGCATACGATCGTGACATTGGTCGCAATGCGGAGCTGATCTTTTCTCTATCATCGCAGGAGGCCGACTTTACGATTGATTCGCGCAACGGTTTCATTAAGACGCTGCATCCGTTCGATCGTGAGGAGCTGGTGCAGAATCACCATCAGAATTTCCTGCAATTGGAGGCGATCGTCAGTGATAATGGGCTGCAGAGATTACGCGATAAAGTCAAAGTGAGGATCTTCATTACGGATGTTAATGATAATGCGCCACAGTTCCTGCGGGCGCCCTATAAAGTGCAGATATCGGAGGGATCTGGTGTTGGAACACAAGTCATTCGGGTATATACGATCGACGCGGATGAGGGCCTCAATGGGGATGTGTATTACTCGATTACCGATGGCAATCAAGACGGGCGGTTTGCGATTGACGACGCAACGGGTCAGGTGTCATTGGCCAAGCAGCTGGATCGTGAAACGAAGGCGTCTTACAAATTGACAGTGGTTGCGCGGGATGCAGCTTTAAAGGGTCAGTTATCGGCGAGCACAACAATTAGCGTAGAGGTGTTGGATGAGAATGATGATGCGCCCGAATTCACACAGACAGATACACAAATATCCGTGAAGGAAACCAGTCCAATTGGAACGGAATTAATGAAGTTTAGGGCAAGCGATTCGGATTTGGGAGTCAATAGTCAGGTGGCGTTCTCCATTTCGGCGGGAAATCGCAAGGATACGTTCCACATTGATCCGATCACTGGATCATTATATCTCCACAAGTCATTGGACTATGAGGACACCACAACTTA
The DNA here is from genome assembly GCA_946965025.1 of Blera fallax. Lineage (NCBI taxonomy): Eukaryota > Metazoa > Arthropoda > Insecta > Diptera > Syrphidae > Blera > Blera fallax. The sequence continues at coordinate 13,676,888 of OX337246.1, read as the reverse complement.
TGTGCTGAACATCACAGCTTCAGATGGTGGCACTCCGAGGCTATCTACGACAATAATGTTTACGGTGAATGTAGTCGATGAAAATGACAATCCTCCCAGTTTTCCAAATACAGCTATCGTGAGGCAGATCAAAGAGGGAATCGCCATCAAAACACCCATTGTCACGGTGACAGCTGAGGATCCGGATTCGGGAGCCAATGGAAAGGTGACTTATGCCATATCCAAGCAGGAACCCGAAGTTGGCGGTGGTAGGCACTTTGGAATCAACCCAACTACCGGCGTGATTCACACCTTACGACAAATCGATCGAGAAACAATAGATACTTTCCGGCTAACTGTAGTGGCAACTGATCAAGCCGATCCTCCAGCAAAACGTTTATCAGCCGAGAAACTCGTAACAGTCATTGTCGAGGACATCAACGACAATGCTCCCGTTTTCGTATCAATGAATGCAGCTGTACTTCCACTTCATAGCAAAAATCATGTGACACCTGGCCGCGATGGATCAGTGATCATGTACGTGAATGCCCGTGATGCTGATTCCAGCACCAATGGTCTGGTTACCTACGAAATGGTGAGCGGAAATACCGACTTATTCAAGCTCCATCGAAACTCAGGAGCAATCTCACTTCGACGATCAATCGCCACTCCAGAGGTCAGGTATCAGCTGGCCCTCAAAGCCACCGATGAGGCAGTCCAATCCGAACGCAAAAGCTCCGATGCTTACATAACGATCATAGCAACCTCATTGAGCAATAACGGTCCGGTATTCGATCAACGCGAACAAATCGGTAGTGTTTACGAAAACGAACCGACGGGAACGAGCATACTCACGGTAAGTGCTCGTCTCAATTCCGCCGAAATTGAGTATTACGTAACGAACGTGACAAGTGTTGGTAGCACTGGCAGCGGCTCCAATCAACAAGTGGATCGTCTCTTCGACATCGATACAAAGCTGGGAATTCTATCCACAGCAAAAGAATTGGATCGAGAATCTGGCGTAGATACATACGAGATAGAAGTGTATGCTATCGCGTTGGGCGGTGCACCAAGGACCACAAGCACTAAGGTGAGTACTAGCCTTCATAAGTCGTCTTGAATTAAGGAACAGGAATGCAAATTATTTGCATGCCATACCCATGATTACATTATTAATGATCAGCAGAACTTCTGGAATGCATCGGTGTGCTGCAATTTTCTACCGAAGATTGCTTTTGATTTGGTTTTCCTTTTCTGAGAAAATCCCCCAAGGAATCTGTATGTGTGTATGTTTGTGTGTGTCTACAGAGGCTATCGAATGAACTCATTGTAGGTCGTGGCCCTTTAGTTAGGCCCCACAATGCGAGCAAGCGTAAATGGACATTTCCCTTTTTAACCGAAGCAAATTCGAAACGAACGTGATTCTGGAGTGAGTGAAGTTGTTTTGTTCAGGCACAGGATTTCTGGTTTTTATGGCATAGCGTAGGGTGTTATATGGTTTGACTGGTATTTATTTGTTTCTATTGTTAAGCTGTGTGACTTGTGGGTTTAAGGCATTGCTGGAGGTTAGTTTTTTTTATTTTGTCCACGTGCATGTTCATCTGCAGGAATTCGCTTTATGCTGTTGGACATGACTTTGTTTAAAGAGCCATGCATGCTTGATGCTGGAAGGTGTGTGGTAACAAGAGGGTATTCTTGAATAATTGGTTAATAATATGCTTCATCTCTTCATTAGGGAGCCTATGCTAGAGTACACAAACAAATTAAACGGTCCGCGACCAATTGAGCTGGAAAAAGAGAGATCCAAAACTAGAGAGATGACCGGTAGATTAGACTTAATTCTCCTCTAAGCGTCTGTCTTTCAAGCTGGGATCAAGGTTAATATGAAGGCCTTTGCTTAATTGCGAAAAAAAGGTAAAAGGATGGTATGCATCTGCAGCAATAGCTAAGCTGCAATTAAGGCTCTGCTTAAACCTTTTACCACTTCCAAAGTATGAACTCGAAATCTTCCTGAGATATATTGCATTTAGCTTGTGTACGAGGTCATATTAGAATCCAGAGAAACGAAACCTTCAATCAATTTGCAAGACAATGCTCAGAAGAAGTTTTCTCAAATCTCGAACCATCATTGAGATCTATAGTATCTGCGACTAGTAGTTCCATCGACGACTGTGATTCTAGTGAACACAATAGTCATTGGCAAGGTTCTGCTGACGAATACAGGCGGACCACAACAATCTGCGCCTTTTCCTCCGTCCCTCAGGAGAATTGACTGCTGACGACTTGAATGCGTCCTTACAGTCCCCTTCGGTTAAACAAAGCTCCTGAATGTATTGGGCTTAAGTGTTACAACCATTTGCGCTGCAGGTGAGAAACAGCGAAACAATCTCTCTGTTATTATCCGGCATTTGCTCGCATCAGGTCGCGAGGTACCTAGGGCTAACCACGGTGTAGTGGTAGCGTGTTTGTTTGTGACGCGCAAGTTCGAGCTTCCCTGGGGCACTACGCCAAAATCGGTAGGGGTTACTGTCTGATATTAGAACGAACCGAGATGAATCTGGGCCCCAACCAACAAAGTCTCTGCATTTAGTCCGGTTCTTAGCTAACTGCCTTCAGTTGCGCACTCCAAGTTGATTGAGGTCCCCTTCTACTTGCGCGTCCCATCTTAGGCGAGGTCGGCTTCTACCTCGTTATCCCCCATGCAAGATTCGAAGACTCTGTGGGTCGAAGCATTGATTTCCAATCGCTCTACATGTCCTTGCCATCTTATGCGACTGATGTGTAGTTTATTGACTACCTCGATATAGCGAGTACAGCTCGATTATTTCGTCATTGAACCTTCTCCTCCAAAGGCCATCAGCGCAAGCGAGACCGAATATCTTACGAGGTATTTTGCTATCGAACCGTCCGAGGATATCTTCATCCGCTTTCGACAGTGTCTATAGTTCGGCGCCATAAAGCAGGACTGTAATAATGAAGGTCTTGTATAGTACCTCCTCAGTTTTTCGGGATAGGGCCTTACTGCTTGCTCGCCTTCTCAGCCAAAAGAAACAACGATTGGAAAGAGTTATTCTTTGTTTGATTTCTGCTGAGAGATTGTTTTCAGAGTTCGTAGCTGACCTAAGGTGAACAAAGTCTCTCATTTCTTCAAATTTATAGCTTTCGACTGTGAAGTTCTGTCCAATTCGTTGATGTTGTGATGACAGTGGCTAAGGTGGATCCTCATATGAATATAATTTTCCGTTCACAATGGATCACTCTATCCAGAAGAACCACTAATTTGATCTGACTTTTCCTTCTAAAATACTTGGCGCAACAGACCGTAAGTGGTCCAGGGCCTAGCTTCTCACGACCATAAATGTTGTCCTTTTTCCTCAAACACTTTTTAAGACAATGCTTGTGTGGCCAAAAATTTAAGAACGGGATTTCATGGTTTCTTTTCACCAGCGCAGTCACTTTGCCACACCAAGCCAGTGATCTTTCAAGCGAGTTTAAGCATTTTTTTTTCATATTGCCTTTCAAAGCCAATTTATAAATTCCTTCTGTCACATTGACCTTCCAAGCCATATCCACTTCACCATTCTATATATAGCACGTAGGCATATTATCAAAAGCGTACTATAAAAAAAACTATCGACATATCTTTAGCACTTGTAAGATACCGAAAATGCCTTCACATCACACTTATCTGTCTTCAGTGCCTCACAAAGCCCATACAAGACCACACACTTTAAGGCGCTTTCAATTAGAGTGGTCATACCAACATCCAATATAGCTCCGAGTCATATTCGCCTTTAGCCCAACAAAACCGCAAAGTCAAACACAAAAAAGCCTGCTATCCGCTCAAGAACTATATCTGTCAAATGTCGACTCTGATCGATTGCCATACTGATGGCAGGAGACATGCTCCAGCGACTATATGTAAAGTTCTTATCGCCACTCCATAACCGTACACTCTAGCAAGCTCTCAACTCAAATTTAAACCTTGCTGCCATTAATCAATACCATATTAATCCAATTTTCTTGCATAGCTCCTCCCCCCCCCTCCACGGTACAGTTTGACAAATATCATTTGTACCAAAACGAAAAAAAAAAAAAAACATTTTTCCTCTTTGATGTCAATTTCAACTCAATCCCATAAGTGGTCACTTGAGGTTTACTCGAATGTCAGCCAAAAGTGGTCCGGTCCGGATAGTTTCTCGATCTATGGGTAAATGAACTACAAGCGCACAACAATCACACCACCATCACCAAGCTACATAGTGTTCGTCGAAAGGTTTTCATGTAAATTAAATAAAAAAAAAGAAAATACTTGTAATTGACTTAAAAAAAAAATGAAATACAATTCAAATGCGAGAGAGACCTCCTGCAGAGATTTATACGCCTTTTAAGATGCTTTTAAGCCGCGCTCTAAACCGCCATTGGCGATTGTTTGAGCCAAAAACATACAATATTTGAATAATTTGGTATAACATTGAAATACGAACAGACATCGACTTGTAGATACACAACATACACACACAGATACTTTCTAAGAATTGCTGTGAATTTGTGAAATCATGGCCGATCTTGAAAAGGCGTTAAAATATGATTCCTAGAACAGATGATATAGTGCGATAGAGAGACCACTGAAGTGGTACTTTAGTCGAAGATTTCCATTGAAAGATTAAGAGATATCCGTACGTACATATGTGTGTATGTGGAGCCATAAAGTTTTGAATTTTGAATCTCACCACTTGACCACTTTGAATGGAAACGAAAGTGTTAGCTGGTACGAGTATTGAAGGGGAGAAATTTAACCTGCATGATGGTGTATAGATGGTATGGAAAATTCCTTGTGGATAGAAATGGAAATTATTTAGCAACACAAAATCAATATTTCCGCACGATTTTATTACAAGTCCCGCTAATAATGGCGGCACTATTGTAGTCTAAGACTAAGACTATGAATGCAAATGCGATTCCTCATGCTGGTAGTATTTTTTTCTCTTCATTTGAAGCATTACATGTCGATTGAAGTATTTTCCTCACTGTACGGTGAATTAGTTTGTACCTTTGATGGAAAAGGGAGAACACAAATAGGAAATATGGTGGGTTAAGTACTTACCCTATGGAAAGATGAAAGAAAAATAATTTCGTTTCGGCAGAATGGAATTTCGCACACAGTAACAATCGAGCTGTACTTTCTGTAATGAATTTGTAGATTGGTTTTGTAAAGTGTGATCGGTTTAGTTAACCTTTTGAGTGACGACCTTTTACAGCATATGTATGTATGTGCTGTGAGGTAAAGTTGTGCATTGCGGCCTTTGTAGATCTACTGTGCTCCCTCGGCTTGGAGCTCTAGTTGATGAGATAGAGCATCTCCTCCAGTCCAATTTCCTTGGTGAATCGAAGTACCTACCAACAGTGATAGCTTTTCTTCTGATAGTTGGTAGACATTCAGGTGTTTGTCTTCTTTTGTGGATCAGTGTTCCATATTCCTGTAGAAGGTACCCAGGGGTTTCTTCAACATTTCCGTAGAATCTGCAGTCTCTACGTTGCTCTACACCCAGTTTTCTGAGGAACTCCTTAAGTCTACAGTGACCCTTAAGGAAACGTGAAGTGATGCAAAGCTGGTTCTTGTAGATGTTTATACCGACCTTACTTCTTTTGCGGTTAGAGTTGCCGAGAAATTCTTTGGCCTGTCTTAGCCTAGGAAGTTCCTCCCAAAGTTTCGCCCTTTTACAGTCTTGCTCCTTAGTTCTTTCCGTATCGGATGAGGGCCCAGCACACAAAATGGTTCCTGGCCAGTAAAGACGGCTTCTAAGTCCGTCTACATCTGCTCCAGTTCCTCTGGATGCTTCCCATATGTCCGTCTATTACTAGAATGTTTTATTTACTTTAACAGAATATAGACTCTGGAATGTCTCTGAAGCCCGGCACCCAAATAAGGTGGATATTGAATTCTTTAGCCATCTCGTTATAAGAAAGGCGACAATTTAGGACCAGAGATTTAACCGCGGCTTGGCTGTCAGTAAAAATGACGATGTTCCGCTTGAATGTCACTGTACTTTAGCCACGACAAGGCTTCCTCTATCGCCATGATCTTCACCTGGAAGACGCTAGAGTAATTAGGGAGGCGGAAGCAGACTATTAAGTTTTAATCATTGGAGAAGACACGCCCACCCACCCATGATTCTGTCTTAGATCCATCTGTATAGAAACGCACGGATTTCCTTTTGTTACTCATGATCCCCTTGACAGTCTAGTCTGGAGGGTATTCGGGTTTCAAAACGTTTGTCGAACAGAAATTGTGGAAGAGTGTATTCGGTGTCTTTCGGAAGGAATTTAAGATCGTTGAGAATACAGGAGTGTGCAGTACGTAGACTAGACTCAAGCGAGTGCTTGCACACTAAACTTGTCCTTCGTTCGTCCACAACTTCAATCTAAGGCTCTAAATAAAGTCAATGCAATCACCAGGTGTACCTTGGCTTCAATACAAAACAAAGCAACAACAAAATTGATTTGTAAATTTTAAGTTCTATTTGTTGACTTTTTTTTACATCATTTAAAACTTTCACAACATAAAAGAAGCAACTCGACGCATCCATGTACCGGTGTTAAATTTACATATGTATCGGTTGGTAGGTGTCGTAAATAATATAAATGTCTACTCATTAGCTTGATTTTACACTGCACGCCATGTGGTAAATTGAGGTTCAATCTTCGACATACCTAACCGTATATGCATTCAGACGTTTAAATATCTCGGCCTACATATTTCGTTGCGCCCATGCAAGGAGTCTTACAGTGCACACACTGTGCAGATTGCTATCCATGAAAAGGATGAACTGAATTATGATTGTTGAAAAATAAAAAATGTGGGTTTCCTTGGTGGATCCATTAAGAAAGTGTAAGCGGTCACATAAACTCAAACAATCTGAAAAGTGTAAGATAAGTCCAGGAGTGACGCTTACCATTTTTGAAGTTCTTTGCTTGTGCATCCACATCTTTTAACGATTTCTCTGAGATGGTTATTTATCGTTTGCTGTGCAAATTGATTAGCAGAACTAATCGAAGGAGTTCATAACATTTTGAGCTCCAATTTCACTTGAAAATATTCATAAATTTCCTTTTTTTTTGTTTTTTTTTTCTGTTTGAAAGCATGACGGTAAAAATTGTGTTAAGCTGACGTAATCTTCCATCCAAGGGTACTAAATAGAATTAATGTTGAGTTGATTATATTCTGTTAAAGTAAAGAAAGTATTTTTCAAGGAAAGTCGCTACCAACGATCAGTGAGGTATTCCTTGTAATCGAAGAAGCGAAGTACAACAGACCGTGTGTGGTCCAGGACCTAGTTTCTTGTAGCAATTCCTTAAATGAAATCAAGTTCTCGAAAGAAGCCGAGCATTTTTTGAGCTGACTAGGAGATTATACAAGAAGGGGTGGTAAACCCTTTGTAAAAATGTTTTAGCGTCAGTTTTAGTGTCCTCAAGAGAAAGTCTGCAAGTGTCATATTGGCTTCGGAGAACAATGACCAGAAAGGAATGCAGTGCACAAAGTTTAAGTTCATCGCTGTGAGTTCAGATGAGTGATAGAGTTTTGATTGCAGCAACCTGCTTGAGGGTAAGGACACAATTTGAAACCAATCTTGATCCAAGATCCACAGATTTATGATCTGAAGGCTTTTAGAGCTGCTTGGCTGATTGAATGTTTGCTTCTGATCTTTGGAGGTTCCTTCTAAAGCGATTTCTGGCACTATAATAAGCTTAAGGTTGATAAGCATAAGAGAGTAATAAATGTCATGAAATAGATTCACAATTAAAAGAAAGCCTTTCGGAGATGGCTCTAAACTGAAAGTCCCTTTCATTTGTGCGAAAAAATGGTGTAGTCTTCTGCTTTATAGAATTATTGTGGCCTAGTTGTACAGCAGATATAAAATTGTTACCAAATCTTTCGGCATCCACACCATTTGCCCTTTTTAAACCATCGGTGTACCAGTCCATCTGTCGCTCTATCAGAGGAATTTGGAATTTTGGGAATTTTCCCAGTGAGTGCGATTGGGGATGATGATTTCAATTTATTTTCTTTGGCATTAAGTAGTACCGCACTTTGCTTTGAACTACTTATCTTTGAAATTGTTTTAACGCGTTTTTCATGCTGTGTTCGAACTCAGTTTATGCGCTTCTTTTAGGGCTTATAGCTATCTATTTCTGCTTCTCTACTTTCTGCTATCTAGAGAAAACCACGGATTTTTTAGCATATTTTTTTGCGTGTTGTATGATATGCTTGAAGTATCTTCTGCATCTAGTACATTTACATAATCCGCCCCTGTTGATAAGAATAACTATTTTTGAAGTTCTTACGACGTCTGCTGTTGGATTAGTTATGCATCGTTCCTCTCCGTTGATTTCTTTTTAATTACTTATCCTTTTTATGTGAAACAAACTTAACTAAAAAAATAGATTTCGATATTATCTAAGAAGACAATTTTCCCACAAGGAGTGTCTACATCTTGGATAAGACATCAGTAAAATAAAGTGCACTCCTTTCATGCCTAGCAAAAATCTTAATCTATTTCAATTCAGAATCCATGCTATAAAAAAGGAGAGAAAATTTAAATGCAAAATGAAACCGCAGATATGTACATACATCCACTTTCTAAATCTATCCCATAAAAATAACGTCTCCGGCAATAAAGTCACTCATCGCTAGACATTTCTATAATCACTTCCAATTTTCTTAACCGCTATAAAACCTTATACACATACATATCCACAGAAGAAGGTCTTAAAGTAACTTAACTTACCACAGTAACCAAGGCCCAAAGAACACCACTATGCACACCTAATTACCGAACATAATAAATTGCTGCGACGACTTAACTAACCAACCAACCAGCGTTTCCATTCCAAGACCAAGACCTGGTCTATCTTTCAATATACTCAGTGTGAATCCACACAGTATCGAATCGAATGTCTCTATATACGATAAAAGCCTAGCCCTAGTAGTGTGACTTGTCCACCATTACCAGGGCAATAATAAATGTTAATCCATTATTTGATTTATGAAATTTTATTTTCGCCTCTCTCCTTTACCAATTTTTATGGTCTCCACCGAGAGTCATCGAAATGCAATAAAAGAGGGAGACAGAGAGGAAGAAAAATACAAAAAAAAAAATAGCAAAAGTGCCACAAAAGTGAAACATGAGAAACCACTTCTTAAATAAAAGTATAAAAATAATTCGCACTATTCGCAGGCTGTGCACTAGCACTCTTGGACGATTTCAAGGCATATCACTTTAAGTATAGCCATTTCCCCACGCCACTCTTTACCATGAAATGAACAGGACGAGAGATAAAACGGTTCTTGTGCGGCTGCAGATGCAGAAGCACTACCATCATCATCGCCATCATCATCATAATCATCTTCGTTGTCGTCATAGGACATTTTCTGTTCGAACATACCTACAAATATAGATGCCATTTATTATCCAAGCCTCTTCCTCTCTTCTTATGACTGCACAGTACAATCCTTTGATAGCAGTCCACGAGAAGACTAGCGTTCAAGCGAAAATGGAGAAAAAAAAGGTAAATAAATGGCGAAGGTGTTTAATTAAATTAAAATCATTCCATCGGCAAAACTGGCACTATTCTGTCTCTCTTCTCGTTGGTCGACACTCTCCGAGGAAGAGTAGGAGAAGAATAAAAAAAAAAAAAAAAAAATTAAAACGACTGCTGCTTCATCTTGTTATTTGGTTATCTGCCGGCAAAAAGACATAAAGACTGGAGCGAAAGAGATAGACATTGTATATCCAAGTTTTACCTTTTTTTTTTAATGAAGGTGTCAGGTGACAATTACACACCACGTTGGTCTCTATTAAAATTATTATAGGTGGTATATTTGTTCCCTTAGCATAGCACATACACATTTTATTTGCGACTCCGACGGAACGACGGAGGCAACGCCTTTTTCAGTTCTTTTATTTAAATTGTAAGTGCTTTTCCTACGAGATAGTAGATAAGTCGTTAGGAATAGGCGGGACTTTTGAAGAAATAATATTCGATGATCATCTTACGTGCGGCGGTATGTAGTTGACTGTTTTGAAAAATTCGAAGGAGTAAGGGTAGGTTATAAATGGAAGTGGACCTGTGTGTACAACCATAATTTATTGCAAAATTAAGGACGGTTCTTCGCGCTGAGTTTTTTTCAATATGACATGAATCATCCAAAAAAGTTGCTAGACAACAAAAGAGTTGATGCACGAACTTTTTGGCCCCACATTACGAAGGAAGCTTTGGAAGTCGTTGTGGTAAATGAACCACTGGATTAGAAACGCTGAAAAGGTATCAATATTAGGTTAGATAAGGTTAGGGTCTATACTTAGACCGAAACTGTGATCGTGACACTACTGGATCCAGCACAAAAGCGAATCTACCGAGCTTTTTGTTAAAGTGAATGATGCTTCTGACATCTGTGTTCGTCAGGTCACCAAGGTTATCGAAGAAAGGAGCTGTATTCTTTTTTTTTTTTTGATATAAAGGTTGGTAGGTAGATCTGGAGTCGAGGAGTGTGTCAGGTTGGAGGGTAGACCACTGAGAGAAGGCTTTTAGATGAGCGTTCGCACTAGCAGCCATTATCGAAGCCAAATTATGGACTTCCAAGTGCACTAATAATTGTTTCCGCTTTGAAATTGCTATAAGCTCCCTCGATATAGAGAAAGACGGCAATGGTATACTCCTTAATGCTCATAGATTTTGCAATGGCGGGTACGAGCTGGTGTAAGTCTGTTTCAATTGATTTGCCTTTTCAGGAGCATAGTCGGGCTAGTGCTGTGACTTAGATGGATATCAATCAATCTCTTCAGCGTTCTCAACAAAAAGGAAGAAACACTGAACACTTTCCCTACCTTAGGTATGAATACAACCCGTCATTAAGATTTTAAGCCAATGAATGACCAAATCCGGTGAATGTTGGATTTCAGTAGGAATAATGCCACCAGGGTCCAACGACTTGAATATTTTAAAGCTATCTATGGCCTAGTGCATCTCCTCGCTGCATGTACGCATCTACTTAAGCTGGACCCTTCCAGCAGGACCAACTACAGATGGGAAAATGGCTTGGCGTGCCATATATCTAAACAGATACGTACATATATGGCCTAAGCTGGATCACAAATGAAGGTCCGTATTTGTTATTCTAAAGTGATTACAGATCAGCTGGGTAAACGGTGTCATGACACACTGTCTCATAGGCCAACATGTTTAAAGTTTGGGTCTCTTTTTGAATAACTTCTTCAGGGATGAAAATGAGGAGGAAATTATCCTTCTATTCGCTTGCCCGACCCTGTCCCTAAGAAGACTACTCCATTTTGGGGCTCTTATCTTCAGAATCATCAGCGAACTGGCGTCCCTAAACGTTATAAGCATTCTCCGCTCCGGTTGATTTTATCAGTCCCTGGGTAACCAATGTGAAAAGATTCATGGTATCACAAAGGCTTTCTTCTGGGACGGAAGACAGACAGACAGACCAGTACAAGCTTGAGTTTAGGACCTAATAACCACTTCAATGACAAAGGGGACTCTTATTAGATTGGACGTTATTCAAATCAGATCTATAAAATGTTCTCTAGTAGTATCTAGGACCCGTAGCTGGAGCTATATTCGCCCTATGTACATATTTAAACAATAATTACATACCTTATATGCGAGCACACTAGACACAAAAGCATTCTTCCATCACATATGTGTGCATCTACTTCATTATCAAACATATCCATCAATGTTTGATTAAATGTTTGGTTATATCACACACTTTTATCTCACATCTCTTAAACAGGATAAGACCGACCTGAACATTCGAACAAAGAGTACCATCTTAGCTGTCAATTTTCGTTGGCAATTCGTACCTCTTCTCTCTACCTTCCTACTCATCTTGGATCCTTTGGACATAAAAAAAAAAATATGATCAACTGTCATATGCAAATAGCAGTCAATTAGTCATTTCCCTCTTGAGACAGGCCAGTTCCATTCTCCTCCTTTCGTATCGAAATCCTCCCATGCCGCATTGTAAAACAATAAAAGCAAAACGATGACTGAACTGATGGCCAGCCCCATGCAACACATGTGCAACACAACCGGAGTGATAGCCTCGAAGCGATTTTTCGAAGGAATTTCATTTTTCCTCCTCATCACAACGATTTAACGATTTTATCGACCTCCCTGTAGATAAGCAGCAACAGAAAAGACAGGACAGGACAGGACTCAAAATCAAAATGCATATCATCCTTCATTCAGTGGTTTAGGCATTTTCACCGAAGACAAAACTGACCAATGGTTTGGACGTTTTCGACGAACCATCACCAAACCGATTACCATGATGAAGATGAGCCCATTGAATACATCACGGAGACGGCAACAAAAGTGAATCCTCGAACGAAATGTCGTTCATCCTTCCACCCGCGCTGTATTTCACTGCTTTTTTTTTTTTCTCTGCCAGAGTACCACGCTTTAGCTCCTGCTGCTGTGGCTAACATTTTAACTGCCGCCAATCAATTTGTAGCCGTTTGTACAGCAACCATTGCGGTCGGGGTGAATGGTGTGTCTGGTCTGACCGAGCGAATGTTTTCTTTTCGATTATTATTTATGAGCGGTCATTATTTATTGAGATATTGTCCGGTCGAATGCAATTTCTAGCGCCCTGGGCATCAATATACAAAACAAAAAAGTGTACACAGTTGCTTTTGTATTTTGTGTTTGTTTTTTTTCTCAGAAAAACGGCCCCAGTGGTAAATGTGTTCGAGAGTGTTCCGATGTTTCCGACCAGGCATCTTCAGCCTACTCTCTTGTATGGAGATTTCCTTTTTTTTTTTTTTTTTGGTTTTGACTAAACCACTTACTTATGCAAAAATGTTTACCACTTCTTTTTCGTTCGGTCTTTCTTGTGGACAGAGAAAGATGGAGGATCTTATGCATACCTTTACCAGAGTACCTATAATCAGAGTTTGACTCGGTGGTGTTTCGTGACTTTGACTCTTCAGGCATTGACGACGACAACGATGCCAAGATGTGTTATGAAAAGTCTAAGAAAAATAAATAAATGTATCTCAATAAATGTATCGATAGACGGATAAAAAAAAAATAAAGAAAAACGTTTTTTTTTTCCTTTTTTTTTGGTTGAAAAATTATCGTGGTATCGCCATCGTAGCAATAATTTTCATTGAAGAGGGTTTTGGGAGTAGCCAAAGATTAGATTTAAAAGTTTCAGAAAAGTAGAACGAGTTTCGAATGCAAATCAGAGAATGCTCTAATGGAGCTCTTGTTGTGCTCTATCGGATCGACCTGATTCTTGATTCACTGTGTTAGTTCCGAGTTATTCAAAGTAATGATTGTGTTCTAAAACACTGAATAGGTTCTCTCGAAATGGATACCGAAACAACCTGGAGGGGTTTCGATACAGGAGTATAGCAAAGTAGACATAAAGAAGGCTGCAAAAGCGAGCTACATTCTGTAAGACGTATTGTAAAGACCGATACTTTTGTGTCAATAGTAGCTTAAAAAAATTATTGGATGAGGTGGGGAAGATTCACAGTGACATAAGATACGAGTATGTTCTGCTGATGCTTCATCTTCGTTGCACATTCTGGACGTGTTATCTTGTGCTATCCCCATAGACATGAGATATTTTTTGACTCTACAATGGCTACCCTGTGGCTATACGTATCTGACTCCTAGTTAGCGCTAGGAGTTGTGGGCTCTTTTGTGGGAGGTATTTTGCAGAAGGATTTTGGTTTGTCTGTTTCCTTCAGTTTCCATCCAGTAATGGTGCGCTTTTTGGTTTAGCCAATTTTTTGGGCAGCTTTCTGTCGTACTGACTGGTAATCCACAGAATAGTACAGCTCTTGTTTTAGTCACCTATTCAGCCGTTTCATGACCTTCATATGAAATGGACTCTGTGCTGACTAGCTTTATGAGTATTTGTAGGCAGTCCCATACTGTATTTCACGTTATTTCGTGGGTCTTAACATTTGTTTGTGATTGTTGTACATAGTAGCTACTTATCTGTGGGCTGTTGCGCAATGTCCAAGTGAACTAATTTGGATTTGAGTCATCTTCAACGATGAGAACATAGACGTTAACCATGTGTTCTCTCTTTATATGGCGATGATGGGGTGGTAGGTTTAGAATAACCTCCAGCGCTGCTATAGTGCGGACACAAGCTAGTTCCGTGATCATTGATCCTTAGATCCCGTATGACTGCTAAGTGGTAAGAACTGAATGTTTTCGAATACGAAATCCCGCAGTTCAGAGGGATTCTTTCACCTCTTCCGTAAATATTTGGTTGGGTTTGGAGTGTGAGGTTATTTTCATCACGTTGGCCGCCGTTTTAGCCCGCTGTGTTCCCCTCAAGAGAAACTTTCTGGTTGAGAAAAATAAAAAGACGAGCTGTAAGTGAAGGGTAGTTTAATTTGGTGATGGAGAGTCGGGTGGGGTTCACTGTTCTGAGACACGTCCTGTACTTATAATGAACCCCAGGATTTTTCGAAACTGTAACATCTAAAATAACTTAGCTCGGACAGGATATGTCTTCCAAGGTGTTTGTATCTTAGCGCCCCTTTAGCAGAGCATTCGCAAAGGAAGTGGTTGAGGCTTTCTTTCTCTTCCTCGTATCCTGCACAAGTGCTTGATGTCACCAGTTCCAGTCTGTAAGCGTGTTTGTTGAGGTTGATGTGTCTGTGATGTGTCTGGGTACAGACCCATCATCTGTCTTAATTGTCTTCTACCTAGATCGAGCGCCTTCTTCAGCTGACGAGAGTAGGAAAGAATTTGTGAAGAACACATCTGATTTAGTTAACAAAATTAAAGCCTTTTTCAACCAAATGATGGTTTATTTTGTCCCGTTTTTAGATGTCGGAAGAATATTCAAGAGTACTAAATATGAATTCGCTAACGATTTCAACATCTCACCGACCATTAGTCCATGGAGGTATTCTGTCACAGTCTTCTTTGATCCTTAAATGATCAGGAAGTTAAATGCATTGACTGTGATACGGTTCCAACAGTCAGCCCATATCGTATTTTAACGTATGTATGTGTCTCTGTAGTTCCCTCAAGGGCATCTAAGGTATCTTTCTCCTAGTATCGTTGGCCGTAGTCTCTGGACAGTCGCGAAGATAGTTTTGCTTTCTTATGAGACATCCGGTTGTTCTTTCGATCGAGCTACACTTTGATCTCCTTGAGCTGGGAGGATCCTATTTTTTCTGCCCAATGGCCAATAAGGAACAACTTTGTATTCGTCTGCTTTAGGAAGTTAATGATAATGTCACTGTTGCCATATATTTTTACCGAGTACTTAGTGCTACTACCACCATTTAAAATGTCAATGTCAGTGGCAAATATAGGTGATCTTAAGAAGATGACGGTACGCTGTTTGAATCGTAATATAACTCATGTGTAGCGTCCACTTCATTTTTTGGAGTCCCTATCCGATTATATCCATTGTGGAGTGGTAAGTCCTTTCAATAGTGTCCTTCATCAAGTAATACATTTGAAATGCAAGCGATGGCACTCTTTTGGTTGCAAACTGTAGCAGCAAATATGTGTATAGTTCATCGCAGATTATTGAACCCTGACCCTCGCGATTCAATACATTACAAGTACTACTATCTCAACTGTTATCTCCACAGTCTGCCTTTTTTCAGGGAGTCTACTATCGAACAACCTGAAAAGAGTCTAACAAAAATGGTTTGCATGACAGGGAGGGGTTATACAGAGGTTTTCATAAAATGGTGAAAAAAAATTTCAGTAGCATTCGCCTCTAAGTAACCCACTTTCTCTTTATAGACAGGCACACCGCCAATACTCTCTCGTAGGCACACTAACTTTTGCTACTCCCCCAGATGCCTGACAACGCCTTTCCCTTCCCCATGGATGATACTACACAGCTAAGTCATCCCTTTTCCACTCTTACTTCTTCTTCTTCTCCTTAAAAAAAAAGGAAGAACCACAACAGTGAAGACCAAAGTCGCCTCTTTATCAAAATCTGAAAGAGCACTAATGCGCTTTTAATGTTAGCTGCTGATACCAATTCTGATTAAAGCCGAACCAAACAGTAATAAGGCAACAAAACGAAAAAAGAAGGATAAAACCTCAGCGAAAAAATAAAAATATAATAAATTTACTTTATGGAGGCTAAGTAAGAGCCAAGAGAGAGAGAAGGATTCCACACTACCGCAGCAATAAGCATGCAGATTTCCTCTCAAACTCGCTCGGATTTTAGCATTGATCTGAACGGGGACTTCCATGCCGGTTGTGATTGGTGCGTTGTGCGTATGTTGCACTTCTTTATTCTACTTTTCACAATTTGAATGGATTCGGAAAGACATTACCGATAAGGAAGTACATAAAGGACTTATTTGCTCTTCAAGTGAAGGAATTCCTCGGTGTGTGCATAAATCCGAAGCCTGAATCGGTTGCGGCTGGTTGCTCGACTCTGGATGCTTCATCTCGTAATCAGGATTTGAAGGAAATTTATTTCATCTGGACCATTGATTCATTTATTTTCTTTGTGTATTTGTTCTTTTATCGCATTCGCATTCGTTGTTGTTCTTGGGTAAAAAAAAAAGCTGCATGTTGTAAATGGGGACGCGCCACACTGTGGCCCCCCCAATCTTAATGCGTTCGCTATCTTACACTCTGTCTTTCAAAAGAAAAAAAAAAATAAATGTTTGATGTTTTCCTTCTTTTTTTTTTTTTTCTGCAATGAAGACCATGTGTATGTGTTATTGGAATCCACCTCAATGGTTTTAATTTTTATCACACATTCACCAGTAACTACGAGTATATATATTCGCTGTTTGCGTATCACATGTGCGCCTCCTTTCAATCCTTTTGGGTTACTCCGTATGGATTGGTAATAAAAGAAGCAGCGGTGAATTGAATTTTATTGTGCCATTGTAGATTGTGCGGATGAAGGATGCGTGTTATCCATATAAAGATACCCTTCCACAAAACCAATGTTCGGACTTTATCATTATTTGGCAATGGAACATGGTGCAACACGTTGAATATTTCGAAGGAAATGGGTGAAGATGTGTGGAGAGCCTTTCGAAGTTGTTGTCTGTTTTTGTTTTTTCTTTCCAATGACACGAACATGGAAATCAGAAAACAGTTGGTTGTGGTTTTCAGTGAAAAGTCAAATTTGTGGCAACGCATATGTGATGACAAGGTGTCTTCAGGGACCATATGTTAATGGTAAATGATAGTAATGAAGCTTAACAGTGGTCATTTTGCCTTTTGTGGTTGACGGTATATTGTTTGGTAGTTCGGGTGAATTATTTGCAAATTGACATCACTTTGGTGCAGATGTTTCCAATAAGTTTAGGGATTCAGGAATTTGCGGAAATTGTAAATTTTCAAACAAAAGCCGAAGGGATCTACGTATCAATGAGTCCAGTTGCCTTTTGGAGGAAACTGCGTAATATATTTGGTATACCTTGTTTGAATGGTAAGCTGTCATTGATATGTTCCTACAGTCTATGTGATTATAAGAGGTTTCCCGTTACTTTCTTGTCCGAAATGTATCACGTAAGGGAAGAATTGCGTCGAAGGGTTTAAGTTTACGATCAATTTTAAAGCATCAGGCAGGTTGGATTTCAGAACGAATAATGAAACAATGAATTAATTGCTATGGAGTTCATGAAATGCAGCCTGAAAGATCTAATGTAATAGTTCTCGTCTAAAGTACCTCAGTGAAAGTGGTTTCCATCATAATCCTAAAGAGGGGAACTTCCCCAAAGATTTTGGCTCCTAATTTTTTCAATCTTTTCGTTGCGCTTCTTTGATTCTGGTCTCTCGATTGGCGTTAATCGCCCATCTTTTACGAGCCTTGAAACTTCTTCGTTACTACCCACTTTATCGTTGCCTGGCACCAAACATATGACATCTTTGTTAGTCTTGCATACACGCCTTGTTGAGTTTTTTCAGGCACTTTCATATCATCGTTGGATCCAAATATTTTCTGCAATAGATCATATGTGGTCCTGAGCCTAGCTTCTCGCGACCATTCGTTAAATTATTTCGGAAGGGGCCAACAGTCTAAGGCCATATCTGAAAGGCGAATTAAGAAGCTTTCGCATGAAGTTACTCTCGGACGTTTGTAGGATATTCACAAACAGGAGGCCGTGTAAATTTGGTTTCGTGTTTCTGGGATTTGAACTTTGGACCCCCGGATTACTAGTCCAACGCACTAAACGCTTAGTCGCACCTCATTTGCTGTTTTTGCAATTAGTAAGTGTAGAGGCGAAAGTGATTGGATTGAACAGTGAACCAAAATGATTGTAAAATCGTTGGTACAAGTGAGCAAGTATTTGTTAAAGAGATCTTAATTTACAGCCAATTTTCCTTGAAGATTTCAGGTATACAAATGCTTGCTATCTACAAACGTTTCTTCCTTGCAATAAAGTTTCCGCATCCCTTTTCTATTGGAACCTCTACAGCCCTTCTTGGAGTTTGATATTTTCCCTGAACATCACGCCAGTATACCAGCGCCTAGACGCCATCCGACGCGATATTAAGGATTAGAAGCAGGTTTTACGAGCTATTTCAAGTATTCTTCAAGGCCAACCATGAGGCTACATTTCAATTTAAAATGATGCAAATCAAAAGAGTTGAGGTAGAAACTTTGTTCATTTGGATCTTAAGTACAACAAAAACTAAGAAAATTAGAGACGTTTACTTATTTCCAGATGTTTACATTTACACTTTTAGTAATATACAGACGTTTACGTATACACTTCAAGTATTTTCCTTCAAATTCGTCAGAAAAAACAATACGATTGAGCATGATTAGGCATTATTTACCACAAGAGAACTACATGTGCTTACCCCATGTTGTATGTATTTCAAATGTAAATCATTAAAAACTTCAAAATGAAACGTCAATAACCAGATTTGCATTCATTAATTTACATTCTTTAAATCGCTCACTTGGCACGGCGCGGCGGTGGGCTTTTCCAACATTTATTTAGTTTTATTTTTTTTTCTTATTCCCACCATTTGTTTGTGTTTTACGTACGTGAAAGAGTTCAAATGTGGTCTCCTGCGGTCGCTTACCTTAAACAAATGCCTTAACCATCCATCCATCCGCATACCATCGTCATTATTAACCCTTTTGTTGTTGTTTTGTCTTTTACAGGGCAGGAAATGCATTTTAGTCTTCTTAAGATGAATTCGAAAATTATACACGAGAATCAATTTAAAAAAAAAAAAAAAAACAAAATCTCTCATATGAGAGTCGTGCATTTGTTTCACTGTCTGACTGCACATACACGTAGAACTGAAAGAAATAAGATAAATGATATCACATTAAATAAGCCACCAAAAGATAAATGATTTATTTAATTTACCAATGGGCTTTCGCCCTGATGAGTATCACAGATGGTATGTTGTAGATTAAGGGTGTGACAAAATTCAAGAGGATACGGAATGAAGGAATTAGTATGGTATACTGGTATGTAAATTAGGGGGGACAAGTGGATTAGAATGGTAATTATTTAGGTGACGCTAATCGTTCATAGATACATATACAAGGTGGCGCAAAAGTCCCAGTAACTTCGTTCAAAAGAATCGGTTCTGTTGTTTTTTTTTGTCATTTTTTTATTTGCGAAGATAATATTGATCGAGTGGCCGTCGCGGCTGGAGTTGATGGACATTCAAGTTCGTTCTACAAAAATTGTCATGACTTTTCCGAAAACCCAAAAATTCTACATTTCTTGTCGGATGCTCTCCTTTAGGGCCGCCAAGGTCTGTGACTTGTTCGTATAGACCTGGTGCAAACCGTCAAAACGAGAGAATAAGTTGCTGGGAAATGCTTGTTGCAGAATGTCTACTGTGGTTTGTGCTGTGTTTTAGGTTGCACTGTTCTGGTGGAACCTCTTGTTCCCCAAACCCAATTCGTTAATTTCCGGCACCAAGAAGTCTTTTTTCATGGTTCTGTAGCGCTCATCAGCTGCCACATTAAGAGTGTTGCCGACCCTGTCCATGAAAAAATATAGGCCGACCTGACTTTCCTCTTGTCGTACCAAGGTTAGGCTGAGGTTAGGTTGATGTGGCTGCCAGCTAGGAGTCGCCAGCACACTTAGACCAATGCTAGGTCCGTTGTGATACCACGTCGATCTTGGGAGAAAGTTTCTCTCTACCTACTCGTTAAAACCAATTTCAGCTTCTTATGAAGCGTAGGAGGCTCTTGATGTCAATATTCATCAGGTCGCCTATATCATTATAATAGGGAGCTCCTAAGTGGAGTTTCCTTCTACGGGAGAGAGCTGGGCAGAAACAAAGAAGGTAAGGAATAGTTTCCTCCTCTTCGTCATCCATGCAGCTTCTACAAAAATCGTTCGCGAAGAGGCCTAGCCTTGTAATTAGACAGTGTCCAGTGATGACACCTATTGTGGTGCCGATATGCAATCTATTGAGAGAAATCAAATTCTTAGAGCGTTTTAGATCCAGCTTTGGCCAAATCTGTTTCGTCGCTAGACATGTTGATCCACTTGTCCACCTAACATTTGCACACTCGACAGCATCCAGCTTAAGTTTAAGTTTGCGAGTAGAGATTGGAATACCTAAGGTGCCATTGTCCGGCAAGATGGGTATAGTTATTCCTATTCTGGCGAGTTCACCGGCCTAACAATTCCCTGGAATGTCTCTATGCCCCGGCACCCAACACAGGTGAATGTTGAACTGCTCAGCCATCTCCACAAGAGACGAACGGCAGTCTAGAGCTACTAAGGAGTTTATAGAGGTCGATTCCAGGGATTTGAAGTGTTCCGCTTATGCACAGACAAGCTGTACGTTGTTTGTCGTACCAAACTTTGTACCAAACTTTGAGAGGATATAATGGTATTTCGTGCATTACATTATCATCCTCACCGTGTTGTCGAGGCTTAGGAGGATTTGACTGTAATTCACATGCGATTGGTGGTCTGCAGGCAATAACTGTTGCACTGTTTGCACCTCATATGGGTACATCTTCAACGTTTTTATTACCAAAATTTGCTGTAGGACCGTCTATTTATGCGAAGTTGCGTCCCACGCCATCTGGTCGATATTTAAGGGTCCTCTTGGACATCTCCAGCCACAGTAGAGATATTTTCAACCGAACGGCTGCTCCGCTGTTGCCCATATCTAATTCTGTTGAGCCAGTCTCCTTGAGGCGAGTATTTCTCAAATACACTGACACAACCATTCCGCGTTTTAAAGAGTGTAGCAATCCATAGTTGGTCTACGTACCAAAGTCGCGATAAGACGCCACTTCCAAAAGGCAGAGCATCTTCCGATACGGTGATGACTTTTGCGTCTTCTTTGATGGTTGCATGGGCCCTTTCTTTGAATGAAAATAACGGTTCGTTCCCTACCATTGCAAATTTTTTTCATACACGTCACCGAATATCTTTTCCCTAACAATCTTTCGTAATTAATAGTACGCATCTCAGAAATTACATTTCAATATCGTAGATAGCACCAAAATAAATTATAATCTGTCTTAAGCTTACCAGAGTGCTTGGAACCGGTTCCCAATTTAAATACACGGGACAAAAAAAAAAAAACGAAAAAAATTCCCAAAATGGCAACATGATATATAGCAGCTCATTAGTCACAAATTGTTCTCCAATTTATTTGAACATGAAAAAAATTTAAAAAAAATTATAGCAATGGTAGGAAATAGCAACAACAAAATTGAAATTTGCTGGTATGTCTTTTTTTTTTCGAATTTCACCATCACTGTTGATTTTCCAACTAAAAAATGTTACCATCAAGAGCAGATCACAAGAGCGGCGGCGGCGGCGGCGGCGGCGGCTATTGGTTGATGCTCAACTTTTTAAAATGGTTGCTCGTCGAACATATGTATGTGTGCCAAATGAAGTGCCATTAATACTCATCAAGTGGTTCGCTGGGCTGATTTTTTTCTTTTCTTTCAGTTTCCTTTCATCTGTGAGTGATGTTAGGAAATTAGATTTTTGTAATTTGTTGCATTGTCTTCCTTTCTCTTGGATTTTGTTTTTATTAAAGAATTTTGATTTTATTACAAGCAAGGGATTGTTGTAGCACAGAGTACTCTGTGTAGATACATCTTGCCGCTGCTATACCGAACTAATTGGTTAATCAACTGGAACATGTACGGATATTCTGAAACGATTTCTTGTAATGTTTGTAAATGAATTGTATTTAGAGAAAATAATATTCTAAAATGGGTCAGTGGGGTACAACAAGATAGTTTACACAAAATATTGTGAAGGAGTTATAGGAAAACAGCGTCCATATTCGGATCTGTGGTCAATCGAATTCAATAGAAATTGAGAAATAAAAATCCGTTCCAAATATTGGATTTAGTGGCGATGTAGGATAAGATTGCACCTCAAGTAAGATTTTAGAAGTTCAACCAAAGCATAGTGACAACTGCTGGTAGGAGATGAGTCAAGAATCGTTTCTTGGCGGAAAAAGCCGGAAAGCACCTATTCTGGAATACCAGAATTAGGCTCTGAGGGGCCTTCTGCCTATCCCTGGGAAGGCCAGATAACACTGCAACCTAAAAGATCTTTTGTGCTATCCCTAGGCTCACCTAGTAAAGGAGAGAATATTTATCCCGAATAAAGATCAAGGTCGTGAAGGAACCTTGGGATCATTGTATTTAGTATTTTTAGATGCCCAACTAGATCGCCCAGTTTGAAGTTGCACGAAATATGAAGCTTTATGGCAGTGGCTGCGGCCGACTTCTTGGAGCTTTTGGAGTGCGTTTTGGGTGGAGGTTTGTTCAGCCTTTTCCCACCACACTAGTGAAGCATAAGTTATAATAGGGACTATGATAGCGAGGTAGGTCCAGTATATCATTTTTGGTTTTAGACCCCACTTCTTCCCGCAAAGTCTTGAGCAAGCCCATAACGCTGAGGTAGCCTTGGCTAGGGTTTTGTCAAGATGCGGATTTCAAGTAAGTCCTTGGTCTACGATTACTCCCAGGAATTTGACTTCCCTTGAGAATATAATTTGAACGCCATTTAGCGATATGTTTGGAAGATTCAATGCTCTCTTTCTAGTGAAGGGCATGATGATCGTAAGCATACTGAATGGATATACACTTCCGTGGTCAGTGTAGTACAGGAACTATGTGCTGCTGCTCAATGAAAGACAGCTCTCTAAAAATACTTCCCTGGATTCAGTAAAGAAGAACAGAACGAAGTTCTTGATCATTGAATTAAATATCACGGAGTGGAAGATAGTGTGGGTAATAAATCTGCAGGACCCGATGGAATTATTTCTGTAATGCTTCAACATGCTTTCTCCAGAATCTCAAGGTAATCTTCTGAAGCTGTTCAAAGTTGGGATACGTAGCAAAACACTTAAAAGGGAAAGTGGTTTCGTCCCCAAAGTAGGAGGACCTACTAATCCGCTGACAAAGATTTTAGACCAATTAGTCTTTCGTGCCTTCTTTGGAAAACTTTGAAAAGAAGTTGGACCCAACACGTCTACCTTAAAGGGAATTCAGTGGAGATAGCTCTACACAAAGTTGTGTCAGAAAAGGCTTTTACCAGAAAGAACTCACTCCGGCTGCTCTTTTGGAATGTGAGATCGGGGACCACCAAAGCAGTTTTTTTTTAACTAAATGTAATACAAATGCCTAACTGAAGGATAATCAACTCAGAGCTCGGAATGAGTGTCGTAAGGTAAACGGTGTCGAGAGGAACTCCACAGGGGGGAGTGAGGAGAAGTGACTTCTCCTTTGCTTTGGCTTCTAGTCATTAGAAAAAATTCTGTCTACTCCTTGCTCTCTGGCTATATTGACATCTATATTTTAAGAAACATTCAGATGCTGCTTTGATCAGAGCCGAAACAGCTATTATCCTTACAAAGCGAGTGTTTTATAGCAGCAAACTCGATGTCAAGTGTGAAGGTAATCTGCTATATGGCCTTAATCTGGGCCGTGATGGATGCGCTGTGTAGTTCAGTTAGGGTGTTTGAGAGGGCTCGTCTTTGTTTATACAGAACTCCAGAGTCTCAATACGAAAGATTCTAGTCCCATGAGGTCCTGTATAGGGCGAACATAATCTGAGTGGACAATTTCCTGATCACGATGATTCGAAGTCACATTGCAGGAGCAATGAACTCGATTAATAACCCGCCCTGGAGCTTACTACCCCAATCACATGTACCAAGAGAGGGTGCTCCTTAACGCCTTCATCCTCCCAGAAGCGTTCCTCTATCTAGATAGAAAAGGTCTGGTACAGGACGAAGAAGAGGTGGCTTTAATCTGTCATGTTGCCCGGACAGCTGTGGGGACTCCACTATGTCACACAACACGTTGCACACAGCGCTACCGAGCGTTTCCGTTTCAGTACAGCGGTATCAGGTCGCGATTTGCAAGGCGTTGTGAGGCAGCATCAAAAATTCTAGTGGATAGGGGATGGAGTGGAAACTCTTTCGTCATTTCCTATTCATACGGGGTAGCCTTCTAAGGGGCAAAGTTGGCCTTCTGACTATGGTTGGCTTAGATATGTGATGTAGGTTAAGCTGAGGTTAAGAGGAAAAAAAGTGTGGTGTGGGAGAGGTGCAATTGAGAGAACTTGTAGAAGGGCCTCTTGGTCCATTTTGATTCTCTACATAATGTGTTACCGCCTTTTTGTGTTGTATATCTGTTGGTCGTAAGGGTTCCTCAAAAGCAGTGTCATTACCACCTCAACCACTGGCATTAAATTTGGAAACGCATTTTATCGGCAAATTCCATTACCAATTCCAAATCCTGTTCCTTTTTCACATCTCCCATTACGAGCATATAAACTCGGCGACCACTTTGCAGGAACAAACATATATTTTGCCACGACGAAACCACAGCATGCGCATTGCGTTCTAATCACACGCACTCGGCGCGGCGGCGCGCATTCTGCACACTTCCTGTTTGCGTAGGCAGGTGACATGGGATGGGCAGTTAAACACTCATATAAGTGTCATTTGGCGCAAAAGAGCATTTGTGCGCACCATGGTTGGCATTTGTGTGCCAATGACATCGAACACGATTGCACGATTGGCCACCAGCACCAGCACCACCACGATCATCGTCATCATTGAGCATGACGAACAGAACATAGTTTTCGGACAGTTCTTGTGGGCTTTTAACATTCGTAGTTCTAACGTTTTTCTCCTTCCCTGGGCATGACTCAAAAAAAAAAAGAAAAATTCTACAAAAAATTATTGATTTCGTGGTGATTCCGGAATTTGATAGCTTACATGATACAAACGCCGAGCCATTGTATATTGCACATTAATCCTTCACACACTCGTGTAGCATGCGCATAAAGATGAGAAATGTTCGCGTGGGCGTAAGCACGCTGCAAGTTGGCACCGTGTGGAGGGCCATTTACCAATTATTATGATCTGTGTTGCTGTTGTTGTCGGCTATGTTGCTGTACGCGCTCGCGCATTCACTCAAAAAAAGGAGTTCTAATGGCTTAAGAGGATTTGCGTGGATGTTATGTAATGTGCTGGGGCTTCACCTAAGACGGTGAATGTAGCGCTTTTTTTTTTGTGTTCCTGAATAGTAATAACGATTGTGGATGTGATATTTATGTCTTGGATACTATCGACCTTACACCATGGAGAATGAATGCATTTTTACTGGTGAGGAATTCAATGATAATGTTGTGGAAATAAATAATGCCTGATGGGGGATTTAGCATTTTATCTTAATTGGCTTCGTCTTTTGATTGAAAATTGAAGATTTATATCGGTTGTTGTATGTGTGTGAATTTAATTAATGGTTTTCTTTTTTTTTCTTTTCAGGTAAACTTCAAGCACCATTTGTTAAATAAATTCGTTTCACAGACCTCGGTAAGCTTTGCGTTGTTTAGTTATAGAAATTCCAGCGTTGATGTTCGGATGATGGACGAACAGCAATAGTTTTGCAGGAAAACCTTAGTCTGTAAATTGCCGAGGGTTCTCAAGAGGCACTTGGAGGGGTTTTATTAATGCGAGTGAATACAAAATTAATTGGAAGTCGAAACAATACTTGCAGGGAAATGTGTCACATAAATCCCGATCGTTGAATATATCGTTGAATATACTTTCTTAAGGTAGAGTCTCCAACCAGGTCCATCTTTAGCTATCTAGCTGCCTGCAGTTTCGCACGCTAAGTTGGTTGAGGTCCCCTTCCACTTCGGGATGGACCTCAGCCCCAACCAACAAGAGTCTCCAACCAGATGCATCTTTAACCATCTAGCTGGCTGCATTTTCGCACGCTAAGTTGGTTGAGGACCCTTCCACTTCGAGATGGACCTCAGCCTCACCCAAAAAGAGTCTCCAACCAGCTGCATCTTTAACTATCTAGCTCGCTGCATTTTCTCACGTTAAGTTGGTTGAGGTCCCCTTCCATTTCGGGATGGACCTCAGCCTCAGCCAACAAGAGTCTCCAACCAGCTGCATGTTTAGCTATCTAGCTGCCCGTACAGTTCGTCGTTGTACCTTCTCCTTCACTCACCCTTTATGCAGACGGGACCGAAGAGCACTGAACTGAGATGTTTAACGTCTTATAAACGATTACTTTAGTTGTACGAGGCAGGGCTTTACTGCCTTCTTAGCCCAAAGAAACAGCGGTTGGCAATAGTTATCCTTCGTTTGATCTCGGCGCTGATGTCGTTGTCAGAATTAAGAGCGAAGCCTAGGTTGGCAATGTTCCTAACTTCCTCAATATTATATCCGCCTACTGTGACGTTCCGTCTGAGATGTTGATGTTGGTTGTCCTTTCCTGTTGACTGCATATACTTGGTCTTGTCGACAGTTACATACAACTTCACCGCTTTCGTTACAATACTTACGAAAACGTCGCTGTCAACAAGCCGCGTTCTTGTAATCCTTGGCGTATTGGAGTCATTGGACGAACTTTTAAAAGATTGTGGCTCTGTGAATTGTGCGTATTAACTTAACCTAAGCACGAACTTATCCCATTGCACTAAACTCCAAGAATACATAGCCAAACTTGTTTATAAAGTGGAATTTAGACTAGGTCTAGAGATTGGACTGAGACCATCTTGCAAAACTAGGACACTGGGAGACAAAGTGCTGCCTTGGTTTTCTAGGCAAGATGCTCATGTTGAGTCTTAAATGCTTCATCTGCGTGAGTTAGATATATCAGGCAAAGAGATGGTGTGCTTCCACTGGGGCCATCCATCTAAAAGCCTCCCCGCAGTGGTCCACCTACAACGCTGGTCAATCCTCGATCAATCTATTAAGCTTCACCCATGAAAGTATCGACTACAGTTCACTGAAATTGGGAATTGACTGTACTTTCCGGAAAAAAATCCCGGCCCGCTGTGAATGGGATAAGGATGTTTGGATGGTAGTTGAGTTTACTCCTACATGGACAGTTTCAAGACCGAAAACGTGGTGGGTTGTGGTGTCGCCTCTGAGAAGCTCAATCCAAGCATCTCTTTTCGCCTTGAAATTGTGAGGATCAAGGAAACCTTGTCCTTGTTGAAATGTAATGCAATGCCTGTCAATGATGTTAGCATTTCCACTGACAAGTAAGTGACAATCAAGCCCCGGGAATTGTGCTCAGGCAGCTTTAAACTGCATTTCGTCGCTGTGCGAGATGACGGAAAAGCTCCACCTCCACCAGTGCTGGGTGCCTGGCCATAGAGTCATTCCTAGAAACATGAAACATGAGGATTCTGTCTAAATGGCAAAACTTTGGTACACCCTTCCCTGTCTATAGACCCGCTTCTAAGTCTCAGATTCCCTATAGAAAGTGGAATAGAGAGAGTGCTCTAGGGTAATAGCAGGAGTATGGAGGAGAGGAACTTTAACGGGGAAACAAACCTCCCCCCGGCATTGCAGAGGCACACAGTAGACCACTAGATTGCAGTGCAGTATACCGTTTAGCAATAATAATAAAACCATTCCCTGCATTCTGGACGCTTTCAGTAGGACCCACCACACATGGGAAAATGGCTCGATGTGTCATATCTGGCCTAAGCAGGATCAGAAACGTAGAGCGGTTTATGCAATACCTACCTATAATAGAAGCATGATTTTTTGGAACGAAAAATTGTAGCAACGACTTCTGGGCAGCCTCCAAAGAGCAGTGGCTTTTGAATTAAAATTATTTCGAAAGATATCATCAAATTCAGAAGCAACTTGAGTGGTATTCCGGAATGGAAATCCTCTGATAATAACCCAACGAACTTTTTTTTTTCTCATGCCAGTAAAATCGATTTCTTTTCCCTCTTTTCATAGCCGTCAAAATCATATTTCGTTAATCCCTATTCGTATTCATCTAATCCACCCACCTACAGTCATATGATTCCCAACGAAACACGTGTCTTTGAGCCCAGCAACAAACAACTAAATTCCCACTCTTCCCGTCTACTGTTCATACTCGTATTCTTCAAAACACAAAACCTTCATCCACATGAAAAAAAAAAAAAAAAAATCATTTCCTTTAACCTTATCCACTGTGGTATGGTTGCACTAGCACTACAGTAGACTATTGGATCCATTTAACTTTCTCAATATCTTTACAATCGAATCAACCTGGACCGATCCGGAATTAAGTTCTAGGCTTTCGAATGGGCTCACAGGTATCTTTCTTGCGCGTTAGACATATGTAACCCTCGGGACGTCTCCCAAAAAAAAAAACGAAAAAAAAACCAAACTCTCGTCGTTGTTCAACTATACGTCTGCCATAGAGACGAATGTGAATAAGCGATAAAATTAAAATAAATTCAACTTCAAGCTGGCGGCGCACCAACGAACACGAGTTGCTACGAGTATCTATGGCTAAAAATTTTCCTCTCTAGACTTCTTTCATATGCTGATTTTCAAGTGTGTATGCAACTGGATGCGTATGTGTGTGCGTGTGTGTGTATGTTAACCTGCACTAGGTGTCCCACTCGATTGTGGCCATCCGAATAGAGCCAAACTAACCAACAAGTCAAACTGAACTGAAATTCTTGTCGTTTCCCTAGGATTATTCTGTGTGTGGGACGAAAAATTCCTACCACACCACATTTTATGTGTGTAACTCTAATATGTTAATTACCTTCGTCTCTTGGGGGCTCTATTTATAGATGTGCAGTAGTGCTGGATATAGAGAGAGGAAAATTGCTGTAGTACTCGTAACAAGAACTTAAAGAACTACAGTATCAACAGCAGCTCCTCCTTGGCTCCTTTTTGGATCGAATTGGCCTTTTTCATAGCACGCTGCGCACTTTCGAATGACTGAAGGGATAATAAATCTTTTTGTTAGAGTTGCGCTCTTTCACTCTCCGAGTGCTGGAGTGGTGGAGTGGTGGACTTATCCCAGCGCAAGGATAATTTATTATATTCGAAATAATTATTTTGTTCCTTTTTTTTTTTTTTTGTTTTGCCGTCAAGTGGTAGTGCTGGTAGGACAAATAAAAATCAGCCATTTGAATAAGAGCGAATTTTTTTTGTATCTGTCACTGTTTGGAAATTCTTGTACCAACCGTATGGAGGATATGTATGTGTGTGGATCAGTGTACCTTCCCAGACGTGGGGGTACATTGTGACATAGAATTTTCATGTTGTTATTCCCCACGGAACAGCGGAAGGACATTTTCTTTCTGGGATGCGCCCGACCATTGATTTCAAAGATCTCCCCGGGACAAGATACACAACAGAGGTGTTCTATTTGACTTGTTTAACGAATTTAAATGGGTAGATTTAATGTCAAGGTGGTGGGATTACATATGGCATACACAAAAGTGGATAAAAAGATAGATGATGGTGTGGGCAATTCAATGTACTTCACTACACCTTACGTAGTAATTTTGCACTTACGTTTTTTATTCTTTTTTTTTTATTATTTATTCCAATGAATTTGACAGTTGTGCATGGTCGCGGTGTGATTAATAGACTGAATCTGAAATATTTAAATAAATGTCATCCACTTGGTGTGGTTTGCTTTCGAGTGTGTGTGTGGTGTTGTTTTCTTTTCGTTTCTTTATTTGTCGACTAGTTTTTTGTTTTTTTTTGTTGTTGGGGTAACTTATGCAGATTAGATCAGAAAATTTAGAAATATAGATGGTGGATAGGGTTACACGTTATCTTTTGTGATTGATTATCGAAGAACAAATATATAAATACTCTTCAGAAGGGAAGGTCTAATGAAGATGTTGTTTTGGGGATAGAATTTCAGGTGTACGACTATACACAAGGCTAAGCAAATAATTTATAAAAAAAAAAAAAATATTTTTATTTAATATTTATAAGTTGTGGTGTATTTATATGGAGTTGTTGCCCGGGGGGCATGGATGGAAAGCATATGGGGGCTGAGATTTATTGGGAATACACTTAGCTTGAAGGCGAAATCCATATGAAAGGTGTAGTTAGTATCCCTTAGGGTATAGAATAATATATTTCTGGGCATTTTTGTGTGTGACATGCAGATGATTAAATTATTATGTAAGATGGACAAAAATTAATGAGTGTGACATAAGCATCAAGACTTTCAATATCCTGTTTAGTTTGGCCTCTGACGTCAGCTTACGTAGACGAACCAGGTCCATGGTGCTCATGAAATTCTCTTTTAAAGCCATCGACAACATTAGATTAGGTTAGGTTATGAGATAATCATAAGACACAAGGCACCATACTGGGTCCATCGTGATCGCTAGGCAACCTTCACGGTAAGAAACTTAATCCGTGGGTGAATGCACTGACAGAATTTAAATAAATCATTACCTTGGATCTGAGACTTTAGATCCAATGTAGAATCAGTACTAGTATGCAGGTGTAGTACTTGGCAGACTACCAACACTGTCACTCGAAGGCCGAAAAACTTCGTAAATAGATGTCTCTGCAACATTTTAAGGAGATTTTGGCCGAACTCTATCTCCAACGAGCAGGTTTATTTGAGAACGTGGCAAGAATCTATAGACGTCACAGTGGATTGGTGGATTGGTCACACCTTATGGCCTGAAAACAGCTTCTTTGCGAAGTATGCCATTATAGATTGGTTGAATGGGTGTAAGTCAACTGCAACCTATATGTACATCTTGTACTTCCCCGACGTGTAGCTCTAGTCGATGAGATACTATACTAAGAGTACTCCTCCTTGATGAATCGGAGTACCTGGAATGGTACTATCAACAGTGATAGATTTTCTTCTGATAGTTGGTCGGCATCCAGGTGTTTCCTTCTTTTGTGGATCAGTGCTCCACTTTCCTTTAGAAGGTGCCCTGGCGTTTCTTCAACATCTCCGCAGAATCTGCCGACTTCACGTTGCTCTAAACTGGGTGGTTCTTAAATCTACAGTGACCTGTTAGGAAGCCTGTAGGAATGCACAACCTAAACAGACTTCACTTTCCTTTCGGTTAGAGTTTCTGAGAAGTTCTTTTGACTGTCTTGCTTAGGGAGTTCTTCCCAAAGTCTCGGTTTTTTTGCAATTTTTCCCTTTGTAATGGTTCCGTGCCGTTAAAGAAGGTTTCTAAGCATTCGCTTGCTAGTTCATCAAGTTCTTTATTTCCGTCTACCCCCACGTGATCTGGCATGGCATCCAGTAGAGGACGACTCTGTTATTTTCACTTAGTCGGTTTATCGTGGCAAGGCACTCGCACACCAGTGAAGACCTGATTTCATAGGACGTTAGAGCCTTGCAGAGCTGTCCGATAGTATCACGATGTCATTCACACTACACCCAGATAGTAATATGAATCTCAGGAATTCCATGAGTTAGCATTACTTAAGTCTTCTTGAAGTATTTACCAAGATTCCTCATTCTTCTGATGAATAGGACGGGACAGTCACACCACTGGGGGCTGTATGTGTCCGTATGCCCTCGGGCCCAGCAGAGGGCCATCGCATTGGCTCTAGATATCTCATTTAAAGGCCGTTTGTAGATCTTTACAAGCCTCGTTCTGATTACTGCAAAGTTCAGAGCCTGAACGGCTGCTTTGCTGTCTATATAGACAGTAATTGTCCTACCACATATATTGTACACAAGTATGGTCTCTGCAACATGTAGAATGGCAGGGATTTCTGCTTGTAAGACACTGCTCTCGTCCTTAAATCTAAAGGAATTATTTCTTCTTGTCACTTCGCAATGGACTCCAGCCCCTGTGCCAAGGTCTATTTTGGAACCGTCGGCATAGAAGGCTAATTCCTTTTCTCTCAAATGCATAAGAAGAACATTTCCCTAGCAGCGAATTCAAAACTTCAGTTGCACGAGTCTCTGTTTTTCTGGAGTGTACTAGAACAATCCGTGCGCTGGGTGAGGTAACCTGATTGGGTTTGTTGTAATTTTTTACCCTTCCTTTTCCCCTCATAAAAGTACCATAAAGCGGTGCCTCCCCGTTCCTAATTTATTTCAATGGCCGTTGACAATGCCGGCTTCTTTCTTTGAACTCTAACGCTATTCTCAGATCATACTCCTTGAGCTTGATTGATGTTTACGTCAACGTATGCATATAATTACGAAACTAGAATTTCTGTCTCAAATAAAATGCGCACGCCCCAGAAGCCTACTACCTACCGCCACTCACTCAAGGCCAGAAAGCCCAAATAAACACTCATAAATAAAAGAAAACCTATATAATCCACAATCAATCAAAAGGCATATTAATGAATTTGATTTTCTCCTCCTGAATAAAATATACCAAATTAACAAATTTTACAGCCATTCCCACAGATATCTTCTTTCGATAAGCGTAAGGAATTTTAATAAATCTTCTCCTCAAAAACGCTCAAAAAACAAAACAAAACAGAAAAAAAATGAGAGAAAAAGATCCCTGCCTGCCGGGATAGGAAAACACGGACGGACACCCATTTCTCTTCCAGAATTTTAATTCTTAATTTCTCAATCAATTTTATAAATCCAATACCGCCGGGTATCTACACCTACGCAAGTCATAAAGTGATGTTTTTTTTGTTTTTCCTTTTTTTTTTTTTTTTTTATTAATGAACCCCTGTTTGGGGACCGGGACTGAGAAGGAATACAACAAACTAGGAAAAGAAAAAAAAAAAAAAACGAACGAATTTACGATTATAACAAAAGTGACGCACGTAGTTAATTGAAATTTGATCAGATTAATTATAGGGAATTTATTGGGTCGTGATTCCGGGACAAGAATTCGAAATTAAAAGTCCACATTAAGCTTACTGAAATGTTATAAATGTTTGGGCTCCCAAAGCAACAAAACCGCTGCTTCAAGAAGCTGCTAATAGAGCAATAGGAGGGTTTTTTTGGGTTTGTTTGTTTTTTTTTTCTCCTTCGATTTGGTTTTTCATTTCATTTATTTATTTTCGGGACATAAAATAAAGTAATAAAAAATTGAATGGATAAAATTAACGAAGATTCAACAAATGAGACAAGAAGGCATCTGTGGTGGAGGCCTCACATGCCATTAACCTCTTTTAAAATATGTCTTGGGGTTCAATAAATTACAAGTGATAGGCTGCAAAGGAGAGTGTTTTTTTTTTTTTTGGTTGAAGGAACGCAGATATGTAGTCAGGAATAGCTGGGTACAATTTTTCGGGAAGGTAGTCCAAAAAGTACGTGCTCCTGGTGATCTGCTGTTTCTTTCTGGAATTTGTTCTTATTTGACACGTACTCCATGCAGGCATACTGGGTGTTGGTAGTAACCCTTGACTTGATTCAAAGGAATATTCATGACTTATGTACGTGGATGTACTGGCTGATATATCCACATCATTCGTAGATTTTCCCGATTTCGAAACAGGCTCCATGCCTATCTGCTAGTGTGGGTGAAATTAAGAGCCTCTAGCCTTATCACTTCTTTCAAATTTCGACCATACAGCAGCTGCTGGAAGCGTCACTTGAATTCATCTACAATTCGCTACAAAAATATTATTCCTTACAGTCTTGAAGCCAGCTGCCAGTAGGGATTTTTTGCAGAACTGCCGGATATTGCTCCTGTGGCACTGCTCTGCGATTTCTTTAAGCTGGCAGACTGCATATGTGCTATTTTCTTACGAAAGAATGTCCTTCTTCCAATTTTCTTGTTTGGCTCGTTACTCTTTCCTCAATGCTATAATTTTGGATTGCTGCACTATGATATGCATCTTTTGTCACAATTTTTAGGGGTTTTTTTCTCGGGAGTATTTGCTGTCGCTTGGTACTTTCGGTTAAAATTTTGATAATACGGCGGTGTAGGGCCGATGAAAAGGCACACTCCAAACAGCCAGTCTTTGGGAATGAATTGCATTCTCCCTGACTGCATGGGTATTTTCGGAACACTGATTCCTAATTTGAAAGCTTTTGGACATTGCCTCCCAAATGAAAATGCACTTCGTCTGAAAAGATAGTTTTGCAACCAAAATCACAGTCTTTTTCCAACTTATTTAAGTTTCCAAAGAAGAGACAACTAGGCAGATGGTCACTTTGCTTCAACTCGTAGGTGAGCTGGAACTTATAAGCAAATAATCCGAGGTCTTACACAATATTCTTCTCAGAGTATTGGAATTCAGTTGTTCTCTAAGAATCTTCGGCGGTGAGTAGTTCTTGAGGCGTAGAACTCCAAAAAGCGCATTCTTGAGATCTGAACGTAATTTATCAAGACGTCTGTCCCAAGTAAAGTGGCTATCAATAGTAACTTCCAGGTATTTATTTATGTCAATAATTTCCATCTGTTCCTTAGTTCTATAGGTGGGTTGCTTTGATGGTGAGGTCCTCGCATATGCACGACCTATCGCCCTGTCATCCGCGTAGCTGTGCGGTGTGCTATTATCGAACACACGAAGCAGCTTCTTTGTGTATGAAAAGAATTGGGCCGAGCCTTGAACCTTGTGGAACTCCGCACTTGATGCGTGTGTCATTGCTGTACACGTTTTTGAACACAAAAAACCTGTTCTCCAAGTAGTCCTCAGTTAATAATTGTCATGCTTTACGTGCGCGATATATAAGTCCCGGGTTTCAGCACCAAAACCAATTCATACTTATAGAGATAAAAAGTGAAATAAGTGAAATTAAATACTATCTTACTTAAATGAATCCAAAATCATTGGTACAAGTCAATAAATTCTAGTTTGGGTGGTAAACGCGCTACCATTCTATCAACTATCTACGCCTTTGCAGGCTTTAGATATTTTTCACTAAGGGTGGTTATTTCTTCGTTTGATTTTACTTTACCTTAACACAAATATTTGAAACATGATTTCCATAACTCCGCCTTGTGGAGGTCTTCCTTGAACTAT
The DNA here is from genome assembly GCA_946965025.1 of Blera fallax. Taxonomy (NCBI): domain Eukaryota; kingdom Metazoa; phylum Arthropoda; class Insecta; order Diptera; family Syrphidae; genus Blera; species Blera fallax. Next base: position 13,641,716 of record OX337246.1, on the reverse strand, counting down.
ACCAAACGGGTTCCCTAATTAAAATAACCAAAGAAGTAGTACTCCCTGATGTGGTTTTGCAGCTTTAGTCTCAATTCCATGCTTAAATTAACGATAAACTAAGAAAATGCTACAAAGTTGCAACAATCGCAAGACAGCGCAACAAAAATAAGTTAAAATTTAACGAGTAGTAGACGCTCCAGTATCATGTCGCCTTTAATTATACTGTGACTGCAGGAACACACCAAAATAAACACCACAAGATCCTTAATAAAATAAACAACACCGTTGTGACCTTAAATCGAAGATCATTCTCACTAACCCAGCGCACCATAGATGTAATCCTTGCGTGCAATAATGACACCCTCTTACATTTTAGAACGACATGAAGTACTTCACTCTGTTATGCGTAAAAACGTATCTTGCATGCGAAAAAACCACTGTCTCTCTGCTCGTACTACATAAATAAAGACACACCATTGGGGCAGGAGCAATAACAACTAAATCTCAGGACAGCATTCGATTTTTTTGGTCGTCGTATAAATAATTAATCCTCAACGGTCTCTAGTCGGCAACGCTCAATTCAAATTCATAATAAATGACCATCGCAGGATGCAAAAAAAAAATCTATCTCCTCGTGCGAATAGAAGAATGCAAACAGAGATACTCGTAGTTTTCTAGATTTTTACCAAGATCGCTATAAAGTAACATCACCGTCATCGTCCTCTTCAAAAGGAGTCCACCGCGTCGAACGCAGCTTATTTATGCATTTATAAAGTAAAATTTATTTATGTCAAATGAAACATGGTCCTGGCGTTGGCAGGAATTAATTTCTTAATTTATGTTGTAAGGTCACAGAATAAAACAGCAGGAAATTGCAGGTGGGCATCGGGGGTCCCGCACCAGATAACACAACCACTGTCGATGGTGCGACGCTGTTAATTCGATATGGATGTACATCACTCTACTTCTTATAGCCTGTGGAATGTGAAAAAAATAAAAAAAAACAGGGTTTTCCTTGTCGCTCAGTGTATAAGTTTTGGCTCCTTTCAGTTGACAGGCGCCTACATATTCAATTCCCACACTTCACCCCACTTGACCCTACTTTGGTCGAATTGAGGCAGTACTCCAACAAAGCGTGCAAGCCACACTTACCTGCCACATCTAACTAGCTGGCAAACCAGAACAAATTGAAGACCGCTCGCTGATTCTTAAGACCAAAACAAGCAGTCGCTTGGTTACATTGTTGCAAACGGAAATTCTGACGAGCATTTCTGCAACAAAATAATGCGCGGAGATGGTGTGCATGTTTGACCACCTTTCGCTCCAATATCATGTTTAATGCCGACCGTCTTGGGCATTGTATTGAGATGAAGAATTCCTCAACTTGTGTAGGATAAGACGAATTAGATTTTCAGATCCGATATGAATTGAGATGCGTTTTTCTTGATTTCTGGTTTTTGTTGACGGATCGGTGCTGGAGAGGTGTTAAATGGTAAATTTTTGGATTGTTTTCGAAGAAGATGCGGTGTGAGAGTTTCGGGAATTGAAAAGGGGAAAACAAATGGAGAAAATGGAAACCGGCTCTTGGTTACATTCAATTTGTGGAAAAGGTGTGATTATGCTATTGAATGTCGATCAGTTCAATTAGCATCTCGGGGGAATAATTTGAAAGAAATTTGATGGAATTAGTTACGTAGTCCTACGCTGAGAATTTACGAAGCCGACAAAGATACGCATTTTAGAGTGATGTAATGGCGTAGCTACGCAACAAAGGGATGCTTTTAAAAATGTTTACTTGTGTAGTTGACGTGTTTTCAATTATTTGGCATATGTCCGCTGTAGGTAGCTATGGTTGGTGGGTCGGTTGGTTGTAGAGGGCGAGCTTGTGCCTTTACTTTGGCCTCCATTGGGCCCGTTTTGTTCAACTTCGTCTATCAAACTTTTAGAAGTAGTTTGCGATGTGGAAATTATGTGCTGCACATATGTAGGTGGGGAGTATATACATAAGTGTAGCGACCGGGAAGGCTTATTGTTCGCCCAGCAAATTCCAAAATTTTACTTACTTATGTACTTACTTAAGGTGGCGTTACAGTCCGGGGTGGACCTGGGTCTTAACCAAGCGTCTCCAATCAGCTCGATCTCAATAAGTTGCCTCTAGTTTCGCACGCTAAGTTGGTTGAGGTCCCCTTCCTCTTGTGCGTCACCTGATTCGCGGTGACTTTTTATAGACCCGGTCGATTGTAACCTCCTCCACTCACCGTATATGCAAACGGGACCGAAGCAGCCAAGAGCAACCACATCTACTTTTGGCAGTGTTCATGCCACTGTGCTGTAGAGCCAGACTGGAATGGTTAAGGTCTTAAAAACGATCTCTTCAGATGTTCGAGAGAGGGTTTTGCTACTCCTTTGCCTTCTTAGCACAAAGAAACAGCGGCTGGCATGAGCTATTCTTCATCTGATCGCAGCGCTAATGTCGTTCTCCGAATCAATATGGGAGCATAGGTAGACAAATTCCCTAAATACCTCAAACTTATCTGTTTATGGTGACATTCTGTCCGAGACCTCGATGTTGGTTGTCCTTTCTTGTTGACAGCATGTGCTGTATCTTGCTATCGCTGACTGTTAAACCCATCTTCACCGCTTCCAGCTTAATACTCACGAAAGCTCCATTGGCATCACGCTGCGTTTTCATCGGCATATGCGAGTTAATGGACGGAGCCTCTTGTATTGGCCCGTGAGCTTCGCTCTGTCCTTTCACGAACGATGTTAAATAAGTCGCATGAACCCTTTTCTGACATCGTCTCGGTCTCGGTGAGTTCTTAACCAACCTTCGTTATCCTGCATAAGAAGTTGAGTTTGGCAGGGATGCTAAAACTAGACACTGCTCTGTATAGCAAGCTCATCTCTATAAATACTTTCATACGTGGCCTTGAAATCGATGAAATGGTGTTTAGTTCCGATTTGAACCTCCTGGTTTTTTTCCAAGATAGTTGGTGGATTTTCTTGGTTGAAAGTCGTGCTGATATGGACCGATCGGATTGTTGACGTACGACTTTCAGATGACATCTTTATGAAATCGTAAGAAGACTGATGCCTGTGAAGTTGGCGCAGGTCAGAGGGTCTCTGTTTGTGGAGAGCGGGCAAAAAATGCTGAAGTTCAATTCATTGGGCAAGCTTTCATCCGACCATGAACAGCTTGGCAGCTAAGCCGTCAGCGCCAGCAGCTTTGTTGAACTTAAGTTTAGATATGGCTATCTTTACTACGTCCAGGTCGAGTGAACGGATTATTCGTCCATTCTGCCTGACAATGAATTCGGTTCGTCATCGCCGTTAAACAGACGCTTGGTTAAGACCAGGTCCACCCCGGACTGCAACGCCACTGTGTTTCTGCTAAGTTGTTTCCTTGATCATCCTTGCAGGCTTCGTGTCGATCCTTGCAGCTTTGACTCGTTCTTTTTATCCTTTCATAAGACTTCTGTACCTCATTCCTGCAGTAGCATCTCTCTCTCTCTATTTCCTCCATCGCGTGCTTCTAATGTTCTTCATTCTCCTTTTTCCTACTGAGAAGCTGGTGTTCGCCTCTCGTCTTTTACTTGTAGAACTCGCAGACAGCTCTAGTCGTTCTATAATGCGCCCCTTTGTATGCCTCTTGGTTAGCTGCATGTGCTTGCCGGCATTCGTTGTCAAACCAGGAGTTTCGTTGCGAAGGTCCAGTGAAACCCAGCATGTCAATGGCGGCATCTCTGCTGGTTTTTTTTGCTATGTTGCTCCTGGTCTTTAATAGTTGTTGCTGGTGGCATAGGACGTCTTACGAGATTAAGGGAGACTAGATCGGCGAAGGATTTGCAGCCATCCGAAGTCAGACATCCTCACAGTATTTTCTTGTCTTGGCAGTAGCTGGGCTACAGCAAGGTCGTGGACCGAGGTAGTGGTAGTTGGCCCCTCGGAATGTTCGGACATCTATATTACTGGAGTAGTGCCTTGCGTCGATCGCAATGTGGTCTGCTAAGCTTCGTTTATTATGTTAACATATGTCCTTCGTTCCTATGCCTTACTGGCAGTCTGGACTTTCCATCGGTCGCCTTGTCTTGAGTTACTGGATGCATTAGCGAGAGTAATAGAATGTGGTAGTTAACAAAACCACGTGAATAAAACATCCTCTCTTGTATAACACTTAGAATCAAACTAAAATAACCCACAAAACTCAAGACCGCATCAACATCTCCACATTCTCAGACAGCAGATAAAATGCCAAAGAAATTCAAATCGAATAGTATCATCCACACAACCACACATCCGTTTTGTCTCCTCTCACTCGGCAGATTACGTTCCAGTCATACAGAAAACTCAAGCCTGAACGGCACCTAAAGGCAAAAGAAAAAGGAGAACCAGCGGAGCTAAACCAAAGGCAAATATCATGTCAATATGTCATGATATTATCCCATCATAGCAATAATAATATTTACCACGTTGGACCCTGGTGACATCAGATTCCCTCTTGCACTGTGAAATGGTAAGCAGCCTCCATTGAATGATGGTGTACTTTAACACCGAATGGCGTACGGCAAAGAAACGTTCCTACCCATTCGAAAGCCAGTCCAAAGCGCACACAGTTACAGAGCGGTATTGGAAAATGATATGTTCGCCCGATGGCAGAACGAAACGACCGACATCTAGACGACCGAAGACCTGGACGACGACATTGTGGCTGCAAGTTGTTAGCATAGAAATGCCATTATTATGCCCCCCTCCCCCTTCCCTCCTGCCGAGATAAATATAGCAATAGAAATAGGAATCCGCTAGAGAAAGCAGGATACTGCAGCCACAGCCAGCATCCAAGAAAAAAAAGGGATGGGCACTCAAGAGACCGTCATAAAAATAACACAACACAACACAACAGCGGAAAAGTAATAATAACAATAACACCATTCAACCCAGGAGGGGAATTCAAAGTTCGAGACTTCCATAGAGTGGAGCTCCTAACGGAACCAGAAATGATTTGATGTTTGAGAACGATTAGAGAAAATCCATAATGACAATTGGTGGAGAGGTCTCTTCTGGATGCACCATCAGCAACCACCAGACATGTTCATGAGGACTACGACGACGCGACGTTGAGGATTATGATGATGCCCAAAAGGGGGCATTATTGCTGTAGTCATGCACACCTCTATCAGACCGGCGCACAGGAATGAGCATATCTAGAACCAGCAAATATCTTTAGAATAAAAAAAATTACCGCAAAATCTCTGCGGTAATTGCAGCTGATGATACCACCATCCATTGGGTTGTGAATGGTTAGATGATGGTCCTGGCCTAGGAATGAATAACTTTGTCTACACTGAGTGTACATTGAATGGGAATCCCGAAAAATCAACAGACGGACGTGCCAGCGCCAGTGTTTGCATAAGGAAATGAGCATGTTCACATAGGTGTTGGGGGAAATCATTTTTTTTTTTTCTTTCTTCCTTTCATTTGTTGATTTACGGTAATTTGAAACACCTTTCAATTTGCTGAGAAAAGTCAAGGGAAAACTTTTTGTTGGAATTTTCGAATTTTCGAAAATTTTGTTTTATTGTGAAATTCCTGGTTTAATGGCTGTCATTAGGTAAACTGAAGTCCTAGAGTGGTTTGTAGTCATGAAATGAAAAAGGATGCTTAAAAGGGGAGATATGGGATATGTGTCCACAAATAACTGCGAATTTAAACGAGAAACGGGGTACAATCGTGGCACTTCTTGAGGAGTATTTTGTGGTGCTTTTCTTTTCGTAAATTAAGAACGGGATGAGTGCAAAAGAAAAATTTGGAAAACGTGAATAAATTTGTGATTATTTAGAGAATACAATCACAAGACGTTTGGCTGAATTCGGGATCCTGTCAAAATTAATGCGCCCAACTACTGGGATACGTAGACGATATACGTAAGTAGGTATCAATGGTCGTTCCCAGCGAGCTGTAGAAGAGGCTGACACAGCAACTGATAAACGCGCGACATGAGTTCGTCGTGAAGTGAACGAGGGCGAAAGCAACCAACAAATCGTCATCTGCCAACTGCCTAGGACAAAACGTCCTGTTGATAGGATTAACGTTAAGGTAGTTAAGGAGTTCATCTACCTCGGAATCCTATCAACTGTAGAGATCCTTTTTTTGTTAAGTTAGGAAACACTCCACTGGAGCATTCAGACGCAACTGGTCCATTGTACTACCAGGAAGCAAGACCCAGTTTCAACCATATTACAGACTTTCGGAGAAAGCACTTCAGTGATGCAGAGCTTACAGTATCAGCACTAACGACATGAGCATCGCAGGTCTACTACCTCATCTGAGCAATGGCACGACAATAACAAAAGAAGTGATCCAAAGTATCATCGCAAGTGTCGCAGTGCCTCCTAAGCCTAGGGAATGCCAATAAGTTGGCTGAGGGACAGCAAGAATGCCGCTGATTTCTTACAAACGTTCGAGAACTTTTGTTTAGCCCACTTGCATACTGGTGAGCCGTGCCACACACAATTGTATTCCACCGTCACTGGAGGCCCTAACCGAGGACGTGGGAAGAGTCAACGCAGATTAAGATCCTGGGGCCTTGTAATAGTAATCTCATCGGAGATCTCATTTCCCGCAATCCCAGTGTGACCTGGACCCAGACAAGCTTCAGGTAGTTCAGTCTTTCGACCAAAATCAAAGAGTTCTGCTTCACGAACTATTTTGGAACCGATTAAAGCGTTGAGCAAGGCCTTAAGCGCAGCCTGATTGTCACTACAGACGCAAATACCTCGACTTCTCCATCAATCCCTTCAAATATAGTCGGTAGCCATTAGGATCACATAGATCTCCGCTTGAAAGACAGTGGTAAATTTACCTAAAAGCTATGCTTTTACACAAATAAGTAGAAAGGAACTGTAATTCAAAGCCAAATTGAGGAGCTTTCTCATTTGTGAGAGATGTGACCGTGAATAAACTTTTTTTGTGTTTTGTGGAATCTGAACTTCGAACGTCCTACTAAGCCACAGTGTCCACAAAAAAAGGAAAAAAAAATATTTCGAAACCACCTCATCCATGACCTACCTTGTGGATGCCACTTGTACATTTAAATCTCCGCCGCATCTGCATAATTGTGCTTAGTATAGGTTATCTTAGCTCCTACCAAACGGCAAACTACTTTACGGTACATTTGCCACTCAAATAATACCCTAGACTCGTCTTAAAGGCAAAACTTTCTTTCTCCTAGAGCCTTACAATGTTTCATGGAAATTCTCTACTGTAACCGCCTTGTTGTTCTCCTTCCTTTATGCAAATGAGCACACATCGATAAAAAAAAATCAACTATCACCTAATCCAACCGCTGGTGCTGCCAGAGTATCACATTTAATTTCATAATCATCTTCCACAGTCGCCATAGAACAGACATTCGTGAACCGCAACCATTCATTAGCATCACCTGCAGCAATGTATCTCGCTCTCATCGTTCTAATAAAACTCCGGCGATTTTCCACAGTTCACTTAAATTTGTTTCTATTAATGCTCACTTCTGTTAGAATAGTCCTCTTGCCTCCTGTGGCCAACCTCCCAACCAATAACCTCCATCACCGCATATCGTACCATCAGGGAATTTATTTTAATTTTATTTAACTCTAGAGATGCTATGCCCATTTCGCCTGATGTCCGATTATAGGAAAAGAACAACAACAAAAGCCCAAGAATTCTAAGTAATTATAGCATCGCATTAGACAATGCTTATCGCCTTACATATCGTATTCCGATATGAAGCCTTTGGGGCGCTTTTTTTTTTTTTTTTCTCCTTGCAACGAAGCCGAAGAATGCGATGGTGGTGGCTTTGTTGGTGTAGTGGAAGACAGAAAACAATGCCGTTGGGTGAAAATTATAATTTTCTAGTTTCTGCCTTGGAATGGCTGGTTCTTGATGTGTTTCGATGACTTTGAGGTGGATGAGGTGGTAGTAGAAGTAGCAGAAATCACTGAGGCACTAGGCATGCATTCGCCGAAGATCACGGAAATCGTTGAGAATTATTAATTTCCATTCAGTTTTGCCTCTGGTAATGGTGTATATTTCTTGAATTTCGAAGAGCTACTCCCACTTCTTGAACGTTCCCTGTGGTAATGTGCATAACAGGAGGCGAGAGAAGGATTATAGGCTTTTGTAGCAAGAAGGAAGTGTTTTTTTTTTGTGGCTGCCTTCAAGATGTTGTTCTTAATTTTATTTTAATTTTAATGAATAATAGTTAATAGTAATTCACTAGAAAATAAGGGCATAGGGTAGACCGTAAGACCTATAAGATTGCCGAGGACAGTTTTTTTTTTATATTTGTTGAAGCAATTGGATTAAGGTTGTGGTGTTTTGCATGGCATGCAACAGGGATGGTTCTTATGAGACAACCAACGGTAGCGCCCACAGTACTACCTTCGAGTTTGGTGATAGCCGGTGGTAAACCAAATAGCTGAATCCGGGCCTTCTCAGGATCACCAAACACTTCCCAACAAGAAATTCGATAACTGTTAGGGCTGGACGCCAAATTTCGTAAGAATCTATAAGTAAAGAATAGGACCAAAAATCAGATCATTCATCTAGGTACAACAGTAGACAGCAAACTTCTCTGTCAGAACATGAAGAAGCAACGCGAGCACTGATGGTGTGCAGAAGCATTTCAAGCAAGACCTTCAGATGAAACCCAGTTACACTGAGATGAATGTGCACTATGGCCAATTATAACGTACGGAGCGGTAACATGGTCTTGAAGACCCAGGCTGAGCACAACGAGGTAAGCCCTTGGAAAAGTACAGAGGCTATGAGATCCTGTCCCCCAACAGCACTGGAGGTGATATTGGGACGCCCCGTCCAACATTTATTGCCATAAAGAGTCGCCAAAAAACCATTCGTAGAATGATCAAAGAAGGCGTCGAGATAGGAAAATGCATAGCACGCAGACAGCGATTTTCCAAATCAGTCCTGATATGGTCAAGAGATACTGCTTTAAGAGAAAATTCAACTGGAAGCTGAGTAGCAAAATAGAACGGAGTCGTGAAGATACCAACCCAAGCAAAACTTAAAAAAGTGGTACACGAACAGATCGAAATCATCCATAGGAACTCGACAAGGTGTATAGGGTCCAGTACCAAATCTTCGGAAGCCAAGGGAACGTACCCCAGTATTTTCTAAGCGGATGTCTACTCAATCAAAATATGCGCTCAGTTTAAATTCGATAGAAAGTATGGCGGGCAGGAGAAAATGAGAGTTTTACAGGGAATCGAGGAGAAGGAACGATCGCCAAGTTGACGAAGAAAGGTAATCTGATGGGCTACCGAAACTGGCGGGATATTCTTCAGGTAGTGGCTAAAGTAGTAGCAAAGATAATCAACGAGCAACTTGTTGCCGAATAAGTAGGCTTGCGCTCAGAATCCTCCACATCCCCTTCCCTTACCGATCATAATGACAGAGCAAACCGTCATGTATATGTACATATGTCTCCGCTGAGAGAGAGTTCATCTGGTGAACTTTGCGTAGGAGAGGTGTTGATTGCTACAAAAAGTCGTATTCCTTATAACTCCTTCAAAATCCAGTCTAGGGCCGAAGATGCAAAAAAACCAAAGCCCTCAGCCTTTCCAACTCATTCACTCAACCCAGCATTGCTGGATGTCAAGAAAGTTGATGGCTTTCTGTATCTAGCACAGTTTCCGCCGACATTGGCTCCGAACTTATTTGTGGCTGTATCGGACGAGTTTTCCAATCGCTCTCATTGCTATGACCCAGCTTAAAACATTTAGTGGTCTTCCATCGAAAGCCTATTGCCCTCGAAATAGCCGGAACGAAACTCGATATAACAAATTGCCCATTTGCATTCGATTTACCCCGTTACCAGGGTAACAAAAAGTCATATATCTTTGAACCCTTAGCTATAAGTTTCCATATTTGCCATAAATGTGTGTGCATCCCAAGAGAAGTGGGTTCCATCGAGATGCTCCCGCAGCCGATCGCATAACAGCAAATGCGTACATCTATCATCGGCTCTTTGAAAAACTGTTAAAAGGAATTTCCATTCTAACCAAATCGAGGTCAAAGCAAATCCTCACCTCTTTAGCCTTACTTTGGGGATATACGAGTGTGTGCACCAGTATATGCGCGGTGTTATACGAGTCAGTTGGCTATCAATGGAAATTCCTTCAATGGAATAAGCCAAAGCACATTTCTTCGAAGAAAAAAACAACAATGAACCAGTCCGGAGCTCTGGAGATAATAACATCACCACCTCACCACCAGTAGTATCCTCGATTGAGCGCACACAAACGCTATATATCTACCGCCAGACCATAAATGGCTGACATCTCACATTACCTACTGTGCTTAGATTTATCCAATTTGCGCAGCAATAAATTATCCTTACTGTTACAAACGCTGAGAGAGCTCTGTGCGGCGTGTATCTTTTTGCCAATGCGATATGGGGATGTATCTCGAACTTAAGTAGCACTTTGATTTCCTTGCAGGCTAAGCAGGTTCCTATTTTTTTTTCTCCTTTCCATCGAAATATTTCCCAAAAAATAGGGAAATACTTTGCCATACCATGATGGCGGCAAATGGTATCTATCCTACGGGGGTTAAGAGATTGTAATTGAAATTTTCTCTCATTTTTCACTTTCAAGCAAAGTCTCGTCGAGATGAGCAGAGCCAGAGAAAAAAAATGAAAGGTAATTGGCCAAACAGGCCAGCAGCCAGATCTTAATGAGTCTACGACGGGTTAGATTTTCTCCATCGGTGAGGCCAAAGTATCAAAAGTACAAAAGTCTCCCCGAGATGTAATTACTGCCGTGAGGATCTAGCTTTTATCTGTACAAATACTTTCGCCATATCGAGATTTAAAACCGCGCCAAATTAAATGCGTGATATATGGCCTAAGGCGATAGTTCAGTTTTTGTTTTTATCTACGAGTAGATATTATGGACGAGTTGAGGCTGCTGAATACCAAAAGATTGCCTGACACCATTCAGTTTTCAGTTTTCAGTTTTCAGTTTTCACTATGATTAGAGCTCGAATTGAGATCATCTTTTAGGGTCAGGCAAATATTTTACTCATAAATCGTTTGGTATCTCTTTGTATCTGGTTTATTCTTTCTTTCCCACTGCAAAGTGGTTTGAGGAAATTGTGTAAAGGTTACCATTTTATGGTGAACTCGCGAAAGTGTTTATACAGTGCAATTAAATTAAAAAAAAGAAGAAATTATTTTGCTTTACGTGCGGTGAAAGGGAGTGTAATTGCTTGAAGCCGGCTTACATGCGATGTGATTGCGCTAAGATGCTTTTTCAATCTGTCTATCTGACTATCGCAGATAATTTAATTTTAGTTTATGCTTAATTTGCTAGGGAGCTCTCAATATTAATTAAAAACTTTCTTTCATTTTTCAGGTATGTCTGCATTGACTTTCAATTCAATTTGGTATGAGTAAGTATGCGGTGTGATTACTTTGTAAGATCAGCGAAAGAAGGAATAACGACGCGATGTTTGTAAATCAATGGAATTTTTGGGCTTGGAAGATGATTAGCTATATTTTGACTAGAGCCCCTTAATTCACCTGCACACGGATACACGGACTACACGTGTATTTATCTTTTGCGTGAATTATCACTTGTATTTCGGACCGTGTATCAATTACACGTGCCTGCGATTTACACGTGTATTTATTTGCACGGTTCGATTGGGTTTTGTGTCCCATATTATTGTACGTCAAGTACAATATCAGAATTTCTGGCAGAAGTGCTTGGGAATCGGGAGATATTTTAAACGAATCTGCTAGAGAGATTTAAACAGACGGATCCAAGGCAGCGTCTGGAACAGTGCGCACTGGATACCTGTATCACCACATGGTTACCGGACCACTGTAGTCTGTTTCAAGCAGAAGTCGCAGTAGTCCGTGAAGCCGCGACCTGGCTTTAAATTAACTCGATAGAGTGCATCGCTATTGTTTTTTACATAGATGGTAAGGCAGCGATAAAAGCATTGGAGTCGCGAATAATTCGATCCAAGTTGGCAAAGCAATGCCGCGGATCACTTAATGAAATCACTGTCAGAAGCGACGTATCCCTGTGCTGGGTTCCAGGCCACAGGGATATTCCAGACAATTGCGAAGAGGACAAGTTACCTAAGGAGGGCGCAGACCGGAACTCCCTTACAATAGATAAGAACCGTCAGCACCTATTACATCGATCAAATTCCAATTAGATACCGCAGCCATTAGTTTGGTAAACAGTAGGTGGAACAATATCCGTTCATGTCTGGCCAGAGCTGGATTGTAGGAAAACCAGTAGACTTATTTCCGTTAATAGGACATATCTTAAGAAGATAGTTGGAGCCCTTACGGGTCATTGTCTGGTAGGCAGACATGCCAGAAGACTTGGTGCTGTCTTCAATGATTTCTGTAGAAGCTGTAGATACGAGGAAGAGCAGGAAACCAGGATACATCTTCTGTGTACCTGTCCTGCCCTATCGGCATTGAGAAGGAAATAAGGTCACTCACCGTCTATTGTCACAGGACCAAATTTCACTTTAAGATAGCCAACCTCATTCACTTTTGACAAAGTCTATGGCTATGCTCCATAGACCACTTGACTGGGATGGTTAAGGCTTAAAAATAATCACTTTGGTTGTTCGAGAGACGGCTTTGCTACTTAATGCCTTCTCAGCCCAAAGAAAAATCGGGTTGCAAGAGGTATTCTTCGTTTAATCTCAGCGTTGGTATCGTTGTCTGAATTAATAGTAGAGCCTAGGTAGACAAAGTCCCTAAATATCTCGAAGCTATATCTGTCTACAGTGACGTTCTGTCCGAGATGTAGGCGTTGGTTGTCTTTTCAAATTGACAGCATATTCTTGGTCTTGCTCTGATTGACCTTTAAATCCATCTTCGCTGCTGCTGTGTCAGTAGGCACGAAAGTGTCAAAGAAGTCGCATGACAGCCCTACGTCTTGTCTAAATTCACATCAGTGACATCTCGGTGAATTCTTTACCGACCTTGATGGAGCAGCGTGTATTCTCCATCGTCATCCTAAGCAAACGGACGAGTTTGGAAGGGATTCCAGACTTAGTCATAGCTCTGTATAGCTCGTCCCTATAAATGTTGTCATACGCAGCCTTGAAGTCGATGAAGAGGTGGTGAGCATCGTTTTAAAGCTATGAGTTCTTGTCGGCTTTCTATCTTACTCGTACGGTAGAGCTTAACAGGCCTTCAAAAATTCGTGCTGTGAACTGATTCATGCAACTCAAAAGGAAGGAATCATCGTCAGCTTAGTAGAGATATTCATGCTAAGATATCATTTCCCGAAGTAAGATACATGTGCTCTTGTGCTATTCCTATGGCCATTGCAGTGGTCGGTTAAGAGGCTTTATCTAGACAAATCTGAATTTTGTTTAGCTGAAGGGGTTGTTCCGTTCTTTTCCGGGATATGATTGGCTAATCTGGTAAAAAAAAAAAAATCAAATATTTGTCGTCAATTTGGATGCGGATCCTTTGCGACCAGCTCGTCTGTGTTTTCATTGCTTTTAGCCTCACTCTGTCCTTCCAACCAAACCCGGTGGTCTTTGGCTAGTGTTATGAGTAGTTGTGTCCATTGTCAAACTCGTTTTGATGTTGTTTCTTTAACCTTTATTATACGCAATATCACCTCCCTGATAGAATATATGTACTCTCGGGATGCAAAGTTCTGTTAAATATATTTCTGTTCTGGAGCCAAGATCCTACTTAAGATATATTCTTCATGAATTCAAGGCAATAGTACAAGACGACTTATTGCAATAAACAATCTCCAAACTGATCGATCAAACTCTTAGACTTTCTCAAATCGATGCAAGGAAAGTCGTTACAATCGCTGGACATATACATACGGATGCAAACGAAACTAGGACAAGGGGTTGCTTTAAGGTCCAGAATACTTTCAATTGATATTCATGATAAATACCTCAGAAGCCAAGTAAAAAAAATCAATTCAGGCAGACTTTTCTGTGACAATAGCAAAAAAGTGAATACCCCTGAGAATAAAACCACTTTTACTCAATCAAAAATCAGATAGGACCTCGGTGTCATTTGTCAACCATAAAAACTGAGCTGAAATAAGCTCATAATACTGAGGCTCTTACTCAATTGAAAACGGATTATCGATAGAGATTGTGCGTACATTCGTTGCGCTGAATTTATTATAAGTATTAATTATGCTTTAAAGCATTCATACATATGACTTGGCAGCTACTCTCATAAAAGACAGAGACCCGGAGATATGATTTCAACCAGTTTAAAGACAACATTCACTACAATTAATCTTAATTAAAAAAATGCTTGTGAATTGAATTATTACTGGGAGTTGTGTTGTTTTCTATGATCCAGTAGCATTGGTATTGCCTGCGGTTACATTGTTGAGGTTTTTATTTTTTATCCGTAGGGGACTGTATTTAAAGATACCAACAGCTTGCAATGGTTTGAATGTCAGCATGATTGAGAAACTGATGGGCAACGAGCAATCGTTATGCAAACTGACTTAATTCTCTGAAAATTCTACCAAATTTCTAGCTATTCTTTAACAAATATGTACTCAGCATATTTCAAAGGAAAAAAAAAATACTTCTAGCAAACATAAACAACAGCAAGAAAGTAAAGAGAAAGAGTAGAGGATAGATACAAAATAAAGAAAATCCGCCTCGACACAGACAAAAGTCCAAGGTGTCAGAAAAGTCAACGATCGTGTTATTAGTCGCAGCCAAAGATAAGGTCAAGAAAAATAGGAAATCATTGTGGGACGCACTTTATTGTATCTTGAGTACGCATTGTGGTATACAACCAACGACAGCCTGCTAGTAACACCATAACCACCGCCATATACCGATGCCTGGAATAACATCTCAAGAAGCAGCAGCACAGTAACACCAACAGATGAACAAAAAAAAAAAACAAAAAAATAAAAATAAATAAACAACAACAACACTAGTAACAGCAACACTACAACAACAACAACAGAAACAACAATAACAATAAAAATAATAATACAAGTTCCTCAATGCTTGGCCAAAAACGAATGAAGAAACGTCGACTCCGACGAAAGCAACTTAAACATGAATAACACGGAACACGCGGTAGAAGAAGAACACCAAAAACCTGCGCGTTATACACTTACCAGCAGCAGCAAAGCACACACCAAATGAAATGAAGAGAAGAAATACCAAAGAACGAAAGAAAATAATAAAAAGCAAACGAATAATAAATAAATACCAAGCCGTCCATGGACCAAACTCATCCATGCAAAGAGAGTGATGAGATACAGAAACGTGAAGGACGAGGAAATGGAAAAGAGTGTTACGAATCGAGCTGAAGCTGGAGATGAGTATCCGAGAGAGTGTAAAAATATAAGACACAGGCCAGACCTGTGGTACAAAAATCCAAAGAACCGGATTCCCTTGAAGAACCCTGTGGTACGTGAACCATGAGTGCAGTGCAAACTCGCACGCGGCAATCTGAAGAAGCAAAGCTATGCTGCTGCCGATGTTGATGATGAAGAAGATGATGATGATGATGATGATGATGATGATGATGATGATGATGATGATGATGAAGGCGACCGAGACTACGATGATGACGAGAAAGATGTTGATGGTGGTGGTGGCGGTGGCGGTGGCGATTCTGGAAGATTTTTCTCCTAAAAGCCTTCACGTGAGATTCATTTTTCTTTTGATGAGATATCGAGATTATTTGTGGTGCATTACCTAGGGATAATAAATTCTTTCTTTTATTTTTATTTTAAATATTCGTTTTCTGAAGTGGGCTGTGTTGAATTGTGTTTTCTTATTTTTTTTTTTCGTCCATTTTTTGTATATTTTTCTTTCGATTTTTTTTTTTTTTTTTGGTTTCTCTCGCCCTTTTCAACTTTTAAAGGTACACGTATGGTGGAGTTTCTGTATATTTCGGCAGACAAAAGAGACCGAAGAGGAAGATGAGATAAGGGCTTTTAAGCGGCGACCTAACCAAATCACGCACATGGATATGGGTATTTGGAGGCGACAACATTTATTCGTTCGTTCGATGCCTATACATGTATATTTTTTTTGTATTCGATTTTTTTCCTATTTTTATGTGACAGGTCGTGAGTGAAGTTTATTTGGTGGTAATTTCTTAATTATTTAGTATTGGAGAAAGAAAATATAGTCATGGAGGAATGGAGTTTGGAGCTCAGATGTTAAGAATGTCGTTAAATGGTTAAAGTGGTTTTGATTTTCAGGCGCTTGTTGCCTTCTATCAGTGGAGCTCGTCATATCTATTAAATTGGTGGTAGTTTGATAAGAGGTTGGATGAGGTGCACTTCGATGATGGAGAAATTAGACGTACGAATATCTCAATCGACAAGATTGGTTTGTAATAATCAAAAGGATATCTTTCGGGTTTTAGCTGTTTTCCAGTCTAAGCGATGCTTTTAGACGTAACGAAGACATGGCAATTTACAGCTTAATAGTTATGATCTATATATTGGTTATGAAAGTATTTACTGCACGGATTAGTAGTCCATTTTCTGTTCAAATTTCTAAGGAAGTAAGAAACCACAGAAGTTCGTGCGTCAACTCTTTTGATTTTGTCGGACTTATCTACTTACTTTGATAGCGCTTAAGTCCTCTAATTAAGTGAAAGGTTTTCTTAAGCTAGAAATTTATTGGAAAAATTAAAGTAATCATAAAACGGTGTTGCAGTCTCGGTTCTTATAGATCTGAATCTTTAATGAGTTTCCGCGAGGTAATATCTTTCCTGGCAGTCCCTTTCCAATTGAGTAGTAAAGCGTGTCCCATAATTCACACAAAATTTGAATTTTGCGCCATTTAATAGTACAGTGATGCCAACGGCAAAAAAGATACCAACGTGACAGCTGACATTTCGGGGTTAGTAAAAATGGAGCGCTATACGAAAGAACAACGCATTTTCATTGTTGAGCAATATTTTACAAATAATGAAGGTTTGTCAGCTACAGTCCGCAATTTTCGTACAAAATATGGCCGTCATAGTGATTTAAAACCGTTAACTGTGAAGAGAATAATTAAAAAATTCAGGGAGACTGGGTCAATTAGTAATCTTAAACACTCTGGGTATCCTGTCACAAGTCGTTCAACAGAAAACATCGAAGCAGTTCGCGAAAGTATCGCTGACAGTCCAGGAACATCAATTCGGCACCGTAGTCAAGAATTGGGCATTTCGAGAAGCTCTCTACAGAGAATTCTCACGAAAGACATGAAACTTCATGCTTACAATTGACTCAAGAACTGAAGACTACTGACCATGCAGCGCGAAGAGAGTTCGTTGAGTGGATTTTGGAACAACAACAAGTGGATGCTGATTTTTCGAACAAAATCATCTTAGTGATGAAGCTCATTTTCACCTTGATGGCTTCGTCAATCGTCAAAATTGTCGCATTTGGGGTTCAGAAAACCCACCAGTAATTGTTGAGAAACAAATGCATCTACAACGCGTGACTGTTTGGGTCGGATTTTGGGCTGGAGGCATTATCGGCCCATTCTTCTTCGAAAATGCGGCTGGTCAGGCAGTAACAATTAATGGTGTTCGTTATCGTGACATGATAACCCAGTTTTTAGTGCCTAAATTACAAGATATGGATGTGACCAACATGTGGTTTCAGCAAGATGGTGCCACATGCCATACAGCTAGAGAAACAATTCAATTACTGGTATGAGTCATTTCCTAATAGTGAAATCGGCCGTTTTGGCGATCAGAATTGGCCATCCAGATCTTGCGACTTTTTTCTTTGGGGTTTTTTGAAGTCAGAGGTCTATGCAAACAAGGCCACGACCACCAACGCCTAGACAGAGGAAATTGTGAGGTGTATTCATGAAATTCAGCCACATTTATGCGAAACGGTCATAGAAAATTTCACTAAAAGTGTACGTACTTGCCAGCAAAGCCGTGGCGGCCATTTATCCGATGTGTACTCTATGAATCAATAAAAAATTTAAGCTTTCTAATTAAAAATCTGTATTTTCTATAAAAATTACATTTTGCGTGAATTATGGGACACCCTTTATATCACAAATCTTATCAAAATGTAGTGATTTATAAATTTTTGTCGGCTGGTAATTTAGGTAGCAATTTTAGCCTGCTACTAGCTCGATTGGTGCGTCAAATGTCAGCTTTTATGAAAGCTGTTGAAGGACGTAATTTCAATTACATCCGTCATTCTCGAGTACTCCTTTGACTTAGTACTCCAGGAACTTGCAAATATTCTTTACAAAGGCTCCATTGAAGTTTTGAAGAATGGTTGGTTAGAATGGACATACTCTTGATTAGTACTGTCTTGATTGCTTCAATCGTATTTCTTGGTTATTATAATGGCGAATTTCTGCAAAGTCTCCTTCACTGTTGTAGCTTCATAAGGCTTTTGTTCCCCAATCTAAGACAATATTTGGGGGACAGAGATTTTCAATGAGTGAAGTGGTCTAAGCAGCTGTATACATATTTTTTAATTGGCTTAAAGAAACTTTTTTTAAAAATGGCTACATGGCTTTGGAGATCAGGTAGAAGCAATGCGTTCAACTCAAAGGAGATAACTTTGAAAAATAAAAAAAAATATTTGTACAATATATTTGAACCTTCGAGTTCTTTTACTTGGTTAGATCACAAACTTTGCATTACTACAAAAATCTTTGTCAAGGCATGCAAGTCTTACGAATTATGTATATACCAGTCTTTGTTGCACCCCCCTTAACACAGTTGCTTTTTTCATTTTCCATTACTTCTTTGAGTTTATACTCTAACTTTGCTTTATAAATAAATTATGTGCCGCTGTTCAATACAAAACCAACTCCAATTAGGAGTGGCTTTGCAGAGTTATAACTCACAAAAAAACGATGCAATTTTCTTCTCTTGTAATTACCATCATTTAAATCAAATCAGCATCCACACAGCGCCGCAAAGTACCAACACCCACCTACAACACTAAATTACAAACAGAATGCAGCACTAATTTACATTTTCCCATTGCGCTGTCAAAGTGAACTTCTTCTGATGCGCTGCTTGCTCATCGTCGATGTTTCACTCCTCCATTCAATAATGAAGATATCAAATTCGAGCCAAGTGGAAGTAATAACCAATATTACTGCACCTATAAAAGGTTATTCCATCAAACAACAACGTATAACACTTTATTTTCAACTCTCTCTCGTCCTTTTTTTTTTTTGTCTTATTTTATATTTGTTTTATCTGCACTTCTCTTTCGTTTCTTAATCTTCATCTCTCACTTCAATAGAGACCCCATTTCTTTGTGATTGCATGCTCTAGAGCCCGTCACCACGCGGGTAAAATAAATATCCAAGTGGTACTACAAAAGAGATGGACAGGTATAAAACTAACTAAAAGTAACAAACAGATGAAATCAATGACCTAACAAGAACTACAAATAAAAAAATAGAAAAAAAGAGTTGAAAGCAAAAAAAAAAAAATAAATAAAGACACACGAAGATATCCAAGAACAAGTGCAAGAAAAATTCCAACTTCAACTTCAACTTGGACTTGGAACTTTTTTTTTTTTTTCGAGTTCTATTATGTCTGGTGTGGAAAAGATCCGCCTCCTCCATCTGCCGGACGACCCGAAAGCCGAGGTATAGCCTAACTACGAATACGAAGAACGAAAAGACGCAACAGCAGCACAAATGCGAGTTTGGAGAGCGAGCAAAAACTCCCTCCATAAATCCTTAACTATACTACAATTAAGTTTATCAATTTATCCATTTTGACATCTTTCCCTCATTTATTACTCGCATTGCTGCTTTTTATTGAAATAGATGTGGATTTTTATTTTAGTTTTTTTCTTTTTTTTTTCCTTGCGTTCAATTGCTCCTGTTGCCCGTTCATGTATACATCGAGCGATGCGTGTCGTACATACAATGGGGAGATGAGTTTGCGTTTGTATCTGAAAGATACTAGTACACGTGGAATAAAACCTTTTCTTTGATTGGAACAATTGTATACATTGGCATCGTTCATATCTTTGACTATAAATAGTGAATTGATTCGCGTAATGATTATATTTTTTTATATTTTTTTTTTTTAAGTGTCATTCGTGTTGGTATGTCGTTGGTGGTGGTTTGAAGCATGTTTGCCCATAGTAAGAGATAGAATATCTGGAAACTTTGACAAAGCATCAGGTAGATAGAAAACTTGATAATTGTACCGGAATGTAACAGGAGGGAGGGTGGGGTTTACCTCGTTTGTCGTCATAGATGGGCTTGTCATTTAGCTGGATTGCGACGAAGTGGAACTTAAAGTTGTGGATCTTAAAATTTAATTACTTTAGTAAGTGATGTTGAAAGACTGCTGCGTGTAACTTAGTTGAACGTATTTCATAACAGCATTAAAACAACGTCATAGAACAGTACGCGGTGATAAAAATTGAATCGTCAAAGTGTGGTATGGTGGATAAATGGTGGACAACTGTCATCCTGTCATCCAGCTCAGATATTTACTTTGTTTGTGGTGGTGCTCTATCGCAGTGGTAGGTTATTATTTTCGATAGTATCCTCGCTACCGATTCTGCATGTGCCCCCTTCTGAGAAATCCATAACTTTCTTCTCCTATAGGATTTCTTCAAGTTGTCAATACGCCAAGAAGCTTACTTACGTTGCCTACTTATACTCTAAACTGTAGATAGGTCCTGGACATTGCTCAGTACTTAATTGTCGCTATTTTATTTTATTTTATAAGAAAACTGAAGCAGGACAAGGGTAACGATTCCTCTTCCGAGTACTGCAGCAGGTACCTAAACAAATATGACTTAGCACTAAATATACAATTTTATGATAAAGCCAAAGTATCTTACCTTGCTATATTCCTGAACATAGAAAAGGGTCATTGTTCAGAAAGAAATATACGACATGACTATGAAAAAACACCGCCATTTCTGCATATAACTCAAAGACTTACTTCTTTCAACCAATAATTCTTTATGACAGCCTCTTTCCAGTCGCTGTCATAATACAATACACCACCGAGATCATTTGTGAAAGTTTCATCTAATCTGCATTCGAATTTGGTTGCACGGCAAATTAAAAGTCAACCGAACGTGGTCCATTCTAAATTAATTTCATCATAAATTAAATTTATAAGGACCAGCTGAAATACCGCCACAAGCTAACCACTCAACATACCCGCAGTTCCCAAAAGCATATCCATCAAAACCAAAAAATTATTACGATCATTTCCCAAAAAGTGAGAAAGCAGTTCGATGTCCACACTTTATTTGATTAAAAAACAAAAAAAAAAAAATATCGAACTTTACGATTCATAAATCTTTTCCCCGAATGTCAAATAAAAATATTTTTGTATTTTTACCAAAATCTGTTAACAGCAGCGAAATTGAGGTCTTTTATCTGTCCGCACAAGAGTTGTCTTTTTTTTGTTTTTTGGCTGCACACGAAATATATAATTCTGATGGAGATATAAAAAAAAAAAAAACCAAAAAATCTAAATTTTATGATCATACTGAAATTTATGAATGAAATGTATTTTAGGAAGCTCAAAATTTTTATTGCATTATTGCTGGTGATGTATTTTTATAACACAGTTTGGGTTGAGGTTTATGGTATATTTTGTAAAGTGTTTTTCCTCGAAAGGTGATATCATCGCTCAATTTATCGTTGGGTTAGATTTTACTTTTATTGAGCTTTCACTGTAGTTTCCTTCGGCATATTTCCTTTGAAAGAAAGTCTTGGAATTTTTTATTTGTTTATAATTTGACAGTAAATCTGTTTTCCAATGGGAAATATTGATTGCAACAGTTTTATTCATGTGAAAATTTACCAGCGCTTTTTCCAATAATTTCTGCTTGTGTAGACGAGCATGTGGCAGGTCTTGAACATATTCCACGTAAAACCTAGAAAATGTATTCTAACTGGACCGTATTGTGAACACGAGCGCGGTTGTCTATCCATTCACAAGAAAATACTTTTTCGTTGATTTAATCAAAAGAGTTGGCGAGCGAACTTATTGACAGAATCATACACTTTTAGGCATCAAGTCCGATCTTACCAGCAAAAACGTGAAAAAATGTTTTCAATATCATACAAACATGTTTACGTTGTTGATATTCCCCTTAGCTTTGTTCCTGATGTATACATTAACACCGCAGAGTAAGTATTTCTTGATGAATAGCATCTGTTGAAATAGTTTCAATTCTTTATGTCTTACTTCGTACAAAAAGGTGTTAAAACTAACATTTCCCATTGCCAGGCATAAATTTTAAAAGTCCCATACAATTTTATTGCACTTTTAACACTTTTCTGCATGCAGGCGTTTTTCTTTTTGTGTCTTAATTCGAATCACGACAAGGCAATAATTTTCAATTTACTTATCAACTGCGGCATCTGAATGCAAATAAAGGATGAAACCGGGCAAATAAAAAATTAAAATTAAATCCCAGCCACTCCATACTTTGTTGTATGTCTGACACATGCATGCATGCGTTTCTCCTTTTCTTTCTTTTTCTGATACGGGTAGATGAAGTACAAGGAACAAACAAAAAAAAAAAAAAGGAAAAATCTCAGGCAGATTCAAATGGAATGCACTTAAAAACAGAACAACCGTGAAACCACTATCATTTTCCAATGTCACTTAAAATGGAAAGTCATTCATCTAAAGGAAGTTACACCGCAGCAACACCACATCAGTTAAAATTACCAATGCACAAGACTATCATTACCATTAGCAATTGCAACAGCAACAGCGGCAGCATCAGCAGTAGTCCTATAGTGTTTTAGCTACGCGACCGAATAAAGTTTTTAATCCTTAATCCCATCCGCGCCCATTCAAACAACATCACACACCACAACGCGCGTTGTTCATTCGACAACGAAAAGATTAAGTAGTAAATAAGTAAGTGGAAAATCTCCATCTGCATGTGAGAGTACCTACTGTTGGTCACCAATTCAACCCAAGCAGGACAACGCGCAACAGTGCGCGACTCATTAAGAATGTACTTTTTGTTTTATTGTCCCAAGTGCCAATGATAAGAAAGGGGTTAACTAGTGGCGGAGTGCACACCAGAAATTGATTTATTGTATCAATAAATGGTAATTGAAAAACTCTGTTTAATTAATCACTTAAATGCATTCCTTATGTGCAGAGACAGAGACCATGGCCATCATCAGCAAATCTTTAAGCAACAACACAACGCTTGCGCGTGCTCAATTCGCTATTTCGTGAGTGAGTCTGTGCATAGGTCCATAAGGAAAAATATTGTTAATTAAGTCGCTATAATATTATATTGTTTTGAAGTTTTATGCGGCAGCAGTAACCATGACCGTGAGAGTGCGGATGTACGTTATAATGGAAATTACGAAAGTGACAGTGAAAAAGTGAACAAAACTATGAAGCAAGTACAGACGGGTACGATGGACTTCTAGGTGATGATGGTGTGATGATGGAAGAATTTCAGGTCGTCTGGTAATGTGTTAGTTCATGCTGTGCGCTTTGCGAATGTGTATATAAATGGTCGGTGGTGTTTGCAATTCGCAACATGACTCACCCAGGTGATGGTTCTGTCTATTGTGGGTGGTGGAGTTGCCAGAATGCGTGTATCGCAAGATCGATGAAGTCTTATGGCAGATGGAGTTTGGACTACGACTTATCTGTGTCCATTGTACCAACAGGTAATAACAACTTTTTTTTGGCGTAGTGATTGGAGAAACTCACATACGGTTTGTTTCCCTTTTATGTGCGGTTGCTGTTATTGAACCCTGGACTACCCCTACAGCCTTGCTAATGAAGTTTATTTTAAAATTGATTCAACTGAATTTGACACGCTTAATGTAGTTGCTAAAGATCCCTGGAAGTCTTTAAGGGTTTACAGTCAACATCACCAAGAGTAAAGCAATCAGTATAAGACCCACTATCACCAATTGATGTAGAGTTCTCAGTGTCTACGAGACCTTTTTCAGTGTCACGTACTACGCCGTGAGTTTGGCAGAAGCTGATGCCTTTGAATATTGAAAATATCGTCAGCTTATGAAATATCTTGATTCACGAAAACTCCTCAATGACCGGCAGTATGGGTTTCGTAGCAAGAGGTCCACTGGTGATTTGATGGCATATCTCACTGAGAAGTGGAACCAATCCTTCCATCGCTTCGGTGAAACAAAGATAGATTCGCTTGATATTTCAAAGGCATTTGACAGAGTTTGGCATCAGGGTCTTTTGTCGAAAATGCGTGCATATGGCATCGATGAGTCTCTTCTTCAATGGATTAGAAATTACCTTTCGGGGCGTTCAATACAAGTTGTATTGGACGGCTTCAAGTCTGATATTCACCACATAAATGCTGGCCCAGTTTTGTCTCCGACTCTCTTTCTCATTTTCATAAATAATCTCTTGTCTGCAACCATTAATCCAATTCATTCCTTCGCTGATAATAGTACCCGTAGTTTTTCATATTCGTTCCCTAACTCACGTCCCATCATCCATGAATGGTACTTGCCTCGCAGAAACCGAAAGACTTGCCATTCTCGGTATGTGTACTAACAACCATCTTCGTTGAAAGAGGTCGCCAAAAATGCTGCAAAATGTCTAGGATTCCTTAAGCGATGCAAGAAATATTTCACCCCGTCTGATCTAGCCTCAATATATCCGCCCAAAGATGGAATACAATGCCCACATCTGGTCTGGTGCACCCAAGATCGTTTTGCGCATTCTGGATAGAGTCCAGAACCGCGCGATAAAACTAATAGGCAATAGAGACATTGTGAGCTCTATAGACTCACTAGAACATCGTAGAAATGTCTCTTGTCTTTCCCTGTTTTATCGTTTTTTCCACAAAAAATGTTCCAACGAAATAGCCACTTGCATTCCTCCCCTTCAAAATTTCACCCGCAATACGCGTCATGCTTCAAATGCACATCAGTTCACCCTCAAGCCCAACTTCAGACGTACTGTCAAATACAGGGATTCGTTCATAAGCCATACGACACGTATGTGGAATGATCTTCCAGGCTCTGTGTTTCCTCATGTTTTCAGCCATACGAGATTGTTCGCTTCTTATTAGCGCGGACCTTAGCTAACCTCCAGTTGCGTGCCCCAAGTTGGTTCAGGTCCCCTTTACTTGTGAGCGCCACCTTAGGCGATGTCATTCTCTACTGCTTTGTCCCTCCGGGTTAGATTCGAAAACCCTGCTGGCGGATTCTGCGAAATAATAAAAAGAAGGAGAAGAGAGTTTGTTTTAATCATACAGTGGTGGTGGCTTTTCGGAACCAGCCTGAGTTCTGAATGAGGTTTAATGACTTTATTGGCTGTTTGTCCACATAATTGTGGAAGTGTTCTGCAAGCGAAAGTTTTCTTGTTGTACCGAAGCTTAGACATTTTCAATCAAAGTAAGCACTCTACTGTGTCTACATCAATGTAGCACCTGGATAGATTCGCTCATTCTTCTTAATGCACCATCAGTAGGTTGTGGTCTTTTTTGGTAGCTATTAAGAGTTTTCTAAGCGCAAAGAGGTCTTTTTTTTGCGTTGCCTTTACTGTATTCAAAGTTTAATTTTCAAGTTTTTGAAATCTTTGCAAAATTCTAGTATTTCCATAAAATTTAGGACTGAAAATTAATTCCAGTATTTGGTTCAGTCTTGTCATTACCAAGGATACACCTGTATCTCGAGATAGTTCCTCGGATAACTTTGATTCTATTTCTGTGGATGATGAGATGACTGTTTTCGATGAGGGATCCGATGTTTTCCTCTTAAAATTACTTCCTTAAATTCCGTCTTTGAAAAAGGGCAGCTTGATAGCGCCTTATTAAGACTTTGAACATCCTGTCCATAAAATGGTAAGTGATAGAGCTCCGATACAATTCCAGATATTTGGTATTCACCTCTCCGATTTGTCATCATTTATTTTAAATACCAAAGTGGTTTTAAAATGTTGATCAAATCAAGACGCCCAAGCAGAATGGAAAGACATCAAAGCACCAATGTCTACTAAATGCCCCCAATGTCATTGCAATTTTTAAAAGTAGGAAAAAATCTTTTTTTTTTTTTGTTTATTAAGGATATTTGCATACAGATATGGTCGAAGCATAATTGCATTTTGCACGGTCTCACTGAATATTTAATGGCGAACAATGGTTTAAGTTAATGCCTGTCAAGGCTCGTATTCCCACACAGTGCAATGCTAATGTATTCAAATTAATGAGACAATCGCCATAACGACGTGGCTTTGTGCAGAAATATTATTAATTAAGAAAAAAAATGCATTTTCTGAGCCGGGTGAATTTACAGGCAAGATAGGGGTATAATTATACGCAGACTCTTGGGTTAGCCGGCGGCGCCAGACTATCTATCTGGCTGAATATAGAATGTTGATTGAATAATTACAAAACGCAAATCAGTATGTTTGTGACAGAATGTTGTACTGATAGATGGCGTCAATTGCTGTTTAAGTGGGTGGATGAAAAAGTTATTAAGCACGTGTAAATCACACCTTAATTCCTTCTGTTAAGGGGTCAAAGGAGAGAGTAGTTTTAAATTGGTTTAGACTGTCATTAAAATTCTTTCCTGCAAGTCTACTTTTGCGATGTACTGTTAATCGGTGTCACAAGGAATATCTATCTGTTTATCCTTCTACTACATATTGTAAGATGCGGAGGATTGTTTACCATTTGTCGCAGAAGCTACTTGCAGCTGAATTTGAATAAATTAGGTTAGGCTAGGTAAAGGTGATTATCCTCCGTGATCGGTGGGTAGCTGGTTATTATAGTAATCTTTTTGGTTTATGGAATTTAAATCGGAACGTGGTTAAGTTCCACCTTCTTCTGAGCAGTAGGTGAAAAGGTGATTCTTCCTCTTCGCCCATACAATTGTGGCAGAAGTCATTTGCCGCAAATACCAAGTTTTGCAGCAAGTTTGCCCACTGCACTGACCAGCAATCATTCCCATCATAGTGCTTATATGGGGTCTGCTAAGTGCATTTTTTTTTTTTTTAATTTAGTTTAGGTTAAGTTTGCCTGACATGACACGAGATTACGTCATCGTTTACTAGCCTTTAACAGCGCTGGTGTAGAGATATTGTATCTTGCCGATTCTATCGATAGATGGCGACCGCTTTTTATAGTCGGTTGGTCGGAACATCAGAATGTCCTGGTGCAGAGCAGAGAGTCAGATTGCAAGTGAGGCCAATATTAGTGTAATATTGGTAACTTGGAACGTGGTTAAGTAGTTCGTATGTTCTCTGAAAAACTAAACAAACTCAGCTCAATCATTCTATCTGACTACAGGAGTGTATACCAAGCGGAGGTAGCGGCAGTAACAGGCAGATAGCACGGTACCAATGATGTCAATACCATGAGATGATATACCATTTTCATTGACAGTCATGCAGCCACCATACGAGTAGGTGAAACTCGCTTACCGCGTGCGATATATCAAGGGAGAAAATCGCTGTCAATATTGATAGGCCAGAACCTTCTAAAGAACACAATATGAAACTCAAACTCAATGTTGACAATATACATCCGTAGGGGCCGCGGGGACGCAGAGGCTCACGAGGATCCACTTCACTTCTTCTGCCACTGCCCAAGCTTATGTCACTTGAGAGACAGAACTTTACTTCCAAGACACACAAAATATATCGAACGTTTCACTAAATGAATTTTACAGGTGTCTGAGGACGCCACGATTGTTAGAGACCCTAATCACCAGCGAGCGGATGGTATGTAGCGCTCCTCAGTGGGTATCACAATGGCCTAAGTGGGTCGAGTGAAGAATCGAGTCTTTTCTCCCCTCATCACCTAACCTGACTCTGTCCAGTGCCGTCCACCAGACTAGGATACCGTACATAAGTATCGGGCGCACTACTGCTATGTAGAGCCAATGCATTAAAGGACACCCCATCTGTAGTCCATTTCAATACGCTGTAAATTCATTTTCCAGTTCAGTTTCCTGACGAGTGTGAGGCCTGCATAGGTACTTGTCATGGTCAGAGAAATTTAGTATTATTTCCTTCGAAACTAGAAATCTCTTCCATTTGGAAAAACTATAAGACGTACAACACGAAACTAGTCCTTGGACCACATACGGTCTGTTGTGCCAAATAATAACCATCGAAGGCACTCTTGGACAAGCGCTTGACACTTATTTATGGATCAAGCAAATCTGAGATGTACACATACGTTCACATTTAAAAGGCACGTTGGCACGTGTTTCGTCCTTACAACGGTTTCCAAAATATCAACAGCCTACGAGTACATGCAGTGGATAAGATTCCTCCTTCTGAGGTCGATATTAAATTACAGTAATTTAAATGAAATAAAATTTAAATACAACAATGTCCCGCCGACTCTCCGTCGATCCACCTACCACCACCAGGGAACACCTCGTTTTCTCGTTTTCTCGATGCTCCTTTAAAGAGTCTACCTCTACCTGTATTTTTAAAAAAAAAAAAACTAAAAATTTCGTATGCAAGTTGCAGTAGCTACGCATTTAATCAGCGATTATTTTTTATCGCCGATGTTTTTCCGGGACGAAGGACTTGTTTAAGGTTTTTTTTTTCTATTTTTCTTTCTTTTTTTCTCGGGGGAACTTTTGCCGAAAATTCTCATTTTTTTTGGTTGGTTTTCTTGTCTGCGGCTGCATCTTCTTCGCACGACGAAATTTTGTTTTGTGCGAATTTTAACTAAGTGTTTGCGCGGCATCTTGGTTCCTGTTGCTGCTGGTGGTAGTGTCGTTCGTCATCATCGTCTCTCAATATCCATCGATGTTCTAAGGGAGTTGTGTGTAGTCTCGTATGTTGAGAAAAAAAAAATGCACTCAACGCGGCCTACCTTCTTCCACTTCCCTCTTTTATGTCGTGTGTGCCAGATTCTTTTTCTCTCGATCTTTGGTTTTATTTTATTCGTCTTTGGTCTTCGATATTTTATGATAATGGACACATAAACAACATAAAGCATAATTATAAGAATTCTCCAAGGAAAGTGCTGCAAGTGGAGACTGGAAAAAAAGAAAAAAACTAAAAGACGACTCTTGTTCAACCGAACTTCTGCCAACAAGCCTTTGCGGACTGTTGTTGTCCGTGGTGGTGGTGAATCCTTGTGCTCCTCGGCTATTGGCAACGTTTAGTGGGGCCATTTGAATTTGATGTTGTCGTTTTTGAAAAACCGTTTTGTTTGCAGCAACGTTACGCATGGCTATTAAAATGTTTGTGGTTAACGAAAATTGCATTAATATGTATATGCACACATTCGTATTCGTTGGGTTGTTTCTTTTTTTTTTTCGGGTGGTTTTGGTTGGCTGTTAAGCTTCCTTTTGACCATTCCTCAATCGATTCAACCGTGCTACCTGAATTTTGATAAATTGGCCATAATGAGTGAATTTTTGTCGTTTGCAATTCTCGTGCGAGGTTGTCTTACTTGAAAGGCTTTTAAATTTATTTTTTGTTTACTTTAGTTGTTCCTTGTCTGAAGGGTAGCGTAGCTGGAAGATTGTTTGAACAAAAAAAGACAACAAAAATATTAAAAGAATGACTGAAGCTACTGATAAATAATTTTTACGAGCCGCGAGAGAAGTGTGTGTTGGTTTTGTTGGTGTAATTGAAGGAGCATCTCACGACTTTTAAGATAAATATGATCGTTTCCGAGAGCTTCTGTAACTTTTGACTGAAGAAATATTTAAAAATTTCACCATCTTTGTATGCTTGAGGAATTTTTAAATGATAATGCGGAATCCTGTTCGTTTTTTTTAATTGTGTGCAGTTGAATCTTTCATCGGGAAATTTGAATCATTTAGTTGGGGTATGCATTGAAAGGAACTCAACTTCGTGTGGATTGTCGCCAGGAAATCTTAGATTGAGTGTTGATTCCGTGCAACATTGTCGCTTGTCAGGTGAATTTAGTACTTAAGGTGCACGATATATACGCATACGTATCCGGGAGTTTCATATCTACAAGACTGTCGTCCATCTTGCTGAAAAGTTTGGAGAGACTAGTCGGGACTCAAATGCGCAGGTTTGTACTGAACATGCACCGTCTATCTGAGATGCAAAAGCATACCAGTGTGGGAAATCCTGTGAGACTGCGCTCCAAAATTTAGTTGCTCGAAATGAATGCTTGATAGAAAAGAATATGTTATGGGCATCTTATCTACATATGTATATGTTTTGTCGCCACTGCTATGGTGCATCGTGGTTAACTTTCGCTTGCATACTGTAAATAGTTTAAACGTCTGCACTCAGACATGTTGCAATACATTCCATAAATTCCGCCGGGCTATGCCTAGAGACTCTCTGTGCATTTGCGCAGACAGCTCTAGACATAATCGATGAATGGTGCACTACGAGTGGACTTTTGGTCAATCCTCTAACGAGAAGGAGAAATGTGACCGACCTGACTCAGACAGTCCAAAAGGGCGTCATTATCCTGGCTGTCTATGAGTGATCCCAGACGCGAACCTTCTTTGAGCAAAGCATGTTAAGTTGAAGACGTCCAAAACCCTTTCAGTCTTCTGGTAGTGTAAGGGAGTGGTCGAAATAGTAGTGATAGTCAGTCAGGCTGTGCTTAAGGCCATGCCATTGGTTTCTCACAAATACAACTCTGGCTGACAGGGCTCTCCAGTATGCAGGTGGACTAAACGAATTCTCCCGAACGTTTATAAAAAAAATCAGTGGTATTCTAGCCGTTCAGCGGAAAAGACTGTCGACAACTTATTAGCGTTTTCACGGGACATTTTCCTTTTGCTAAGCGTCTAAGTGTGCTAGGTTGTCTGCGAGGCTGAGAGGCTTGTGGAGAGGCTGACAATACTTTGAATCACTTCCTTTGGTATTGTCCTGCTTTTGCTCGGATCAGGTGGCAGAACTTCGGTGCTGATGCTATAGGTTCTGTATTACTGAAGTATCCTCTCAGCTTTCTGCAAAAGTCGAAAAAATTTCAATAAATGAGAAAAACTTCGCTACTTGAGATCTCATGTCGAAACTTGGGAACATATCGAGGTGTTCGTACCCTGCTTGTCACTTAAGATCTTCCGTTTCATCAACGTTTCTTCAATCCTTTTGTTGAAACTCCCACATCTTCCTTTCAATCGCTAATTTATCCTCTTTTTCTGAGTGCTTTGATGCATCGTTCTCAGTTTAAAGCATTTTTCATAAATATTGTGCTCTTTGCTAATGGAGCAAAATAGAAGGAAAATAACACTCGTCCTCTATCCAAATGTTAGACTGCCTATACTTCTACTCTCCTACGGGGATATTGTTACTTCCTTTTCCACAACTACAGCAAAGATACCTTTAATCTCCATCGAGTTGGAAGCTATTTGTCGGCCACCAAAAGCAAAGTCCCCTTCGCGACAATTCCTTAACACTCCTTACCGTGCTCTTAAAGTAATATTGTCGCATAGAAAAAACTGTCTGGCGAAATATGTGCCAATTTATGTTACGAAAAATGTCTACAACTGGTTAACGAGGATTAATTTTCAAAAAAATTAAGCCATCACCAATCCGTGACGCGGACACACCTCCTTCTATCTCCTTCACTACCTCGCCGCCGCCGCTGGCGATAATGCGGCAAAAAAAAGACATAAAAAAAAATAAAAAAAAAATCTCAATTCAACATCCTAGTTACAAATCCATCGATGCTGTCGCCGGAAAACCACCCGCTCTAAAGATATACAATCGCCTATTGGCGTAATAACAATTACGTAATTATAAAATTTATTATGGCAACTCCGCCTCTCATATAATCTTTTTCTAATGCCTTATGCGATAAAATTAAATTATGATCTCCACAAAATGCGACCACAGTCGATTGATGTGATACCAACCAGCACCACCACCAGCCGCCTAGATACGAAACCCCAAGCACTCACGACTCTCACTTTCAATCAGACTTCGCTGGAGATTATCGCTACGTTTTACGATGACGATGCCAAGCTTAGAGGATACAGATACCCGCAAGTATCTATCGCATGTTTGTATTCCGCTTGCCGCACATGCGCTATAAATAAATTCACTTTTCATAAAATTGACTGACGAACGCATGAATAAGCCACCACCCTGGCTAGGTATTTCGATATCTTGTATCTCTTGGCTGATAAAATGAAAAAAGACACTCCGGCGAGGTACATCGGGAAAAAACTGTACGCCTTGGCTTGGTTAGGTTTACTAGTATCTGTGTATGTGCGAACTTGTTGAAATCTCACTCTGATAACCGCTATCTCAAGTGGATAGGTTTTCCGTCTCGATTTCGGTTTGCTCTACAGTTGGTAGGGTCGTTCTTGTTTTTTTTTGTTTTTCTCGAGATTTTCGATAGCAACACGTAGTAACAATTAACGCCGAGTGAACGTGCTGTGAATTTAGGGGAAGGGAAATCCACTTACACAGAGAAGGCCGATGCATGGAAACGCATTTTAATAATTCAACAACAAATGTGATTAATGACACTATAAACAATATTTGTTTTATATTCATACGTGCATGTACATATGTATACGTAGAATTTATTAGGTAGCCAATGGGTTGAACCTAGTTCGAATGTGGGCGCATGGACTCAGTGGCTGCGGGGGACAGGATTTTATGACAGATTTTATGACAGACAGCTTTTAATTTTATGTAGCTTAAGCAATATGTCTTTAGTCATAAAATGCTGCGAAATTAAATTGATTTTTACGAAAGACACTAATGGAAATGGGGCAGGGAACTAGGGTCTAAGTAAGGGTTTATTGCTTGGGGACCATTCAATTTTACTACGCCTCCTTAGACATAGATTGCTGATAGGTTTCAGATTTTAAGAGGCAGAGTCCTTTGCGAGAATGAATTCGCCATCTTCAAGCTAAAGTTGCTGCAATAAAACAAGCTGCGGACATGATTATTGAGGAGAATATTTCAGAAAAAATAATCAGCATCTATGTCGACAGCCAAGCTGCCATTAAGGCTTTGCAGTCCACATCGATAAGATCCAAGCTCGTAAAAATCTGTAAAAAGCGACTGGATGACATCTCAGCGGCCAATACGGTGACCCTGTGTTGTGTACCACACGTATATCTCCGGTAACGAAAAAGCGGACGTACTAGCCAGAGAAGGGTCGCTTAAGAACTCCTCACGTGCCCTCTCTGAGGCCAGTATACCGCTCAGTACACTGCAAAGGGAGATAGAAATCGAGACCAATGATGAGGCCAATAAACACTGGTACCGTTTAGATACTTACATGCGCAACAGCCAAATCATTATGGCCAGCCTACTTCAAAAAGAGATCAACTAATCTTACGCAATTAAGTCGGAGGGATATCCGAGCTGTTGGCGTCGTGACAGGATACTGTGTGGTAGGTAATCACGCAGCACGGGTAGGATTACCGCATGACGACTACAGTAGCAGCTGCAAGGACGAAGAGGAAATAGAATCCGTTCGTCACCTCCTTTGTGATTGTCCAGCGCTGTCCATTAAAAGACGACGTGCTTCTTGGCAGTTACTTCTTTCCAGAACTGGACGAGTTAGATAACATTGAGCTAAGCAAACTCCTTAGATTTATATATTTATCTGGGTGGCTTAAGTTAGCGGTCGAAGATTGATATTTAGGTCAACAAGAGCACCCATTTACCTAACCTAACCTAATCTACGTAGAGAACATTCCAGAAGAGAATTAGTCGACATTAAATTGACCAGGTGCCAAGACAATGGAGTATCAGGTCCGAGATTTTTTTATCTTTCGGTTTTGGGAACCCTTCACTGGAGAACTCAGATGCAACTGCTCAATTGTACTACAAGGGAACAAGACCCAGCTTCGCAGATAGTGGAGTCTCTTAAGTCTAGCACACCAAGAGGCTTAGCAAAAGGAAAATGTTCCTTGAGGACGTAAGTAAGTTGTCTACAATCAAGGTGTTTTCTGCTGAGAGGCAGCAAGAATGTCGCTGATTTTTTACAAGTGCTCGGTAGCAGTTCAAGATTGGGACTAGATTCGAATAGTTCTTGTTGAGCAAGGCCTCACGCGCAGCGAGACTGTTACCGCCCCACATATTCTCTACAATATAGTCGACAGCCATTTGGTTTGCATAGATCTCCGCTGGAAAAACAGTGGCATGTTTATCTAACGAATAGTGAAGTCTAGTGTTGTTGGTCTCCAAGAAGGTATCCGCGCCATCCATGATAATTTGCCCAGTCCAGGCTCATAGTCAGGCCGAAGCCAGTCATTAAAGCAAGAAAAGTCGGCTCTAAATTTGCACAGGTGCCAAAGGTAAATCAAGCAGAGCATCTAAAGCAGAGCCAGGGGTACTCTAGACCACTGTGAGGGTACTTCAATGCAAATGGCTGCACTTGCACCGATGTATCGGGTTATGAAAAGGAATAAAAGGTCCAGTGCTGCACAAACCAGCTGCTTACAGATTCACTTAGATTATCGCAGTACATCACCGATTTGTAGGGCTGTCCATCAGATAATCACCACATCGGTCTAGTAAGCATCTAGGTTGCAAGACTTATTTATATCCGATAGCTTTTTTGCAGGGGGACGTGCTAGTGCTTGACGGCTTTCCGACCTACTTTCCTTTCCAAAATAAGACCCAAATTTATGCTTTGTCAAAGAAGGCTAAGTTTATAAGTCGCCGAATAGAATTTCCTAGAAAAAAAGTTTAGTTCTTTGGCGGTTCCTACCCAAACTACCGCGAATCGTTTATCTTAAATCATTTTCAACGAGTCGAACATAGTATATCCATAGTGTGACCAAAATATAGCTATGCCTCCTCCACTGGTCATTCATCAATTTAAAGTATAGTCCCCGCTTAAAATAAATTCCCTTCTCCTAAGTATACCTCCTCCTGTCGAGTCATTCGCCTTCGATCAATTACAATCACTTCGCCATAAATACGATCTAACTGAAATGTTTGTAACATCTGATACGAAAATTATATATTACCGCCATCACGTTAAGATAACACAAAACAACAGACGAAATGCCTCACCATCACCAAAAATAAGGCCGTTTAATCTTCATTTCCAAGACCTCCTTGAGTTGGTGTAAAGTTGGCCACATATGTGTAAGATTACACGCATACATGTACGCAGGTGTATATTGATGGTAATTTATTTTGCTTTCAATAGCAAAAGATACGGATAAAAAACCAAAAATTGTTGCATGAAAGTATATGTATCTGCAGCCACTCACCAAAAGTGAAAAGTATCTCCGGTTGAAACATTAATTTCAGGATGATAACTTTAAGTAAAAATTATCTACTTAATTACCAGCACAAATGTCAAAATAATGTCAGTGATTAAGAGCGCTCTGCCAAGCTGATGTGAGTGAAATGCGTGCAAGACGACAAATTAAAGCTCTCTCTCTGCGCGGCAATGGACGGCGTGGTGGTGTGGTGGCGTGGCGGCGTGGCGGCGGCAAACCACTCTACAAGAGGTAGAACCAAAGGCAAATTGAAACATTGGTCCGTAAATGTGCATCCATTTGTATGGCCATCGCATTCTGTTTTTCGGCAAAGAGTAATAACCGTCGATTACAATTCAAAAGAATTCGTTCAGGGATTACCCTGGTGTAGTTCTTTATGCTCCACCATTGCCGCTCGCAGCCTCCCGATACTACCTACCTACTCGCTGCGTTCTTAATCCTTAAAGATACATGACAAGCATTTCACATTAGTTGGCTTGCTCTGATGTATTTTGTTTTCGGGAGGAAAGATTTTCGGTTAATTCTTGTTTCTGTTCTCTGCTCACTGTCTGCTGTGGGATGGGAAGGTGTAATAAATTACCACCGACCACCGAACGCCGAGCGTTGCAGTATCTTCTCAGTGTGCTTCACTTCGTATGGAGGTCTAAGATTTCATTATTTGCACAAACACTCCCCGTGAGCAATTTGAGATGAAAAATTGAAGGTCAGTATTTAATTGAAAAATTCGGTGGTGGTCGATACTGTTTGCTTCGCCTGGGGATGTAATTTTTCTCTTTTCTCTTTCGTGTAAATTTCAATTGCGCAACACAATCTCCGCGCATTTGACATGACACAAATCACCACAATCACACAATTCACATCTCTGACAATTACACGTGTATCTGTGTCAGAGACCGCAATCACCATCGATGATCGATGGACAAAGCATCCAACGAGATGAATGCTATTCCCAATGCACACTGCAAATTGGCACACCATCACCATGGAGTCATCGATTAGACGACAGGGATATCATATCTACACTGCCAGACTTGCGAATACACTAATTGATTTTAACTGCTGCTGTTCTGTTGCCAATCCCCAGTTGTAGCAATGAACGGCCTTGAATGGTCCGATCAACCAGTGTAATAATATCAAAATCGCCTGAAGTACATATAGGAGATGGATAAAAAAAAAAAAATTGTTTTTTAGCGCAGAGAATTTTAATATGTCCATCACATTGGTCGCGCAAACGTGCGGTGCAGTTGGCAGTGTTGAAACTCTTTTTTTCAATTCACTTATCATTCAAATGGGTCTACCCAGACTTACGGATACCTATTGACTGTGATTTGTATTTTTTCCCACTGGCAATAAATATTTAAATTGAGTGATGATAACGATCGCGGTGTGTCGTGATCTGTTTGCGATATTAACCTACTTGAAGAAGTACTTATACTATTCATATTCGAATCTGAGAATGTCATAGATACTTGTTACAGCCTGAGGCATTGGAGGCTTGTAGCTTTGGCTTGTAGCTGTCCAGCAAAACACTGATAAAACTTTATGGCCAATATGTAAATATTCTCTTTCAAGTTGCTTAGGTTCTGTCACATTTAATTATCTATTAAAAGATACTTTATTTTGAGTTCTTGCATAAATTAGTGGGTACGGCTTTTTATTTCACACGTGTATATAGCGTTTTATATAAAATTGTATCGGCCAATCGTATTGGGGGGTTTCTTTAAAGCGGAATTCATTAAGTTGTACGGATTTTATGACATGGGTGGATACAAAAAGCCAAAAACGTGTCTTGTATCTGAGAATCTGCTGTACTCGCGTGTGATTGGTTTCTAAATGATAAGATAGTTCGAACGTAAAGGTGCAAAATGTGGATGAAAATGTATCTGGCGATAGAGAGACGTGTTTCCTTAACTTGATGAGGTGAAAAGACTCATCACTTGTAGCTAAAGATTTGTCCGGATGTGATGGGGGACTGTGGAGGAGGAGCAAAAGTCAAATCAGTTATGTAAAAGTATTTGGCGGAAACGGCTTAGGGCCTATGTTCCCGCTGCCATTTGTGTCGTAGATATTTCACGTGTTTTGCAAGAATGGATGGATACGGTTTAATGTGGCTTCCGAAAGAAGGAATGGAAAACATTGCCATGAGAGGTATTTGGTTAGGTTATGAAGGGTGTGTGATGGATACGGACAATGGGGTAGTGTCCTGTGATTACTCCAGTTAAGATGCGCATATAGCATCGGTTCAGTGTCAGGGGGCTTTTTGTTTCTGTTGAGCTTATTTTCGGTTATAACGCACGAGAAGTGGCTCAGTCTCCCCTGTATAGCCTGTACAAGTTGACCTCTGTCTAACCAGAGGGCAAATCACTGGTAAGACATCGATTTTTTGGTCTGAGAACCTCGTTCTATGTCATGTAAAACATAAACATAATTACGAATTACCTTCCTCAAAACTTCTTTTGGTATTGACGCGATCTGTGAAGTGTCTCTGCCTGAGACACTGTGGCTTTCCAACCTCTTCTGTCACGGGCAGCTGCTACGCAGTTCGTCAAGGCAAGCATCTTGGCATCCGCAATTGCTTCGGTCTTCTTTGTCGTCTCGAACATGGGGGCAGGCATTCGAAGATCCTCTAAGCTGCAGCATTATGGTCCATTCGCTCGATGTGGACAACGCAATGTAGTCGGCTGGCTTTGGTCTTCCAGGCGACATCCACATCTTGGTATCGCACATAGAGTTATATCTTCTCCTTCACTCGTTCTCCTTACATATGGGATCGAATATTCGACGAATTATTTTCCTTCTGAAGGAGCCCAAAATCTGCTCCGCTTTCCAGCTTATCGTCCAGCACTCGGCGTCAAATAAGAGGACTGGCAGGATTCAAGTTTTATAGAGCATTACTTTCGTCCGTCGTGTTATGAGTTCTGAACCCAGTTATTTTGCTAAGCAGAAGTAGTAACAGTTTCAATTGCCATGAAGGGCGATATCGTCTGTGTATCCCAGCAATTGGATTGGATTTTGGAAGGTACTACCCTCCACGTTGCCACCAGCCCTCCGTACTATCTGCTTCAGTACTAAAATGAAAGCATCGCATGGCACCGCATCTCCTTTCCAAAGTCCAGTGCACAGGTCTGTCTTAGCGTAAGAACTTGGTCTATAGTCGATCTTCTAGCCCGGAAGTCACATGTGTACGTGCCAAGAAATGTGATACAGTACAATAGACAGGAATTTATATGCGACATTTAGCAGAGATATGCCTCGGTAATTGGCGCACGACATAGGATCGCCTTTTTTATAGGCAA
This sequence comes from Blera fallax, assembly GCA_946965025.1. Classification (NCBI taxonomy): domain Eukaryota; kingdom Metazoa; phylum Arthropoda; class Insecta; order Diptera; family Syrphidae; genus Blera; species Blera fallax. The sequence continues at coordinate 13,603,275 of OX337246.1, read as the reverse complement.
TTTTTTTAAGAACACCGATAGATGACCCCCGAGGCTTCAAATAACAGCTGTTGCTTTGCTTTATTAAATTCTATTAAATCCTTGAAGTGCCAATAAGCTTTTATCAGTTCCTTTCAACAAAACGCCTACTTCCTTCGGGCTGGCAGGCGCCCCCCTATTTCTACTGCAAATCACACGTCAAGATTTGTCCAACCCTAAGGCCATCATCATTGCAACAAACTTAGAGTCACCGCGACGCCACTCGTCGATCGATTGAATTATACGCCTTAGGATACAAATGAAAGGCTACAGCAGAACCCCATTCAGGTGGACGTCTATAATACGAAAGTACCAACAACAACTAAGTATTATTGGCAAAACGTTTAACCTCTTATGCTAAAATAATTCTCAATTGTTTCTCAAATGTCTTTCAATCGATCGCGCTGCATAGAATGGCTGCCTGCTGTATGGCATACTTTAAGTAAAAATTATTATTATTTCAATATGGAGAGAATATCTGTACGAGTATCTATGGGCTGGCGAACTCCATCTTGGGCCGGGAATCTAGGGTGCATACATTTCCGAACCGCTGCCATTTCATCGGGCTTATAGTAAATTGCGATGGCATGTTGCTGCTGCCGCGCACCTCTGTTGCCGCTGCCGAATATTGCAGCAAACCCTGAGCAGTCAATTCTTATTATGGTCCGCCGATGGTTTACTGTAACTTTATTTATTTTGTTTCACTTTTCGACTTCATGCACACCAAGTGGTTTCGGGTTTGCGTCGAATGTGTGCTGCTGCAGCTGCACAGCGCGGATTATTATTGATATTCTTTGAATCTTTTCTGTTTGCGGTGGCAACAGCCGCAGAAATCTATCTTAGAAAAGTGAATTCAGGAAAAAAAAGGAGAAAACTCAGCCGCCAACAACAAAATACACGTGGTATCGGATATTTGAAAATTGTCCGCTCATAGAGAAAAATGGGACTTACCCTATCACAGATACATTTGTATCTGCAGCGGCAAACAAAAGATGCAGATACGAGTACGAGTCGGAGCTCAATGAAAACAAAAAAAAAAGTGAGGAAAATTTAAATGGACGCGCTCGGTGGCGGAGGGAATCGATCGATTGGAATGAATGAAATCATGCGATCAATTAAAATTGCAAATGGGTAGGAAGGAAAAGATTGCGGTTCGGGATGAGGTGGATGTGGATGTGAAATGTTTCTCTCATGTCTGGTGCATAGTCATGCATAGACAGAGATGTGTTTTTTTTTATTATCTATCCTCAAAGATACTGATTTAGTCTCCTGTCCCATTCGGTTATTGTAAATCGGGCTCAGGATATGCGGAGGAGGAATGTATGCGACCACGCTGAGCACAGAGAGTCGGTTCGTCTGTCTGTCTGTCTGCATCTAGTCTTGGTATTATTAAATTGTAATTGATTGATGGATTTCAGGTAATTGTGCCACTGCTAGTGAATATGGAAAATGCTTTTGGCATTTCGCTATGCATGCCATGGTATATGGCATGACTGATGTGCTGCGGTGATTGGATGCAATGTGATGTGTGGTGTCGATGGACTTTTACGAAATTTTGATTGATTACGTATTGCGAAAGAGCTGCCGGTTAGAAATTGGGACAGTTGATGCAGTCAAATGGAAAATTGACGTCTTTGGTGATGGTTGTCTCTTTAAGAAGTTTTTATTTATTAACTTCTTTGACGAACAATAAAAAGTTTCGTTTGCAATGTGATGCTGGGAAAAATTCCTCAAGTTGTTAAAGCTTACATATATTTACCTGCGTAGCGCTGTAGTTTGGAGTAGACGGAGGTCTTCAATAGATATTTTCCTCCCGTCATCTGGATTTTAAATTGAGGTTCCCTTCCAATTAATGTGCAGTCTTGTTTAACTGGTGGATTTGAAATTCTTCGGAAGATAGCCCAGAACTACATTAAGGTCGGACATGACGTCACCGAGACTTCGTCTGGCAAAGAAAGGTGATTCCTTTCCAAAATGAAATTTTAGTTTAAAAACGGGCTATGTTGTCGGGGGTATACTCGAGGGATATAAACCCACAGGTAATCCTGACACTTCCGGACACATTCAGTTTGTTTCAAGCAGAGGTTCTGGCTGTGCTTAAAGCTGCAAGAATACTCAAGATGGGATCAATATCGAATAGAAATGTCGTCATATACATATGCACATCAACACTGAGGGCCCTGTGTAAGGAGAACCGTGTCAGTTTATCTTGGGTACTTGGACCTGGATATGAGGAAGACGAAAGTGCCGACGTACTGGCCAAAAAAAGGAGTCGAGCTCCTACGTAGTAACGTCTAACATGACTAGAGTCGTAAAACCACCAATGTGTGTGGCTATGAGAAAGAACTTGCAGTTTGGCTGACCAAAAGTGGTTCAACTCCGTGTTAGATAATAAAAAAAATGTTGGACAAATTTTAGAACTAAGTAGATCGAGATTAAAAATAGCAATTGGGATACTTTTTGGTCATTGCCTTTATAGGAAGCATGCAAAAGGGTTCGGCTTAGCGAATGCAGAGTACACAGATGCTGACCTACCCGTCTTAGAGGATATCATGCATCTGCCCTGTGAACCACAGGGAGTTACTTCCTTAATAGTTTAGAAAAGGTTGTGTCTTTGACCCAAGATAATACTTATTTCACTTACTTAGATCTTGTCATCCCTCGATGCGCATAGGGAGTGAACAATGCCTGCACGGGCGTCATCTTGTTCGAATGTCTGCAATGTGTTTCAGCTCTCTCCACCTCTTTCCTAGTAATTTCTCCTTGACTATTCTTCGCCATGTTTATTTAGACTCTGCTGCATCACTGTGTGAATGGATTCCACTGGGGCATATTTCGCAACGGAGCTGTTTTCACGCCGTAAGTTATGTCCAATCTATTGCCATTTCCTTCTAAAATACGGGTGAAATAGTTTTGGTTTGTTCCATGGTTGCCTAGGTATCGTGATGGGCCCACTATGGTACCTACTGTCTTATGATTATCTCATAATTTTACATAACTTAACCTAACCTAACTTCCGCCCGTCCATTTGGATTGTACTGAGCTAGGAGAAAAATTTAAAAGGGTCCTTAAGTAAGGTACTTTCAATAGTAGGTAATATTAGGTCCTACATCAGACGAATCTTGAAAATTGCTTTTTTAAGGTGTAAATAAAAACGCTGAAGGCCATTGTTTCGTAGTAGGTTAGGTTAGGTTAGATAGGGTTATGAGGAAAACCTCATAAAACACTAGGCACCAGAATGGGCCCATCGCGATCCCTGGGGAACTTCCATAAAAGCAAATGGAAACCTAAACACTTTCCCTGAAACACTTGATTTCCCTGCAGAATCTAAATAGCCTGTCTTGGTTGATAGGACCTACCTCTTCTAGGCTTGCTGAAAAAAGTAGTTACCTATGTATTTCCTACGATTTGGAGCTATTCCCTGGCATTCGACGCATATGTCGTTACAGTATCTACATGCATCCGTGTCTGTAAGACCCATTCCCTTGGCATGCTTTCCCTGAAGGCAGTGCCCGGACAAGAGTCCTACTGCTGTTCTTAGCTGAATTCTGTTTAGATTCAGAATTTCCCTAGTCCTTTTCCTTTGGATACCCTGTGACCTGCTATGTTTGACCATCTTTGGTTGGCTGTTTTGTATACTTTGCCTTTAATGGTAGCCTTAACTTCGCACGAAGGTGGTTTGATATCCACGGCTTCGCCTAATGGCAATTCTCCTCCATGCCTTGCCAGTTATACCGTAATGTCCTGGCACCCAGCAAAGTTTTACACGGTTCTGCGTGCATAATACCTTTAGCATTGTGCGGCAGTTCCTGACTATCTAAGATTTTGTGATGTTTGATTCTAGCGCTTTGAGTGCAGCCTGACTATCGATATAAATGACAATATTCTTATAGGACATTGATTTCATCTCTAGCCCTGAGTACAGCTAGAACTTCTGATTGGAAGACAGTGCATGTATTTTCCAGAGCCCGTTCCTTCGGATGTCTTTGATCCATCCGTATAAATTGCTGTTAAGATGGGGCAGTATCCTATGCTGCTTCTCTTAAAGAGGCCTAAGTTAGTGAGCCTTAGCGCACTGTTTCCTGCAAGGTTTTTAGCTTGCAAATCAAGCGGCAAAAGGTGAAGAATGCCGTCCAGTGCCGCTGAGGTGGACGTTCGGAGTGCACCCGTAATTGCGACACTAGCCGTTCTTTGTACCGCCGCTAATTTTCCTCATGCCGTTTTCCTGTTTGTTGCTTTCTACCACACAAGTGCCTCATATGTGAGAATGGGTCTGACTATCATTATATAGAGCCTGTGCGTCATTGCGGGTTTCAGCTCCCAGGTTTTGCCAGCTGTTCTCTTGCATATGAATAGAGCATTGTATGCCTTTTTGATTCCTTCCTGTATATTTAGATTCCAGTTTAGCTTCGTGTCTAGAATTACACCAAGATATTTTGCGTTGTTCGAAACAGACAATTCCACGCCGTCTAGTTTTGGTCGTTTGAAGTGTGGTATCTTGTGCTTTCTAGTAAAGAGAACCAGTTTCGTTTTGGATGGATTGACATTAAGTCCACAATCTCTCGCCCAACGACTAAGAGTCGTCAGAGCGACTTCCATGAGTTCACTCAGAATGTCCTCCCTGGGGAGTTCCTCTGGTTACCGATCTCCTGATAGAGCTATTTCCGAGAATGGAGTTGATGTTTCGTGTGTCGAGCATTCTACATAACCATTTTGTTATTCCCTTCTCCACCTGCGTACTATCTATGGCCAGCTTGATGGCTTGCTTCTTAGTAAGGATTGTGCATTTGAATGACCTGAACTTAATCGACTTTATACATCTAAACACGTCCCAATGGACTCCAAATACTTACTTACTTACTTAAGGTGGCGCTACAGTCCGGGGTGGACCTGGACCTTAACCAAAAAGCGTCACCAGCCAGCTCGATCTTTACTCAGCTGCCTCCAGTCTCGCACGCTAAGTTGGTTGAGGTCCCCTTCCACCTGCGTGCGCCACCTGAGTCGCGGTATTCCTTTACTGCGCCGTCGCTCGGGAATGGATTCGAAGATTTTCTGGGTCGCAGCATTTGTGTCCATGCGCTCTACATAACCCAGCCACCTTCACTCTTCTGGCCAAGTTGATGTCGCTGAACAGCCCACACAGTTCGCTTTTGTATCTCCTCCTCCACTCACCGTCTATGCAGACGGGACCAACAATCATCCGAAGAGTTTTCCTCTCGAAGCAGCCAAGAGCGACCTCATCCGCTTTTGACAGGGTTCGTGCCTCTGCGCCATTGGGCAGGACTGGGATGCTTAAAGTCTTGTATAGGGTCACTTTAGTTGCTCGAGAGAGGGCTTTGCTGTTAGCCCATAGAAGCAGCGATTGGCAAGTGTTATTATTCGTTTGATCTCAGCGCTGATGTCGTTTTCTGAGCTCATAGCGGAGCCTAGGTAGATAAAGTCCCTAACTACCTCGAAGTTATATCTGTCTTTGGTGACGTTCTGTTCGAGACGTCGGTGTTGGTTGTCCTCCTTTGTTGACAGCATATACTTAGTCTTGCCCTCATTAACCGCTAAACCCATCTTCGCCGCTTCCACCTCAATACTCACGAACGCTCCACTGATATCACGCTGCGTTCATCGGATTATGTCAATATCGTCGGCGTATGAGAGTAATTGGACGGACTTTTGAAAGATTGTGCCTCTGGTGTTGGCGCGTGAGTTTTGCGCTATTCTTTGAAGAACGATGTTAAAAAAGTCTAAAATCTTTTTTGATATCGAAGGTCTCGGTAAAGTCTTTTCCGAACTTGATGGAGCAGCGTGCATTCTCCATCGTCATCCTGCACAAACGGACGAGTTTGGAAGGGATTCCAGACTTAGTCATAGCTCTGTATAGCTCGTCTCTATAAATGCTGTCATACGCGGTCTTAAAATCGATGAAAAGGTTCTATGTATCGATTTGAAGTTCCTGGGTTTTTCCCAAGATTGACTCCAAATAGAGTACAATTATTCCACATTTTTATTTGTATCTATTTTCCTGCAAACTAATTCATTCTTTTTTTCGTTTTCTTTTACAGGTAAGACAGAGTTCACAACCTTCCCCCGAGTATAGAGTAAGTTAATAATTTGTTTATTTCTAAGAAATCACAGACTGCAACAATTTTATAGCTTACCCCAAAGCATTGAATCTGACCCAATTTCCGAGCCAACCTTCAGCCAAATTGCACACAAATAAATTTCGAAAAAAAAAATTAATAAACACCTCCTTCCCGTATAACAGATGGCCATTAAGTCAAAGCACGCCCTCCCAACTTTGTTGTCTATTTTTATTTTTGTACTATCCCACCAAAGGTATTTCAAACTTGAACATATTTTTTAATTGAGACTTTATCTCATAATTGCAACCGACCTTACGAACAGCTTCGACGCTCTGTTCAAATCCAATCCCCCTAATACCTGCTCTTATCTTCGAGTAAATTACTAAAAATTCGTGACATAACCAACCTCTCCAGCTATTGTAAGTACAATTTTGTTTTGTTTCCCAAAAATCCACTCCGTTGTTATAATTCCTTGAACAAACATTTGTGTCGGTTGGATGGAAACTAGTATAAAAAAAACAGGAAAAAAAAAATTAATTTGTAAAAAATTTGATAAGCGAAAATAAAAATTGGCAAAGAGTTAACCAATTACCATTCCCCACCGTCCCCAGTGCCTCCGCCAACACAAATCATAGATTATAATTCACCTCTAACTGTAAATTGCAAATGGAATCAACTCAACAACCTAGGCAGCAACTTAGTTATCCTAAGGCCATCAATACCACCACCACCGCCAACACCACTGGTGTGCTGGTTAAGTAAACTATTTGGCTTTTCTTGTGTCGACACTGGGTGTAAGCTGGGCACTGAGGAGGATCAAACTCATTATTGCATTCCACGAGGTAAAATATTCGAGATACATATTAAGATCTGGAAACCATTTTTGTCATTAATGGAAATTTTGCGCTGGTTGCAGATGGTTTAAGTAAATTAAATATTTGCAGATGGTACGTGTAAAAAATTGAAAAATTATTGCTTGAGTCGGATGAGTATGTGTATGGTGCTGTGTGGGTGGGTGAAATTCATAGATTGTCCCAGTTATGCAGAGCGCCTTGAGTTGGGATTTGTCTGTGATGTGGGCTACTTGCTACCACACCTATGAGCTTACGGATTCGAGTATATGGAAGATGTCATTCATATTTTCGTGTAACAGGGCAGAGAGTTTGAAATTGATTTACTGAGCTGGGTGGGGCCAGGGGTTGAAAATGTTAAGCTGAGTATTTTATGATGCTGACGGTCAAGGCAACGTAGTAGCTATGCGAAGCACGGTTGCTAAAAGCGCGATTCGTCTTTGACAATCAAGCACATGAAAGCAAAGCTCCTATGGACACAGATTGATGTTGAAATCTATAGAGCAACAGACTACATATGTCGTACCTTACAGAGACTTTTAGAAGAAATACTCCATTCTTTTCTCCGGAAGATAGTAGTGCTAATTCAACGTATTAACCACTGCGCAGAACTTTCAAATCGACACTGACGGATCTAAAGTAGACAAAGGAGCGCTAAAGTCACTCAATATCAGGGATTCATGCCAACCCCCAGTCGACTGTAGTATCTACCAATCTGTAGTCTTCGCCATTGAAAGAGTTGCGCAGACTCGCCCATCTAGAGATAGTCGCGGATAGTCAAGCTGCACTCAAGGCACTAGACAACGAGATAATAAGATCGAAAATAATCTCCACGTGCCGACAAACTATAAACAGAATATGCAACGCTCTTGTAGTCAGTCGCTGCTGGGTTCCCGGACACAGTAATATAGAAGGAAACGAAGCATAGCAGATGAACTAGCACGAAAAGGCTCATGTTTAAATGAAGGGTAAATTGTCTGGTTTGTGCAAAAGCAGGACAGTCGAAGAGGAGGTGTGCGGCGGTTTTATCCTCCTCAAGCCACACCTCACAAAGGCCCCAACTTCAACGTCCTATGGCTTGCAGGTATTTGTTTACGGAAGTAAAACTCGTGGCGAGCACTGTAATAGTCCTCAAGTCACTTTTGGGCAGGTTAAGCAGAAACATGAATCTGCCTGCACTAGATGCGTCGATTCACATCTCCATCTGCCAGCATATGCCAAGACTAGTAGCCGAAATGCTGTTTTCGCAGCAGCTCAGCCATTGCCTGTTTAAGGAACGCCAAGCTGCAGCGTATTTTATGACTGAGGACCCACGAAGGTGCTCATTTAACTCTTCCTCCCCGGGACGAAAGCATCTGCTCTTTCGCTACCCGGTATCCCGGAATCTAAGCCAGTGTCACCAAGTTACACTGCCCGAGCTTAACCCCTTATCTTCTTTTTAGAGCTGCGTGAGCTGCACTGGCGATAGCCTGAAAGACCGTAGTATATGTACCTAATGGAATAGGATCGCTCGCACTTGATTCTTCGAAATAGATGTCCACTCGATCGCTGTGGCCAAGCCAATAAAGCAGTCTTGATCTTTTGGAGTACATTCAAATCTTAGTACAAACTGTTGAGGTCGCGGTTTTTCTTTTCGCCCTTCGTTACGTCCGTTCATTTGCGTTTTACTTCTCCTACTTACTACTTAGTTCGGGGTGAATCTGGGCCTCAAACAACAAGGTTCTTCAATTTGATCGATCTTTAGCTAACTGCCTTTAGTTGCGTAATCTAAGTTGGCTAAGATGCTTTTCTACTTGGACGGGCCACAAAAAGCAAGACTTTTCCCTATTGCGTTGCTCCTCGGGTTAGATTCAAAGACTCTGCACTATCCTTGGTTTACTACATATCCCAGCCATCTCAAATGACCAGCACGCAGTTTTCTGACAAGGCCTATGTCGCTGCCCAGCTCGTACAGTAAACGCAACTGAATATCCTATAATTAATTTTTCGTTCAAAATGACTAGGAAACGCCTTCCATAAAGTTCATGTTTCCGTACCGTAAAGTAGGACCGGGATGATAAGCGTCGCCTTAGTTGCTTGCGGCAAGACCATAGATTAGCTTAGGTTAGGTAAGCGGGCTGGCAGAGAGAGAAAAGCCTCCTGCCGCACTCAGGTTGACCCACTGTGTTAGCCTATGGGGGAAAGGTGCTCCTCCGCCCATTGAAACCCTGTAAATGTCTAATCTACTCTACTCTAGTTACTTACTTGTTTTCAAGTACAAACCACTTTGATGACTTGGCAAAGTTCAGCATCTTGTCTGTAGGAACGCCAGAGAGCTCTTCAAGTGTTTGCCGAGGAATTTGTTTCTGGAATATTGAGGTCCAGGACAGTGGCATAGGAAGTGGGTGGTGTCCTCAAAAACTCCTGCGTCGCCACAGCCTCTGCAAAGTTCTTCTTCTGTCCGGCGCAGGTTCTTCATGTGGTACCGCAGATTATTATGCCCCGTGATGATACCCCGAGGATAGAAAGGGATCCTCTGTTCTTTCGTATAAATCTCTCGGTCTCTGTTCTATCGAAGGACGGATATAGTTTTCTTGTGATGTTACACGTTTCCATAAAATTGCATCTTAGGTTCGCCTCGCTTATGACTTATTTCCCTGCTTCAAGCTTGAGCATGCAAGGCGGGATGCTTACAGAGAGATCAGTTTTTTCTGTTAAATCTGTTGAAGCTTTCCTAGCTAGTTCATTAGCTTTTTCATTGTCATGTCCAGGAACCCAGCAGAGCGATACCTTGTGCTGTATTCCAAGAACCTTAAGCTCTTCGCGACAGCATCTCACAAGATTCGATTTAATTTCGGTAGCAGTAATTGCTTTTATACATAGCTGCGTGGCTGTCGATAAAGAAGGTGTACGGCGAACTCACGGGCAGCTGCTGTCACTGCCAGGACCTCCGCTTGGAAAACACTGCTGTGGTCTGGTAGTTTAATGGATCTCGATATCCCTAGCGATTCAGAAAAGATGCTGGAACCTACGCCAGTCTCCATTTTCGATCCGTCAGTATATATTGTTTTGGATCTGGTATTAGCTATGTTTCCGCTTTTCCATTCTTCTCTGCTAGGGTAGGCTGCCGTAAAAGGCATGTTTAAATCCAAGTATGGCGTGATGTAGTCTGTTGTGGGTACATAGCCAAAAAATTCTTGAAGGATGGTCGAATGCCCTGTTGCATTTCACTTCCAGTTCACTGACTGACTGAAGCAGGTTGAGAATAGCCTCAAGGCCTGCAGTTGGAGCTGTTCTCACTGCACTGGTGGCACCAATGCGCGCTAGTCTTTGAATTTTGCTGAGTGCCATGGAGTTTTTTAGCACTGGCCACCATACGAGACTGCCATAAGTCGGTATGGGTCTAATCATAACTGTGTACATCCAGAGTATTATTCTTGGAGAAGGTCTGCAATAAGACTTTACTACTCAGTTGCTTTCTTAGAGTCCGAACAAACTGCAATTGGAACGGTTTCGTTTGATTTCTTCGCTGACGTTGTTGTCACATGTTATAGTGAAGTCAAGGTAGACAAAGTCCCTTACTATCTCGAAGCGGACCAATATGCCTTATACTAAACTACGAAATGACTTAAAAGAGTCCTTATATTGTGCAGCTCTAATGTATGGTAGGTTCACAGATTTAGGTGATCGCAACAATATACTCAATTCCTACACTTGAGCCGTCTTGTAAAAGCCTTTTTCTTGGTCTGAGACATGTGCTTAATAAAGAAAAAAAGATCCGATGTCTTTGCATCCCATTAAAGAGCTCCATTAACGGTTATAAACCATAAATCCACTTTGCGAAATGTGTTAATTTCCTAGACTCTGCTTCACATATAAATTTTTATTTAGCCTACTCATGCAAAGCCTATTCCAACTGGGAACTCATAACTCCTAAAAGCTGAACAGCCATAGTAAAACTCCAGAGGAAAAAAAACCTAAACTCTCTATTCATTCCATTTGCAGATACATTTTATCCGTCAATCTACCGACCTTCTGCTGCGATCGTAGAAGGCTTTCAGTCTTCGACTCCCCATCTGTATGTTGCTTCTTATTACTTGCATGGGTGATTTTTCTCTCCTCTGCCTAGCTATCCTTTTTTGTCTTAAAGCACTTTGCAAACTCCTCTGTACACTCGTCTATATGATCTGGTTCCGGAATGCCCGGTAGGCTAGGTCTAATATAGAAAAAAAAAAAAATAATTTAAAATTAATTTATTGGCCATCATAAATGTACGGATTATGAATAAAAAAGAAGCAATAAAGGACAACCATCCGCGCCAGGAGGTAGACTAGACGTACATAGATACATCGCTAAAGAAGATGAGGATGGAAAAAAAAGTTAACTGCGTAACCCATTATGGTTATCACGTAATGTGTTGCTATCGAGAAGTTGGTGGTATTTAAGATTACATTACGACCCCGCGTAATATTAATAGGTGGCTGGTACGCCCAGTTTGGGTCGCGTGTGATGAGTAATCCTTTTGAGCCACACATTCGACAGTGGTTGAGTGACCTAATTAAAAACGTATGTGGAATGAAGTGATAATTAAATGGAAGTTTTATGATTGCTAGTGGCTTAGATGGGTAGCCGGAGGTGGCCTTGGGCGAGAGTGGAATCTGGAGTTTTCTAAAAACCGTCATCAGAGAAGTATTAGTGAGAATAAGGAAGGCGTGGGGAGAAGGATCAGCATATCGATGGGGATTAAGTACGAGAATAAAGATGAAGATGAGGACGGTGGCAATAGCTTTGGCTAACTTGGAGTCAAAACATATTGAGTAGATCGAGGTGTACTGGAGTTGAAGACTATACAGCAGATACCTACTTAAAGCTTAAGGGCTCATATAGTTATTAGGATAATGTTCGGAAAACTCAATTTGGTGGTAGTTGGATCTTGGATGTTCGAAGTTCGAATCCCAGAAATCTCAAAAAATAATTTTTGCGGTCCCACCGCATGAATATCTGCCAAAAGTCCGAGACTAATAACTGAGAAAGCTCCTCTATTTGACTAGCCTGACATGGTCCTAAAAATATAGCGCGCACAACACATGGTCGCGTGAAGCTGGACCACATATGTACGTCTGGTGTGCAAATATTTGTTGTTTTTTTTTTTTTGTAAGTCGAGAATAAAATATTGGTCAAGTGGCCACCGCCAGAGGTGATGCACAATCGATTCCGCTCCACAGCATTTGGCAAGACTTTATTCAAAATTTCTGGCGATAAAGTCTCCACTTCTTGTTGGATATTCTCTTGGGGCCGCCAAGGTTCTGTTCGTGGCTTGTTTGTATAAAGGAGTTAAGGATGTTGTTCACCGATTTGTGTTTATCTCTCGATGTTTTGAAAGAAGTGGAATTCGTTTCTTAGATGGTAGAGATCTGGGCAAGGGCGCATAGGAAGTGGGTCGTATCCTCATTTATCTCCTCGTCGCCACAGCTTCTACAAAGGTCATATTTTGTCATTTTCCTTGCTGTAGTACAAGTCCTCAAGGATTGCCATCTATTGTTCCCCGCTATCCGATTGGCTTATTCTGAGTGTATCTACTGATAGCCATCGATTTTGGTACAAAAAGGTCTAACAGGAGGAGGTTGTGGATGGTATCGAGTCCTCCTGTTGGTGCTGCCGTCATGGTACTATTAGCTCTAATTCATTCTAGCCTTTGTACTTTTGTTATGGCTCTTACGCTGGAGTTTTGCTGGTGGCCTGTCGCCATACTAGGTTGTCATAAGTTGTTATAGGTCTTACGACCTAGCAGAACAATTTTAGAGCCTGGTTCCCAAGTTCTACCAAGTTGCACGAGTAGAAGGCTCCAATTCAGTTTCTTACCGAACACTAGTCCAAGCTATTTGGCGCTGAGATTCTGAGGGGGATACTTCCTACAGAAGGTGTTGTGAATTGTGGTATCTTCCTCTTGTTTGTGAAGAATTCTAACTCAGTTCTCTGTGGGTTGAGTACTAGCCTACATTTCTTGGTCCACGAGTCCAATATCTTGAGGGCGTCTTCCATTTGCTTGCTGAGAGATAGATGGAATTTGTCTGCCGTTATTAGAACCACGTCACCCGTTTACGATGTAGTTTTATTTGCACTGTTTTTATGTAGGTTTTGGAACACCTAATTTAGGAAGCATATCCATAGTAGTGGGAGATAACTCCGCCTTGAGCGTTGCCTCTATTGGCAAAGTCTGCATCGTCCAGGTTGAAGTTTCTTCCATATCCTTAGCATCGACTGCGTTGCTATTACGATGTTTCCTTGATACATGGTGCATGCGATGCTTTGTATGCCTATTTTTTTAGATGCATGTACTTGCGGGCAATCGTCTTCAAATCAGGAGTGTCGTTACGGTGGTCGAGTGAAATCCAGCAGGTCAGAGGCGAAATCTCTGATTGCTTTTTTTGCAGCGTGGCCACTGGTCTTCAATTCTTGATACTGGCGGTATAAGACATCAAAACTACCAACCGATAACTTGTCGAAAACAGTGACACAATTATTCCGCGTTCTTGAAGAGTATAGCAATCTGTGGTTTATCTACGTGTACACAATCGTCAAAGTCGCAATGACACAAAACCCCATCTGCAGAACTGAGAGCATTTTTTTAAAATCATAATGACTTTTGCTCCACCTTGCACAAATCTAATGCAAAAGGATAAAGGAAGCAAACGATTGTCTAGCAGTCGAGGCAATAGAAAGGCGACTCCGCTACACTGATTCTGATCCATACTTTCACATCAAGACTAACCTTTGCGTGAGTTAATTGGAAGCAAATTACCAGCACAGTTCCACTCTCCATAAAACCACAACAAAAACTCTTGATTTTCTCTAAAAAAAATCGAAAACACTGCGCCTCAGCAGAACTCCCATGTTCGACAAGGCATTGAACAAACATTTAATGCCAATCGACGGTAATCATGCCTTAACCCAATATGCACACAAGCTCGCAACTTTTTCCTCACAGTTTTCCAATAACAATTAGGAAAATATGAAACCACCACAAGACAGGAAAAAAATTCACTTTAAATATCGAACGAGGTGTGTTCACTTCCCAGAAATAAAAAATCCAGGAGTGGTTCTAAGCTTCCATATACTACTCCTACCCATGGTCTGTAGCGCGCGCGTTCCTAAACAAATTTAGACTTGGGTCGTCCATCGATCAAGATTACGGCGCTCACGTTCAACGTTGCAATTGAAAATATTTTTTATTTTTTTTCATTTTTTTTGTCTTTAACTTAACACTAGCGCAGCGGTATAGTCGAGATAAATCATTACATGGCTCGTCGTATATGAGTCTCTGGTGACTGAGACGAATGCAAGTGATACCCCATGAAAATAAATAATTAATAGCCTGGATGCCATTTAATTAAGTCATTTACTTCAAATGGTTAAATAATTTAGCTAATCTAAGCAAGTACAGTGAGGCTGTGTGTTGTGTGTTGTTTGGGGGAAAGTCTGTGGTGCCCTGAATGGGGTCTGCATATGAGATCCACGAGTCTATAGATGGTGAATAATATTTTCGGAATTTCCACAGAGACCTCATTTCTCAGGCCATTTAGACTGGGATTGAAATCAATCCTTGTTGGTGCGCGATCATATTTCCACCAGCAGCTGGTTGGTGTAAGTTAAACAGCTTTGCCCATTCGGGGCATGGTATTTCGCGGTTTAGTTTAGTTTTTCGTTGGGTTGCTGTCTTGGCAAAGGTTTTGTAAAATGTGATTAACACAAATTGATTAGCAAATAGGGTGACTGAATGTGGCGAAGTGATTGGATACACAAGTTTTTTTTTTCTGCTTATATTGAGATGGGAGATAAGAGGCCAGTATCGACTTCTGGGGTACGACATGTGAAAGAATTGTTTAAGGAAACCGTGAAATATTTTATTGCTTACAAGCAGATTTTTTAATGACAGCTGTAACAAAGGTTGGTTAGGGTACTTTTGCCGGATTCAGTTGGAGTCTGTTAGTTTTGCATTGGCCCTCTTGGCTTGTATTAATTTCATGAATTTAGCGTGCAAATGGTCCCCAAAAGGCTGTCGAATGGGCTGGGAAGCAAGCAGGTGACAAGGTCACAAAACGGGAGAATATGATTAAACTGTGCTTATGTACATTACAGATGAGTGCAGTAATCCATGCAATGGATACATCTACGGGCCATATATTACCGTTTTGTTCTGTGCCTCTCAATGGTATTCAGGATTCCGATTTGTCTGTTTGCTTATACTCGTACTTCGAAGAGGAGATGTTTCATTAATTGTCTTGTAGTATAGCATAGCAGTACATCTGGGAATTTGTATGCCATGAAGCTTAAGACTTCTTCTCTAAGTCTGCATCTGATGACAAATTTGCATCGGTGATTCGGTTCCTTTTTATATGCGTTCGTTCTTCATTACTTGGGCACAACTAACACCTTCTTAGATGGAGATAGTGCCTGCATTAAGGCAGTTTAGGTCCACCGCCTATTATTCAGCCTTACTCTTATATGGTAGGTTACAATCGCCATCTGGGCGGACCAGATCACCTCTTAATATCACTAACATAAGGGGCAGCCTTTGCCTAACCTTTTAAAACCGTGTTAAAGGTACCGCACATAAGATTTTCATAGGGAATTTCGACCTTACTTGTGGAGGTGGCGCTACGGCTCGGTATGAACCTCTCCAGTTAGCCCGGTCCTTAGCTTACTACCTCCAGTTGCGCTTATCCAGTTGCCGCACCCCAAGTTTGTTGAGGCCGCTTTCTACTTGTGCACCACACCTTAAGCTATACATATGTACATATGTCCAAGTCATTTAAGGTGACTGATGCGGAGTGTATTGACTAGGTTAATGTCACTGTTCGTCGTTTCCTCCACAGCCTATCAACGCAAACTCTCTGAAAATGACCGAGGATATCTTCATACGGATTTCACAGAGTCCTTTCTTGAGCTCCATAAAGCAGAACTGGGATTATTAAGGTCAAATAGATTTTCCATAGTTGTTCGAAACAGCGATTGACAAGACTTATTCTTCGTCTGATTTCTGCTGAGGTCTTGTTGTCAGAGTTTCTAGCGGAGCCAAGGTAGACAAAGTCCCAAAAAAGTTATCGACTGTTGACTGTAATGTTATGTTCAATTCGCCGATGTTGTGTGTTCCTTCTTGTTGACAGCATATACTGAATTTCACCCTCATTTACCACTGTACCCGTTTAGGCAGCTTTCGTTCCAAACTAGGAAATGCGCAAGTGACAGTCTCCCCTTCTTCTCTCTTTTATCCTGAGCGATCAAATTTCGATCCAGTTTTCTTTTGACTGTAGCATGTTGTCGATGATGAATTCGGAAAATTGCCTCTCCATTCTTGAAAGCGACTAGAAATCAGAGCAGCTTGTTCTGAGACTTCTTTCTGGGCACAAAAGTACCCAAATCTGTTCAGGTTTTTGTAATAGCCTCCGTGTTCAGATAGGTACTCTATTCACCTCATTAGATCCTATAGGGTTCTTTTTTTTATGTCTGGGAGCATGCAGGATTCGTAAGCCCACATAATCAATGCCTACGCACGAGTCCATACCCAGCATCCTGAGCAGAGCTTCTGGCAATCATTTGTGTTGGGAACCTTTAAATTTTGCGCAAATGGATGAGACCTTCAGCAGAGTACCACATCTGATAGACGGTTTGAGAATCTTTCTAATGACAGCCTTTATTTTCGGACGTATTTCTCTGACATACGGTGGACGGGGAATCGTGAAAAACTTTTTCCTTTTTTTTTCTAGGATTCGGATTCGAATTCGAGGGTCCAGCATAGTAGTCTTAATGTAAATATACTACTTATCGCGATCCCGATTTGTGTAGAGTTTCTATTTGAGACACTAAGGCCTTCCATCCCCTTCGGTCATGGCCACGGTGGTGGTGGCCACGGAGCAGTAGGATATGTTTTTATGTATTTGCTTGTGATCTGGTCAATGTTAGTTCAAACCCCGTTTTGGGAACAGCCAGCAAGTACAACATGTACTGAGTTTCTGCAGCTACTCGTACTACAAAAAAAAGGAGTTGTACCCTTTTAGTACAATGGTGAATGGACCGTGTAGAGTCTGAGCACTTCTGGGATTAGGTTGCTCTTTTTGATAAAAAAAAATGCATCCACGATTGCTTTACCCTTATAACGAAGGTTCCGTGCTCTTTGTCGTCTTAAACCCGAGGCCTGGGATTCGAAGACTCTCTTGACTGTCGTCTATTAGCTCGATATGGTCGTCGTATTTTGGACTTCCGGACTACATCCACTCAATGGAAATGTGCTCCTTCTATATTCAAACAGTCTGGCGTGGCGAATCGATGAGTGACTGAGTCTATCTCTCCGTTAAGTATGTCGTCAACTCCGAACTTCCATTCCTTGCAACTTACATACATCTTGTATGTTTTGCAATTCAGTCGTGCTGCAGACTTGTGGCAATAACATGTTACCAGCGTTAGAATTGCAAAACTTCCATTAGGCAACACCTAGCTC
Organism: Blera fallax; assembly: GCA_946965025.1. Lineage (NCBI taxonomy): Eukaryota > Metazoa > Arthropoda > Insecta > Diptera > Syrphidae > Blera > Blera fallax. The sequence continues at coordinate 13,585,852 of OX337246.1, read as the reverse complement.
CAGTGTCTCATTGTAAAACTAATTAAAATATACTATCGCCGGCACTATGAGCAACGTGCTCACACTTCAACTTTGTCCTTCGCAACTTCTGTGTTTAACATAAGCTTTTGTAATAATTTTTTTTCCTAATGTGTTGCATATAGTCTTGTAATTACCCCTTAAAGTACGCCCCATAATCATGTGTCAATGAACCATAACCAGCACGTATTAGCATGGCAAATTCTATGCGCGCGCCTAATTAATCGAGAACCACATTTAATCAAACAAAAGCAGATCAGCGCAAAAGACCAGTAGTCACCTGCACCATGCGGTGGTATGCCACACCCTCTTCCCTCGTACACCATAATTATTTAATTAATGCCCGTATATGTATCTGAGGTCCATTCTTTCTTAATCTACATGTACCAACCTATTTACAACATTCGCGTCCATACGGGGAGCAGATAACTGCATTTGTGCTGCATGTCAAACCCGCGCGAATTGCATTGAAGTTTGCAACAACAGCGCTACTGTACTGAGATGTGTAGTTTCCCCCATGTACTTTGAAGTAGGAGGGCGAGATACTTATCAGTAACAAATCAGCAGTTGAGCTTGTATAGCGAATATAACACATGTCCTCCGCGGAATACGAGCCTCATAAATAAGTTTCAATTAAAACTTAGCTTTGTTTGCGATTATTAATTCGGTAGCTGTGTATCAAATTTCAGTTCATTCCGGATTAGATACGTCTTTTGCCCTCTCCCCGGGGTATAGATACATTCCTCATGACAGATATTTTTTCATTTCATCATAACTTAGCACTGCCACAGCAGACATACAATTGCACTTTTATGTTCAATTAATCCCCAGCTCCTGGTTAAATCATCTTGACGCTATGATCACCTTCTTTTATTTCAACAGGTAATTAAATTGCAACTCGATTTAATTTTCAATTAGTCAATCTTCTACGTTCGGTTTGGTGTGCTTGTTTGTTTTTATTTTTTTTTATTTTTGCGTTATGGTGTACAGCCATTCGGTCGACGATGTGGGGTACACTGTATCGCAGCTGGGATGGATGATGAGGAAAAATAGCAGACAAGTCGCAGAGATGAAGAAGCAGACAAATGAATTAAAGAGCTGGCCTCTGGAAAGCTATGTTGTTGGGCAGCAAGCTAAGTATCTAGTTGGACTACTGCTGAAGATTGTAAAATCTAAAGAGGTGTGTTTTTGGTTTTTTTTTTGTATGGTTTGGCTACTTTTTGGAATCTGTGCGATGAAGTATTCAATGGGAAGGTATGTCAATTATTGGTATGAGTTGTAAAACATACCGCAGAATGGTCAAAACCAAAGATTTGTGTATCTGGGTCAGTTGAGATACTCGTATCTGCGAAAGGTGAAGACATTTGCGGACTTGTTGCCATAATTGGTGTAAAGTGTTGGTATGGTAGTACGAATGAGAAAAAAATAAGAACATACACTCAACATTGTTGTGACATTTCAAGGTGCGACAGCGATGACAAGCATCCAAATTAGTTATGGTTACGTTGTTATCTGTTCGGATCATGTGTTGCCAGAAGACTTGACTGGGAAATTAGCCACCGATTTGGTTGTTAAGTAATTTTTAATTTTGTTCGCATGTTTAGTTGAAACTGACTTCACTTCGTTTGTTAGTTGTCATTGCAGTGAGTTTTGTTTTTTGGTCAAAGTTTATTGGGGGCGAATAGCTTTGGATATGCAATCCGATGCGGAGGAGTAATGTATTTCGAAACACAGTGCTTTTTGCTCACTACTTCTTGATCATTTCTCATTTATTGTGGAATTCAGTGCCTAAGTCCAGCCATCTGGCAAACAGTAGGTGGAATCACATCAGTTCGTGTCTCGCATCTAACAGATCTGGCGCAACCTGACTTCTAAGAAAATGAGGAGACTTATCTCCTCTAGTAGGAAACATTACAGTAGGAGCCTTTGTCATATAGGCAGCCATGCCATGAGGCTGCGTGCCCCCTTTAACCATTTCCGTAAAAGCTGAAACGAAGAAGGTGAAGAAACTATAAGCCACCTCCTGCGCACTTTTCCTGAATACTCCATCGAAGATTTTAGTGATCTAGTTACACTCGACTTAAAAAAATCAGAAATTGGTTTACGAATCACCTTACGGCATTACGGCTTTCTGTCTCATATGGGAATTTGTATGCAGATTCCCGGTGCTGGTAATCTGCTTCTCTTTTTGCGGTATCACAATGGACCTTCTTTCTGGTCTTAGTGGGCGTCTGTCTGAGAGGGGACAACCACTCAACCCAACCCAAGCAACCCATTACTATCGAATTCCCAAATCTGGTGTACAGATGGTTCCGAATCGGAAAATGGCAGTACTAGTGCCGGGGCATACGGTAGGGTCTAAGCTCATCTGGGACTATCTTAACCTTCTCAAAAATCTTGCATCCAGGAACAAGTACACTTGTATTTCAGGCCATAAGAGTAACGAACGGGATGACTATCTGACGACAAGAGGCTCTTGTAGGTGATCCTATGTGTACCGGCTAACAGTACCTAGTCCTAGATAGCACAATGAGAGACCAATATACCTGCTGACAGGACCGAGGGTAATCAAACAAGTTCATCAACCTCAACCGATATGAGCTCAAGTTTCTACTCAGTTCTCAAAAAATGGAAGATAGTGCAATTTCGTGCCAGGAAAGCAAGGAGGAAGTCAGTCAATCTAGGTAGGTAGCTAGATAGGTGTAGTGGTTCTGTGAGAAAGGAACCGATAGTTGCCTAGTTTGACTGCCTAGTTTGATTGCATAGTCTCCTAGAGGTCAGTATCCTCTGGTGAACGCTGTTATCCTAGCAATGTATTTGCGCGCTCTGTTTAGGAAGTCGATTGCATTTCCTTTGTTGAGGTTTGGGTTCAACTTGCTGGATATGAAACAAGTTGATAGCCTAGTACATTGGCTTTTGAAAGAAAATTTGAGGAGATTTTTGCCTTGACTGTTCCTTGACTGTGTAGTTTGATATGGCGACAGACTTCACGGATAGCGAGTAAATTCATCTGAAAAACACTGGCAGTGTCTGGGAGTCTATATGACCCTGATATGTTTAAGGATTCAGAAAACACACCTGCATCGACTCCACAATCCATCTTTGAACCGTCTGTGTAGATGGTTTCGCAGTTCAACACCCAGATTTTCGGAGTTTTATCGGGCTTTGTGTTGTTCAGTTCAGTTTTGCTCGAGTTGACATCCAGGAGCTTACATTACTCAGACCATTTTCCGTGATTTCACTTATCACAGCGAGGAACCTTTCTGATACCAGTTTCACCATATTGTCCCCAACACCAGAATACCTTGATACTTACTCTGTCTATTTTATTCATGACTATAAGCCATAGAATACCCCCTTATGGTATTGCTCTACTGGCGAATTTAATTACATTCCTATTTCCTAGTGTTGCCTGCATGATTCCAGTGTCATGAGAAAGCTTCTAAAAAACCTAGGAAAAAGCTGTATATCCTTGTGGGCGCCGTGGTTCAAGTGGTTAGTGCGTTGGATCGCTGAGCGGGAGGTTTGACGTTCGGATCCCAGAAAACACAAAAAATTTGTTTTTTTGCACGGTCCCATCTCTCGCGAATGTCTGACAAACGTCCGAGAGTAATAACTGTCAAGAGGAAGCTTGTCAATTTGCCTGGCTTTAAACAGTAGGTCTCTTCCTTTTGTATATAACAGGCACATCACGAATGGTCGCGAAAAGCTAAGCACAAGGTCTGTTGCGACAAGTATTTTTATTTTGAGACAGTCTCTATCCCTAGCTCCGCGAAGGACTCTAAAATTGCTTCTGTGAATACAAAGCCCCTAAGGTAGCTAAGGTGTATTCTTTAGGATTGTTCTACCTACCTATCTACCTTCCAGCCAATCTTTACGGCAAATAACAGTCGCGGTGTCCGAAATATGAAGTGTCGTTGCCATAACTTAATCTCCTCAAGGAATCTCTGAATTTCGTAATTGCGGACTATTATAAACAATATTTTTTTAAATCTAATTGCAGTCGTAAAAAAAGGCAGTAATTATGCCACTGTCATCCCCAGAATTTTAATGATCGCTGTCACTATCAAAGGGACTGAATGTTTTAGAAAAAAACATAGTTTATTGATCGGAAAGTCCTTTTTTCTACAAAGGATACTTCATAAATTTTTCAATTAATCTACTGAAGCTCTCCCGTCTAGACGACAGTAATTTTCTCTTTATAAACTTCGACATCACGGAATTCGCACTGTCACCATTCCCATGGTCATATGAACTAAAAATTGAATCTGACAACTTCACGCTGAAAAAAAAAAAAACATGAATCACCCATAAGTCCCTTTGCCAACACAGGCTTTGACTCATTTGCAGCAACTATTTTTAGATGAAAGAAAAGAAATATCCATCAGATTTAAAAATTGCTCCCCAGATAAGACCGCATAGCACCTCCACTGAATCCCCGACTGTTGGTGCTTGGAAACTCGCTTTTATTGTTGGATACCTCAATAAATTCCTGAAATATTTTCCAAAAACGTACCAAAGGTGGCACACAAACTCCTGTAAAAAAAAAAAACCAACGAATACAAAAAATACCCAGAAACGGTCCTTCGAGGACGCGAAATGGAAAAATAATAAATAGCAATAATAATGCGCCTCGTTACTGGGATTTATATTTATTTTTACTCTTACTCTATGTATATGTATGAGGAAATATTTTGTTATAGAACAAAACCGATTCCGCCATTGAAACGTGACAATATTAAACGCACAATTACTGTGTGCTAGCATTCTTTGGGGCAGCTACAAGAAGCTGCTGTAAGGTTGGTTAAAACAAAAACTTAACTTGCGCGGTGGTATATCTCGTAAAGTGCTTGTTACAGTGCATAGTGAATATTATGGTAGCGTGTATCTTCTTCTTTTCATCAATTGCATCGGGCAAGCAACGAGGGCCTAAAGGGAAACAATGAATTTTCTTGATGGAGACGATGGCCCGATAGACGACGATGACGATGACGATGCCAATGGGGTCTAGGAATTGTTTTTATATTTTCTCATTTTTTTTTTTGTACTACAGACGACTGTTACACTGTTACATACATAAACGTTCGGTGTGTTCCTTTTGTTCTATTCTTGAGTTTCTTTATTTTGTTGTTTTCATTGCAATTACGAGTAGGTAGGAACTTGTTTTCGGGAAGCCTTTAAGCCACCGGTGGTAAATGCATACGCGTACGTATTTTTTTTCCGGTCCAGGTCCAGGTATCTATTAGTGGCTTGGTTTGTATTTCGTTGGCCAACTGGAGTTTTATTAAATGAAAATACCGAATAAAAATCATGAGGAATGAAAAGAAATTTAAATCACTAAAAATATGAACGTGCTTCAGCTTCGTAATGGTCAATTTGGATGGGGAGGTTTTGCTTAATAGTGTGCTGGCATGTTGTTGGCTTCTGGCTGGTCGGGTTGGGTATTTTTTTGCTTTCAGTCTATTTTTGGTTAAATGACGATTTTAAGGTGAGATTTTAATGGTTCCTGAATCATAATGGCGGCGTAAATAGTGGGATATTTATGGGAATGGTTGTGCCTAAAGTGCAAGCTTGCAATTTAGGATTATTTATTTTTATTCATTTTTTTTTAATTACGTGCTTAAGCCTACACTTGAAATGGTGCATTACATTGAAGATTATCTCATCAAAAAGTTGTATTACGCTTGAAATGAAGTCGTTTGATGTCTTAATGCTAGCATTTCCTTATTCAGATAAGTGGCAGGTATAAATTTGCAATTAAAAAGCAAAGAGACAGTAAAAAAATCAATTAATAAATAAATCTCCGAACGTACGACTCGATAAAAAATAATTAAAGTGCCGGCAAATTGACGGCAGATTGTTGTAGAGTGGAGTATCACATTTTTTTTTTTAGTTTTTTTTTTTTTCATCCACAGTGCTTGAATAAACTTATGCAAATTCAATGAATTCCTTCGATGGATATACACAAATTCACAGTAGCAGTAGTGGTATGCTTTGCTGATGGCTTTGTGTGCGAATGATGGAAAGGAATGTAGCGAAAAGGAAAAATCAAGTTCGTCGCTCAACTCTTTCGTATTTGTTGCGGTTTTTGTTGTAGAGGCATTCGATTGATGAACTCAGACTGCGTATCAATTGTTAGTCAATCGGATTATTACCGCTGAATGAGAGAAAGGTTGTGTTTTTTTCTGAGTTGTTTCTGTGAGATTAATCTGTTGAACGTTTCTCTATTTTTTTTGAGAATGACGTGCTAGAGTTATTTTTGAAATTTTTGTTCATCCGCTATGCGGAGCGTAACTTCTGAGGCGGGCTATACCTCGTGTATGGTTGAAAGTTAATCACAGAAGAGTGCTTCTCTTAAAACCAGATGATCTTGTGAGACACCTGAAAATACTTGACTCAGTTCCTAGAAGGGACATTTTCCAGTGAATACTGTTTCGAAAGTTTATTTATAATTAGTCTAATGACATCCCGGTGCTATACCCTAGAAGACTGGCGTGGTCAACGAGGGATCGAAAGTGGAATTCGAAACTAGAGCTGACATCTTTGGACACAACACTAAAGTCTCGATGCCTATGGGAACATGTCCCACTGTGTTCCTTGGCAATGACATCTGTGCACAGCAGGCAATGAATCTGGAGACATTCTTTCTCTGCATGGCCCAGAATCCTGCGTTCATACCACCAGAGTCTTACTGTGGGGTCAATTGGGCTGCAGCTATAGTGCTGATTAATGACTGGGAACATAAATTTCATCCAGCCCACTGGGATATGGAATGCCCGGCACTACATTGGTTACGGAGACGTGTATTCGTTGAAAAACTCTGCTGCTCTGCAATAGGTTTGTAAACCCATCTACAGACAATGAACTCAATTAAAAAGCACACGAAAACAAATGATATACGCCAACATCGACACGTCCAAACTCAATAGCAGCAACAACAAATTTCATGTCTAATTTACACATTACCAGCCACAATATCTCTACCCACTCACTCGTACTAGATCGTGCGAAATTTGAAAATCACAATCTACGCATTCCATGTAAAATATGTTCCAGCTTAGCAGCTACCGTTTTTATTTTACGTAGGACGTATGTATGATTTCGATTGGGGAGATTTTGTAAGCCCGCCAAAACAGAATTTCTAATAACAACAACCATTCGGATGAAATTTATTTCCCAGATACTGTGCAGCTGCTTTGCATTCATCCTCAATGCATGAGATTCAAACTCATGGTCATGTTCTATGGACCAAGGTAGGCTGAACCGATGAAAATTATTTGAAACCATTGTCCAAATAGATCAAGAGTACCACACAAGCTGCACATATGGGAGAGGCTAAGAATGTGATTATCAGGTGGCCATATTATGCGTCCAAGTTGCTGGGAAGGCAAAAGAAAATATGGGTGCAACTACACTATGCAAGGGGCGAGTCTTGTAACTCAGTGAAAGAAGTGTTCGATCGAGAGATTCTGTATCTGTATTCCTTGCGAATATTTAAAAAAAGATGTAGGAACGATTGTTACTGTTATGTATTGCTAACCTGGTTAAAGAAAAAGCTATGCTGTGACATCAATTTGGGATCAGATAATTCTAATAAGTTGTACAAGTTGCTAGCTTTTTATTTAGCTTGAGGTGAAAGCGGAACTAGAGTATTGGTTTGCGCATACAAGAAATTCTCTTGCCAATGAGAGGTGTACTTAATGTCAACGAATTCACGATTTTCTGTACAAGCAAAGTGATAAGAACCGCAGACAAGGTGCTGTTATGAGAGATTTCTTTGTACAGCTACTGACTCTAGCTGGCGTAGTATAACTTACGTCTTGGTTGTATGGTTGAACCGAAAAGTTTGCGTATCGGAATCTTAGAACCGCCCGCACATCCGAAATATCTGAAGACGATAAGCACTTAGACTCGCCATTTAAATAAAGTCAGGTGCCATTCGCTCCTTCTCAGCGATTATACAACGTATCGTGTTCTCTAAGCCTGGCCATAGTTTTCACAAAACGATGAAGATCGACAAGGTTTAGCCCCATCAACCGTCTGAACGAAGTAGATGTCTTAAGTAATCCTTCTGATGCGGACAAAATCCGTTGTCTCGTCCATCTTAAGACAGCATTCGGACCAAAGGTCTTGAAATACTCATTAAAAAACGGAAGTTAGTGACGGGACCCATCACAGTTTTCAAGTAGGCCTTCTCAGCCCAGGTCATCGAAAGACAGCATGAGCCCGGTCTATGCCAGCATTCGTAGTGCAGCTCAGTCATTTCACACTTGTAAGCCGATAGGCAACAGTCTTCAGAAGGTTGTGGAATAACAATGGCAGCAGCTTAACCTTTTATGACTAGGGCGTCAACTCTTTCATTATTCTGGATACCCGCGTGGTCAGATATCAAGGTCAGCGTCGCAGAGTAACATCATGCAAGCCTGTTCAGCTTGATGTGGAAGAAACCTACACAAATTGATAAGGAATCACAATAACAAGGCAGGCTTTGATAGTGACTTGAAACCTCAGAAACTGCCCTTTACCTACGCTGCAAAACGATTGCAAAGATCTCCATCTGAGAAGCATTAGTTGGTCTACGCAAGGGTACAGACCGTTCAATCCGGTCATGCGTAGAATAAACTCTGGCCGCAGAAAGGTTTCCAATAAGGTACTGACTTTTAGCCTATCCATTCGTTACTGCTCTATTCCAAGCGAACAAGGAGAAGACACTGAAATCGGGAGTCATACACCTGTATTGAGCGCACACTCCCGAGTGCTCCTTCCTAATGACACGAAGTGCCGTCCAGAAGACTCTTTGACTTCTCAAAAGAGGCAAAATATCCTGAAGTAACTCCAGATCATAAAATTAGCCGAAAACCCTATCTAGACAGTACCATTGAAAAGGCGACAAAAGTCTTCTGGGCCTGCTCAAGACATTTCGGAAAGAATGGGGTTTAAAACCAGGATAGCACAAAAGATCTACTGTGGTCGCAGTACTTTTGAAGCTAGTCTATTTCGTTGTCCATCAATCCAAATTTTCTACCAAAAAAAAGTAAGTTCGTAAGAAATTTTGTGGCGATGGAACTTCTTTAACTGAAAGAAGTAGCTGTTTTATTCTAGATCAGCATGTAGCTAAGGTTTTCTTTTTTTTTATCTCATTTCTTTTCAAATGGCAATCAAAACAAATATCACATCAAGATACATTTGCTTAGCTAGACGAACTAATTCGTAGTTGGCACGCGATTTTGTAATACAAACGCTTGTTAAGAGCTCTTCCCTACCGCGTTAATTGAATAACAAATTGAAGGAACTGGAATTGTTAAACAGTCTTCCACATAAGCACACAATTTCTTTTAATGCTTGCACTTAATCAAACTAATTATAGACTTCTCTTGCTAGCATTAATAACTCATAATAACATGTGAACTTATAACTTTCAATTGCCAAGGAATTCTGATTACGAAAGCTGTCTAGCCAGAGGAAAATACATCTCAGATACATTTCGTAGACATGAAATCTATTGCGCAGGCATTTCACGTTGCAGCTTAAAACCCAAACATCGGTTGACAATAATGAATAGAAATAGTTTAGCATAACAATAGTTTCAACGTTGACTCATTCCACCGTGGGTGAAAAAAAAAATGAAGTGAACTGCAAATGCCCACACACACCACACAAAAAAAAAAATTTGTATCTCATGTCGTGTAACAAATTTCGCCCAACACTGAAGATAGAGAGAGAGAGAGGGGAAGGGGAGGAAATCTGCACTACAACCCGACAGATACAATTGACAATGCAAGCAATTTTCGAAAAACTACAGCAAAACTTTTATGAGATTTATTGCAGGCATTTCACTGATGGTATGTACCGGCTGACCATGCCAGCAGTAGCAGTTCACATCTCATTCATTCATCCAGGTGTTTTCCATGATACTGTTCAGCTGATTACGAAAAGCATTATTAATAATAATAATGGGAAAAGTAGTTACCACAGCCAGGGCTTGCACGAAGAGAAGGCAATCTGAATGTGATACCACTAAGCAAGTAGGCAACAACTTTACAACATAAGCGATATGATATCTATGTACGACTGGTGTTGGCATATGGAACTGTAATAATGTTATAATATTTTGCTTATTTTATTAATAACAGTTAGCAGTAGTGTAAGATGACAGTGAGTGTGCAATGAATTCCAAGTGAAAGTCTGAACGTCTTGGTACAATGATATCCCGAGAGGATACCTGTAGCAATTTATTTATGCATGAATTGACTTGAATTTAATTAGTGAATGATACGACAGTATCTAGAGAGTATGGGTTTCGTGAAATACCGACGCAATGTTCGTGAAATTGCATACTTATTACAGTTACCTGAAGGGACTGCGTTGAATTTTAATTTAATTTTTCTTAATGTGTTTCTATTCTAGCAAAGGCAAGGCAAAGAGTTATAAATCAACCAGGTAATGAACGGACAGACTTTTAAGATCATGTTAGTGATTTATGTTTACATGACCTCTCTGTAACCGTTGAGTAAATCCAAAAGGAAATTTACAAGTCCTGTTAACACAGTTCCCACAGTAACCAATAATAAGCCCTTCACAGCAAAAGGGTGTGGGGGGTATGTGAGCAGGTTAGGTGGTCGTGTCATGTAGAATATTGCAACAAGCAACTCAGTGGGCTGTGGTAATATGCTGACGTTATTCAGTTTGCCTCCAAAGCATGTTACGATAGTTACATATATATTGTGCTTAACAACTTCTACTTTTCATTGCTCGAATTCAGGATACACAGCTGGAGTTATTCCCTTAGTGAGAAAAAGAAAGCAGCATTATTTCCACATCTTAATTAATGTAGCTATGTACTAGCACTTCCTTGAAAATTCCGCAAGTTTCTTGTAAGAAGACACAAAATTAAAAAACTTTTATGTCACGAATCACACTCTTACAGAGGGTTTAAAAAATTTTTGGCTACACTCATGAGCCTAAAGGCACTGCGACCAAGAAAGATTTATTGTACCATACAACAAAGGTCAGATATAGGTTCTTTTTCATTGCCATGTTGTCGAACAATGTTGTCAGTTGAACAGCCAACTCATTCTAAAGCTGACCCCCATTGAAATGCTACTTCAAGTTGACTATTAGAAACGTGCTTTACAGGTTCAAATTGAATTGGCTTTCTCTGTTATCTTTGCGTGAATAGGTCGTAAAATTACGCAAAATGCCTGTAATACATTTCCCAATGTCTTCGAACCTAATGCAATGTCTTCTAACTTATCAAACGCCGTACGAATATGACATCATGGACATAAAACTGAAGCTTTTTTGAGAACTCGGTTTCCTCATTTCTCCACATTCCGCTGTCACAAGTAGGCCTCCAACCACCAATTCCAGAAAAAAGAGTCTCCAATCAATTTTTTAGCTCACAAAATGGTATCATTTTATTATCTAAGGACACTATGATGAACATTGAAAAAAAGTTCTCTCATTTCCCGTGTTAAACAAAAATGCTTTGTAAAACCAAGTTCGTTGTCCAACTCTTTCATTTCATTCTTTTTTTTTTTTTTTATTTAACTCTTGCCAGCAAGCAATATATAACAATTTTTTTCTTTTTCATTACAGGTAAGCTCACATTATACTGTCAACTAAAGAACACTTTAACAACACCGCAAACAAGTCATATAGCAGGCGCACAAAAAAAGAAAAAAAAAAAAAAAACCATCTCAGTGAGTTGTTATACATTCGATAATCGGCTGCGGCGGTAATTACGCGATCGTTAAAATCCCTCCCCTACCCATGTTCCACTCGTAACAAATTAACACCCAAATACTTTAATATCTGTCTACAGCGTTTCGTACTTCATTTGAAATTCGATTTTAAATTAATTTTCTTAATTGACTGACTCGGACAAAACACAGTGCGCACAATCCTAATTTGAATAAAAAAACAAACGCGCCTATGCCCACCACTTTGAAATTTACTGTGATTTTTTTACCTGTGTGACAGTTTTTAGTTTCAGCATTTCAGTTCAATTGTTGATTAATACCACCTTCCCGCCATCGAATTTATTACAGCGACGGAATGAATATCTTTCCCTGCCCGTTGCTCCAATTTTGAAAATGGTCTGTTACCATAAACGCTATACGCCTATGGAGATTGCTGTAGTGTGTCTGAAGGCAAACCATTAGCAGACTTAGGCATAAACCAAGCCAGAAAAAAACAGTATCTTATAAATTCCGAAATGGTATTTTATTACTTTCAACGTAGCACTCGATCAGTCTTCGCTAGAGACATTTGACATGACTTGGTACATACTTTTTGTTGGACCCGAAAAGAGATTTCCTTTTCATGCAGAAAAATGTTGCTGATAGACCGTTTTCAATAATAGACAGCCAGAGTAATGCCATCGGTCTATATTTGCATCGAGTGAGCAATTCTTCAGCAGATACATATGTACATCATCTGAGCCTACGTTTGGTATACTCAATTCATTAGGAAGACATGTGTGAGAGCGGGAAACCTATTGAGTGGCAAATATGTGACAGTCACACATCGTTATGCGTTTCAAGTTTGGTGCCTACGGAGGTTTTCTCTATTTTAATAGGACTCTTGTGTGCACTAGTGGATATTGTTGATAAGGCACATTCCACAGAGATCAGGAAATGAGATCTCGATTCTAATTTGAGATTAACGAGATGGACATATTCTTTGCATTTCTCCCATCAATCACAATTGAAAGTGGTGCCTGGCGTTATCTAAATGAATTCATCAAGGAAATCTTAACAACGTGCTTCCTTTCGCTTGGTTGCCATCTCATGTTGATGTGTCTTTCAAAAGTGATGTGAAGGATAAAAGCGCGGCTTGGTCTACCAGTTTGTCAGGGTACCGCACCCACTTTTATTTTTCTATTTCTTTTTTTTTCTGGTTCGTGTTAAATTTCCTTGATCCCATTTGATTTGGATTTATTTTTACATGTAATTAATAGAAATTCATGAGGCAGCGGCTTTCAAATCGTTCAGGTGCACTACATAATTTTCATCATGTTTTCGTGTTGTTGGGTTTTTTTAGCTATTTTTTTGTGACTTGTTGAACGGCGGCAGAAATGTTGATAAGAAGCAGTCAATAGTGGTAATAGCTGACGCTTCTGGTTGAAACGTTAAAATTTATTTTTCCTCTGCAGCGCTTAGTTTTTTTTTTTCTTTTTTTGAAGTCGCGCTGAGTTTTGAGGAATTGCCATGGATATATGTGAACGAAATGCCAGTAGTTAGTAAAGCCTTTGGGTCATTCGACACCTATGATAAGGACTATATGGGCGGACAGTCGGTTATGTAGCTCGTTACATTTAGATAAGGTGCTACTGTGTAAAGTTGTGAAATAGCTTCAATAAGTTGAAGTGGTGAACAAGACTCCTAAAGGCATTACAAAAATCTGGGATTTCTAAGCATTCCACAACTCATTAATCTAATAACTATCTCGAGAAAGGCGCTGGTCATGTCAGCTTACTTGTGATGCATTGTCATCTTCTCAAGGTCACCGATCGCTTGCATACTGAAACTGACTTCAGATGAGGCTTCAGGTCAGAGTGAATGCAACGCGATGTCCTTGGGTCCAAAACACAGAACAGAGTTGATGTTGGAGTCTTTTCAAAAGACGTGGGCATCCCCCTCTCCTTTAACCTAACGAACCATTGCATCATCTTTCAGGCCAAAGTCACCGAGATTCGCCAAGCCGCTGACTGACTGGTGGTAAATACTATATGTATATCGACATCTTGGCAGCTATTAAGCCCCTCATATCCCGCATTACAACATCTAAGGCAATAAGAAACTGCTGCGTATCATTTAACAGTACTACCTTACCCTATGCTGGGTACCAGGTCACTGTGACGTCTCGAGGAACTGCCTGACTAACGAATTAGCTTGTCGAGGCTATTCTGGTACTAATAGCATAATTATAGCCAAAATTGACGCACCGATGGCCTGTGCAAAGTATGTCATCCACTTCGAGAGCTAACCATACATACATGAATCCAACTTAGCCAACGACTCATCCCGAACGCGTGGAACAGACCTCACCTCCTCTGCGTCAATCCCCAAAGATTACCGCCCGCTCAAGCTGCGTTTGGAATACTGCTTTCTTAGCCACATATGTATGGGAAAGGCTCAGAAGAGTTTCCATGGTAGTCGGAGTTCTTCTCGTTGCGCCACTAATGCATACATAGGCAAGGTGCTGCAGTGTACTAAGCTTGCGTTTGAGGAATTCCGCCTTTGAACGCCATTGAACCTCACCATATACAAGATACGGTCTGTGAATGCCAGTGTATATCCAGTGGATCATCTAAGGACTTAAACCCCTGGTCCTACTAAAAATTCAACGGAACTGCCAAAGGATGCTGGTGGCACTTAAGATCTTGGTCTCAAGATGTTCTTTGAAAGCAAGTCTAAGGTGAGTACTTGACTTTGCTCAAAAGTTGTGAAGGCAATCGCTTACTAATTAAAAAGTGCCAACTGTCTATCTCCCTCACTTCCTCCGACAACACAAAAACCAATTGCCATTCCAGCAACAAAAAAAAAAATTAAAATAGAAATCGAAAGCGATTTCTCCCTCGGAACGGCAATGCTCGTTAGTAACGCTACCTACAGTAACAGCATTCCTCGTCATCATACAATCATAGTATCCAGACTCCAAAAAAAAGAAAAGATCCAAACAGTAGCAACCAACCAACATCTGGTGCTGCTCCAAAAAACTCATTCAGGCAGCCCACCAAAAGTATCTAAGCCAGCGTAGGTGGTTTTATTTTCAACTTTATTTCCATTTCATTTTTCCGCCGTTTGTTCCCTACTGTGTGTCGCAATCAGGATTTAATTTTCAGCGCACAACCACGACAAAGAAGAAAATAAAAATGTTTTCCCTCCGAAAGAAGAAAACTTAAAAAAAAAAAAAAATGATAATCAAATTGCATACATACTATGTAGTACGTATCTAGTGTGTTATTGTTCGCGCGGGGGCGAATCTGAGATACTCTTTTCAATTTAAAAGTCATTCGCTGAGATACTTTATTCATCGCGCTACCGTTTGCTGTCGAAAAGGGGTAAAATATGGAAGAAAAAAAAACCTTTTTAGAAGGTGTCGAAATGAATTTCTTGGTGCACATTATGCTACGTCTGCATCTGGATAGGGAGGCAAGCAGCAGCCACATAAGCTAAAGGAATACAAAAAAAAATGACTGAATGGCGCGAATATAGTAAAATAACACCAAATACCAACCTGCCCGACACTCTGGTTCCTTTTGTGCTCGGCTTTGGCTTCGTCTTCTTCTCCAGCGAATGGTAGACACTGCTGTCTAATGGAAAAAATTCATTGCAACAGTACAGGGACAGAAGCAACCCCCCCGAAATACAGCCCAGAAAAGGAAATTTGATATGTTATCTCTGCTTTTATGCTTTATATCGATTCTCTTGGCTTATTTTCATTCGGTTTCAGTTTCTTTTCTTTTTTCAAATATGGGTCACTATATTAGTTGGTGCCATATATGTACCTTTTTATTGAAGGTCTTTGTTAGTAGATTGCGGTGTGTAAGAGTGTAGAATATGCTCGTAGTGCTAACGAGAAATGTATAATGGAGGTGGCATGTATCTGCAGCAGTTTGGTAAGACTAGTTTCGATGTACTCTTAGGTATTTGCGAAAGGATGAAATTCAATACGGATTTTTTCACATTGCGTGAGACACACGGAGGCGAGAAGCATTAGAAAACTTGATTTTTACGTAAACAAGGGAACGGCGAGGTGAAGTGTTGCAGTTTCATAGTCTTCACTTGAACGCTTAATTTGTTTGCAATTCGTTTACTTAATAACTTTGTATCTCAATAGTTTTTCTTCTACATATTTGAACTCAACCTTTGCACATTATTTACAAGCTTCATTTGCCAAAGGGCTTATCAGCAGAATGCATTTCCTTCCTTCATCAGTCATTAGATACTTTTGGTTACGTATGTACTCCAGTATCTATGAATATTTATACTATTATATCCATTCGGCACTTGCTAAGTGATTGCCCAGCAGTAGTCACCAAAAGGAAAGACGCTCTTGGGAGCTACTTCCTTGCGGGGCTAATAAACCCTGAGCTGAACAAACTCTTGAGAATCATACATGTATCTGGGTGGATTAGTTCAGCCATCGAGAATGAAATTTAGGGCCTCAGAGGCTACTATTGGGCACAATGAACTCATCGTTTGTCTAAGTGAGTCGTTGACAGCTTCCTGTTACATAAGCTAATCCAATCTAACACTTAAAGAAGACTTCGGAGCCGGCGACTGGCAATAACAAAGTTTATCGTGTCGGTCCAGTTTTTGATCACTTTTTCGAGCTGGGAGCCGTGAACTCGTAAGAACTCGCCTCATATTGTCTTCCAAAGGTTCAATCGTTACTGGTTTATCCAGCTAAGCAAGCGATTTCACGCACCCCCGCGAAAGGAATCAAGCGACGTTAGATCGCAAGATCTTGGTGGCTAATTTAATTCGCATGCAGGCGCAAGAATTAGAAGAAATTCTCACTCTCAAGCGTCTAATATCTGCTTATCCTTCAGAACTAGCACAATTAGCACTTAGTCCTCCGAGCAAGGAGTTTTACCCCGCTTTGCTTCTCTAAACCGAAGTAGCAGTGGCTCCCAAGGGTCAATCTTCGTGGAATCTCCATTAAGTTGTCATTTGTCGAGTTGACGTTAACTCTGAGGTGGATGAAGTCTTTAACTACCTGGAAGTTCAAGCTATCAATAGTGGCGTTGTGGCGGTTTGTAAATTTTCTAGTCATGTTTTGAAGGAATGACTATGGAGTAGTACCTATCTGCAACACAGAGCTGAGCAGTTTTAAGTGTCAATACAATCAGGAGGACTTTCCAAGTATAATGTGACTATTTGTAGCATATTTCCTCAGATTACGTTCTCCGGCCCTAGAATTCCGTGCATAAATAAGTTGCTTGTCGACCCAATACATTAGACAGACAATAAAACAACAAACTAAGCAACTTAGGCGGCTTATGCAAAAAAAAAACCGACAAGGTTCCACAACGAGTCGAGCCTATATCAAGAAATCATTCTTCACATTGCTGCCTCCTATACCACACCACAGTTATTTATTTTTCATTCGCTTTTGGCCTTCTTGAATATAGCCGCTGCACAATCCACAGAGTCTTTCCTTGACGATGTTGAACGATGGCAATACACTGGACAGACCAGCTTAGACCAGTACCAAAATGAAGGAATAAAGATACCGCATTACTGTTCTGCGTCAAATGTTGTCTTTTGTTCAAATTTCCCTTCCTCCAGGACATCTCATTATCAATTCATTTAAAGAGAAATGCAATCATTACACAAAATGGATGAAGGTTGCCTTCCTGGCCCCTTTTTTCCCACCCCTAATCCGTGAACTGATCAAACAAGTAATGGATACTAAATAGAATTCTTGAAGTTCTCCTCACTTCAATCTCACATACGATTTCAGATATATTTTGGGAACAAATAACAAACTAATGATACTCAAAGAATTCTCTCAAGTACCACACACTACACATAGATACTTCAAGTATCTACAACTGCTTTTGTAAACGAAAATATCATAAAAAAAAAAACAGTTTTCAAGGAAGTAAAATGATGGTCATTTGATATAAAGATGAATGGCATTCTACGAGATGTATAAACTTTTTTATGTGGAAAAAAACTAAGTAAAAGGAAAGTCCATCGCTGCGTTTGTTAATCTTATCATTGTGTTTGCTTACATTCGAAGATATCTTTCATAGCCATCGGTGGAGTGTATACCCAGCGGCTCTGGCAATCCAACTGCTAACAAAAAAGGTTAAATTAAACATAATGATGAGTTTAACCGTTACGATTTATCTAATTGATTTGTATGAAGAAATTTGATTGATTTCTAATCGTAGATACATTATTATACCATTTGAAGCGTTGTTGGTTTGCCGACAAAACGACCAAACGACAAAACGAAACAGTGTCCATTCGGCAAACTCCTAAGACTCTAGAGGCTATCAATCGGCCTGTGAGCGATTGCGGATTCTCTATATTGCTAATTGGAGGATAAATTTTCTAACTATGCTGCTTTCTGACAACTGGCAACGACAACGGATGGTGCAGTTGGCTGCACTTACAATTGATTCTGTTCATATTGGTTGCTTGACAATTCGATCGTCGGTTGTATCTATGTATGTATATCTTTTTGGTTCTCCGGCACTGTCGGATGGAGTAAGTTTGTTAATCATTCGATTGGAATTCGAAAGGAACGTGAGGAAAATTGAAAAATATGAATTTACACATAGGTGTCAATTATGTCTTCTGGAGGGACACTAATGGGCTTAAGAAAACGAGTGAAACGTTGAGAATAGATACGAGGAGAAATAATTAATTCATAAAGAGATTCTTTCGTTTTTTTTTTCGTGGATAATTTTTTTTTTATTTTCTTTGCATAACGGTGAAGGAGTGTGTGTGTGAAAAATCACTTCTATTGACAAAAGCAAATGAATTACACTCTGCGTGATGTTTTTTTTTTTTTTAATTGTCCGTATGTAGCTGCCATAAATAAATTGAGGTTAACCCATCAGATCTTAGATCTTCCGACAGGAGAAATGGTGAAGAATTGAAGAATATGTTGTTGATTAGTGGAAGAGTGTTTCGTGGTGCATTAGCATATCATAATTGACATGACACCTGTGTGTGACAAAACCACTAAAATTTTAATTTGTACGTCCACCATAAGGGATTGAATAAATGAAATTGCTGAAAAGGAAAAATTAAATAAAATCGAATTTACGTGGTTCTAAATGGATTTCTTTCTTTTGGGGTGATTCCGAAAAGCTCCATCAATAGGATTTATTTTTTCGACACATTTTGGACGTATTTTCATGTTAATACCTAGTTACAATGCTTCATGCTGTCTAGAAGAGCTAATCTTTGTAAGACAAAGACCTCTCTTTGTAGGCTTTGATATAAGCATTCTTTAATTTTGAATAGGTATCAGGTACGTCTTGAGCAATTAAGTTTGCGAGAACCATTTTGAAGTCCAAACCCTCCTGTAGAACAACATTGGATGCAGACTGCTCTCCACTTGACTATAAGAGATCTGCACGTCTTTACATGCTGCACTTTTTGCCCCAAAAGTAGAAGTATCCTTCAATAACTGTGTATATAGACAACCAAGCTGAACTCTATAGTAATCAGTTCGAGGCTTGTGAAGATCGTGACGATATATTCAGAGTCAATGCGGTGACACTCTGTTGGGTACCAGGACATGTGGATATCGCAAGAAACAAAAAGGCTGATGAGCTTGTAAGAAAAGGGTCTGTGCTCCATGCATCTTAGGCTCTCCCTTTTGTAGGAATAGCTTGGAATCATCTAGACATATGCGCAATAGTCAGGGTGTTATGGTCGGCCTTTTGCAAGAATAAATCTATTTCTCTGGTGACACTTAGTCATCATAATACACTGGCATTGTACCATTGGTATTCAAGCAGAGCGAGCGCCTCGATGTACAGCACAACGAATATTGCAGAGGCTGTAGTGTTGAGGACGAAAAAGAATCTTTTCCTCAACTCCTCTGTGACTATCCTCCTCTATCCGTCCGAAAAATGAAAGCTCCTTGTATTCTCATCTAATGATGAGAGGGGAGTACGTACAAGATAGTTTCGAAGTGAAAATTTGCTGGACTGTAATTTAAAAGACTTTTGCATTCCGTTAGCTATGCGCACCATTCTGGATACTGGTTCGTTACAGCCATAAATGGTGCAGTGAGAGTTAGAGCGGAAGAAGGGCACAGATCTCGGATTGCGTGGATTGAAATGTGTCTCAATATTTTCAGGTGATCATTGTAGACAGATAAATAAGAGTTTTTGAGGATTGAGTCAACGTCGTTAATAGACAATAGTAGAATAAGAAGACCAAGATGGCTACCTTGATGCACTCGTGATGTATCTCTTAAAGGGTCGGATACAAACGTCTAATGATATCTTTGTATTGCGGTTCTTCATGAAAGGAATTGATCCATCCACATGGTCTATTGCGCCAGATATTTACATTTTGCCATGTGGCATTTGTCAAATCTGTCTGTCATCCATAGTGATAGATAGTTAGTTCTCGCCTTGGGATTTAACAATTTGGATCGCTTTACCCCTGCTCAATACTTTAAAATTGTTGCATCGTACTACAAAAATAACAGTTCTGTAGTATCTTTGTATTGCTATCTTAAGGCAGATTATGGTCCTCGTAATAGTACTGTTTGTGATGATGTAAGACCTTTGTGTCATCGTAATGCTCGATCAACTAAAATTAAGCCACTGCGGAGACCGGTAATTGTCAAGTCCACACAGCAGCGGTTAGCAATTATTCATGTGCTGCTGCTCCGTCGGGCGTGTTTTACGCTTGGATTCGCATAGGGTCAAGCTTATAAGACAACTCAGCCCTGCGTATAGCGTACGCCGATTCGGTACTGGAAAATCAGCAAGCTGATGCCGATTTCTCGAGTAAAATCTTTTTCAGTGATGAAGTTCATTTCTCGTTCGGCTTCAGAATCCAATTGTGATCATTGAAAAGGCATTGTATCCAGCACGGATGATATTTTGGTTCGCGCTGTAGACCGCCGGAGTGGTCGGCAGAAGA
Source organism: Blera fallax (assembly GCA_946965025.1). Lineage (NCBI taxonomy): Eukaryota > Metazoa > Arthropoda > Insecta > Diptera > Syrphidae > Blera > Blera fallax. Next base: position 13,565,198 of record OX337246.1, on the reverse strand, counting down.
CGCCATCGCCAATTTTTTGTCTTATATTGAAAATATTTATGGGAGCGACATATGGTTTCAACAGAACGGGGCTAAATGTAATACACTAACAGACGGGCAAATTTAGCTCTATTGCACAAAAAGTTCCCCAGCCATTTAATTTCAAAATTTATAGGTATAAATTGGCCATCAGGATCCAGCCGCCTGGATAACTTTTGTGGGATTTTACCAAAGATCATGTTTATGCAGACAATCTCCAAACTGTGGAGCGCTTTAAAAACACCCGCGATATTAATTCTTAAAACACCATTCTGGCAGCTGAAACAAAATCATCCACAGTACCATCGTCTCATGTCACCATCAATAACGCTTGCTTCCAGTGGAAATTTCTTACAGGAAAAAGACTCCGTCTAACACTTTTACCTTAACGTCAGCTCGATATAGTTGAGAAGCTTTGCTCTCCACCTTAATGCCACTTCCATGGAACTTTATGGCCTCACTTTCAATAGTCAAAAACAAAACAAGGTTTTCTGCAAACCACTTTCAACAAGATGCCTTGCGCTGTTATAGTCTTCCATTACAAATCCCTAAGCGATGTGTCTACTTCGCTCTCGTTGCAAATTTACGAATTCATCGTAGACAGTATGGAACACCTCCTCCTCTAAGATATAAACAACTGTCTGACCGTACCTACGCAATCTTCTTTATCTAAATCCTTCACACTCCTGACACACCATCAGTATACCAGATAGGTGGCCTTGCTTTTCTCAAGAATCGAACTCCTTGATGAAACAATTCTGAGCACAAAATCTCTTCTGTTGTTGTAAGCGTTTTATTACCAAGGGTATCAGCAACCCTAAGACCATATACTACAAAGGTTTTTAGCAAATCCTTCAACTACCGTAGATTACCATCTATACAGCCGGTGTAAGAACTTAAAACAACTTAAAGACGAAAGGCTCTGCACTTAAGCTTGTAACGGTGTACAGGCGATCTACTAAGCACCGGATCCAGACAGGTCCTATGTCATTTCAGTTGTCAGATAAGATATCTTTAACACTTTGCCTATCACTTGGAATCACTTTTGATAAGTTAATTGAGTAATGTCCATCTTAGCAGAGAATTGAACCCGTCCAGCTTAGGGATTACTACATGTGATGGTGGCGCACGGAGCTAAGAAATAGGCAACAATGTCTGATTTTGCATTCATCCGCGCACTCAAGGATCCAGTCATACTCGATCAATCCTTGTGATTACTGTCTGTGCGGTGTCTGTCAATGGAGTGTGGACTAATCGCCAACTGCGCTAACTATAGGTACTTGTGTGTTGTGTATCTAGAACTAGTACTCTATAAAATGATGATTTCAGCATCTTATCTCAAAGGGAAAACTGATGGCTAAATGGAACGAGAAGCAGATGAAATAAAACTTTTACGACGCCGGATCAGTGTCAGGATGAGAGATGTCATTTTGTTGTCTGGCTTGGGCTGGTCTAGGAATTAATTTCTCTATGGATAGATGCAGTCGATTTTTTTTATTTTTCATTTTAGTTTGCCTCACTATTTCTTGTGGTGTTGGTGGTGCTGGTGGTGGAGGCTTCTATTAGCGATGACCTAAAATCATGAAGATAATGGAACTCCTGACCACGCTTTGTTTTTGTAGATTTGAAATGCTTTCTGATCAGTGTTAATGTGAAGTGTTGTTGAGAATATAGTTAATGTTGTTTGTTCCGCTTGAATGGGAGATGAAAATTCTAAATCTAATGGAAATCCATTTACGTGATGATGTTGGTTAGCTGTTAGTTATGGTGCTCGTGATGCTGCTGCTGTTTTTGCTTGTTTTTCTTTATTAGATCTGGCCGCTGGTGGTAGCTATAAGTTGGATGGATGGATGGATGGATGGATGGATGGTGCCCCATGTGGAGATTGTTGGATATACATTCAGGAGAAATGAATTTACTTTAGAATGATCTAGGAGGTCATTAGGGTTTCTAACGGTTTACAAATCGGGGAGTGTTTTCACGATGCTTACGGCATTTGAAGCGTATAAAATGAAAATCATTCGATTTTGATTATACGCTTGTGCAAAGGTTCTGCAGTCCTAATGATCATTACTCTGTTTACGGTAGTCCCTGTGGGAGAACATCAATAATTTATTGACAGTTAATCTTTTTTTTTTTTAATTATTGTAAGCATTTGAAAGGAAATTAAATTAGTGTTTACCTTCCGGGCTTAGATTTGATTTGAAATATTTTGTGATTAACTTGGAAATTAAATTGCTTCGAATGGTAGAAAACCTGTCTTTGTAAGAAGCTAAATAAATTATCTGGTGATGTTCCATTTTTTGTTTAGGAAAAAAAAGCAGAAATCCCACCAGTCCGAGAAGCCGCGGCCTGACTTTCAATTAACCCCGAAGATTGTGCCGCTATTGTTCTACATACGACTATAGACAGTCAAGCAGCGATGTGGCTAAGCAATGCCGCGGATCTCTTGACGATATCGCTGTCAGATAGATACTGCATCCACATCCAAAAAAAAACCGCAGCAATTATCGGAGTTAGTTTTATCATCAGGCTCGGTGGTATTTTAGTGAACCTAACCTTTGTCTGTCGTCATAAATCCGGCCAGAAAGTCCTCTGAATGGGTTAGTAACAGCTCCAAACTTTGGCAAGACATCGTTGGTCGATTGTAGTGTAGTTTATGTGAAATACGATCTCAACTTATGATATCTTTCTTATCTTCGAATTCTGGTCTACCGTGATCAAATTAAAATAGTTTCTGGTCTTTTACTTGAGGTTAATAATCTTCCACAGCGAGGATAGACCTCCGTCCACCTTTGAATTCGACAGTGGGTACTTTTTAGCTTTTGTTTCTTAATATTTTGATGGGCTAGATTCCCTATCACTTTTCCCTTATAACTGCCGCAAGACTAATGTATCCTTATACATAGCATTCTATGTATTTTTTTTATCTATGTACATATTCCAATTCATCTTCCTATGTACTCCCATCTTGAAGTTCGTCAATAGCTTGGGCGCATATAATTCCGATTTAATTCGTTTGCAGAAAGTTTTTCTTCTTCGAATTGCTTCCGCTGGGTGAAAGTAAATTAGCTGAACGGGATTAAAATATTAAGTCGAAAACCCATATTATATCTCTACTAGATTCATTCGCCCACAATTAAGTTGCTGGTGGATCCATGAAGTATAAGATGAGAATCATATAATATCTACATCCAACAATTTCTTTAAAATATAATGCAGGTATTCCAGAGCGTGAGAAAATTATTTGGTAAACGTAACAAAAACAGAAAGAGTTCCGGAAAAGCACAAATCGTTTAGGTACCAAAAAACATCAAGCTAACATCACTTATTATTCATTTAACATCACAAATTCAATTTAAATTCTTAGATTTGTATCTACCTCCATATTAAACTATTCATATATCGGTTGGACAAAGTTCCGGTGTGGGAAGGGAGAACTGAAATATTTCCTTTGCAACCGGTATTTAAAATGTTTGTCATAATATTTATAATATGATTGCATTTTATACCGGTCTCCAAAATATCGTTGAAAGGTAGTGAATTTACGGAACCAATACATAATATATTGATCAAAGCCTTTAGCCTCACATCCTAACCAGCAACATCAATATTTTGCGATGGGTATCATATATATTGTTTTTGTTTTACCGCTTTTAGCATTTAAAATTATTACTCAATAATGAATAGCGTAATAAAACAACCGATACTAGCTAGTAGCCACCATAAGCACAAAAGAAACAGTCAATGAACCTCTTAAATGTCTTAAACTTTATTTTATGCTTCCACTTACTACTTTTAGCAACTCATAAAATATGTTAGGAAGAAAATAAATTAATATTTTGCAGTAGTAAAAGATGGAAATACATAAATTTGATTGTCTATATGACAGAACAAATTTAAGAATGACTGTGGGATGCTTTCCTTAGCGCTCGTTTAAATTCCCCGCCACTATATCATACCAATCAATACAAAGTCACAATTCGCATAGGATTACGTATTTTAATTGGAAAATTATAACACTCATTGAGAGGTTGAAGTGACTGCCAGCTAGGATTCGCCAGCACACTTAGACCAATGAGGTCCGTTGAATCATTGAGAGGTTAGTTTGTCTTAAAATAAAAGAGTTGGTGCGCGAACTTGGATTTCGGATAGAAAATCTCTCTTAGTTTAAGCCATTTTTGGATCGCAGATGAACTCTGTTCACATGCTATTTAACAAAAATGAAACATACCCTTTCGATATAATAGGTGAATCCAATTCTCTCACACGACAACATAGAATATCACAGTAGTTCATCCGTTTCAATGCTTTAATGGATTTTTCTTTTTTAATTAACAGTGTAACAGGAATGTGTTAATGACTTTTACATCCACCCACTTTCTAAGCGTTAGAAATAACCATTAATTTGTAAATTGAAACACAGAAACGAACCCAAAGCTCTGTGGCAGTAAAATTTTGTTACATCAGGTTGAGTATATGCGCTTGTTTCAATTTGCTTTTCTAGATGTTTAGAGGCGTGTGGAAGTTGTTTTTCCTTAATTTACAATTGCGGACACATTGCACTTGAATAGGATGCATGCTTTCCATTGCACCATATACATATACATATAACCAAATGCGGAAGAAGTGTAGAAAAAAAAATGCAATGCTGTAGCTACGACGCACGCAGAAAAAACCATCAACGGCAGTGTAACATCTTCATTCAACATAGTGGCGTATACAAGTAGCTGAAGAGTGGTGGTGTGCATGTACTTTTTCTAAGCTATCGAAGTATGTTTACAAGACTGCGATTTGTAAATAATGATCGATTCATTTGCATATCAAGCGGTGGTGCTGAAGATTGCACCTAATTTGCATATCCTACTAGAATTGTGAAAGTCATTATCCATTCTACTGAATGACAACCTAAAACTTCAATCATCTTTGCTGTATACCTCTACTCAATGAAAAATTAAATGCGAGAAGTGAGAATTATGCCGCAATCTTTCCTTTGAGTACATTGATTGCGGCAACGATCTTTTCATTTTTTAAACCATTGAAAAGAAAAACGAAAAATATTAGGAGGCCTAAAGATTTTCGTTTTCTTTACGCATTACCATCAAACAATGAATTTTAAATAAAGAAATATAATCAGTTCACACGTTGCAATGAATAGTCCTTTTGTTCGGTTTCCTGTTTATTCACTTGAACGTATTCAGTTTTTTATTAAATACACTACTGGTGGTAAATGTCGCCTCCTTTATGCCATCACTTTAATCATTAATATGAATATTCACCGAAATACGAATGAATAACAAGAAGGACAATCAAATACCAAAAATATCCTTTTTTTCTTCAAAAGAAGGCATGTGTAGAAAACAAAAAAAAAGAATAAGAACAAAAGACATTTTGTTTTGCTGCCACCGAAAAATAAACGAATAAAACAATTCAAATGATAAAAAAAAAATGAAAGAAATGAAAAAGGGACATGGACACTACGGCCAACGAGACAACGACGATGAACGACGACGGCGACGACGAGTCACTTTTGAAAAGGATTGACAGATTATCATGCCTGAATTTGGCAGTTTTATTGCTACCTATGTCTTAATGCCACACTTTGGTTGTAGGGAGGTATTTTGTGTTCTTGTCGTTCTCATTCTTTTGGTTTTGATTTTATTTTTTCCTTAGCTTTCGATTCTTATTTTGTGGGTTTGATGAATTGTTGATTCTTTTTTTTTAGTTTTATTTGGAGTATAAATGCATTTCCCTTATAACGAGGCCTGTAGCCACACTGATAATTGTATATCAATAGACGGGTATAAGAATGATTATCGTGAAGAAGTTAATAACTGGGAACATAAACTGCGTCAATCCAAAAGATTAAATAATCCATGTTCCTGCAAGGAAATCCTCTACTTGGATAAGGAAAATACTAGGAAAATGGTGAGCTCTCCCACAGGCCACTGTGGCCAGAGATGTTTAGATATGGGATGTTAATTTTGTTTGAAGGACTATGTATCACCGAAAACTCTCTCTGTGAATGCCGGGCACTACATTGGTAAAGGAGATCAGTCTTCTACAAAGAAATACGTTCGTCAGTGGAGTTGAAAAATTCTGCTACTAAGAACGTATTGACTTTCATAAGGGATGTGGCACGTCTATAAGTTTTCTTCCACCCTTTTGATGCGTTAGGTGATTTAGGCCACAGTTCCAGCCATATGGGCAAGGGCTTAATAAAAGAAAAAGTCTTTTCTGCAGCCAGAGTCAAAAGTCAACCGCACCAACCATCATTGTTAAAAACCTTCTTTTCATATCGACGTATGCATAAAACTTAAGACAAGGGATATAAAAATTGTTCATAACCATGCATTATTGCCCAATTCCACTGATGAAAGATATTCCATTGCAGTAGATAAATTCCTTTCAAAAAAAGAAAAAAGAAAAAAGTAACATCTCCTGCCATCTGTGAATTACAAAACAAAACAACGGATTCAGCCTTCATACGCTAAGTGAATTGCAAATTAAAATATGCGCTCGAGGCAATTTTTTTTTTCTTTTGTAAAATCGAAAACTCGTCACTTTTGCTTGCAAAAATACAAAAAAAAAGCAACCAACCTAACGTCTTTTATTATTTTTTGTATGATGAAAATCTACAGTCACTAACCACAACATGATGCACCTATATACTCAGTACATGTATCCAATCCAAAAAGCTAACAATTGCTGTTTTTTTTGTCGTAGATTTTGTCGTTTAACAAATGTTTAACGTTTTATTGGCCATTAGCCGTGTTTGGTCGTGAGATTTGCCAGGAACATGAATTGTTTTATAAAAAAAAAGAAAAAAATGAAGAATATTATGTGCTGCCGTCCATCTACCATTACCATTCGATTTCGTCGAAGCTGTACACTGCAATGCATTACAGTGAGAGTGATAACTTTACCATGATGATGGGAATAAAAGATTTATTTTTTATGTAAATTAAACGATATTTACGGAGGAGAATGATTATACCAAATTTTATGGTGAAATACATTTGTAAAGATTACGTAAGAAAAAGAGATGCAAAGTTTCCTGTAATTGATGATATTTTCAAGTCTTATGGTGATTTTTTGGCATTTCTATTATTTAATTTGAATAACCATCGCGGTTGTTTTTTTTTGTTTTTTTTTGCTCTTCATTAAGCTGTTTATAGAGTTGTCGGATATTTTTACTGCGAACTTAAGTTATTTCGAGAGCTTGATGGTCACTTAAGCTGCTTAGAGTTAGGTTTTTTTTGCCTATTTATTGTTTAAATTGGTAAGCTATGCAAAGAGACTGAATACAAAAGATGGGTGGACTTGTAAATTACGAGTTGGATTTTTGTAGACGTGGGGCTTAAGATTCTCCAATATTTAGTGCTTTTAAGCTGAATTTATGCGCAAAGTCGGTTAACATATTAATTTTTGCTGAGTTCGAAGTTTGGTATGGACGACTGATATCAAGGTTATGTCATTCGATACTTGATCAAATTTTCATTTTACTTTTTAAAATTTACTTTTGGGAGAGGTGAACATTTAATGGTGGAATCGTGTCATAGATGTACTTTTATTTTCCCTGTTAGGTCTTCTATAAATATTTCTCCTCAAAGTGCTTGTTCTGCTACAAAAACCAAAAACAGTTTTGGTCGCAATGGGTATGTAATTGCGTAGTACCCAGCTTTTCACTGACGAGTAAGCTCAAGTTTTTTAAAAACAACTCATGACACAAGATACATACATACATGGACACATTTCATAAAACACGTAGTCTCGAAATAGATCATGAGTTTTAGATCATGGTTTTAATCTTCGGTAAATCCAGTCTTTTCAGTGAGTCTTGCTGCTTCCTGATTTACGTGTTGTCTCAATTTTTGGTGGTGCACTTTTGCTGTCGTCTCCGTCTTTAGTTAACGGTCACGGTGGAGGTCTTCATTCCTTGGAGACCGTGGTGTATTTGCAACTTTACTCTTGGACCGTTGCATAAGTTCTATTTTGTTTTGAATGGTATATCCCTACAAGTGGATACCGTATGTCCGCAAAGGTTTCAGTAATTGCTTGCAGCTTTGATCTCTATGAGGTCTGAATAAACTCTGCTGCTTGATGGGAAAACATCTTCCTGAGAGCTATGATTTTAGAACTGCTACATATTGTTTGGGAAATAGCTGCTTAAGTTTCTCAAAAAATTGCGCGACAGCTAAGAACACTGCTGACCATACCGTTTGGTATTCTGATGGTTCTGAAGCAACAAAAGTTATTCTATGCTCCTGCGATTAAGTTGAAGCTTTTCCCCTAAAGCCAAATTGGTTTGAAGGAATTATTTTTTCATTTTCAACGTATGGGTCAAGCCTTTTTATACCCAGAACTCAGAGGGGATAAGCCGTAGCAGGGACATCTCTCTTAGTAGAATCTGTAGTAAAGGCATCAGATACGTGCCTACGGTGACCCAATATGATGAGTGAAAGTGTCAAATTCACGCTTTAATGAAAGACCTCGAATAGTTTTAAAAAATGTTTAAGGGTTGAGCTTCAATTGCCAGGGAATCCCGCTTTTTTAAAAAATAGAAGTGATTGCGCCATTTGGACATAAGTTTGTCGTTGCTCTCAATAGGTGTCCTTCCCATGTAAGTCTGATTTTTCAATGTTGGATATGCAGTTGCGCCATGTCGCACCGAAGTTGAGTTGCCTCGTGAAACAGTAGGATTTGATAACCCATTTGAAGCTGGGGTACAATAGACATATCCTTCGTAAAGTAATCAGTTGGATTTTTTTTGCATTGAAGTACACTAAAAAATGAGTTTGACCTGATATGAGTTCTTTTCTAAAACTTACGGGAATTTTGATCCTCAAGAGAACCCAATACAGTAAAAATAACTTGTATGTACTTTCTAAGGCAAGTAAATAAGAAGTCCCTGATCATTTTTTTGATGCGATTTTCGTCGCATGTTTGATCAATGCTGCTAAAAATTTAATTTTTTTTAATTATGTAGTTTTAAAATAACAAGTTTTGTAGTGATCGAATCGAGTTACCACTTTGAACTTAAATCATGTTATATGACATATGCAAGACATGCTAGGGTACTAGCCTTTGCAAAATTACAAATACTCCAGAGCAGATCCGCATTAAACTACGCAGAGAAACAACCTTAGAATCCCAAACGGAATCCGTAGCGATCAATGCCTTCAATGACATTCAAAGTTGCCTCAAATCTCTATCGCCTGAGTCAAGAATATCACGAGACTGTGGCTAGCAGGAGCCATTTAATACTGGGAAGATGACTTAGACTCCCATCCGGGATCCAAGGGTTACTCAAGTTGCTTCAAGAACAGAACCTTATTCAGGATCACAATCCTATGTTAAAGAACCAGGGAAATAAACACAGGAAATCTATTCTGGCCGCAGTTTTTAGCATCCATACCTTCCCTATCGTCCAAAAGGCATCTCGACATACTAAACCCTTCATAAGGCCCAATTTTTAGACTTTGCTTAGAGGACTAACGAAACTTCTCCTTGTACTCTTACAGAATAGATGGCCCGCACTCATTCATATGTATGTGTGGTCCTTAATTTGAGTGGGCCTATGACCGAAAAGCAAGTTTTCATACACTTAATATTTGGTAAGTTTATGAAAATTTGAATGATGTTTCTACATTCAACGTCAATAGGTATGTATGTAAATATTCGAAGAATCTCTTAGTGAAATAGTTTACTGAAGCGACCACAAACAAAACTCCATCAAGATCCTCCCGTTGGTTCGTGCGCCAACTCTTTCATTTTATTTGCTTTAAATTGTTTTATTTGTTCTACAATTTTTTTTTTGTAAGAGAACTCACACAGTAAACATTTATTTCATAATTTGAGCTTAAAGAAAAAGAAAACCAAAATGCAAACAGAAACCCGAGCAAGCTTTGAACACATCAAGATTTCAACTCTGTAACAACAATTATGCCGAATGGAAGTCAAAATCAAAGTGTAACATTCATTCATTTGTAACGAAATCCAATAAAAGACATTAGCAGTACAATAATTCCGAACCAGTGGTACCGTAACTGCTACTTTTTATGTATGTCTTGTACACGATTTGGTTTTTCTTAAACATTTATCTTATGACTAACACGAAATCCCTCAGGGGCTTTCGTAAACTTTTATAAAGTACACAAACAAACATTGGTATGGTATGAAACTGCTGTGTGTGGTACACTAACGTTGCTTGTTTTTTTTTTCTTGGAGATAATTTATGTAAAGTTATTGTTAGAAAACATCACAGAGGAATACGTGTGGTAGCATTTATTTAATGTCTCCTGAATTATGTCACTCAGATTGGCGCTTAAGGATTGCAATTTAGCAAATCACAAAAAACACAATCAAACCGATGTTGAGTCGTGAAGACAGGTAGATTGTCATACAAAAAAGGAATAAGAAATTCATTCACAACATTTCGCCACTAATTACAACATTTTATTTTGCAGAAACGCCACACATCTATTGGATATCTTTGCAGCAAAAGTTTATTGCGAATCGCATCAGATTGTATGCTCAAGTAGATTTTCCTTTGCCGCTGCGCAAAATTAGTTTCTCTTACAACGAAATTGCGAATCAGCACAAGCAGTAGTAGTGTCTTTTTTTTTTCGGTGAAAGATACAATATCTGAAAAAGGCGACAAACAAGAGTCACAAATTAGATTTCAGATATAAATCTCATTTTGTGCAACAACACACAGTTAGGCTAGGTACACCAAATGCACGTCGGCACGCTGCCACCATCGCCACCATCACTATTACCGCCACCGCAGAGCTGCAGTGCAGATTGGTGTACTTTTTTGTTTATGTTATTATTTAACATTTAGGCTTAGGCCTCCATTAGCAGCTTGGCTACTGTAGTTTGCTATTTTGCAACTTTTGCAATTATCACTAAATTTAGTTAAGGCAAAAAGTGCCTTGGAATGTTCTCAGCAAACATAGTAATTGCAGTGCCAAAAAGGTGCGAGTGCGCACACAGATCAGTAGTGTGTCTTCCACTGATGGACTTTTGGCCCCCATAGGTAAAAGGCGATCGTACGAAGAAAAAAATCAACAGATTTTCGCAATCTGATTTTCATAACACCTCGATCGAACTATGGGCACGAATTAACACTTTGATGGAAAAAAAATCAGTGAGTGAGAAAATTTAACACTTTCCCCTCCACAGGTTTGGCTAGTGTGGTGGAGTATCTGATCTTAAGGTGATTAAAAGAGACGCCACCCAACATATTTTCACGAAATTATCCTACTTTGTGACTTTTAAATTCCCCTTGAAAAAGTCCCCATTGTGGGCACGGATGATTTATTTCGGCACACCCTGTCGATGTTAATCGATAGTACTTGAGAATTAACAACCGAAATGAGACACGATTATCATACGACAATTCTTGATTAACTCTTCAACAAAATACCACTAGGATAGGATACCTGCCAAGCCAGCTTAGTCCCATTTCGTGACTTGAGGGCTATTATACCTACCCTCTCCCACATAAAGTCAAAAAGTACAATAAAGCAAAATCAAACTCCAATGATTTATATTTCACACACACGCACTATTGAACTTCATTTCGAATTAATTTTCACAATGAAAATACCACCTATTCGCTGTCATTGATTCATTGTGATGGAAAAGTACTTCCTTCTTAGATTTTGGTCTGTCTTTGTGTGGAAAAATGTTAACAGTAGAACGCATGAGGTAATAGATGCGAAACGCTAGAATTGTCCCTCGGCGACAAAGACTTATTGTTACAATCGAAGTGAATTCTTCTCTCAGGAATGTGTGTACGAGAGAGCCTAAATTAGAGGAGGGCGCACATATAAACAAAGAATAGAGATTACTAAAGAACGGGTAAAAGAAATAAAAGAAAAATCTTATCTCAACCAAGGAAAACATCTTACTAATCACATGGCCCGAAGGTGTCATTTGTCTATTTAATGATTTCATTCATTTGGATCCGATGTGGTAAATTGTAGTCTTTTCACTGTGCGACGTTAGCAAATGGTAGCTTATACGAAATGCACATGTGGCAACAATGTTCAAAGAGCAAATGGTTATCGATTTTTTTTTAAACCTCTCATGTTGATTGTATTTTGTACTTTGAAGGCAAGAAGGATATGTGATATGGGAAGTCAAATAATTTATAATAACGTGCATATCTTTCGAATGCGAATTGGAAATATTGTACGGTCATACGCTGCTGCAGGGGAATTAATTTCATTGCATTAAAAGCTGTTTATTGCTACTTACTCTTCATTTAATCCCGGTAAGGTTTGCAAGAGCTACAGAGACTATCGGTTTGCTTGCAGTTTGTTCGTAGTTTCCCGATTGCGCAGCACTTTGATAGTCCGAGTTCGTTGCTCAACTCTTTCGATTTTTAGAACAAAACTATAAGTGTCTGTATGTGTTCCTACACCGGATTGCTCGGCTACTTGCTGACTAAAATGAATCATAAGAATTCTGGTTCGGTCATTGCATAGACCCCCCAGTTCAAAAGTCGAATTCCAGAAACCGCATGCCGTCTACTCAAAAAATCTCGTAACATCAGAATAAATCCAACAATGCACACATGACAATAAATCGCATTACTTTCATTATTTATTTCCTTTATCCATTCATTCCCCCGCTTTAGCATGTCTTCGCTTTTGTTCCTCAAAATTGCAGACAAAAGAGTGTAGTACCAGCCCACAAAAAGGACCATGGTGTTAAATCAAATCAAAAAAAGAAAAACACAGCCAGCATTTCTGTAACTGCCGCTGTGCTGATGAACACTATGACCATTTGTCATAGCCGCATATACTCACTCCGCATTCGTATGCATATGTCAATGTTCTCCTTCAGCACCACCAACGACTGGCTGTGCGCTTGTGGTCTCTTTCATTTTGTTTCCACTCAAAATTCCTTGGCATCGGAAAAACATACAAATTCATTTATAAAGTCATGTCTTGAGGTTGAACCGAACCACACATAAGACAACAGAAACATGGCCCAAAAATAATACCATCTAAAGCACAATTTGTGTATGTCATTTGGAGGTTTCCAATGTTTGCGCCTTTACGAGTGTGTATAGTACGCATACAAAAAAGTGAAAGTCTTTTTCATAGATCTGTCAATTTTCGAGAGCAGACGAGTAGTGCAGTTCCAGTTGAGCGGGGAGTTATGGTGCAATGGTTTTCCATTATCTTTTGACCGCATATGATTAGCCTGAATATCTGAATAACTGAAAATAACATTGTAGTCGGCATATGGAGGCGTAGGTTTTCTCTTTCCTTGACAAATGTAGTTCAATTTTGATGTCGGTTGTTTTTGTATCCAAATCATGCAGTCTGTTCTGGAGAGTAATTGCCTGTAGATACAATTGCTGCTTCTTTGGCTTGGATCTTGCAGCAATTTGCGTGCAACTAGAAAGTAAAAGGATGATTGATTGACATGCATTGCAAAATAATTTTTATTGTCATAGCCTGGTATTTTACTGTGGACTTGGGCAGGGTCTTGTCATGCATTGAGTATGGAGTTCTGTATACTTAACGGCGTGTACAAGTGAAAATGTAAGTTGTTGTAAGAATTAATAAAAATAGAAATATATCTCGCCTACTTCAATACATACATCCAACCCAGATATACCACTTCGATCCATCTACACCTCCACTAAATTGAGAATTCCATTCTTCTGAAGAAGCTTGTAAGATGCCTGATTGCGTTACTACTGCATCCACCAAAAGTCAGGTCATCCTAAACCATTGAAAGAAAACAGAAATCGAATTGACAACATTTCACGAGACAACCGTCTCACCAGTTAGTTCACTTTCCTCGCATACGGATACATAGTCCCACATAAAACTGTGACTTTGGTGAACTAGATTTCTATGTCTGCCAAGGAGACAAACCACGACGAACTACTATGCAAAATCCAAAACACACGAGCACAGTTAGCTTCCTTACTCGTATTTCAATTTCAATTTTGTTTTATGTAAATTTCTTGAGTTTTTGAGTAACGAGATTTTATTTTTAACTTTATTTTTCTATCCTCTCCTCTAGTGGATATGTTATTTGAGCTCATGCTGATTATTCTGACATACATTGTGTATATCGGCAGATACACAAACAAACCGACAAACATCCATGAAACGACACAATCGGATGCTATTGCTAAAACGTGAGGGAGCAACAAAACACACCAAAAAAAAAAATCAGTCTTTTGATTAAAGCGCATTAGTTTTCGACTCGGTCGGTTTTACTTTCAGTTCAACTGAAATTTCTTTCAGTCTGTATGTAAGCTAAACGGGACCATGCTACTTGCAATCGTATCTTGATGCGATTTTGAATTTTTCATATCATTAAATCCTGGCAAATTGAATGGCTTACCGTTTTCGACGAGAGGTTTGGAGTGTACACGTTTGCTTGCGGGTGGCTTGTGTTTTCCTCACTGTAGGGATCTGGAGAAAGATTGATTGTGCATTTTTCCTCAATAGCTCCATTGAAATACTGATGTATCGCTGTAATTAAATTTCTGTTGAGATGACTATTTTTTCAAGTTCGCTGGTCAACTCTTTTGATTACTGAACTCTATGATGGTTTGTAGCGTATTTCCTGAGTAAGTACCTGAAGAAAATTATTTCTTCTACGGTTTTCTTAATTTTACTTTCGTTCATTCTGCATGTCAATGCATTAAAGTAATAAGAAAAGATTCTTGAAGGCCCACGTATATAGGTGACAGTTCTTGGTAAAAAACTTCACGACACTCACGAAAAAGCCTTTGAAATGTGCTACTTCTGAGTCAAATGAAAATGAAAATTTCCGCCAAATACAACAATGAAAACCCAAAGCAAAAAACAAACCCACTGAGGTGCATTCACTGCAAGAATTACCCATGCCATCATGAGACTTCTCCTTGCACTGTGCTGTTGTTACTTTTGTTATGACATCAAGACGTATCAAATTGATTCATTAATTCCGCCACAGTGTTTTAGCCATATCCGTTTGCAAAGGAAAACAACACTAGTTTGCTTAAAATATTATAAATTCGAGAGAGAAATTGGAAATAAGTCATGTTAATTAAGCTAACATGATTTTACCTTGATGAACTGTGCAATCACACAGAGAAATGTATCTCGAGAAGCGAGAGTGAGAAAGGAAGGATTGTTTAAAGGCCCACACATCCAAATGATGGTGCAATAAATTTCTATTGGAAATGTATCCCATCCGAAGGGGATTTGGATGCACCGGGATTGGCTTCCATTTCAATACGGTGGTGAAAAAGTAATCTGCAAATTAACCCATCGCAATAGGAACAAGGAAATACTTTTATGTGAAAATGAAGGTACTGCTTCGTGGTTAGAGGAAAACTCCGAATGGGATCTGAGAGGCGAATTGGGCCAATCGTGTTTGGGTGATTTTTGAGTGATGATAAAATTGAATGGATTTATATAGCAACAATGAAAAGAACTCATTGCCGACACGGAGACTTTATTGTCTGTGCGCTTCTGTTTCATGTTTCGTGGGTGATGACGCTTTCTCTACCAAGACAAGATGCATTAAAGGAGCTATGTTCCATTGATTATAATATAGATGCAGATTATTGCAACTTTGTAGTTACGTAGCACGAAATTGGGACATGTGAAGAAGGAGAGAGTAAGCCTCGATGACTCCTTGATCTAATATTTTTTAATGGCTGAGATGCTTGTTGTGAATGAAATTATAACCACGAGGGGAAAGTAGATCCAGTTTTAGGCTTCAGAAAATATTATTATTTTACTTGGCTACATGAAGATCTTGAAAAGGTGAAAGAGTGCAAGTACCTGGCCAATCAGGTTGTTGACGAAATGTTTCAAGGGTTTACAAAATATGGCAGATATGCCATATTGCAGGTTTTGTTAAGGAGACTGATACCTTTGTAATTGGCGCAATTGAGAAGGTCTCCTTTCGAGTGGACCGGACAAAAAAAAGCTGAGATTCCATTCACCCGGCATACAGATGTCTTTTTTTTTTTGGTGCGCTGGAGTGGTGAAATCCTTTATGGATACTTGGTAGCCCGTGCTACGATTTAAGCCAGACTCCATGCTCCTGCACGCTTACGTGGCTAAAACACCCCCCGAACCCTGTCCTGTGATTCCCCCTACGTTACTACCGGTCAAGGCATTCCTTCGTAGGGGCATGTTTTGACATCATGTCTTCTGCTTCTTATGTTCCAGGGTTTCCTTCCTTTTGGGCTCTCGGTGTTTGATTTTCCCACCGTAGTTCCTGCATGATGCTTGTAATGGTACGGTTGGCGATGTCCCATTCTTCCCACGTTGATAGCTCGAACGATATCAGTCGTCTTGGGGTTATTGCATTGCCTATCTCTATCTGATATCGTTCTATATGCGCAGCATACTCTGATCGATGCTCTTCTATGCACAGAGTTCATACTTCTCATGTACGAGTTTATGGCTGTTGCCGGTGCCCATATAGGGGCTGCGTACATGAGGATTGACTTGCTCACTGCCACAAGCAAATTTTTTATTGACTGCCCGGGTTCTCCAATATTTGGCATCAGCCTGGATATTGCGGCAACAGCCCGATTAGCCTTCATGCTTGTGTAGGTTAGATGATCTCTAAAGTTGAGCCTATAGTCAAGCAATACCCATAGGTACTTTATGTAAGGCTTTGACTCGATAGTATATTCTCCTACCTGTATGGTCAGGCGGTCAACCTTCTTGCGGCTGCTAATGAGGAGAGCCTCCGTTTTGTGGTCCGCTAATTCCAAACCTGTTCAGCGAAGCCATATCTTCACATTTTTGATGGTATTTTTGCAGTTTTGGGTCAGCTCCTCTAGGGTTTTAGCCACTACCACCACCGCAATGTCATCGGCGTATCCAATTATTTCCACTCCTCTTGGTCTCCGCATGCGTAGTACTCCATCAAGAGCGGCTCTCGTCCTTCTTTGCAGCATCGCTTTGTATGGCTCTTGTTTATCTTACAGACGTTCTTCGTCAATCCAGGGGTTTCTTGGCCTAGCACATCAGTTGCGGGATTCCTGATATCTTGGTGGCAGCGTTGCCACTAGTCTTCGGCATTTGATGCTAGCAGTAGTGGAGATTCTAAAGTCAGTGCTATATTTCATGGGAAAAGTTGGAGTGCATTAGCTTTGTTATGTTCTGTAGTCTGTAACACCCCAAAGCACTCGTACACCTCTTAAGTTAGACATCGATTGCTTATAAGTTCCTTATATAGGCACAGCTTGAACTCCTGGTAACAAACAAAACTCAGGAAGCAGCCTTTGAAGGTATTTCTAAGGCAGGTATCGATCGGTCTATATTTCTTGCTGCGTATACTACTTTCTAATGAATATTGTTATAAATATTTTTTTTTACAATTTAATAGAATCTGCACGAACATTGTTTAACACTTCCCATAAAAAAAAACGCTGTGTGCTGGTATCTCTGTATTTTGAGGCATGTGAAGGGATACATAATGGTTTCCTTATTATTTATGAAAGCAAGAACCAGCCGTTTAGTTCATTGCTTTAAACATCACTTGTTCTCCTTAAGATAATCATAAATTCACAAGTTTATATCAGCAATTAGCTGTGCTTACGCCATACAATGAACTTTCTTAATTCAAATTCACCTTCCGGAGGCCTTTTTTGACTTAAACAAATACTGGCAGGCAACTCGAAACGACTCCGTCCAATAAAGTTATTAACTTAAGGATATAAACTGCAATAAAAAAAATCGCACACATTCTCTCCCAGAAGATAAACTATGAGCCATTTTATGACCACCGCAGTATCTGTATGTTGTGTGGATATTTTCCTCAGAAGTACGGTTTGCAACATTCACAAATTGAGGTGTTCTGACATCTTATGGCTACGCGTTGGCTTTATATCTCACAAAGGGGAAAAGGATGCCGAGCTGTAAAATGATAAAATAATTGTTAAATTATTGGACGATGGGGATTTGTTATACTTACATACATAATGTGTGTGTGTTTATGTTGGTAACGGCTGCAAACGTCAATTGGATAATGAATGCGCACCAGGGCAGACGACAGTGTTGTGTGGTTAATCGCTTCACACTTGCAGTGTGATGTTAAGAAATGCAGAGATTCTCTTAGATATCGTATTACATGCTTTGTTGGTGTACCCAATTGTCTGATCTGTGAAAACAATAGACTGACCCGTACTTGGTCAAATGGCAAGGCCTAGTAAATGCTGTCAACAAGAAAGGACAACCAACAACGACGTCTCGGTCAAAACATCACTGTAGCTTGGAGGAAGTTAAGAACTTTGTCTCTCTAGGCTCCGCTGTTTCCTTGGGCTAAGATGGCAATCGAGTAGCAAAACCCTCTCTTGAACAACTTCAGTGATCTCTTATAAGACCTTTATCAACGTAGCACTGCTCTATGCTGCAGAAGCATGGACTTTGTGGATATAGTTGCTCCTATTCGGGGCAGTACAACAACATCGACTTTGCCAGAGGAGTGAAGGCTTAACGACTCAATTGGATGCGTTATGTGGAACGATGGACACCAATGTTTCGGCCCGTAAAATGTTCGAGTCCGTGCAATAGAGGAAGATCACGACTCAGGTGGAGCACCCAAGTGGAAGGACATCTCAGCCGACTTGAGAGTAAAAAACTGGATGCAGCTACTCGTAGATCAAGCTGCGTGGAGTCTCTTGTTTCCGGAGGCATAGGTCCACCCCGGACTGTAGCGCCACCCTAAGTAGGTATCGCTGACAATCTTATTAACTCTGAACTTACGTCGTCGTATGAATTTGTAGATATCGACTGTTTTCACTATTGAAAATGACGAATGTGCTACTCTTAGTGTGAATTCTCTGCACTATGGTCAAATGGCAATCACCTTGTTTTGTGCTGAAATTGTAGGCATTGATGTAAGCGTCATATGGTTCCAACAGAATGGGGCTTATTGCCACACAACACAGATAAATTTGACTCTTTTTCACAAAAATTAAAAAAAAAACAAATATTTGACGCAACAGACCATATGTGGTGCATCACCTAGCTCTCGGGGCCATTCGTGCTGTGCGTATTGTATGTTTTCGGAAAATGGGAGGGAAGGGAGCCTCAGCTTAAAGCCATATCTGAAAGGCTCTTTTCACTGAGAAGCTTTCTTATGACAGTTATTACTCGCAGACGTTTGTCAGACATTCGCAAGACATAGGCCGTAAAAAAAATTTCTTGGTGCTTTCCGGGACTCGAACCTTCCACTCAGTAGTCCAACACACTAACCACTGAACCCCGGCACTCCGCAACTATATCCTATTGAATGAGAAATAAAACAGGCTTTTCTATGGTAATGTATCCCGATCTAAATGTTGACTGCTACAGATACTAGATACATGGCAACTAATTTGCAAATCAGTGCGAACAACACATTATGTGAATTTAATTCCATGCAATTATATCGTACGAAATTTATGAGCCTGTTGCCGGTGCGCGTTTTAGTACGATTGGGCCAATCCACCACCATGCCAGACAGCGGATGGAGTGGATAATTTTATCAAAGTAATTTTATTACTGAAACAAGCTGCAATTTATACGGTGACGGTGCCTTATGGTGTCATTAGCGTATGTAAATTAAATTAAACATTACTTGATCAACTTATATGAAAGCGGAAAGAAAAATCTGCAAGAAGGAACCGCATAAGAGATAGCATCCCTCGCATGCCGCTACGTGGTCTCTTCAAATCATAATCATAATAATAATGTATGGCTGGCAAGAACAAATAAGTAATACGAACTTCTGGTATTACGTCCTGCGTCCATCCATTCCAACCGACCAATAAACTAACAGCCCAACACTTAATTTTAGAGATGGTCTTTGGCATTTCGTCGGTACGGAACTTTGTGCAGACATCGTCGCGGCTGGCCTGGTAGTCGGCCAACGAGCCAGACATACAGACAGAGAGAGAGGTGTAAGAAAAAATTAAAAAGGCACAAGAACCACAAACATCCATCTCCATGATGCCACAGCAAGGACAGGCAAATCAAATTTTGTCCTCCACACACCGTTGTTGAAGGGATACCTGTCGAGAGTATCTGGTAGAACGTTTTTCTTTTTTTTTTTTTTACTTCTTCCATTTTGTTTAGTATTTTTCCTTTTTTTTTTTAAATAAATTATTCTGAAGAACCTTCAGTCAGTCAATGTAATGTGAACAAGCTGTGTAGACTTCAGTTGACTTAATTGTGAGGATAGGGAAAAATATGGTTTCAGACATCGTTGAGGGATGTTAATGAGATGGACATGACTTGATTATTTGTTTAAAGAGTTCATTTTATATGGTAAATGTAAAGGCAAAAAAAAAGTTCAATATAGAGGCGGAAGGAGGTGGTAGGATCGCAAGGAGATAGTGTCCACCAGTTGATTTTAAGACTCATGATAGTCTATTACGCCTGGCATCTTACTCATGCATGTACTTTCTGGGCTCTTAGTAGAGAGTGCTTCCTTTTTTATTAATTTTCACAAGGGATTGTGTTGAGAGATGTCCAGTTTTGTGAACATTTACCCGCAATGAGACAGTGTTTGATTCTAATGTTGAAGAAGCATAAATTGTTGGCTATTCATTCAGACGTTGCAGCTCTTCTGCGATCTGTAGCCCGGTGCTGCTAATTATTTCTGTTTCTTGTAAAAACTTCTCCTAAAGTGGGCACGGAGTAGTACATCGATAGTGTGCTGCTTATGACCTGGTCGGTGAAAGTTCAAGCGCCGCCAGGGGAACAGCAATCACAGCCACCGAGCATATCACAGAAACGAATAAAATCTGAGTTTCTTCAACTACTACACCAAGAAGGACTTGCTGCCTGGAAGTGGACCGTGTAGAGTCTGAGTGCTTCTCTTCTTTAATGTCAATCCCTAAATGCCAAAAGTATCTTTAAAGGTGCAATCATTTATATCATACTCACGCGACAATGAAATCCGGGCATCGACAGCAACGAAGATGTTACTGCGCAAGGTATGGAGTCTTCCGATGAAGTCCATGTACAATGGGTACTAACTGGCTCCACGTGGCGGTCACCGGGCAGCGAATAGCACTCCATGATGATTTGCACATTAGATGAAGCTCACCCAACCTGATTCTGTGTTCTTTTACGTCTTCCTGAACCATGCGACTCGAACTCATGACTGAGGTATTCGGTCAAAGTGAGCACAGTGACGAAACAACCTCTGAAAAAGGTCTCTAATTCAAGGTGGAACAATACACCATACACCGAGGGATGCAAGGCTTATATTCGGACTTAGGATACTTTGGCGACTTGCGGATTCAGGTAATGGCTTCTCACAGTATACCGGGCTTGGCTGTGGTTGACTGTTTCTTTCCACATCACTCGTGGCAACAAAATTAGTCCACATAATAATTTATCCATATCTCTATTGCGCCTACATACTTCTGGTGTAGCACTTGTGCTCTTCGCCAGTTCTACGAACTTAATAGTAAAATCTCGAAACTACTTTTTTCAAGCCGAGCTAAGTGGCATGGAAATATGCGCCGGTATCAGCCTAAGCTCAGGCATTAAAAGTTCCATCATCCATGTACTCCAAGCTCTGAGTTCCCACTTGCTTATCTTTTAGTCGGTCTTACGCTGCTTTGAAAATCTGCAAAGATTGGCGCTGCGCAATGAAGCAACGTTTAAGTAGATACCGGGCTATAAAGGCTTTCAAAGCAGCGAATCTGATGATCTGCTCGCCATGCAAGGGTTTTTAGATCAGAACTCTTTGTGGAATCACTGATCCTGCTACATAGTGGGTAATATATGCATATCCCACTGGAACAATACTTAAGGACTCAGACAGGCTAAAAGATCCGCCTGAAAATAGCAAGAGATATCCTCAAATTTAGCAGAGACGGCATAAGAAAGTCTGTGAGCTTCCCTTCTGATCACTGCCAGCTCAAGTACAATATCTACAAAATGAGCATCATTGAGGATAACATATGCGGCTTCTATCTGGAAGAGGACTAAACTAAACTAAACTCAGTGTGATATTAGTAGAAAAATATCCATAGAGATTATCTCTCCAAAAGGTCTGAAGAACTTCTCTGCAACATTAGTTCTCGCCTTCATTTGGAAAATGGAATTACTGTTGGTATTAAGTCAGCACATGGTAAAACAGATCTCTCTGGTCGCAGTGCCCTTATTATCTTGTAGTAACAATTGCAGCGACTACTTCCTCCCTTTTTCCTTGACCGTCAGTATTAGACTTCTAAGATACTTTTCGAATACGATACTCCTGTAGATCAACAGACAACTGGGAGAGGATAATATGATCTCATCCAAGATTAAATAGAATAAGTCTTGAAAACACTGACCGTTCAACATATCTTTTCCTGCAGCATATACCACGAGATGATCAATAGCTCAAGTCAAATTTCGTTGAACTTCAGAAAATTCCGCCCGTATATCATTAACAAAAAATAAATGACACAAAACATGCAGGAAAATTTAATGATTTATAGTCCTTAGACTGAGGCCTCACCTGCTACATAGTATACGAAAAATTATGTCCTACCACATAAACTATTTACTTCATAATAATTCTTATTGGCCATGAAATATTTTGTTCTTCCCTTTTTTTGCGGGACTTCAAATGCAAGCGCACATGTGAACCCTTTGGCTTTCCTCCATGTCGAGAGCGGAGACAAAAAGTTGCCCAGCAAGACCATCTCATCATCTTAGCATGCTGAATCATCTTGAACTTTCCGCATCTTGAATGGAGAAATAATATACAGAACAAAAAAAAAAAAAAAACAGCAAAAACAACCAAAAGTTTGACTCTTCTAAGTACCCAAAGCATGGCATGTTACTATAACTATCTCTATGCATCTGTAGGGTACGATCGCCCATGACTATAACTACGGAACGGGCATTTCATCTTTCCAACAACATTTTTAGATACGAACATGGTATTATTTTAATGTAGAACCATTTTAACATAATTTTGTCGTGACATTGCATGCCGTGCATTTTTCGCACGTAAACATGTCGTTCTATGTGGGGTACAAATTTTTCTACTTCATAATCGAACAAGAGCTCTATCCTCAAAGCAAGTAAGCATGAGCTTATTGCAAAAGGTAACTGGTCACATGTTGAGATACGAATATAGCTACGTGTACGTAGGTATATAGTTTTATTAAGCTAAAGTCAACTACAAGGAGTATTAAAGTAGAAAGACGAATTGGCCAAGTTTTACCAAACGCTGAGTTATGTCCTAGAAGTGAAAGATACAATTTTCTTGCCACGAGGTATTATCCCGTGAGGCGAAACCAATTCATTAAAGAGCACTGCGTCTTACAGCAGTACTAGGTAGATTGGTTAATGGGCTCAATTATGACGAAATCTTTATGAGCTGGATTCATTAGAATCATGAGTTCTTGTTGGAAATGTAAGTCAAAGTCCGTTCAAATCTTAGCGTCTGTGGTAAAAAACGCCTTCATCAATCGAATAAATATACGAGTGCACACATTTGTTTTTATTTAAGTGCATCCACAACGACAAAAGAATCAATTACACAGAGCGTTAAATGCGCCTTGTTATTATTCGCACACATTGCTACGTGAACATCCTTTTATAACTAAAGATGCAAAATGCAGCTATAATTGTATGATATTACAAGGAGACCATGACACTGATGGCATGATGACATGAAACTCTTGAACTTTAGTACGCTTGCATATGTGTGTGTTAATGTGTGCATCATGCAATTTGAGACTTCTCATCAAGAAGGTTGTCCCTGTATATCATTGGTAGAAGGAACATTATTTTATTTCTTATTTTCCCTTCTTTTCTGTGATGATGGCGGTTGCACATTAAGTGTATTCCGTCATGTGTTGGCTTCTTCATATAAATTGCCCATCACATAGGGCTTGATTAAGCAAAGCAAAAACAAAAAAAAAAACACATCAAAAGACTCAAAAGTTAATTAGCCGTAATAGGAGGGAGTTGCTTTTATTGACCAATCGCTGCTGTATAGCTGACTTCATTTTGAATTTTATGCATACGAAAGAGTTGAGCAGCGAACTTGATAATGATGCGTACAATGTAGTGCTTACGATTTACTCCATTTTTTTTTTATCTTCAGAATTAATTCTGGAATTTGGCATAGCAAAAAAGGAAAGAAAAAATCGTCTGTATTTTATAGAAAAGAAGACACAGTCTGCAAGAATGTTTGTTGACATTCATGTATCCCAGTTCAGACCGATCATTAGCTTTCTGGCAACCTCTTTGACTGAAATGAACGAGAACTTGCACTCGTCTTTGACAACTGACATATGTATATATATGTATGTCCACCCTTTTGTTCTCTACTTCATCAAGATGAAGAGGTATGCAACAGAAAGAAAGTCTCCGCTTGACACAATTTGTTTAACATGGGTTTTGAAGCCAACCGAATATTTTATGCGTTGCTCTCCACCTTCGTGTAGATTTTTATGTCATCTAAGCCCTCGTCAATGAAAACACTGCCTTAAGCCCAGTGGTGATAAGTTCAGTGTTTCTTTGTGTTCTTTTCCTAAGACGCATGCATCTTGTCAGACTCTGAGGTACCCCTTAGCTGTAAAAAAGGAGCTGGCTTACTCTTGTAACACTAATCAGCCTTAAAAGAGGCTCACCAGTAGTTATTTTGAGCACCATGGCTCAGTAGTTAGTGCATAGTTCTACTATAATTTTCTTTCCACGATTCCACCCCTCGCCAATGCCTGACAAACGTTTGAGAGTAACGAGAACTATTCTATAATTTAACGTTAACCAGATGAAAGTATCTTTGCATCCATACATACGTACATATGTACCTATGTGTAGCTTTGGGAAAGGAGAACAATGCCCTTCTCTCATTCGGTTTAGAGAATAATTTAAAAAATAAAAATTCCTTCTCGATGTTGATGATGATTACCCACTGTCGTTATATAAACGCCAGAACTACTCTTCGTTTCGAAGGGAATCGATAATGGTTGATGGTCAAAAGTAGTAAAATTTACAAGGTGAAAGTAGCTTGCCAGTCTGAATTTCTATGTCGCAATCCTCAGTATTGAGGTCGTAACATAAATATTGAAAAATTCCTCCATTGGCCTGGAAACCAAATGGTTAACTACGAGGAGGAGGAAGGACCTCCTATGTAGTTATTTTTGTATCCATAAACCTGACTTCTAATAGAATATAGCGTGCATCCACAAGTACAAGGTGGCGCATAAGTTCTCAGTCGATTTCCCAAGGCAGTAACTTTATAAATAAAAACAATTGGTTCCGTTTATTGATTATGTTTATTTAGACGTTTTATCTTTTGTCCTTTAAGTCGCGCAGATAGTAGTGTCCAAGTGGCTACCGCCAGAGTTGATGGACATTCGCGCTCGATCCACAGTATTTTCAATGACTTTTCTCAAAACTTCTGGAGATTAACTCTCCACTTCTTGCCGGATGTTCTTTTTAGGCTGCCAAGGTCTGTGGCTTGTTCATATAAATCCTTGGTTTCAGAAACCTCCAGAGAAAGAAGTCCGCAATGGTCAAATTGGATGGTGCTTATCGCTTAAATGAGAAATTAAGCGGCCGAGAAAAGCTTGGAGTAGAATGTTTGCTACCGCTGGTGCCGAGTGTTCTGTTGCCCCATCCTGCTGGAATCACATGAATTGAAAGATTGTTTCTCTGATGTTGGATTTGCGCGTTTCGAACAATTCTTTCAAGTACGATGTTTAAAAAGTCACATGACAACGCATCACCCTCTCTAAATCCGTTTTTGACATCAAAGGTAAGGTCGGCACTGACTTTGATGGAGCAGCGAGCGTTCTCCATTGTCATCCTGCAAAGATGGACGAGTTTGGCAGAGATGCCAAAACTATAAATGGTTCTCTATAAATGCGCTGCATACGCGAAAAAAAGATGGTGAGTATCGATTTGGACTTCTTGGGTTTTCTCCAGGATCTGAAGAGGCCTGAAAATTTCATCGATTGCGAACTTTCCTGGTCTAAAATCACACTAATTGGGGCCAATCAGATTGCTGGCAGATAGGATTTAGTAAGCGATGTTGAGGAGACCGATGCCTCTGTGATTGGCGCAGTTGACGGAGTCTCCTTTCTTGTGGATCACTGATTGTTAAAAGTGCCTTCCGTCTATCTCAGATGAGCATCGATTATCAATTAGCAGAGAACTGAACCACATGTGGTGACGATCGCTTCTTCACGAATCCAATTAATTTCTTCCAATTGAAATACGCATTCTTCCAAAATCACGCTCTGATACAAGCAAATTGAATATTCCCGTCTTCTGAAAAGTTGCCACCACGGATCACCGTTGACCTGCCCTCACTGAAATTGTATTAATTGTGAACTTTAAACAATCCCCAAACGAAAACCCAAAAAAAAGACCTCAAAATACAAATCATGCTACGGCAATTCGTTTCTCTTGCAATGTTATTGATTTATTACTAATATAGCGTGCAGATTCGTCCTATTGAATGCGCGCCGGTACAAAGGGTTGTTGCTGTATATCGAACGTACCAGCAGACACAGCCAAGTTTGCGCGGTCCTCTAAGGTCTAACACAAAGTGCACTGCTGTGTGCTGTGCATTTATTGAAAAATTCATTTTACAATAAATCACGATTTCCGATAAAAGAAAAGAAATACCAGGGCATCAAAGTTCCAACTTTTTTTTTCGTTTCTTCAAAAAAAAAAGTCAGCAAAAGACTCCATTAATCTCGTTTGTGAATAATTTTCTTTTGTTTCGAAGCGCACTTGCTGAGAGCAAGGAAAGACAAGCGGAAGGTCTTTGTCCGGAACGAATAATCTTTGGGATTCAATGCACTTCATGGCATTACCATTTACCAAAGCAATGAGGACTTGGCTTCTTCTTTAATGAAATGAATTATTAAATCGATCTCATGCGATACTCACGATGGCTGATCTAAGGATGGTTTTAAACTTTATACGATCTGTCGGAAAACACTTTGGTTCTGGTGGATTCTCTTTTGCTTACTCTGGATAAGTTCATTGGTCATTGGCTTGGAAGAATTACGTTGAGTTTAGTTGAATATGAGAGACTCCTAATGGACTTTGGAAAGACACTTGGCTAACAGCTACATTGTAGGGTTTTCAAATGAAAACCGTGGTACCGCGGTTTATGCGAAAGGCAAGTGAACTTAAAACACAAACTAGTGATCAAAACATATGAAATCACATTAAAGCTAGTTTGGAGCTACGTTCAACCACCCATGATGCTAGCCAACACTAACGGAGTTCAATTCATTTGGATACCTGGTTATAGCGGTCTTCAGAGAAATGAAATAGCTGATGTCAGAATCTGCCAGGATCTGCATCAAATTTCATGATTCAAAGATCAATCTGTGGCTTACCAGCAACCACAGTAATGAGGAGAGATGAACACCGGCTTCTCAGGCGGAAAAGAAGAAGCATGAGAAGCGCGAAATGGAGGAAATAGAAAGAAGCCATTGCGGGAATGAGGTTCGAAAGCTACAAAGCCCGAACCGAAGCTTGCAAGGATGATCAGGGAAACATTTCAGTAGAACCGTTGACGATGCTGAGGATATAGAAGAACCATTTCTGCAGACTGTTTAATGGCAAAGGATAATCGAATCCCGCTGTCAGGTAGACTCAACCATCAAAATGTTCACCCGCCATATCTAAACTTAAGTCCAGCAAAACTGCTGGAACTGACGGCCTAGATAACTATCCTCACTTGGACCAGGAGAGATACATTGTGTTACCACTCGAGCTGGACACTTTCCTTACTCTTGGAACCATTTTCATTCTTGGACTAGCTGGAAGATTTTATTGATATCCGTATCGGTAATATCTTCAAGTTCTTCGAAGAAGTATTCACTCAGAATCCGTTTTCTTACTGAGGACAATGCAGGGCATTTGTAGAGTAGGTGAAATACAGCTGCGACAGAAGTCGTTTGCTGGGATTACCAGCCTCAAGGCATGCCTACCTAACGGACAACGACCTGTCAGTAGTCCGACCAGGGTCGAACAATATTGACATAATCGGCTAAACACAACGCGATGTTAGTGATTGTTGAGTTGAAGCGCAGGTCCTCCCCGAATCTAGTGCCACCTTAAGTAAGTAAGTAAGGATTGGGCACTGAGTTTCAAGCGCTTAAGATCGAACAAACGCGCCCCAATAATAAGTAAGTATTTTTCACAAGAAATGCACGCAAGCAGCACACATCCCCATTCTTAGTCCAATTTACTAATCAATTCACCCAAATGGAACCATTTAAACTGCTACAAGTGGTGTCAGCATGCAGCAAAAGGCTTAATTACCTGAAAATCTTCGCTAAACTGGATCATTTGAAACACACTCTCCTTTCTATCTACATCGTGGTGATACTTTGCCAACAAAAACCACTCGTCGATACTTTCCTCAGCACCGCGTTAAAACCCATTTCGATGCACTTTCATTGCACACTTCCAGCCTTGCCTGCGACATCAGCTTTATTTCTACGCCAATAAACTCTTGTACTTTACTGCAATAATCTCACTCTCACAATCGTAAAAAAATACCAATTAAACCAGCGCTCACGAGGATGATGGTGTGGAATTTGCAATTTGTAATAAAAACTTCAAAATTATCACGTCCCGCCAAGAATCTGTCGTCCTCTGTTGACTGTTAAATTTCTGTCCTTTTTCGAAACAGTTTGCAATAAAAATTGCTTTCCGCCAGTCATAACAAAGTAAGCTAACTTCTTCGCCTTCAATCCGTTGAGGTGAGAAAATCTTTTCGCGTTTATTGACTTTTCCCTCAGAGGTCTGATAATAAAAAAAAAATTATCCTTCTTCTAATTTGATGGGTGATGGCTTTTTAAAAGGCATAACCCCACAAGAATGTCTCTAATAACACAACGAAAAAAAAAAAAAAAAAACAATAAACGAATCAAAAATATGGAAATGGTAGGATTCAAAAGGTAACCCAGGAGAAAATCGAGAATTACCAATTCATAGCTGTGGTTTATGCGAATATTCGAAAAAGAACCTGCCACACAAAGAATTATGAATAAATTACTTTTTTTTTTGCAAAGCATAAATTCGACTTAAGTGGAATTCGGATTTTATAGCACTACGAGTAATAAAGATACAAATCAAAAGTGGAAGCTGAAATAATTAAATCATTTGTATGCCGATTGCCGGTTAATTCTTTACGCACTCACGGTGGGTTTCCATACACTAGTCGAAGACTGTGGGATGCTTTTAAGAAATCTCCAAATCGTGAAATTATTTTGGAAAACGGGTAACATTTGGTAGTATACGCCCAGCTATTAGCTAATGAGACCGCTAGGATCATAATTATTCAATTTCTTCCAAAATGAAATTTTAGATTTGCTTTTCTTTGTGGAAGCATGCGTGGTTGTTTCTGGAGCGACATTAACCTCTTAAAAGTATGGTGGCATCGTGGTCAAAAGTGGTTTTAATACATTTTGGGAATTTCTTTGAGAAGATTCTGCATCTCATACGCATAAGGCGGCATAATACTTGCCTGAACCTCGGTCTCACTCAGCAAGCCTCTCCATTTAGCCCGGTTTTCAGCCAACTGTCTCCAGTAGCGCACTACATGTTGGTTCTCTTCTAGACCAAGGCAGTAGATGGTATCCTCAGTGATGCTCATTTTGTGGAGGTGCTACTTGAAAGAAAGCTCACAAGCCTCCTTATGTCGTCCATGCGAAACTTGAGGATATCTCTTGCTTTTTTATCAAAACGTCTGACTGCACTTTTAGGCTGTCTGCCTGTCCTTAAATGCTATTCCAGTGGGATGTGCACATGCTTTCTGATCTGTGTAGCGTATAGTTGAAAGCAGAATCAGAGATTCAAAAACAGGGTTCGAATCAAATGAACAGATCAGAAGTACCTTGCCTAGCTACTAGACCTGTAGATTGGTTGCCTTCGACACCTATATGGCCCGATAGCCCCCAAAGCTTTATTTTGTTGCACATGGCTAATCTTTGCAGATTACCAAGGCAGCATAGAACTGATTTTGAGTTAATCGAGTGGGAGATCAGAGCTCTAAGTGCCACTTGGCTGTCTGTGAGTATATGGATGGAAGCACCTTTAATGTCCAAGTTTAAGTTGATTCCAGATCATTAAAAATGAAGACTATGCAGACCGGAGCAATGGTGTTCATTCGATCTGTACATCCTAGCCATCTTAAACGACTGATACTTTAACTAAGTCTACGTCGGCGTATGTTTTGTCGTTAAGTTTTCTCCTCTAAAGTCCGTCAGGATCATATATCTTTCTCTGAAAACGACAGGCTTCATTCGCTTTCGACAGCGCTCATGCTTTAACGCCAAAAAGCAGGACCGGGAGAATGGACTTGTGTAGAGTCTCTGTTAAGCAGAAAAAGTGACATTTAAAAGGAAATACAAAGTACCTTGCCAGGTACAGTAGCATCTCGATTTAAGCATGTCGGAAGCCTTCTCAAGGTCGGTAAACCGTAGATGTAGCAGAGACCTATATATACTTCACGCATTTCTCTGTTATAATCCATAGGGGTTTTATGTGGTCGATGCAGGAGGATGGAGGTGAAAGCATTCGACATCGAGCTTGAATCCAAATGTTCCTCAACTAGTTTTTTATACAAGGTGACGCAAAATTAAGCAGGCCCTGTAGCATTCGCCAGTAACAGTGACCGCATTGCCGATGGCGTCCTCCAAAAAATACGGCCCAATCACTCCTCCCGCGTGAACACCGCACGACACAGTGGCTTTGAGTGGATGTAATGGCTCTTTGTGCCTCACACGCAGATTTTCAGTGCCCCAGAAACGAAGATTTTGCTTATTGACGTAACCACTTAAGCGGAAATGCGCCTTGTCGCTCATGATGATTTTCGACACAAAATCGTCCTCTTCGTTGTTGACATTGAGGATGGCTCGACAGTAATTCACACGCGACTGACGGTCAGGAGGCATTAACTGATGCACTGTTTGCACTTTGTACGGGAACATGTGTAAGTCTTTCAGCAGAATTCGCTGTAGGGTCCGTCTGGTGATGCCCAATTGTATGGCCCGTCGTCTGGTTGATGTTTCTTCGTTCTCAGCGACATCGGCAGCCACAGCCGCGATATTCTCGGCTGAACGACCAGTCCGGTGGCAGCCACGCCCTGCATGGTCTCCTGTGGTTCCAATCTGTTCGAGTCGAGTAGCTAAGCGCCGGAATGTTTGCCCAGTTGGCGCGACACGATTAGGAAATCGACGTCGAAATTCACGCTGCACTAACCCCACCGACCGATTATTGGTCAAAAAATCGACACAATTATTCCACGCTCTTGCGGAGTATAGCGCTCGATGGCTTGTCTGTTTGTATACTGCAGCTGTCTAGTTCACAAATGTCAAATATGATTGACGTACGACGCCATTTGCAAAAATTATAACATCTTCCGATAGGATGATTCATTTTGCGCCACCTTGTATGATTCGAGCTATTATAAAGGCTACGGTTCCTACAATCCACCAGGTTTATCTTTTTGGAAGCTTGTTGATCGCCTCCCTTTTCCATTTCTGGGGAAATTGCTAATTTTATCACGCTCTCCATATGAGCGGTTGTAGCAGTTCTGCGGATATCTTTAGCGCCATTGGAAATAATTCGGCAGGAACTACTGCAAAATGTATCTTTTTTAGGAAATACGCCTTACTTTAAAGTCCAATGCTTAAAACCAAGTCTAATTTGTGCTTTCTTTTCATTTTAGGTATGTGACAGTTCCTTTGGTTATAAAGGATGCGCCGAAAAATGTGTGGTAAAATTTATACTTTTGTTTAAAACAGCATTCCTATACACTTAGATGCGTGAGTAGTTCCTTTATAAGCCTTGTTATGCGTTTTACCAGCGACTCATTGCCACAGAAAACAGGAACGGCTTTGCAGGAATCATTCATTAAGCAACCATTATAACCAAATGCCCAACCAAACTTAAGAGTAAAGCGTGGCAACTTTTACATCATTATACCTTGTATCGGGTTTAGTAACACCACCCGAAGGTCATTATAAAAGATTCCGTCGTGTCTCTTCGATTGTCATCCTCTGGATTCTGTTGTTCGAGTATGCAATAAAATTTAAATGTTTACAGCTTGGACGATTCGTATGGCCTCAGACCAAGTTAGGAAATACTGGAATGGAATTACAACGAAAATAAAATATTGAGACAACTATGTTACGGCACGAGAAGTGTTATTGGTCTCCACAACAACTTGCGGGGAATTAAGATGTTAAGTCGTTGATTTGGCGTTCAGCCATTGAGGTGTTTTAATGTTAATTTGTTAGGATGTAAGAATTCCACATAAATGACATAAATATTCCATTTTATTTCAATCGCATTACATTTAGTCAGACTGAATGGATGGCTTTGTGAATACATTGAAAAGACTGAAATATTTCCACCTACTTGACTAGCAGAGTACTCGTGCAAGTGGTTTAACGGACAACCATAGCTTGTCTGTCTATTACCAAAGCACACCTCATCGTCGTTAGTAGTCACGTATAAGATGTTTCACACCGATTTGACATGGTCACACCATTCATAAGCGCGCTCTCCAAGAGCAAACAATCTCATCCAACCATCCAAGGAAGGAGAGAAGGCCCAAAGGATGGCTTCACTCCTTAGGGATTATACTTCGATTTTGTTATTTCTCTTTTGCGAAAACCGGAAAAAAAATCACACAAGGACCAACAAGGAAATTAAAAGTCAAACAATGTTGCTCTCTTTCTCCCTTTAGTCCATCGCGAATGACTAAGTAGTTACCCCTACCCCTACACCCCTGGTAGGGCTGACCGATATCACTGAAGGAGATAGGAATACAGGAATTGTAGCCATCGGAGATACTACAACCTGCTACCTGCAACTTCGTGTGTGTCTGTCTGGCCTGGTGTCTTTAAATATGGCGCGACTATTACGAATTCTGACTACAATGTTGCCGAACGAGATCAGAAATCGCAGAATTAATTACCGGTCGTTTGGGGCGAACATTGTTGTTGTGTTTGTTTTTTTTTTTTTTGTTCCTGAAGTACACTCTTTTTTTGTTCTTGCAGTTGGAATCAAAACAGAACAGAAATTCAGTTCAAGAGAAGAAATTAAACAAGAACAAGAGGTTAAACATTCGAAAATGTGTGTTTATGGGAACGCGGCAAATGATATTGTAGGACGAGGTAATGATAATGAGAAATCGTGAAGAAGGTGTCGGTCTAACTAAGTTCTCTTTAAAATGTTCGTGCCGAAGGGGTTTATAAGTTCGTAGGTGGATGATGCTAATGAAGTGAATCGCACGCCTTGGTCCGCATTTAATGCGTACGTAGGTACAAATGAGATCCTTTTATATGTTACGAGCATGCCATTCAAAGGACATTGATGTTCGATTGGTAACTTCGAGAATTCCTTGGATTTGGGCTAGGATATGCGGTTAAGGTTCTGGACTTTGTCATTTTTTTTGAATGGGAAATAGATTGGGAATGGCTCCGGACCGGTAAAGGTAGTCTCCGAGCCTTTCCTAGCTAGTTCATCAGCTGTTTCATTTCCCTCTACTCCCATGTGACCTGGTACCCAGTAGAGAGTAACTCTGTTGATTTCACTCAGTCGGTTTAGTTTGTTTAGGCACTCCCACACCAGTGTAGACCTGATTTCATGGGAGATTAACGCCTTGACGGCGGCCTGACTATCCGACAGTATCGCGATGTCTTGCCCCAGATACTTCTTATCGAGGTTGAATTGGGCGCATCTTTCAATGGCGTAGACCTCCGCTTGGAAGATACTGGGGAATGTTCCCATGGCTTCCGAGTACCTGGTTCTGGGCCCGTGTACACCTGCCCCAGTACCTATGGATGTTTTGGATCCATCTGTGTACCACTTTATTGTGTTTTGTTTTAGTTGGTACATTTCGATTCCATTCCATTCTCTCTTGCTGCTCAGCTTCCAGTTGAATTTCCTTTCGAAGCAGTAACTCTTGACAATATCATCTCTGGGCCAGTCCAGAAGTGGGACTGATTTGGAAAGTAGTTCTCGCTGTTTGTGACCGACTCATTTTCCTTTCCCAACCTCCTCCTTGATTATTCTCAGTGTGGTCTCTTTTGCAATTCTTTCTAGCACTAAGTGTAGAGGAGTAAGTCCTATTAACACTTCCAGTGCCGCTGTGGGACAGGTTCTCATGGCCCCTGTTATGCAGACGCAAGCTAGCCTTTGTACTTTGCCAAGGGTTTTCTTTGTTGTGAACCTGGAACCTGGACCTGGTTCTATTAGCCCAGGCCACAGCTCCGTACGTTACAATAGGCCTGACCATCATGGTATACATCCATTTCAGTGTGGCTGGGTTACATCCCCAGGATTTTCCTGAGATGTTTCTGCACATGGCAATGTTTACCATTTTTTTATGAATTTTTTTCCATTTTATAAAATGCCCACGAATCAAAGCAAAATCATTACAAATCTTAGTCACTCGAATTACTCCCACCAAAATGGAATGGCGCCTCTCCCTACACCATTTTTTTAGCCATTTTTAGCGTATTCTAGCATTTTTCATATATTTTTTCACGTTTCTATGAAGTTCACACGACAAAAATAAAAATTTTCCCATCTAAAAACTCAAAGTTCGATCCGCCATTTGAGAGGATCACACAGGATCCACCCACGAAATGAGTTTACATTCACAGTGGTACTTTCGTGGGTAAAATCTAGTCCCAGTCGCCTACTTGGATTCAGTCGTAAGCAAGTACATGTGGAGATTCCATCCCGCCCAGGTTCTTTTATTGAACCTATCTGCGTTTTTGCTCTGCAAAATATATCTAACGAAAGTCTTACTTCTGAAACTATTGCCCAATGCTCGCTGTGAGTACAGTGCTGCCTTAATATCTACTTGGTTCTGTATACTAGTGGGGCGCCGACCAATGGTATGTCAATAACCGACCTTCTCCCATTTTTGGTCAAGGTTTAGCAGTTCCATGTTTAAAGACCCCTCGTTTCTTTTTGGCCGAATTTATTCAGGTTTTCTCACTACAATATTTTCCCTGAAATGGTTAATTCCCACATGTCCAGATTGAAGCTCTTTTCGTGAAGTCTGCCTGCCGTTAGCCTTGTCTATTTTTTTTGGAAGGGTCGGATAGTACTGTGGAAGTGACTTAGGCGATAGTTACCCCACATTCAACACGCCGTTCACTCGGGCTAAAGTACTTGATCCGTCTATGAAAATTGACTATGATTTGGTATTGGATATTTTAGCCTTGGTGATTATTTATAAGTTTGAAATAAATTGTGGTTCTCCTGTTAGTCATACCGCGAAGATAGCTAGATGGCAAGATAAACTAGACAATTTTGATTTCTTGGCTATTTCAACACACATTTAGCTCTAGTCTATTAACCTATTAACTCAAGTAAGACATTAAGTTCGTTTAAGTTGTCTGCCTTTTACCACATATAAAAACGTTACGCAATTACTAAGTTATAACCTTTGTTGAACTGACCGTTATAAAAGTAATTCTTGAACCCTCGTCTGTGTGTGTTTTACTGGCCTCTTTAGTAATCATAAAAACCAAATGAATTGCACGCATCCCCCAATTAAACCAACTCTGGCATTCTTTTCTGCTGCTACTGCTGCGCTACTGCATCACATTGATCACAATTAACTTCCGATTGGGATTTTATTTCAACTTCATCTTGACTATATCACTGGTTCGATATAACATCGGTAAACATATAAAACTCGTTCGTAATTGCAGAAACGATAATTTATTAAAAGCCTCGTGTGTGTTTCCGCACAAAATCTCTGTAATTGAACTCTCTCCCCCCCCGCCCCATTTTTCGATGAAAAGGATTGCTTGTATGCATGTGCTTTCGTTTCAGAATACTTGCCAAAGGTAAACATACAATCCTCTGTGTACAAACCACTGTTGAATGAATGATGTCGATGACGCCAACTATACGGTCAGCGGCAAAACAATCATCATCAGATGATGGTCAATTTTATATGAGAAACATTCAATAACACACTGATCGTTCTGTGTGTTTTGATTGGAACATTTAGCACACAATTCGTTGGCGGGGCAAAGATCGAACAGAGAATACAAAAAATTAAGAAAAGGCAGGTAATCCTCATATCACCTGCGGGCCATTGATTTAATTTAACCCAAGAGAACTTTGATTAAGTGTTCTCTTTTCGTAAATTAACGGAAAAGTTATAATTTACTTTTTTTTCATTTTTTTCTTATTTTTTTTTTGCTATAACATAACTCATTATTGCGAAAATAGATTGTTTTTCTTTTGTAAGATCTATGATTAATGGTTGTGATATTTTTGTTTGAGTTTTTATTTTATTTTAAAACAATCATCCTCGTTAGTAACTGATAATCAATTTTTTGACTTGAGTTTCATTGCCTTGTAGCAATTTTTATGCCGCTGACCATCAGGTTCATATTGTGCTTGTTAAGGAAACTTTCAACTTCAAGACAAAGGTAAAATTAAATGATTACTTTTTTGTTTGTCTGTTTGTTGTATAAAGGATGGCACATACGATTACGGAGGCGCATGCAAATTGCCGCAGTTACATTTCTTATGGAGCGTGGAAGTACTTATTTGCGAAGGATAAACAATTTGATTGCTTGTTAAACGAAATATCGTGGATGTAGTTCTGATTAATTAATTTTGTTTAATAAAGCAAAAAAATGAAAAAATATCATTTAAACGAGTTTTCTGTTTCAAGAGGTATTCAGAAAGAATTTCGAGTAAAACAAAAGAGTTGACGCACGAACTTTTTTTTTTGTTTTAGTTTCATCCACTTATATTGGACATCGTGTTTTGCAATAATTACGCGGACATGATATGTCTTAAAAACTGATTTTTGGAGGGATAAGACTGAGCTACTATCGTATACCATTTTGACCTGTCTACATTTAGTCCTGTGGATTCTGTTGAGAATTTCTTCTGAATATTTACTGCACTGGTTATAAACATGTCATATAACATGTCCATCCAACCTACAATAAGTGTGTATCTCTAAAGAGAATTTCCCATTTTCGAAGCAAATATATTTTGTTCAATGCCCTCAATAGTGGCCACCTCGTTTGGTCCTTTTCCACAATGCGCACAACTTCATCATCTTCTTTGTACCTGCCCAGCTCTTTCCCACAGTAGGAAGCTACACTAAGGAGCTAGATGATCTGATAAACATGGATATTAAGAGCCTCCAATGCTTCATCAGAACCTCAAGAACCCTCTCTTTTCCGATGGCATCGCAATGGTCAAAATGTACTCCATTGGCGGCCACTCGATACCAATTAAACATCAACTGCACGCAATTAAATTGAAATTACCTATTGCTTATCATTCAATTATATCCAGATAAAATAACATTTGATTCCAAACCCAGTCACACAAACAGATCAACTTCATTGTGCTTTCAGCACATTTGACACATTTTTTTCGGTCCATTCGACCTACCTACTTGAACCTCCGTCACACCTCATTCTCGGATTGTCTTCAGTCTCAAGCGATCTTATTTCTCAATCGCCTATCGATCTATAATGTCAACTTAATTAAAAACGTTTTCAAACAGAAGAAAAAAAGCCTTGACACCTCCGACATCTCCCCACAATTATTGCATTTTGATTGATTGCAGTTGAGGTGTGAGTCTATCTCAGTACGTTCGTGTGTGGTAACCTGCCAAGTTGCCCAATTTTTCCCAACTTAATTAAGAAACAATAGAACTGATTTCCCTTTCAAATAAATTCTTTATAAACATACCACAAACAAATCGTGATTTGATGTCGCTCGAAGTGCATTCTTCCACTATATGGCTATAGTGAGTGCCTCCAGGTGCCAAACTTTGACTGATGTGATGAATTTCGCATAAGCAGATCTATGCAATGTTTGACTTCCTCCTCTCCCACAGGTGACAAGTTACCTCTCAAAAGAGAAAAAAAAACAACTATTGTGCCAAAGCGAAAGGAATTACAACCATAATCCGAAAAGCCTGAGAATCTAAAAGTGACACACAAATATCCATCGATTTCTATCAGAAAGTTATAAAGAAAATCAGCTTTTATGGCCAAAAACCTGCATTTGGCTGACCAAATTGCTTCACACTTTTCCTACACTGCGACGCCATAGTTTCCAAGGAGACACCGATTATGTTATGCACTACACACAAGCAAAGATAACATCTCTTGAGTAGGTAATGTATCGCATTGTTTTATCTTGTTTTTCCTCACTGAATAGATTATTAGATAGAGATGCCCATAGATAAGGAAGGCAGAGAAGCAGCGGTCTAATAGCACAGGCAAATCATAATCGTCTCTCAACCGGAGATACATATGTGTACGGACGAATATGTGCATATGTCGCGACAGTTGATTTGGTGACCAGCCTAAGTTTTCTATTTTCTTCTGGAACTCGAGGTGCTCCACACAACTTCTGTTAGGAAAACCTCAGATCATCAGATATGATTGGGCTGATCAGTGCGGCTTTCGATTTTAGTGTGGCTTTTTTTTTTGGTTTCGGTTTCTTTGCTTTTGACCACTTAACTGTTGTTGTTGTGGCTATTTTCTTTTGGCACTTTGATTTATAACACCGATTAAGAGTGTATCATCTACAGAGAGGTTTGGATGATACAGCGCGGCCAGTAAGAGTTGGAAGAAGATGATTTTGATGCCAACGATGATGCTGCTTGTCGGTAGCCACAGAAGAATGGCTGCCTTTGAGGTGTATCATCCACAAACATGTGCAGATTATGGTAGAGATTTGGTAAGGAAAATACAATTTCTCTAAGAAAAAAAGTATCTATATACCCAGCGATGCATATAAATAGATATTTTTCTTGTTTAGATATTAGATGAGAGAAAGTTGTCTGCGATCAAAGATATTCCATTTTTGGGGGAAATTGGCCAACAGGAAGATGATGATGATAATGATGATTGGGTTATGTAGCTAAGAAGGAAGTGGTTATGTGGGCGAGAAATCTTTTCTTTTCTGCTGGGCATGGGTTATCGGGGTTTTAAGGGGTCGTTGCTGGTATTTGCTCTAATGTCTTTCAGCGATATTGAGTAAGATAGAAAGGTAGGATCGCTGAATGAATGAGGAAGGATGGGAAGAGAGGTTATCTCATCGAAAATTTACCACAAATTGACCATAAATACTGGGAGCATCAGTCGACTGGTGCTGGACGTTGGAGGGAAAATATTGAGAGCTTGAAGCTATGTATATGGGCTTCAGCTAAAGTTTGGGACTCATATGGAAATAGTATCCATAAAATCGATAGACGCCGATATGCTTAGAAATCAAAATTAGTAAAATATTGAGGGTTCCGCCCTGTACTTATGATTAGCAAACCCATAGAAGCCGACTATTTTCCCCTGGAAATAGTGTTTGACGGTGGTTCACCACTAGCATAGTCGGAATCAAATATTGGTGCAGCTGAACACTATGTTTTCAGTTATGAGAGAAGGGAATAATCACAAAATGAAAGCTCAGTCATTTAAAACATAGCCGCAATCACCTAGATTAAGAGGAGAGATAACTCTACATCTTCTCCGTCTTCGGCGAACGGGAGCCTCAGAAACCTTCATCGCTTTATAAGAAATTGCAACTGGTTATAAGGGAGAAGATTTCGTGGTCTATTTAGGGCTTAAAATCTGCCTCTAGGATCTCGATGTACCCACCAGCATTCATTCAAAGACCTTATGGGATAAAGTAGGGGCATAGCCTCAACTGCATTACTTACTACTCCAAGGAGAATCACACTGCCAGGAATCGAACCTTATTTTCCATTGAAAAAAAACCGAAGGAGACCTGGATTTTCCAGATGCTTCAATCTATTGAGGAGAAGCCGCCTTCAACAGAGCACACCTTGCATTTTCCACTTACCCGTCATACACTAACCACTTCGTATGGCATATGGTTTATATCGGATTTTTTCATGGAACATACAACATATTATTCACTCAGTCACTTGAACGTTCCTTGCAATTGACCTCATCGACGTTCCAGGATCGTGGTGAATATGATGTCGCACTTCTTGACTTTCTTGCCGTCTTGAAGGCATCTTCTCTGTACTCTTCCCACGTTTTTTATTAAAAAGATACTTTTCTGTTTCAATTGTTCCGTGGTATCACAATGGACCCAAACTAAGCTTAGTTCGTTTATGCTTAGGCCACGGATAGCCATGGGTAAAAGAGAGTCGATTCATTCATTCATTCACGATGGCTCAAAAATTACGACAGGGTTAGTGGAGGTATTTTCTCTGATATGCTTAATGGTTAACAATGGACCTATCTGTGGTCTAAGTGTGGTGGCGATAAAAGGCAGCCACTTCAGCCTAAACTGCAGCACATGAAAAGTGATTGTCAGTATCACAAGCCAGCTGCAATCTTTTGCGGTCCAATAGAACCATTGCTAAAAATCTCACTCAATTGTACGTAACCATAGTTAAGGCTGTAGGATCCACAAAGAAAAACAGCATAAAATGGAAAGAATGAGAGTCCTCTTGATATGTTAACAAAATCTTCTCGGCAATAACTCACATTCAGTTAGCCAGCCATATGTGGGCGCCATGGCTCAGTGGTCAGTATGTTGGATCATTGAGCCGGGGATCGAAATTCGAGTCACAAAAAGATCTTTCACGGTTCCACCTCTCAGGTTTAGAGCCTTTCGGATTTTGCTCTAAACTGTCGGTCCCTATCATTCATTCGAAGCCACTTGCATACAATGAGATGTGCATACCTCCGATCGGTGCCTACTTGCTCAAGTCCATCTAAGAAGGCCACTCTGCTGTCACATTTTTTATCACAAAGACTTTCACAAGTCGCTTCCCATTAAACAAACGTAGATGGAGTAGACCACACGCACGCAGCTTGCCTAATTAATTTTAATAAATCCGATTTACAGATATGAAAAAGCATAAATAAATTCCAGAAGTAGAAACTCCATCTCTGTGAATAGCGAATTTATTAAAATTGCATTTCCATAAGAATCCGCTGTCACCCTGTGTTATCGTTATCCATCGCGAGAGCCAACCATGTGAGAACAGCACTATTGATTCAAATTCTCTGTGAAATTTAATATCTTTCGCGAATTTTTGATTAATTTCCTCGATTTCTTTTTCAACGTACAATTCGACCACAAAAAAAGAAAAACCGACCTTAAAACAAAAGACCACAAGCTAAAGTTAGACCGCAAGGTTCCCACATTGTTGCGAATTGAGTCGTTTGTTGAATGAAATAAATTCAAAATGAATATTTATATCGAATGGTTGTTTAAGCACATTAATTGATAACTGTAACGGTTTTTGGGTCATTAGAGTGGAATTAGAATAAAATTAGCATTTTGAGAGTGTGGAACGGATCGGTGTTGGATACATTGCAGCTAATGATGTATTATTTGTATTCGCTTCTGGAGTTCATTGGACTTGTTTCATCATTTGGAAGCCGACAAAGTACCGCCTGGGGGCTATATTCAGCCCTTTTTGACCGAAATAATACGGATTAGGCTATCAATCTTCCATAAAGATACGTCAGAGATCGGAGTACTTCACCTACTTACTTCAGATGGCGCTACAGTCCGGGGTGGACCTGGATCCATCTCAACCAACAAGCGCTTCCTGCATCCAATTTCGCATGTCAAGTTGGATGAGGTGCCCTTCCACTTGCGTGCTGTACCTATGTCGCGGACTTGCATTCTCGGGGGTGCATTCGAAGATTTTCCGGGCCGGAGCATTGGTGTCCATACGCTCTACATGACCCAGCTACATCAGTCGTTGGACCTTCACTCTTCTGGCAAAGTCTAAATCGCTATACAGCGACGATATCGTTTTATCCCCTCTTCCATTCATCGACAATGCAGATGGAAACGAAAATCACTCAAAGAATTGTCCTCTGGAAACAACAAAAAACAATCCCATCCACTTTGGACAAAGTCCATGCCTCTGCGCCATAGACCACTGGACTGGGATGGGTAAGGCTTATAAAGGATCACACTGAGTTGCCTTCTTAGCCCAAAGAAGCAGTGGTTGGCAAGGGTTATTCTTCGCTGGTGTCATTCTCTGAATTAATAGTGGACCCTATTTAGACAAAGCTCCTAGCTCCTGTCTGGGGTGGCGTTCAACCCGATATGTCGGTGTTGGTTGTCCTTTCTTGGTCTTGCCCTCATTGACCGCTAAACCGTTAAGGTGTTAACCAACCTGAATGGAGCAGCTTACATCCGCCTAAGAACTTATATGCCACGTTGAGGAGACTGATGCTTCTGTAGTTGGCGCAGTTCAGAAGGTCTCCTGTTTTTAGGAGACCA
The DNA here is from genome assembly GCA_946965025.1 of Blera fallax. NCBI lineage: Eukaryota > Metazoa > Arthropoda > Insecta > Diptera > Syrphidae > Blera > Blera fallax. Next base: position 13,522,914 of record OX337246.1, on the reverse strand, counting down.
ATCCAGCTGTTGGTGTAGTTCTCTTTGCACTGGGGATGTCAATGCAGGCCAGTCACTCTATATACTGGCATCCTGCCACCAAACCTAGAATAGGTCTTACTATAGTCGTGGACATCCATAGGCTTTAAATGTAAATTGATATTTATAAGAGCAGCATTTTTCATGGGATTATTCCAATCTCCATGTTTCCAGTCACAAATAGAAGCTCTCCGCATAGATTTTATAGCCTTTCCTTACTGCATCTACTTCCTTACTAAAAAAAGAGAACCCCACCAACTTGAATTCCTTTTATCCACTCGCCAGGAGTGGCACACTACTCCACCAGAAGTTCCTAGTCGCTAGATATAAATGAAAATATTTATTAGGACGTTGGTGACGTCGCAAAATAAAAGAACACAGATGAGGAGATGCCCTGTTCTTCTTTTCGAACAAAATTCACGTTGTAAGGGCGATCACGATCGAAAAATCGATCGATCGAGTGCTCAAAATTGAACCCTATGGGGGTCAAGAAAATTCTCTCCTGTTACCCACATACATATGTACAGAGCAACGGATATAGTTCGCTTATTGATCGTTTCGTCGTCTTCGGTTCTCATATTAAAAAAAAGCAGAAAAATAATAAAAATATGAACAAAGCCGAAAGGATTTTCGATCCTCAACAGTGTGTATCTTTTTTTTTGTATAAATTCTTTGTTTTCACTGAGAACCGAATGCAAACTATTGGATGCGGGGCCTGAGAAGCAGAAGACGTAAGCTAATGGGGGGGGGAAAAAGTGAATAAGAGCAGGTACTTGCTCTTTCACTCCATGTATCCTTTCATTGTATGAGACACTCTTACAACGAAAAGGAAAAGATGATATGAGTAGAAAATTGCACGGAGCATACGGCGTAAAGGTAAAAAATCCAAACAAATCCCAAAAGGCAAACATTTATCTTTTGTTGAGCAATTGCTCCATGAGTGGTCATCTCTTGGTTTCCTCCTTGGATTGTGGTTTGGAAAGAGTATCTGAAACTATCGGCGTACGTTGCAGATTCAGTTTATTCTTTTATTCTTTCGTTTACCGTGCATCGCATAAATCAAAAATTTGCTCATATTTCATGGCCTGATAAGCTAACAAGGATAACAACATGATCAATGGAGTTCCTTGGTTTTGTTGCATTTCTTTGCTTCGTATGATTCATCTGTTGAAATGGGAGCAGGAATTTGTGTTTAGGGTAAGGTTACGGTTTTTTTTTTTTTTTTAAACGAGTATCTGCAAAGTCATGAAGTCGGCCTTACATTGTTTTAAGATTGGGTTAAGTACAATGTATGATACCAAAAATAATCTCGATTATTTTCAACCGAGAATATTCGTGGATAAGTGGACTCTTACTGGGTACAACAAGGGCGTTATTGTGTACAGTGCAAGAGATGAAGAGGTGAGGTGCAAACAATTAAGGCTAAAGAATGATATGTGCAAAGTCTGTAGGCCATCTAATTGGTTACTTCTGAAAGTGGATAGAAATAGGATCGACTTAACCAAAATAATGAAAAAAAAAAATACTTTTCGTTCAGAAACATTAATTTTAGTACCTTTGTCGAAATAAAGATGTTGAAATGGTGAGACAGGAAAATTTTACCATCAGTGACCAATGGGACCAAAATATTCAAAAATATGTCAGCCAAATATAACCTGAAATTAATGAGCCAAAAATGTGTGAAGCACACATGTTCGATGCGCCATAATGACACGGCGACATTCCAGCTGTCTGCTTCTCAAACAAAGCGGCGCCTACTTACGGGACATTTCGCAGCCATTTCTATGAAGATTAGACTGACACCCCTAGCTGTGGAGTCTCAACGGCAGCGAATGTCAACCGAGCTCAACTCCGATATTGATGCAATCATCAATTGGGGTGCGAAAAACCGAGTTGAGTTCAATTCTTCAAAAACCCAGTGCTGTCTCCTGTTTTTGAAGCGGGATACTAATGTATCCAAATCCCTTCGCTGGAGCACCGTCGGTCCTGCACCGATATTTCCACCAAAGATGGACGGATGAAATCTATAGTTGTGTCCCGCCTGTCCGGCAGTTTAATCGTACTACACGAGCGGCCACTTCCGTGCACCCTTATCTTTTAAAATCTATCTTTGGTCGCACAGTGAAATTCAGAAATTCGTTCTTTAGCCACTCAACACGTATGTGGAATGACTTACCTTCCTCAGTGTTTCCATCAAATTATAATTTGCAAAGATTTAAGGTCAACGCGCATCGTCACCTAACTCTCTTTCCTTTTCCCTCCAATTTTTAACTTCCCTATATCTTTTTCTTTCACACCATTACTGGGTTTATAACTTTAAAGGACTCTAGTCCTAAGTGAAGAAGTTTATTAAAAAAAAAAGCTCAAGGAAGAAGCCATTATACATTAAGCAGACTGGGTTGCCCGAGGTAAACACTGTCCCAATTCGTATTTCAACTTCCAGTAAGGATGAGATCACTCCTGTAATTAAGGTACTAAGGAACAGCAACGCAGTATGAAGTGATAGTATTCCCGCGGATCTTTAGCAAGCAGCGCTATCAGTTGAGCATTAGCAACCACTCCTAGAGCAGAGAGTTTGCTCTATCTGTGGGAAGAGGGAATGTTCTTTAAGATCGCTATGAAAGGTAGACTGATGGAGTGTAGGAACTGGAGATGTTTCTGTGTGATCCTGCTGTTTTTAAAGTAATTGCATACATTATACCAAATCGACTAAAGCAAGATTTTGAGGGTGCAGTTGATTCCACATAACCACAAGAGATGTTCTTAATAAAAAGACACAGCAAAGTAGAGACTCTTTCTTGACTTAAGCCTAATAAAGCTTCACCAATAGGCTTCAGCAGCCGTAAAATCGATAAAATCTAACGCGTCATCCGAGCCCATTCTATCGAGCCTTGCTGGGTTCTTGGATATAGCAATGTAGAAGGGAACAAAAAGGCGGATGCTTTGGCAATGGTGGGATCGGCAATAGACATCAGCGAAGCTGACACATCCATACTGCCACCGATTGGCAAATTGTGTAGTATAATAGACTGCGTAACAGAGAAAGAGGTCCATTCGTCCTTCTCCTAGCACTGGATCACTCCTCCCCGTGTCTTAACTGGAGTAATCACAGCTCACTGCGCGTTTGGAGTTATGCTCCGCAAAGGAAAAGTGGAATTCAATGATTTATGCAGAAACTACGGCGATGCAAAAGAAGTGGAGTCTACGTATCGTAAGATCCAGGTTCTTTGCTGGCTCTGAAGAGGTTACAGGAGCTCACATATCGGACCTGCTTCAATTCAGAAAGAATATCAAATGGTTAGCGAGTCAACCAATAAAAGGTTTGGTTCCCTAAGCGACCATTTGGTGTCCGAGTGACAATGATGAGTTCTTATCCACTACACACGCTATATTAACCTAACCAAACCTTCCAGTTGAATTCTGACCATATCATCCCTGCGCCAGCCCAAAAGTGGGACGGATTTGAGAATGTGTTTCTCGCTCTCTGTGTCCGATGTATTTCCTTTTCCCGATGGAATTCTTTGGCAATCCTAGGCCTAAAGGAGTGAGTCCCCGTATTACTTCCAGTGATAGTATGTGACAGATAGGCCTTATTATGCGAACTTCAGCTAGCCTTTGCACATTTTGAAGGGGTTTATAGGTTGTGGTCAGCCTGGTTTTTCTGATTCAAGCTACTGCTCCGCACGTTATAATGGAGAAGATTTAATATCATTTTCCCTTTCAAAACCCCATCCTACTCTTAAGCCAGTTTCTTTGGAAAAAAATCCATCCACAGCCCCTCCTTCTTGTTCAACATAATCTTTCCACCAGCACTCATCGAACGCACAGACACACTTCATTAACATCACCACCTCTCACCATCATAACCGTAATCACGTCAAAATGCCATCTTTGCTACACAGCTACAGCATACCACACTCATGTCGCATGTAACCGCAACGACAATCTCCAAATTGTACTCGAACTCTCCCAATCGAAAAACACGAAACTTTCACACCTCTTCGGCGTGTATATGGCGGCTATAGGAGTGCTTCTTGTCACCATTTAGCATTTATATCTCACTTTATGCATCTCAGGTTAAGCTTCAAGTCAGATGACTTCAAGTTACCTGCAGCTGGCGATGCCAACCATTTGTTTGCTCGGTCAATTCGATATCAGTCCAGCGCGTCGATAAATTCGATGATTTTATTCGATTATTCGTAATTGAATCAAATTGGTGAATCTAATCGAAGAAAAAAGACTCTAATGACTGCCGGTTCATTAGATTAAATAGAGCTATCTTAACTGCGAATCGAATACGCTGATTTCTACATAAAGACTAACACCATTGAGCCCCTGAGCCCCTGAGCATCGTGCCCCTTCCTTGTTTTACAAAAATTTCAAAGAGTACGTCTGTAACTTTTTCAGGTGGTGAGCGGTTCTGGCCGTAGCCCGCAAGGTAAAAAATCAGCGGTGGTCAATAAAAGTCACATTATTCGAATGAATGTGGATAAATACGATATTCAGTGCTGATAATGATGGAATATCAAAAATCGTTGGTGCCTTATGAATGCTTAGCGGAGTACCGTGGGTAGCCGCACCGCCGCACCGCATCGACCAGGTGTTAGTTGTATTATTACCGGCGCTCACGGGGCCGACAAAAGCTGTTTGCATACTGTTATGGTTCATTGAGATTTGGCTAATGTTAGGACTTACACTGTTAACTTATGTACTCATTGATGATAGTGATGATGTGTTCAATGGAAAATTTTGAATGCCTCATAGCGCAAGAAAATCACTGGGAAGGCAGTTAAACATGCTGTGCAGCAGAAGGATATCCTGTAGATGTAGGCCATGCGAATGAGATACGCTTTATACTGACACGGCGATAACGTTAGTAACTAATTTCGTAACACCCTTCTAAAGCAACATACCGCATGTCCTGAAAAGTCCCGGTGAATCGAAGGGTATTTTGTGCAGTCTATTTGAGTACTAGGGAGTAAGTGTCACCGAACTCGTAGATGACGTGGTGATTTTAGTTCAGAGTAATTTCCTGAACACGTCAAGCGAAAGCATGGAATCAGGCCTTAACCTCCTCAGAAGATGGGCTTAAGACTGTGCTCTAAACGTCAGCCCCGAAAAGAGGGAATTTTAGCAAAAAATACAAGATACCATCCTTCAAACTGCCAAAGTTGGCAGGTGCGGAACTATCCCTTTTCGAATAGCGCCAGATATCATGGTATGTGTAAGATAAAAAGCTAAGCTGGGCAGAGCACTAAAGGCGTACAATACTCATTTCATTTTTAAGAAAAGTGCGGGAAAAAGTTGGGCGTGAAACAAGGCTCACATCATGGTAGTCAACCCGATCATCACGTATGGGGCTCTTCTTCAATACACCATGCGAAGTAATGTATCCTGAGAGCGAGGACTGGCGATGGAAGACAGTTCCTTCCCAAAAATTGTAGTCTACACAGATGGTTCCAAAACCAGTGATTATATGGCGTCGAGCATATACTTGGGAGACATAAGCCTACGGGTGGCCCTGAGACACATGCAATGTCTTTCAAGCATTTACATATTCATGCTCCACTTAAAGCTGCGGAATGACTGAAGATGGGATCAATATCCAGGCTGCGCTTAAGCCGCTAAAGTCCTACGTCAGAAAAACTGAACTAGTAAGGAGTTGCCGCACAATGCTCTGTGTAGTTCAACTCTGTATAGTTCGTCTCTATAAATGCTGTCATATTCGACCTTAAAATCGATAAAAAGATTGTGGGTATCGATTTGGACTTTTTGAGTTTTGTCCAGGATGTGCGGAAATATGAAAATTTTATCGACAGTGGACTTCACTGGCTTGAAACCACACTGATAGGGGCCAATCAGGTTGTTGAAGAAGGTTTTAGAAGACTGATACCTCTGTTATTGGCGCAGTTAAAGGGGTCTCCTTTCTCTTTGAGTAGCTCTGAACTCTACCACAGCTTCACAACTCAATCCTAGTCAGCTAGCTCATTTCTAGAGGTGGGTTAATGTTTCCAAGCAAATGTCAAACCAAGTTGCTCGGGTTAGGTTAATCCGCTCCTTATGCATATGTGATCCACTCGACTTCCAGTGCGAATCATATACTAGTGCTAAGCTTGTTAAATTCTCCGATATAAAGGTTCCGGTTACCGTATTTCACTACATGAAAGCCTCTTAAGCCTGTCGATTGGCAGAAATATTTGATTCTGAAACTTATGATCGCAGTAAGCCTCATGTTAGATACTTTTATGTAGGCATAGATACCTGTCAAAATACAGAATAAGTGGAAATTGTAAAAGAAGAGCGTGGATTAATAGCTCCAGGATATCTCTGAGACGGAAAGTAGACGCTGGAACTATGTATGTTGATGCACGCAACATTCTGCAATCAAATTTCAAATTAACTTCCCAAAACAATTGCGTACGCCACCAAATCTTTCTGTGTGACTTGGAATTATTCACACGGCCAACACAACTTGTTCTCATATAAATCACTGCACAGTCATGACCTCTTAAATAGAATTATGCTCACGCAAGTTGCGATGTAAATAAATGTTTTTTTTTTTTTCATTTCAACAACTCACCAATGCGCTGCAACATTTACATTAAAGTAGCGCCTCCAGAGATAGATTTCTCATTTCTACGAAACCTGGAGAAAACAAAGCAAGAAATCGATTTCTACCAAAGAAGCAACACACACTTTGATTAATAACGTTGATCTGTAACTACCACTCAGAACACAGAGCTTGGAAAACGGGCTTCCAGCTCTTGAGTTCAAGCATTACACTCACTTACGCACAAAAGGCTTTCTCCTCCGTTTGTAATCCGTTTGCACCTCTCTGTTCCACCTACCAAACTGCCAATGGCGTGCTGCCGGTGCTGCCGGTGCTGCTGCCATTCAATTATCTGTTTAATCTTAAAAGGCCAATTCTTAAGTTGGCGTCTCTTACCAAAGGTATACTAGTGACCGTTGCATACATGTGTGCAACCTATCCTGGTCCGAAACTGAGAATCATTTACATTAAGTGTAATCCGGGAATGAATCTGTTGTGTGTGTAAGCGCGTACTCGCTCGCAATACAACAACAGAGTTCGCATTAATTTTTCAAAAGTGACATCTGGACAGATAGACAGACATGCGGACGGACAGACAGACGCATGGACTAACTAAACCAACTTGACTCGCGCAGTCGATTGATTTGAAGTGCATACATGCGGCAATTGTAAGAGAGGTTGCGCGCGCGCGCGCATTCGATTTTGAAATCACTCCGAATGCAAGCATTAGGTTGAAGATGAAGAGCTGCACTGCAACATGGATCCATTAGATGCATGCAACTTGTTTGTTTTTGAGAGCGTCCACCAGCGTAGTCCTCATTCATCATTATCAGTCATTTTTCAATTCGCGATTCTCAGCGAGCAAATGTGAAGTGAGTCAGCGCGTCTAGATAGCCCGATCGCAGCGTGCAGTTAGACAACCGGTGAATTCTCATCAGGTTTTGTTCTCTGCTATGTCTAGGGGCAGGAAGCATTCTTTCCGTTCAAGATAAATGATGTATCTGAATGATAAATAGCCAAATAGATGTTTGACTGTTTTTGTTGTTCTATGTCTGGAATTGATGCGCACTCTAGCAGTTGCTGTTTTATGCAGATTAAGCTGGGAATTGACTGTGGTGGCTTACTATTGACGGATTGAAGTTGAAGTTTTTATAGAGTTCAATTGCTTGAATTCTCATTGAATAGCACTTAAGACATCGAGATGGCCAGTGTGTACTTCGCGTGAACCATGATCAAAAGACGTCACCAAATATAAGTTTAGAGCTAAATCCACCGAGCAACCTGAATCATGATAGTCTCTTCCTTAAACACCGCAGATTTTCATTATCAAGCCTCACGATGTGTATGCGATTTGGTTCGAGTTTAACACCTCCTAAGCAACTCGTTGGCCCCTTAAGAGTTTATTCACCACTATTCATTCTTTTATTTAAGAATCCTGATTCTAGTTGCTGAAGGCCAATGCTCCGGCAGGGAAGGCTTCGAATCGACCTCCGAGGGACGGTGCAGTAGAGGAAGACCGCGACTGAGGTGACGCACGCAATTGGAAGGAGACCTTAACCGACTTGGCATGCGAAACTGGAGACAAGTAGCTAAAGATCGAGCTGGCTGCAGACGCTTGTTAGTTGAGGTCCAGGACCACCCTGTAATCTCCTAGTCAGAACCTAGTTGCTATAATTAAATGCGTCCTTGAAAGGAACATGGTATTGGTATATTCATGGATATTGAGGGCATGCGTGATTCTGCAGGATAACTCACGGAAGGATCAGAGCAGTGCTAATGAATCCAACTTGAGCTGTAGATGCGAAGGGTGACCGCTAAGTTATGGCAGAGGTACCACAAGTTGCCCATCTGTCTACTCTGCTTAACTATCTGTTGCAGTTTTAGTTTAGTTTTATCGTCTATGTTTAAGCATATGCCGATGATGGTACCCTACTTGCTGTCGGATCATGCGTAAAGACGGTCTCTGCTAATGCACAGATGACCTTAGAAATAACCGATTTATGATGCACTAGGAGTGGGCTTTTAGTCACACCTCTACTAGATCCTCCACAGATCGCTAATGAAGTTAAATACTAAGGAGTGGTCTTAGATAAAAAAGGAACTTATTTGGTCAAATTATGTCAAGTCAAAGACATCCAATGCGATCTTTGTTTTTTGGCAGTGCTAAGGTTCTTATAACAAGACCTGGGCTTATCACCGAAAGACGTTCTAAGGATCAATATGGCTATAATGGGATCATTCCTAGCTTATGCACGTAAGTATGTTTTCTTTGCACTAGACTTCAAAAATCCGCCTGTCTCAGTTTCACAGGAGCTTTTCCTAACACGCTCTAGATAACCTGCTGATGTTTTGATAACTTTTCGCGACACTTATTCCACGAACTTGGCCAACGAAGCATTCAGCTGCTTTGCAAATTTAAAGTCGCCTTTCCTTGCGTTCAGGATTGGCTTCGGCTTGAGTCTAATCTAGGATTTGGCTGTAGTCGAATTTTCAAAGATGACGACTGTGGACAAGCGATAGCCGCTCTGCTGCGGATTAGCTCTTACTCAAGGCTCAATGCTGAGGTCTTTGACTGTTCTCTGGGTCCCATGTTACACTGGAATCATCCGATCTCTTACTAGATTGCTAGTCAAGGCTCAGAGGGCGATTTCTTGGGACTTGTCGTTGAGTAGAGACTTGTGGTCAGATCTTTCTTTGAAAATTTCCTGCGTACATAATTGTGTGTGTCACTGCGACTCTCAAAGATACAGTGGACTTAACAAATCCTTCCGAACGTTAATAACAACTCAGCGACATATTTGCTGTTTCTCAGCAGAAAAAACTGCTGTTCAGTCACTTGCGTCACTTCACTTTTGCGAAGCATCTCCATGTGTTTAGCTTAAGAGACACTAGAGTCTGCGACGTTTCCAGGAAGAGTTCTTTATTGTAAAGTGTAAGTGCCTCTCTGTAGCCTTCTCGGTCTCCGTTATGCTTCGCCTTATTTAACAATTTGCGCTCTCCGAATCTTAGATTTGTCAAATTGTTTCTTCACCATGGCTCATCCTCACCTCCCTGGTTGTTGCTTATCGCACAACTTGTTTTGAACGCGTTTGTTATGGCTCCATCTGCCGAGTTTTCTACTTCAAGTAATGGATTGGAGCTCTACTAATGACGATATGCTCCAGGTTTTTACATAGGGCTTGGACTTGATTCATTATAGCTCTTCTTCATCTGTAGACTTGAGCTGTTTCCTTTGAAGTTGTCAATCTTGAAATTCAATTAATAGTTTGACGAGCTTGTCATAAAAAATATTTTTTAATAAATTTTGCTCAAGGATTATTTACCACACATTTTAAGACAAACATACGAGTGTCCTGCATTGTAATTAATTTTTTCTTTAACCATTCTTTTCAGGTGAAAGTGACGGTATTGGATAAGAACGACAGTCCACCAGTATTCCGTGATATTCCTCTAACGTTCAGTGTTAGCGAAGATCTTGGTGCTGGTCATACAGTTGCAACGATACGTGCCACCGATCCAGACACACTTGGAACTCTGACCTATACCATGATCAATGGTGACGATGGTAAATTCTTACTTGAACCGGACACGGGTAAATTGCGCCTAAAAGACGCTCTGGATCGTGAAACCAAAGATGTTTATCACCTGATTATACGTGTCACCGATGGTGTACAGCATACAGAAACCACTGTTACCGTACAGGTGAGTGCCAAACCCAACTGAAGGTCCTTTATTTGTTGTTTTTATTGTTTTTGCAGCCGTTTTCCGTTTTCATTAAAAGAAAAAAAAAACAGAAAAATTATTTCTTCTCTGCTGTGAGAAGGGAACAACAGCAGAGCAGAGTTTGCTTTATTTAAAGTTCGGTATGCGTGGTGGAAAAGTAACCTTAAAGGCCAACCAGCACTACACATATGGTGCTACTGCGTTCGTTTAAGGAAACTGATTTTGTTATTTTTACCTTTTTTTTATCTGCGATGGGCGCTCTCGCCATTTTTTTTTTTTTTTTTTGCCTTTTTATTTTTATTAATTTCTTTTGCCGGTTTTGGTAATTTGATGCTCCGCGTGTTAAAAAAAACCGCCTCAATGGTTTTTCGGTTTCAACCTTTTTTGCACCTCTTTTACTGGATACGAGAACTGTGTGTTGGTGGTGTGCTGAAACAGTTCCTGCTTTGCTGTGGAGGACTCGAGCCTCGCACTTTGATTTTAAGTGAGCGATAAAAAATATGTTCAATGTATGAATATGGATTACAAGCTACGAGTATAACCGCCGCCGCGTCTCAGTGTTAGTGCGTATTGGTGTGTATCTTTTCTCTTGGGGCGCAAGCTGTAGATATGTAGATTTATCTGGGCGATAAAAAGATCGAAAAATCATTCGAAAAGTCGAAGCGAAAAGTCGACAATGAAGACCAACAAGTTTGGCTCAAGGCGACAGTTTTTTTTTTTTTTTTTTCTTGCTTTGTATCCCTTTCTTGATTTTCCGTCGGAGATATGCGAACGAGTATGTAGAGATATAAGTAAATTAAATTTACGTGAACCCCCGGAAAGAAAATGTCATTTTAAACACTTCTGAATGAAGGTGACATTTATTACTTACGTGGTCTTGTGTTACCTGGCGGTTGGCGGTTGGCGGTGGTGCCGCTGCTAAATGGCAATACTCGAAGTTTTGCGAGAATGTGCTTTGTTTACTGTGACTGGCTGAGGTATGTGGATGGGGGTCATTTAAAGACCCAGAGGAATTTTTGTAATATGGTTGGATTTCGCATTTTCGCATTCCTATGCCCAAATTTAAATTAAAAGTTATCCTAGTTCGGGGTGATGTATGAAATGTTAAATTGAGGAATAGGACGATGAAGACTCTGTAGCCTTGAAGGCTATTTTAGAGAGCAAATCAGCAAACATCTCGTATTTCTATAAATACTTTCTTACTTCCTTAGCGGAGTGGTGGAGGGTTCCTGCCTGTAACACGTCAGCATTGCATCTTCTTCGATCCGGGGCACGGTGCTTCTAGTTTTCCATCCGTTGGCATTCGCAATAGTCTTGTCATTAACACAGAGTTTTGATATTCCTTGTCGTCTCGAATCTGGGTGCAGGAATTCAAGTCGATGTGGCCGAGCCTGTGTAGTCGACGTGGCTTTGCTTTTCGCACTACATCCACATCTTTATGCAACTCCTACAATTCGCGATTGTAACTTCTTCTCCAGTCGCCCTCCTCGCATATATGAACATACATATGTAGAACCGAATATTCGAAGAAGAATTTTTTATTCGAAAGTATTCAAATCTGCTCTTGTTTCCTACTTATCGTCAAACACTTGGTACAATAGAGCAGGATCAATGTTTTGTAGAGCACACATTTCGTCTTCCGAGTTAAGAATTTTGAGCAAAAGTTGCCCCTTTGTGTTCGTCTTCGTTGAAACTCCACGAAGGTAACGTTTGTGGTTAGTCTTTGTTAAATCTCCACTAAGGTGTCACAAGCTAATGTGATATTTACTCCTAGCTAGACGAACTCTTTAACCACATCGAAGTTACTGTTGTAAACAGTGACATTGTGGTGTTTTTAGTTTTTAGTTTTGTCCTCGTTTACTTAAAGTCGCGCTTACTCGTTGCTCTTCAATTGTCATAAAAGCCTCTATAATGGCACACCAGGAGCGACCGATGATGTCGATGTCGTCTGCTTATCCCAGCAGCTGGATGAATTCGCTGAAGATAGCGCCTTCTGTGATGACGCCTGCCCTGCGCACTATCTGTTTCAGCACTAGAATGAAGAAATCCAGCACACGTTTGGAATAGCTGAGAGGTTTTGTTTCCGAACTGCCTTCTTGCATCGCGTGTATCCCAGCGTATGGCGACGCAACTGCAACAGTATAGTTGGGATCCCGAATTCGGCCATCGCCATGTAGAGCTCACGAGGATAGATGCTGTTATATGCGGCTTTAAAGTCGTTGAAAAGATGGTGAATCTCGACTGGAAATTTCTATCATCGATCCGTTAAGCCGGAAGCAACACTGCTTTGCAGAAAGGCTTAAGACGTTGGATAAGATCTTATGCGCGACATTTAGCGAAAATATGCTTCTGTAGTTCTTGAAGAACATAAGATCGCCTTTTTGATACAGATACAGAGCCGATTGTCTAGTCATCGGGCATGCTTTAATCTTTCCATACTTTGTGATGAGTTGGTGCATGCACCCTGCTAAAACATCACAACGTTCAAGAAAAGCTCTGCTGGCAGTCCATCAACGCTGACGGTCTTCTACTTTTCAGCTCTTTGATAGCGGTACCGATATATTCTATACATGAATGGCAGAATGTTCCTTTGTTGACTGGATGTGAGTGTTCTTTTTCCCTACCATCCTCTCTACATTACGCCCATTTAGCAGCTTCTGTAAAAGCACCTCATACGACCGAATGTAGAACAATCGTAGGGAAATTGATCTACGGTACGCAGACTGTAGTTCCACTTCAGCCTAATGTCCCATTAGAATGCCAGCGACTGCAATAATGCCTTTAATTTCTTACAAACTTCCGGGAGCGTTATTTTAGCCTACCCGCGTCCTAGAGAGGCATGCTATACACCAATGTGATCGTAAGAAATCCGCTCTGACCTGGGATGCGAAAAGACCCAATGCAGGTTTTGGTGCAAGCGATTAATAAGGAGCACGAACTATTTCGAGCAGGATCTACATACCCCACCTTGATACCTACATATGTATCCATGTCATAGGCTGTACTATAAAAACAATCTATCGTTTTAGATGTAACCAGCAAAAATGTTTGCAATAGTCTTAGACGCAGTAATAAGAATTACAGTGAAGCAATAGCCATTGGTGTAGGCCCTTACGATGCACATCCACCCAACCTTACCTAACCTAATTCGGCATCTTTCAATAGATTGAAATACTTGGTCTTAACTGCAAATTAGTATTCATCTGAAGAATTCAATTTCATCCTGCGAAATGGTAACTTCTGTTTACGCGCATGCACTCCTTCCAAGTTCTTATCTTATCATAGAAATCACACACAGAACAGACGAGAAACCAAAACATGCGTATGTATGTCAAAAATGTCGGTACAATACAAGAAGCCAACCATTTCGACCCAAAAAAAAGTCAGAATACAGTCCCCCCAGCTAATACCACCAAAATACAGACGAAGCCACTACCGAAAGATACCTTCAAATGAGATATCAATTGGAATCCAAAGTATGGCATTATTTGATGTTCGCTTTCATATAAAACTCAAACAAAGATATTTCACTGGCATTTGCACCAAAAAAGCCAAAAAAAAAACACGCATTTTCTAAGTTATTCACTGCATCAGTCTGCATCCCTTTCTGGCTTTGTGCGTATAGACCGTCGGTGAAATTTGATTGAAGCCAACAAAACAGTTGCAAAAACCTGGCGACGAAGTCTTCAGCACCACCATCACCACCATCACCATTCACCTAAAGACCGCAGACAAATGTTTGTTGTTCTGAATTGTAAATGAGTTGCAGTTAAATTTTTATACGTTGTCCAGGACGCAGGCTACAACTACTACCAGCATCGATCGATCGGCCAGTCCGTCGCAATTCCAGAAGTGAAAATTCCCGATCTTCATCTGCGCTTCAGTCTGAAATTATCGCCTTATGGTCATTATTCACCAATTGAAAAGGGGTTTTTGGTTTTGGTAGCATATACGATGGGGCCATGGTGAGGCTTGAATCTGACTTTTGGTTGAATTTCGTCATCGTCATCATCTTGATGGAACTGTGACATGAATTTGCAATGAGCACTATGGCTTTTGAGTTTTTCTTCTTTTTTTTCAAGAATTTACTAATTTTTTTTTTTTTTCGTCTCTTTTTTTCTGATTACAGGTTACAGATACAAACGACAATCCGCCGGTATTCTCGGAAGCTGTGTACTCATTTGACATACCAGAGAATGCAGCGCGAGGCTATCAGGTCGGTGTTATCTCAGCGACAGATCCAGATTTGGGTAATAATGCAATGGTCTCGTATACGGTAATCTCCGATTGGGCTAATGATGTGTTCAGTCTGAATCCGCAAACTGGTGTCTTTACGCTGACAGCTCGTCTCGATTATGAAGAGGTAAGGGAAGAATTTTGTTGATGTTTTTTTTTTTTTTAGCCTGTTTTAGTTGAACTCCTGTGGTCTGTATGTTTCGGGGAAACGATTAAAATAAAAAAAAAATTCCGCACAACTGTTATGGTCTGATGACAGTTGTTGGTCGTTTGGTTTTTATTTGATTCTCTTAATTGCGACAGAAATTAATTTATTTAAGTTTTTTTTTTTTATTTTGTTTCATTTTCTTACGGATTTCAGGTGCAACACTATATTCTGGTTGTGCAAGCGCAGGATAATGGCCATCCGAGTTTATCGACCACATTAACGGTTTACTGCAATGTGCTTGATTTGAATGATAACGCGCCGGTATTTGACCCCATGAGCTATTCAAATGAGATCTTTGAGAACGTTTCGATTGGAACGCCAGTGGTGACAGTCAGTGCAACAGATATTGATTCGGGTGAGTTTAAAATATTTATAGCACATAAAACATAATTTGAGGAAAGACCCTTTAAAGTTTTATCAAAGTACCAATAAAAGTGAAACGTTTAAAGTGGGGTCACAAGAGGGTATTCGGGTATTTATCGTTGGGAACTATAAATAAGAACGGGCTGCGCCAATAAACAAAGCGAATCACTTAACCTTTCGGAGATGCGGTTTGATAAATATTCAATTTGTGGACAGAGACTTTTAGGCAACGTTGACATAAACAGAATCATTGTTATCTACGTCATAAATGTGAACGAAATGCGAATAATTTTTTTTTCTTTTAATTGTTGGTCGGTTGATTAGAATGAAAATGAGCGTGAGAACCAATCACATTATGTGGACATCGAGTCCACTTAGAAGCCATCAATGCTGGCAAGCGATAATGGTTTGGTTAAAAGTAAGAGAAAAGTTCAGGAAATGGGACGAAATAAAAAGGAAAAAATCTCATTAATTTCCAAAGAGGTCAAGCGTTAACTCAAAGAAACCGTCGAATAGTATTCATCTTAAGTCATTTCGTAAGAGGATGAGGGAAGGCAGATAATGTTCGAGGAGCTTAAATTGTCAACTTTAACAAAACCTTATAAAAGACCAATCAAAGAGCTAGTGAGTTATATGCTTGAGTCAGCTTTGGCTAAGAATGAGAATAGTTCTCTGCTAGTACCTATCTAGGATCAGGATGGCGGCGAGAGAAATATAATAAAAATACCGTGGTGGGGGTGGTAGTAGAGAATACACATGAAATCCTTCTAAAAAGACTTACAATGAGTTAAAATTGGAACGGACTTTCTAACCCCCACAGATTTGAATCCTTGAAGAGTGCAATAATCACAAACAAATGCTAAGCAGATTCGCTTTTCATCCTTTGCCCAATTCTAAAGTAGGGAAGCAAAACCAACTGCAAACAAAGATACTATATACCACTGTGTAAAGATAATTCAACCCTGAACTAGTCTAACTCAGTTAATTCTCTTCAAATGCTCAACTTAATAAGTGAAAGAAACTAAATAAATATTTCCATCTGCGACTGTCCACAAGACTAATCACTATTCCTGATCTTCTAAAGCAAAAATGTACCGTAACCTATAGACTTTTAACAAATTTTTGGCCATTCGCTTAAGAACGAACCATAAGCAAACATTCTTCGCTACAAGATCATCAATCAAAAGTGTCAATGTTAGCACCTGCATACCTTCGCGTACAGCTTTCCACCTTAATTACACAAGAAATTAGCTTAGTAACCGTTCAATAGGGAACTACGAAACCGATAATTACCCTCCATAAACATCTGTCATGGTTGCGAAATAGAGACTGCCTAGTGCCTGCCCTGCAAATTGTTGCATAGCACAAAAGAAAGAAAAGTTCGCTGCTCAACTCTTTCGTTTTAATTTTTTCGTGAGTTCTTTTTTTCTACAAAAAACAAACATTTAACTTTACCTCACAAATGAATGCGCAAAAATACATGTTATTACCACAAAATAATGGTGTTGACTTTCGCAAGCTCATAATTTTCATGCCTCACCTGCATTGACCCGCAACAACCGTCACAACTGAGAGAAATGCACCACGAAAGTGTACATTCATAGATTTTAACACACCACAGAAAATGTATTTTCTATTTTTTTCGATGATTATTTTTCACTAAATCACAACAATCCATCATAATCATCATCATCAACTTGAGGTGATGTTATCCAAGAGCCATCATCGCGGGGAAACAACAGTGCACAATGTGGTCATCATTAGAGAGATAGATTGCGGGCATGCTGTGGGTTTCCACTCATCCCAGGGGTGTGCTAGTTGAACAATTTTTTTTTTTTTTTTTTTATATAATTCAAAGAATATTTGTATTGAATTTGTGCGGGTGTTGAACATTCACATTTAAATGTCTTCCCGGCGATGGTACGAATTAAATTTAACTCAATTGATTGTTATACATTTTTCGAAGGAAGAATCCACAGTTTGATTTAAAGTTTTCCCTTGTTTTTTTTTTTTATTTATTATAGGAGATAACGGTCGGATTGAGTACAGCATAACAGCGGGTGACGATAATGATGATTTTGAAATTGCACAAAACGGTACAATTCGAACGAAACGTGAACTCGATCGTGAAGCAAAGAACTCGTACAATTTAGTTGTGACCGCAAGAGATTGCGCCAAGGAGCCCGAACAACGGAAGTTATCCTCGACGGTACAGGTAAGAAGTTGTTTTATTTTTGTATCGCTTGATAATTTATTGCAGCAGAGAGATTTTAATGTTTACACGAATAAAGATATTAATTTTATGATCATCATGATTCGCGCTATTGGAGGCACAAGTACTTCTTCGTTTCTTTCTTTTTCGTTTTTTTTTTTTTTTTGGTTTTTCGGAGAACAGATAATAATTGCATCTGAAACTAGGTACGGCTGTTACAGCAGGTATGCCATTGCCGGTGGTGAACAGAAAAATATCGTGACTTGGCTTTGGCTTCGATTTTAGGTTGATAAAATTAGTTGGATTATGAGTTGTGAATTTCATCGATAAAGGGTTAACCTTTAATCTAAGTACCTTCGAGAATTGAAGTGGCGCAGTGACAAGGAAAATAAATATTTTCCCGGAAAAAAAACAATAAATCAGCTGGTAAGCAGTGGTGCGGCTTCAATAGTCTGGTTAAGCGATTTTTATTCCCTAGTTGTGTTGTCATGAAGCTGAATCTTTCTTTCAGAGAAAACTTGGATGCTTTACTACTGTTGCGGCTAAGCTATGGTGTTGTTACGATGAAAATCTTCGCGATATTCACATTTTATTCCAGCCCAACTAGACTTCCGCAGTTCACAGAGTCATTATCCACTGTAAATTTGTCTGTTAAAGCCCGCGAAGATTTCTTTCAGAGTCGGCCTTCTTCAATGTCACCTTCCCATCTATTTTTTTACATGCTTTAGGTAATGCCCTTGTTCTTGTATTGATATGTGATTTCGGATGTCTTCCTCGAGGATAGGCACCTTCAGTCTCGGTAGTTACACAGAAGTCAGTGGACGTCATTATCTTTCAGACTTAGACTCAAGTCATCGAAGTGTTCATTAGATGTTGCAGAGATCTACTTATTGCACTATGATATCATTTCTGAAATCTCATATTTGATGATGATATTTGGCCAACGTCGCTCTGCAGCTCTACAGCACATAGTAGTTTGTGAACTATCCTCCTACTTGTCGCCTAGTTCTAAATCGGTTTTAACCAGAGACGGTCATTCTTTATGGAACGTCTCCTATTATTTTTCCATTTCTAATTTGTAAACTGAATAGATATCGTTCAGCATTTATTTTTTAAAAACGGCAGATATCGACAGGTCTTCGTCGGAGGCGTTATATTTGCCTGTGGTATTGTGAACACAGTAACAACTCATCGACATGAATTGCGAGCCAAATAAAATTGCACTGTTCATCTCCACAGCCTAAGATAATACTGGTATATCCTCAGGCTCTTGCTAAGACTGACGGATAACGTACCTTCAGCTTCTTGTCTTCCTTTCATTGATCAAGTGGTCTTTGCATTGTTTTAGTTTCTTTTTCAGCAGTTGACTCATGCACTAAGGGTAAGCTTTTTGGGCGCTTCTGGATTTGTTACAGGTGATTACTTTTGTACAAAATTTGTCGATGAAGCTTCTTCAGCACATTCTTCGAATAACCTCCCCTGAAGCAGAAGAAATAAAGTTTGGTACCAATTCTTACACCGAAAATACGAAAGAGCTTACTGGCTGAAGCGGAAGCAAGAACAAATAGCACGAAAGCTTCAACACTAATTCAAAAACTAGAGGCATATAATTTTGGTAGTAGGAACCCACGGCAAAGTTATCTGCTCTTCTCT
This sequence comes from Blera fallax, assembly GCA_946965025.1. Classification (NCBI taxonomy): domain Eukaryota; kingdom Metazoa; phylum Arthropoda; class Insecta; order Diptera; family Syrphidae; genus Blera; species Blera fallax. The sequence goes on along the minus strand of OX337246.1, from coordinate 13,503,951 downwards.
GGAGGCTTGTGGTGCAAATGGAAAAATTTAGTAAAATTCTTCTGGAACCCTTACCAACAGCACGCGTTACTAATTTTATAAAAGAAATAATCTGAATTGCTTTTTGACATTGCCATCTCAAAGCGTACCTATTGGATAACCCCCGAAATCCTTAAGTTCGAACAGTAGTCTAACTGGTTCACTGATGGTTCGAAAATGGTAAATCTTCGATCTCAACTGCGAATTTGCTGTACGAATTGGTTGCAATACTATTATCTTCCAAGCAGAGGCTTAGGCTAAAAAGGGTGGAGTAAATATCCACCGCTTCTGGAGGGAGGTGCTGAAGCACAATATTAGATATTCCATCGATACCTTCGGGTAAGGTTAAGTTGGGGTGAAGTTGAAGGAGTCGCCAGCACACTTAGACCAATGAGGTCCGTTGTGATACCACGTGGATCATGGGAGAATCCTCCCTCCACCTACTCGTATTAAAACCAATTAGAGCTTCTTATGAAGCGTAGGAGGCTCTTGATGTCAATATTCATCAGGTCGCCTATATCATTATAAGAGGGAACTCCTGAGTGGAGTTTCCTTCTACGGGAGAGAACTGGGCAGAAACAAAGAATGTGAGGAATAGTTTCCTCCTCTTCTTCATCCATGCACCTTCTACAGAAATCGTTTGCCAAGAGGCCCAGCCTTGTAGCGTGCTTGCCTATTAGACAGTGTCCGGGGATGACTCCTATTGTGGTGCCGATATGCAATCTGTTGAGAGAAATCAAATTCTTAGAGCGTTTTAGATTTAGCTTTGGCCAAATCTGTTTTATCGCTAGACATGTTGAACCACTTGTCACCCTAAGATTTGCACTTTCGATAGCATCCAGCTTAAGTTTAAGTTTGCGAGTAACGATTGGAATACCTTCGGGTTTCTTCCATCTCAACGAGTCGAAGATCACTTGCAGTTCTACCTTGAACGAGGGATTTACCTCCTCATAGACGACGGCACTGTTTACCATGTTATCGTCATTGAACTCGGTGAATGTGATGTTTTCTGATCGCCAGTACTGCATATCATTTCGGAGCATATCATAGATGTTGTGCACAAGGGCGTAGTTCAGGCAAATGCTATCCTTCACTTCAGATCTAAGTATATCTACGCTCTGTCTGGGCATTTCACTGTATAAATTCACCTTTACCACAGACACTTGCAGTTTTCTACCATAAGTACCAGGTTTGAAATGAAACCTGAAAGCACGCATACGAATGGCCACCTTCTAGCTCCAAAACTAACTAAAATCCTCAACCAGTTGGAAGCTTTTCAAATGTCTTAACGGCTTCGCTCCTTGCTACTTTTATACGTGCCACTTATTTATTTATTTACGAACTCATTAAGTTTTTTTTTTTGGTTAATTTAATAAAATCCACTTGACCACAAATATCACGCTGTGCTAATGCAACAATTCCATTAAAAGTATATGTAGTGATATACTTAAGTTATATTTGTGGCAATAACAGTTACTTTGGCTGAGGGAGAGGTGGGGAGGGGGTCCAACGAAAAACCCCATTAAGACAAGTCACTTAAGTTTCATCAAATCTCTATATTTGCGATACTCACCATCGCATTTGTGGTGCTCAACACTTCACAAATTCTCCAACAAAGTATAATAATCATCGACACAGCCAGACAAACCAGAAATAGTTATTTTTCTGTCAGCAAGAAGAACACTTTAAAGTGCAAGCAAAGCATGTGCAAATAACACAAAAATGATCACGAAAGAAGAACAAGAATAATAACAAGATATCCTTACGAAAAATAATGAAGATATCACAGAAGTAAATGGACCCGCTTTACTATTAAACCTGGTCAACAACTGGTTGACGTCGGCATCAATGTGCATATTAATCCTCTAGCTTTGCCTCCCCCTGCCCCATTTTGAGCATCGACATCATGAGCCTTCTGTGTGCGAACACTTCCTGTTGCAAAGTACAGATACTCACAGTGAATGTGAACCAACAAAAGAAAAAAAAAATTAAAAGAATTAAACATCTTATAAAATAAAATTTGCGAAATATATTTTATTTTTGCTGCACAGAGACTCCTGGATGGAGTCCTCTTCGTCTTCTATTAATTTCTTGGATTTCGGTCGTTTGCCGGACAAACTCTTGCAGTGCATCTCACTACTGCTGCCGCTGATGATCATCATTACTATCAATGGAGTGTCTTGCGGTAAGCACCGATGTTGGTTTTACCTAAACCTGGAGAATAGAAATGGGCATTTCATGAGGAGCTCTCACCACTAACGTGCTTCGTGTGATAGTAGCCCCAGCAGCAGCAGCAGCAGCAGCAGAGGTGATGGTATGGCAATTGGCGGCGGCAGAACGGATGGCTGTTCTAAAGTAACCACCACTGGTTGGCTTATCTTATCCTTAATGCAACTTTGAAATTTCCTCCATGGTTGTCTTCCTCGTCGTCCTCTTGGTCGTCATCGCATCGTTCGAACGAATGCAAATGGGGCTCGCGATCCGTGAAATTGTGTGCGTATAGAGAAATAATTTATTGAATTTATAGGGTAATTAATTTAACGTGAATAAAACTGTCTGCCAAAGTCAAATGGTAACACATTCCCTAGGTAAGCTGTGGCGCGCTTTTGTTGTGTGTGAATCACTGCACAGGCTTTTGTCATCGTCAGGAGTTGGTTGGTTGGTTGGTTGGTTGGTTGGTTTGGCAGAATAGAAACAGCGGGTATGCTTTGGAGTTTTAGTGTTATTTGCATTTCATCGGAATGAGGGAAATACCGTAGCCAGGAGTCAACGATGGAAGGCTATTATGTCAAGTATGGTACTGCAGTAGCACAGGGTGTCTCGGAACATTAAATTATCCAGTGGAGGCTTTCATGGTAATTTGTGAATGCTTTGTGGTATGCTCTTTCATTGAAATGCGATGAACTATTAACGGTTCTATAACAAGGCTTGATTCTTAAAACTTGAAAAGCTTTTCGGAGTAGACACCACAGCCAGCTTGGAGATTGGACCACTAGAAGCAGGCTTTCAGATGAGTGGCCGCACTACCAAGTCATCTGTTTAACGCACATATCTAGGAATAAATGGTGACGCGTTATGGTCAAGTGCTGTGGATGGGATTGTTCCCAATGCACTACTAATACACATGCAAGCAAATATTTGCACTTTTCCTAGGAGGTTGAGGCTTACAGCTTTATTAAGAGTCAGCGACTAAATGATCGCACCATACAATAATATGGGTCGGACAGCTATATTGCGATACAGGATTTCACACCTCAGCTTCTACGTAGACCCTAAACAAACTGGTTGTCATTTTTTAAGTGTCAATGTTTCATATTTTAGAAGTTCGCTGGCAGGGAACAAAGAACCTGTGGGAAACGTCCGAGTACATCGAAAGGGGAATCAAGACGCTAGAGCTTGGCCAAGAGTTAAGGCCACCAAAGAAATTTCCAAAGAGACTAGAAGAAGATAATATTTCACCAGGTCCAGTACCAGAGCCTCCATCTCCGACACTAAGCTCAACGAGCCACAACGATCTGACTCCTCCGGCAGGATAATAATTCCTCGGGCATGTAGCCGAGCAATCATCCATAGAGAATGAAGCTGCCGACTTACCATCTGCGATCATCTTCGAAAATTTGCATCATGCCTTTGCCTTAGGTGATGCCTTCTTTTTGTCTGCTAAGGGCTGGACCACTGGCAAAATTGTCATGCATCATTGACACAATGCCTCATGCAACGTGTAACCACAATAACATGCAGCTACATCACAACTGGGTGATGGGTATTAACATCAAATCACATGGAACCAGTAAAAGGATTTCTCAGACGATTTCTTTAAACCATCAACTGGAGTTAGCATCTTTTTGGAATGGCTACCAGCCGTCTGGCAGTATATTAGTCTTTTTCTTGAGATTCATAGTTCGTCTCAAGGATTCAGATCTAGTTTACTGATATTTGAAGCTATCATCTGTCACCGTGTATAGTGGAAGCAGTGCGCGAAGATGTTGAACTGTATAGACGTCGTGGTGGTGCCTGAAATAATCCGTTCGCTTTTATACGCAATTCATATCCATGCCCATATGGAGCGGATTATATGCCATCACTGAGACAAATCAACACAGAAACGCAATGGTAACGCTCAATATCCTTTGCTCAACATGTTAATCAGTCTACAGGAGGCTGCCAATTACTCAGAAAATCAGGAATCAGGCTGATACAATTTAGATTCACATATTACACTGGACATCTCGGCAAACGCAGAGTAATATGTGTTTAGCTGCATTATACTCTACTCAGTCCCCTATTCGATCATCAAGTGAATCAACACATCGCCCTCTCATTCTACTTATCCCGATCGAAGAACAAAACATAATTTGTTGAGACACCTTCTTGCTCTACCTGTAATTGATTTATTAAATAAATATTGACCACAGACTCCATGTATCTATTTGCCAAATGTATTCTTAAAAAAGTTCTTTTTTACAAATTTTGTGAGCACAAACCCTCACAGTCCTGTAGAGTAAACAAATTTTAAATCGGCAGCTAAGCATTATAATGCTTACCTCACTTAATTTTATTTTATTAGCGACGTTCGCGACTGAGTGTATCTGTTGGATAATTTCAACAGAATTCCACTTTCTATAGTGTGTGGCGCCAAGGCAATTATAAATTTATTGCTTATTAAAGTAAAACTTAATAAAAACGCAATAATTTCGAAAGTAAATAAATAGTTTACTTAATGAATATTTTCTGCAATTAATGAAAATATTTATCAGGAAAACAGGTCCCAAGTACTATTAGTCGATAAATGTGCTATAAAAGTCCATTTAACATTTACCTTGAATTGAGTTTAACATTATTGTCAGCTGCCAGGTATCCTAGTTAATATTCTCGTTCTATATCAGTCCACTTGATTTAATTAATAATAATTTCATTAAATTCGATTTATTAAAGCAATAAAATTGAATTGCATACTTTAGACGAGAATTAATGTCCACTTCGACAAAATTAGTGATTTGCTCTGTGTGAAGGTAAAGATAATTCTCACCCATATAAAGGGTGTTTTTTAAAAAGGCCACCTAAAAAAAAAATACTTTCATTTAAAGGACAATTCTATATAATTCAGCATTTAAAGATGATTTAGGGTATATGAGCACCGCGACAGACAACTACAAAGCGTATCCTGTCAGTCCAATTTTTGACAACTCTTCGAATCATCTAGGCCCGCATATACACAATAACTCACCGTGTATTGTCTTCCAAAGCTTCAATCGTTGGTAGTTTATCCACGTAAATAAGCGTCACGTCCCCCACAGTAACCGAGCCGCGTTGGATCGCAAAGATCTTCATGTGCCAATTTACAGGTCGCAATCTAGAAATCATTCTCTAACCAAACTTTGATTTCAATAAATCGATGCTATTGGTCGCAGTCTGACACGTAGCCTCATCCTGCTGGAACCACATTTCGTTGACCAAATATTCGTTGATCATCTTTCTGCATCGGTCACCATTGAGTGCAGCTCGAGCTCCTACGTACACCTTCGAACGCAATTGTCTCTTTCTTGTTGCCTTAATGTCATGTTGCGTTAAATCTTTACGAAATCTATCCATAGCTTGACGAATAGCAAGTTCAGATGGGCGATTATTCGGTCCATAAATTTGACAAAGTCGTCAATAAGTTTGTGTAACAGAATACTGAGTTCAGATATGGTAAATTTGATGCGGTCTAAATTTGAAAAAAATTTCTTGCTGTTTTCTGGGATTCGAACCTCAGTAGTCCAAGACGCTATCCACTGAGCCACGGAGCCCCTAGCACACTCCTTATTTCCTTTAAACTACGACTTCAAAGACTTTGACCATCTCCCGGCCTGTTCACAGCAGTACTCTACGTGGCATCCCACAAGAGGCACCCTGTAAATGTAGACCAACGAAAAAAGCACAAAACCCAAAAAACGCACACACATTATGCAAATGCAAAAAAAATCGATTCGATTTATTTTACATCTCCGAAAGGGGGGAGCATTGAAGGAGGAGTATTTTCATGCAGATAGGAGTATCTCTACATCTCTCGCTCTCACAAGTTGGTGGCAGATAATCTTTCACAGTCACAGATACATGTTGCGATTATTAATGAAGTTGTTTGGTATAAACATGTTGTTGCAGCAACTGCTGCAGCGTGAAACCTCTTTCGCGGTATAAAGCGGGTGTGTGGTGTTTTTTTTTTTTTTTTTATTTGTTTACTGCGTTAGCATTTGAGATTTTGTTGCGATATAAAATTAAATCTAAGTGGCTTTGGATCTTTCAAGAGAGCCTAAGAAAGATATCTCTTACTAGCACGCGGGAATGTGCGCAAAATGAAATTGAATAGAAATCACTGCTAATCTTCGAGGCGATGCTTAAGATTTATCATTTGAAACCCACAGAATGGTACGAGGGGGCGATTTAAATACTAAATAAACCAAAACAAAAAAATGATTTTTTTTTTTCTAATTAATGAAAGAGATTCCATGCGTTGAATTTTAATGCACAGAAAAACGAAAACGCTTGACCGGTTGTGTTGTATCTTTTAAGCGAGGTGAACTCTTGCATAATAAATGCGAATTGATTGTATAAATCGGATTCTAAATGTGAGATTCTTAAATGCATGTTAGAACTTTTAGTAGTTCTAAGGGGGATATCATTTAATTAAATTGATTTCGGCAAGAATAAGAAGAAAACTAACAAAAAATGAGAGCGAAATAGTTAGATAAGCGGACAGATGGATAGGCACTCGGGTTTTGGCGATACCGCCAAATGCACTTGAAGTTTCCAGCGTGGGCATATTGACCATTTCCAGCTAGACTAGTCGGAGAAGTACTAGTAGGTATAATTTATTTTGAAGTAGGCATCTGGTTTTGATGCAGACAACTAAAAGGCGGAAATAGGAATTTTTCGGATATGATCAAGGATTAAGTGAAAAAAAAATAAAAACTTCCAGCAGATAAGATACGTTTTTAATAGACCGCTAAGATGGCGAATTGATATCCTAGATATCGAAGGAAAAGCAGACATTAACTATTATTAAATCAATTAATGTTGATATCCCACGTAAGGATTGATTTATCCGAAGGCTTTGCAGTTAGAATAACTGTTCACTTCATCGGAAGAGGTCATTATCTCGTTTTTAAATGAGGATTTCCAAATCATTAGTCGTGAAAATTGAAGGAATGTCTCATTTACAGAAGACACAAACCAGCATCATTAAAAAACGACTCTAAAACAAATAATAACTGAGTATGGCTAGTTGATCAGGGGAAATGTTTTATTTGAAAGAGAAAATGAAAGTCTTTGCGGAGCTTCAAGCATAGGAAAAGGCGTTATAAATGCCACACCAATGAAGCTCTTGGTAAAAGTGTAGATTGATAGAAATAGCCATTGATTCAGCCGAGCTCATAGATTTACTCCACTTTTTTTTGGAATAGATACAATTTTCTATTCAACGATCCACCCAATTGTTGTGTCTATGTATGGTCTAGCTATATCACAATCTATTAAGGATGGCATTCGGATCCACACGTGGAATGTTCAGACCCTTACCAGGAAGCGTGCAGCCGAGCCATAAGCAGAGGCCTTAGAGTGCTACAAAGCAGATATTCTAACCATTCAGGAAGTGCTATAAAATGGGCCGGTAGATGAAGAGCTATGACATCACTACGGTGATGGCTACGGCGATCAGAAGCAGCGCTTATTAGGGTACATATTTGTTCTAAACGGCAGACTTAGGCAAGCACTCTTGAGCTTTCGACAAGGCATCAAGGCTTAATTCGCTAAAATCAGCCAGATATGCGCTCAATCCATGCAAGGGAAGGAGTAGGCGCCGTTGCTCAGTGCTTAGTGCGTTGGATTACTGAGCAGAGGGTTCAAGGTTCGAGTTCCAAAAAATAAACAAAAACTTTTTTCACGGTCCTATCTCTCGCGAATGTCTGACAACGTCCGAGAGTACCGGACGAAACCACAGTCACGAAACCACTTTCCTCACAGAGCCCTACTGCTAAAAATACTTCATCTAGGGAATGTTCTAGGAAAATACCTGAAAACTTGTTCCTGTTTCCATTAAGTATGTACATGTTGGCAAACTTTTTCTTGATCTTCAGCCTTCTAACACACAATTTCAGAAAGTTCCCACCTCAACTCTTTCGTTTTGTTTTGTAAAAAAAAAAAAAAAAATTAGCATTTGTTGGCAAATTCATTAATTTTGTTTACCTTTTCTTTATTTCCAGGTCACAGTTGTCCTCAAAGACGTCAACGATGAATCACCCATCTTTACATCATCGAATGAAACATCAATTATGGAAAATATTGCCGTCAACACCGTTGTGATGGCTGTAAAAGCTGTTGATCGCGATGAAGGTCGCAATGGTTACATTGAGTACATTCTTGCTTCAGAACAATCAGTTCCGTTTACATTAGGACCAGTTGATGGTTTGCTAAGAGTTTCCGGCCGCTTGGATAGAGAAATACGTTCGAGTTACTTACTGAGTGTAACGGCACGGGACCGTGGTGAACCACCACGATCGACACAAACTCAAATCGCTGTGAAAATTCTCGATGAGAACGACAATAGTCCAGTATTCGACCCCAAACAATACAGTGCATCAGTAGCAGAGAATGCCAGTATCGGAGCAATGGTATTGCAAGTGTCCGCAACCGATATCGATGAAGGTTCCAATGGAAGGGTGCGGTTTTCCATAGCAGCCGGTGACAATAATCGTGATTTTAGTATAAGTGAAGATTCCGGTGTCGTGAGGGTTGCGAAAAATCTAAATTACGAAAGAAAATCCCGATATGTACTGACCGTACGTGCGGAAGATTGTGCAGCTGATGTCGCTGGAACAGCCGTCGAAACGAGATATGATACTGCTGAGCTGACCATAGTCATCACTGATATCAACGATAATCCACCGACATTCTTGGATTCACCTTACTTGGCCTACGTTATGGAGAATGTTATCCCACCAAATGGAGGTTATGTTATCACAGTGAAAGCGTACGATGCTGATACACCACCATTTAACTCACAAGTTCGTTACTTCCTCAAGGAAGGCGATGCCGATTTGTTCCGCATTAATGCATCAACCGGCGAGATATCCTTGTTGCGAGCTCTCGACCGTGAGATGCAAGCCGAATACACACTAACCCTCGTCGCCATGGATACCGGTAAGTTTCAAGTACAATCAAGAAGTGCAATTGCACACGATACGCAAATTTTTACAATTCGACCCCCAAGGGATGAAATCTAAACCAGGAGAATTTTGTATTTCAACTCCATAACCATGAATTTGTTTCCTATTCAGTGTATACAACTCGAATGCATCATGCACATGCATTGCACATTTACAAATTACTGTAATTACCCGAACGTATTATCTTAAGGCCACAAAAATTCAGCCAAAAGAAGATGCGAGGAATCACGATTCCGAAGTCCCACTCGCGCGCACAGCCGATTCATTCACATGCCTTGTATCTCTTACCTTTTGCTCGTCCGATTTTTACTGCAGATCACAGATAACATGTTGCGCTGTTCAGTACGCGATGTGATATTTGCGTATTGCCAGGAGCTTTTTTGAAATGTGTCTTTTTTTTCTTTGTAACATTCTACCTCCTTTTTTCTCGGCATGGTATGGTTACAGAAAATATAATAAATAAAATAAAAAAGGAAAAAAAAAAATATGCTACGCTCCCCTCTGAGTGATTATGCATTCTTGGTTGCCCCTTTGATGGGATCCTTTCGAGATTCTACATTGGCAAGGCGGCTTAAACTCAACCATTAGGGCGGAGTTAAAAATATGAAACGCAACCACCACCTTGGTGCGCGCACACCGAGTGTGTGTACTCTGGGGCGAGATACGGATATATCAAGTTCGAGTACAAAAATTTTCCAAACTACCATAATTTGCTCCCCGCAGCCATTCTTTTGGGTTGAGCTTCAATTGGAGTTGTTGTATCTTTTACCTTCACCTTCACGTTGTTGTTCTTATGTTTGTAAGCAAGAGGGGCCTGTTATTGTTGTTGCGCTTGTAATTCACCTGACAAAAATTATGAATGATGTCCTTTCGGATATAAAAATAATGTTCAAACTAAATGATGACTATAATCGTCGTTTGTGGAGATTTTATCAGTACACGGTGGTTGGTTGAAGTCTGCGCATTTGCATATCAAATGAGATGAGCAAGGAATTTGGCTAAAATATCCTGAATGTTTTGCGTTTTTACTCTTTATTTTGTGTGAAGAGATGTTTGATGAACGAGGGATTAAAACAGGTTCGACAAAGGTTTTATGAAGGGATACATAGGGACGTTATTCTCCATCAGCTTCTTTTAAGTTTTAGTCCTTCCTAATCACCGATTAAATCTTAATTTAATCGGCCTTTGTCATGAGACTATATCGGTATACAATGCTCTGAAGCTTCAACAGTGACATGGAAATTCTTTGAAATCAGAAAAGAACTCAGTATCGTGAAACATCAGCGATTTCTTGATTCCCAGCCCTTTAACTTCTTGGCTCACGGAGGTACACGCAGACTAGATCTAACCAGCCTTCTCGAACCAAGCTTGAAGAAATTCTTTTTCCAGTTGCTTGAACAAAAATGTTTCTTATATCCGATTAGGGTTTAAAGAGGTTCCGACATCTTTTAAGAGTTGAAAATCCATCGCGTTGTCTTCCCTGGCAAAACACCCTCTGCTCTGACCACTGTCATGAGTTAGAAGCTCTTAAAAGTACATAATTTCTACCCTTTACAAGGGCTTGTATATTTGTTACTCTAGGCAATAAAACTTCGACGCTGTACTCAGGATTTATAGAGGAATCATAACACACTAGGCATCTTGGTGGGGGCTAAGCGATCTCTAGGGAACCTTCGCGGTAGACAAACTTAAACCATTTATTCCTGCACCCAATTTCCCTACAGAACTGAAGTAAATCATTGTTTTTGGTCGAAGACCTAACATCTTCCAAACTATCAAAGAAGTGCCTCCTTAGGTGTTTTAGTCTTGGCATACACAGGGCAGATGCGTTGTGTCCTCCGCAACGTGTAGGTCACTGCATGTATCCGTATTCCTTAAACTGTATATAACAAGATTCTCTTACAAAAAAGCATTGTACACCTTTCGAACTCTTTGCTGTACAATCCATTTGATGGAGAAGTTGACTTGAAAAGATTGACTTCGCCAGTACTCAAAAAAATTTGCGGAATTCCCTGTCGTCTTTCTTGTCCAAATTGCATCATAATTTGATCTCCACTCATAGCACTCTATTGCTACGATTAGGTAATTTACTGTTCTTTGTTGTTGGAATTGGTAGTCCCCCAAGCTAATTCCTCACACTTTGCCTCTTCTTTTCGAACCTTCGGCAATCAGTCAAGAAAGATACTCAAGCATATGGCCTACAAGCAAGGCCTAAGAGCAAGGTATTAATCCAGGGCACCAACACCGTTGCACTTCACTCCTAAAATATAAAGACCCGCTTTCATCCTCCCTCCAAAATACCTACGGGATGGAGTAAGTCTACATTCGTCGTACCTAGAACGTCATCGACTCGAAAAGGAATGACGAACCACTGTCACTTGTACGGTGAACAATTGGATTATGTCCTTGATGGCTTAAAAACTTAAGCCTTACATGAAGGTAATACGTTACTTAAAATCTTATGTCACCATTTCCAACCACTTAATGACGGTCATCTTATCATGGACATAGTCATACCGGTCATAGCCACAGAACTTAACTTTGCTGAAGTGCGTTAAGCAAAGCACATGATAACACTCCACCTTGTGGGATCTCATACTCGTACACTGACTTGCCCCTGTTTCTTGAAATAAATTGTAACGACATCAAAGGGTCGCCATGGTTTGATACATCTTAAACCTGTATCTGCATTGCGAAGAAATTCCAAAATTAAATTCACTATAGACAGGCAGATAACACGCCTCACAGTTGAAGGCAAGATAAATGGTTTTGATCCTGCATTTAAATCCTTTCAGTTCTGTATCAATAACAACTGTAACTGAAACTGGTAATTCAATTTAATTTCACGATGATTTGATGAGATCAGCAACCTTTTACACCCTTCAACTTCAATCCCAAATGTGATTTTTCATTTCCACAATATCAATCTTTTGTTTGTCGGCAGCAGGATGAATTCAGCCATCACAGCTCAGCCTGCTGCCAACCTACCTATCAGACACATCTCATCATCAAGCATTTAGGCAATTAACTCCGAAAGCAAACTCTCCGAATGTATATCCTTTCTTCTTGTTTCGTTTAAATTAAAAACGAAATGCCAATTTAAATTAATAAAACTTAAAATGCCGATTTTTTTTTTTTGTGGGTCCAAACGAGGAGGAGGTGTATGGGCCAGCAAGCAGCCAAAAGAGAGATAGAACACAGAGAAACGCCACCTTCATCATGAGAAATGAACATACGCGCCCTTTTTTCGTAGCTAATTACTATGCGTCCTGCCCACCACCACCACCACCACCACCAGCACCACCAGCACCAGCAGTACTACTACTAGCATTATTGGCGCACCATAACCATTTGCCTGCACAATGACATATTCGTCTGGGGGCACTCAACTCCAGTCGGTCCCCGAAAAGCCAACACCACGAATCACTGCAAGTATTCGATCATCTTCAAGGTAACATCAACAGCAGCAGCAGCAACAGTAACAGCAGCAGGAGCAGCATCAAAGTCTCAGACCTGGTCCCAAACGATCGCAGCTCTTCTGAGACTGACGAAGAGTAATTATCAATGTGAGCCTGGTGGTATGATGGTGCTTCTTGTGAGAGAATTCCTTAAACTCCAGCCATCCACCCATCCATCCGGACCATCAAAGGGCATCATGAATGGTGTGGAGAGGAAGATTTTCGGAGATTCTCGTCATGACGATGTGTAATTTTACTTTTTGCATCTCTGATTGGTCTTCCATGCTCACATGGGATTCGTTTTTGTTTTTTGTGTTTTTTTTTCGTGTTCATGGAAATTCCATGGTTGACTCTGGCTGGCATAACTCTTCATAATTTTTCAGAATCCCTACTGATGAAGAGGTTGCTGCAACGGGGGCATGTATTTATCCGAAATTCATTACCCTGTTGTATGGCATGTAATGAGGCTCACTCTGGTGGAGCTGGCAGAGAGAGAGATGCTTGTTTGGTGCTGAGTTCCATGATTTTCCTTTCCTCCATCACCAGACATGAGTGTTGGCGTGGTGGGCTTTTGGAAACTTGAAATTATCCACCGGAATAAAATTAATTGCTCGTTTAGTTAATTTATCATGGATGTGTGTGCACCGCGCCGTGCTGAGGTCGAGTTACGTTTTGCATTGCAACAAGGTTGAGATGAGTGTGGGGTATGGAGGGAGATGCCTCATTGGCTGTGATGGGCATTAGCATTGTCACGGATAGGTAATTTGGCTGGATTTCCTGAACTGGAGTAGACACTATGTAAATTGTTTTCCTGTTCATTGTAGAATGTGTGAAATCGGAGCTGGGTAGCCTGGTGGTAAATTATTGCGGGCCTAGAGAGTGCGGGGTATGCTCGTAAAGTGTGACCGAAAAACGTCGTTGACGTTAGGTTACTTTCTCTTTGGACTATTTATGTGCAAATCAGAGTAATTAGAAAGCTTTCAGATATCGACGTGGTACTCGTATCTGTGTGACGAAAATTGAATATAGTGCGACGGGTGTGATTTAGAGAGCACGCAGACAAAAGGTCCTTTTTGTTTTCTTTGCTCAAGTTCGGATCCAAGTTACGACGGGTTGTTTTCTGAGGTAATTAAGTCTATTGAAACTTGGGTTCCATTGGGAGCCTGAATGTACATACATACATAGGTCTTAGTTTAGTAGACATTCCATTGTGTTGCAGTTGTAAAGTAGAGTAGACGTTGTGTCCAGCCTTAGATGGGCGGTGCTTACTCACTTACATAGGTGGCGCAACCTGGGCTACAATCGAAAAGCCTCTCCCGTTAGCCCCATGCTTAGGAAACTGCCTCCAGTTACACACTCCAAGTTGGTCGAGGTCCACTTCTACCTTAGGCGACGTCGTTCTTTACTGCAATGCCTCTCGGAGTTTGATGAGAAGACTTTGCGGGCCGAAACACTGGTGCTCATTCGCTCTACATGTCCTAGCTATATCAAGCGACTGGTGCGCAGTTTTTGACGAGATCGATGAAGCTGTACAGCTCGTAAACTTTGTCGTCGCATCGCATCGCACATCACCTTGTCTAAGTCCTTTTTGATACCAAAGGTCTCGGTGAGTTCGGTACCGACCTATATGAAACAGCGAGCGTTCTCGCTGACTAGGGTGCCAAAACTAGACATGGCTTTGTATAGTTCGTCCTTGTAAATGCTGTCATATGATTCCTTGTAATCGATGAAGAGGAAGTGTGCATCGATTTGGACTTGGGGTTTCTCCAGGACCTGCTGAAGTGTAAACATTTTATCGTCTGTTGACTTTCCATGCCTGGAACCACGCTGATAGGAACCAATCAGGGCTTCCTGTTTAGCATCGCGCTAATTCCCTGGCATAACTTCATGTTCAGGGACCAAGCATAGTCTTTTCCCATGCTGCGTTTCAAGAGCCTTATGCTCTTTTCGACTCCACAAACCTCGATTCGATATTGCGTTTTATTCCTGTCGAAGAAAAAGATGATATCCTCTCCTAAGTCATTTGGGCATAGGTTTGGTAGATTAGGTTGAAGTGGCTGCCAGCTAGGAGTCGCCAGCACACTTAGACCAATGATAGGTTCATTGTGATACCACGTGGATCATGGGAGAAGTTTCTCTCTACCTACTCGTCTTAAAACCAATTAGAGCTTCTTATGAAGCGTAGGAGGCTCTTGATGTCGATATTCATCAGGTCGCTTGTATCATTATAATAGGGAGCTCCTAAGTGGAGTTTCCTTCTACGGGAGAGAGCTGGGCAGAAACAAAGAAGGTGAGGAATAGTTTCCTCCTCTTCTTCATCCATGCAGCTTCTACAGAAATCGTTCGCGAAGAGGCCCAGCCTTGTAGCGTGCTTGCCTATTAGACAGTGTCCAGTGATGACACCTATGGTGGTGCCGATATGCAATCTGTTGAGAGAAATCAAATTCTTAGAGCGTTTTAGATCCAGCTTTGGGAAAATCTGTTTTGTCGCTATACATGTTGATCCACTTGTCCACCTAAGATTTGCACTCTCGACAGCATCCAGCTTAAGTTTAAGTTTGCGAGTAGCGATTGGAATACCTAAGGTGCCATTGTCCGGCAAGATGGGTGCAGTTGTTCCTTCTTTGGCGAGTTCATCGGCCTTACAATTCCCTGGAATGTCTCTATGCCCCGGCACCCAACACCGGTGAATATTGAACTGCTCAGCCATCTCCACAAGAGACGAACGTCAGTCTGGAGCTTCTAAGGAATTTATAGAGGTCGATTCCAGGGATTTGATTGCTGCCTGGCTATCAGAAAAGATGCGGATATCTCTAGCAGATATCACGTTTTTCGTAAGCTAAGATAGGGCTTCTTTGATCGCCATTATTTCCGCCTGGAACACGCTACAATGATTTGGAAAACGGAAGGAGAGCTTAAGGTTAAGCTTATCAGAGAAAACACCTGCACCGACTTCGTCCTTGGTTTTTGACCCGTCAGTGTAGAAGTGAATTGATTCATGTTCTTAAAATGCATCGTCCTCCCCGCATTTGGGCATGATCAGTAAAGATACCTGCCTCTTCACCATTTAGAACCAATGAGTATAAGCAGTGTAAACAGCTTGAAATATTCACGCTTTCCCATTCTTTTCTGCTCGGCTAAATGCTTGTAGTAGTAGTAGCTTTATTGCCTACATATCCCTGTACGCTTGAAGAATTTCCCTTTTAACAGGCTTATTATTAGGGCAGTTATAGTTGCCGATTATTTTAAGGCGAGTTCGTAGCCCCAAGTCATTCCCTGGGTATGTTCTCATTCCAGCAGTAGCTCCAATGCACGCTTACCTTTGTACTTTCGCTACGGATGTTAGGTTCATGGCTTTGCTGTTTACTTCCCAACAAATTAGGATGCCACAGCTGCACAGAATTTTTGTTGTACTGATCAAGAGATCGAAAACCTAAGGGAAATATTCTGTCCCCGAATTATCAGAATTTAAATTGACACGATGGTTCCTTCTATAGAATCGCCCTTCCGCAACACCTTTAGTCCAACTGCAGAACTAGCTCCAGAGTAATGTCTATCATGGGGAAACTGCTCAATTTGCTTTTCGAGTGTGGCTGCAGGTCCTTTCCAAAAAATACAAATATTTGATGCAACAGACGTACATATGTGGTCCAGGGCCTAGCTTCTCGCGACCATTCGTGTTGTGCGTGTTATATTTTTCACACAAATGGAAGAGACCTACAGTTTAGAGCCATATCCGAAAGGCAAATTGAGAAGCTTCCTCTTGACACTTGACGCTTAATTACTCGTGCGTGAAAAACTTTTTGGTGTTCTCTGGGATTTGGACCTCGACCCTTCCGCTCAACGATCTAACCACTTGACCCACGGCGCCCATTTTTCTTCCATTTGTGCCAAAATATTAGCCACGCTCAACGCGAATAGTCGTGAAAGTTATGCCACGCACAGGCTGTGTATTTGTATTTGTACTCCAAACGACAAAATAATGTCCTACTTTCAAAATCATCGAATTCTTCACAGATCCAAGACCAACCTCAAGAAGCCTCCATCTCTCTGCGAACAAAGTCGCGTACCTAACTCAAACTCTTCCCTTCCTAAGGGGCTACCGTCACTTCAATAGACTTTTTTCCCAGGCTATCATTACGAAAATTCCCCATAAATTCTAATTTAGTTCTTCGTTCCGTAAAATAAAAACGGTAAAGAAAACTAAAAAGAATACCTCCACTGCAACAGAACACACAAAGTCCTGTGCCCATCGCGACATGCTATTCAAAATATTTCCGTCATTCTAATGGGCGGTCATCCATGTTCAACTCACGTTGCATGGCGCGTTCAATTTCATAATAAGAAGCGCTACTTACAAACATCTCGGATCGCAGCCTACTTGTGTACATCATCTAACCATGGTATAGGAGAAAAAAAAACAACAAGACACACTCCCAGGAACATCCCGCAAGAACACTCTAGCGGAGGACATTAATCAGCACTAAAAATGTTCAACGTACTGGTTGCCTCTGGTTGCGGTGCTGCTTCAGTCACTTGGTTTGGTGTTACATGAACTCCACAGGAGCAACGACTACTGCGCGCTGATATTCCGTTTTAAAGGCCCCCTTAAGCTACCACATTACACCCGGCTTACAATGTAAATTCGAGCATTACATTCAAATGTGGTCTCCTCCAATGGGCCTATTATATTGGTCACCAGTGGTGAAGGCACCCCCTCGCGCAATGCATATTGACACGCACAAGACACACACACGCGAAAGTTTCACAAATAATTTTCCGTCTGTCCTCAAATTGGCAAAGGATTGCCTCCAATAGAAATCTCAGTTCCCAGTGATTTTTTTTTTTTTTTTTTTTTCATGAGCGAGAGATGGAAAACATCAGCAGAATAGAATTCGTGCGTTGAGGAGCCTTAATTCCTGGTTGAGAGGTATCCTCCAGCAATAGGAACCTTTTATAGAATTAAGAAATGATCGAGATCGTAGCTACTAGTCTTCTTTTTTTTTTTTTTTTGTCATCTCAATGGAATCATTGTTCTCCCCTTCCCTATCCTTTGGCAGGCTAGAGAAGAATTCGCAATGCGTTCCTGGATTTCTTTTGTTCTTGTGGTAGCGTTCGATTGTCGCTTATGATTGGAGAATCCAGCGAGAACAACACGGTCTTCGGTTGTCGTTGTATCGCAGTTGTTGTCGCCGTGTATCTTCTGGATAAAATTGGAGCAAAAGTATGTAGCAGGCAAGGCTAACAAACCGAACGGAATTTTGTGTTTAGATTCAGAGTGTTCGGGGAGCGCACAAGGATGGCGAAAATATGAGGATATATGCGGAATATGCAAGTCAGCCCTAGTTTGCATTGTGCAGAATGTAAATTGGCTGAATGTGTGTGTTGTATCGGAACTCTGTGAGAGGGGCTCGTTAAAGATTTGTTGTTTATGTTTGACCTACTATCGCTGGCTTGAGATCTGCATATTTTGCACAATGGAATCGGCAACATATCGCTGACTTGCCAAGCGGTACAACACGATGATGATGATGATGGGATCCACCTTTGTCGAGTGAACGGGAAAAGGGTCAATTAGAAATATCCAAAAATAGGAAATAGGATCGAACTGATGTATGTTTAGTTTGTACTTTGTTTTGAACGGCAGACAATTTACATGGCTTCGTAGATACAATAACTACCGTACGAGCGACAAAAGGATTGCGTAGATCTTGTGATACTGATGGAGTGACCTCAAATGGTCACGAGTTATTGACTATCCCTCGGCGTAATGAAGTGATAACTGATCCATATCTTTAGGAAAACATATTGTATCCAGAGTGGATGGAGAATCGCCACACATCCGAGCGTGTATCTGTAGCTAAATAAATAGTCAGGCGCGAATAGGTTGCTTTCTAGACTCTGCAAGCAATAATTTGCAGGAATGTGAAAGGACATCTCTCTACAAATACAAGCCTCGGTTATGGATGACGTGATTGTGGAGGGCAGGCTTGTCGGCTCCTTCATTGTCGTTTATAAAGACGTGTTGCTCAGTACAAAGCGACGTTTTGGAATCTACTGCACTTGTTGAGTTCAGAATTCCAAACATTAATTCTTCCTCACGTCATCTCTACATACTTTCAGCAAATGTGTTACCACGTTCGGTCCCTAAACTCGATCACACTCTCTGTTGCTATGCCCATGATTCTTACTTTGAATACTCCTTTAATTACGTAGGATAGGGGCGAAAAGATGTAAGATCATCTCCGCTGTTGGTCATAGCCCCATTGCTCCTGCCTGTCATGCAAATGCAGGACATTCATTGCATTTTGCGGGCTTTTTTGTGTGGTACCCAGATTGTATCTGAAAAATTGTACTACCAGCTTTTTCTGAGGCAATCATTGGAGATTGAGGGGTTCGCTACCATTAAACGAAGTATACAGACTGTATACCGCCTAATTTGGCATCTGAAACATGGCGGTCCCCAGAAAGGGTACAACTTTTAGGATACTCCCTAAATGGGAAAGCCTGGGTATACCCCTCGCTGCATATTAACATCTACTCAAGCTTGACACTTTCAGCAGGGCCCACCACAGATGGGAAAAGGGCTCTACGTATCATATATGTAACTTCCACAAGAGTTTCAGAGACGAAGAGGATCCTTCACCTCCTGTGAATCTTTCCGACGCTGTACACAGAAGACTGCTCCATTTATGGGTTCTTTTCTTTAATGGTCACAGCGAATTGGCAGCCTTAGACCCCATGAGCATCCACTGCTTCTCTAGAACTCCGGTTGATTAATCCCAAGACCAGGAACGTCTTCTGCTCTCAGTGTGCGAGTGTCCTAGTACAGACAGCTACCCCAAACAAATGTTGTTCGTTTACGACCTGCAACAGGCTCGTCAAGCCAGGCATGCAATTAAAATGTTCCCAATAATATCAATGTTTATATTGTCCCTGGCGGTCTGTTGCGATATCTTTTCAACGTTATATCTTCTCACCGTAATTCGTCTCTGTAGTACGCTTGGGATATCCGCATTCGTACCTTGACTGCAACATGGTAATGATCCGGGTCGATGTTGGCAACTCGGAAGGTTCGGACATCCAGAATACTGGAGGCATGCCTTGCGTCGAACGCAATATGATCATTTGTTGATCCCTTCATGATCAGGAAACCGTCACATCCCATTGTGGATATTGTACTGAGAAAACCATGTGGTAAGTCCAAGTCCGTTATCAAGCGTGGTGGTATCAACTGTCCCACCAAAGATGTCCTCCTTTGGCGTTAAGATTACTTAAATCGATTTTAACGCCATGTTTGGGATATTACTCATAAATCTTGTCCAGGATCTAGTAGAAACACTTTATGGTGACATCGTTATTGTCCTCTGTGGTGGATTGATGTGTGTCTTGCCTCAATCTGCCGCTTATAACCAATCCACACCCGAATAAGCGTCGTTTCTACTCTCTGCAGCAATCACTGCAGTAGATGCCCAGGTTTTTCATCCCCCGGCCCTTCTCATCGCATTTCCTGAATGACTGTAACATCGGCTGTGTAGTAGTCTACGGTCTCTGCTATTTGTTCGGCTACACGCGGCCTGTTAACGGTCTTATCAATTTTTACGCTGTATGAAAGCTACCCCATCGACACAACCCCGAAACTGGAGGCCAGATCGTTATGCAACTCCTAGGACGAGGGGCCGGTAAACCGATGCCAGCAATACACTTCGGGATATGAGTGCGGCGGTTGGCCAATTAAGTGCTCCTTCGCCACCACCTCAGCCTTGAAAGTGTTATTTGCATATGTATATAGTATCTAGACAGAGCTCCAAATGTGTCGTAGTAGCTCAGGTAAGGCTTCCACTAGACTCTCTGTGGACACCAGCGTTGATTTCATTGAGAGAATTCCTCCGTTTCACTTCCTCCTTCTGAGGACCTCTTGTTAGACATCTGAGCTGCAATATTGTAGGTCAGGTCAGCAAGAAATGCTTCACATGGCACATGTGTACTAAAGTTTAGTTACTTAAATGGCTACGCAGCTTGGCACCACGTGCAGGTGATGATGCGTTTTTGTTTTGCAATAGAAACCATTTTAATTAGATCCTTTACCTTGGCTCTCTAAATATTGCAAAGAATTTCCTTTCAAGAAAAAAAAAACGGGTACCAAATGCGATCAATAAATCGTGCGCTTATGCTAGCCATGCCGGCCCATCGAGAGAGCCCCTTTCCGTTTATTAACAATCGTAACAATATTCATAACAGCAAATTTGTATCCGCCATATTCAGGATATTCTATGGATAAGCTCCTCTCTTTTCGGTAAGAATAGAAAACAAAAAATTGTTATCATCACAAATTATAAAACAATGGCCGTTGTGGGGTTTTTTTTTGCAATGGATTCCATACTGCATCGCCACCGACAATGGACCACCGCCTTTCTGCGGCTTTCTTCTTTCCAATGTGCAGGACTATACAGCTAAAGGAGGCAGAATACTGCAAAAGTAAATCTAATAAACTACTCGTTTGTTCAAATTGTTGCGCTATTGCGCTGTTGCGCTGTTGTTGTTATTGTTGAGGTTAGCCTTTCGCTTGAATTTTGTCGATTCATCCGAGAATTTTGCTGGTTTTTTTTTTTAAATTTAAGTCTCTTTTCATAAGTTCCGTGCCGCTGCATACTGCTCTATGTTACTGATGCTAAAGCTATAAAGAATCGAAAAAACCAATAAAACTCGAACTCAGGTGAATGAGGAGCATTCCAATAGAGGAAGCCCACCACAACAAATCGTTGTCATAAAACAAGACCAACGAGCGGATAATTCCATAAGAGTTTTGTCGATTTTTCTCTTGGTTTTCCTTCAACACAAACCCATAGTACACGAATGGTAACTGCAATTGTTGTTGTTGAGTATCTGCGATGTGATGTTTAGTGGAAGGAAGTACGAGTATCTATGGGTTTTTGCTGCCATGCTGCACACTGTCCATAGATATGACCACTATTTATTTGCCCCTTAAAAGATCTTCCTTGTTCGATGGTGGTATAGCTGAGAGTCGGTTTTTTTTTTCTATCTAGATACATATGTATGTATATCTATGAGTATCTGGTATTGGTTTGAGTAGGATGATTTCATGTGCCATGTGTTTGGCCAAGAACTATTGTGCTGGACTGTTACTCATGGACAATTGTTACTGTGTTCACTTACATTGGCTTTAGAACCAATATCGCAAGTTGATGATGGTCAGTTCGACGAAGAGAAGTAGTTGCACATGCACATGGTACAAGTTGTGAACTATCTTAGAATTGTGCAACATGCACAGTTACCTTTAAAGAAGGTATAGATACATTAAATTCCCACATATGAATCCAATAGCTCCGAGTGGGTCTTTCTCGCTGTTTAGCAGTGATCATGCGAGAAGTGATCGCAAATGAGTGTTGGATTAATGTTTGGGTAGGAGTTTACTTGCTTTCACCTGAATATGGTTACGAGATTGGAAAACAAAAATACTTCTGGGGAATGTCTGTTAATGCAAAGTTAGGAGGTTTTATTGAGTCGTTTAAACCAGGTGGGGATGGATGGAGGATCTCGAAAAAGTTCGAAAAAATTGTTTTTTTCTTCACGTGATATGGAAAAATCCTGAAGATCTAGGTTAGATAGTCGCATTTAGAAAGGGTGTTGCCTTAGGGTCCAGAAAACAAGTTTAAATCAAAATATACGGCATTGGTTTCTGATCTAAAAAAATATTTTTATTTGAAAGATACTTTTTTATCATTTAACTTAAAGATGATTTTGGGAATATGACAACCTCAACTGGCAATAGCAAAGCGTGTCCTGTCGGTCCAAGTTTTGGCCACTTTTTCGAGCATCTGGGGCCGCATATCCGCAATAACTCGCCGTATACTGGCCTCCAAAGTCTCAATCGTTGCTGGTTTGTCCACGTAAATAAACGATTTCACGTACCCGCGTAGCATTAGACAGCAGGATCTTGATGGCCAATTTTAAGGTCCTTATCTTAATATCACTCTCACCAAACTTTGATTTTAATAAGTCGATGGTATTGATGGCTTACATAGCCCCATCCTGCTGGAACCATATATCGTCCACATACATACATAGATGGCATATAAATTAATCTTTCTGTATCGGTCACCATTGACTGTAAGCCAAGCTCCTGCATCTTTTTTAAAGAAATAAGGCCCAATGATGCAATGACATTTTTGTGGATGTAACGGTGTCATTTGTTTGCACTCCAAAAATGGCAGATATTTGCTTATTGACACATTCGTTGAGAGCAAAATTGAGCCTCGTTGCTGCACACTATTTTGCCATAAAATACCGGATCATTTTCCAAATGATTTTCAGCCAATTCAACGTAATTCTAAAGCATGTCATGATCCATTGGCTTCCATTATGGCAATAACGGAATCTTGCAAGGGACTAGGCCAAGATCCTTTCGTAAAGCATTCCAAGTTGCAGATGGATAAAGCAAGACAACCGGTAGAGAGGGTAGAATGTTTCCAGTGCCTTCGGAGTATCGCCTTGACCAGAGATGGGACTGAACAGGACATAGCAAACCAAATAAGCAAGGCTGAATCGACGTTTGGCATATTGTCCAAAATGTGGGCAAGAAATGCTACTGCTATTCCAGTCCAATGTTGAGTTCGTGCTGCTATGTAGATGATCCGCCTGCTCGTGTTATATGTCGCGCATGTTCGTTATCTGTTGCTCTGCGTGTACTATTTCGTGTCCAAAGACGGGTAGATGATGATGAGGTCCATCTTAATACCCTCGTGGTATCCTCGTAGGCACCTTATGAGATAGCGCACCTCTTCCGCTTTATCTTGGTCGAATTTGAGAGAGAGGAGGCAGCGTCAGGTCCAAGGGATTAGTCGTTTCTGTAGAAGTACCCTCCGCCAACCGCATCCTCTTCCCCTTCACCACCGGAACACTACTACATTCGGTACTAGTACCATCAGCTGGCTTAGCATATTTGAGCGGCACCAACGAAGCCATCTTCCTTCTCCTCCTCCAGAGAAATTAAGTGTACCAAGCAAAACTTTGCGCCACTTTCTCCTTTCCTTCAGCCCATCCTCTCGACCAAGTCGCAGAGGAGTCTTCAAAGACGAGTACTGAGCCTGGACACGTATCATAGTCATATTACGTCATAGCCAAGACGTCTTCAATGTTTCTTTTCTAAGTTTCTGCTTGTCTGAGCTCGATTTGAATTCGGGTTAACAGTCGTGTCCCAATTGCTCTATGATTAAAGCTTTCTCTTTCCAATCTTCGTAACCTTGGGCCGTTAAAAATGACTTGTTCCGAGTCTTCGTTGCAACCGGGGCATGCTGGGCATTCTGGCAAGTTGTCGAGTCAAATGTAGATTTCGGCGATAGCGACGGGCGTAAATTGCGCCAATTGCAAGTTCACATCTCCACGTTTTCTACTTACCCAGGGTTCTATCCTGGGGACTAGCTTATAAGTATGTAGTGAGGTATCGTTGCTGACACGTTCTCATTGATACATATTGCCCCCTCTTCTATTCTCTTCTTAGTTCTGTAGCTGCTGCGTTTTCGGCCTTCTATCCTGAATTCATTTTGCTTCATCAGCTAGGATGTCTGTGGGAATCATGCCAGCTATGACGTATGTATGCTTCCTCATCCAAAATTATCCTACACACGATTAGTCTGTGGACACTGTTCACCCACCGTCGATTGTTCTAAATTTTCCGCCACCTGCTTAGGTTCCTGCGGCCTTTTTAGCCACATCCTCTCGCTCCGGCACTCTTGGTCGGAGGCTGCTTATTGGGTGTCCACAGCTTTATAGGCCATCTATCTACCTGCCACCTGTGAACATCATTGTGGCCTCAGCTTGGGCTCTATGACACTGTGAAAGTTTTCGGCGTAACAACTTTCATTTGCATTCATCATACGACAAGGTGGCTTTCAATCCTCTGGACGCACGAATCCCATTGAACCGCTAAAAAATGTCAAATTGCAATTCTTCTCTTCTCATAATTTCCTTTTTCAAATCGATAAATTTCCCATTTGTACATAAAAGCTAATACCTCCACCTATTACGAAAGATACCATAATTTACATAAAATTATTACCACAGAAGCTCCATTGATGCCTAGTTAATACCAGCCTTCTGCATTCCTCCCTGCATCCTGTGCAGCTCCTCTGTAGTCAGTAGTGCGCAACCAAAACTACAAAAAAAAGGAAAAACGCTTCAACAATCTTGGCATTCTTCAGTGGAAAAAACCATCTGATTGTGAAATCTCTATTCAGATCCATTTAGACGCGCCGACACTCTATGCACAATTCACAGCATCCCGTCGCGCTCGATTGTATACGATTATCAAGTCGTATACATGTGTGTATCTGTATATCTATGGACTTTTCCCAGTTGAATTTGAATTATTTGCAAATGGAAATTTATTGATTAGAAAACTTTGATTTTTTTTTCGGAAATTTTTGTTCATTGCTGCAAGGCAGATAGATGGAAACATTAACATTTGGGATGCTGTCCTAGAAGCGAAGGAAGGTACAGCGGTAAAGTTTCAAAAGAATCTGTTTTTTTTTTTTTTTGACAGGCCAAACCAAAAGTATCTTATTTATTAGGTGTGCTTGTGTAGATTTCCAACAGAAAAAAAAGGCAGCCATTTCGAAATTTTCGCATTTGGTGTTAACTAGAGAGCAGGCCACAAATCACCCGTGGATACATTGAATCCAGTCGTCTGTTATGCTTTTGCACCGAAAATTTATGGGATTTTTGTAGATTTTGGTTTGGTCTGTCTTTCCCTCGGGCCTATCTATTAATGGCTGTCGATTTTCCTTTTGTTTTGAGCTAAAGTCATGCTATGACGATGATGCAATGGGGTTATTACTAAAGAAAAAACCTACCTTCTACCCTCATGGCGAATGTGACAGAAAACAACTGCTGCGGATTCTGAACCAAAATTATTGACACCTGGCGCTTCAAGTGGTTGAAAATTGGAATCACCTCAAAAGTCCAAGCTAATGCGGCAATGAAGTGCCATAGTTCTCACATGAGCCTATGAAATGATTGCCTTCAGCTACTGGCGACTAAATTTTGATGACAGTTTGCCTTAAAATTAATAAAAGAGGCGTTCAGTGTAGTTTTACATTACTTCGGAGCCATAGGTGGCGCTGTAGTTCCGGGTGAACACCGATCTCAATCAAAAGAAATTGCTTTTAGCTGAGCCTTTATGGTTGACCCTGCAACCTGATATGATAGATTCATTGTATCAGGGTGGGTTTTTGCCCAACAGACGAATCACTTCCCTTATCAGTACTTCCTTAGTAGCAGAATTTTTCAACGTCGAGTGGAAACCACGTCTCCTTAACGGATGTAGTCCTAGGCTATCACAGAGAGTGTGTCCAAATGATTCAACATCCTCCAGACCGAAACAAATTCATTTTGTTAAAGCTGTACCTCAGACCACAATGGCCTGTGAGAAAGCTCGGCAGGACACTTTCCCAGTGGGATGGACGAAGTTTATGTTTCCAGTCATTAATCAGAGCTGTGACAGCAGTACAATTGATGCCACAATTATATTCTAGACCACAATGAACGCCGATTCTAAACCAGCCCTATAAGGAAGCCTCAACCAACAACCCCCTTCAGCTAGCCTGGTCTTAATTAACTGCATCCAGTTGCACACTTCAAGTTGGTTGAGGTCCCCTTCTACTTTTGGAATCACCTTA
This sequence comes from Blera fallax, assembly GCA_946965025.1. Classification (NCBI taxonomy): domain Eukaryota; kingdom Metazoa; phylum Arthropoda; class Insecta; order Diptera; family Syrphidae; genus Blera; species Blera fallax. The sequence goes on along the minus strand of OX337246.1, from coordinate 13,477,575 downwards.
GGTGAGGTCTCTACCGATTCATTGCCTGGAGTTCCCGGGTAACCAGGAACCCAGCCACGTTTTTCCCTGCTATGTCTGGCCATAATTGTAATGCATCATGGAAGTATTTAACTGACTTGAACTTGGGAGAGTTGGACGATAGTACTTTAAGCGTTGTTCGACTATCTGATTTTTATACGTTCTGGCGCCCTTAATACCTTTTTGAAGTTTTAACCTACCGTAGATCTCAATGGCTTGGAACACTGTGGGACATATTCCTGTAGGTATCGAGACTTTAGTGTTGGGTCCAAAGACGTCAGGTACAATTCAAGAATCCGCATTCGATTCGTCAGTGAACCAGACCAGACTTCTTGTTTAAACGGTCTGATATTTCGATCTCAAAAACCTGTCGAAACAGCGTTCCCTGGCCATAGTGTCGAAATTAGTGCAAAACATGTGCTTGTGGGAATTCAGGCAAGTATTCGCAAGTGGCTCACGAGATCGACTGGTTTGGATTTGTAGTGGCTTTTATGATGATACGTCCGAGTTTGACAACTCTTCTTTTCATAAGAGATACTAGAAGGGTCTTACAAGGATTGTGGGATGGTCCTTCTTTACTGCTCCTTGCATGACACTAGTGATGGTCGTACTGTGTTTAGCACTGATGAAGATCACCAAGTCATCAGCATAACCAATGACGATGCTCTTCTAATCTATGTAAATCGACTAGAAAATTGTCGATAACAAGTGACCGCAGGAGAGGAGAGTCTACTTGGAGACTGCAGTCACAGAAACCGACACTCCTTCGGAAGAGGAAGTTATAATTCGACTTTCAATTATGGCTTTGGTCGATACCTTTGCATAATCGATAAGGCGCATAAGGCTATTTCTTTGACCAGAATTGCTCCTTCTATCTTTTTCCGGAGATGGTGGTGATCACCTTCCGTGGACTTGCCTTTCTTGCCATTCTGGGTGGACGGATCCAACCAGCCGCTAACGTGAACCTCAATCATTTTCTCCGTAGTTTTGAGGACAATTAGTGCAAGACTTTAAGGTCTGTATGATTTAGGCAGCTCGCAATATCTATAGCCTGGCGTGGAGATGAAAACCTGTCTGCCTCCAGGTGGTTGGGATGTATTCCCAGTTGTAGTTTGCGCTAAATAAAGCGATTGTGCTCGGCAGGATAAGCCCCGTAAAATAGGAGTTGGGTAATTAATGTCTTATACAGTGTCTGCCTTGTTATCCGGGACAGGTCTAGTAAACAACGCGAGTATATGATGATGCGATATCTTGTACTAGAATGTACGAAAAAGTCTGATCACTAGAATGCTGATTTAATTTGTTTAAATTTTTAGCTACAAAACCCGAAGTAGATTGTCCTACCAAAGGTAGACAGCAATGATGGTAGACCTTTGCCTCACGAGGAAACTATAAAATCGAGTCGAACATAATTAGCCCTTCAAGATACGTCATGTGAATTAAAAGCTACATCTTCCAAGATGTTCTCCAGCCTTAAGTCTTGCACCCTTCTTTCCTTTCCCACGACAAATTTTACAAAAAAAAAATAAAATAAATAATGCATCTCCATGGTGCCCAACACTATTGAAAACCAAGGCTCTGCACAATATATCCTCGCACACATGCTAAACTACGTGCTGGCAATGTAATTTATTTCCCTAGCATTTGACATTTATTGCTCACGTCTATGGAACGAGTTGTAAACACAGTTTGACCAGGAGGGTGGGTGGACAAATAGATGGTTTTGCACCAGTACGATGAAAATCACTTCTTAAGTGCTTCGTGTGTGTATGCATATGACGACCTAACAATTATTATTACCCCCTTGGTTCCAACATGGCCATGAATTCCAAAGTACTCATCTCAAAAACGAATGCCAAGGAGCATGTTCGTTTTATGTTTGACATGTTAAAGATCACTCCTTAGAGAGATTTCACTCATCTTTGTGTACCACTTAAGAAATAGAAATAAAATAGATTTACGGCCAATGTCCCGAGAGATGGTGGCTTATCTTGAAGTACATATGTGGAGGTTAATCCAGACCCCTCCTAATTCACACGACTTAAGTTCCACAGCTTTAAGTGTCCCAAAAACGTTCATCGAATATTTCGAGTTTCCGGTGGTCACAATAATTGCAGATCATCCTAAAAATCCCATTCATAAGGATTTGCACGGACCAATAAAGATGGAATGCAAAAAAAAAGGAAACCAACCGACCACAACTGCCACAAGGCTAATAAAATTGTTATCGGAATTTTTTAATATTTTTCCACAACAACAGCAAAACAAAAAAAAAAAGAGAAGGAGAAGAAAAACGTTTCTACTCCGAAAAAAAAAACGAGGAAAATCTGTAATGCAAGAGTCCGAACTTAAAACAGGTACTAGTGAGATTCCCTGAGGGATCTCATGGCGTCACGATTTCATAAAAGCCTGAGCATCAGCTTCCAATGAACATCATCCAATGGATGACGCTGATGATGATGATGAAACTGATGTTCGTTCAAGGAGGAGACCTTCTCACTCCTTTTGTTTCTCAGGGAGACCAGATCTCAGGATTTTGTTAAATCTTTTTTTTTTGTTCTTTGTTGTGCAGAGTTGTGACGTGATCGGAGAGATATACGAGTACCATTCCTTGGCTATTAATAAAGCAAAAGGAGTAGTTAGTGTGTAAGCACCTTTATAAGAAAAAGAAAAAGTAGAAGCAGAAGGAGGGAACAAAGGGTGATTGGCGAAGCACAATTATTAGATTATATGGAGTGCTTATGGTTCTGTGTTCAGAAACAGTAGATAGATAGATGGTGTATAGCCTAGAGAGATGAGATGTGGAGTTACACGCCTTCAATGGGTGAACATGAGAAAGGATTTTGATTTTATTTTTTGCCTAAAACAATACACTTGGGTAATGAAAAAGTGTTAAGATAGCCTATGGATGTGGCCTTTTTGGATATCTGTTTGATTTTATCGAAGATGTTGTGGTATAGGGGGTAATTTTTGGTTCATACTGCTAAATTGTCACGACTTTCAGAGAGTTTGGTTCTTATTTTTTAAGAATGTATTAATGATTCAGAGGGGGAACAATAGTGTGATCCTTGGAAAAGTCGGGCTAATAATTATTGTGTGCACAGATTGGTACTCGTACTTCTAAAGGGTGTCCCATAATTCACTAGAAAATACAGATTTTTAATTAGAAAGCTTAATTTTTTTCATTGATTCATAGAGTATACAGATTGGGGTTATGTATGGAATAGCACATCGGATAAATGGCCGCCACGGCTTTGCTGGCAAGTACGTACACTTTTATTGAAATTTTCTATGACCGTTTCGCATAAATGTGGCTGAATTTCATTAATACACCTCCCGATTTCCTCTTTCGAGGCGTTGGTGGTCGTGGGCTTGTTTGCATAGACCTTTGACTTCAAAAAACCCAAAAGAAAAAAGTCCAATGGCGTTAAATCTAATTCCGGTCGCAAAAACGGCCGATTACACGATTAGGAAATGACTCATGCAGTAATTGAATTGTTTCTCTGGCTGTATGGCATGTGGCACCATCTTGTTGAAACCACATGTTGGTCACATCCATATCTTGTAATTTAGGCACTAAACACTGGGTTATCATGTCACGATAACGAACACCATTAATTGTAACTGTCAGACCAGCCGCATTTTCGAAGAATAATGGTCTGATAATGCCTCCAGCCTCCAAAATCCGCACCAAACAGTCACGCGTTGTGGATGCATTTGTTTCTCAACAATTATTCGTGGGTTTTCTGAACCCTAAATGCGACAATTTTGACGATTACGGAGCCATCAAGATGAAAATGAGCTTCATCACTGAAAGATGATTTTGTTCGAAAAATCAGCATCCACTTGTTGTTGTTCCAAAATCCATTCAACGAACTCTCCTCCCGCTGCATGGTCAGTAGTCTTCAGTTCATGAGTCAATTGAACTTTGTAAGCATGAAGTTTCAAGTCTTTCGTGAGAATTCCCTGTAGAGAGCTTCTCGAAATGCCCAATTCTTGACTACGGTGCCGAATTGATGTTCCTGGACTGTCAGCAATACCCTCGCAAACTGCTTCGATGTTTTCTGTTGAACGACTTGTGACAGGACACAGAGAGTGTTTAAGATCACTAATTGATCCAGTCTCCCTGAATTTTTCAATTATTCTCTTCCCAGTTAATGGTTTTAAATCACTATGACGGCCATTTTTTGTACGAAAATTGCGGACCGTAGCTGACAAACCTTCATTATTTTTAAAATATTGTTCAACAATGAAAATGCGCTGTTCTTTCGTATAGCGCTCCATTTTTACTAACCCCGAAATGACAGCTGTCACATTGGTATCTTTTTTGCCGTTGGCATCACTGTACTATTAAATGGCGCAAAATTCAAATTTTGCGTGAATTATGGGACACCCTTTATAAGTCGTTGACCACTCAAGTTAGAAGCAATGTGTCATATGCGTGCAATGGATCAGTGGTACTACACTAGTCAGACTTGTTTCTCGAGTCTGGTATCTGATACCACTCGTAAGGTGCAAGATAATTTATCCACCATTTCTAATGGAAAACTCTGTCGCTGATCATTTTGCGGATTAAGGAACCTTTCTGCAAATTGTGGTGAGTTCCATTGGACCAAACGTCGCTTTCTTTAACCCATTAGTATGTCCCCAAAGCGAATGCGAGCTTCGTAGAGATCTCGGGATCTTAGTAATACTGAAGGAAACCCGAAGGAATTTCCTTCCGTCCTAAGTGAAAGGCTCAACTGCACTAGTGGATAATTGAGTCCTTAAAGACGGAGGTAGTTTATTTCACTAAGAAAAAATCATTCCTTCTTTTAGATGCCCAAATAAATGCTAAACATTTTTCTAAGAAAATACTTGAGTTTGCATTTTTTTGAACCAAACAAAACATCTGTTCGTTCTTAGTTCATTCCTGTTAGTCCTCGTGGGGTATAGGGCACCTAACACGCCGGCACATCATCTTCTCTGAAGTTCTGCAACACGTTTCACTCTCTCCAACTCTTACGAAATGGCCTCGTTTTTTTCTCAACTGCCCTGTGCCACGTTTACTCAAGGCTGTCCGCTCTTCTACCGAACTGGATAAGCGGATTCCATTGCATGGTATATGTCGCAACGGAGTTTCTTCGCGTGGTGAGGTATAACTGATCCACTACCACTACCTTTGCCGAAACCAGTAAATCCTCAATATGGTTGGTTGGTTACAGAGGGTGGGTGTATGCCACGATTAAGCCCTTTGTGTTCCCCTCGTCTGTTAAGGTATAGTAATGTGATATTGGAACTGAGCGTTGAGAGGGGATGTAGATTTTGGAATCATTGGGAGTATAAAAGGAGACTATGTCGTATAGTGATGGGGAAGTCGTCCTGTTTTTCTATGTCACTGGTTCCTTTCTTATCCTCAAGATGATGAGAAAACATATATTTACGAAGATCTGCAGTTTAGGAGTGATTGCAGCTGTAGCTGCACCCCTAAAAAATTACCGACTCAACGTTGGAGCAAAACAGTCACTTCTTGGACTTAGTGCTCAATGCAATGCCTTTCTAAACTTTGGAAGAAAGTTATCAACTTCTTCTACTTACTGTACAGCAATGTTAAGTAGAATGAACGACTTTGTAAAGCCGAAGGCTTTGTTTTGCTTGCATTATTTATCAGTCCTACTCTGTTTGAAGTTTTTGATCCCATGGTAACACAATGGAGCTTACTGGCCTACGATAATCTAGCCTTACCTAACGTACTCTGTTTTCCTCGCCATTGAAATTGACGACACATTTCATGTCAGCCGATAACTCAATGTAAAGCAACATCATCAACGTAATCCAGGTATTTAAGCCATGATGTCATTGTCTACTGGATTTTTCTGTTTCTTTTTGGCAAACCGGCACCGATAATATCATCATCGCCAGAAATATTAGCAGTGTGATAAAATACAGCCCTGTCGTGCCCCACATTGGATTTTAAAAGCGACTGACAGTCAAATCCCAGAAGCATTAAAAAGCCATGGCACTACCAAGCAGCAGCTTGTCATTTAGTGTAGTAGTTCGAGAAACTAAGATGTTATTCGTTACTCTTTTTTATGCTCGGTGGCCATGGTTGCTAGTCTCCGGCAGGACTGGAACCTACACCGACCGCGTCATAAGCAAGCACACTAGCACTACCGTATAACAGCTTACCGTTGTCAACTCCTTGTCGATCTTGCACCCTCATGTGTAGCCTTCATAATAGTGATGAGTCTGAAATGCCTATTCACTTCAAAACATCACTCTCATCAAAAATAGTAATTAAAACGGTCGTTAGCTTGGGACAATCTACGATTTTTCTTATTTTAGTTGTACAGATGGTAATTCCAGGAACTCGTCGAGAAATGCAAAGTTCATCGCATTTTTTTCGGCTTCGATGAACACATATTCACTTCCCGGTAATCAATTCTACGTGCGTCAACCCGCCAGCCATCCACACACTTTCCCTGGATTTTCCTCTCTGATAAATTTCTCTCAAATATAATAACCAATTTCCTTCCTAGTACGCAATTAACCACAAACATGGAATTTAATTACATGTCAATGTAGAGAAAAAAATAAATGCTTCATCCTCTATCCTTTCAATGAAGTACGTGCATGCTTCGCTAAGCGAAAGGTAAAACAAAAGACTTGAGCAGCGAACTTCATTCAGTGTGTGTATTGGCTAAGCATAGCAACATTGTTGTCGTTGCAAGAAAAATTCCTCTTTCACATTAATGAGTGTAACGACAGCATTTTTTTCCCCCTTTTCTTCCTTTTTTTTTGTACATACTCCCACAAAATTTTCTCCCATAACTACACGTGTGTATGACAATAATTTAAAAATTTCCCACACAATATTCGCAATAGACCGAAAAATTGGTCATCGGCCAACATGCAACAACAAAGTATTGAACGATTGCAGTAGGTAGGTGGAAGAAGTTAAAAACCACATAGATCGCGACCTGGATAACTGTGGAAGAAAAACGCAGAAGCTAGCTAACCATAGAACCCAAAGCCACTGAAGATGATCATTAAAATAATCCAGCGAAAACATATGTTTCCCTACTGCAAATGGCTACCGAAATATGTGTTCTCCACACACATAGATGCATATAGAGTCATCCATTGCTGCAAAACGATGTGTTAAAAGTAACACGATACAAATATTACAACTAGTAAGATTTGTTGTAGACAATTCTGCAACGCAACGACAACGACGACGTTGCAAGCTCTCTAACGAGCCAAACGGAAGCCAATGCCAAAGTCGAAGAGTTGAAATTGAAGTTAAAGCCGAACCCCATCCCCATACGCAGCACACATTTCTTTCTTTTGTCGATTATTTTCGATTATATGCGTTTTAGATTGTTCATGGCTAGAAAAAGAGGACCTGGATGCTGGATGCTGGATGCTCGATGCATTGCGAACTTGCTTCAATCTGCGCTAAAGATAACGTATTGGTCAAGCACGCAGAAGGAGTGGAGTGGAGAGTGTCCTTTTATTTGCTCTACCAAACAGCAAACAATATGGCGTATGGATTTTATGAAATCACTTCCTTATCTCAGAAATGGCATCTGACTGGTGACTGCGCGCACAACACTACACTGGCGCGACCATACAACGAAGATGATGATGCGACCGATGGTGCCACAATAGATGCTGGTTAAGCCATGTAACATTGCTGGTATAACGACACACAGTTAAAAATCCGTTTTATACCGCGAAAAATGTCCACACATATATCTATGTCCGAACCCAAGATGATGCCGATGACGATGATAATGATGATGATGATGATGATGATGACGATGCCAGACGACCACTACGACTGTGACGACAAAGATTTAGAATGATGCGAAGCCGAACAGATAGTACAGTTCACTGTGGTGGAGACACACAGTTTCAATGCCGAGATTGACAACACAAATACTCTCCTTCAGCCGTACAACATTATTGGCGAAGGTGATACGACAACAACGACGACAATGTTCGCATATACATAAGTGACATCGTCAACAACTGTTAGCAACTATGTATGTATCTACGTAGAGCTAGATGCCGGACCACTTCATTGACATTTAGTTGAATGTGGAATCTATCAATTAAAGGTACCACTGCCAGGCTTCCTATGACAGAAAATTTATGAAGCCAGCCCTTCACCATTCCAATTAGCAACACAGATGTTATTGTTGGCCAATTAATTTATCCTTCCCCATAGACCACATTCTCACTTGTTACACATATCTCAGCTACACACATTCCTCTCTGGGCCGCGGATATACATATCTTTGCGTTGGCATTTCCTTCTTTCCACACAAAAATACGACCAATTACAAGATAAGCTTCAACTGACCCTTATATCAATCCCAATTCCATTTCCTTCCTCGAAAGCACCATAATCAAATGGAAGATCTCTCTGTTCTAGCAACAGCAAGAGTACGAGTATACCACTATGTGTGTCCAATAATTTGTTTGAAAATTCAAACTCTGCCCCATCCTTCAAGGTTAGATAAGGCGAAAAAACGAAAAACATCATCCCGAAAGCATACGTCACTCTGTCGGACATGTGTACAGAGATGCATACACCGAGAGGACTGGTCCAATGAAGTGCCATAACTAAGTTGGCTACAAGCACGGATATGTCCATCGGATGGCATACCACTCACCACTAACCACTCACCACTCACCACTCACCACTCACCTTGGCCTTGCTATGTCTACGAGTATGTGGCTCCTAAGTAATGTTAACTTGAATTGGAGGCCTGTCGCGCTAGGCTACAAAAGAAGTAACGTATGTTTGCATGGTGGAGTCATAGCTTATTTCTTTATCTGTGATTTCGGTGGAATGGATGTGTGAGACTGTGTATGTACCATGGATACAAAACACTAATAATAACAAACAATAAACTTCACAATATCTTTGCGGACCTTGTTGTGTGTCTAACAAGCATTTTCCATGTTTCAATCGCGATTAGCTCGAAGAGAGTGTTTTCTAGCAAAAGTAAGAGAGTAATGAAAATTAAATGTGCAACCAGAGGATGTACGAGTATCTGCACGATGGTAGTGGCGAATTCATGAGATAATTATATTTTATAAACCATGTGTTATAGCCTGAGATAGTGGTCGCTAATTATGTCTGCAGAAATATGAAAGGCATCAAAGGAATAAAATAAATGTGTTAAATCCTCGTTTAACTGTCAGTATTTCATTTAAATTATTTTATGGCTTTGTTGCCTTCAGGAAATATTTGTAATATTTCTTACTCGTATGTCTCCGGAAAGGACCTGTACACCCTTGAAAAATCTCGTTCAAAACGCTTTAAGAAAGCTGACTAGACGGGCGGGTCGGTATGAACCCAAACTCCTCTTCAGGAAATTTAACATTCCGTTCATCGACCTTCATTCTCTGATTGGTATAAATTAGCTTAAATTTCTTATATATCCGCGCCTTATTTTGGATACAAAATCAACCTATAAACCTAGCATGCAAGGAAGACTCAAGCAGTAACACCTGTCTCTTGCAAAAATGCGAATCGATTGGGCTTGCAACCGTGGATAATTCTCTGGCGCTCTACATCTCGATATTAAGACCGCTGCTCACCTACATGATGATGATCTGGTGGATAGCCTGAGATAAAGCCATAAACCTCAATAATCTGGATAAAGTCCAACGATCACCTCGTACAACTTCGTCTGCAGCACTGGACATTCTGTTTCTACAGACAAAAAAAAAATACAAATTCTTGACGCAACAGACCATATGTGGTGCAGGGCCTAGCTTCTCGCGACCATCCGTGTTGTCCGTGTTATATTTTTTTCACACAAATGGAAGGGACCTACAGTTTAGAGCCATATCCGAAAGGCAAATTGAGAAACTTACTCTCAGACGTTTGTCAGACATTCGCGAGAGGTGGCACCGTGAAAAACTTTTTGGTGTTCTCTGGGATTCGAACCTCGAACCTCACGCTCAGCGATCCAAGGCAATAACCACTTGAGCCACGGCGCCCACCTCTCGATATTTGTAGCAGGCAAATGGCAGCTAGTGCAACCTCACAAAACACAGGCTACACCATTCCGCGTCTAAAGTTTGACAGAAATTTCCAAGTCACCATCCCTGCCAGGTCATTCTGGAAGAATGATGTATTTTCCGACGAAGAGTCGACGCATTTCTATACTCGACTCAAAATCAGCGACAAGGTTGGTGCAGGTGTTTTCTCTGATAGGCTTATTCTTAACCTCTCCTCCTCGCCTTATAACTCGCTGGTGATCACGGAAATATTATCCAAGCCAAGTACTTATCGAGTCCTTCGAATCGGTCTTTCTAAATTCAATACAAGCTCTAGACTTACCGATTGCCTCTTACAGAGAGGACGGAATAGTTTAATATTCACCTCTATTGTGTGCCAGAGCACGAGAACATTCCTAGGAATTGTTTTGACGACAAGTTCGCCAGATATGGAAACAACTGTAACGATCTGATATCCGCAAAGTCGGAGGTGCCCATGAGCCCAGTAGTAGGTAGTGTGTTTGCTTGTTACCTGGCTGATGCAAGTACAAGTTCAAGTACAAGTACAAATTAGCGAAACGAATATTGACGCTGCCATAGGTGTCATCACTGGCCTTGCCCAGCTCTCTCCCGCAGAAGGAAACTTCAATCAGGAACTTCCTATTGCGAGGAGCCTAAGGAGCCTTTTGCGCTTCATCAGAAGGAGAGGAAATTTCTTCCTTGATCCATCACAATCGACCTATCTATTCTGGCGTTAGATGGCAGCAACTTCAAACTATCCTAACCCAACTTTTGTCAATTTGAAGGATTAAAGATGCCTTTGAAGCAACGTGGTCATGGCTATCGCCATACAATCGATCGAATTTAGTCCACGATTTCAGTTTCGGGTCTGATGATATGTCGAATATTCTTTTCTACTGCAATCTGTGTCGGAAGTTCACCATTAGTTTGGTTTGATGATAATTCATAGTTCCCACACTGCAAATGCGGCTAAGTACAGGTGTTTATAATAAGTACGTCAGTAAATTATTTTCAGCATGTGGTGGTCTGTATGACGACGCCTTTTGGAATTAATACCAGCCTCTGCCGTTTCCATTGCAGAGTGAATTTTCCTCCTGCCAGTCACCTTGCATAGCGGCTCGCAAGCGTCTTTGATTGAGTTATAATGGCTTTCTTCAGGACGAAGTTCTAAAGAAATCTAATTTATCATACATGTGTCCACCCAATGATACCTCAAGTTTAATATTTTCCTTCTAGAAATTGCGGGATACTGACGCAGGATATGTCTCGGTGTCTCCACTTCTTCAAGACATAGTCTGCAGGTATTATCTTCATTAGATGGTACCTATAGCTCCCATTTCGTTTGAGCATCGCAGCTATTTAAGTACTCTTTACTCGGTTCTTAGAATTTTTCGGGTGATAGAACCCTTAAGCATTTTGACAGTTTGCCCGTAGTTGACCATCATTTATGGAGCTCAGCAATGTTCCAATACTTCCATCAAGTCCCCATTCATTTACACATTTGCCTAGTGCAGCAAATGGTTCAGGACCAAGAAATTCTACACCTTACCCCTGCTCAGCCAGTGTGTCCGTTTTTCTTTTCCTCCGATACCTACAAGTCCCTTCACAAAAGTCAGTGTCATACCGGTATGAATTTCATATTCAATGAGCTTCTGCACACCTTTCTGTGTTGATCTCAGTCTGCTTCAGGCGTCTGTTCAACGAATCCTTCCAGGCGTGTATCCAATTCATTGCAGTACAGCGTCTAAACTTTTAAAATTGAATTCTCAATAAAACAGAACTAAAAAATTAAACAAAAAAAATCTACAGCCACACCTCCAAAAATTCCCCATCACCATCACTACCAAGATTATCGCCATCACCTACCCACTTTTGAAGAAAATCAATCAAAGTAAATCGCTTCAGATGATTTATAGCACCCGCTTGCAGGACTCGTAAAAAATACATAACACCCATGGCACCAAACAATTCCATGTACTCCAAGTACCATGAGGCCACTTAAATAACCATTCTACCAACTGTGAGCGTGCGAGCATACCTCTACCAAGCTCCGATGAGGATTATGCTATTGTGGGCCGAAGATTCCATTGTGGGCTCACAGCATAAACTACCATCATCATCGACGGACGATTTATGTTCGAATGTCGTTCCTCCGACACGGAAGAAGGGAATGAATCTTCAGTTACCGCACCGCAGATAGTGTACTAAAACATAAAATTTTTCAAAACAAAGTATGAATCCACTTACCATGCCAATGGCTTTCAATGTCCATCACCTTGGTCTTTCTCTCTGGCCGAGTGTGGGCAACATTTTAATTCCGTCCTCTAGGACATGCAGCGAAGAATGATTTCGCTTAGCTTTGTTTCTAAATGCAACCGTAATCGCTTTATGCATTGTTGGCTACAGATTCATTTTGTTGTTGCCTTCACCACCAAAGGATACAACTCACTGCAGAGCTGCAGTGGCGAAAAACTTTCTTTCTTCGGCTACGAGTAAGTCAACACATAAAAGGAATGTGAGCCAGATACTACTGGTAAAGTCACCAGGGGGCCACCACTGCCGCCACTCAGCAAATATGTAACACTTTGGAGAAGTGGTCTCCAACTCCACTTGGAGGCTCAGCCGCCCAGCAGCTGACTTTACTCAGCCAGGTGGATTGAGCAAACGAATTATTCCCGTCTTCCAATTGTGATAGAGTTTGGCCAAAATCGAAATTGCCTGTTATTGCAGCTACCAGTCCACCATGGCATGGTATGGTATGGTATGGTTCCCTAGATGCAGTACTACGATCATAGTATCCCGAACCGGCTTATGCCCATGAGAGAGTGTAATTGAAAAATATTTAAAAAGCAATTTTTCATATCGACTGCTTCGCGCCTTTTGTGGTTATGGTGTGCGCTGTGGTAGTGTGTTGATGATGATGATGATGATGGTGTGGCGGTTACGTTGAGAGATGTGGATTTTTAATCCCGAAACGATTGTAGATTTATAGAAAGAACAGTTTGATCTATCGCGGATACATATTCATCTTACTTTTCGGGCTGCCAATAGACGGGCCCAAGGCATATGCTGGCTACGATAGGGAGACAATGGAAAGAATTATGGTCGTAGTGGCTTCAGTCCATGGATGTAACGAAAAATATTACTTTGAACTTTTGTACTATAACAGTTCGATGGCGAGTATCTGTGAAATTTTTCCCAATCCGATCGTGGTTATGAAATTGGAATTTAATTTCATATCGATTGTGTGCTGGTGTTGGCATGTAGGGAAAGCTATTTCCTGATGGAGATGAGTAAGTGTGTGAAGAAGAGGCGACAGAATATCGGTCGGACTTGTCGAGGGAATATTTATAGATTCGCTGGGTGAATTCATGTCCTTAGAACACAGTGCAGTCCAGCAGACTTTTCAAGATTTGTCTGATTGGTGCTTTTGTATAATATCTAACGATGGGGGTTGCTGTGGAGATTATATTTCTAGATGATTGGTCCAGAGAACAGCATGGGTTCGGGTACTTTGTTAATGCAAATTGCATTCCTGCAATACGCGTAGCTTTAATTTGTCCTCTTATGCCCATTACCGGACCCCAAACCAATAGCCTGATAGCAGCCATGGAGGCAAGTGGCTGTTCTTAGACTCAAGACCTTAGGACATTTTATCGATCGGACTGCAACCGGACACGGGGCTATTTGGAAGGAAGTACAGGCGGCCTCTGGACCCTTGCGGCATCCGAGCGACCTTTTAGGTAAGGAATACCATTTCGACACAAGTTACACAGTTCGATTCGCTAAAGCAGCAGGGTATTGTCGTTCCAAACGAGGATGGAATTGAAGTGTACACAGATGGATCTCACATTGGAAGCGGGTGTCTACTGCCGAACGCCACCTGGAACAGTCCATCTGGAATAATTCGTGTCTATCCTTGAGGCAGAGATAAAGATGCACAATTACTACTACATTAACATCTGCTCGGACAGTCAAGTAGCCCTAATGGCACTATCAAATCCAAGAACCAAATCGAAATTTATCAAGGAAAAACGTAATATCTCGGTAACGTCATCCCAGGTCAACCAGCTTTGGGTACCTGGTCACTGCACCAGTAGCTGCAGGTAAGGAAGAGGTTGAGCCTCGAACACTTCCTGTTCTCCTCTTGGCATGGTATTTCTGTTGTGCTTCTTTCGTAAGAAGGTTCATTAGTACATGCCAGCCACTTCGCATGCCGCGTCGTAGAAAGTTCGGAAGTCACTGCATACTCTCAACCCGTTAAGCAGTCTCCGTTTTCTTCTTGTGCGAATTCGTTTTCAAGCCACTAGGCTATTTATCTATTTAGTCGCAGGAAGGAAATTATTTTTAATCTTCACCTGCGGATGTGTCCGGCTCAAGCTGAAACCAAATATCGTACACTAGGCTGACACTCCTTCAAAGTCCTCACAGTAATGTCAGAGCAAAAGAACTGAAGGTTGAATCGAGTTTATGAACTCCAGAGAGTGGATTTATTTCCAATTTTTGTATTGGACGTCAAGGACATTATTCGACGTGAGTTGTGGTTTTCAAATGCTGCTAATTGAGTTCCCAGTAAGCTCACTTAAACTGCAAGTGCTACCTACCTCCCTACACAGGCATTCCGAATCGACTATGCAACAGGCAGTAACCATCTTCACTGGCCAGATACGAGTCCGATGTTTCAAGATCAATTTCTTAGGCTATGCCAACAATCGGGGCTCACCAATATGGATCCAAAATTTTGCATTCCTGATACCTACATATATAACGCACACACAAACAAGGATAACCTTTCCATTCACTTAAATTGCCTACTTAATTGCATTGTAATTGGAAAGTCTCCTACTTCCTAACCGATTTTGTAACTCAAGGGGGTACATCCACTTAATTCCAATTAATTGCGAGCTCCAACTCCGTATCGACCCCAAAAAGGCGACACCTAGATGGTATCTGTAACCCGTAACCAATCATATTACAACAAGCCACGACCTTTATGCGTACAGACCAGCCACACTCTCGAGGCAGTATCATTCTCTCTAGTGTCCCATTACCGACCGCACTCAATTTGCGCATAAGGCACACAACAAATATGAATAACTACACTCATACACACACACAAACGCACACCTCATTTGGGATTCGGAGCAGCACCAATTCCAGAACCTATTGCCAGTAATCCAACCGAAATAGAAAGAGAACTGAGAGAAAATAAACCAAGATCCTCGATAGGGATTCGAATTCGGATTGGGATTGCTTGAGAAAGATGCACATGGGTTCCATGGGGGTGTGTGTATGTGTGTGTTCGCGCGCGCTCGCTACACATTGGACTCCTTTTAAGGGAATTATTCAATTTGCTCGTTAAATTAGATCAGGAACACCAGGCCAAGTAGCACAATTCCGAGAGTGCACTGGCGCGACGTGTGGCAGACGGGGTGGAAGTAGTCATATCTGGATCTACTTCTCGAACTGTTTTGTGGTTTATTGGTTCTTGATGCAATTTATTATGTGTGCAAAGGGAGCACACAATTGTCTTGGAATGGAAGGGGTCGTCTTATCAGGATTTTAAATAAAATTCCTAACCTCGGACAATGAACTAACAAAAGACTCATCATTTTCCTTTTTTTTTTATTTTCTTTTCAGGATCTCCACCATTGACTGGCACTGGAATTGTTCGAGTGATCGTACAGGATATGAATGACCACCGACCGGAGTTCGCACGTCAATCATATCATGCGACAGTTCAGGAGAATCTACCAATTGGTACCAAAGTACTTCATCCAGTTGCCACAGACAAGGACACCGGTTTAAATGCAAAGATTCGGTTCAGTTTGCTTGGCGAGAAAATGGACAAGTTTCATGTGAATGCTGACACGGGCGAAATAACCACCGCTGCCAGTCTAGATAGAGAGGATACTGCTGTTTATTACCTAACTCTAATGGCACAGGATAGCTCAGCTACAGAGCCACGTGCTTCTACTGTCAATCTGACAGTTACCATCCTCGACGTGAATGACAATTCGCCGGCTTTTGAGAGTTCAAGTTTCAATGTCAATGTACCAGACCGAATAAAGGGCGGCGAATTCATTTTCGGAGCTCGGGCTATCGATCTGGATGATGGGGCGAATGCGAAAATCGTCTATTCGATCAGTGGAAAGGATGTGGACAAGTTCGATATCAATGAACAGTCTGGAGTTATAAAGACAAAGGTTGAGCTTTCATCTAATGGAGGTGGCTTCGACATGGTTTATTCAATTGTCATGCATGCAACTGATCAGGGACCTGATCCTCAGAGTGCTAGTGCTGATCTAACGATCCTGCTGAGACCGGCACACTTATTCCCGACATTCTCGTACATGGCCAATACTCAATTTATGCTTCCAGAGGACGTGGTGGAGGGTAAAATGATCACCAAAATCCTGGCAACGTCTCCAAAGAAAGGTGCTGCGGGGAATATCAAATTTTCGATCGCTGGTGGAAATATTGGAGAAGCAGTTCGAATTGATCCTGGTACGGGAGTGGCGTCGATTGGAAAGGATGGACTGGACTATGAGACAGCACATCAATACGAGATCTGGATCGAGGCAGCAGATTCTGATCGTCCGAGTTTGCGGAGTGTCATGTTACTCACGATCAATGTCACCGATGCGAATGACAATGCCCCAGTCATGGAAAAATTGATCTACAATGCAGAAATCATGGAAGAGGAAACGCCACCACAGTTTATCGTGAAGGTGAGCGCTAAGGATCGCGATGCTGGTGATAATGGAGAGATCACCTACCGCCTGGCAAATGATTTTGATGGAACATTTGAGATGGACGCAGATAGTGGAGAAGTGTATACAACTATGCGATTGGATCGTGAGGACATCGCCTCCTATGAACTAATCGTAGAAGCTGTGGATCAAGGAATGCCGCAAATGACAGGAAGTGCCAGTGTGATCATAACCGTGCTAGATAAGAATGACAATCCACCAAGATTCACCCGCCTCTTTAGTGTAAATGTAACAGAGAATGCTGAGCTTGGAAGTTTTGTGATCAAACTTACGTCATCTGATCTTGATGTGGGCGCCAATGCTAATGCCACCTACAGTTTCACCGAGAACCCAGGCGAGAAGTTCACCATCGATCCCATTAGCGGAAATGTTACTGTTGCAGCGCATCTGGATCGTGAGCAGCAAGATGAGTATCTTTTGAAAGTAGCAGCCTTTGATGGAGCATGGAGATCGGAAACTCCACTCACGATCACCATTCAAGACCAGAACGATAATGCTCCAGAATTCGAACACAGTTACTATAGCTTCAACTTCCCAGAGCTACAGCGATCGGTCGCGTTCGTTGGACAAGTGATCGCTACTGATCGTGACAAGCAAGGGCCCAACTCGGTGATTTCTTACTCACTGCAGCACCCATCTGATCTATTTACTATCGATCCAGCTACGGGGGAGATTTTCAGCAAACGCACCATCAGGTATAAGCATTCTCAGATTGAGGCCTCGCCAGAAAATATGTATTCCATGACGGTCCTAGCTACGGATAATGGCAAACCTCCAATGTACTCTGAATGTCTGGTGAACATTAACGTAGTGGATGCCAATAACAATCCCCCTCGGTTTGAGTCTCGTGGCTATCTCTCACCGGTTCCAGAAGACGCTAAAGCCGGACAGAAAATCGTTCAGGTTGTGGCCAAGGATGAACTGGACTACGGAGTGAATGCGGAGATTGATTACTCGATTGTCGGAGGCAATGGAACATCACAATTTGTTATCAATAAACAGGATGGTTGGGTGTCTGTGTCAAAGGCACTCGGAGTCCGACCGAATACGGCCTATGCTCTGAAAATCAAAGCAATCGATCGTGGAGTACCACCGCAAACTGATGAAGTTACAGCCACGATCATCGTCACAGGAGACAATCGTTACACGCCTGAGTTTACAGCCTTAAGCTACCAAGTGATCGTGCCAGAAAATGAACCAATCGGTTCGACAATTCTCACTGTCAGCGCCTCGGACCGTGATGATGGTCCCAATGGAATGATTCGCTACTCAATCTCTGGAGGTAATGAACGAAAGGAGTTCGCTGTACATGCAGTGACAGGGTCAGTGACGATCTTGCAACCGCTGGACTATGATCTCATTCAGGAGTACCACTTAAATATAACCGCAGAGGACCTGGGTTTCAAATCCAAGATGGCCGTTGCTATGTTGACTGTTATCCTCACCGATATCAACGACAATGCTCCAGAGTTCAATCAATCGGAGTACCATGCCTATCTGGCTGAGAATCAACCTCAAAACACGTTTGTCTTCCGTGCACATGCAACGGATAAGGACTCACCTAAGAACGCTATCATCCGATACTCCATCACGGGTGGATCTGGGCGAGACCTCTTCAAAATCAATCCCAGCAATGGTATGATCAACTCCACGGCCAGCTTCGACTACGAAGAGAAGAAGGAGTACTTATTGCAAGTCTTGGCTGTGAATCCAGACTCTACGATGCAAGGAATGGCTAAAGTTCTAGTTCACATCACTGGGGTCAATGAGTTCTATCCACAATTTCTGCAGCCCGTCTTCCATTTCGATGTGTCAGAATCAGCCGAGGTGGGAACAACGATTGGATCTATTCAAGCCACGGACAAAGATGCCGGCGATGATGGAAAAGTTTACTATCTTCTTGTCGGCTCCAGCAATGACAAGGGCTTTGCGATCAACACAGAGACTGGCGTGATGTTTGTCTCTAGAAACCTCGATCGTGAAACTCAGAGCCGAGTTGTGCTCACAGTCATGGCAAAGAACTTCGGTGGAATACGAGGAAATGACACTGATGAAGCTCAAGTGATCATCTCCATTCAGGATGGTAATGATCCTCCAGAGTTCCTAACTCATCTCTACGAAGCCAGTATATCTGAGGGATCATCGATTGGAACCAAAGTTGCCATGGTCAAAGCAGTAGATAAGGATGTTCGTCCACAGAATAACCAATTTAGCTACTCAATTATTAACGGGAATATAAATCAAGCCTTCAAGGTCGATCCGCAGAGTGGACAGATCGAAACAGCAAAAATGCTCGATAGAGAAACGATTCCAACGTACAACTTGATCGTTGGTGCTATAGATACAGGACTTCCTCCACAAACAGGAACAGCAACTGTAAAGATAGACCTTCTGGACGTGAATGACAATGGTCCAATCTTCGATGCTAACGGAGTGATTGGCTATGTCTCCGAAAATGAGCCACCGGGTACGTCCATTATGACCCTATCAGCCAGTGATCCGGATCTTCCACCAAATGGAGGACCATTTACGTATTACCTTGTTGGCGGTAAACACAAGTCAATGGTGAGTATTGACAAGCATTCAGGACTCATGAGGACTACACGAAGTATTGATCGCGAGGTCACCCCAACTCTGGAGGTGATCGTGGAAGTCGAAGACAATGGAAAACCAAAAATGCGATCACAGCATACGATCACTGTGAATATTCTCGATCAGAACGATAGCCCGTCGACTCCAAGGATGGTACACGTGCTCCTGAATGTGTTCAACAACGAAATCCCTATCGGCAAAATCGCTGATGTCCATCCAAATGACCCAGACACCACTGGCGACTACAAGTGTCGAATTAAGCCGGATTCTCAAAGTAGTCCATTGGGTATCCTAACGATTCCTAACAAGTGTGATCTGCACACTACTCCGAAGACTTCGACCCATGGGTACTCCTACTCTGTGTCTGGTAACGATGGTAAGCACAACGACGTGACATCAACTGTGACCGTGGAGTTCAGAAGCTTTGACAACACAACCGTCGCCAACTCAATAACCATCAATGTAGACAATATCACTGCGGAGGCATTCCTTGCGAACTATTACCGCAGCTTTTTGGATATTCTCAAGGCCAGCACTGACCATGGAGATGAATATAATTTGTACAGCATTCGGAACACCTTGAACCAAACCGGCTTCCAAGTTGCTCTTGGTTTGCAGACTTCAAGTCAAAGCTATCGATCTCCGAGGTATATCGTGGAGCGTCTCAACAAGAAACTTGAGACAATCGAAAGACTCCTACAATCGGCTGGAAGAGTGATCATTGGATTCACGCCTTGCTCGAGCTCTAATACATGTGACAACGGTGGAGTATGCAGCGAAGACTTCCGGGTCCATGATGAGGGGCCACTCAACATTGTCGACAGTCAAACGTTGATCTTCACAGCACCGTTGGTAACCCATGATTTCATCTGTAAATGTCCTGACGGCTACACTGGACGTCAATGTGAGAAGCGTCAAGATCCTTGTTCTCCCAACCCATGTCAATCTAATGGCCAATGCAGGAGGCAGGGATATGACTTCCAGTGCACATGTCCACCGCATAGGGAAGGTAAATTCTGCCAATTGGAGAGAGGAGACGTCTGTTCCGGAAGCCCATGTCGCAATGGAGGATCGTGTCGAGAGAGCCCTGATGGGTCTTCATTCTTCTGTCTATGTAGACCGGGCTATCGAGGCAATCAATGTGAGCATATTGCGGACTCTTGTCGACCAAATCCATGCCTACATGGTGGGCTTTGTGTGGCCCTTAAGCCGGGCTACAAATGTAGCTGTGTGGGAGGACGATATGGAAGACATTGCGAGAAGACTACATTTGGCTTTGAAGAGCTCTCTTTCATGGCCTTCCCACCATTGGATGCGGCAACAAATGATATTTCGATCATCTTTGCTACCACCAAGCCTGATGCCCTCCTTCTGTATAACTATGGAATTCAAAGTGGAGGCCGCTCAGATTTCGTTGCCATAGAAGTAGTCAAAGGAAAGGCTTTATTCTCATTTGGAGGAGCTCGGACTGCCATCACCACTGTTGTGGTAGGTAGTGGAAATAAGAACACCCTGGCCAATGGCAAGTGGCATAAGGTGACAGCAACGCGGAACGGCCGAGTGATGTCCCTAAGTGTGGCTAAATGTACCGAAAATGGGGACGTATGCGAGGACTGCAGACCTGGGGACTCCACGTGTTATGCGGATGATGTCGGTCCCACTGGGTAAGTTATATCGAATCTTTAGCAATCTCGCCATTCTAACTCATTTGCTTTCAGAACCCTAAACTTCAACAAGCAACCTCTGTTAGTGGGCGGTCTATCTACAGCCGATCCCGTTCTTGAAAGACCAGGACAAATCCACACCGATGACTTGGTAGGCTGTGTTCATAGTGTTTCTATCAACGGACGTCCACTCAACATGAGCAATCCAATAAAACAGCGCGGAGTCATGTCCACCTGCAATCGAAGCAACAATGGCGGACCATGTCAACAGGGCCTGCCATCCGATCCGGCTCTGTCACTCTGTGGTACATTCGGAACCTGCATGGATCGATGGCATACAGCCATGTGTCAGTGTGGAGGAAATCTATTGTCACCCGACTGCTATAGCTCACTGGAACCAATCTCGATCAGTGATGGTGGCTTCGTTGAATTCAAGATCTCTGAGAAGCACCGACGGATGCAGTTGCTGGACAATCTTTACGGAGGAAACAACGTTTGGACTTATGACGTAGAATCACGTAGGCGACGCTTCACTATAAACAATGACAACATCACCTCAATGGCCCAGATTGAGGACCCGCCAAAGACCTTAAGCTTGCTCTTCAGGACAGCACAAATAAATGGAATCATTATCTTCGCAGCGACCAACAAGCACTTCACGTCGGTTGAGCTAAGATCTGGAAAACTCATGTACAGCTCACGCCAGGGAACATCTGTTAACATGACAGTCAATGATCCAGACAGCTTGTCCGACGGCAAGTGGCACAACTTAACCCTGCATGCCTCTAACCGTGTGCTGAGAATTCTAGTCGATGGACGAAAAGTGGGTGACGAATTGGACTCGGCTGGTGTTCATGACTTCCTGGATCCCTACCTGACCGTTCTGTCAGTAGGGGGTGTTCGACGAGAGTACCTCCAGCAAGAGACGATGCCCGCAAGTTTCGAAGGCTGTTTGGCAAACTTTACCATTAACAACGAGGTGCAGCCATTCAATGGCTCAGGCAGTGTATTCAGCGAGGTGCTTACGAGAGGAAAGGTCTTCCAAGGATGTCATGGTGTACTGGGCATCGGAACTGCGCAGGTAGCTGATCCTCTCAGCATTGGCATCACTCTGGTCATTGTGTTCTTCGTAATCCTCCTGGTGGCTATTCTTGTGTCATTCGTAGTCTTTCGATTTCGAAAGCAACAGAAGGAGAAGAGTGGTGGTCCCGGTGGAGCACCGGGCTTACAGAGCAAGCAAAATGGAGGATCAACAATGCTTGGTGGCTCAGGAATCGGTGGTAATAATGGAGATTGCGTTATGGCAAGAGGCCTGCATTCGAACGATCCGAGTGTGGGATACCATGGAGACAACGGAGATTTGATTCGTGGCGTTGGAGGTCATCATATGGTAGGCCCTGAGCTGATTTCAAAGAAATACAAGGAACGGGAAATAGGTCCAGGGGAACATCAAAGACCACAAAGACCAGATATCATCGAAAGAGAAGTCGTTAGTAAGAGCCCACCACTGCGGGACGAACATCATCCTCCGATTCCACCGCCAAGTCAATCACATCATCCCCATGATCACCCTGGATCGGTAGACCTCGGTTCAGAGTTCCCGGAACATTACGACTTAGAAAACGCTAGCTCCATTGCTCCATCTGACATTGACATCGTTTACCACTACAAGGGATATCGGGAAGCCGGTGGAGTTCGAAAGTATAAAGCGACTCCTCCACCCGTTGCCTCCTATACGCACCATAAGCATCAGGCATCTCCAGCACAGCAGCAACACAGGCATTCTCCTCACCATGGAGGACCGTACGCACCCAGGGTTCCGCCACAAGCTAGTCAACCACCGCCATCAAGCACACCACGTCCTCATCAAAGTACTCCACTTGCTAGGCTATCGCCCAGCTCCGAATTAAGTTCACAACAACCACGCATCCTCACGTTGCATGATATATCTGGGAAGCCCCTGCAAAGCGCTCTTCTAGCAACTACCTCTAGTTCAGGAGGAGTTGGCAAAGATGCTCTTCACAGTAACAGCGAGCGAAGTCTCAATAGTCCGGTGATGTCACAACTATCTGGACAGAGTTCCAGCGCTAGCAGGCAAAAGCCCGTTGTGCCGCCTCAATCACCTCCACAGGCCCCAATGGGACTCACAGCAGAGGAAATCGAACGTCTCAACGTTAGACCTCGAACATCAAGCCTAGTTTCAACACTAGACGCAGTGTCCAGCAGTAGTGAAGCACCACGAGTACCCGGCGGTGGCCACCATCTTTCTTTAGGTGTTCATCATTCGGCCGATGTCGATGCACACAGTTCCACCTCCACTGACGAAAGCGGGAACGATAGCTTCACGTGCTCCGAAATCGAATACGATAACAACAGCATTAGTGGAGATAAATACACAAAGAGTGGCGGTGAGGAGGATCGTCGTGGCAATGAAAGTGTTACGAACTCTAATAAAGCACCCCCAATGCCACCGCCCTCGTATGATGGCTTTGATTCTTCGTTCCGAGGCTCCCTCAGCACTCTAGTCGCCTCCGACGATGATCTATCCACGCATATGGGTGGCATTTACCGCCAACCAAATGGTGCTGCATCACCATCCACCACAACACTCGGGTGGGACTACCTCCTTAATTGGGGACCAAATTTCGAAAGTCTGATGGGTGTATTCAAGGACATCGCTGAGCTTCCCGACTCCGTGGGGGAACATCACCCACCATCGCTTAGGATACCAGCCAGTGTACAAAAAGCCTCCGAGGAATATGTGTAGATGTTGCCACTCTCACCGTCTGTATATATGTAGCTCTAGGGGGGACTAGCTATTTAGACTCTTTGTATTATTTTAGGTTAGAACCAGTTCGACTTAGTTTAAGTTTAAACCTTTACCCTTCTGTATAAGTAGACTTTTGTTATAATTTTCTTCTTTTTGGGCTTCCAAGGTCAAATCCAAAATACATACACAAAAAAAACAAAAATAACGCATCCTAATTAACTGTCCTACGATGTCTACACACACCCATTTCATAGTTTGTAGAAAAGTAAATGTTAAAAAAAATAAATGTGAATCACCTTGTATCAAGGTTCAAATCCTAAATACAATAATCCATATAAAACACACGTGAAGGTTTGTGTATTTGCTAATTGTGTAATTTTTTTTTCGTTAAAAAGTATATTTTGCTGCAAACATCCATGAAAATGTTTAAACAAAATAGCTAACACCTCATTAAAATTAGTTTTTAAGTTTAATATTTTTTGTAACTTGTGTCAGACTAAAATTTCCCGTGTGCTATATTAACTATAAAATTAAAAACAAAACAAAAGAAATTTAAAAAAAAATACAAAAAATCTTGCCATAAGATTTATACTGAATGGAATTTCTTTGAGATACAAATTAACTTGTCTAATTCAGCGAAATATTAAAAAAAAGAGTATTTTAAGTATAGATACGTACATATGTAGAAAGTAATTCCTTAGATTGTAAGTAGTTCACTATAAAATTAAAAACAAAAAACAAAAAGGAAACTCACTTTCATATAACGTTCATTATACATGATCATGAGTGTATAATCCTAAAGCCTGAGTCTTAAATTTTTAAATAAAAGAAAATGTGTTAAATAATTAAGAAACGATATGATTTTTGTAAAAATCGAAATTTTTTAATTTTAGGTTATTATGCTTTTAAGAATATTTTAACTTTAGATGTAATAAAAGAAAATTATTAGAAAATAAATGTTTTTATACGAAAATAAATTCAAAATTGTGTAATTTGTGGGTTGGGATGATATTTTCAGGTTGAGGAAACTACGCCGCTGGGTTTTGGGATATAGTGGTGAATGAGATCTCCTACATCACATCACTAGGTCTCTTTATACATTCTACAGCTTTGCTACTGGTGATGAAAACTGCTTTTGTCTTTTACCCCGTAAATCTAAGCCTGCTGTCCCTTACCAGGTTTTGATTTTGAAAGTGTCTTTATTTGTTGCCGACACTATTTCGTAATAGTTCGCGATGGTCATCGTCCGCAAAGCCTATAATTTCAGTTCTGGACTGCTGAGCTGAAACTAAAATCATATCTAGTTTGACTATAACAGAGTAGTCCTTTGCCCCATATCGCAATTTTCGTTCTTCCATGGTGGTAGCAGCGATACCTACCACCATTTTTAGGACATAAGACCTTCTCGCTCGTTACAATTTCTATCGACCGAGCCAAACTTTGCACTTTGGTTAAGTTACGTTAGATGGCTGCCACCCAAGAGCTGCGACTCACTTATACCACAGATTAGGTCCATTGTGCCGGAACACTCCTATACTAACAACTTTCAGTTTTCTATCATGAGACTAATTTGGTAGGTAGGCCACCCTTGATATGTCTTCCAATAAGACCTAGAGATAGAACTTCTGATCTTACAGATGTCCACACCTGATAGGTCATCTAGTTCATAGGAAAAGTTTTGGCCCTGAGTTTTTCCTTCTAGTAGCAGATAGGGCAAGACACTTGCATAGAAGGAGAATCTTTGTCTCTTTCTTCTCCTCCTGTCTACAGCTTCTGGAGAAATCGTTTTAGGGTACACATGTGCTGACATGTTTGCTTGCCAAACAAAGTCCTGCGAGCACTTCAACTGTAGAACTGTTGCCTTTCTATCAATTCAAACAAACCTGGTTTCGATGTTCAAGTCTGGCCAGATTTGCCTAGACTTCTTAATCCCGGTCCAATGGTGATCTTGAACTTTTTCGATGTTATAGGTGGTTGTCGCAGTTGTTCGCCGTCCCAAAAGGATCATCATGAACCAAACTGATAGGACCCAGTTTGTATTCAGCCATTTTTCTTTTCGTGGTGCAAAATGATGCAGAAGAGCTCCCATAAATAGCGTCCAACACACGCAAATAGCCCGAGACATGAATCGATGAATAACGCAAAGGGATGGGCTTTCGGTCAATCTTCTCAAAACTGAGGTTGTTTTTTATTTACGGTGCCTAGGGCCTAAGAGTAGCTTAGGCTACTACCCCAAAAGTTCCACTGAACCGGTTGTGAGGCCTTTCTAGCCTTAGGGGCGAGAGCTCCTGTCCTTTGCACTACACTTATACTCGACTTTCCCGTCGCTTTGCTCTGCCCTAGATGCACGGCTTATCATACTTATATAGGGATAGAAAAAAGTAAGGACTGGTGCTAATGCAAAAGATACCCCAAAGGCGTACAGGCCTATAACAAACATAGCGAGAAAACAAAATGAAAGATTCCGGAATGAGCTTGAGGAGACACCGACGCTCACTATGTCGGAAGCTGGTACAGATCTCCTCTCGGCGAAGAAATGTCAAGACAGCTGAACCATATTGGGTACGGATAAAGATGGAGGCTAATTTTGTTGAATAACAACCCCACACTGCTCCTGAGTAATGGTCCTTATTTAAAATTGTCCATCTTCCAATGCACAAAAAAGATCTTGAATCCCCTATTCGAAGAGAGCAGTAGCCACTGAGTCCTCGTTGTTACAGAGGACTCAAGCAAGGTCCATTGAGGAAATAGACTTAAGACAGGAATGTTATCCTAATTGGTTGATCGTATTGAGAGATAAAGAAGAGAGCTTCACTGCTGATGAAGCCTTCAAGTACAACAGGTAGATCTGAAACCAGAAGTGCTCAAGTACTAAGCAACAAGCGACTAGCTCATTCAGCCGTTTATTTATTTATTTTTTCCGCCTGAAGTATTGGCACATACCAGTTAAAGGCGGTTGAGACAGAAAAAAATGAAGACCAAGCTCTTGCTACAGATACTATAAAATTCAATTATGTCTTGTAGGCACAAAGGTGGACCCACAAACCCAATTCCGGAAGTACATCAAAATGATTTAGTGGAATCAATAAAATTTTATCCGAAACCTTCTTTGAACTTCAATTAATTAACAGAAAATAAAATCCACAAACTATAAACGTGAGGCACCACAAATCTTATCCTTTACACAAATCTCACCTATTATTAACCGAAAATTGCCGACTTTCACCGATAGCTAGTCTGCCCAGCAACCTACTCCGCCCCACTACCCAAAGAACACCAAACACGACAATTACCACAAGACGGAGGAAATACTTGGAAATGACTAGGCGCACACTTCTCTGGAAGTCTTACTTTCACTTCAACAACTTTCGCCAGCGAGAACATTGAAATTCATAACTCTGTTATCAGCCGAACCAGGTCATCTGGAATGCATACACATGCCAGAGACCAGAGCAACCACAACAACCACAACAGCCACAACCAGCACACACCATTCAACAGGGTATAATATAAATGAGTAACATCAGACCCACATGTGAGCCGAAGGACCTGCGCATACTCGTACATCGAGTGTCCACTAGAGCAAAAGCTCCACTCACCTTCGATAACCGTTTCACACTGGTCATGCATTGGCTACAAAAAGCTTGGAAATCCTCACCATCAACTCAGTCATGAGTTTCACCTAATCCGGTTCGGTTATAGTGTCTCCTTCCTTCCAATCCTTACACATGTTGGCCCGTTGCATAATTCGCAATTTATTCGAAATAATATGTTCTTTCGTCGAATGTTCACGCGAAAGGATACGAATTCCGTGGATGATAGTAGCTGCTCTGGCTCATCAGCAGCACCGCAGCAGCAGCAACGTCATGTACTCACCTCTACCCCCCGTTCGGCAAGGAAGTACCACCATCAACAACAACAGAACCTTTCATCGGCCGGCTCACAGCGACCCGGTTCAGTTCTACAACTGACTCCGCTCTGGGAGTACATACTAAGGACACGCACCCTGCCCGATAGCGTGTGTCCAATGGAAATGTTCGCCGAGTTCCTAGAACGTTTACGTGATGCCGAATGGCAAGTGCGACAACATGCACTTCGAGTGCTGGTGGATGTTTTGGTGGTTCTCGGCCCAAAAGCAGATGCATACATGGATCCATTGGTGTCGCAACTTGTAGAAAATTTAGGGCATCAAGCTCCTACCGTCCGGAAAGGAGCATTAGACTGCCTGAGAGTGTACCTCGCTGAGACAGCCATGCCAGAGACCATCCTTCTGCAGATTCTTGACATCGGGCTGAATCAAAAGATCACAAATGAGCCGTTTGGTGGACGTCTAACATGCGGTGTTATGCTATCCTTACCAGCCCTGGTTCAGTCAACTTTACACACAACCAAGAGGAACTACATTCTAAGAACCACCATAGACATGTTGGTCAATAAAATGGGTCAAGTGACTCATCAGGAAATTACCTTGAAAGTGCTGACTAAGATTCGAGAGTTAATCGGAAACAGAGAGTTCGCAGAGTACATGTCCCATGGAGCGTATAGGGAGTTCGAGTTACTGTGCAGTGTTTATGGTGTCGGCGAGAATAAGGAACTGAACTCAAGCACCAAATCATGGCGTTTAATGCCAACTTTGGAGTCCGAGGCGGATACATTCTCAGTGAATCAGTCCGATGGCTGTTGGAGGTCATCAGACGAGGAGAAAATGTTGGAATTTTCAAGTGCTCCACATCCATGTACTTCGCCCAAGGAAAAGGTCATTTTGGAGACGGAAATTAAAATCAACGATGACACCTTGACTATGAGAATTCTAGAAGAAAAGGACGACTCTGAAGCTCCGGATACGTATCCCAGCAGTGTTGAGGACGACGTTATTAGCGGTCCACCGATAGAGACTACAGGAATTATACACGTACTCTCGGACAGTGAAGTTGAGGAAATCAATCGAAGAATCAGCGATGACTACTATGTGGCACCATCAACCCCAAGGACACCAAAACGCGTTACTTTTGGCGGCGAGGTAGTAAAAATGCGCACCCCGGACAGTGATGCCACTGTGACAAATGAGGAGGTGAAGCAAGAGAGTGACAAACTGAATATTCTGAGCTTAGAAATCCCCAACGATAACACCAAACCAATCTCGCCGACCTCACCAAACCGTCAAAAGTCCGGTCAAATACAAAAACTTGACTCCAGCGATAGTGCAGCGACAACTCCACCATCTGCAGCAACATCACCAGCATCCCCACGGAAAAAGGAACCCGAAAGTCAACAACCCAAGGATACGTCGCCCAGGTCCCCATTCAAGCGACTCAGTATCAGTTCAGTGGACAACATAATTAGCCCGAAAGCTCCGCACAAAGAAATCGAAGTCCTTCACAACTTGCAAAGGGAACCGTCACCAGTGCGAGCACGCCGAGCTAGTATTCGCACGGATGACGATGACTTTGGGGAGAAAGCCGATAGAAACGAACATCCAAAGGAACAACCAAAACCACCAAAGTCCTGGGAGGAGCTCGATATCGTCGACTATGAAGTTTTAATGGACTTACGATCAGGGGTGAGTTTAGTGCACTTAATCTAATTATAAGCGGTTTGTCAGATTGGTGTCCTTAATTATGGTTCTTATATGTGAGTGGGAAGGAATACAAATCTATTAAGGACGGGTATTTTGTATGGGAGTGGGACCTTGGCATAAAATGCTAAATAATATTCTTTAATGACTGAATGTATAGTTGTTTCCGGCTGCGTAGTTGGTCAGAATTCAAGGCAACCTCAAGGTTGAGAAATCACTAGAAAATAATCTTGTTCCATTGTAACTGCGACGGACTAATGACAGCAAGGATATCCACGTGCGGAGTCATAAAAAAAAAGTTCACAAACAAAAACCAAAACAAACAGAAAGCTCTGATTCATTTGGACAGACACGAGCTATTAAATGGAACGGGGGGCTTACAATGGTGCAGAGGTGCAAATTGGTGTGGGCAAATATTTAATTAAGGTGAAAAGGTAAATACGGTAAACCGGGGGAAGATGGGACACGAGTTGAATAGCATTTAGTTGTTATACTTGAAGTAAACACAAATTTATTATCCTTAGGCTCTGCGGTGAAACCAACACGACGTAGGTGAATCGGTTCGGATTTTAATCGTATCTGCACGATGAAAAAAAAAGTCAAAATGAGGAGTGAACCGATTTTGGTGCCGTTTTCTTAGACTCCAGAAAATTCGTTAGAATTCGCCGAGGAACTGCTGTTTACAAGTCACCGTAGGGAAGAAAATTAAGTGCGTTTCCATTGACGAATGACATCAGGCGGCTTTATTTGCTTTCGCCCTTAAGGGCCAAGTATTGATTTCTTTAAAATTTTCCATCTCGACTTGGTGTAAACATTATAAAGAGCTTTCAAAAGTTTTTACTTCTTGCCTCTTAAGTTAGCTCGGGCCTTAGATAACTGCTTCCAGTTGCTCATTCCAAGTTGATTGAAATCCCATTCCAGTTGTTTGTGCCACCTTATGCGAGATCGTCCTCTAAGTACTACGTTGTCCTTCCGAGTAAGATTCGAAAATTCTGTGGGCCGGAGCCTTGATGTCCTGTGGCCTTGCCATCTTAGGCCGCTTTGTATAGCTCTTCAGTTAAGCTCCAGATCCGTCAGCTTTGTTTTGATATAGCTATTTTCACTTCGTCCAGGTTGGGTGGACGCAATTGTTGATCTTCATCATCCAGGTTTCGAGATTCGGTTCGCCGTCGCCATTAAACAGTTTACAGAAATGGTTCTTCCATATGCTCAGCATCGGCTGCGTTTATACAGCGATGTTCCCTTGACCGTTCTTACAACCCATGCTTGGTATCATCGCCTTTCTCCTCTATTTAGGGCAATTGTCGTGAGGCGCTCGTTCACATATTTGAAACTCAAGACTTCTTGCCTAACTCTGCCTCCACCGACGAATCCACATCCGGTAGCTATCGCGGTTTTTCATTCTCTTTGTGCCCGGCACATTCCATCGTACTTCTCGGATGACAAGTATATTGAGCTGCGCGTAGTATATTGAGGGACCTAAAATTCCACAAACAGACCCGAGTTCGTGGTCCTTATTTCGTTTTCCCGGGTCATCATGAGTAAATCCATCAGGATCCCGTTCCTAGTCTAGTCTGGAGGGTATTTGGTTTTTAAGACGTTTGTCAAGCATAAGTTGTGGAAAAGTGGAGACGGTATCTTTCAGAGGGAATTCAAGATCGTTGAGAATAGAGAAGTGTCTAGTACGTGGCTGCACACACTGACACCTTAGTGGAACAGATAGATTCATGGCTGTATTCCCCATCTACTTCCTATCGCTTTCTCAGTAGCTGTAGTGGCTTTCTTAACGTGTTCCAGGATGTTGTGTTTCAAACTGAGTTTCTTGCCAAAGACGATGTCTAAATATTTGGCGTTATCTGCAAGTTTCAGACTGACGCCAAAAAGTTTTGGAGGATCAAAATTCACTAGTTCTGCTTTTTGAGGGTTAACGCCTAAACAACAACCTTGAGTCCATGCAAAGGGCTTAGAGAGAGCATTTTGCAGAAAATATCTGAGCATATTGAGGTTTTCACCTGAGACAGCCATAGCAACGTCATCTGTGTAGGGCCATTCCTACCGATAGACTAATCGGTATGAGGTCCTTCGGGCTTAGATAAACTCAATTCACTTCGTACGAAGATTTGGGGATGTGAACCAGATGCAGACAACTGTAAAAATGATGTGCAGTAACAGTTTCAGCACTGGTTACCGCCTAGTTGACGCCAATCAGTTTCTACAACATCCAGCCATCAGAGACGTAGTCCTGCTAATGGGATTTACATTCATGGTTGCAAATTGCATTCCGGAACTCCATTTCATAAAAAACCTAGAAAATGTTCCACGAAAACTTGAACTAGGACCTGTTGCTTCCGGCCTTAGTCTTTAAGTCATTTATCAGGAAAAAAAAATTTCACTTTCATGCTGCAGTGAATCACACTTCAACCCAATTTCGGTCTTCAATTAACCCAGTTACACCAAATGTATGGTAATTCCCATAATATCCCATCCATGTTTGATCGCCAAATAGCCAAAAACCGTCTGGAAAAATAGAAAAGAAAATCCTTACACCGCACAACAATACAAAATACGAGCACAATCTGCTCAGCATAAATATCCTTCCTCAGTACTATATGCATGCGGTTGCGGTTTCTCGCTAGGAAACGATACATACAATTACCGGGTGGGGACTTCCTATGAATGTGTTGCTTTTAATAATCCTTTTGCCTTTTTCGAAGGACATTCGTGTTGTTGGTTATAGGCGAAGACGGTCTCTTACGACAAATGGTCGTCATATTTCTTTTATTGTTATATTTGGCCTAGATTTCTTTATTTCCCAATTCCTGACAAACGTTATCCTGCAGGAAATCTAAACAAAAAAATAGAAAAAAAAATTTTTCATAATAGCCAAGGTGTTTTATCGTAACGTAAATGGCAATCGCGTGGCAGTATGTAGTCCCGTCCGTGCGGGTAGTTTTAATTCTTCCTGAAGCCGTTTAACAGGAAAAAGGGACATAAGTGTGAAAGTACCCGCTTAATTGCGAGAGGCTCTTGTAGTGCGTTTACACTTTAATTGAAGTTGCAATGTATTTTTATGTTTATGACGTAAATTACGGTTAAATGGGGGTTTGTTCGAGACTTTTTTTTCGAAGCATTTTGTTTTACACTACTGTGTAGCATGATAAGGACGAAACAAGAAAAATTGTAAAAAATGAGCTTAGCATAGAATTTGTTATTCCCGCTTAGCTATCAGAATAAACGAGCACTTTTAACGGAACTTATTAATGTCGGGGAAGTTTAGAAATACAAATCCACACTGAATGACTATGGCGGGGTTTCCCATTGGAAAATGTAGGGCAGCCAGGCAATATTGAATTTTTTTAAATGAAATTTATAAGCCCTGTTGATTGGTGGGTGCCGGGGTTCAGTTGTTAGTGCGTTGGACTACCCCCGTAGAGCTCGGAGCGATCTATGACTCATTGAAAAGGAGGAAATCCGAAATTGTGCTACAACACTTCCCTCCAGAAGCAATGGACATTTGCACCACCCTTTTTACCAATGCCCCAATGCGCATTAGAAAACAGCCGTGGTACATCCTATTCCCAAAAGGGGTAAAGATACGTCCAACCCGGCGAATGTTCAGTCTCTTGTTCCGAACATCAGCAAGATATTCGAAAAAGTGATTAATCGAGTCCTGACTAAGTGGAGCGAGGAAATGCATATAGTTCTGGATAACCAATTCGGTTTCAAGGCGGGTCACGACACTGTAAATGCCGCGTCTAAGTTCGTGACGGATATTCAATGGAACAAAAGCAAGAAACATTGAACGGATGCCTTCCTGGAATGGAATGGCTTCAACGTAGTGGTCTACGCCGATGATGTTGCCATCTGGGTATCAGGTACTAAATATTTCGGCGTAATATTGGATTCCAAACTAAACTGGAAAGCCAACATTGACAATCGAATCTAGAATACCTTTGTGGCATTATATGCATGCAGAAGAGCCTTCGGGAAATTAAGGGGATTCAAGCCTAAAGTGGTATACTAGCTATATACAGCAGTAGTAAGACCCATCTTATCCCACGGTTCAGTAGTCTGGTGGAAAACGCTCGAGAAGAAATACCAACGTGACGGGATCGATGAGATCAACACCAACAGCAGCTCTGGAAACAATACTGAATCTGCTTCCACTTGACATATAAAGTGCAAATTCGGCAGCTAAAACTGCACTAAAACTAAGGGAAGCCGGTCTATGGATAGCTAAACCTTTTGGTCATGCCTCAGTTCTAAATCGATCGAATGCATCAAGAATTGGGACGAAAACGGACTACATCATCCCACTACCAAACTGCAACCGGAGATTCTCTATTAGAATTACTAGCAGAGAGGAATGGAATGAAGGCAGAGTCCCTTTCGAGAATGAACTGGCCATCTTCATCGACGGATCAAAAATGATCGCTGGTACGGGTGACGGTGTATACTGTGAGTCTCGAAACACATTTCGCTCATTTGCACTTGAGGACAGGTGCAGTGTTTTCCAAGCTGAAGTTGCTGCAATAAAGCAAGCTGCGGACATGATTATTGAGGAAAATATTTTAGAAAAAATAATCAGCATCTATGTCGACAGTCAAGTAGCCATTAAGGCTTTGCAGTCCACATCGATAAGGTCCAAGCTCGTAAAAATCTGTAAAAGCTACTGGATGACATCTCAGCGGCCAATAAAGTGACCCTGTGTTGGGTACCTGGCCACAGGGATATCTCTGGTAATCGAAAAAGCGGACGAACTAGCCAGAGAAGGGTCGCTTATGAACTCCTCAAGTGCCCTCTCTGAGGCCAGTATACCGCTCGGTACACTGCAAAGAGAGATAGAAATCGAGGCCATTGAGGAGGCCAATAAACGCTGGTACCGATTAGATACATGCGCAACAGTCAAATCATTATGTCCAGTCTACGACAAAAAGTGATCTATCAATCTTATAGAACTACGTCGAAGGGATATTCGAATAGCTGTTGGCGTCGTGACAGGACACTGTGTGGCAATCACCCAGCACGGCGAGGATTACCGCACAACGACTACTGTAGCAGCTGCAAGGACGATAGGAAATAGAATCCGTTCGTCACCTCCTTTGTGACTATCCAGCGCTGGCCATTAAAAGAAGACGTGCTCTTGGCAGTTACTTCTTTTCAGAACTGGACGAGTTAGGTAACATTGAGCTAAGCAAACTCCTGAGATTCATACATTTATCAGGTTGGTTTAACTTAGCGGTCGAAGATTGATATTTAGGTTCCCAGGGTTTATAAATATTGGGCACAATGGACTCTTAGTGGTCTAAGTGACAATCCTGTCAACAAGGGCACCCATTTACCTAACCTAACATATATGAGGCCTCTACGGGTATCAGAAAATTCTCAATCGTGGGACAGCACGGGCAGCTACTAAGACCGATCATGATTACTATGTTGTCTGCGTATTTTCTTGGATTCGAGAGTCGTTAGAATTTCATTAACGATTAGAAGCCACAGCAAAGGAGAAATCACTCACCAATGTTGCGTTCCTCTCGTAATCGTGTTCCTTACGACTTTCTTTCCGAGCTGGAAGTTGATTACTCTGCTGTTCAGCATTTCATCGATTCAATTTATTATCTTCGAACTGCTGTAATGGACTCCGTTCTTACGTTGCTGAACGCTCCTTCTGTGTCTAAGAAAGCAGCCAAAGCGAATCCTTTGTGGTGAAGGGCCTTCCCGATTTCTGAGACAACTTCATGTAAAGCCGTCTCTACGGAGTTCCCTCAAAGAGAGACGTGTTGGGTGTTACAGAGGCTATTCCCAATCAATTATTTTTTCAATGTTTTTAAATGAAAGGACGAATTCTTCGATTCTTGACTCGCCTTCATCCAGGAATTGTCGTACGCTTAAGATATCCCACTACTGACGGGTCTATGGATACAACTTTCATTAGTGTGTTCAGTGGACTCACAGAAGGTTCTCCAGGACTCTTTTTTTTAGTTTTCTTATGTCGCGTGTATAGAGATTTAGGGTGGACCTATAGGATATCCAGTCTTCTTCTAGTTTGTTTTGCTTTATAATGTAATTTTCTGACCTCAAAAAAGGAGCCTTGATGGGGTTGTGATTGCGGAATTTCTTTTTTCTTATAAAAGAGCAGCAAAATTTCAGGAGCACTCAGGCGCTATATAGTCCATTGTACTGCCAGGCAGCAGCTCCCTTTTTTAGTGTAGAAGTTGGAGAAACTCAGATTTAATTCGTTCCTCTGTTGTGCTTGGTGGCTGTGATTGCTGTCCCCCTGGTGGGGCTTGAACTTACACCGGCCAGGTCACAAGTAAACACACTACCTGCTACTCAGTGGGCACCTTTTTTTTTATTGCGGGATGCGGGACGGTGCGACATGACACTTATTTTTCTCGGCCGTTTACTAGTCATTCGCGAGGAGTGGGACCAATTTTTGGAGTCAATCGCAATAATCACTTCGCCAAGGCTCCCATTTGAGACTGAGCTGTAAATAAGTTAACTTGCTACTCGTACAGTAGCCTTTTTAGATAGAAAAACAAACTTAAGAACAACGCCGTCAATTCCGCTGATAATAATAAGGACACAAGGATTTATTCTTTTTTTGTTTTTATCATTTATTTAAAAGTAAAAGTTTAGCATCATAAGACTGTGGAGATACTGAAAAGAGAATCGGTTTCTGTCGTTAAGGCAGTGCAGTTTGCTAGGAGTTTGTGTCCTGTTGTCCTCATCATCAGCTTCGGTTATGCAGTCAATGGTTCGCTTACCATTGGCGTTCGTAACATCTTTAGTTTTTGGGCCCTGATCGTTCGAAACCGTAAGTTCTTGTTGCGGTATGTCTGCTTCAATGTCGACTGTATCTTCATGTTTTTCCTCGGCACCGTGATCAGAACTAGCGCTCTTAATCTTGATAAGTTCTTGTTGTGGTACTTCTGCTCCAATGTCGAGCTCTTGTTGTGGTATGTCTGCTTCAATGTCGACTGTCGCTTCATCAAATTCTTTCTCAAAATCGTTATCAGATCTAGGGCTCTTAATTTTGATTAATGACGAACAATAGCCAGTGCATGAAAACTCATCATCCGAAAACTCCTCTTCAAATTCTTCGTCATCACCATAAAGAGGATTGGGCTCGATATACTTGTAGTTCTTCAATGGGAAAATAATTGTCGAAGGTAAAGATATGCTGTCATCGATAGAGTTCGATTCTGACTCAGGATTTTCCTCGCATTCTGGCTTGCATTCTGTTTCCGGTACCGGTTTGGTTTCTGGTAATTTCTTCTTTTCAATATGCACTCCACAGGTGCCGTATTTAGTGTGGATGTAACAAAGTACGGCCGCTATGATGGAAAACCATGTTTCGTACTTTTGCTTGTTTCGATCCTTTTCCTCTGTCGTTTCCATTGATAGATATTTAATAAGAGCCGGCTTAGATGGCTGGTTAGCCTCTTGAGCAGTTTTATCCGTTTTTTTGATGATGGCTTCGCTTTCTTCAAATAAAACTTCATAACTGAATTTCTCCTTTCTATCTGGTTCAAAACACGCTATAGTGTACAATGGGTCTGAAGAACATCCGTCGGTTTCTTTGAGAAATTCTTTAAGACGGTGTTCAAATCGGGACGACTGCTTGGTGGTAATGCTTGTGTTCTCCATTTTTAAGTAATTTTAACTTAGTGCCCGGTTGATGGTTTTTAGAAGACTGTGCGTATTGATCGGGTATTTAAAGGATTTTGTTAACTAATGGTTGTTGGACATCTCAGCAGGTAGACTGTAACAAAGTAATTAAGGTAATTAGGGTTTATGGAGTTAATGACGTAACGCAACCTAAATAAAGACGTAATTACCTGTAAGAAATCCCAAAATCAATTCGTCACAATATCACAGCCCAATAAAGTTACCCCTAATCAGCCACCTGTGTCGCAGGTATCAATGATGTTCTAATGTCTAATTATTGGGGATTATCTCTAATGAAACACATGAGTTTGTGAAACTGTATTTTTAGATGACTTTTCAAACATATGGAAAATATTGTCCGATATTATTGTAGCGAATTCAAATTCTGCATAAGGGTCTCAGGACTAAATTTGCAGATGTAAGCGAAACTTTTGGAGCGAAAGTTTTATTTATTTAGTTTTTCATCAATCAAAATACATCTTACAGACTCCGAACCCCAGAACATATGTACATGTACATATGTATTCAGGCATATTTTGCAGGAAGTTTTTTGTATCCTTTCTATTATTATTGGACCTGTAAGCTTCTCTGAACTTTTAACAATAGAGCCCAGCATAGGCTTCGCTTCTATAAAGAGAAACAATGACCCTCTGCAGCCGAGCACTTTGCAGCGCTTGTAGTAAATCCTACTTCAGGTTTCCCTCGGGCGTCATCTTTGACTTACTTCAGAAATTACGAAGTGAAGAAGACCGACCATTGACGACCATTAGGCTAGGTTAGGTTAGGTTGAAGTGGCTGCCAGCTAAGATTCGCCAGCACACTTAGACCAAAGAGGTCCGTTGTGATACCACGTGGATCATGGGAGAAGCCTCCCTCCACCTACTCGTCTTAAAACCAATTAGAGCTTCTTATGAAGCGTAGGAGGCTCTTGATGTCGATATTCATCAGGTCGCTTGTATCATTATAATAGGAAGCTCCTAAGTGGAGTTTCCTTCTACGGGAGAGAGCTGGGCAGAAACAAAGAAGGTGAGGAATAGTTTCCTCCTCTTCTTCATCCATGCAGCTTCTACAGAAATCGTTCGCGAAGAGGCCCAGCCTTGTAGCATGCTTGCCTATTAGACAGTGTCCAGTGATGACACCTATAGTCGTGCCGATATGCAATCTGTTGAGAGAAATCAAATTCTTAGAGCGTTTTAGATCCAGCTTTGCCCAAATCTGTTTCGTCGCTAGACATGTTGATCCACTTGTCCACCTAAGATTTGCGCTCTCGACAGAATCTAGCTTAAGTTTAAGTTTGCGAGTAGCGATTGGAATACCTAAGGTGCCGTTATCCGGCAAGATGGGTAAATTTGTTCCTTCTTTGGCGAGTTCATCGGCCTTACAATTCATCCTGTGACACAAAATATGATAAACGCTGGTCGAAAAAAACTCCGATTCGTAAACAAAGGCGGACGACACACGGATTCTGGAACATGAAGGCCATCCTCGACTCAGTAGAAGAAGTTCCTCAAATTGCCAGATTCCTTCACATTTAGCATGAAGTAAGTAAGATTCAATGATTCCACAAAGGTGCTCGGGTCCAATTATCAATTCAAATCGACTGTTCTGGAGAGCAGATTTACAGATTTGTTGCATTTAAGACCTACATGGCCTGATACCCACCTTTACTTTCGTACATAGAACCAATGTTTAGTTAAAGCAGCATAAAACCAATTTTGAGTCAATGAAGTGAGCGCTCAGAGATTTCAATGCCTCCTGAGTAAGTGGATGGTGGTACGTTTAATACCCGAGCTAAGGTTGGTGCGAGCGTATATTTCGATGGTGTAAAGTTCAGCCTGGAAAACACTGGGATATTTCCCAAGTGGTTTTCAGTATTTTGCGATCAACTCCAAAAATAATTGTTGATCCATCTGTATGCCACACGTTTCCATTTGGACCGACAGCGGTCCATTAATTTAGGGACAACGTTGGAAACCCCGCTGAGCATTTCTAGATCGGTGAAATCGAATAACAAGTCAATGGGAAGGACCTGATCGCAAGGAGTATTTCCATCTGTCTGTCGGTGATGGCACTGTGATTCGTCACTTTTTTGACACAATTACGCTGGGCGGTGGGGCCGGTAATAGTCTCGATGGCTGCCGTGGGGCTGGTATGCATCGCGCCTTTATGCCAATACGTGCTCGTCCTTGATACTGTGTAAACTTATTGATGGCTCGGTTTCACAGAGCAGGATTTGTTGAAAAAAGGAATCCAAAGAAAAAACTCAGCTTTTTCGTTGATGTTTCCAGAGTTTATCCATCGGAGTGTCTAACTTCTCGTTCTCCAAGCTTGCACTACGCAAATGAGTCTTTTTAAAGGCTCTCACTCATCTAACCCCCAATTTGTTGGTACCAAATGGGAACCAAGACATTAAGTGGACTTCCATTACTGTCCTCCACCAAAAAAAATTAGTTCATCTGGGTCAATATTCACTCGTAAATTAATTGATGTTATCAGGACAGGATATTATATGGAAATTATACCCTCCCAACACAAAAGGACACTTGCATATGTCGCTGTCCCATGGGATAGGGGGAACAATGAAACTAGGATTTATTTGATAACAAAGCGTATCATGCGACTGTTGCGCTGCAAGAACTAGGTCGACTATTACAACGAAATCCAACCAAACCTAGTGCGGAATACTCCTACAAAGTATCTACTTATTCACTTCGACGATTTATGACATGGATACTGCCGTGAGCACACTCATTTTAATTCTCCTCTTCCGCATTGTCCGCCATAACTCTTGGAAGTTCCACCGACACCATCATGTGACATTGGTGCATCTTCTAGTTGCATTTGTAGCAGAAGAACACATCTAGGATCTAAGTCTTGTAACTACTAGTTTAGGAGTCGTAAAAGTCAGTTCATAGATTCCCCGAACTACTTGAACTCTGGTCAGTAATTCGGTTCTCCTTTCTCTATGCAGGTCGCTCATTTTTTTCCGCATTCTTTGGAAAGCAATTAAATTCGCCGCAAATGTAGGTGGAGTACTTGTAAAGTGGGTGGGAATTGTTCAGCATAGTCCTTCATAAATTTTACTTCTTTTTTTGCTGCCGCAGCTCTTAATGGTAATGTCCATCAGAAGAGTAGTAAATTGTGATTTAAGGAGATTGGGTTCGGCGTTTATTGGGAGACTCCGGATAATCTTTATCCACATCTGAGGTATTATGCATACGTGTTCACGTTCCTTGAAAAGGGGCTCGGCACCGAATTTGACCTTTTTAGCTCGTTTGGTCAACTCATCGAACTGGCAGTGCGACATTTAATACTGCACTTAGCGGCTGAGTGAACCTTAGGACGTTGCAAATCGCGTGCTACAAATAAATTGAAAAATTGCAATTAGCCTCATAAGGCATTATTAGTTTGGTTTTTCCTTTTTCTATTCATGCAAATGAGGTGACTTCAAGGAATACAAACTTAAGCTTGAAGGACGGATGAAAGTAATTGGATTGGTAAGGTAAACATGGCAAACATGTCGGATGGATGAAATGCTGATAGGAGTGCCTTCGATCGATTCGTGGAAGTTCATTAAATGACCGACATCTACATTTTCTTAATTTTTTATGAATCGGGGTGATGAGCTATAGGAATTAGCCTCAAGAAGCGACTTAAATAGATCTTTTGTGCTATTTTCACAATATGTTCAATTGCACCAATGGATGTGGTAATCTTTCAAAGATACTAATAGCCCGGGCTATCACCACGCAGGTTTCGTAAGCTCGAATAATCGATGCCGGGAGTACGACTACTTTCAAATCCACACCACGCACCCATATGAAGAAACAGATCTCCAGCCAGTCCTCCCCTATCCTTGTCATATGGTTTAGTAGAAGCTATGGGATTGGAAGGTTCATTCTACCTTCTGCGAAACATCTGCAGTGGAGGTTAGGTTAGGTTAGGTAGATGGGTGCCTTGTGACATAGAGTCACTGCTCACGTGGACCAGGTCGGTCCATTGTGCCCAATCTTTTTAACCCTGGAAACATGTGAAACCGCTGTTAGAACCACCCAGATAATGATATGAATCTCAGGAGGTCCGTCAACTCTACATTTCCTAAGTCCTCCAGTTCCGAAAAGAAGTAACTCCCAAGAGTCATCATTCTTATGACGGATAGGGCAGGACAATCACACAGCAGTTGACGAACAGATTCAATTTCTTCTTCGTCCCTGCAACTTCTGCAAAAGTCGTTATGTAGCACACCGAGTCGTTCTGCGTGAACGCCGATAGCACAGTGTCCAGCAATTATGCCAGAAACAACCCGTGCGTTATAACGACTAAGTTTTACCAGAGAAGTTGATCTCTTCTTGCAGAAGGCCGGCCATAGCGCCCTGGCCGTTGCGCATGTTTCCAGATGAACCCAACGTCTGTTTGCTCGACCGATGGCCTCATCTTCTATCTTTTTACGTAAGGAACTGATTGGGGTTACTACAAAAGGGATCCTTTCCCAGCCAGCCCATCAGCCTTTTCATTTCCCTTGATATCCATGTGCCCTGGTGCCCAGCAGATGGTCACCGCATTGGCTCTAGATATCTCGTTTAGGAGTGACTTGCAGATTCTCACAAGCCTCGACCTGATTACCGCGGAGTCCAGAGCCTTAACGGCTGCCTGGCTGTCTATATAGACAGTGATCGTTTTGCCAACGATATTACTCTCGCGAATAATTTCAGCAGCCTGTTTGATGGCTGTGACTTCGGCCTGGAAGACGTTGCAGTCGTCGTGAATTCTAAAGGAGTGGTTTATTCCTAGGGCTTTACAATAAACTCCGGCTCCCGTGCCAATGTCCATCTTAGAACCATCGGTGTAGACTGCCAGCTCCTTTTTCATGCTCCTACGGTTCTTCCAGTACATTCTGTCAGGAATTCTTGTAGCGAATCTCCTTGCAAAAGCTACAATCGGGTTCATGCGATCAGTTTCCGTCGACCCGTTGGTAGTCTCCCATCGAGACAAAATTGATTCATGACCGTAGAGGCTCGATGACCATAGTCCACCTTCTTTTAGTCTTACCGCGGTTTTGGGAGCCAGACTGCTACAGTATAGATCAAGCGGAATGAATCTAAGCATGGTTTCCATTGCCGCTGTCGGTGTTGTTCTCATTGATCCCATGACTCCGATACACCCTGCCCTCTGGATTTTGGTGAGGTTTGAGAGCTGGTATTGCTTCTCAAGTACCATCCACCATACTAATGAACCGTATGTGAG
The DNA here is from genome assembly GCA_946965025.1 of Blera fallax. Taxonomy (NCBI): domain Eukaryota; kingdom Metazoa; phylum Arthropoda; class Insecta; order Diptera; family Syrphidae; genus Blera; species Blera fallax. The sequence goes on along the minus strand of OX337246.1, from coordinate 13,435,248 downwards.
AATAGGTCTTAACATCGCCATGTATATCCAGTACACCACAGCTGGTTTAAAACCCCACGTATTACTAAACGCCTTCTTGCATGCATAGAAGGCTACGCTTGCTTTTTTGATGCGTTCGGTAATGTTATCCTTCCAATTTAGTTTGGAATCCAGTATTACTCCCAGGTATCGAGCTGAACCTGAGAGACTTAGTTCAGTACCACCGATATTTGGGGGTCTGAAGGTAGGGATTGATTTTTTCTTAGTGAAGAGGACTACCTCCGTTTTTGAGGGGTTCACTCCCAGTCCTTTGCTACCAACGCACTTATCCACTAGTTGTAGTGCGAGAGTCTTTCACTTAGAACTGAAGGAAATTTTCCCGAAACCAGGATGGCCACATCATCGGCATAGGCCGTCACGTTGAAGCCCTTATCCTTCAATATTACCATATAAGGGGAGACAGAACTCCGCCTTGGGGGGTTCCTCTGCAGACCCTTCTCCGGACGGTTATGTCTCGTTGCGTTGAATATACAACTCTTGATTTAAGCATCTGTGCAATCCAATTGCAAAGGCCGGTGTTGAGATGAGCTCTGTGTAGACTGCAGTGGAACATTGGGTGCTCTGCATCTTCTTCTTCGCCTGCACGTTCTGGGCAGAAGGACGAGCTATTGTGGAGGTAACTCCACCATAACTGGACAGGAATTACGTAAGATGGTAACTCCAGTCCCGGTGTGCTATCTTTGTCCAAGCCTCGATCGTGAGAATCAGCTTGCATTTTGCTGTGTTATTCTGGTTTTACCTTTCTGGTAACGTTGTTCTCTGTTCGATTCGCAATTCGCCTAAGGTAAACCCTTTGCATCTCTTTAGAGAGAATATCGATGGGGACCATACCCGCTATAACACAGGCTGTTTCAACCGAAATTATTCGGAAAACGCATATTTTTCTGATTACCCAGACGAGGTCCTTTAATGCCTACCCTTTCCGTGCTAATTCAATTGCTGTTTCGTTCCCCTTTATATTACTATGTCCTGCGACCCAGCAAGGAGTGACTTCATGCGTGTTGCGTTTTCTGTTTATAGTTTGTCGGTATGTTCTTGATCTAATTTTCATGCTGTTTATTGCCCTGAGTGCAGCTTGACTATCCACGAAGATTGCGGGCTTATACAGGTCTAGCTTCAACGCGTGTAGAGTCAGTGTTACTCTTGACGAAGACTTCAGCTTGGAAGATACAACAGTCACCCGGGAGTTTGTATGAATCGCTCATGTTGAGTGAAAGTGAACTCCGGCACCGGTTTCTGCAACTATTTTTGACCCGTCAGTTTAGAGTTGAAAGTCCTGTGCACTGGTTAATGCGTTGATTTCCCACTCCTGTCTTCCGAGGAAAAGACTTACACCTAAGTTATGTGTTGCTGTATAAAATGTAGAGCAAGGAACGAGAACGACATGAAAGCTCAAACCCTACAGAATATTAATAGCTACTCATTCGTATCTAAAGCATTAAACCCTAACAAATCAAAAAATTAAATTAGCCCAATGCGCACATTAAATAAAGAAATATGTAAGTGTGACACAACACTGCTAAACGATCTTGTACCATGCATAAGGATTCGTTTCGTTCCCAAAGACCATATCGGCTCACGAAAGTAACATCTCACCCCATTCTAGGTGAAATTAAAATGTTGATTCGTTTAACAACTCCCGCATCATGATTATGCCAATTGTAACGCAGTAATAAAATCCCTCCCCCCGCCGTCATAGCTTTACGATGACCTCAATTCTGGACATCATAATGCCACAAAAAAGTACGCACAATTGCGTACAAAAAGCCGTACACTCGTACATTCATAATATTTTTGATTGACAAACTCGTCGTACAATCGTTTTAGCAACAACAAAACTCAACCAAAAAAAATTGAGGTTAATACTATAAAGGCACGAAAGTGTCGAAATTCCTCCGTTCGCACCCCATTACAATAGCCAAAGGTTTCGTCAGCCAAAAATATATCTGAATGCAATCATAAAAGTATAAAATAACGCGAATAAATTCCGCTACCGGGATATGTTATTTGTGAAGCCTGACAGTGGAATTGGACACACGTCTGGTACGAGGGAGGGGGTAGTTCATAAAACATGCATGACCCACATAGTGCTCTCACCACCTTAACCACTAAAATAACCCTCGTGGAAAATATTCTAGAGTGCTGGCTCCACTTGCAAATTACTCGCAGTAATTTTTCCGCAAGAGGTTTATATCCTTGTAAACGAATTTCAAAACGCAACAGATTTTCATAGCCGCTTATTTTTTTTAGAGGGGGGCAAGTATAGATTTGGGTTGTGAGGAAGCGTGTTTGCTGCCGAAAAAACGAATGGAAAATGTAAGTCAAGTTCTATGGAAACTCGTCATGGGAAAAGGGTTCTTAAAGCTGTGTAATGCTTGCATTGTATATTTGTATCGTCTATATTACTTTTGGCAGCGCTTTTTAGTTTTTTTCTCCTTTTATATGGGTGCAAACTTAGGCAACTCACTCGCCCTCTAGGAACAAAGCAAATGAAAGCAAGACTCCATCTCCGGACTAATGGGTCCACACAGACAGATTTTTGTATACATTATCCCCCTACAGTCACACAAAACAAAGCACTTTAAGTCATGTCTGCTCATCCATGCGAGTGTATGTCCAATCACCCGCCCATCATTGCTTGCCCATAAGTTAGGTTAGGTAGATAGGTGTCCTGTGAATTGTCACTGCTTGCTTAGACCAACAGTCAGGTGCATTGTCCCACTTGAGTTTGTGTTTAAAAAGAGAAAAGGAAAGCCTCCGAATTAGAACCACCCAGATAAGGATATGAATATCAGACGGTCATTCAATTCCATGATAAAGTAACTACCAAGGCTCCTCATTCTTCTACTGGCAACGGCAAGACATTCACTTAGCAAGTGACAATCAGATTCAATGACTTTTTCATCTCTGCAGCTTCCGCCATAATCGTTGTGTATAACCAACCACAGTGCTCCTTAATGATGCCAGAGACGGCTCGTGTCTTCTTGCGATTTAGTATACCTAGAGAGAGAGAGAGCTTTCTTCTTGTCATAGACCGGTCATAGAATTCTAGCCATCACATATCTAAGTAGACGCAGCGGAGGTTAGCTAAGCCGGTGGCTTCGTAATCGATGGAATTATTAAAAGAGTAAATGGAAATTCTTAGAGAGGGGAGAGCCGGTCCGCCCATTTATTGCCTGGAATATCGATATACATGCCCTGGTACCCAGCATAGGCTCACCTATGGTGACAACTTGCACTATTAGTTATTTTAAAAGTCAGTGTCAGTCTGGTAAGGAACGCGCTGGCAGCAATAATGCATCTCAAATACAGGGTGGTGCAAAGTCATCACCTCATCGCAGGATGCCGTCATTCTTGCAAATAGCGTCTTATGTCATCGCGACTTTGACATTTATGAACTAAACTGAAGCAGAATATTTTTAACAAATAATCGGTCCGATAGTTTTAGCTCAGAATAAATGTTGCCGTGATCATGTAGCGCCAACCATTTCATTACAGGTGCTTGCCCTACGGCAGCTTTAGAAGCAATCGTTGGGCTTTCACCCCTTCAAATCTTCATTAGGAAGACAGCCGCTAGGTGTGCTATTAAGTTGCAGATAGAATACAAGTATAAATCAGGTGACCATGTGAGACATCTGAAAATTCTTGACTCAATCCCCAAAAGAGACATGTTTTGTACCATCCCTGACATCATGGTCAAGGAGTACTTGAGGTAGAAATATTACACTGTGCTAATTGATCTAATGGTGTTCCAGCATTAGACCCTAGAGGTCTGGTTTGGTTCACAGACGGATCGAAAATGGAATCTGGAGTTGGAGATGGTGTCTTTGGACCCAACACCAAAGTCTCGATACCTATGGGAATGTGTCCCACGGTATTTCAGGCTGAATTCCATGCCATTGACATCTGCGCTAGGTTAAACCTTGGTAAGGGTATTAAGGGCGCTAAAATATATATTTTTTCAAATAGTCAGAAGTCAGGTAGCACTCAAAGTGTTGTCGTCCAATTTAGTGGACTCCATATCAGTTAAATGCTGCTACGATAGTAAAACTTGGATGGGTCCCCGGCCACCAAGGGATTGCTGGCAACGAGTTAGCCGATGAACTAGCTAGGGCTGGCTCAGAATCTGCGTTCATATTACTTGAACCTTACCGCGGCATCAACTGGTCTTTCGCCACAGCACTGATTATTAACTGGGAACATAAACTTCGCCTGAACCACTGGGAAAATGTCCCAGGGTTGAGACAATCCAAAATACTAATCAAGCCTTACTCCTATAAGGATATACTAAGCCTTAAAGAGGAAAGTATCAGAAAGCTGGTGGGCTTTCTCACGGGCCATTGTGGCCTAAGATACCACCTTAACAAACTTAATCTGAGCTCATACACGGAATATAGGTTCTGTTCGGAGGAGGACGAATCATCCGAACAGATTCTTTGCAATTGCCCAGCATTACAATGGTTAAGGAGACGTATTTTCTATAAGGAAATATGTACGCCAGCGGAACTAGAAAACTCTGCTACTAAGGATATACTATCCTTCATGAGGGAGGTAGTACGACTCTTAGACTAACCATACCCTTATGATACAATAGATCTTTTAGGTCGCAGTGTCTGCCACATGGGCAAGGATTTTTCCAAAAAAAAAAAAAAAAACCATTTCATTAGCAGACGTGGCTGGCGCGGAGCAGGCGCTCGATTGAGAATATCGCTGCTGTGATTGCAGATGTCGGAGAGAACCCTCAAACATTTTTCATTTCTTTCGATACCCACGTGGTCCTCTATAATTAAGGTTGATACTCTCTCATCCGCGCTTAAATTCGAGTACTCACTGTTTGACTATTGATTTCAACTGGACAGAATCTGCGATAGGTCGCGGGCTTTTCAATCTACTTTTGTATAAGTCATACTCGTTTACGAAAGCAAATAAAGTTACGGCCATCAATAAGGAATAAGTTCAAGATTGTCTGAATGGCTGCTGTGGGGCTACTAGATTGGAATCCTAGGCGAGTCATGCGTTGGATATTCTCTTACTATCGTTCACTACACAAACACTCCATAGAGGATAAGCCTGTCGATGCAAGTGTAAGTCCAGTAGACTTGCTTCGGTTTCAAACCCCACGTCTTACCAAAAGCCCTACGACATATCCAGTACGCCTATCTGACTTTCGTGATTCCGTTTTCTAGATTTTTTCTTTAAGTAAAATTGTTATCGAGGATCTTCTTCTTCCTTTTGTTCGGCGAGGTTGTGATCAGGATTATAGGAATCATAACCCTCCCACTTTACTGCATCCCTACTGGTCCGCCTGTGGGGTTCGCCGATTCGACCTTAGAAAATATCTACAGGCCTCCCGGTTTCGGATAACTTCGTCACTGAGGCCGATCAAATGCTGCTGTTTTTGCATTTGGGTGATCCAGGAGTTTTTTGGCCTGCCTCTCTTCCGCGCTTCTGTAGGAACGTTGATTGACATTGCCCTTTTGACAGGGTTCGTAGGATCCCTCCTTTGAACATGGCAATACCAACTGAGCCGATCGTGCTCAAATTTTGTCGAGATGGGTTCTTTGACGTGAAGGCTTCCTCGGATCTTCGAACTTCTAATTCGATCAAGCTTTGTTCCTCCTGCTGTCATGCGAAGCATCTTCATCTCAGCTGCCGTTAAATTGCTCTCATACTTTTCGTACATTGTCCAGCATTGTGAACCGTATGTGAACGCCGGACGAACAACTGCGGGGTAGAGCCTTCCTTTCAGCTTAGCGGGCATTTTCGGTCACAGAAGATAGCAGAGTTTTCCTGCCACTTCATCCACCCTACGCTTACGCGATGATTGATTCGTCATCAAAAAATTGTTATCGAGGATAACCACAAGATATCTTGCCTCGTTTTTTAGATCCAATTTTACACCCCTTAAAAACGGGGCACAGAAGTCTTCTAACTTATCGTCAATAGTACCGTGTCGGTCTTTTCAGGGTTGACGCCCAATCTGCACCGGTCCGCCCAACTTTTCGTGATGTGCAGTGCTCACCCAGTGTATTCAGATGCACTCCCTTATTTCTTACCATCGCGTTGGAGTGTAACCTAAAGATTCTCATAAAATTTCGACAAGACTCCTTAGTCCCTTCTGAAGGAAGATAGGGAGTATGCCATAATTTCCTGCTGCTTTGTATGAAGCGAATGACTTGCAAGTAACCTTCCACAATACTCTTCTTAAAATTATTTGTTTTACTTTCACCCTTCCAGCACGGCAGGTATGTCAAACATATCCTTAAAAATTCCAACTTAAATATCTAAGAACGACACTTTGAACTGTACTTCACCTGCTAAAGTCGACTCTATTCAAAGGTTAAGTTCTTGACTTTCTTAATAATTAATTATTTTCCACTGTCTCATCACACTTGGAAAAAAATTCTCCGAACTGAACGAGCTAATAAAGTAATTCCACCCGAATATCTTCTTTAATCTCCCACTTTAACAAATTAAAAGCCTCGTTAAATCAACAAGGAAACCATTAAGTTAACTAACCTCGAAATGTAAACGACTCCTCACTCGGCACGATATCTAGTAATTCGGAATAAATTTGGACACCAACTTTATAAAATCACTCGAAATCGATTTAGAACTCCAATTGTTATCTCTCATGCGACAGTGGCACGAAAAAAAAAACTTCCAGTAGTTAAGGTACATCGATATAAAAATGGAAGACTACCCCACTGTGGAGGTTATTTAAGGACACCATAACAGACCCATTGTCCGGTTCAGCACACAAGGTTATAGTTGTTAACAACTGCCATTAACAGATACATATACTATTTTAATAGAGTACTACTCCACGGGGTGCCTATGCCTGTGCCATAGGCTAGCCTACATCAATGGACTCCATCTTGAGTAGGGGAAAGTGAAAGAAAAACAAAATAACCCAACAACCCAACAACCCCCGGGGTTACCTTCATCCACTTTTAATGAATTATTAAAAATCAATTTCGAACGTTGCATTTCTTTTCTATTGGCGCGGCGCGGCGCGGCGGTCTTCTGTTTTAGGTTTTAGTGTAAGTAATTTCGAATAATGCATGGAACAAGGAATCACTTTCTGTAATTGACTTTCCTGTCAGTCGTCGCGTCGCGTCGTGCCGCAAAGGGAAAGGAAGACACATTTCAAGAGGCAGCTTCAACTTGTAGTGACAGCGGTTTTTATGAAAATTGATTTTCAAATTCGATATGTTAAATGCATTCATATGCGGAATAGTGGGCAAAGAAAAGGTCAGCTGTAATGCTGTATCCTATGGAGGCAGACATTCCGTGGGGAGAAGATAATGGCCGTACTGACTATGTAAGGAGTGCTTTGTAGCAAATGATTTGCTTACAAGTTAATTGCTAAATTATTTGCAGTCATACATAGATTACGGTAATTATAGGAGTTAAGACACATAATGGTGGCCTTCTTAGACTGCGATTGAAAGACGTTCTGTGGATCCATTTAACTGTGTCTATGGCAAAGGTTAAATTGCGCCAAATCTAGGCCATGTGAAACCTTACGATCTTCTTAGGAGATTGCTGGGTAATTTTGAAAGAGGATGTTAGACCTCGAACCAAGCTTCCTTAATGGCACAGTGGTTAGTGCGTTGGACTACTGCGCAAAAAGTTCGACGATTATTTTCGTACGAGTTTTTCACGGTCCTAACTCTCGCGAGTGGCAAAACGCATCATTACCTCCACGTAGTGCCTGTTGGAGGAACGCTTTAATGGGCAAAGGGCTGCGGGTAACTGCCATCGGTTCAGCCAACCCCTTGTTCTATGGGCTAAAACCAAAGAGCAGGCCCTCCAAGTTGGGGATCTGGCATCGGGGCAGCTTAGCTCCCATCTAAAAAGACGTTAATTACAATGCAACAACAAGACTGGTTGACAATCCTGGCAGAAACGCCGCATCCGATGTATTGGAATTAACCCGATCACTACCAAGAAACTCCCGGTTTGCTGCAGGTAAACAAGACGCATACAAAGCGGCGCTTCAAAGAAGGACCAGAAAACATCAGCTTCGCCAGAAGAGGAAAAAACAGCATGAGAAGTCCCCGATAGAAGATAGTGAGAGACTACATATGTATACTCAAGGAATAATGTACGGAAGTTTTATCAAACGGTAAAAAGAACTTGTCCAGCCAACCAGACCAGTACAGGAACCTGTAGAGACGAAGAAGGGAACCTTAAATATGGAAAAAACTTCTTCTGCTGAACGAATAACGACGACGAAGGCCCACATACCGCTGTCAGGCAGAATGACCCATTCAACATAGGCGATGATAGCCAAAACCAAATCCACCTGACCAAAATCAAATGAGGCTGGACCTAATGGCCTGCCGGACGAGTTGCTTAAGGCATCTGTAGATGACTTGGTAGAGAGCGTACACAAACTCATTTCCAAGATTTGGTCAGACGAGTACATGCTTGATGAGTGGAATCTCAGCATCGTTTGACCGATCCATAACTGCGCCAGATACAGTGGTATCAGTCTCCTCAACATCGCGTTCCAAATACTATCTGTTATATTGTGTAGACCTAAAACCCTTCGTCAACAACGCGAGAAGCTAGGCCCTGGACCACATACGTCTGTTGCGCCAAGTATTTGTCTTTTTTTTTTGAAAGCCCTATCCCGAATAACTGAGGAGGCTGTATACAAGACCTTAACCATCCCAGTTCGGTTTTATGGCGCTGAAGCATGGACACTATCGAAAGCCGATGAGCGGATCCTCGGTCGTTTCTAGAGAAAAATACTTCGTAAAATATTCGTTCCCGTTTGTGTTGATGGATTTTGGAGAAGAAGATTCAACAACGCGCCTTATGAGCTGTCGTCTAAAACCTGTGACATGTAGAGCGAATACATACCAATGCTCCGGCCCGCAATGCTACGACCTCTCCTAAGGTGGCGCGCACAAGTAGAAGGAGACAACAACTAACTTCGAGTGCACAACTGAAGGCAGATAGCTAAAAACCGGGCTAACTGCAGAGGCTTGTTGGTTGAGGCTCAGGTTCATCCCGAACTGTAGCGTCCTCTAAGTAAGTTAGTAAGTCTAATATTTTATAGATACATATTTCCGTTAGTTTCAGTAAAAAAAAAATAAACTAGGAAAGGTGGAAATTTTTTATATGCATCTTCGGTGAACTACTTTCACCTTAATTGAAGACTTTAGACGAGCTATTAATAGGCAGTGTTCGTAGTCAATACTTACGTCCTGTTGTAGGCACACGTTTGGAATACATATCCGTGGCGTCAGCTCTTAAATTAAGCTAATTTAATCCATTGACCGAGAAGTTTTGCGCGATATGTAAAAAGTAAAAAGTTTCATCCATCTATCTCCACAGCCTAAGGTATTGTAACTTCAAAACAATTAACTTGGAGGGGATGGAGCAGGGAATTTATAGTCCCAACGACAAATTTATTGTCGCCTGTTAACAAAATGGTTGATTGGTTCGTTTGTTTCAAACTATTTCCCGGTCGTAAAAATACCAAAAATCGATACGATCCAACGCTTTATACTTGACAAAGGTTACTCGGTCAATAACCGATTAACTTTCATTTCGCTAGAATTCCTCACATATCCTGTGGACACAGCGCATGCAAAATACCTTGAACAATAGTTGAACCATTTTAACGACAGTTTTAAAGTTTTATTTCCGCCTAAAGGTGGTTGTAGCGTTATTGAAACTCAACCGAAGGACTTTTCAAGAATATTTATCGTTATTTTTCATTGCAGGATTGGCGACAACGTTCGAATGGAATCTATGCACTGGAGGATGCACTTCGGTCTTCTGAAAATTTAGCACTTGTACAGCCATGTCTGGATTCACTCCTGCGGACACTGCTCTCGTCAGAGAAAAACCCTGAAGTGTCAGAAGATAAACGACGTGTTTTAATGAATCTAATTTCGCGACTTCCGTTGGATAATCTCGAGGATCGGACTGTTCAAATCATGACTGGACTCTGCCGACAAGGAGGGCCGGGTGCAAATCGTGCTTCGAAAGCGTTAATGCAACGCTTGCCACCGGCTGTGATTGTCCTAAAACTGATATCGGACGATTTTTTACATGCAAAGAGCTCAAGGGTAGGTCGCGATTGTGGCACCTTTTCACTGGTGCTCCACTTGCATAAATGAGGGGAGGTTTTACCTTTCTTTTTCTTAACATCCCCTCATTCATTGTTGCTCGGGCAAATTGCTTTAATTAGTCATTGTTTAACCCTCCCTCTTGCTTTCTCCTTGTCTACTTATAGTTCCGTGAGAACGCACTGCAAATGGTGATGTACGCTTTGATGACCTTTCCCAGTACCTGTTTCGATACCAACACCTGTGTAACTAGTGCAACTCTGGCTGCCTTGGATCGTAAGAAGCGGGTGCGCCAAGCAGCGTTAGATGTACTTGCAATTCTGGGACAAGTGACGTCACCTAGGGTGGTTCTGGAAGTGGTACAGAATATCGCAGCGTCACGGGAGAATGGAAACCAACTCTTTGCAGCTGTTAAGGCGAGATTATCACGCAAACAATTACCAATTGTCAGCCCAGATGGAACTGTTCAGTACACTTTGAGGTTGCCATCTCCCCAGAGCCATGATAGAGCATCGCTAGCCCACATGGGCTCAGACTTGGAGTGGATAGCATCGGGTGTGGGGTCTGTCTCGCCGACATCACTGAAGCGACGTGCCCACAAATACCGCAATCAGCAAAGTTGTTGCCAATCTTTCAGTTACTCCATGAATAGGTAAACATTGGACAGACAGACCAAATAGTGCGCCATTTGCATGTGAATTCGATTTGGACGCCCATCAATTAGGTGCCAGCATGAGTGACATGTCCACGACAACTCCACATCGATTTTGAGTTTCCTTTTTTTTCGTTTTTAATTTATTTTTATTTATTTCTGCAAAGAAAAGTAACCTCGTTGAAGGTAGTCGGGAGTGGAGTTAAAGACCATCGTGTTATGGTCCTTCGCGAAGGTTTTCGCTTTGGAGCTAATCGATTTTATAGCCTAGAATGGGAGGGATGTGTCGTCGCATGCGGTGCTATTCATTGTGTTGAACTTTGAAAGTATTTTTGAAGTTGACTGGCGAATAGGTGGCGCTTTATTGTTGGGTTGCTTCCAATTCGCAGAGGGCTGTATCTAGATTTAAATTACTTTATTTCCCATTTACAGTTTTAGTTTTCTTACTTTTTCTTTTTTATTTATTACACAGTCATGAGGACTCGAAAAGATATCGCGCGCCACACGAAATGCTTGCACTTGGAGTCGGAGTTAAGGATGTAAACAGTGAATATGCGACATGTGTAAGTTGAGGTTCATTATTTATTCAGATTCATATTTAATGGATTAATTTTAATTTAAAGTAAGACAGGAACAGCAACTCATCATCGGGAAACAGTGTTTATCTAAGGCCATGTACCTTTGGAAGAGCTTAGGTTTGGTTTTGGTTAATGCAAATGATTCGGTTAGGTTGATATGTTGATGACGATGAATTGCTCCGTTCCCCATCACACTTAGGTCTGCGTAGACCCATTGTGATGCCCTTTTTAGAGGTCCGTCCTTCTTATTGTTGGTTTGGTCCATTTTCTCCTTACTCGTTAACCAACGCTGTTCAGCCATTTCGATGATCCGGTAGACCTGAATAGATTCGTTAGCGGAATTATGGATATTTCAGAAATTTCTTGGAAGAAGTAGCTTCCTAAAGTTCTGTTCGTCAACTGACTGAGGCTAGGACAGTGGCACAGAAAGTGGGGTGTGTCTTCACAGCTTTCTGCACCGCCACATCCTCTGCGTATGTCGTCAGTGCTGAGATTTAATTTCATAGTGTGGTATCCTAGGAGATTATGACCCGTGAGTATTCCCACCAGTAGGGATATGGTCCATCTGTCATTTTCCATAAGTTTTTTGGTGCGGGACTCATCGTAGTTTGGCCATGTTTTCCTGGAAATTTCGCAGGTGGGTAGTGAGTTCTATCTGTTATTCGCCTTCATACGGATCTTACACTCTACTCACTTCCTTAGATCACAGAGTGGGGGTTTGATCCATTGAATAGCTTGGTTACGATCCATTGCAGATGCCAGACGTGCAAGGTCATTACCTTGTATGTTCCTGTGACTAGGAACCCAGCTGAGTCTTACATGCAAATGATTGCTTAGATATTAAGCCAGGTAATGAAGGATTTATAGTCATCAAAATTTTTGACGATATTCTACGATCTAGGATCGGGTGTCCAGTCTAAATCTCGTGCAAATCATTGTCTTATACATGCTGTAACTTCTGAATCAGTTTTTAATTAGATTCTCTAACCTGTAGAGACCACAGTATTTCATTTTCACATCTAGTCTTAGTCCAAGACAAGGTTACGCCTTTCGATTGGGTTAAGATGACTGTTCCACTTATAATACTCTGTAGACAGAGAGGACCTAGGCATCAACTAATAAGCCTCTCTAGCCACCTTGTATCTTGGCGATGTATTCAAAGGCTCTATCTGCTGGAGCGCTGATCTTCATATACCTCAGCCATCTTGGGATTTAAGCGCACTGATACACTTGCAGATCTTTTGTGCTATCCCGCCTTGAAACTCTAGTCGATGATATACTCGACTTGGAAAATCTCCTCTAGTCCAATTTCAAATTCAAGAATCGAAAGTTTAACGTTATTCCTAGTTGAGCATGATCGGTTCATCTTCTGCCATCGACAGCTTTTGATGGCGTCACTGAGACTTTTAGAAAACGGATTTGGTGTTTTTCGAATATCTCCTGATTTTTCAAATAGCTGCAGTGTCCAAAAAAAAAAACCGATAGGTCGAAAGGACGACCTCATATTCGCCAACATATCCGTTCTAGTTTTTATTTCCAGTCTTTAGGGATTTGTCGTTGATCGCTATTACTTCTTATGTTACGAGCATAAGTATTGAAATGGTTTGTATCTCTTCCTCTAATTAATTCAAGATACAAATCCAAATACTTGACGCAGACTGTATGTGGCCCAGCGCCTAGCTTCTCATGACCATTTGTGCTGTGCGTGTTACATTTTTTTTTTCACACAAATTGAAGAGACCTAAAGTTTAGAACTCTATCCGAAATGATTTCTGGAACCTTCCGCTCAGCAGTCCAACGCACTAATCACCAGGGAACGAGACCAGCCACGGTATTCAGTTGCCCCGAAAACTCAAGTGACGATTTTTCTATCAATTTTGGGCATGTGTGAACTGGTGGCCAAAAGCTCTTCAGCTTCTTCATTACTATCTACGCCATTACTGTTATCGATGTATTTTGGCCAAATTCTCACTGATCTGTTGCGCTTCCTGTTTTGACTCTTACGCCCAACTTTAAATCGTTTTTGAAGTACTCTAAAGGTATTCCTATAGCTGGATCTTTGCTACAGCCATCTCGCACGATAGCATTCAGCACGCAACTGGTGAACACTCTTGCCAGGTGATAGACTTTATTTTTGGCATACATTCATGGATGTGTGTCTTTTGCAGTCATTCTTGATTCGTTGATCTTCGTGACTGATTAATAGGCTCTAGATTTTTAATTTACCACATTTGTCCGTAGTTCTGGACAGTCCTGGATGGATATCAACGTTTCTAACCCGGGGGGAATACACAGTAGAGGAAGGCATCCGTATACTTGTCCTTTTTAGGGAAGAGGTTAAAAATCTTTCACAGAATGAAACGGAGCCTGTACTCAGTAATAGTTTGAGATTTCTACTAAGAAAACAACTTTCTGCCACGATACCGCAGTGAGCTCCACGTGCTCACAATTTTATAGATAATTCATCACTCTGCCGCCTTACTCAGTCGAGGTGTCGTTGATTCGCTCACTCACAATCCTTCACATCTACTGCGTTTGGATCAGACATTGTACTATGTACTCGGGGGTTGGTATTCCTCCGACCTTTTTGCTCAGTGTTTGCCTCCCGATTTCGAAAGGCATCTAGTGAAAAATAAAGATCTTCCGCATCTACCTGAACCTGCTTCTCTCTGCTTCCAAGTGCTTGATTGTTTAGAATGAAACCCGCTTTTGGCAGCAGTAGTGTAATTCACTAAGTTAAGTATTTAGGCAGGTTAAATATTTATCCTACCCTACTATGTGCTCCTGTTATGCTAACACAATAATCTTTGTGCCTTCATAAGACTATTGAGGCAGCTAGCCTTGTCTGTTGCATTCCACCATACAATTGTTCCACAGGTTAGTATGGGTCTTACGATCACAGTGTATGTACATCGAGTGAGTTATGGGCGCTCACAAGCCCAAAAATTTATTTACCAAAACTTCTCTTGCACGCGTAGAAAGCGCATAAAGCCTTTTCCATCCTTCCTTCTGAGTTTCTCTTCCATTTGAGCTTTGAATCAAGGACCGCTCGTAGATACTTGGCTTCTGAGGAGAGATTCAGAGAGATCTCAATCGACTTTGGTAGGTCCAATTTTCTCCTTTTCGTGAACAGAACTACTACGGTTTTTTGCTGGGCTTAATCCTGGACCGTTTGGTTCCGTCCATAAGCATAATTCTTTTAGTGCAGATTCCATGACATTGCTCTTTGTAGTAAGACGCTTTTATTCCCTTGGATTTGAGATTTGTCAGAATTTTATTAGCGACTGAAGCCACAGCAATGAAGAATCACTCCTCTCGTAACCGTTTTCATTACGACACTTTTTTTAACCTCTAAGTAGATTAGATTACACTGCTGTAAAGCATCGATCCAATTTATTATCTTCAATTAGAGCTGCTTTGTTGGACTACGTTCACACGTCAATTTATACTCCTTCTACGAGTATGTCTAAGAAAACAGCCTGAGTGAATCCTTTATAATGAAAGGCTTTTTCGATTTCTACGTCAGCTTCATGTAGAGCTGTCTCCACTGAGTTACTTCTAAGGTAGGTGTGTTGTATGCTACAGAGATTGTTCTCAACAAGTAGGTTCCCCACATAAACATCAAATAGGATAATAAATGGCCTAAAATCTTTCACAGCGGTTGTGTCTAGGTCTTTCTGCTTTGGATATAAGAACCACTGTTGTGAGCTAGGATTGGGCCTTGGAGGCAACTTCGGTATAGATGAGGAGGAAGGCGGCACGCTCGTGATTGTACGGCTAGCTCAGTCGGTAGAGCATGAGACTCTTAATCTCGGGGTCGTGGGTTCGGGCCTCACGTTGGGCGCCATAACAAGAACCACTCCGTCCGACCAGCTAAGCAACAGCGAGCCTGCCGCCGTCCGCCTCACCTGCACCGAAGTTGCCTCCTTGGCCAATCCTAGCTCATAATACCACTTTCACCTCTTTCCAAAGATCCTAGCTATAAACAGCTTCCGAAGATTACCTTAATTCAGGGTGAGATTCTGGTTAGTGCATGTTAAAGTATTACAGGGATAATACCACTGCAGATTTACAAGCCTGATTGACCTTAATACAACGTGCATTTCTACGACTAATACATCACATAAGTCTTCGTGATGTCTTGAGTAAATTTCAGGATTTGAGATTAGTACAATCTCAGATTAACAATGCTAATAAATCGAAAAAGTCACTCCGCATACTTGTTTTCATATTTATACGCCACACGCACGGTTTTATGCGCACCAGAGGTCCTTTATTCTAATTAATCTGACAAATTACCGTCAGTTGCGACAAATATGAAAAAAGTCCAGGACGTTCGTCACCAGCCTCACCTCTGTCTCTCTCCCTCTCTCTCTCTCTCTCTCTCTCAGATTGACCACTATCGCATGCATTTTCGCGTAAATATCGATTTTGTCACCCAGCCACGTAATAATAAAATAATTTCCCTACAATTAAACTCGATAAAATTCATTGAAAGCCCAGGCTAGAGTAGTGCTTTTGATATGGCCAACCCTGTTGAAATAGCACACCAATTGGTAGCCGCCATCACTGTCGTCCTGTTTTACTTGGCACCCTGGTTGCATGCAATTGCGCCGCTTAACTCCAGTTGGTCTAGAACTTTTGTTGAGTAAAGAAAAGCGCGGATATAACAAATTTTGTACAGTACAGGATCAAAGGATTAAACATGGTTCAACTATTTTTGGCATATCGTCTAATTGGATGTGTCCCGGTGATTAATATGAATTTGGTAAACGAAATCAATTGGAGCTGCAAAGTGTTCCGGAATTTCAAGCCAATCAATACTGACAGACTGCATTTTTTTTCTGTTTGCCTATTTTCACAGGACGACAATCATTCTATGGCCAACAACAACATACAGTATGTCCTGGGAAAAACGGTTCCACTGCAATACACGTCAATGAAATCGATAAGGAATGGTGGTGGAGGCGCCACTACTACCGGCGGTGGTAAGTAAGCACTTTAGCCTTTTGTTTTGGTATCGTAGTTGCATTCGAAGCGTAAACAAATTCATTGGAACCGCCATGCATATTGCGAGGGTGGTTCGTATGACAACGGTATTGTGTTCACCATTTTGTTCTTCTGTTGTCCTGATTTTAATTCTGAAGGTAATGACATCTCTTGCAGGCGAAATAATTGGCATCAACGGGAAGAGAATAGCCACAAAATCGTGCTCGGATTCCTCCGTAGATGGAAGAAGTTCCGATAGTACATACACTAGCAGTAGTGGCAATGGTGGAATCGGCTTAAACGGACGATTTGCGAGACAATCTGTTAATTCGAGGTAAGTTGGAGCCTCTACGCACATAGCAACAAGCACTAATCAACTCTCATTTCAAGATTCCCAACGATGGAACGAATCGACATGACTGGAAACTATCTGCTGAAACAATCGTACAAGAATTCTTACCCCTCCATGACGTATGTGCCACGCAATCAGGTGCACTTTAATTCAACGTATCCGAAGGTGAATTACACGGTGCAACAACGCAAACACATTGCGAGAAACAATCGAACTTACTACACACCTCAAGGTTAGTCCTGTGCAATGAACTTGTGAATTAGAATTTTGAGAATCCTTTTTTTTCACGGAAACCATTTTGATTTCCTTCTGACAGATACTTTCGACGAAAGTTCATTCGGTGAGGAGTGCAATGGATTCGCAACAACCTATGCTGGAGGAGGTGGCACTGGTGAACAGACACATCCTAGCAATCACGGCGCAGCGAACAGTAGGCGGTTTGTGAATGTGGAAAAGTTTATACAGAGGTAATTAACAAAGTTTGATAGGAATGATGGCGGGTACTTATGGAGGGCATTGTTGCATAGTTGAGAAGTTCAAATGTGAATGAGGATTGGGTACATTGAACCCCATAAAGCTTGTTGATTCTATGAACTGCAGTGTGAGTGGAATATAGTTTGCTTATTTGTTAAGCGAGACAGTGCACAAAGGGCAAAGACCCAGCAAAATTATAACAAATTACTTTGGCCTCGATAAATATTGACACGACAGGAATTGAGTCACATGTGTGACAACTGGAATATTATTATCTTGTATCCTGATTCATATTGATTTTTGTAACCCTCGCTGACTGCAGTTTAGAGTGTTACATCTGCCTTGCCATATTTACTCTTCTTCCTTGAGCCATAACAGCTTTTGTCATTTATATTGTATTTGTAGAGGGGTTGTCAATCGTTGAACAGCAGCGCGTAGTCCCTGAGCGGCCATTTTTCTCCGTATCCGAAACCAAACCTGTGGCTTGTATTGCCCACACTCCAAACCTGCCCGTATGCTTTGCAAAACTCCACGTATTAGCAAAATTGAGCGTAGTCAGATCCTCATATTTGAGAATGAAATTGTCCATGGTAAAGTGCATGATTCGTGAAAATCAGGACATTCGCGCAGGAGGTGTGCGGCAGTTTCGTCCTCTGCAAGGCACATCTCACAAAGCCCGGAACCCATAAGTCCTGTGGTTTTCAGCTGCTCGTTAACGGAAGTAAAACCCGTGCCGACCCCCTTTGATAATTCTCAAATCACTTTTCGGTAGATAAAGCAGAAACCTGACGGCGTGTACCAAGACGTCGCCAGTAACCGAGATGTTTAGTAGCAGCTCAACCATTGTTTGCTTAAAGAACGTCAAGCTGTTGCCTATTGATGGCTGAAGATCTACAAAGGGACTTTTTGACCCCTCCATGGGAAAGACCACCTGCTCTATCGTTGCCCGAAATGTCCCGAAAGCCAGACCACTGTCTACAAATTAAACCGCCCGAGCCAGTCGAGCTTCACAATTGCAATCACGTAAGCAGAACAAGCCTTAATCGCGTCCTTGCTGTCAAAGTAGGTGTAAATAGCTCTACCCCTTATCTTCTTTTTTTTTAGAGCTATGTGAGCTGCACTTGCTATACCATAGACTTCAGTCTAAAAGACTATACTATATGTACCTAGTGGAATAGCCTCGTTCACGTTTTATGGCACTGCCATCTTGCTGTCAAGGTGTTCTTTGAAAGCAAGCTTCCTTAGAGTCTAAGGTGACTCCCAAGTATTTCACTTTGCTTGAAAGTTGTAATTGCCCAAGAAGGATTGCCATACTCATAGTCAACAGCATCACCTTACTCTTGGCTGGATTGACGGCCAATGGCCCTCAATAAGCGTACTCAGTAGTGAGTCTACTAGTCGCTTCTGTCATTTAGTTTCCAAATTTTTTTCTCGTATAAATCTTTGAAGTTTAAGTCTGAATTGACCATTCCAACCGCCAAATATAGCTTAGCTAGGTTCAGTTAAATTGTAATTCAAGTGGTGGAGAGGTGCTTAAAAGAATTAATAACTGTCGCGAAATCGCAGAGGCAGAGCGCGATACTGCGATAGAATTCACCAACTGAGCTATCATAGGACCACTACTTTTCCTTTGGTCAATTCATCAACATCACGTTCGGTGTTAACTGCTACTGAGGTACAAATCTATGACCCCTGGACCTGACCTAAACCTCGATAATTGATGTAAAGGTTATCTAGGCTACTCAAATGCCTTTTTGTAATTACATCCTTGCCCATACGGCTGACACTGCGACCTGAAAGATTTATTGTATCATGGTAGGAGTTAACCCAAAAGATGAACCACCTCCTTTTATGAAGGTTAGTATGTTCTTAGTAGCAGATTCTTTTTAACTACATTGACGAAAGCATTTTTTTGTGGAAAACACGTCTCCTTACCCAATGCAGTGCTGGGCATTCAAAGGGAATGCGCTCGGATGATTCAACATTCTCCAGACAGAATCGACATTCCATCTCAGGGCACACATTCATATGTTTAACGTGGTAGACCACATTGGCCTGTCAAAGTCCTCACCACCTTTAGGACGCTTTCGTTATCTAAATTACAAATATGGCGAATAATCGCTTTGATTGTCTAAGCTTCGGGACACTTTCCCAGTGAGCTAGATAAAGCTTAATCAGCGTTGCGGCTACAGTCAAACTGACGCCACCTTTAAGTAAGTTCAGTAAGCTTCTGGACCTATGAACGGAGATTTGAGCCGTCACTAGCTATGTAGTTCATCTGCCGATTCTTACTTAGTTACTTAGGTGGCGCTATTGTTGGGAGTGAACCTGGACCTAAACCAACAAACTTGTCCAACTAGACCAGTCCTTGTGTAACTGCCTCCTAGTTGGTTGAGGATTCCTTGCACTTTTGTGCACCACCCTAGGCGAGATTGTTCTCTACTGCGTTGTCCCTCCGGGTTGACTTCGAAGACTTTGCCGATTCGTTGCCTTTAATTTCATGGGACCCAACCAAGTTTTACCCTTGGACGTCTGGTTATTGTTATGCATCGTATGAGTATTTAACTGACTTGGAACCCAAAGAGTTGAACGATAGTGCTTTAAGCGTTGTTCGACTAGCTGAGGTTTATAAATTGTGGGGCCCTTAATACCTTTACGAAGGTTTAGCTTAGTGTAAACGGTCTGGAACACATTCCCATAGGAATCGAGACTTTGGTGTTGGGTCAAAGACGTCACCTCAAACTCAAGATTGCATCTTCGAGATGGTGGAGAGCACCTTCCATGGACTTGCCTTTTCTGTACGCTTACTGACTTAAGTCTATATGATTAAGCAGTTCACTAGGCCTATTGGCTGGCTTGGGGATGAAAATCATGTTTACCTGTCTCCAGTTGGCTTGGATATAAGCTACAACTGGAGTTGCTCTAAATAAAGTGGTCACGCCCGGCTGGATAAGATCCATTACCTTCTGTAGAAGAGCTGGAAACAGGTCGTCTCCGCCAGGTGTTTTGAATGATTTGTACCTCATCCGGACTATATACTCTGTCAGATAAACTATTTACTCCACTAGCAACACGACAACTTAGGAAACTTACGGTCAGTTGTGTTTAGCTACGTAGGAAGTGCACAAACAGACAAACCTGGGAGATGAACCTG
Organism: Blera fallax; assembly: GCA_946965025.1. Classification (NCBI taxonomy): domain Eukaryota; kingdom Metazoa; phylum Arthropoda; class Insecta; order Diptera; family Syrphidae; genus Blera; species Blera fallax. Next base: position 13,414,919 of record OX337246.1, on the reverse strand, counting down.
AAGTAAGGTTTTGATTGTATCCGTACTTTCCAACGTGTAGGCACTAATAGTATGGACAAAGGTATAACCTGTCCTTCAGCATAGGTATACACTTAATCAACATGTAGTTTAAGGTGCTTACGATACAATACGATGTTTGGGACCTAAGTACACTGCGATCTGTAAGACCTATTGTGCTGGCCCAATGGTTACCCAGAAGTAAAATTGAAGCTTTTGATAAACCTCAATAATTTTTGGGTTTCAGGCCCCAAGTTTCCGCTGTGCGTTAGATGAAGCAACCGTTTCTTTTTCGATTGCCTTACGCACCTTTGATTGGCCCAGTGTTCAGTGAGTCCTTCAGCTTGCCATTGTGTTACATATTGCGTGGTGAATAGTACCCCGAAGTAGGGTTCAGGGCTGATGAGAGGCCTCTGCTTGCCAGAAAGTTTGCTCGTTTGTTTCCCACAAAGCAGGGATCCATGTTATGGTAACCTGTTTTGTGTAGACAAGGCTTTCAAAGAAGTCGAGAGAGTCCCATATAAGCTTTGATCCTACTTTATATATGTAGAGCTTTTAGGGTTAACGCATAGTTCACATAGACCCCTTGGTCTGGCTTGGAAGATGGCAAGTGATTTCCCAAGCGCTGTCGCACACTAAAATTTGAGACAGTACTCGGGCACTCGGGTACTGGCATTTTCCAATTTGGAGCGATCTGTATACCAGATTTGTGCAGTGGGTAGTGTATTAAGACCTTTGTTCCTCCATTCTTGGCGGTCACTAATGACTAATTCAAGTTTCCTGGAGCATCTTGAGCTTGTGTTGACAAGCAAATCAACTGAAAATCACGCATCAAGTAGGCTAACTGGAGAGACTGGTAGCCCATGTTCACCCCCAATTATAGCGCCACCTAAGTATCTAAGACCATAGCTCAGTGTAACTAATGAAATCGCAGCTCAGTCTCGAATACCAGCAGAATCCAAAAATGATTGTCATGACCACAGCTATTGCGAATATCTCCCAAATGGCTAGCAACTCGCATAGAAAAGCTTCTGAATAACGCTTTCCGGGCACCGCGTTAAACTGTAAGAACAAGCACAATGCTTATGGCTGGTTCCAGGAAGCTGAACAATAGCCCATAAATGAGGTGATTGGGCCAAATATTTTGGTTGGTTCACTAAAGTTCACCTTATCGATCACATCAACCCCAATTTCGTCACATACGAGTATATTTGACCACGACAGAGATACACTTCACTTCAACCTAATCAACGCATATCTTGTAATCACATTATTTTGCAGTTAAAAATTCCCACCGGAAATGTAAATCAAATCAGATTTTTGCAATCCTCATGACTTTTTAACACATAACAACGACTAGTGTACGCAGCAGTGATTTTGTTGACTAAATGTCAACACAGCCCTTAGTATGCCATGTCCTTCCTAACGAAAAAAAAAACATCAAAAACAATGGAAAATAATCATAAGCAGAGGCTTAGCTGTATGTACATATGTAAATTTGATTCATTATTAACGCCCATGCTACACGTAACGCACAAGGACAAAAGCTTATCAGGGAATTGTTCAAACTTATACCACGTAACCCAAAAGTAGAACGTAACTGACCCATATTCCCATGGGAATACCACAAAAATTTACGTTAACTTAGGGTCATGAAAATTATAAATTAATAAATAAATAAATGACCCAAATATGCACTTCAGTCACAGTCCGTCATCCACCCCCACCCACAGGGTGATTATTTTGACTGATCACTAAATTCAAAAGAAAAAAAAATTCCTGAAAAGGCACTTAAAATATTTTTATTTATGCTGCGTGTTTTGAATTGAATGTTGGTGACGGAATGGCTACCCTCTTAACCCCAACTTCGTGGGGGTGTTGGTTGACTTACTCACACCTTTTGTCTCACTTCGATGCCAATGATTTTTGTTCGTGTGGCTAGGAAATATTATCCCCTTTCGAGGGTCGATAGAAGGTTTTTAGTAGCTCGTTACCGATACTGCCTTTGGTGACACAATGACCGCGCAATTGAACTGTAGGCTTTGTTTAACAGGGTGGTCAAGACAAAGGTTTTACATGATGGGGTTTTACCAGACCTTATAAATGTAAATCAATATTTGATAGTAAAATAATTGTTCCTTGTGGACTGTTTGATATCCGTCTCTATGAAAAACTTTAGTTGTCAGTGAAGGTTTTAGTCTTTTCTGACAAGCAGCCCTTATGGCACTAGCAAGCCCAAAAACAACTCGAAATTGGTGAAGCAATGCAAGGGAAAACTTAACATCTCGGCACCCTCTTCCCAGGTCAACCTGCTTTGGGTATCTTGAAACAGTAAACCCGCGGATGAGCTGGCGAGAAAGGGTCGGGAAACATGGATACACCCACGATTATAACCATCAGAGTAGCCTTAAAGGTTGCTAAAACCGCATACAGCAGCTCGTTCGCAAAACACCACGAAAACATGCGGAAAGGACTGCAAATCTGCAAGGCTACAAAAGCCATGACTCCTGTCACTCGATCTAGGGAGAAGACAATAAGACGGATGGTCGACCTTTACACCGGACACATCAACCTGAACAAACATACCTACAGACTGGAAGTCTATGACATCTAGCACTTGCCCTAGATACGAGGAAGAAAGCCTCAAATACTTCTCCTGCGAATGCTCTGCAAGAGGGGCGTTAATACACCAACACCAGGGAAGGCACGTCCTGCCCGTGCTGAGTTGTCTTAAAAGTTACAGTTCCAGAAAAATCCTGGAGCTGGTAAGAAGTACAGGACACTAAACCCCACTGGAGTCCCTAAGTTAAACCAGCTAAACCATCTGTCACTAACATCCACCCCTTTTCTGTTTCTCTACAGTTTACAGACAGTTTCTCTAGAAGGTAACGAAACAGGCCCAAACGGCGGCCTACGCGGTGAAGATATCCCACCCTCCCAAACCAACTAACTAACGTGGAATATATGTAAATCGTTAGATGTAGTGTAGACCCTGTTACTTATTGCCTCGCCATCTATCGAAACAAGACAACTTCTTTCTAGACCCTTGACTTCGACTATTTATCAGTTTATGCGCTATGTATTCTTGTATCTTTTACCAGTGGACCAACAATAGCACGCTTCAGCTGACTAACGCAGGGACCTTTAAGTCCAATGATGTCGGGCATAAGTCTATTCTTAGGGAGTCATTTCCCAATATCCCTGATAGAAGAGAAGAAATCCTGGTACTCTCGACTTCGACACACCATACGAGGTAATGCACCCTATAGACAGTTTCTTCGCAAACTGAAATCGAAGTCTACAGGGATGGTTCCAAAATCAGTGAGGGTACCGAGCCGGGTACTCGAGGAATGTAAACCCCGACATTTCCGGACTCCAAGTAGAGGTTCTAGCTGCACTTAAAGCTGTGGAATATCCAATAAGAATATCGGCACATACATCGAAAGTTAGGCGGCCCTTAAGGCTCTAGAGTACTACGTCACAAAATCTGAACTAGTCAGGAACTGCTTCAAAATGGTTAGGGAATTGTATATACAGAGCCGTGTCAGGTTATGCTGGGTACCTGGACACTGTAAAGAGTAACGAAAGTGCAGACGTACTCTCAAAAAAAGGAGCTGAGCTCCCATATAGTGACATAATTGCAGACACCCAACCACCAATGTCTGTGGCTAGTAGAATTATTCTCGAATGAATTTTCCACTAGACTGATCAAAACTGGTCTAACTTAGAAAGGCCTGAGGTGTTTTCTTTAGTTCGTCTATCGATCTTTCTCTGGGAAGGAGATATAGTGTAGAAGAATGATGGAGGCAAAGAGGTGGGTTTTCCCCTAAGAGCTGTAGCGCCTGTAGACCGTTTTTCATATATGTATGTGTCCCCAGATGCAAACACTGTTGCGAATCCCTGCGAATCCCACAAAGGCTTTGACTGAAATTATTCCACGATTCTTGTTTAGCTCTTCTAATTTTAAGGTTATATTTGGTAAAGGCTTCAAATGAAGAAACTCAGTCATTTTTAGGTTACGCCTTGTTCAGAAGTTGTCTTGCTTTTATTCTTAAATTGATGGGTTTTTTTGTTCCACCACAGGGTGAGACATACACTTAATCTTGCCTTCGTTCACTTAAAAACCAAATAAGGGTAAAATGGAGAAATGGTGAAGAGATATGTATCAAATCTCCTTCAATCTTTAAATCCAAATTGCAAAAAAAAAAATTGTTTGCTTTAAATATTCATAAAACTAAGTAATTCACGACATACTGCTTTCTAATTTCACACCTGAAGTCAATTTTACTTTACAGTGTGGTTAATAGCCAAAAGCAACAATTTTGATAAGTTATAGCTAATGTTTCTCGTTTATGGTTGCCTTTCCTCAATAAAAATGTGTAAAAAGAAAAAAAAAAACTATAACCAACTACCCGCAAGCGTAATTAAAAGTCCCAAGAAAACCAATAAATTTTCAGGAAACCCATACTCCCGGCAAATTTCTTATGAATCACCTTGAAATTAAGTATCTCAAACTCTCTACTTGACTTCTAAGAAAACTAATATAACAACTTGACTGCTCGCAATAAAAGAAAGCAACCAAAAAATATATTATATATTCCAATTAATCGATCACCCTGTTGACCACTTCACTGGTCACCCCGTGGGGTTGATCTAAAAAAAAATGCAAAGGCAACCCATATGTAAATGGTCTCTTACCTTTCCTACCCACCAGCCACGATTGTAGTGGAAATAGCTCCCCAGGCCAATAGTCACCCCGCCAACTACATACGTATTTACCCCCAAAGTTCATTCACAACCAGGACATGAGTCCTTTTAAACCATAGTGACCACCGCGGCCCAAGCAGTCTGTGATGTTATTTAGTCCGTGACAAACGCATTTCGTTTGAATTTTTTTATTTCTCTTTCGGTTTTGCTTCCCTTTTTTTATCCATTTTTATTCTGTGATTTGATGATATTCGAATTTTGAATTTTTTTTTTGATATTTGTGATGAAAAATGAAAATGATTTTCTCAAAAGACTGTTTCGGGCGGACTCGAGTGAATCTCATCCAAACAAAGGAATACATGGTGGACAAGCTATGTTACACCATCGAGAGTGTACCACGGTGGTGTAGTTCATATTGTTGTATTTGTTGCTATTACCGGAGGCGTAAATCGATTGGAGTAACACAAGAAAATAACCAGAAAAGTGGCCAAGAAACACCGGTTATACCATTGGCGATAACTGGAGAATAGTAAGTGCATTTGGACTTTTGGTGGACTTAATTAAGTTCAATACAGTTAACGCAGGCTATTGTTGATAAAAATAATATGCAGGACATGCGATGAAATACATATTTATTTACTCGTTGAAGTTTAGTGAAGGTCCTTCAAAGAAGTTTCTAAAGTTAGCTAACTTTCGTTGATATCAAGACACGCTCAGGTGTCAAGGACGTACTAATATTTGATTAGATATTTTCCCAAGACAAACAATGGAAGTTATTTACCCAAGGAGCACCTTGGCACCTTGTATAAAATGAATCATTAATTTTTGTTGGTGTTTCGTGTAAGACGAATACGACTTACGTGGTTGGAAAAGGTTAGCTGGGAGGTATAAAGAGAACGCATTTCCATTCCAAAATTCGTTCTTTTTTCGGCCAGTCTCATTCTACACCCAAACTTGCAGTACTACTTACTCCAGAACAGGTTACACATACCTTCTTTTCTAATAAAAGTGGTAAATATTACTTGTCCTCGTTAAAAGTTCATTTAGCAGAGTTTTTTTATATTTAAATTATTTTTTATTTCCTTCTATTCCACGGGCGTCGTGGCTGAGTGATTAATGCAAGCAGGAGGTTCGAGATAACACCAACAATTTTTCAGGGTTCCACCTCTCGCGAATGTCTGACAAACGTCCAAGAGTAATAAATAAAATCCTTTCGGATGTGGTTCTAAACTATAGGACCCGTCCATTTTGTGTGAAAAAATATAACACGCACAAAAAATGGTCGCGAGAAGCTAGGACGAGATCCACATTGCAAATATGTATTTGTCTTTGCTTTTTTTGACACACGATTAAAACAAAGAAAACCACGCCTGACAGTCTTATTCTTTGGAAGTTTTAAAAAAAAGGCACAGATTTACATTTTCGAAAAAAGGTTTCTGTACTTTTACAAAATATGTCTCTTTCGTTAAATCCTCAAACATTAAGTGCAAACCAATTAATTAAACAGAAAATACACTAAACTTAATCAGCATCTCAAGGCCTTTGATCAATTCCAAAAAAAAAATTGCGAGCACACTTTGATTGCGCCAGCCTTTGTGGTTAAATACAATTACTGCCATTACTTAGTTGTCGTCCTTGTACACTTCCTTGGCTATTGGCCGTGGAAATAATGCTAGATTCTCAAGGTCCAAAATTTGTTCATGTTCAAACTGAGTGGCATACGAATGGAATGGAAATCGGAAACAACCCAAACTGAACGGGAGAACTACTTTATCGACTACCTGTCGGATTCATTCTTGCGGTCTCACTCTCTCTCTCTGTCTTGCCTATTCCGGAGCTGCTGGAAGTGATCCTTAAATGTGTGGACGAGACTAGATTTCCTCAATTTTTTCGAAAGAACTTGTGTTCCAAGTTTAAAAGCTGCAACCAGTTCCTTGGCTTTGCTATACAAAATTCCGAAATACTGAATGCAACCAAATGGTTACAGGACTGGCATTTCCAACTATTTCGGTCTATAAAATCCTTTTCCATAAAACTATGTTTCTTTTATTGTTCTTTACAAATCTCAGAATAACGTGCTATTAAAATAAATTGCTCTACTAAAAGAGGTCGGAACTAACTTAATCTACTTTCTATCATGCAATGTTTACATAAACCGGTCATAAAATGGTTCGACTTCCTCATTGTTTCACTATAAATGGGAGCACACTTTATTGGACAACGCCTTAAGTATCCGTTATTAATTATTTTCTATTTTTCCCATATCGACTGGACAACTGCTCTACTTTCTTTGAATAGGGTAACAATTTCTCTCTGCTCTATAAATTGAAATCAATAGAACTTGCATTTTAAATGTACATTCATGTGGGCTAATTCCCATGGAACATTACACGTTTTCAATTGTATAGGTTAGGGAAGACACAAGATACATCCCCCTAAAGTTTAGTTTAAAAAAAAAAATTAATTTAAATGTCGGCTAAATGGCCTAACTAATAACTTATTTATTTCATTTGCAGCAACAAAACCGCACTTCAAACACAATCAAATGGAAACTCGGTCGCACCATCCCCTGTTAATGAAACACCACCTGTAACCCCACACTCAACCCAACGACTCGATTTGTCCCCAAAACCACAAGTGAAACGTAGTACCGATAGCCACAATGAAAACATAATTGAAAGTTGGTCAAACGGAGAGATAAAGCGGGAACCAACACCAGGACATGAGGAAGAGGACAACCAGGATAAAGAAAGGCAATATAGCACACCCAAAACAACAGTTGTAGCAACTATGCAGAGTTCTCCGAATGGTGTTGATCTTAACAGCTCTGCAGAGCAGCTAAAGAGAGCAGAAATGGATGAAGCAGAGCTTCCAGGTGTTGGGGCGCGCGAAAGTTCTAACGGCGAAGTCGTTATAGAACCTTTATCCCCCGAAAAAGAGATGCCACAGGAAACATCAAAGCCTAGTAGTGCACTTAGCAAGACTGATAGTATGAAAGAAGAGGTACAGTCTACGAAATCTGAGGAACTTGAGCCTACTAACACTGCTGATACACCGGACTATGAATCTCAAGCTATAACACCAGTGTCTCGTCCACCATCGGCCGTGTCCACCAAGTCTCAAGTGATTGAAGAGGAACTTGATTGCGAACCATCAATTGTCGAACCAGACAGAGTCTCTGTAGTCACGCAAGAGGTACTGGAAGATATAAGTGATGCTGAAGATACCAATACTGTTCCAAAAACTCCAAATGAATCATCATCTCCCATCAAAGAACTACCTGTAGACCAGGAGCCTGAAGTTTATACACCAAATATGGAAGATATGCTACCGTTGCCACCAAGATCTCCAACAATTGAAGAAATCAAAGCTTTATCTCGTAAGTCATCCTTCGCCAAGAGCTGTGAATCACTTTACGATCGGCCGGCGTCCAAGTTAGACATAGACAATAGCACAGAAACCAGTTCGGATTATCAATCGAGCCATCTAAACAACACCCTCACCGACTTCATTTCAGTTAAACCCCAACACATCCCACTGCAACGGAAGTCGAAGACATCGTGCTTCATGAAAAATCATCGTCGAATCTCACCCGTCAAGCAGTCAATCAAAATGACTCAAGCGGAACTCTTTCCTCAGAACATGACGCGGTTCGAAAAACCTCGAGATGCCCTGAATAAGACCTTTGACCAACTGGACTCATCCAACTGGGAGATAATCGTTATGGGTCTTAAGTCTATGGTCAGACTGATGCGCTACCATCCAGAAACGCTCGATAATCAAATGCACATGACTTGCATTCAATTGACGAAATCCGTTCGCAATCTAAGGTCACAGGTATCTAGAGCAGCTTGTCAAGCTTCAACTGAGCTCTTTACGATGAAAAGCAAGTTTCTGGAACAAGAATGTGATGATTTAGTGTGTGCACTACTTCATCGGACTGCTGACACTAATAGATTCCTTCGTGCTGACGCCACAAGAGGATTGGAATCAATGTGTGACAACCTGACACCACCGAAAGTTCTAAATATCTTGAGCACTCGAGGAGCTGTTCATCAGAATGCTCTCGTACGAACAACTACAGCGAAACTTTTAAATCGATTGGCAGATCGATTGGGTTGCGATAAAATATTCACAATGGGCCGCGACAATCGGGATAAATTCATTTTGACAGGAGCAAATCTTTTACTCGAAGGAAGTCTTGAAACAAGAAGTTATGCGAAATCGCTGTTCCGAATGCTTTCGACTCATCAGAACTACTCGCGCCTACTGTTGGAAGTGATACCGACCAGGACCTATCGAAATATCGAGAAAACACTTAAAAATATTCGTTAATTTAAGGACAACGCACAATTTATGATTGTAAATATGTAGTTCTCACAATAATCTTAAGATGTAGCAGCAAATTAGGAATTATAGGTTATAACTCTTCTACTGTTTCGCACCCAAGACTTAGATTATAAAATTAATTCGTTTGGAATTATTGTTTATATTATTTATTATTAATTGTATTAAATATACATAACTGTTAACATAGTCGGACTTTCCTTTTTTATAGTTTAAGCCTACGCTGACAGAGAAGTTTCGTCGCGGGTATTCTATGTATGTACATAGATGCTTAGAGTACACGACTTCCATTATTTTTCCATTTTTAAAACTACTTGGACAAAATGAGAGGTCCTGAACATTCTGAGAAAAGAGGCTCGTTGGAATTTTTTCTTATACTGGTGACTAACTCCTTCTGGCGGTATGGAGCCGTTAAGGCGTACCCTCTCGCGGTACATGTCTTTGGGGTAGTAGGCCCTTATCTCAGGTCGTTCGTGGAGTTGATTGCTCCTGCAATATATATACCTTCGAATTATCTTGATCATGAAATTGTTCACTCCACTGATCGCCCTGTTATACAAGACCTCATTGGAATAACTTTAAGAAGAGTCCTCCAGCCCTACGGCATCGAAGGCCTCTTCAAGTCAACCAGGCGGGGACGCGTGAATTGTCTCCTGCTTTTGTTTCATTGGATACCTGACACCAGTTTAGACGCAGCATTTATAGTATCATTCCCGACTTGAAACTACAAATCCAATACCCTGAAGTCGTTTCTCTTTAAAGACTCGAAACGTTTCATAGATAAACAACTGTATGTTGTAAGACATCTCCGTCTTTGAAGTGATTTATCGAAGCTGGCGACCAATAATTAAAACATTCCTTGAGATTCTTTAATCCCTTGCGCATTTTTATTTCAATTTTCATTATTACACCATCCCCCTTAATTACATAACTTCTTTGTAACAGAACTTATCCTCAGAATTTTCTTCAATCCAATCTAAATACGATGTAACTCTGGCATTTACACCTCCATCTTCAGCACAACCACGTCCATAATTAATAATTCCCAGCAAAAACTGCCTATTACGAGCTTTAATTACCGGCCCACCTGAGTCAAACTGGCATGCATCCTTTCCTTTTGCATATGTACAAATTTGGTTCTCTTCCACATTATAATAACTTGAACATTTTGAATATTTCAAAACCTTAACAAGGACCTTTTGAAGATTTTCCGGTCTATAGTAATCATGACTGATACCCCAACCAAGTAAAATAACGTAGTTGCCATCAAAAGTATTATTCCTAGGAAAGACATGATGAAGTTTCTTCTTTTGAATCAAACATATAACTTACACTTGATTGAATGGTAAACATGCTGGTCCAACTCCTTTTGACCACTCGATATCTTCAACGGTTTTCAAAATGGCTATATCGTTAGAATGGCTGTCGAAAGAAGGGTGTCGAATAATCTCCTGAACAGTATGTAACACCACGTACTTAGATGCTAGAAAAAGTGATATTTAAAAGGAGAACACAGTAAAAAAAAAATGTTAAAAAGGTACATGAAACATCAGATATATTGGTAAATCCTGCCACAATAAAAAGTTCCTCTGGTTTTGTTTTAACAATACAATGGCTTGCAGTTAGTACTAATCGATGGCTGACTATAAGGAAATAATATAATCATATAATAAGACAACCAAACAAAATTTAAAAAAAAAACTTACTAATAGTCCCACCACACCTCGGTTTATCCGAATTATCTTTCAAATGCACAATGGCAGCCATGGAAGGAAATTCGCCGACATGGGCATCTCTACCTCCAACAATTCTCGAAGTTTGTGACCATCCACAATCACAAGGTTGCGGCCGAGCTGTTATTATACACAAATACCGTCCTTCAATTGCAGGGCCCTCTTGTGCCGTTGGTTTGACAGCAATAGCTAAACTTCGGAAATTTGAAGTGCGATTTTCGCTACCTTTTCCACAAAAACCTTCGGCATCCCTCATTTCAAGATCACCATCGCGGGAGATGAAGAATAAGGGTCTACTACATTGGGTATCATTCTGAAAAAAATAGGTACAAATATAAAAAAAGCACATTTAAAAGGTAATTTTTCGGATCAAGCTTAGAATCCTGACATTAGGCCAACAACAGGAATGAGACCGGTGATTTCCGAAGAAAATATCTTCGCAGTTAAGTCGAGTGTTAATGAACGCCCGAATTTGTCAGTTCGCAGGTGTATACAGGACCTTTGGCTTTGTTCGTCCCCAACTTGAAAGATTTTACGAAAGGATCTTGACCTAATCCCTCCGATGAATGTGCTCAAAACCAATTACAAGATAATTCGGAATTCACTCGCTTTTGACTCAAAAGATAAGCAAAATTGCCATATCTGTACTTACATTGAAGAAGCGCACGTTAGAAAGATGATCAACGACTATTTGTTTCCAAGTTTGCATGACTTGCTGTGGACGGTATGTGGTTCCAGTAGGATGGGGCCACGTGTCATACTGAGAGAGTGATTTCCAGATTAGAGCCACCAAGATCTTGAGATCTACTGCCGCTTAATTATTTTTTGTGGGAGTACGTGAAATCGCTTTTTTAGGTCGATAAACTAGCAACGATCGTAGATTTGGAAGGCAATATACGGCCCAAAGAACCCACCGACACCTTTGATGTCAAAATAAGGTTCACGCAAGGCGATCCGTTTTCGTGATATCAGTGGCGCTTTCGTAAGTATTGAGATGGAAACGGCGAAGATGAGTTTAATGAGGACAAAGCCTTGTGTATGCTATCAAGAAGAAAGGACAACCAAGACAGAACGCCACTGTAGACAGATATAAATTTGAGGTAGTTTATGACTTTGTCTACCTAGGCTCCGCTATTAATACAAGCAACGACACCAGCGCAGCGCTGAGAACAAACAAAAAATAATTTTTAGGAACCGTGTTTTTCTTTGGGCTAAGAATGCAATTGAGTAACGAGGTCCTCTCTCAAATAACTGAAGTGATCCTTTATAAAACCTTAATCATCCCAGTCCTGCTGTATGACGCAGAGGCATGATCTTCGTCAAAAGTGAATGAGGATTCTCTTGGTTGTTTCGAGAGGATAATTCTTCGAGTGATTTTCGGTGGATGAGGAGATAAACAAGCTGTACAGCAACTTCGCTTTACCCATTGAGGTGGATGGGTCATGTAGAGATTACGGACACCAATGCCCGGAAAATCTTTGAATCCACACCCGAGGGCAGGCGCAGATGAAGAAGATAGTCACTGAGGTGGCGCAGGCAAGTGGAAGGGGACCTCAACCAACTTAGCGTGCGAAATTAGAGGCAGATAGCTAAGGATCAAGCTGGCTGGAGACGCTCTTTTATTGAACCCATGTCTACTCCAAAGTTTAGCGCCAATTTAGGTAAGCAAGTTACAGTATAAATGCAGTCCTCTACTTTTTAATTCGATTTTCAGCATAGTTCCGACCACTTAAACGACAATGCAAAGGATATGATTAGCAGAAACTAAAAAGTTTGAGGAGAGTTAAAGCTAAATTATATTTCACATTGACAGGAACTTTAAAATCTCAAAGTAAAGGAAATTTGCGCACGACATCTTTCATGCATCAAGTATCGGTCCTTGCTTCATCTGTTAATTCATTAACGTGTCTAACGTAAACCGGGATTTTGTCTATAACATCGGAATATACACGAAAGATTTCAGCATGTTTTCTTAAGCCAACATGGCATAGAGATGCTGAGTAGAAGTCGAGAACATGAACCGAGGGCAACATAAACCAATGTCTTACACATGGTGGCGTACAAAGCGGTCTCAATTTGATATGAGAAAAGGCAGAGATCGAGGTCGCTATACAACCTATTTTTTACGAGTAGAACAATCTGAAGTTAAAAGTATGGCAAATAAATTTAATCGCAACATAACAAACACTTTGCTTACACCATGCTCTGAATAAGTGTTATAGTCAATTTCAATATTTGAATTTATACAAACCTGAACTGATTCACCGATTTCAACGGAACATTCAGCAAAAATCTCATAGTCCTGTGGTGCCACGAATTTATAACGACAAGATGATCCTGTGTGAGTGAATCTATCCGGGTAGTTTAACGAAGAAAAATTATAGTTTTTGCCTGGTGGAACATCTATTGTACGTTTGCATGCGTCTTGCTCTGACAGTCTTACAATTTGTAGGCACAACAATATACCTTAAATTAAAATTAGTAACGTCAATTACTGCTGCGCAATAGCCGTTATTCTGACCAAACCTAGATATTTTTTCCATAACATTTTCGCTCAATACTTGCAAATATATGTATGTTCCTCCAGTTGAATACCAGTTAAGAAATTACAAACTTTAAATTTTAAATGGCTTAGTAGGAGCTCATATATGAATCTCCTTGTGTTTGTGATATCTAACACAAACTTAGTATCCTTAATTTAAATGCGAACAAACTTGTATAAACACTGCGCATTTTATATGACATCTCCACCTTATATATGTATGGAACAACTAAAAATAAAAATGATAAAATCTTTTACCAAGCTATAATTTATTTCTCTTATAAATCAAACATCAAAAGCTGAGTACTATAATTAAAGACACTAAATGTACACTAATGTACATGAATAGAAAAATAATTACTATTAATTTATAAATTAAAAATATTTATCCATTTATAAGGACCCATTTGTAGTGCGGAAAATGTTGCATCATCACCTCGCCGTAGTGCCCGCTGAAAAGTTGTCTTATAGAGAACTAACGATGAGCGTATGCTGAGCCCGACTGAACACGTGTAGTTGAACGCTTGAACTTGGGCAAGGACAAGGTAACTTCCTTGCTACGTCTAAAAAGTCTAATTATGAGAGAGACAGGAGCCCTGGATAACAATTAACCTTCTTAAACGGTAAGATGCCAGAACTTCAAACGACCTACAGGTATACAACTAGAATATACACTCCGGTTGCTAATCAAAAACTTGAAACTGTTCTTTTGCAGTACATGGCTATTATTACTACAATTCAGGAGATACGATGGATGTGTTCTAATACACAAAAACGGAGAGATTTCGAAATCTATAATAGCTGCCACAAAGTAGGACATGTATTCGTCGTTTGGAATCAACTCAAGTCAAAAATTATTGACTTTAAGCCGGCTGTGGCTGGCTGGCTGTGAGCCGCACCGAAACCAATCACCTTAACATCAGCCTAATATGTGTGCATGCCCCTACCGATATGGCTGAAGCCCCGGTCAAGGAAGAAGACCTCCTTAATGATGCTCCAGAGCCAGTCTGAAGTATGATGTTAAAATCATATCCAGGGACTTGCTAAAATCGGTAAGGAAAACATCTTGTGTGGAAAAGTTAGAAAGCACAGACTCAACAACAGAACAACAGAAAACGTCTTCCAAATAATCGACTTTGCAGCAGCTCATTATACGGCGATGACTTACACTGGGTTCCTAAGACTACGAATCCATACAGCTAGCTGGCTGTCTCCAGATAGTCAAACCTCTAACCAAATTGATCATGTGCTAATCAATGCGAGACGCGCATCAAATATCGTGAATATGCATACATTTAGAGGGGCGAACAAATATGCATAGGCAGGATAGCAGAACAGATTTTGGTCGCTTTTGAGCGAAAAAATCTTCGTGTGCGGAGAGCGAGTGGAGATACAACTGCGAACTCTACGATCTGTACCATGATGTGGATGTAATCCAAAAGCCCGAAATACCCTTTAATAGAACTCCTTTGCGAGGGCCAAAACACTCATTTCATGCTCTTTCCTACCGATGGTAATCCCTGCGAGGGAATTACAGTGTACTCCCTTATAAGCGGATACCGACGGTTCCGAAGAATTTGTCCGTTTATAAGAGGGGTGTACGAACTTAAAAAAAAAAATCCCTCCTCGTTTCTCTGAAAGAAAATTACAAATAAAAATAAACGGCCATTCTCGTTTTTATTTTTACTAAATGTCGCAGTTCACGAATACTTCCGTTTTTTTAAGCGTTTACATAAGTATGAGTACGCCAACGGACCTGTGTAAGTATTCTTAATCATTCTCCCAACTCGTGGTCATAAACAGACAGGAGTTTTTGCATTAAATTGTTCCGCACTGTGTTCGTTTATTTGTGATAATTCTTCGATATACATCTGCATTTACATTCCTCAGCTCTACTTTTCTTTTTCACTTTATTGGTGATAGTTTTTGATACATAGCTTCCTCGAATATACGCATAGTATGTATTTCCAGTTCATTTAACCTGCAATCAACGAAAAAACACAATGTAACTTTATAATCCGATTCTAAATTTTCAAATATCAACCAACTTCACTTCAACTGTGGCAAACATGTAGGCAATCCATAATTCGAAATCTATTGCTGAAACCACTGAAATTTTGAATAGATTCACGAGATAATCTTTGTGTTGTATAAATTAAATCGACAACGTGATCCTTCATATTTTCTTTTATATTTCTGCTATTTTCTGTACTGTTTCATTGGGGCAAAAATGTATCCAAAAGAGAATATTTCCGTACAGAGCTTTTTTTACACTAAACGGAGACTGTTTTCCAGCTTCAAAGTATTTCTTCTAGCCTATCAAAGTTTGCGCTTATTGAAGCTCTGTCCCCTCATGCAGGCTGTTTGCTGTATTTGCACTGCGACTCAGCTTCTGATCCATCTCTCTTAAATGGGACTAAAACTCTAACCCTGATGGAAACACTTCGAAAGCAAAATGAGTGTCACTAGATATTCAGAGTTGCGTTTTTCTATTGTACACACTTGTGTATGTACATATACCTTAAATAAGCATAATGAAGTGTTTTGGAAGATTTTCTGCTCTTAATATATACATACATCTTTGTTAGATCTTGGAAAGAACCCCTTCCCTAAAGAATAAAATCAACAGTCACGTATCAAATAGAAAGGAACTTCGACTCACTTTAACAGGTACAAGAGACAAACAATCGTTTAAAGTATTACAATATCTTTTGAATTATGTACATGACCAATGAAAGAATGAATGAAGTAATTTAACAATTCACATAACGGAAATTTGATGTTTATACTGCGTTAATGCACCGCGTGTACTATTGGTAAAAAATTCATATAGCCTTTGCTATCTATGTCTGTTTCTCTGTTCAGATCGTCTGCTGTTGTTGTGTCTATTCTGATAACTGCCACCACCGTGGTCCCTTGAATTGTCCGCACGAGAATACGGTGTATTTTGATGCGGTCGGGAATTGTGTGATGAGTGCTTTTTCAATTCATCACTCCGCCTCTGTGCACTCCACTCTACTCTTTTAGGTGGCGATATATCACGCTTGAAAGGATTTTCATCGCAATACCCCGCAAAGTTATTTCCTCGCAATGCAAGATTGTCTCGGGCTCCTCCACTTCCTCCCCTTCGCTGAAGCGGCTCACAGTCACTCGGAAAGCTCTGCACGTTCTTTGTCTTTATGGTCAGAGATTTCTTATACAGAGTAAGACCGGCGAGAAGTTTTAACGCAAACGGTACACTGCATTTGTGAACGTATGTAATAAAACCGAATGTCTTCTGACGGCCTCCATTGTCTTTTGGTATACGTACTGATTCGATGGGTCCAGCCTAGC
This sequence comes from Blera fallax, assembly GCA_946965025.1. Taxonomy (NCBI): domain Eukaryota; kingdom Metazoa; phylum Arthropoda; class Insecta; order Diptera; family Syrphidae; genus Blera; species Blera fallax. Next base: position 13,398,260 of record OX337246.1, on the reverse strand, counting down.
CAAAGATTATGAGTATAATTTGAAATTCATTCAAATATCTTATATTTATATTTATTGCTTGCTTACTTGCAGGAAGGCTTCAAAGAGAATCTCTTCAGTGACTCTCTGATCGATATTTGCGCAGAAGATTGTCCTCTTATCCTCATCGTCCTCATCATCGGCTTCTACTTCGAGCGGTTCTTTGTTTGGGGCATTTGCTTGGAATTTCATTTGGCTGTACATGGTGGGTTATTGAAATTTTGTTGATTTCACCGAAAAGAAAATAAAGGATTTTCACAATCTTTTCGCTTCAATAAAAGAAATTCTTCCAAACGATTCAACAAATTTCTTGTTTTGATTGCGGTATGATTTTTTAATGTTTTGCTGTCAAATCAAATGAAAATGGCGACGATATGATTTTTTTCTTTGGTGTACCATATGACTGATAGATGGAGTACTATTTTTTTGGGATAATTGAAGTTCAATTGGAAATTTGTGCAACTGATGAGCCTTAAATATGGATAAAGTTCAAATGCAATTACTCGGGGTGATACTTTCAAGGAAGCTCTGGTCTAAAAGACGCACTGTGCGAAACGTGCGAAAAATGTCTTCCAAATCTTTTCTAAATCTAAAGCATACCTCTTATACCTAGCTCCAAAATTTACCCGTTCGTGGAAAAACGATCACTGCTTGGTCGAACAAGCACCATTTAAACTTACTATTTTTTTTATTCAATTAGCTATGAAAACTGGAAGAGTCCAAAGCGAGTTGTAAGTACTTACACATTTTAGATGAGAATATAAAAAAATATTTTAAGAATCTGACCCAGATTAACCTAAAACGATCTTACTCACTTTCTAATTCAAAAGCTCTAACCCGCAAGCCCCTTCCTAAGGTACGTCAGACTTCGAAGTAGAAGTAGGACCCATTGGTACCACCTTGATATAATTTTAAACTGCAACGCCACCTTTAACCTGAACGGTCAACCCTTCGCATCTGCTTTAAAAATGCATTCTATCAAGGTTTTACAGCAAACATAATGTATTAACGATATCAAACAAACTAATAATTATGTATAACGCAAACAAGCAATAGTAAATAATTCTAAACATTAATAGTTTCAAACAAGCTGTTAGACGACAATATGACACCAGAATCGTCCTGCGATATGGCATCGGATGTGCGTTTCCTAGACAAACGTTTCTTTTCTTCTTCAGATAATAAAGATTTCTTAGGAGTCCAATTCAATTCATGATGAACTTCAGCAACAACAGTCATCTTTTGAACACAATCAACCTCTGGGCTACTGTATGGCGACGAAAATGCTCTTAAACTATAAATAAATATCTTTCAGTATAAAGATGCTAGAAACGAAATACTATATTATGCACTTGCGATGACGATAGCCAAAAGAAGTATTCTCCGAAGTGATCTTATCTTCTGATGAACTATAAGATAATTTGCTCAACTATTATGTACAAATGCAAGCAAATAACAAGAGATCCTTACCCAATCATAGTTGAATTACATACATTTCCAGACACAAATTCGCGCTCACTTTCCTGCAATTCAAACTAGGTATATTTTTTTTTCTCAAATATATTTAATTGCCACAAATTTACTCTCAATGCGAATTCTATTTCTCGATCACTAAAGCAAGTCTCATTTAGGGACTCATCGACAGCTCCCATCACCTGACGCATTTGATCCAAATCCATACCGTTTTCGTAAAGCCCAAGATCTGCCATTATAGTAGATGAGAGCAGTTAATGTTAGAAATCATGGTCAGAAATTAAAAATATTGCCTTTAAGCTTTGCATGCAATGTTTCAAACTCAGGTGTTTGGATCTTCTGCTTCCTTAGTTCCTTTTTTTCCATCATTTGAATTATTTTATTTTTTACTACAAAAATCACACACAAGCGGACGATAATTGACATATAACGGTGAATACAAGGTACGCAGTTCATTGCGAGGATCGTCTGGCAGGATCGAGGATCGCCGCTGTAGTTCAGGAAAGTAGACTACGAGTATATGATTGCGCTTTCGATAAGCCCGAAATCACCTTACGTTTACTTTACGTTAGAATTGGGAAGTAGACAGAGTTTTTAAACTATATAGGGATGTACAGCCCTTTTTGAAAATTCAGACCAGTTATCTATGTACAAAATAAAATTAAAACAGAAAACAACAAGTTCCACTTACTCAGCTCCATATAATGGGATATAAATACATTTAAAAGCCCATCGAGGTCTAAGTAAGAAAATGTATGAAGGGAAGTCTATAGAATCAGGATTTATGAGTGATTTTGCAATATTCTGTAGCCTCAGTGAACAGTTTAGTGATCCTGCGATTGCACTAAATGAATACTTAAGGAATGCTTTTTATAGCTAGTAATACATTTTATTCATTTTGCAATAATCCTGGTATCTGACCCAAATGCCCCACAAGAGTAAGCCATTCTACTTCAGATCATTTTTGAATCGGATAATGTTATGTTCACGTGGTAGTTTAAGCATTGTAATTTTCGAACGCTTGTAGCAAATATTCGCAACATTCACAAATAATACTGGGTTCAAATCATCTTTTCTGATAAGCCTAAAACGGTAAATTCATAATTTAGTTTCAAAAAACACATTCTGAAACGTAATTTTTAAACATACCTGCAAGTATGCATACAGTAATAGGAATCTTAGTTAACGAAGAAATTGCTTCCGAACTATTGCCAAATAAAACACTCTTAGGTTGCTCTAAACTATGTTAAGTAAATTGTTTTGACAAAACATTCACTGACGCACTGTTTCTTGATTACTCTCAATACTAGGAGAAATAATTCGAAATAAAATAAGATAAAATGCACATCCAGTTGACTACGTACATACATATGATATTTTTTACATATTTTATATTTTTTCTTGTAATATTCCTCACTTTGAATTAAACGATTACGTTCGGTAAGCAATCGTGTACCGTAATCCCAATCCTTATTCTATATTCATTCTTACGAATTGCCCTTGGTTCTGCTTTTCTGCTGAGCGGAGATTGAGTGAAAATCATGGCATTTTTATGACAAATAAAAGCTGCCGCTCAGCAAATGGCCAGTCGCCTTTTTTAACTCTTCGACTAGCCCTTTAGACTGTCCAATGTCCACCTTCGAAATAGAAAAGCTCACAAAAGATACCGTATATGTATACGAGAGTGGGAAGGTTCTGAAAATCTTTCAGAAAGCAAATATCTCTCGATTCACAAAAACGACAACATTAGTGATCCAGGAAATTACCGTGTTTCTTTGCATTTTAAAAATTTTCATGATACAGAAATTGAGTTCTAGAATAATTCACGGAACTTAATTAGTGAATACCAAATTGAATTTCGATCCAATCACTCAACAGGAGACCACATTTTTAAATTCGATTACGAAATACAAAAGGAAACGGAAGAAGAACTGCTTAAATACGTTTTTTTATAAATTTTTTTTATTGCAATACCTGAAACTTGACAGTCAACACCGAATAGTCCAAAATAATTGTATTCAGAGGAGATGGTGGGAGACTCGCAGCAAAAAATGGAGATATATAAGAGAAGAGAATCTGTAAAGCTCAACTAAATTTCCTACTACGAAAAGTGGGAAAAGGCACCCGTCAGGACAATTTAGAAGAAGCAAGGGTTTGAAATGGGCGGTAGGGAAATTTAAAGCGTAACGAAAGGGTGGTACCGATGCACATTTGTCTTAAATGTTTGTGAATTGTAATGAAGGGGTAATGTGGAAGCATTCCACATTTGTGTTGTACGTAAACTGCGTTGTGAGAATTAAGAGAGAATTAGTGAAAGGGTTGAATGCAACTGGCTATTTCGCTGGAGCACTGCTCGTAAAAAAGAGCGATAAAATAGAGAGATAAGAAACGGTGCGACCATGTTCAAGCGAGTCTATTGACTCAGTTATACATATTTCTGTCCCCCGATAAGCTTTAAAGCACTATTTCGGATCCTAAATAGGAGACACAATAATGTGTTGGGTGCACCAGACAAGGCATATGCGTTATACCTAAGTTTTTGGCGAATGTTCGCCCTATGCATACATAGATCACAGCCAGGTCAGAAGGGGTGAAGTATTTCTTGCATCTTTTAAGGAAATCTAGATATTTCGCAGCGCTCTTAGCAATTCAAAGAAAATGACGGCGGGTTATGGTTTCGCTTTAACAAGACAGCATCGGGTTTTGGAATCAATTAATTTCACTCTATTGTTTATACCCCTTTGTTATGTTCTCAAGATCGAAAAAAGAGATCAATTATAAAGATGAGAAAGAAGACAGTACAGAACCTTGGGGAATACCAGCATTTGTTTTGTGAGTTTCAGACTTGAAACCATCCAAAACCACTTGCATTAAACCGTCGAAAAGGTAATTTCTAGTCCATTTAAGAGACTCATCGATACCAAATGTCCCCATTTTCGACAAGAGCCGGATACCAAACTTCATCAAATTCCATAAAAATATCAAGCGAAATAATCTTACGTTTACTTTTCAGTGAGGCATCTAATCACCAGTGGGCCTTTTGCTGGTCATTGAGAAGTTTCCGTAATTCCAGATACATACTTCGTAGATTATCTATTTATCAGTGTTTCCATGAAATTTGAAAGAAAAGGCTTTAGTGTTATGGCTAAGGAAGATATTTGGCGCAACAGACCGTATCTGGTCCAGAGCTTAGCTTCTCGCAATCACTCGTGTTGTGCGTGTTATTCTTTTTCGCTAAAATGGAAGGGACCAACAGTTTAGAGGCATATCTGAAAGCCTTTTTTTGGTTTTGAGAAGCTTTCTCATGACAATTATTACTCCTGGACGTTTGTCAGAAATCCGCGAAAGCCCACCGTTGGGAAAATATTGATTTCGATCTTATCAGAAAATAGGATCGATAAAAAAGCTTCCGCAGTCGTTTTACCAACGTTGAAGAGCATCTCTTCAGAACTATGGGTGGGACAACTACACTCATTATTATGTGAGCATAACTTTCAGGGTTTCTAAGCTAGCAGCTTGGTCCCGCTGAAAGTAGGTGTGTTGTTGGTTGGCTGATAATGTTACATCGTCACAGAGAGCTATAAGTAAGAAAGTAAGAGAACCACCGCATTTCATTAGCGACTGGGTACGTTCATAATTGCAAAAATACCGCAGCTCTGCAGACTTTGCGTTCATAAATGTAAAAAGACTGCATTACCATTGCAGCTGTTGTGGTATCACTTTAGTTCATAAACCTCAAATGACTGCCTCTGTTTTGCAAACTTGTAGCAGAATTTGTTTTGAAGCTCAGCTGCGAGGAGTGCTGCGAGGAGTGCTGCGACATCAATGCTGCAGAATTTGCGTTTATTAATGTTTGTAGAGTTTGCAATTTTTTTACAATTATGAACTCACCCAGTCACTCTTAATCCTCAGATCCGCTGTAGCTGAGGTTGCTAATTTAAGGTATGGTAGAATGCGTTACGATGCATAAAGTCAATATCAGCTCGTTGGAAATACATACATTCCATCTGGTTAGAAAAAAAAGCAACAAAATCCCACAAATACCATTTGTTGTAGGACAGAATGCTTTCATCCATAACGTACGTCAATTCCAGGAGAAATTCTATAACAAACCAACTTAATAACTTTAATTTCTTAAATTGTTTATTTTAGTTAATAATAATATTGGTAATATTATAAAATTTTTTTAATTTTTCATTTCTTTTTTTTTTTAATTTTCCTCTTTTACATCTTAAATCTTTTTATTTATCGTTTACCTTTTTTTTAATTTCGAAATTTCTCTATTTTTTTCAACTGAATATAAAAAAAACTCATTCACAATAAAATCCAACGTGGTTAGACTTTCTGCATGTTTTTTTTTGTTCTCTTTCTGAATATACACATAATAATTAAACATAATAGTAAAAAATAATATAAATGATTAAACAAAAAAGTAAATAATTATATAAAAGGGAAATACAAATTGGAAGAGTCTCGCGAAGCATCAACAAAAGGCCAGCAGCAACAGCAGGTTCGATAAATGCAAAAAGTTTTGTAATAGTAATAATAATAATAATATTAATTATAATAATACATCAATAACAAGCGAGGTTTACTCTGTCGTTCGTGGACCTCACTCGCGTTACGATTAGGTTCAAACAAAATGTGTTTCGTTCTGTTCGCAGTTTTTTTGTTTTTATCGGAGTTCTGATTTGATTTTTTGTCGGGGTCTTTGCTGGAGACAGGTGTATGTGTATGTAAAGGACGACTGAGGGTAGCGGTGGCGGTGGCGGCGGTTTAGAAATTGTCATAGTTTTCCTCCCCCTGTTTGTCCTCAAATTTGTCGTCGTGGCCCTCATCTCAGTTCGTCTCAGGTTTTACGTTACGACGTAAAATGGCAGCGGCGAGATCCTGCTTCATTGCAGTTTGCGCCCTTTGATCGGACAGGGACTGTGTGCTGCGCAGTCCATTCACGATATCTTTTGTCTTACCGAAATAAATTTCATTAAGCGTATTGCGAATTTTATTCTCCATCTCTTCGACCATTCGACCGATATTGGCGATGTGAGGTGACGATTCACTTACATTGGCATCTTGCTCCTGTTGGCGGGTAAGTGAACCACCCAAGTTCATTGTGCCTGAACCTTGTTTGTTTGTTTGCAACCATAGCATAGCAGTCGATGTCAGTTTGTAGTGTGCCGTTCGACCGGTTGTCTTCTCTTGCACCTCAACGACATGGATGGAGTCCCAACAGCCACGAATTTTCTTACTTCCATCGCCGGCTTTTTTGATCAGGATGACGGCTGCGAAGCCATGATCTAGATCCCAGAGATACACCGAAGATACGCCACCTTCATAGTACATTTCACGATACTGATCGAAGGCATAATTCGCTTCGATCTCTAACTTACGCAGTCGTTCGGATGGCATCTGCCCATCTTCAAGTGGTGGATCATATGTATTCGACCATGGTGAACGGTAAGAATCACCATCGCGATTATAATCACACAAGAGATAATCTTTGCCCACTTCTTTGTCCTTGGCAATCTTCAAAGGCTGATCCACCGATGAGAGGAGATCTTCACAGAGATCAGGCGCCAAATCGATTAGATCGATGAGGTTCTTCTCAATCTGCTGAGGAGGCAAACGGCGCATTAGATCTAGGGCACAGTCCATTTGTAGTTCCGTCTGAAAGTAAATTTTTGTTTTGTTATTATAAATGAATTAAAAAGACAGACACGTATGTTTCGAGTATATGGGCAACTCAGTTTTATACTGAAGTACATTAACTCGTTAAGAGTACTCGTTCAATGTTCTGAAGAAGTTTAATGACGACATAAGCACAGAGCACGACGTAATTCTCAAGTATGCAAAGTTTTCTGTTTTTATTCAAATACTTTAGGGGAGAATACGTTGAATTTTGTTCCAGATCAACTGACATTCATCATGTCTGATTGATGATTTTTCTTTTTAAGGATTTAATACATTTGTACTAGAATGACGATTCATTAAAAAACGTTGATGTGAAGCACTGATGTAAAACATTTCACAAGCGCCGTCGGCATAAAATTCATTTTTGCAGTGCTAAAGACTTTAAAGACTCGATTTAAAAGCAATTATTTATAGCCAATTCTGAACCCACACCGTCGAGGCAGGCAATTACCTCCAAAAATTAATTTAAAGGCAATTAGCAATGTCTCCTAGGCTGTTGTGTTAATGACCATTTAAGGATAATTCGAATTAATGCGAATTGAACACCCAGATAGACTTCTTTGTTTAAATGATCCAAAGTCCAAGATGGATTCAAAGAATGGCTCTAGAAGGTGAATTATGTTAAAAAAAAAAAAAAAATAGGTCATTAAAAGTTGGAAATTTTCTTTGGAATAATATAGCATCAGTGCGATAGATATCATGCGTGGCTTGTACTGTTGTGGTTACAATTAAGAAATATAATTTTAGTTTTGGCTCTTCTCTAACAACAATATACTAAATCATATCTACACCTCAACAACGTCTGCCTATAGCCTATCAGAATGTACCTGCGAAGTACACGAATAAATGCATAGTCTCCGAAAGGACTACATGGACAAAAGCACAAATAGGGCACCGACCATTGGAAATAAATTTTTTGAATTTTGATGTACAACGCAATAACATCATCATGACTTCCTGCTGCAAAATAAATTCATCCAGCAATATTTCAATGCAATGCAATTAATGAAACCGGTTTTTCAAATATCAAAGGCAGATGTGGTCATTTCAATTTTTTATCTTTTTGGCCAAGATATTCTGTGCAAAGAAAAAATCACTTGGAGAGGATCCAAAATAAACCAAAAGCCCTCGCAAGATACATACATACATATGTGGGCGACTAAAGTGACTTCGAAAAAAAAATTGCTTAGTGGTCAGTTTTTAGCAGTTCTCCCATAATTGCTAATATTTTAACAACAACATGACGATTTATGACTAACAATTTATGCTTATTAAACTGTTCACTTCAGCAGTGTTGTGGAGGAAGTAGGAAGGCTATATAGGGCGAAAAATATCATATAGCAACCATTCCAATCGTGTCTTGGTATGATATACTCGATATACAGCACTAACATAAGTCCACCACTATCTGCTACATTTACTCCGGATGTTTACCTCTGTGCAGCGAGTGATTCAGTTATCCACAATCCACAGCACATTCCCTCTATCGCAGGCTTTATGATAAGATAAACCTAAGGGTTCTCTACTTCGTGTAGAAATTTACTACCAAATATGTCGATAAAAAAATATTTTTTTTTCTCATCCATTGTTTTTGTTGTGCCTCCTTTTGGGTGTGACATACTTTTTCCAGTTTCACGTACGGGTACCACCAAAGAGGGACAGAAGGAAAAAAAATGAAAGAAATTATTACTCACCATTTTGATGTGGTTTTGGAGTTATCACAGCTTTTTCTCTTCACTGCAGTTTTTGATTTGCGGGAGAATTTTGAGCAAACTCTATCGAATATTTTTACCTATTAGTTGGGAAATTGTTTGCACTATTGTTTTTGACTGTTTTTAACGATAGATTTATGTTTATTTCGTGCATAAAAATAAAATAAAAAAATTTCAATCAAGCGGTCAGAGATCCCGATGCTGCTGGTGAATGGCTTTTTGCTCGTTTCTTTCATACACTCATTGACAGCTGTCAAAAGTTGATTTCGCGTGAAGCTTTTCTATGCAACAGGTATGTTATGAGGTTCGAAGAAGGCGTTTGATTTCGAAAGTGACAAAGGAGTGTTTACTCATATTCTCTTTTGCTAATGCATTCTTTAATGCATTCACATCATATATCTCGCAAATAATAATGTTTCAGTAAATAGTTTTAAAAATAATATTTCTTTTCATACACACATATGTATATGTACCATACAAACAGAACATGTATGCAGAGCCCAGGACCTTTGACATGGAAATGCAAACTTTGTATGAAGTACATGCATATGTATTCGTAATTTATGCTTAAGTGACAGAGTTTAAACAGGTAATAATGTATGTTATATTTTTTGTTTAAAAAAGTTTTATGTTTCTCCGAAGCTTGGGACAATATGGACTAAACGTCGCATCAGTATTGATATAGGATTTTTCGAATAAAAACACATTTTATAAGTATACATATATCTGGTGCAAACAGCTCATATATGGAGTTAGACCTAGCTTCTTGTAGCCATTTGTGTTGTGAGTGGTATATTTATCCCATGAATGGAGGGACACATATTTAAGATTATATACAAAAACTAAATTGAGAAGCTTTTCATAGTAGGTTTTACTCCGCCATTTCTTAGACTTTTGCAGGAGGCGGGAGCGAGGAAAAACTTATTTAATGTTCTCTAGGAATCAAACGCCAGCGGCCGAACATACCATTCGGTGTCCAAAATACTAACTACTAAGACATTGTACACTAAACCTTCTAGGGGACGTGAATAAAGTTGTGTCCATAACTTCGCTCGAGCCTTCGTGCAACTTTCTTGTCTTTTATCTTTTCCAGCAAAAAAAAGAACGATTTGATTCCGTTCCTTGGTCAACTTCTCTTTAATACTCACTACGAAATGAATGCTTATGAATTTATCCATAAGCCTAATTTTGGACGTACTGTTAACACTCGGTGGTGCGTTAATTGACTTCGCAGCGACTTCACGTAGGGAATAACTTTACTTGGGTCTTATGAAACGTTGATCAACATTTGCATACATTCGTAGCAAATTGTGTACTTTTTTTCCTTCAAGTATTTTTTCTAACTTCAGCTCTTGCAGCTAGGCTGCTGTTGCTGCCGCCGTTCGTTATGTTTCATCCTTTGCTCTTAAATTTTTTTTGCTTCTTGTTCGTTATATAAATGCTTATTATCCAATCTGCAACTATTGGTAATTATTTCTGTAAATTTCCTCTCCGTTTGCCCCATTTTTTAAATTAACATGATGGCAATTTACATTTATTACCTATATCCACGTGGTTACCCACCTTTATACTTCGAAAAAGCATCTGTACTCTTTGCGTTTTCCGCCAGTTGTCACTACATAACACTAGAAGGATGTTGCTAAACAAAACCGTCATCTGTCAGAGGAAAATTTTCCAAGTTTCACACAAGTGCAGTGCCACAGAGGGAAAAAAGTTTCTTTCCTCCTTCGCAGTTTTTTAATTTTAATTTTAAACATTGTTTGCCTCATTTAATTTGCAAAAATTTATCCAAATTCATTACACCAGTGTCTGTATTGCTCATTTGTGTATTTTTGAAGTGAAATTTACGCTAAAAAGTGATTTAATTTTGCATCCAAAGCGAAAGCAGCTAACGTCATTGGTTTCATTTTTTTTCTCTCATTTCTCTTCTCGATTATTTCTTATTTGCTCCTACATCGATGCGGGATTGCAAATGTTAAATGTTAATGTGTTGCAAAATTCTAATTTGTGATTAAGTCGTAGTTAAGAAATAAAAGAAAAAAAACAAGTCCCGTGGGAGGACTCCAAAAAGTTTTAGCCCAACACGCAAAGTATCCGACGAAGAAGGCGACGAATATTTCGCGACTTTTTCAGTTCCTTGCCCCTGGTGGTTCGGTCTGTGTTCTATATACGTACATATATCCACACCGAGACATTACTTTGGTAAGTTATTTTCACATTAAATTTGTTAAGAAAGAAACAAGTCTATTGCCACCGAAAAAACCAGTTCTATTGTAACTCAATACTTGGCCGAATCGTCCGGCGCGCTGCCCGTGCTTCTCCACTCGTTCGCCATTGTCACTCCGCTCTGGTGCCACGACTATTGTTGCCTGCACCTTTCAATTAACTTGAATTTGCTAATTGGTGCATGAACACATGAAGAAACTTCTTTTTACTTTTTTTTTTGTTCATTTTAGTGGGGTTATTAATTATTATTGGCAAAAGAAAGTGCAACAGCTCAATCTCCATTGGTAGACAGTATGGTGATTAGTTAATTGTCTTGCGATAGTCTGGCAATATTTCGTTTTTGAGCTTAAAAATATCAGCTGATGTAATAACGAGTGTTTTTTGTTTGGTTAAATATATTGATGGACCCTTTGATACTGATTTTAATGTCGTCGGCTTTTGTCGCAAGTTTGCTTTCTTAAAGGGTAATCGTCTGTGATAAGATTTGATGTGCGGATTGAACACTCATTTCTATTTTGATGTTCTTTCATATTAATCGCGGAACGTAATCAATCTGATAGAGGCGACAACTCGTCGTCGCTGTTGCCCAAGTTTACAGTCATCACGCACGAGTCGATAAGCGTTGTCGTTGGAGGCAGGGGATTTCGTGCCATATCTATGGGAGATATCTAAGGCTTTGGAAAATAGGTGTGCTGTGCTGTTGATATTTTGTTTTGCGACATTGGGTACTTTTTATAGTCTTGAAATGGAGTTTAGGCTTTATTTTTCGTTACCACGATAACAGCATTAAGAACATAGATTTAAAAATAAAAATGTAAATAAGTGGTGAGTGAAGGAAGTTTATAGTAAACTTCAGACATTTTAAGGCTTATGTACATATGTATGTATTAGGTATGTATGTTCAAAAAGGTATTTGATGTCACTGATTTTCTTAAAGAGCTCTCAAATATAACGCAAATTAGTATTTTGATAGTTACTTTGTACGAATGATCTTTTCGTGTTTCCAATTAGAAACAGTTGTCCATGCAATTTTCAGTACATGGGACACGGAATTTCATTTCATATAAAAAACTTTACAAAGTCGAGTTATGAACTCTAAGACTGGATGGCATTTGGGAAACTCGAAAATCGACCCTCAGTTCTGTCAGATTGTGGAAGTAGAGACCATTGCATAGCATGTTTGAAAACGGAGATTTCTTTTCGTCGTAGAGTGTGAGCAAACCAATGCTCTTTTATTCGTGTAGATATATATATTCTGGATAGGTTGCTGACCCATTGCCGAATAAAACTTCTCATTTGAGATGCGGTTTAGCACGGAATCCTTCTGATCGATTCAAAAGGATTCCGTGCGGAAGCTGCTTGTTCGATAGAGAATGGAGTCAAGGTGGTTTTTGATTCGGTCCAGCACTATTTTTTCTATTAAAACCCCGTAAGGACACTAAAGCCTTTCCAGTTTCCGCACTCGGTTAAGTTTGTATAGGTATAAACGGTACCACTATCGCATATATTAATTACTTCTTCTGCTTGTGGAACGAGGGTATTGTTATAGTTACGCTTTTAACACCTGACTTGAAAGTGTGTAAGCTTACCATAGCAAAGGGTTAATCCGCAGATCTTTCAATATGAATTTGCAGACTTTTCCGAACTTTATTCTTAAAATAAGAAAAGTAGAAAGTGGCTGGAAAGTTAGATTTTCTTTTCAATTTTTCTTTTCCTACTACCTTTTGGCTCCTATTTTCCCTTGGTTTTGTTATGAGGTGCGTGTGGTTATCTAACCAATATTCATTGACCAAACTTTTTGTCATTGGGTGATTGGGAACCCAGTTCAGTAACTGCTAAGGTTTCAAAATCAAAATTCTTTCTCTGCCGCCTGAATCAACGAAATTTTATCTAAACACTTGGCCCTCATCTCGCGTAATCTATCAACTTTCTTTCAAATGTGCTGAAAACGCTGTTGGCGCTAATTTCGATATATTTCACATGTCTACCCTTTGGATTCACAATTACTTTAAATATATTCTTGTTTGCCTTTTATATAACAATCTTGACGAAACTTCTTGTTTACAGATACATTAATATTCTTCTCCGTGGAAAATGATTTGAAAAATGGCTTCTGGAGACCTTTCTTTAACGAGCAATAGCAGTCAAGAAGGTTTGTTTCACTTACTTATTGTCAACTATGATATGAATTTAAAATTAAAATATTTTTGTTTTGTAGAGAGTCCCGAATATGTGGGCGGTTATGATCGCACCCTTCGACCCTCCTCCAATAGTAGCGGAAGTACAACAGCCGCGAATCTTGCCAACAACAATCCAAATGCTAAAAAGCCCTTCGATTTGATGAAACAACAGTACGATATGGAACTAAACAATCTTCGTCATCAGCATAAAGACACTGTTCGCAGATGTGAAGAAATGGCTTCACAATTGGCATTCTATCAGGAACAGTATATGGCGGCGATGAATCAGCTGGAATCCTCATCAAAAGATCGCAATAAATTTACTGACATAGCTACAGAAAATGCGCGTTTAACTCAACAGAATATGATACTCGAGCGCAAACTTTTACAATTCATTGAGTCGGTTAAACAAAAAGAGAGTGAAAATGGTAATCCACAATCTGGTACGTTTTACTGTGAGCATTACAGTGAAATGGGGGGAAAGAAATGTGAAGGTGGCTGCGTGGAGACTGAGAAGCTTCTTGAAGAACTTCAACTTTGTAAGGAGAGGTATGCTGATTTGTCCAAGGACCGTAATATAATTTCCGCTGAAAGAGAAAAGTTCAAGAAACATCTCAGTTCAGTCATAAATGACTTGGACAATGTAAAGAAAGAGAGAAATTATTACAGAGAAGCACGCGAGACATTCAGTATTCAGAGGGATCAGCTCGAGAAGGAAGTGGAAAAATTGAAAGCGTTGTTGGGTTCAAAGGCGAATGAGTTGTTGATGACAACTATGCACAGGAATCGCGTAGAGGAGGAACTAAATCAGATCCTGTCTGAGAAGGACAATGTTCTGCAAGAGACACAAAAAATGAGTGATGATTTGGCGGCTGTTAAGAAAGAATTGGATCAGGTCGAAATCCAGAGAAAAAAGGACAAAAATGAGATAAAGACTCTTCAACAAGCGAATTCTGAGCTCATGCACAACATAGAGGATCTCAATATGAAATTAAAGAAACGGGAGCTTCTCAAGTCGAGAGAGTCGTCCTGGAGTAAGGAATTTTCTGACAGCAAAGATGATTTCAAAGAAATTGAAAAGCTAAGAAAATGCCTTGAAAAAGCCCACTCAGAGGTAGAAAAGTCAATTCAAGAGACAGACATTGCAAAGAGACACCGCGACTGGGCAATATCTGAGCGAGAAAAAATCGTTCAAGAACGCGACTCAGTGAAGACACTCTGTGATAATCTGAGAAAAGAGCGTGATAAGGCAATAAGCGATTTGTTATCAGCGATTCGTGACAGTGAGAAGATAAAGAAACAGAAAGACGAAGCACAAAGAGAAATAGAGGGTCTCAAAGAGCAGATTGAGAACTCGCAGTCGCACGATTCAAGACGTAGTTTTCGACTGAGCACTTACGATGCGGATGACATGATTGAGATCGAACTATGCAGTTATCATCAAGATGGAGATGTTGGAATAATTTTGGATGACACAAACAATCGACAACTTGTATGTGGAGTAACGAACACATCACCGGCTTTTGGTCATCTAAAGATAAATGATGTCATCGTGAAGGTGAACAATTTGGATTGTCAATCGATGACTAAACGCATGGTGTTGGATGAGATACGTTCTAGTGCACCGAGGTGTACTCTTTTGGTATCGCGCACGCGCCAAAGTAAGCGTCACTTCTACACAGTTCATTTGAATCTGCAAGAGAACCACAATCACGGATTAAATCTCGACACGGGAGTGTTCATCTCTAAGATTGAGCAGAATTCACTGGCTGCTTTTGAACCAGAGTTGGACGTAGGTGATCGTGTGCTAAGCATCAACAACAAATCTATGGAAGGAGTTCAGAATGTAAAAGACGTGATGAATGTGTTGAATGATCATCGCAATGATTCAATCACTATATTTGCTCTGAAAAACGTTCAAGATGTTAGTTATCCCGAGGCTCATCGTCGCATGACTACTACTTCGGCTCAAACAGACTCCAACGACTCAATGCACAAAGTAACAAGCGCAAAGCACCCTTCCAAAATCGCTGAAATGTTGAGTAAGTTCCGAGAAAAGATGCATATTTCAAAGCCGGGTGCTGATTTCAGTCAGGAGAATGATGCTCTTGCTGCTTTGGATTCAGTGCTCAGTGAGAGCTCGGAGAAGAGTAAGGAAAACCTGTTCAAACGGAGCAAGCGCAACAGTAAAAAGGAAAAGGAGGCCTCAAAAAGCATGGGCACTTGGCCGCGCACTAACATCCTAAATACATCACAAGAGAATCCCACAGGAACCATTGTGCAGCATAGAAAAAAAGAGCGTGCTGCTCTTTCACTGTTTACCGCGGCTCCTATTAATGTAGACAAAGAGGAACCCGAGAAAATGGGGGTTGCAGGAAGCTCCAGCACATTGCTGTCATCAAAAAACAATCCCAATCGTAACTCGAATCCCATACCTGCGTCCAGTCTTTTTCAGTCGAGTGGGAGTGCAACCACCAACGGTTATCCCTATCGTCATTCAGTTTACGGAACAGCTTTAGAATCTGAACCGATGATTCTGGAGCAATCTAAGCCTGTTGGCATCCGCAGCCCACCGTTGGTTACGCCAAATATGCGGAGTAAAACGTCAGACTTGATGGGGAATCAGCGGCAGCATCACGCAAATCACTATCAAAACCGATACAGCTTGAATCTGACACCATTGGAGAATAGTATGTTGTATAAGACCACTGGTCAGACCGCACAACAACAGGTGATACCTGGAGCAATCACCATTGGCACAAAGCAACAGCAGCTCTTCGAAATGATAAAAAGTCCACCACCACAAGTGCCCCTTTTTTTTCAACCGCAACCCTTCGCACGCAATAACGCACAACAAAATTCCCTCGACATGATATCGCTAAAGTCACAAAACTCTATTGACTCTATACTCTCTCAGAAGAGTCCGCCAATCAGTGAATATGCGAATTTTCCCAAGCGTCCAGCGGCCCCAGCTGCCGGCATGCAATCAAAAAATGTACCGAAGTATCCAAGTGATAGCGAGAGTATAGCCTCGGGAGTTGCCACTCATCCTGGATCCAATACTGGTGGTGCTCTTCTTTTTCATCGCGATCAAATGAACAGTGGCAATGGAAACAGTATCGCGCCACAGCATCGTCATACCCAATTGTTTCCTACTTTCACATCGAACAGCTCACAGATATATCCCATTCACATGCCCCATCACCCTCACAAGATTCGTCACTCTAGTCCTCTTACCCTGCCGCACTCTATGGAACCACAACACGTAGCTCACTCATCTGCAGATAAGTTCGATTTGGATTACGGTAGTCCACCACCACTTCCGCTGCCTCATCACGCTTACAACTCTTCAGTTGATTATCCTTACAATCGTGGTGGTCGAAGCATTCACCCTACTCGAGATCACGATGATATGCCGTCGGTGTACTCTCAAGTGTACGAGGGCGGTACTTTTCCACGAAAAAAAGAACATCAGCGGTTGCGCATTCCCTCTAATCATAGCGTAGCGAGCAAAGGAAGCGGAGTCAAGAACAGCACAGGTTCGATTGACCATCACGGTGGCAGTGAGCGAGGCTCGCCTATGCCACAGGTACACGTTGAAGTGCTAAGTCACGGCGGGAGTAAACGAAATTCAAATGTGCCGTCGGATTTTCTTTGCCCTGGAGACCTGAGAAGAGTCACGATTGAAAAGAGCGACAAATCTTTGGGAATCACCATTCAATGTAACAACAATGGTGGTGGGATTTTCGTCTCGACAGTAGCCGAAAAGAGCATTGCTACTCGTGCCGGTCTTCAGGTGGGCGATCAACTCTTAGAAGTTTGCGGACTGAATATGCGCTCGGCTACCAATGACATCGCAGCGAATGTGCTGCGCCAGTGTGGAAACTCGATCACAATGTTGGTGCAGTATAACCCAGAGAGTAAGTATTGCATTGGTTTGTCCCCGTGAGTGTCCTTATGAGTGTATGTCTTTATTTTCTAGAATTTCTCTCTGCAGAATATGACGGCGGCAATAATCTCGAACCGGAAAGTGTTAATCACTCTGGTTCACCAACACCCCGTAACTCTCCACGACCACCAGCTCGTTCATTAATGGCACCTTCGCCGATTACCACCTCAAATGCGCTTACCAACAGCAGCATAATGCCTCCGTCCAATTCGCTGATCTCTACACCGATTAAGGATCAAAGTTTTGCTGATAGCTTAGAGAATCAATCGGATGTGAGTAGTCAAGACATACCGACTACAATCTACGAGGAAGAAGCGCGTTACGTAACACTACACATGGACAAGTCAAAAAACCTCGGAATTAAATTGTTTGGTGGTAACAAAGTGGGGATTTTTGTCCACGATGTGACCACCGGATCGCCCTCAGATCGAGCTGGCATTCGGAAGGGCGACCAGATTCTGGAATACAACGGAGTCGACTTGAGATGTGTGACCGCAGAGCAGGCTGCCAATGAAATATCAAAGTTGACAGAAACAGTAACGATGTTGGTACAGAATAAGTTGCAAAGTAAGTGTAAAAATTGTATCGGTAACAACGGTGGCTATATTATTGCTTTTTTTTCTTTTAGTATTGAAACAGATCAAGGACAGGTCGGGGGACTCTTTCTACATTCGGGTGGGGTTTGACAGAACAGGCGATTTGAATGAAGGTGAACTAAAGTTTGTGAAGGATGAGGTGCTCTACGTGGACAATACAGTATTTGGTGGGACATTTGGCCTGTGGAGAGCTTGGAAACTGGACGCTAAAGGGCACCGCAAGGAGTGCGGAATTATTCCAAGTCAATCAAAGTGAGTGGAAATATGTTTTAAGTTTCTACAAAGCTAATAACTTTGTAATTTCAGGGTTGAAGAGGAGCTCCGTTCGGGTGAGAATGTTGATTGCGATGGTGGAACAACTCGTCGTGGCAGCACATCGGCACGAAGATCTTTCTTTCGTCGAAAAAAGCACCAACGCAGTTCTTCCAGAGACTCCACCGAAATTGCTAGTTTTAGCAACACACAACTCAGTTTTTTTCCCGATTCAGGAATGTTGAACGATGATGGTGGGATCTTGAGTTACCAACGTGTTGAACGATTGGACTGTAAGTCATTCAAATGTTGCAAGAATTTTTCTCATACCATTTCACTTTGTAGCTCCAATTCGTCGTCCGGTATTGATAATTGGTCCACTTTCTGAATGTGTCATGGATCGTTTGACAATTGATTTTGTTAATCTTTTCAAGTCATGTGAAGTGACAACCATGGATTGTTCGCAAGAGGCAATGGAAGAAGGACTTCAGGAGAATATATTCGTGGATTATCGACGAAGAGGCAACAAATTCGAATGTACCACTGTGGAGTCGATCAATAACTCTTGCAAAAATGTGAGTTTTCTTAAAAATCTAGGAATATTGTCGTTTTGCGTGTTGACGAATCAATATCTATTACAGTTCGGGACGCACCATAGAAATAGTTGTAATTCTAAGTTGATACTCCCCCCTTTTATTGCACAAAAGTCTTAAGAATGAATCTGACAAGTCGAAACCAATTGGAAAGACAGAAATTTTCAACGAATGAATGCAGTTAACTTATTTTTTGAATTCCTTGAGTAAATATTTTCTAAAACGTTTTATAAAACTTGAGTTATGTTCTCTAGTACATGCTCGCAAAGTGTATTTTTATTGCGTCCTTTAATTGGCGGAGTTGAGCAACGCGTTTTTGTTCCCTTCAAGTCACACCCAAAGTTTCCAACCCTAACATCTACGTCACGTTTGCTTAGAACGAAGCACTCTACTTCTGGACAAGGTAGTATATTTTACGGTAATGTGCAAGGGTTTTTTTTTCACGCAATGAGGTGTGACCAATCCGTTGTCACTAGTCGTTTGCGATATGGCCATATGGCGATATGGCTTTGACTGCAAGTGTAAAGGACTTACAGAGATGCAAGATTTCAATATTTATTGAAAGATGTTTACTCTGCGAAGCGGTTATTAGTCCTTGCTATTCAAAGGAGCCTTAAGTTAAAAGAGATAGATTTCCAACAGAGGATTTCTGTTTGTTCTCGGCTCAAGTACGAGTATCAATTCTCCAGTGACTTATTGCGAATAAATAGCGATGAACATATCTTGTTTTTTGTAAGATTTGGTGAACTTTTTTCCAACGCCAATTTATTACTCGTTTTCCCCACACTAGAGCTATAATTTGCCAGACAATGATTTCAGATATAACCAACTATAGAATAACAACAAAAGTTGTAAATCAAAATATGATTCCCAATTCGTGGAGAGCCCCTCCATCTATGTATGTACAACCATCCCGAGCAGTCACTAGGACAATCTTCCTGGCTTCCGCCTTTTGTTAGTGTAGATTTTTTTTGTCTTGTCGAACCTGAGGGTTTGTTACTCTCCCATTGTGTAAGTTGTTCTTTTTATAACTTTTACCAGGTCTGCTTGTTTGCTATAGAAAAGATGTGCAAATTTGTTATTATTTTATTTTTTATTTATTTATTTCAGGACCGCCGTCATTGCATTCTAGACATATCTATCTCGGCTGTTGAGCGTCTACAGCGCTTGCAAATCTACCCTATAGTACTGCTTTTGCGATTTAAGTCGGCTAAACAAATTCGAGAGATCAAAGATCCACGTTATGGCACAGACAAGATATCTGCTAAAGCTGCAAAAGAGATGTACGAGCGGGCTCTTAAACTCGAATCTGATTACAAACAGTATATATCCGGTAAGATAACATTTTTAATTGAAATAACTTTTATAGACTGTATAAATCTGTTCTATTATAGCTGTAATACCCGGTGTAAGCATTAAGCATATGTGCACACAAATCAAGGACTCAGTTGACAAGGAACAAGAGAAACTATTGTGGGTTCCCGTCTCTAGTGCTTAGGACGGCTAGCTTTTAATCTTCAAAATGCATGCTATTTTACCGCAACCACTCCCTGCCTTGCCTATTTTATTATATTTTATTTTAAAATTGTTTTAATGTTGCACACATTTTATTACTAGGTACCATGTCGTACCTACAAGTATAACTTAAAAGTATTTTAAAGTAACTAATGTATTTCTTTTATATGTTCTGTCTGTTGGAATATTATCTGTATCTTATGCAATATGTGAAGTGCCTTTTATTAAAATTGACTGGTATACAATACATTTAATAATTTTTTTATGCTCTAAGCATTTTCACAAAAACAAAAAAAAAATCTTCCAATTTTTCGAAAAATCAACTTGTAAAAAATCAGTTTTTATTTATTGCCTTAAAATATATTTATTGCCTTAAATTTTTTTATATATAAAAATGTTAACAGCTATGTTTACATGCAATTGAAAAAAAAAAGAATAAACATATTAAAAATGCCTTAGAAACAATTTAAAATATAAATTTATCTATCACTAGCCTTACATTTTAATGTTTTTATTTTTTTTTTATTTTATATTTCTATTTTTTGTCTAGATACTTTGTTTATTTTATGTATTTGTATGGTTCTTTAATTTACATGTTTGCTCTGTTTGTCTTTAATTTGATATTTCAATGAATATATAAATATACAATATTATATTAACTTTACAGAATATAAACACAATAGATATTAATGCAATAAAAATAAATATACATATATTCACTTGTTAAACGGATTTATATATAAAGAAAATAAATTAATAAATTTATATCATTTTTTAAAAGCTCTATATTAGATATTTTTCTTTATTGTGTAAATTATTTAAGTGCTTATTCTTATAGATAATAGCTGCCCACATGACCAAAATGAAGTGAGGATAGGATAGGAATATCCAAGCCTTAATCCAAAAAAGCTGCTGGATCGGATGTTCAAACGAGTTGGAAATGACTTGGTAGAGAACATACACCAACTCATTTCTAAGATCTTGGCAGATGAGTGTAAATGGAAGACCCAAGCTGTTCAAATTGATACTAGCCATCAATTGGCAGTATTTATAGAGACGAGCTATACAGAGCCATGTCTAGTTTTGGCATCCCTGTCAAATTCGTCCGTCTGTGCAGGAAGATGATGGGGAATGCTCCCTGCTCCATCAAGGTCGGTAATGACCTCACCGAAATCTTTGATGTCGAAAAAGAATTTAGACAAAATGATGTGCCGTCATGTGAATTTTTTGACATCATACTTGAAAATTTTAATCGTGCGAAACTCATAAGCCACCAACGGGGGCACATTCTTTCAAAAGTCTGTGCAATTACTAGCGTACGCCGTTGATATTGTCATAATTGATAGAATACAGCGGGCTGTCAGTGGTGCGTTCGCTAGTATTGAGACGGAAACTGCCAAAATGAGTTCAGCGGTAACTGAGGTCAAAATCAAGTATATGCTGTCAACAAGAAGAGACGCACAACATCGGTGAATTGGATAGAACCTCACAGTCGAATATAGAAATAAAGTCGAGGCTTGTGAAGTGTCCCCGAGAAGAGCTCAAGGTTCTTGGAACACAGCATAAGGTAAGTCTGCACTGGGTACATGGACATGAAGGAGTACCAGCGAATTAAAAAGCCGATGAACGAACAATAGATGACTATTCTTTAGCACTTGTGCTACAACAAGGAAATTAAAATGTCTGTATGTTTGTGTATACATCTCTGTACAGGTTATGCTCCACGAGCGAGGGATCTTCCCCCCCACTTGTATCACAATGATACCTGACCTGAGTGTGGCGAAGTCGATTATAACGTGAACCCTGGCAATAAGTAAGTAATTTTCTTGCAAGTAAATCAATGCGTTGATAGTTTCCAAAGAAGAACTGATTTATGGTATAAAAAGCACAGATTACCTAGAAAAAGTTGTGTGTATTTATCTATATCTCTTCAAATAGTTATTTCCCAATTTTCATTGGATATATAACGCCCTGATAAGGCCAGCTATTATCATTTGTTATTGATTAAATTAAAACGTTATAAATAATTAAAAACCTAGTAAAATGTTGCTGTGTATTATACATTTGAGTAAGATATATGGCCAGATAGAATCTGTATTCTTGTTAAAAAATTTACAAAAGACTTGCAACTTAAGAATTATTAAACTATCATTCCAACATATGAACAGAGTATGCCGCATTTTTCAGCAAGCCTCACTGTGGTTGGAAATTCAGTATTTTTTTTTAAGGTACTTTCGCTCATTTCGATTAAAATATTTACAATACACATTTATCGATTAACTATGTGTCTGTTGTGTCGACTAGGATAACAATAAATATTATAAAACAATAAATTAATTATACAATTTCCTAAATAACTAAATTCTTCAACAAATTCACAAACACACACAGAAACTAAACTAAAAAAAAACAAAAGAAATTAATTAGTTTAATCGTACAAATCGAACTCATCACGAGGCCGATACCAATCTTCTGATGCATGTTCGTAGACAGCCTTGCGGACTTCAGCTTCGGCTACCTCAGCTGGATGTCGATAGTCTGCCTCCGATCGAGGACTCCTTGATGTTGCGCGAAAATCTGGTGGAATATCGTAGCATTTGCAAATGCAACAAGACGGAAACCGGAACCAATCGGAAAAGATACCACGACATTCATTGTGTGGATCATATGCTAGAAGTCGATGTAGTCGGTACTGTTGTTCACATCGGCAGCCATCTCGACAGTACATTTGTTTGTGCTCATGAGTACATTTTTCCCAGTGAACATATTGTTCGAAAGGATAAAGGTTTAGCAGAGCAAGTACTTCTCCACGAGTGTTGTTTGCCCAAAATGGCGCAACTACTTCCTCTTTTACAGGACATGCATTTCTAAAAAGGAAAATTAACATAGAAATGGAATACTTAGTAGCTCAAGGATAAACTTACACTCCTCTTAGATTAGCAACTGGTAGCGGGTCTTTCTGTACGGTGTCCTGAAAGAGTTGTCCTTCTCGAAGGACTGGTTTTGTCACAATAGTTGCAACAGTTTGCTTTTTAGTTTCAGTAACTTTTACTGTTGGTTCTGTTGGGGAATTATTGTAAAGATTATGTAGACTGTTGCTGCTACTATTTGTGCTACTGCTTGTGGCAACTTTAAGAGGTGTGGTAACTTGTACTCCATCAACTCTAACATTGGTCATATTTGCTATTAGACTGATCGTTTCAGAGATTCTATCCACCTCAGTTGGACGGATTGCAGTAGTTGGAGCGGTAGGTTCATTCTTCGTTGTCAATGGAGCCACTCTAAGTGTCGTTGAAATAGTTGCAGATTCAGTGATATTACTGAGTCCCAGATTTGGTGATTCAACAATTTTTATATTATCTCCAATAGTAGCTGTATTCGGTGAAGTCGGCTCATAGACACTGTTCGATTCGAGATTTTCATCATCATCATCATCATCATCTAATTCGACGTCATCCAACTTAGATGTCGGTCTCTTTGATGGTTCGGTTGGTGTAGGATTTGTAATTCTCTTAGTAGAAGTCTTCTGTGTCGTAGCTGGGCTTAAATCCTCAGTTGGCGGCGTAGTAGGCATACTTGCTGGCTCTGTTGGTACAGTTGTTGCGTCAGTGGTAGTTGGCATTTCTGCTGTCGTTGTCGTTGTCGTTGTACTACTGCTTGAGGTGCTACTCTGTGTTGTTGGAGATGAAACCGGTCGAAAATGTGGCTCCTTTAATATCTCATTATTACGAGTATTTTCAAATTGATTTTGCATAACTTTCGTCCTTCGGAATCCATCTCGGGAGTATCTAGCAGCAGTTTGCTCGAGATCTTCAATATCGATGTCATTATTTTGAATTTCAGTTCGTAAGATTGAAATGTGCTTAACATCACCATACATTCTCTTCATTAGCCCTTGATTCTCGTGAACAAATCTTCGTACAGCATGCCATGGATATGCAGCTCCTGGTAGATGACAATATGCTTGTCGCGACAAATCACATGGTATTGTAGCCACCAGTTGAGCTCTTCCACGACGTGACATTTTATTTGGACTACATGAGTTCGCCGAATCGAAACCAAATGCCAGAGATTGATGAATTGTGATGGCAAAAAGCAAGAGGAATAGAAAATGCCCCTATAAAGAAGAGAAAACAAGTTTGAATTATAGATTCAATTACATCCTATAATATTAAGGAAAATGTTTCACAAGTGAATGTAAGAGAAAGTTGCAGCAAACTATAAAATGCAAAATAGTGTTGTAACCGTGAGAAATTGCAAAGAGGATATAAAACTCTTCAACTTTTCTTAGTTTAGAATATATTTTTATTTTTTTAATTTATGCGTTCCGCACCGGATATTCACAATGGAATTTTTAATTACGAAAAGAAAATTATTCAGAACAACTTTTACTATCATTTGCCGAATGTAACATGAACCCAAACAAGCATACAGTCAAAGAAATGAAGAAGAACATGTGGAAGAAAACGAACGCGATTTGTTCACCCGAATGAATGCGTTCTGTTCTGTTTTGTTTTATTTTAATTTTTAGATATTTTTTTTTTTTTCGACTCTAATTGCACATGTGCCAATATTGCTTCTTTTGTTTTTTTTTATTGGTTGTTGTGATTTTTTTCTTCATTTTTGCATTCAACATTTCACTCTACTTTCGCAATGATTAAGTCCCAATTGGCTTGGAACTTGGTTTGATTGGACAATGCTTTCTTTTTCGATAAAGTGTATCTGTTGACTGAATATTGATGAGGTTTGATGAACATTTTTATTTGTTGTTTGTGAGATTTAAAATTGTGAATTTGAATTTAATTTTGCTAAATTAAATCACAGTAAGAAACAAATTTGTTAATTTAAAAAATCTCACTCATCTCGGGGTGGTTTGATCGACAAACACATCTTAGAGTTTTTGAAACTTTTTCTGCTACAAGAAGGCTACACGTAAAGCGTGTTTTTTAAAGAGGTTTCGAAAAATAAATTAAAATAAAAATACACGACATTGGCTTTTGATCTGGCCCGTTTTTATAACACTACTGCATGTCTTCGAAAGCTCAAATCGTTACTGGTTTATCCGCGTTACTGGTTCATTTCACTTATCCCCACAGAAAATAATCGAGAGGCGTTAAATAGCAAGATCTTTGTAGCCAACAACAGGTCCCACTTTGATCGAACCATTCAATCCGGACGGTATAGACCAAAAATTTCGTTGACCCGATTTGGACGGAGTGAGGTTAGCAATATGTAAACTTAAGTCCAAGAGTTGCTGGAGATGACAGCCAAGCTGCCGAGCTGTTTAAACGACAGGCGATGACTTGGTAAGGAGCATGTCCGATGAATGGAACCTGCGCATTGAATTTTCTGATGGCTGCTTAAAACCTCCTCGCCGTGGTTCGGCTACAATGTTTCTTTCCCGATTCTTGATCTTTCAATCTTTTCTCATGAAAATATCGACTTTACCCCACCGAAACTGAGATTTGTAACTTCCGAACGAGCATCCTGGTCCGCACGGAGTGGAACAATGATGCCACTCTGGACGGTAACTCAGTCTACTTCTACACAGATGGTTTTAAGACCGAAATCGAAAAAGGTTGCTGTATCCTGTCTGAAATGCACATTTTGAGCATTTCCTTCCGCCTCCCAGATCATTGCAGCATTTTTAAGGCGGAAATCATGGCGAGCAAGGAAGTCTTGTTCCGGCAGAAATGTAATGTAATATCTATCAAGAATATAAGCATATTCACTGATAGTCAAGTGGTAATCAAGTCCCTGGAATCGAGCTCTTGCACTACAAAGGGCACTTTATGGTACCTTGCCATAGAGACATTCCGAGCAACTGGATACGACTCTTAGAATTCTGCCTAAATGGCAAAACCTGACCTTTAGACCTTTAGTTAAGTATCTATTCAAGCTAGATGCTTTCAGCATGACCATAGATGGAAAAATGGCTGATCTGACCTAAACTGGATCAGAAACGTAGTGCCGGGTTGGTTATACTAAGGCGATCGCAGATCAGCCAAGTAATCGGTGTTCTGTCTGATAGGCCAACATGCTATGGGACTTGGCCTCTTTTCAAATGGCTTCTGTAGAAACTGCAAGGATGAAGAGGAAACCATCCTTCATCTCCTTTCCTCCTGTTTAGCCCTGTCACAAAAAGGACTGCTCCATTAATGACCTCACTCCAGTTCGCATCCACAAGTGTCACCAGCTTCCTTCGCTTCATTTAAAGCTCTGTCTGGTTCGATTAGTCCTTAAGTGGCCACGGGGAATAGATTTATGATATCACAAAGGATCTCTTCTGGTCTAATTATGTCTAAATCTTGTTACAGGCAGATACCCTACCATAACCTAACCATATACAGACGTATCAGTATCTGAAAATAGTTAAGTGCATACTATTTTCTGAAAGTTTCTAAAACCAAAACAAAAAGCCTCGGATATGACTCTAAACTTTAGATCTCTTCCATTTGTGCGAAAAATATCACAAGCACAATACGAATTTTCGAGAAGCTAGGCTCTGGACCACATACAATCTGTTGCGCCAAGTATTTGTAGTAATACTAGTGATTGAGGGACCCAATTTATAAACATGTACTGCATTTATTTATTAACTTTATAGATTCTATATATTCCACTGGTCATGATTTACAATTTCAAGTTGCATGCACAGGAGGTGAAACTCAAAAGTAAAAGTAAACAAGTTTCAAGTCACCTTTGTGAACACAATTTCTCTTTTAATTAATTTTAAACGACCGCAGTTCTCTCCTGTTTTTATCTTTACTGCACTTTTCATATTAATATGCACTACGAAGGCCCAAAACCAAAAGAATCACAGCATCATTATCTTACGTAACGTAACTTTGATTAACATCAACCCCACATATGATTGTATGTATCTAGGTATTCAGCAACGTATCATTAACTCAGTCCAACCCACAACCTTTTTCCAAAAAGTGTTACCTAACACCACTTAGTTTTTCTCTTTGTTGTAATTCTCCTTTCACACTTTCCATAGTCTAGGCCGATAGAAAAGGAAATAAATGATTGGTCATCTTATACAACATCTTTTGATTACAACCAATTTGGAAGAAGTATCTACAAAACGCGCGCCATCGCCGCCTCAACATCCAAGCACAAGCATCCATCCAGAGTCAAAGAAGTATCAAAATGCAATAATATTCCTTGTTGTGGACGCCGCGGAGGTGCCGGGCGCGTTCGTAGGTGCCCCCTTGAGAGAGTGGATTGCTAAGAGCAAAAAGAAAAAAAAAAAGAAAAAAACTGAAATGGAAAGTTTCCGGAAACTTTTGGTAATTTTAGTCGATTTTATTGACAATTTACCGGCGCGGCGCACACATCGCCATCGCGGACGTCGACGTCTTCAGTGAAAGCCGATGAGTATTTTGTTGTCTTGAACCTTTCCAACTTCAGTTTAACTCGTTCCATGACGATGATGGATGCCATTCTTTTTGTTTGTGGTGTGGAAACCACCAAAGAATTGAAAGTTCAGCAAAATGCAGTCAACTTTTGATTTTTGTCGTGCTCCCTCTTTACCCGCCGGCCGTTTGGGTGAAATGAATTTTAATCGCATAGCGTACTCGTATTAATTACAAATAAACTCGCAGACGTTGAATATTATTTCTTTCGTTCGTTGAACGACCTTAAGCCTAACTTGGACTTCGAAGCCGGCTTTTTGGATTGAATTCTCTTTTGGGTGACAGTAGAGAAAGGGTGTTCCGGTGATTGATCAGTAGCGGAGGCTTATTCATTAAAATTCCTCGATGGAATATAGGTTAAGTAAAAGTCTTTCTCTGTTGAGTGCCAACAGTCACTTCTTCGGTTCAATTTCGTTTCGAGTTTTTCAGTTTAACATGACTTTTTTCTTTGGATTGCAATTTTGCTTGTGCTAGGTGGCGGCGAAACGTATTAAAGGTGATTTCGTGTTGTTGTTCTTAATTTGCTGTAAACTAAACCTTGAGAAAAGAAAATTGCTTTTGAATTAGTCAAAGGCAGACACGTATATAATGCAAATTGTTTTAGAGAGAAGGCGACTCATGTAGGCGACTTAATTCTCAGGGAATTTTTATTTACAAATGACAAAGAAATACTTATGTTCAATCGTTTTAAAACATAATCGGCACATAAGCCTAACATGAAAAATGTTTCTTAATATTTTTTGACATGCTTTATTAAAAAAACAACAATCTCAAAAGGAGCAGATGCTTAGTGGGTAGTTGGCGAAACATTTCAGCAGTGTTTTTGAAAACTACGCAACTTTATGAAAGGACTTGTACTTTTATTTTCTAACTTGGTTGCTTGTAAAATACATATAGTTCCACTTGGGGTTGGGGTAATTGGAACGACTTGTTGAAGGTTGGTTCACCCCGAACTGTAGCGACACCTAGTATCTTCCAGATTTGCCAAGTTTTCCGAGCCCAAATATATTTAGCCGATGTTAGTAGTTATAAAGTTGAAGTGTTTAGTTATACTATGTCTACATAAATATTTATTGTAGTTTACCTCTGATGACCGATTAAAGGGTGTTTTGAAACGATGCACCGGAGATCTCGTTTTTAGGTCTAATTTCATCATGAACAAAAATAACTAAGAACTTTGTATGTACATACATAAAAAACAAGTAAATGCTGTTTTTAAGAGAGACCGTGTTTTCTATAGGGATAACTGTCAAACTAGCTGTCATTTTTTTAAGTGCCTATATTTTTTTGTTTTCAGTTAAGTCTGACAATTTATCAGGGATAGATTTACACCGCAACATTGTTAGCAAGTGGTGGAATGTTATTTCCGAAATCAGTGTCCATTCGCAGAAACTGATCGAGCACTTCGTCATTTTTATGGTCACACGACATTAGGCTAACAATAAGAATGACACTAGTGCGTTCCAAAGAAAATATCGCAGCAGTTATTATAGTTGAAAAATTCGAAGCCATGGGTTTATGGCATGCGTCGGACCTTCGCTGAATGGGCTCAAAGCCAATTGCAAGATGATCCAAAATTTTATGGTAAAATTGTGTTCAGCGATCAAAGGGATCACTTTTGGCTGAAAAGTTACGTCAATAAGCAATATTGCCGTATTTTGAGTGAAAACAATCCGCAAGTGATTCTTCAGACGCCATTACATCCACAAAAATATACTGCATGGTTTGGTTTGTTCGCGTTTGTAGGGGCATCACCAGGCCTTATTTCTTTGAAAATGGGGCAGAACTTCACGTTACATCCAATGGTAACCGATACAGAATATGATACCATCGATTTCTTCAAATCAAAGTTTAATGAGAGAATGGTTTTAAGATTGCGACTTGGGCACCAAGATGCTGGTATCGTACGCCGCTTGATTTTTTTTTTTCTGTGGCGGTACGTGAAATCGCTTTTTTACGTGGATAAACCAGTCTTGGTGCTCATATGCCCCGAAATCATGTTTAAATGTTAAATGATGAAGAATAATCTTTCAAAGAAAAACATTTTTTAAATCAAAAACCAATCTCGTGTATTTTTATTCCAATTTACCTGCTGGTAAGAATCTACTATAACCCTGCGGTGAAGCAGTGGAACTGATGATTTGTTTGTGCACTGAGCACAGATACATCAGCAACTACACTGCCGGCCATAAGTTTGGAATCGCTTTTTGGTTTCCATCATCCTGTTTCTCTAACTACTATGAAAACCCACTTGTTTAAAGCAGGCTTAAAGGGTCGGATAGCAGTTCGAAACCTTTGCTCCGGTCTCAAAATCGACCATGGAGGACTGGACTATGGACTGACGAGCCCAAATATAAAAAAAAATAGGAAAAATGTAAAAATTAGATGGTGATTCCAAACTTATGGATTGCAGTGTATTTGTGCAGATCAGGACTGCTGCATTGCAGAAGTGACAAAAATTCTAAACTAAATTCTACGCAAAAAATTATTTTTGTTTTTTTTCTTAATTAAATGTTAAACTTTAACTGATTGTATTCACCCTTCAACAATTAATTGAGCTTCTATTTAATCTTACTTGCCTAGCAGCACATCTTCAGAAAATCAGTTATCGCAGTTTATTGAATCAATCTTGCAGAAATTTTTTTACAGCTTAGCAAAGAAAACTGTCCATTTAGCTCTGATGAATGATCAACACTAAATAGTGCTAAATAAAAGAAACAAAACAAAAAACAATTTCATAATCGACCCAATTTATCTGCTATACAGAATACATCGTCCCGAGAGCATTATGTCAGTCAATCAGTCAGCAGTTCATCACTTAAGACATAAGTAGACATCATAAAATTACATCGTAGCAACAGAATTTACTAGCTCCATGCGCTGAATACTTGGATATGTCTCTTATAAAACATTTGTCATTGTACTTATATGAAGTGATATTTGCTCTTTTCTTGTCTTCTTATCCGCATCGTGTAGCAGGCTTTTAGTAGGCTCTACGTAACCTCTCCGCACCTTTTCACATGCCAATTATAGTAACTTTCTTCCTAAATGTTTGCTCTTGTTGCTCAACTCACAAAACAAGTGGCAGAGTAAACAAGATTTACTTATACACTTTGGCAATGGCATTATGTCTTCATTTTCTTTGTCTTTTTTAAAATTAATGATGAAAAGGGGACTTGTCATGATGGCGGTCTGCAATGGATTTTCAACTTCTTAAGCAATCAGAGTAAACTATTTATTTCGCATTGTTTCACACGCATTTTGTTCTTATATCAAAAAACGTGATTTAAGAAAAAGTTCGCTGATCAACTCTTTTGTTTCTTTTTCTGTATGACTAATGTTTCTTTCTACATTGACTAACCACTCGAATTGGTAACACTTAACACCTACCAAATACATTGAAATGAAAACGAAAGAAAAAACAAATTCCAATAAATAATTTCACTTATCGCCAAGGATGACAACGAAACCAACAAAAACACCATCAACAAGTGGAACACATTTGGAACGAATGAACTCAAACGAATTTCCATAAGATTCGCGTGTGTAAATATCGAAACTATCTATCGATGTGTGGCTACAAGTCGTGTTTATATATTTATTTATTTTTTTTGCGTCTCTAATTCCGTTGGTCTGTTTATATATGCAAAAAGTGAAATTGGAATACACTTTTCTTTGTACTAAGTACTGCCTAATTCGATAGGGGCCATTTGTTTATTTCTGGTTTCTTTAATTACATTTAACGATTTTCCACTTATAGAACAATTGGTAGAGGTTGGGATCACCTAAATTCTCAGGTGCTGCATTAGAAAGTTTCGTGAATTGAAATGTATTTATCTAATGCGCAGAAGGAGGTCAATGAATGAAAATGAAAATAATTTGATATGATGACCGTGGCTGTGGAGTTACAAATTGGATGGGATTGATTGTTCTTTGAGAAAACAATTAATTGCTTGGGGTGTTCCCAACTAACTAGCTTTGCTTTCGTTGTATGTAAACTTGAGGCTTTAATTGAAATGTTTTTGAATATAGCAGAGAATATTTTGAAGTGGATAGCACATAAATTAAGTGCTTGTAAGGGGCTCAGAATTGTAGATTGAAAGCAATTTAGTGCGGAATTGAGATAATGCCTAGTTAATTTTAATAATTTTTGACTTGAGGTAGAGGCACCAGATTTTCACATCGTCTACTCTACTCATACATATAAAAAGGTAGGCAGTGATACAGGAGCGCGATTGTGATCAGAACTACCGTTATTTAATACATAAATTTGCTATCAAGGATCGTGTAACATTATCAGAAATACTGAGGTCTTGTATGGAGGAATAGATCAATTGGTATTCTATATGGTGGGAAAGTGGACAAACACTTGAAGTCAGTGTCTAAAATTAGTTAGTTACGTTCGTAAGCATTTGTTTTACTCGTAAATAAATATTCAAACGAGGAATAACTCTTGACAAACTAAGGTCCTATCCCGACTAACTAAGGAAACTCTATACAAGCATTTAATTATCTCAGTCCTGCTTTATGGCGCTGACATTGAAAATAGGGACGAACTATGTCCAGCTTTGTGATCTCTGCTGAACTCGTACGTCTGTGCAGGGGATGACGATAGAGAAGGCTTGCTCCCGCAAGTTCGGTAAAGACCTCATGCAGACCTTTGCAGTCAAATTAGTGTCCTCTATTTAATTTTGCGAGCAGAATTTAAAATATTTAATTATATATTGTGGATACCATAATTTTTATCTCCCACACAAGCTAACCACAACTCCTTTTGTTTTTTTAAATTACAACCTTGCCCATATGGACAATACTGCGAATTGGAAGATCTATTGTATCAGGGTGGGAGTCAATCTAAGAGACGAGCTACCACTCGTATGGAGTTTGTACGTCTTTAGTAGCATAGTTTATCAACTCGGACCACCTCACTCCCTTGTTTTCTTATCGCTAGTACTCACGCGGATGATGTTTCCATACTTTCTGCAGGGCCATGCATAAAAACTGTCTACAATCTACTGTCTCGTCTTAACGAGGTGGCTCTTGGTATCATTCACACTGCAGTTTTGATGAACTTGAGCGACATTTAATCTAAGTCTCTGGTTCTATAAATATGCCGTCTGATGCAATAACACCGACTTTCTTTGCGTTCAGGACTATCTTTGGCCAGAGTCTGAGCCTGGACTGGCTGTAGTCGAATCTTCACGGATGGCTGCAATACTGGTCAAGTGTCTGTTGCGGGTGCCTTCGTGGAGAAAGACAACTCTAGACTTTAGGTGGAAACAATCGCAATTAAGGATCTACTCTTGGCTAAGGAAGAATGTTATATCTCCTAGGATTATTCGCATCTTTTCGGACAGTCAAGCTGCAATAAAATTCTTGGAATTAGTCTCCATAACTTCATTAACAGCTCTAGACTGCCGATCGTCTCTCATAGAGATGGCGGAGTGGGTTAATATTTACTTCTGTTGGGTGCCAAGGCAGAGGGATATTTCGGGGAACTGTAAGGCTGACGAACTCGCCAGATATGGAACAACTATATCCATTCTTCCAGAAAAAGGAACCAATCGCTTCTTGCAAACTTAAATTTAAACTGGATGCTATCGAGAGAACAAATCTTTGGTGAACAAGTGGTATAATATATCTATCGAGGAAACAGATGTCAAGGCTGTATCTAGAACGTTCTTTTTTTTTTTATAATTCGCGTGCGCCAAAGGGGGTATGAATACCCTTATGCTGAATTCTCAGGGCACGGGTGTTTGAAAGAAGGGGAAAGAGGAACAGAGGAAGTACCGGTGCACGTTGGCTTTAAATGCTTGAATGTTGTAGTGATGAGGAAACACAGAGCCTGGAAGATTATTCCACATACGTGTCGTTGGGCTTATGAACGAATCCCTGTATTTGACAGTACGTCCGAAGTTGGGCTTGAGGGTGAACTGATGTGCATTCGAAGCGTGACGCGTATTGCGGGTGAAATTTTGAAGGGGAGGAATGCATGTTGGCGCTATAATAGGTTTCGTCATTGGGCACTGTCTAATAGACAAGCATGAAATGAGGCTTAGTGTGTATTCGAACTATTTTTGTAGAAGCTGCATGGACGAATCATGAACAAAGAAGAAGAGGAAACCATTCTTCACCATCTTTGCTCCTGCACAGCTGTTTTCTATAGAAGGAAGCTTACTTAATGAGCTTTCTATTACGTACAGATATTAGGAGCCTCTTACGCTTCGGTTAGCGAGTAGGTAGGGAAATTTTTCAATGGTCTATGTGGTGCCACAGTGGACCTAACTTTGGTCAAGTGTGTTGGCGATAATTGCAGCCACTTCAGCCTAACCTAATCTACAAAGGCGCATTTCATATGGATGAGAAAAAACGTAATTTCGAAGCAAAGTTAGCTGCAAGCAAAATTTCTATTCCCTTACATCTCCTGTTTATGAAGATTTTACAAAAAAACGAAGTATTTGACACAACAGACCGAATGTGGTCCAGAGTCTAGCTTCTCGCGACCATTCGTGCTGTGTGTGTTACATATTTTCGTATCCGAAAGGCAAATTGAAAAACTTTCTCATCACAGTTATTACTCTCGAACAGCGACAGTTGGCACCGTGAAAAATCTTTTCAGTACTTTCTAGGACTAACCACTGAGCTGTAGCTGTTGAAGATCTCCAGTTCGCCAAAATATTGTGGGTTGTGGCAAACATTGATTTCCCATAAAATTGTGAAGAAAATCCACCACTCCATGGCCAAAATGGTATCAAGAAGGCTTATATTGAAAATTTAAGCATAATCTGCATTTCTTTCTAACTCTATCTTAAGAGTTAGTACTATTACTATTCTTTTTGCGCAAGTCTACGTGTCAACTACTAGCATACGAGTAATGAGAAAGTTTCCACATCAACTCTTTCGTTTTATTGTGTGAAAAATATATGAAAATACAAATTTTCCTGAATGTGTATATATATCGTACTTACTGTAAATTTATTAGGAAATTTCAATTTCTTCTCCATATTTTCATGCCGCATCTGAAGGTATTCCTTATTGAATGCCAATGTTTTGCTACACCGTTCACTGATTAACACTTTTCCCATTAATTTAATTTTATTTTTTCTCTCTCAAATTTCTTGAGATTACAATTTCTTTGTACACAATTAACTTTCACACGTGAATTTCTTATAGAATACCACTGAGAACATCTTTACAGACACTGATTACATTTTTCTTAATTTTCCTTTCGAAATCAAATACGAAATAATCACTTAAGAACGATTTTGATTTTATTTTTTATTATTTTTACCGGAAAAAAAGAAGAAGAATCAATCAAAATAATCCAAGAGCCCGATGGTCGGACGGAGAAGAACACTCATAAAAAGTGTAAGAAAAGTAAGAAAAACTTTTTCTTATTATTATTCGTTCCGTCATCACCAACGTCGCACATTTGACTGTGACGAAGAAGAAAAAGTGAGCTCCGGAATAGTGAGACAAACCTTAGTAGGTCAGTAGTGGCCTTCTCCTCGCTCACCAGCTGCTATTGCTGCTACTTTACTGCAGCTTCAACTGCTATTACTTGAAGCGACAACAAACGCGAGGAGTGTGTAATATGGCGGTGGTAAGGCGGGCAACCATCTCGCAACTGAAAACTTGAAATTCGATTTTGTTCATATGACAGTAATGCAACTGCTTCGATCTTGGTGGTAATTGTGTTCTGGTAGTGGTGGTTGGTCGGCCGGCGCGGCGAACCATGAGAAGCGAGAGAAATACTGATTGTCACTGTCTGCCGGTCTCACTAAGTGTCAGTACAGGCAGACGCGGAACAGCACCTCACGCGGGTAGGAAGAGCTATTGGTGGTGGTGTTGAAGAAAGCACCAGAGCAGCAGCAGCAGCACTTTAGAAGAAGAAAGCAAGTTTGTGCATTTAGTGTTATTTTTTTCACTCGTCTGTCCATTGCGTCGCGTCGCCATTCAAAGAAAGGTGCGCACGATGGTAAGATATGGTAAATACACATGAAATCACGAATAATTGCCTTTTTAGCCAATCCTGGCAGTGGGAATCGAGTTGGGAAAACATATGATACTCCGGCATGTCGAGGCGACCACATGTGGCGTATGTCACGACGGCGGATGGATGGAACAAATGCAGATGGTATACTCGTATAATTTGATTTCAGACAGCGTAATGTTGCGAAATTACAAAGCAAACAGAGTGAAAAACAACAAAAACAAATATTAATTTAATAAAATGTGATTCAACATCACTGACGCGCCGCGTCGCACATTCGTTGAATGTGGTTACTCGTAGATGAGGAGGAGATTAGCGATTTGCTTCTTTTCGTATTTTTCGCCGCAAAAATTTTTGTGATGGAAATATTGTGGTAAAGTGAAAGTGTAAAATGCGTTTAGGAATTTATGATGTTGAAATTCGTTGGCAATAATGGCTGAGAAGAGTTTTTACTTTCAGTGGAGCGACATATGAGGCAACAATTTCTTTCCATACTTGGAAGTACGCACGTACATGTAAGTACTGCGTTACAATGTTTTTGGTTGTGGCTTTATGGAAAGGAAAACTGAAACTTTATTTATTTGTTCCGGCATAAAATGGAAACATAAACAGAGGGTCGTAAATCTTTTTGGAATTGTAGACATTGTTTTAGAATTGAGAAATGGTTTTAACAGCCGCCTTGAGTGCACATTGAGTGTAGAAAACGCGTGAGGTTAGAAAGTATAGATATGGTATGGCCAAACATTTTGTGGAGGATTGTGATTTCCTTACCATTTTAGGCATTTGGATTCGCATACGAGCCCAGTAAGGCTAAATGAATGGGAATACACACATGGATGTACTTGCATGGCTGTGATATTAATTCGTTCGCCAGGGGTTTATCGGATGAATAGTATGTTCAAAAATTAAACCAACAATCCTCTTCAGTTAGTCCGGTACCTCCAGTTGCGCACACCAAGGTGGTTGAGGTCTCCATCTAATTTTGTGCGCCACCTTAAGCGAGGTCGTTTTCAGTTGCGTTGTCTCTCCGTTTTTTTTTCTCGGGTTAGGTAACACTCCACTGGAGCAACTGGTCCATTGTACTACCAGGATTCAAAATCCAGTATTACCCATTACTCTGGAATCTTTGGACTTTCGAAGGAAGCCAAGAAGCCACTGCAGTGATTCAGAGCTTATCGGCACTCATCACATCAGCACAGAAGATCAGCAGGACAATAACAAAGGAAGAGATCCGAAGCGTCGTAGTGGTGTCCCTTAAGCCTAGCACACTAAGATGGTTAGCAAAAGAAAAACGCTTCATGAGAACGGCAATAAGTTGCCAGTCTTTTCTGCTGAGATACAGCCAGAATGCCATTGATTTCTTATAAATATTCGGGAGCATTCGTTTAGTCCACCGGCATCCTGGAGAGCCGTTACACACATAATTGTGTTCATGAAAAATCCAACCGCCAATGCAGGCCCTGACTGAAGACGCAGAAGACCTATTGCTCACCTGCGAGAACATCCTCTAAGCCTTCATTGGACGTCTCATTTCCCGCAATCCCACTGTGACCTGAGACCAATCAAGAGTCAGAGAGTCCAGTCTTGTGACCGAATTCAAAGACTGCTTGCATTCTCGAACTCTACTTGCACGGGTTGGAGGGTTGGACCGCAATCCGACTGTCACTGCAGATGCAAATATTTTCTCTGGGTTGGATTCGAAGACTCCGCAGGCCGGTGTTCATTCGCTCTACATGTGCTAGCAGTTTTTAACTACTTCGATGTCGCTGCACAGCTCGTACATCGTCGAATCTTCTTTCCCAAAGCTCGGAGCCAATCTGGTTGTTGTTTCAGGCGTTTATACAATTTGAAAAATGCAGAGGAGGTTTCCTTTCTTGTGGATCGGGTAAACGCTGCTAAGATTCCATTCCTCAAGCATACACTCGTTTGAACAAATCTTGGAAATGTATTGGTGTATAACTAAGCCATCCGCAGCTATTTTGAACAGTTCGGGCGGTAGGCCATCACCATTGCTATCCTCACTTCGTTTCGGTCAGGTGCACGGAGATTTTGGCTTTCATTGTCTATGTTAAGTGGTTCATTCTGCCACACAGCGTTATGTTGGTGTTTGTCACAGTTACACGGTCTGCAGAAAAAGTTTTCCATATTCTAGTCACCGAATGCACCGACTCTACTGGAAGGTTTCTTTCTTCATATCCACAGGTTTATGTACGGGTCTTGTTGGCTTGACAAGTTATTTTTACCTTTTGTTAACAGTTCTGCACATTGTTCCCGAAGTATAGTCTCTCAATAGCCTAGATAACGCACTTCTCGTGCACTATTTCTCTTCTTTTGGAGAAGCTAATGCTTTTTATAGTTTTCTAAATTAGACGAATGAATATCTGACCCTTGAAAACACGTACTTATTACTTATCGGAATAAAATGACATTTTTAAAGCATACTTAGAACAGATCCCCTCTAATTTCGTAGTTAGCAAAATGTACATGTAGGTAGATACGTCTTTTAGAATAAGCCAAACTCTCAATTAAGCTGTTCCAGTCAGTTAAAGTAAAGTACTCACACATATTCATGGAACGAGTTTCATGAAAACGTCAATAAAACGCAAATGAAACTTTCTTGGACCCAAAAGGTGCACACTACACCGCATAAAGAACTTAATGAGCTACTTATTTCTATGCCACCGCAAAGCCTCTGAACCACTCAACGACAACCTGAAGAAGAACAAGCAACTTAAAGAAGATGATTTACCTACTTTAACTGCAAGATGAGTTGTAAGTGGAAATGCAAGCATCAACAGTAGTTGAAACTGCAGAGCGCAACGACTTGCCCTTATCCAGATTCACCTCTTAGACCAGCAACGATGGATTGTATATCTATAAGCCTGCAAGTTGATTTCAAACTCGTACAATGTGTCTTCCAACACAACACCATCATCTTCTTTTTATTCATCTTCGTCTTCTTCTTTTTTTTTTTTTTTTTTCTTATCTTTTTCGTCTTCTTTTGTCGGCTATAAACCATTCTCACATGAGAGTCCAATGGTGAAAGACTTTCTTTTGCACAGTTCCCATGGATAACGATAGTGTATAGCAAGCAACCATATCGTCGTGGTGGTGATGATGACGACAATGATCGACGATCGGTTCAGAGTCGTGAAGAAGAAAAGAACAAAAAAAAAAAATTAGGATTTTTTTTTTCGTTTACACCTTTGTCGATAGGAAGACCATGAAGCACCACCACTGGTAATCACAGTATTCATTGGGGTTCTCATTTACCAAATCTTCTTCTAATACTCGTTGCGGCAAACTAGAAGCGATGGAGTTCCGTTTTTTTTTTTTTGCTTGTGGTACGGTGGAGGCATATCAAATGGAGGACGGATGATGGAGACCCACCAGTGAGATTTTGTATTTTATTTATATTTGCGTAGAGATGATACCACCTGATCATATGCGCACCTGGGAACAAACTTCAGGAGGAAAAACTCACCTTGACGGTGGCCGGCATTAGCCAGCTTGGTACCTATATCAACATGGTGCGTATGGGTGTAATTCCAGCGTGTCAAAATGCTTAATACCATGTTCTATTCAAATGAATCAGTTGAGATGGTATATTACCACACTGGATGGGGGGTCTTCATCGATGACGATAACTTTGACTACGACGAAGAAGAAAGACCATGATCAACTTGGCGATGGCGCACGACGAAGACCATGGTAATTTGCAATGTTGTTATGAATGGCAGCGGTATGAGCTTAAGGTGTTATGCGAGATAGGTTAGACATAGACCTATGAGACTTTTATTATGGGAAAATTAATTTTTGCCTAAGTAAGTAACTCTGAATGCGATTTTTAACTGCAAAGAGATTTACAAACAGAGAAGGGTAAGTGCGTATGTGCAAACTGGTTAAGAAAACAAAATTATAAGCCGATCGAAGCACTAATCGTTGAGTGAATAGGAGTTGAGATTTGGGGCCACACAATTAACAGAGCTGTTAAAGATTAGAATCAATAATTCGGATCAAATGCCCGCACAAAGGCTATGATGACGGGTATATACTTATGTACATATATTGTACTTAACGAGTATAATGCCTGAAAACCTATTCCGATCGGAGATACAATTGTGTTGGATATGATGTGACGTAATTGTTATGTAACATATGTCTTGGAACAGGCAAGGCCAACAACACACAAAACTCTTATATCGGGCAGATGAACAAGAGATTCAAAAAAAAAAATCGGTGATCCCATTTGGTGATTTTAATTCAATTTAACAGGATTGCAGTCCTAATTTTCCGTTAGGAATTGGATAAGATAGAAGTTTACTACACCCTGCTTTCTTCTGGTCCACTTTTCTATGATTGGCCGTGGTTTGTGTGTCTACCGACTGTCTTCTAAGATGTTCGATCGCCGTTCCTATTGTGTTTTACCAGTTGCTCTGATGGCCTCTTTCTCTTGATTTTCGACATTGTGCTGCTTTTTTGACCTCTAATACTGCATCCTCCGATACCGTTCTATATACACATCATTCTCTGGGCGATGCATTTCTGTGCACAGAATATATCCTACTTACGTACGAGTTTATAGATGTTTTCGGTGCACATGATTGACTTGCTCACTGTCACAAGCAGGTTTCTTTTTGGCTGCCCGGGTCCTCCAATGTTTGGCATTAGCCTAGGCATTGCAGAAAAAGCCCGACTGGCCTTTATGCTTGTTTCAGTTAGGTGCACTTTAAGGTTGAGCCTAGGGTGAAACAGAACCCTCAGGTACCTTACGTAAGGCTTTGACTCGATGGTGCCTTTACCTGCCTATATGGCCAGATGGCTGCTACTGAGGACTAGAGCTTTAGCTACAACCACCGCCGCGTCTTCGGCGCATCCGATTATGTCCACTTCTCTTGGTTTTCAAATATGTATCTAGTACTCCGTTGTACATAATATAACACAGGGCTGGGCCCAAGACTAATTCAAGACTAAGACCGCGGAAGTTTGATCAAAAGGTTTTTTACAGATTACCTGAGAAATATGTTAAAGAGAATTTGGAATTTTCTTGATAGATTGTCACGTCTTAGGTTTCCTTACTAAAATAACATTAAGACTGACTTCAAACTGATGTTGAAGATGAATAGTTAGTGGTACCTGGGAATAAGTGATGAGCTTCAAACTTCTCTAAGCGAGTGGAAAATGATCGTCCTATGTCTACACCAGTTTTCACGTTCAGGTCCGAATCACCAGAAAGAGTAGGGGTGATACTAAACATCGTTGCCTTAATCCTCTCTTGACGTTAAATGGAACACTCTTGGTGTTTTTAAAGTGATCTCTGGAAGGAGTATCTCAAAATAATTTGCGGATAGGTGAAATAATTATATTCGGGATGCGAATGGACTGCATAGTGCTTCAGATAGCTTCCATGTAAGTACTGTCAATGACTCTTGGAATCAAGTCCAACTTGTTTTCGATTTAATTCAGATTCAATGGTTGACGATATCCGATCCAGTAGGATGAAAAAATAAACTTTTGAACTGTGTTTAATAATGTAAAGCCTATCAAGTTCTTGTATTTAGTCAGATCTCCTTTCAGCGGCGTAGTTATGATGTTTCCTTGTTCTTAACCCCGTCAGAAATTAAACAACCCCGCCATTCAGTTTAAATCACATTCAGTTACCAATTCGAGGGAACATTTCTTCACATTTTTTTGTGCGTATAAGCTCCTGAAGTAATTCGCTTTCGTATTTGACCAAAATCGCGTTTTGGTAGAAGTTTTCAGACGAGTCCTAGACTAGATCCTTGATGATCAGTTAGTATTATCTTCTAACAGAGTTAAAATTACCTTAATCCCTTTCCTTTATTTATCTAACTAAGAGTATATTCGCCCACTTACGATCACATTTTGTAATTTCTCGTTTCTTTTCTTTTTCAATTACTTAGCTTTCCATTCATAAACAAATTAATTTTTAACCTTTCGTCACCCACGCTCTTAAAAAAATATTCTTAAGTATCTTGAGAGTCAGCCGTCTGCTACAGCTTCATAACTTTAGAGATGTTGAACTATTCGGATGTAGCAATCATAAGGAACTCATTTCCAGAAAGATCGAAGTTCTTTGACATATTCAGGGCTTAGGTCTGTGAGGAGTTGCCAAGCGTGCATTATGGTTTTCAACATAGACGCGATGAATCTTCAATGAACCCCCAAGGAGCAAAGGGCAAGTTAAGCATTTTGGAGTTAATATAATCTGTTACAAAATGTTGCCCTTCAGGTGAGAGGCTGTCTGCTGGTTTACCGTATAGAAAATCGCTATAGCTTTGGATATGAATTGATTGTGGAGTCGACTTGAGTGAACATCCTTTACGGGTTGAGCATTGAGTTATATTGAACCTCCTTAAGAGAATGCCACTTCAATCAGTGCTTTGTACGAGTATACATATAGGGAACCAGATTTCAGGTAATAATTATGTACAACTGTAAATCAATCAACTATTCCTCTTGTAAAGACTAATATCCAAGAATCTCGTAAATCATTGAAGGCCCGCTAGCCACATTGCATTTGCATAAGGTTACGACTTAACATAAACCAAAGTAAACAACAAAATACATTACTTCGCGGAGATTCAAGTTTACTTAAGATTCCAGCCGTTAATGCTGTAGGAAATTGCAAAACAAGCTAATGTCGGAGACCTCGCTTCAGTCTTTTGGAAAATGCACAATCCAATCTCTCAGTCAGCAGTGAATGAATGAAAAATCTAAGCCATACGTGCTTTCTTCTCGTTTTACTACACCAAAGTGCTTCTCTGTTTTTATTGATCTTTTGCAAAAGCAAACACCCATCACCGCCGTCGAGGTGAAAGTAGAACGTCAGTTTCTGGAGGAGATGTCGTTATCCATAAGTAGGTAGCATATAACCGCACGCACTTGTTGTACAGTCGTTGTAGAGACTCCTGACCACTTCGTGATCGCCAATTTAAGTGTCTGGGGTTCCTAGACTCTCCGCGCACGCAGATGGCTAGCAGATTAGATTGTACACCTCTCGTGAATCGATATTAAGTAATTAAATTTACTTTAGTGTCCAATTATACCTGTAAGAAATGCACTGCGGTGTGTAAATCTGGAACACATTCGTTGAGTGTCGCATTAACGATGACACGGTGTTGACAATGTCATCTGCGTTACATCATGTGCGTGTGTCTGGTCGTTTGCTCCACTTCGAAAATTGTTTTGAAATTGCAAATTTACATGTTTACGACTGTGTTTTTCGTTTTTTTTCTGACCAGGTCCCCACTTTTGTGTGAAGCGCGCTCTGATTCTTTTGGCGGGTATTTCACTTACGTTATCGTGGTGTTGAGCATCTTTTACTGACTCATCCGGTATTCTGGTCAGACACAGAGTCGGCTTCATCGTTGTTGCAGGTAGATTTATAGTTTGTTGTGGGTTTGAGTGGAGTTCTGCAATGTGTGTCGAAGGAAACTGTTTCCTTTATGGATATTTTTATAGTTTATATAAAGAAATGTGACATATTTTAAGCGGGTTTTCTTCGGTGTAGGAAGAAGTGATTCAATATTTTTTTTGAGAAAGCAGTCC
The DNA here is from genome assembly GCA_946965025.1 of Blera fallax. Classification (NCBI taxonomy): domain Eukaryota; kingdom Metazoa; phylum Arthropoda; class Insecta; order Diptera; family Syrphidae; genus Blera; species Blera fallax. The sequence goes on along the minus strand of OX337246.1, from coordinate 13,355,069 downwards.
ATAGGTAGAGATGTGATCAAACGCAAGTCATAAGTAAAATGATCTTACGAATTATAAGCTTAAATGATTGGAGACATTTATGAGCACTGTGACTGTCCATTCGGATGAAGATGCATGAAACATGATAGCCTGTGAATAATGTGTTATCACATTAATTACTCGCAAGCTTGTGAGAATTGTGGAAAAAGGTCATGAAATTACTGAAGATACATACAATTGCCAACTTGGGGGAATTTATTGAAACGTTGTGTATTTTTAGATCAAGTCATCCTCTCAATACATCCGTTATCAAGAAATGAATAAGGAAGAGTCCGATGACAGCATTGTGTTGCATAAAATTAGGAACCTCAAAACTATTCTCTCTCACTAACGTATACCAACCTTATGCAAAGTAAGAGAACAATGAGTGTCAATATGGTGCACGTCCCCGGTTTTTAGTTGATGAAGTGCACAAAGATTTAAGATTAATTGAGAAAAGAGAAGTCGGTTATGAAGCAGGAACTCGTGCTAGACTTCATCTCGGCGCAAAGCATATAATAAGACGCAGGAATGTAAATGTGGTCGGCGTGGTATAGTGGTTATTGGGTTGGATTACTGAGCGGCATGTAAGAGGTTCGAGTCCCAGAAAACACCAACGAGCATTTTTCAGTGCTTCGCATAGCTTCTGTATCTGATGTCCTTTAAAATCACTTTTAGAGTCGCTTAAGCATTGAAAATCACCATAGCCAAATGTCAATTTTTGACATATTCCCGTAAATGCCCTCATCTCCCCTTTTAAATTATTTCGATGGCGATGAGCCTGCCTCGCGCTGTTCGTGCTCTCTACTCAATTTTTGATCCCATATTGACAACATAACCACATCAGATCAGATCCAGCTTATTGCTTAGTTTCGTCAAACATTGTTCTAAGCGCTGTGCGACCCTTATGGAATCTCTTTGTACGGCTTTTGTAAGGTTCATCGCTGAATATGCTAGTGAAGTTGGGCTGGAATTTTTTCACCCACACCGTCAATGTAAGCTTGGCCGTATATGAAACAAAAAATATTCTTTTCAAAACAAATAAACAACTCGATACTCGTTGTGGATAGAAGACACTACATTTTGGTAGCAAGGTTTGTAAATATTGCGCCATTATCCACTCAACATTTACATATGACTATTAAGCGTTACTCGTTACTGACGTTAAGCGTTACTAACATGCTTCACCATCTTGCGCTATTCATGTACGTAGCCTATAAAATCCATTTTCGGAAGAAGGTACACTCGCCCTTATTTAAATCACAGTTTGAGAGTCTGTGCCACCAGTAACTGACGTTTAGTTGACATTATTCACAAACAGCTGATAAAACGTCATTTAATTCAACGTCAGCGAATACAAAATAGAAAATTTGGATGAAAATTAGCAAAATAATTTCAAAAAAACATGGATTTGGATAATGAAAGGGTTTTAAAATTGATCTTCCCAAATGGAGTTCCAGGTATTACATGTCTTTACATGAAATCAGAATTGAAAATGATATATTTTGACAATTTTAAAGAAAATCTCCACGACAACCCCGAGCTGGTGACCTATCTAAACAAACTTGGCACCTACAAAATAGATCAACTAAAAAAGGAGCAATCACGCCTTCAAGATGAAAACAAAAGTATCGTTGAGCAAACGCAGGATCTCGCCATTTCTAACTACAAAACTTTCATCCACACTTCGGAGTGCTCACGTTCGATTTTCTCCGAATTTCAAAATGCGGAGGTGCAAGTGGACAAGTTGATTGGTAAGCTGCCTGACTTTAGTGAAAAATGTGAAAATTTTTTGGGTGAAGCCAGTGAAATTAATGAGAATCGACGGTTGAACACAATTACTCTGAAGAAAAACGCTCAACTGTTGGAGATTTTAGAGCTGCCACAGCTGATGGAGCGATGCATCCGTGAGGGACGATATGAAGAGGCTTTAGAGTTGGCCAGTTATGTGCAGAAGTTGGGACAAAATCAGGGGTACATTGCTGTTATAAATGTGAGTTAATGATCCTGTATTCAAGGATAAAGCTTTGAAACTTTAGCTTTCTCTCCTAGAGCATCGTCATAGCTGTGGAGTCCCTATGGCACACTATGCTGGCACAGTTAGTTTCTCAACTGAAGACTGATCTTCAGTTGCCAAAATGTCTGCAGATTGTTGGATATCTCAGGCGCATGCAGGCGTTTGGAAACAATGAGCTTAAATTGAAATTCCTTCAAGCGAGAGATGCTTGGTTGACCAACTCTTTGAATGCTATTCCAAAGGATGACGGTAAGTTTTAAATTTCACGAGTAGGTGGCGCGTTTTAGTTCTTGCACTCGTGAGGTTATGCTCTTAGCTACAATACTAAGTTTGTCTTAGAACCACAAGCTGACTTCTCTTCCTTGCAGCTCAACAACATCTCACCAAAACTATTGAGGTAACAAGAATCAATTTGTTTAACATCATCACCCAATATCGAGCGATTTTTCCCGACGAGGACACTAACTTGAGTGTAAAGTCATTACCATCAAATTTGTCCAGTGATGGTGGACGGCTGTTTCAGTCCTGGCTTCATCGAAAGGTAATTTTAAATAGCACAAGTTTTATCTGGCTCATATTGACACGCTTTTCAGATAAGCAATTTCTTGGAAACCCTGGAAGCTGACCTCTTACAGGGAGTTAACTCCCTAGATACAGTACTCGGCCAGTGCATGTACTTCGGTCTCTCATTCAGCCGCGTTGGAGCCGACTTCCGTGCGCTAATGGCGCCAATTTTCATCCGAGTTATTAAGCACAACTTTTCAACCTCCATTCTAACCGTGAATCAGAACTTTGAGCGCGATTTGGAAAAGTACACTTTAATAAACAAATCCAGTTCCAGTATTCACAATAGGAGAACCGATCAAGATCTTCTAAATCCTCCAGAGACTCTCTTGGATTTTCATCCTCTTGCTGCATTGTGCAATGGATACTTGAATGTTCTAAATGAATTACGTCTTTGTGCTCCTATTGGCATTGCTACTGATGTCACCAAAAATGTGCAATTATCGCTAGAGTTTGTTGCTAGAAAAATTCTCTCTTTCTATCGCCAGGAACAGCAGGCTTTTTCAGGCAGTGAGAGAGAGAATTTCGTCAAACTTTGTTCTTCTTTTGCATATGATTTGATTCCGTACATTCAAAGATGTATTCATGTGATTTTTCCTCAGGCCACACTTACAGCCGCTTTAGGTATCAACTTGATAACATTAGAAACCGAAGGCATTACATTCCTGCAGCAGAAGGTGATTTTGGAGCCGCTAAAACATTTGTTACCGCATAAAGTTGATGTTTTGTTAATTCAGGAAAAGTCGAAACAGAATGAAACAGCTAATACTGCTGCTCCTGTTTCAATTGCACAGGAGGGTTAAGTGATGAAATATAACAGTTTTATATAAAAAGAGATAAACGGGGTTTTATTTTACGACTTAAGTACTTTAAATGTGGTTACAAATGTGTGGTATTTGCAAATTTTAAAGACTACTTGGCGTATAAGATACTGATATAAATATCATAGGGCACTGCAGGAATAGAACCTTCTTATAGTAAAGAGGCTAAGGTATTTGTTGCAAGTCATGTGTACCAACACGCATATCAACTACAGCTGACTATATAGAACAACACTGCCCTTTTGAAGCGAAACTGAATGAACGTGCTATCTCTTGGAATATTCGAGTACAGCATTGAATACTCGGTTTCTTTTTCTGAGACGCGTAAAATGCGATTATAACGAAAACCCAGGACGCCTTTTCAAAGGAACGAGGACAAGAACGCCTGGTTCTGACACCGATCGATGGGAACTCGCTACACGATGAGCTTCCATTTGTATTCTAGCGCATCAGCCTAGATCTCACAATCATAAAGAAGCATGCAGTGTATGACTGTCATAAGCAGTTTGCGTCTCCTTGCCGTTGGTGTTCATAGGATTGCCATTAGATTGCTCAACGCTTCGTACGTGTATTATAAGGCGTACATAGAACAAGGTGAATCGCTCTCATGTTTTTTTTTAATTTTTTTTTGTTTTTTAATATTTTTTATATTTGAAAGGATTATAGAAAAACTCTAACACCAAACGTACAGTCAACTACTCACACATGCCAATGACAGTAATATGCATAATTCCAATGTCTCATCTGGTTGGCAGTGATATATTTGTAGATGTGACAAGGAAGACGTTATCCTATGTGTCTCGCGTAGTAAGAAAGCGTGTTCAACCAACTGCTGACACCAAATGCAGCTAGGTAAAGATCAAACAGTGACTGAACAAGCTTGTTTGTTGTTCGCGAGGCTAGTTAGAAATTTATGATTTGCTTCTTGCACTGCCAGTTCTGCTCATTTCCCTAGCTCGGTTTGCACGTTTAGAACGAGTGTGCAAATTTCTATATAATTCACCTCTAACCGTGTCATGTGAATTTGCATGCTCCGTGTCTTCCTTTTCATCTAAACAAATTAGACAATTAGGTGAGTTATCGTGTCCAAATGAAATGGGCGATAGTCTCCATTGCCAGATATTAACTGCGTGGGATAGAAGTTGGAGTGCCCATGCCCACGCTTATCGAGATCTCGATGGCGGCAATGAACTTGTAGTGTTGTCCCATCTGGCTTTTTACATATATAGCTCTCTCCTCCTATTGACCACGCCTGCATCCCGTTGGCTAGAGGCTCATCTTTGGTGAATCTCGTCCGCGAGGATTTCGATAGGGATCATTCTTGCTATGACACTGGCTGATTCATCTATTATTTTTCCGATATCGCAGATTGTTCTTATAGCATAGAGTAAGTATAGTAACACCGAGAAGTTCGATGAAAATAATACCCGATATATTGTGGAGATTTTTACAGATTACAGTCTATGCTTTAAAGTTTGCTAGCTTATTAATCTCTCAAACCCTTTGATGTTGGTGCTTGAGAACATTTAAACTTATTTAACATAATCAACGAGGTGGCTTCAACAGGTCTTAATTGATAACTTCGCGAAATTCGGGTGGCGGTAATGCAAATATTTTTAAAGCGGAAATGATCAACCGCTGGGTCAAGCGACATGTTTGCATGATAATATGTAAAATGTTAACTGAACTCCTTTACTCCATCAGTAATTCTAACCAAAATTGATTTGTTTCTATTCATCAAAAGCTACTGAAGCAAACCCAAAACAATTTCCGATTTGTACGTCCTAGCAAAGCGTTCTGCCATGGGTCATGGTCATTTCGCGTGCATTCCCTTCGTGTTTAACAGAAACTACTTGACTCATACCAAGGCACATTTATCTAGATTCTATTTTCACCCTATCCAGCGAAACAACACAGTTCCTTACTGAATCGCAAACCCATATGTGGTGGTATTTCATTTCCGAACAAATCACACTCCTACATTCGTACGATAATTTATGAATTATAATTAAAGAAGAAACATTGGTCCTGCCTCCCCTTAAACGAGAGAAGAGAAAGGAATACATCAATTTTCAGGGTCCAGTAATAAACCTCCCCATTTGGCAATTATCCAGATAAATTACCAGATGGACAGTGGTTGAAAATACTGCGACGGAAAGAAAATTTTATCGTAAAAAAATTGGTACAACCGAGGGTGGATAAACGGTCTTTTGACATAAAAGTCAGCAGAGACAGTCTAGGGTTTTGACTGCCTTTTTATGTCCCGGATTATGGTTAAACCTTTTTGAGTACACTAATTTCGCTTACATTTATTTGTGTCCTGTTTTTCTTTTCCTTATCATTAAAAATTTACCTCATTTAGAGTTCGAGTTAAAGCTCTTAAATTAGATACTGAAGCGGTGTTTTTTTTCCGTTAGAGTGGGAAGGTGGGAATATTTTAAAGACAAGAATGAGCCCGTACTCAGTGACAATGTGTTATTTCCACCTACTAAACCCACTTCCTGACCTTCCCCCGCGGTACTATGTGGTGCAGTCAAGCATTTCATCGCAATCTCTTGTTGACAGCCTGTCGTGTTGCGTATCGTTGTCGCTCCTGTTATCGCTGTTCCTTCATGATGGTTGGTACTGTGTCGCTAACTGCGTCCAAGCATCATCTGTCTGGTGATATTGTCTTCGATCGCCCAGTTTGCCATAGTATCGCGGACAATAGAACATGATGTGCACCGCATCCTGAACTGCTTCCGTGCATAGGTTGGGGTTGTTGTGTGACCCGTGGAGGTGGGCTCTGAAGCATTCAAGGGAGCAAGCGTGATTTACGTGGATAAACCAGCAACGATTAAACCTTTGGTTACTCGAAGAGTGGTCAAAAATCAGGCCGACTGGACACGCTTTGAAATGCTAGTCGTGATAATCGCATGCGCACATATTTTTGAATATCGTTGAACTGTATCCGTTTACATATGTACATACTACGCACAAAGGACACCATACAAAATTTCGTTTCGAACTGTCCAAGTTCCTTCGAAGTTCAATTAATACCTCATAAAGGAGAGATTTATGTATATACACGCATTGCTGCATGATGTATTTTAACTTACTCTCACAACTTATCTCATCCTTGTCATAAGTCCTTTTGTCGCGTGTTACGTTTCGTTACTGAACAAGCTAAGCACAACGACAAAAAATTCTTTATACCTTCGGAGTTGATCTTAGTCCTACAACATTCAAAATCTTGCTGCCACTTATCAATCCCTTTGATATCCTGTGGTAGGATCTACTGTCACACCTTTTTGCTAGTTCGTCAGTTTGTTAAACAAGCGCTTTGATGTACACTACACTTCGAGTTTCGAGCTTGATTTTCTCTATTACAATTCGAGTCTTGTGAGAAATACTCGTTGATGACTTTTTAGCTGTTCGCAGATACATATCCTTGGTTGCAAAACTGATTTCGCATCTATCGAGTGTTGTCCCCTTGGTTAAAGTTTAAAAAACAGATCACTTAACCCCAGAAACTTGGAGTCTGTATCAGATCGACATTCATCCCTTCAACTACCAAACAGCTACGGAGGAATGTGTCGAAATACAGGCACATACCCAAAGTTTATTAACAAACTTAGACCGTTAATTCTTCTACAGAAACGTACACGCAATTCTCATTTGGCGTCGTAAGTTTTATTGTGAAATAATTTCATTTTCTTCAACTCATCAACACAAATTATTTCACCTAAGCAAAGTCAAAATAATACCTCAGTGCCAATGGCTTCCCCATCCACCGAAAGTTAACCCTTATTTCCCCGAAGGCATTCACGGAACGAAAGAAAACTAATACAATTATGAAGAGACGAAAGCATGGTAATGCGTTTTCTAAATTATTATTAAAATTTCTCAGCACTGGGAATTTCAAATTAATTTTTCACACTTTCCACAATGGAAAGTGAAAGTATCCCTTGCCAGCGATCCTTGTTCCAAAGAAAATCTTAGACACCTTGAAGTACGTGTAGAAATTCCAGTTCTACTTTATGCCATACCTTCTTGTTCTCCACTCCTGATTCCAAAATAAAATTATGTCCTTAATGTGAAGATTGTAATTTGAAAATGTATTATCACGATTCAACCCTTCTAGGGGGCGACAGGTCTGTGGGTGTGCATGCTCATTCCGACGAAACGACGACGCCCTGACAGAGGAGAGTTTTGTCATTTTTGTATAAATCTCCTGACATTCAGTTGATGAGAACATCGTCCTGCGATATACCTTGTCAAAAGGTAAACACTCCCAATTTTCGGCATTCCATTCATACAGCACGGTGAAGATATACAGTCTACGTGACGGGTTGAAGAGGAGGGAGAGGGAGTAGAGAAAGTTGTCTCTGCCATCTTGCTTGCACGTTCGTGCCTATTATTTGATTAACATCCTTTTAAACTGAAACTAAGAGAAACGTTCGCATAAATTGCCAAGCCCTTATCTGTGTGTGTAATTTCACTAAATGAATCGTCATATTTGAAAGAGTATTCCTCCGCACTTTATCCAGCAAAAGGATGCTTTCTTTATCTCACACTAAAATGCCTTCAAAAACTCCTTCGTAAGGTTGATTCCACCATCATCCACTTGAACTGAACGAAAGTTTTCTGCGGTGGCTTTTATTTGACACTTTTTGCCTTGGCAAGGACGACAGATAGATAGATATAGATAGAGATGCGACAGAGAGAGGCGGAGAAGGAGAATCCTTTAATTGTTCTATCCGCCCGAGACTAAGATGGTGCTCTTTCAGCATTATGATGAAATTGCAAGATATAGGATCAACCTTATGAATTTTGTAGCAGACACTTCCATGTTGGCGTTGAAATTTTCATTAATAACTGGTTGCTGGCAGCAAATTTCTTTTAGGGAGAGGTGGTTGCCGAAGAACACTTAAGTGTGAGTGAAGGATGTAATCATCAAAGCCATCCCAATAGAACGAATGAAAGAGAAGTTGTGACTTTTTGTTTGTCCATAGTCTGGGATTGGGTTTCTTTAGAAGATGTTGAAGTGTACACCGCAAGAGAAGATGAGAACAAGAAAAAAAGGGTGGATTAAAAGGACATTTTGCGTGTCGAATTATTTGAGTTTTAAGGAAATTAAAGTTGGATTATGTTTTAATTGAGTTTTGCTATTACTGTGTGTGTATGAATGGGAAGGAGATTGTTGGTGGCTTAGCTGCTTGTAGAGTATTTTAAGTTTATATGTTTATGCCCCACCGGCTGAGGAGTAATTTAACAATGGTTATAAAGGTTATAAAGGAATTTTGATTACACTATTAAGAAATGATGAAACTTCGTAGAAACAAAGATAGATGTTATGAGGTGCAGAGAACATCAGAAAGCATTGATTGCATTGAAGAAAAACTTAGCTAGTGTCCTTCAACTATTCAAAGGTCCAAATTTTTAATACTTGCCGTCGTTACTGCATATTACGAGTACGTTTTCTAAAATTTTGTTATGATTTGCGTTGGAATCCTTAAATCAGAATTCCTTGTCGGTATATCCACGTTTTCTACAAAGAGTTTGTTTTGCTCAAAGCTGGGATTGTTTTGATTAGACCCCGAACGACATAGTTTTTTGCGATATAATTCCTAGCCTAGGTCAGTAAATTACTAACGAAATGTCTTCATATAATCTTAGTAGTCTTGCACTCCCCTGTCACAGGAAACACTTCTAGATCTTCACGAAACTCATCGATCCTTATATGATCCCGGGGTTCGTCAGAAATATTTATCACTTTCAGGTGGCAGATGAAAAATCTGAATGTTGTAAGACGGGACTCGGAACAGTTGTTCCCATAGCTTCCAAGATGAAAATAAGCTTTGCCGTAAAGAGCGGTTTTGTAACCAAAATCAACGTCAATTTCCAATTCACAGAGAAGCAATAACGAAGCGGATGGTCAATTTGCTTCAACTCTTCAGTGAGTTGAATCTTGTAAATTATAATCCGAGGTTTTGAAACAATATTCTCCTCGGAGAAAGTGCCACGTTCAGTTGTTAAACCTACTTTCGGCACAAGCCAAGCAACCGCTGGGCCTCGTCACTTTGGATTCCTTTTTTAAAATCACCCTAAAGTTCCATTTGTAAACTAAAAAAACATCAGAAGCGAATGATTTCTAAGCTGACGACCGCTCTGTAGTGCTTCCCCTACTGACATCTAAATTTGTTTATTTATCACACAAGATACAAATTCGGATCTCCTTCAGGATCAAGATAATGTTCTTATGCAAGTATAAAGCAAAAATCACTTAAGCTTAATGGACCAATGAATCTTAAGATTTTCCTCTATCCACACACCGTGCACTCCTTTTGGAGATAGCTTTTTAAAAATTAATTAAAAAATAATAATGAAGTGGTGCACTCAACTCCATGAGTCAACTGCAAAGGACAATCAAACCAAGAAGGACCAGCAAGAAGCTGAAAGTGAAAAATAATTGCAATTTTCCTCAAGTACTGGCAGAAAAACTGCACAAGATTTTCCTTTTAACGTTTTTATTTTATTTATTTTTTTACTCTCTTTCGCTCCTTTTATTTTCATTTTAAATTTTCTCTTAGCTAAGAAGCTGAACGCCGGTAACCGTCGCGTCGTCGTTGCGTTCAGAGATTGAGTTTCCTCTCGAAAATTTAGAATTCATTTTCAAGCGGGTTTTCGAAAAAGAAAAAAAAAATATTTCATCACTTTGTATTCCGCAAACTGGCAAACTACTGATTCTGAGTTACGGATGCAGAATGTGGCGGACGTACACAACCAAACAAAAATCCTTCGTTTATTTAGCAATTCAATCCGCTTTGCGAAAGGTTTACAAATCAAATTTAGACTGAGTTCACCAGGCCGAAAAATCATTCCCATAGCTTAGTGGAGGCGATGGACCACCCCCACCGATACGCACTTTGTGTATACAAACTGCAAGTATTGCCCACAATCTAGTTCACATTTAATCGCGAATTCCTCTGCGCGCTGGCTGCAGAGGAGGAGATGAATTTCGCAGGACGAAGATGAGTGGGCGAGTGTAGTGGGCTAGTTTTGTTTGCATTCACAGAGTGCGGTGGCTTTGCCACTCTCGGTAAATGGTGAAGCCGATGCGTTAGGTTCGATTGCTCTGGCTCTCTTTGATGGGAATGTCCATCAATCGGACGTTCTAGAATGCTTCGAAGGTCCCTTATGGTGTTAGGCATTTTAAATCGAGTGCAGTGGTATCTGTGTACGAGCATACGAATATCTGTGCAGTGTTGCAATTCACTCTTTGCAATTATTGTCAAAAAACCACTTTCGCGAATTTATTCTAATTCTCTGTGAGCTTTTATGGATTTTGTAGGATTTCGAACGGACCGAGCAGAAGTACTGCTGTGTACAGTGTTTCAAATGGTCCTTCGGCGGTGGCCATAGTGGTGGCGGGCGAGGTGGTAGTGGCCACTGATGTTGCAAGGATTTCTATGTCCTCTCTTGTGTTTGTTGCACTGGCAAACCGAATGATTAATGTGCGATTGTTTGCAACGAATTCGCGCGCTTCACCAATTGAACGGGGAAAATACGCGCGTTGTGTGGCTGTCGAAGGCGTTCAAAATGAATGGCAGCCATTTTAGAGAGTTCAATTGGATGCATTGGACGAGACGGATCGGTTTGAGCAGTAGAGTGATTTTATTGGTATATTTGTGCCTGCTTCTGCGACGAAGGCGATGGTGGATTCATCCTAAATTGAGTTTACTCATTCGGTGAATGGTAAATTATTCTAAGTGGCGTCGAGAGTGACACGGATCTGAGACTAAAACTACTTTGACTCGACGGGAAGTGGCAGACAAATATGCGGAGATCTGGAATTGATAATTTTATTATTTTTTGACATCCTTTGGCTGGTTTAGATTTGCGTCAGTTATCACACACGTAAGCTATCAAAAGTTGCACCGTTCTAGGGTAACTGCAGATTCCTAGCTTGCGCTTGTCTTTGACATACTTAAGTGTACTGTGGACTATGGCTTTTTAAAATTGATTCCAGATTGGATAAAGGACCTTAATAATACTGTGAAACTTTTAGGTTAGATTTCGTGAAGTGTTTTTCCTTTCATTGACTGTTTCTGCAGTAGATTTCGATCAGTAAATTTTGATAATTTCTGCGTCAGTATATTTAAGTCAATCATTTACTTGAATCAATTGTAGGCTAGCAAGCTAGTCCCGGATACGCTTGACATCAGTCACTTTAGTTAATTAAGTGTCAAGGTCATTTGCTCAGTAAAATCAGATGTCAAAAAATAACACATTTCTAGAAAAAAGGTCTTGTAATCAAAAATCTTTTTAGTAAAGCTCCCAACCAGCTAAGAATGGAGGAACAGGAAAGTGATTTAGGACTTCGACACAACTACTTACACAGACGGCTCAAAAATGGAATGGACCCAGGAGTAGGCATGTATATTTTTTCAGACAAACTGAAGGAGTCAATGTTTTTTCGTCTACCGGACTATGCCACTGTCTTCCAGGAAGAACTGATCGCCATTCGTAAGATTGTCACATACTGGAAAATCATCCAAGCAATCATAGCCATGAACTCGGCTATCACTTCATCGAAACTGATAGACCAATACCAGAAGAAACTCTAAATATTTATTATGCTCCTTATCAATTTCAATCATCATCTGGGTCCCAAGATGTAGTAATTTTTGAAGGAAACAAAGGAGCAGACTAGTTGGGTAGGTGCGGTTTCGACCTTAATGGGTCTCAATCGAAAAGAGTCAATGGCTCCCTAGGAGTCGTCCCCACTACATCTATTGTTTATCGTCTTTGAGAACGCTTCTACATGCCATGGGCAGGTCAGACAGCCCAGGAAAATTCCTAGCTACTATCAAGGCTACATACGGGGGCAGTAAGTGTTACGTAATACACAATAGTAAGGTGTCTGAGAATTCGGAAGTCCGAAGTGGAGGACGTCAGGGGTACATACTGTCACCGCTGTTGTTTCTGGTGGCCATTATTGATGTACCTTATGCAGCATTTACTGGACTATCTTGCCTTCTTATCTGAGGGTGTTCGCATATTTTCACATCTGATAATAGGCCTCATCGGATGCTTCAAAACAAAAGCCCTGAACACTTCCATCGCTCGCCTTCAACTCAACATTACCGGGCATAAAGTCGAGAAATAAAACAAATTTCTCAGCTAACCGCGATAGAATTGAAATGGACGTGTAAAAAAAAATACAAATATCGGGCGTAACAAACCGCATGTGGTCTATAGCCTAGCTTCTCACGTTTTGTCTGTTTTATATTTTTTCGCACAAATGGAAGGGACCTCCAGTTTAGAGGCATATCCGAAATGCCTTTATTCTTTAGAAGCTTTCTTACGACAGTTAGATATTACTTTAGACGTTTCTCAGGCACTTGCGAGAGGTGTGACCGTGAAAAAACTTTTTGGTGTTTTCGGGAATTTGACCCTCGAATCTTCCGATCAGTAATCCAACACACTTTCCACTGACTCACGGCGTCTTCAATGTCAGATCATAGAATTATTACGTTGAACATTGGAAGGCTCCTTTGGAACTAAAGCAGGCGAATACGGGCCCAGAACCAAATATTCGGAAGCCATGGGAACATACCCCAGTATTTTCCAAGCGGATGTATACTCAATCGAAAGATGCGCTCAATTTAACCTCGATAAATATTGTCGCGGACAAAACATTTTTATACTGTTGGATTGCCAAGCCGCACTCAAGGCCTTAAACTCTAATAAAAGGCTCTAAGCTCTTATGAAATCTGGTGTGGGAATTCTTTGCCAAGATAAACCGACAAAAGTCAGAACAACAGAGTCACCCTCTGCTGGGTATCAGATCGGGTGGGAGTAGGCTCATAAGCCGTCTTTATTGCTCCGGGACCAATTTGTGGGTTGGGACCACATACGATACACCAAGAACTGAGAAAGGAGGACGCCTGTAAGGGAACGAAACTTTGGGAAGAACTCCTTAAGCTAAGACAGAGCAAAGAACGTCTTCGGAACTATAACTGAAATAGAAGTTAGGTCTGATTAAACTTTGACAAAATCTGTCCGCGCATCGTTATAGGCTTCCTAGCGGGTGGGTCACTGTAGACTTGAGAAGCACTTCAGGAAAGTAGGTATAGCGCAACGTGAAGACTGGAGATCCAGGTACTCCGGTTCATCAAGGAAATTGGACTGGAGGAGGTGATTTAAGTCGAGCATCTCATCAGAGAGCTCCAAGTCGGAGGAGCACCATAGATAGACAAAGGTCACACTGTTATAATCAATCTAGGTAAGATTATTTAAGTACGTACATAAGCTAAATTGTTAAGGTACTACCTACATACATGAATATGTGAGACATCACGTTATTTTAAGAAGTTTTCGAAGAAATTTTCAAAATTTTGCAAACCTACTACAATTCGTTGCAACTACAAGGGTAAAATGAAAATAAAAACATTTCCGGAAACGAATATATACGACACGAACAAAAGTGAAAAAGAATAAAAAATATCCTGCATGTACGCATATACCAATCATCCAACAAATTGATTGATATTCCTTCGACCTCTATCGTGGTTCCCTAGGCATTACACACTGCAAAGCATTCATATATTTACCACCCAGAGCTCAGAAAACTAATAAATCTCACCAAAAGCCAATACAAGTCACATCGTAATGACATAATGTCTGTCTGTCCGTTGGCCCGATCATCTAATATAAATATCTTTACTGCCAATATTACTTGCAAATGCCGCACCCCCAAGTTGATTTTCTATTTCGTGTGTAGTAGTAGTATAAACAAGCAACAGTCCGTCTGCCGGCCATGAATAACAAAGCCGAAAGGACATTTCGCTCTGCCAGAATAGGCGAGAGAAAACTTTGCACACCAATGTCAAACACCACATCATCATCATCATCATACTCCAAAGACCAACTCGGACTAACCCAGCCCCTCACCATCCGTCCATCCAACCAATGTATACATCTGCAAAATGATATCCTTCGACATCGAATTAGTTGCCTTGTATAGAGGAGGCCATGGATTCTGGTTGTAGGTGCCAAACAGCAGGATGTCAATATAACAGAAAGCAAATAAAAAAAAAAAGAAAGAAAAATACATATCCGTAGTTCACGGGGTGGGGTAAGAAGATGCGAATGACGGCGGCGGCAATGGATGCCGCACTGTCTTCTAATGCGATCCACCATCAGGACATAATAAAATTTTCATTAAAATTGACAAACAACATAAATTGCGCAAAATCCCTTAAACTGCTTTGAAAACAAATTGAACGCCATCACCCTATCACCCTCATCGCGCCAGACAATTCCATGGTATTGTCGTACATAATGGGTGGACTAGGTGGCAGGACCACCCACTGATGTGTCAACGCAGTAATCTAGAAATTTTTACATTATCCTTTTATCAACGCGCCGCGTCGGCCCCCACCAGCCAGAATGAATTTAATAAGAGAACACGGAGTAACAACGATGTTTGTATAGGGATTTGATATTCTGCGATATAATTTAGCATTGTGAGCCTGTACACTGTACAGGGATAGAATGCAGCGATTGGTGTAGCTAGAGGGTGACCCAATTTCAGGGAATTGATGGGATATTAAGATTTTTGTTCGCCCGCTGTGATTGATTGGTTTTAAACGTGGGGGATTTTATAGCTGAGTTAATGTGTATCACTTTTGGTGAGGCTATAAGCAATCCTTGTTTATTATTGTATCCTTAAAACATGCATGTACATATGTATGTACATCATGGTGTTCCTTATCGTTAAACGAAAGTTATATCGGTCGTATCCTTCGAAAACTGACGACGAGCAAAAACCGCAGTAATTCGTGGATTAGTAGGTAGCCCGAGCTAGGATTTGCGCAGAAAGTCTTGATCTTTCGACATGTGAGCGATTGCCTGATGACAACCCGAATTAAGGCTTACTTCAAAAATAATATGTGCTCAACCTATAAAAATGGCATAGCCAGCGAGTGCTTCAATGAGCTTCTGGGCAGGATGAACGAACAATGTCCGAAGAGCGACATCGAAATCGTGCTTCCAAAATCGGAACGGAGCATACAAAAGCACACCTCCGGAAACAAACTTAGGTTGATCGACTTCATGGCGGGACGAGATAGCCCAAGCCTCATACTTAGCGGTCTCCAGATCAACGAACTGTCAACCAGATTCATCATGATGTAATAGACGCTAGGCACGCTTCCTGTACGTTCGAGCAGCCAACATAGACCCGGGCCACTACGTACTTGGTTGCAGTTAAAGAACGAATGTGTACATTCAGGGCGTTGCTACATCAGGAGATTACTGCGGGTAGATTCGATGTCAAATAGTGGTTATCGCAAGCATTAACCAACCGAGTATCGAAAAGCCCTGTGCCATCAGCAGCGAGAGCAGAAGGCGAGTGGCAGTACTGTCAATAAGCCATCAGGAGGGTCTCCTTTCATTTCATCTTACTTAAGAAAAGGCTTGTAAGGTAGTGCTGCTGTGAAAGATGGGGGCTGTCTGCGAAATGCATGAGCAAAGGAGGTGGAAAGACCATCGACGAAGAAGGAGCACTAGAAGCGTAAAATTTAACGCTCGAATGGAAACATGCAGATATGAACGAGGAAATCTCTTAGCAGATACATTGTTGGTGTCAAGAACTTGAAAGAACTTTTCTAAAGTTGAATAGTTTGACGCCGCAAAAAGAGACCTCAAAACTAGTCGATAAGTAGTTCTCCCCCTCTAGCTTAGAGGATGTTGACGGATAACTTACCGTCGGAGCATTTCAAAAATGGAGGCAATGTTCTAATTGGGAGCATGTATCAGATCATTAGCAAAGTATGGATGGACAAAAACATGCCCGACGACTGGAGTGCGATCTCGACATATGTATATGTATTATGGTCCACCGATTCACATCCCTGTTAAATGGTGCATATAAGATCCTATCCAGCGATTGCGAGGGTCTTTAGCTGTCTCAAGCCGGAAGCCGGAAGGTGGGTTCAGCAGGTCGATTGTAGAACAAAACTTTGCGCTAAGACTTTAAGGCGTCGTATGGCAGGATTTATCACTTGAAGCTCTACACGACAATGCATGGCCAAATTCGGGTCCGGGAGAAACTGATCCATATACGCCGCGCTACGCCGAAAAATACGCGGTGTGTAGTGCAGTTCGACAGCTCTACCTCGGAACTTTTCTGGACATGTCCCATATTTCTGCAACTGTCATGCTTCAATAGCCGGCCTGGCTCAGGTGTTTTTAGCATTTAAATAAAAACTGATGGAGAAGTGAAGGTGGGAAGCTGGGATATAAGGAATTAAGTAAACTTGGCTCGTCACAACGAAAAGGTAAACCTGACAAGTACCAGGTACACTCCAAAACTCGTCAAATTTGGAAAGGAGTTTCGCATACCCCAGCGAATTACTGACAAAATTGCAAGGAGCGCTCACTTTTCTATTGCTTCAAAAGCAATCTTCCTGTGGCCCAAAGGATAGATACAGCAAAGAAAACAGAATCGAAATAACAAACTGCCATAATTGATTTATAACAATAGTACACACAGTGGCAATCCTGCGAATCAACCAACCATTCAGTACCACAAAGTCCACAACGACCCCTCTCACTTTTAACCCCAAACTAGTGGCATACGATTCAATTGCGATGCGAAATCTCTTCCCTTGTCACTTATTCACACACACACACACACATACAGTCACGCTGTGCATGCACTATTTCAATTGTCCCAACCTCGGATTTTTCAACAGGACCTCCCCCCTTTCCAATCCCCATTCAATCACTCCAACTCCGACCGCAACCATATTGTGTGCACGCAAAATGTTGACAAAGAACTCCGAGTCCGTGGTTTATTTGAAATCAACTTCGGAATGGGACTGCAATTTTCCTCCTTCCAAACCCCCTTCGTATTGTTATCATACTCCCAACACTACTGCAGTACGGACAAGAATCCAAGACACACCATACAATGTCTGTCTGTTGGCCATTATGACATCATGGCAAAAAGACGACTCCCGATGTGCATATTCGGGATTTTATTTTTTTTTTTTGTCGCGAAAATGATTTTTTTTATAAAAGCGCGCGTAGCGGTATCGACCAATAACCATCGAGTTGCATACAGAAGACACTGCTTACATAGACATCCTGGCAGATCGCCATTGGTCGCAGCATAACTCAAGCATTATTACCGTCGCCGGAGTAGAAAAGATGTCCCACCTGCATATATGGAGAAAGCACCTTTCTCTCTGCATCGATTCAATGTCGATGTGGAATTTGAAAAAAAAAAAAAAAAAATACAGGTAAAACCTAAGTCCTTGCTTTATTTTTTAATTCAACAAGGACTAAATAAAAAATTGCTTTCACACACATACAGGCGCATAGATCACACTTTACCTGACCACCCTGACCGCATAGAGAGGAGAACAAAACATACACACACACCCACACACATCAACATGCATACACTGTAACTTCCATCGATAAAATAAGGACTAAAGAAAAATAAAACTAAAAACGTTGTCCTTTCACATATCAATACATATTTTCTTTGGCCATCCTTGTTGAACCATAATATTGGTCAAGGGATGTCTTATTTCAAACCAAACGGGCAAAAAAAAGGGAAAGAAAAACGAATCGACTATCGGGAGAGCAGTAGTCTCGGACATCCTTTATCGGTGCGCCAAGACCACCCACCCAACACCCACCGCCCCCGCCGACGGACGACGAAGATAAAGGATAAAAGTTGTGAGGCGAAGAAAAATGTTTAATGTGAGACACGAAATGGAGGAACGTTCTTTTTTTTTCGCACATTGCTCGCCTTCCTTTCGAACGATAAAATGGGGAATATCGATTTTTTTTTCTTCCTTCTGCTGTATTAGAACCAATAACTCACACCCAGAGAAAGTTTATCCTTTCGTAGAAGATGAAGGCAAACGTATGGCATTGGCATCCAGGGAGAATGATGCATTTGTTGGGTGCTGTGGTCATCTTTTGGTTCTGAGAGTATAAACTTTACGAAACGTTTTCCTATCAACAGTGGATATAATCAGTTGTGGTGGAGTCGCGGTTGGGAAGGCAATTAATGAGGTGAAAGGTGGATATGGAAGAGGATATGACTTCTTTTAAGGATTGCGCTTCAGAAGAATAGCTTAGAAATGTTTTTATTTTCCAATTTTATTGTAGAGGCTATCTCATTGGCATCAAGTTCGGTTTACAAGGCCGCCGTTGTAATTAAGAACTTAATTGAAGTTTGTAATTAGAATCGAAGGCAGTATAAAGTCCTTGAAAAATCAGTTAATGCGGTTGGCGAGTTCTGATATCTTAGTCAAGGTCTCCTTTTTGATTTCAGAGACTCATTTCGAACATTAAACAACATTACCTATCGTCTTTCGGTATTAGAATTTCCAGATCGGTTTACAAGCATCTTTGAGGTGGCGCTACAGTCAGCAGTGGAATAGAGCCTCGAACGGTCAAGGTTCTCGAATCAGTTCGATTGATAAACAGATGTCTTTCGCATAAGAAATTGATTTAGGTCCGTTTTCATCTATGTGCGACACTTATGTGTGTCTTCCTGTATTACGCGATCCCACCGTGATGAGTTTGAAGAATCTCCAAGCCAAGGCGCTGCGCTGGTGTCCACCTGCTGTACATATCTTAATCGTTGACTTTGGATCCCTCTGATCCTACAGCTCGTGATTGAACCATCTTCTCCACTCACTGTGGAGTTGGTCCATAGTCCATAGAAATAGGGTCTGGCAAGTGTTCTTCTTCGTTTGATTTCACTTCTGAACAACGAGAAGTTCTACCTTTACAGAGTGATGTTCTGCCTTTGGTGTCAGTGTTGTGTGCCCTTTCAGATCGAAAGCATGTCCTTTGCTTACTTTGTGGGTGCCACGTGGGTCAAGTGGTTAGTACGTTGGATAGCTGAACGAGAGATTCTACGTTCGAATCCCAGAAACACCAACGACGACATCCTGTCACATTGTTTGAGTCCCTTTTTGACATGAAATACACACTGATAGGGGCCAATCAGGGTGTTGACAAAGGGTTTCAGGCGATGTTGAGAGGGTATTTTTTCTTGTGGGTCTAGCAAACGATGCTGAGATTTCATTCACCAGGCCTACTCTCATTTGACCAAATCTTTGAAATGAGTAGGTGTATGCTCTCTACCAAGTCATCTCCAGCTACTTTGAACAGTTCGGCTGGTAGCCCGTCAGGTCCAGGCTACTTTGATGGGTTGTTGACAGCATTGATGTTGTTCTCGAGATTTCATGGGATGTAAGTTCAGACGAAGGCGATTGCAGCTTCTCCATGTCATATTTCTCCGCAGTATCATTTTTCGTTTTTCGTCATTTCCTTTTTTTCGTTTGGTAAGGTCAGTAAGGTCATCCCCTTTCGAGGTCGGTAATTGTTTCGTAGCATTGCTTTTTTCCCATGATGGTGCCGTTATCCACCGTCACCGCGCGATGTCTCCAACGGAGTAGTAGGTAGTGTGCCCTGGCCGGTGTAAGTTCAAACCCCACTAGGGGAACAGCAATCACAGCCATTAAGCTCAATAGAAAATCGAATTCTGACTTTCTCCAACTACGTACTACACCAAAAAAGGAGTTGCTGCCTGCTAGTACAATGGACCGTATAGAGTCTAAGTGCTTCTGGGATGTGGTTGTAAACTGCACTACTTTTTCAACCCATGTTGTATTTAGTACAGCCTGCCACTATAACCAAAGCTAATCTAAAAGAATTAAAGGGCTTTCACAACATTCCACAGTGCTTCAAACTGGGAAAATGAAATGCTTATCAGGTGTGAATGAATGGCACATCTCATCTATTTGTGTTAAAAATTTCTTCTTTTTTTTGTGAAACAGTAACTCTTTTCCTTGTTGAGTACAGGGACAAAATAAAATCGCTATCTTGTTTTAGTCAATCAGTATTCACCAAGCCTTCTACCAAAAAGACAACAATCCATCCCCCTGGCAAGGACCGACTAGTCTGCACGTATCGTAACCGCATCAAGTGCTTTCGCAATTACATATTCAATATCTGAATTTTCTAACAAAATGGACATGGCCGAGATTACAGAGAATAATATATGATGTCCAAACTTGAATTTCAATGGGACATGCATACCCGATTACATCGTCCTCGTCGTCCATTTGTGCATTTGAGGACGCACAAAAAGGTTAGAAGCACCACCTAGTAACAACAAATACAACGCACAATTCCCCTCTCCCTCAGGGCTTTTAGTTGGAAAATGTTTCGCAAAATTCAACTGGGAATTGGCAACGATCTGAACAACAACAGGATACGCTGGACACTTTTAGCTACAACCATACACAGGCACAGAAAAAAGATGAAGCCGAACCTATATGCATTGGAGAATGTCGACTGAGTGTGTAGCATGAGTAGTAGAAAGGACGAAGTATACTATATTACCTTCGAAGTGGCCTCAAAATTAGGTTTTGGGACAACAGCAGTTGTTGTCTACGAACAGGCTTCTAGCTCAAGGATATTTCCAAACACAAAATCATATTATCCGCATTTTAGTATGCAATGGAATGATAGTCGCCGCTTGCCTTATTAAATATTCATTTTGAAAATGTCCACCCAATCTATGCGCATAGGGGTTCCGTTCCGTTCGAAGTTCAGCAAAGGGTAAACATTCACAGACGACATACTCATATCCTTAGCATTATAAGTTGGAATTTCAAATAGAACGACTGTATCGTCGTCGTCGTAGTCGTCGTTGTCGGACGGATGAATTAGGCCAAATCAAGGAGTCAGGATAGTTTGAAGGCTATAAAGTTATTGTTGTCATGTCATGTAATGTTAGCTTATTTAACAATTGTACACATACACACCGAGAAGTACACAACAGAAGCAGGACTATGCAGGATTCTGCATAGATCTTGAAAAGATTTTTTCTATGGTCATCGTCAGTCAATGTTGAATGAAAATGACCCGGCGATTTTATGAAAAATTTATTTCGTCCCAGAAGGGATTTTTGTTTTTTTTTCTTCTTTGGATTTCTTTAAATCATCCTTACTGCTCTGGACGAGCGACGGGTCATGTTTTGATGTTGTCCTCTGTGTAGTATTGACTCAAGTCAATAAAAGTTTTTTTTTTCTTTTTTTTTTGTTGCTAGCTTTTTCCATGTTCGGGCAAATCAATTTAATTTTTAGAAGAATATGTCCTTTCGAAGGATTTGCACTTAAAAAAAAAGTTTCAAGTTCCCTCAGCTCGTTTTTTTTCTGTTGAATGTTATATTGGACATTGAAGGGAAAGAAAGAAAAGAAGGAGGGGTCGAACTAAAGTGAAAAATGGATAGAAAATGCGTGTAGGAGATGTACAAAGAAAAAAAAAGTTTATGTGTTCAATATTCCCGGAGGACACCATTAAACTCATATTTACACCAAATACGAATGTTTTCCAAGTTGCTGTCCAAGGAGTGATGAAGATGTCCTTTTTATTCAATTTCGCAAGGAGATTTTTTGTGCTTTCCTTTCGTCAGATATTATTTGACTTCGTTTTCGATGGTTGTAAATATTTTATTAAAATTGAATTGGTGACGATGTCCTTTGGATGTATGATGTGTATGTTTGCTTTTGGTACTTGGTGATTGAAGATTGGTTATAGGGGTGTAAGCGCAGTGCGACCTTTGTAGATTTATTGTGCTCTCCTGACTTGGAGTTCAAGTCGATGAGACACTCGAGTTGGAGCACTTCCTCTAGTCCAATTTCCTTGAAGACTCAGAGTACCTCGAGTGGATCCAACGATGGTATGTAGATCTTCTTCTGAAAGTTCGTAGGCATCCAGGTATTTTTTAATTTTTTGGATCAGTGCTTCACCCTTCATAGGATTTCCTCAACATCTCCACAGAATTTACTGGCTGTACGTTGCCTTATACCCTACTTTAAGTCTACAGTGGCCCTTAAAGAGGTCTGTAAGGATGCGAAGACGGTTTTTGTTAAGCAGATCTTGCTTCTTTTTCAGTATCGTTCCAAAGACCAGCACTTTAGCAATATTCCTCTTTCCTTAGCTCTTTCCATAGCGTATGGGGTCATAGTCCACAGAATGGTTCCTGGCTGGTAAACACGATTTATGAGCCTTGCCTTGCTAGGTCATTATTAGATTTATTTCCTCTACTCACAAGTGACCTGGTACCCAGTAGAGGGCGACTCTTTTGTTCTTACGACGAGTTTGGCAGGGATGACAAAACTTGCACGTCTTAATAAATGCTGTCATATGCAGCATATACGATCCTGCCCACAGTACTGTGTGAACATCTTAAGCTGTTCTGCACTATATTTATCGGCCCTTACCAATGTCGCTTCCGGCTCGAGAAATGGACTATAGACCAAGTCTTTACGCTAAGATAAATCGTGGAACATACCAATGAATTTCAAGTCGAAACGAACCACCGACTTTAAGATTGCGTATCATAATCGAGCTCTGAATCTGGAAATAACCATAAGATGGTCTAAGTCAAAATTTGCCACCCTGAAGGTGCGCATATCCACCGACTTGGTTGACTGTTCGACCTTCTGGAAAGTGTCACGTTGCCCCCTTCCGATTTTAGCATTGAAGTTGCCCAGCATGCTTTTGACATCGTACTGAGGACAGGCTTCGCCCGGGAAATCATAAAAGTCCTCCTCGATAGTGTCTTCAGCTGCATCGGTAGGGGCGTTTGCACCTATAAGGCTGATGCTGCAAGATGTAGCTTTGATGTGGATCACAGCCAGGCGGTCGCTTAAGGGCTTAAAGTCAATCACTGTCCAACGTATTTCCTGAATCGCAGTAATGTCTGCGTTATACTGCGCAGTGAAAGTCTCCACTTTTTGAGGTGCCAGGAGTATAGAGACTACGTACATTCGAGGTGCAGACTTTCAAAGAAGCTCACAGCTGACAAAAGCTAGTCAACTCCCTTTTCAATGCAAAGTGCATTCACAAATTATAATTGCTTTACGCTACATAAAGGAAAAGGATGGATTTTAATTTAGTTTTTCAGCATAATGACACAATTTGGAGGCGGCCTAGTCCTTAAGGAAAAATTAAGAATTATTTGAGTGAGCTATTGTAAACGATATGACTTGATGTCCTACTTACTTTCATTTCACTGTTGGACTTTAAAAAAAAGAACAACCCCTCGTCAAAAATGTCCTTCGGCGATGTAAAAAAAGAAAAGAAAATAATTAGTCGCCTGCCATTCATTTTCACTAACGTAGAATGACATTTGAATATACACCGAGAAATGGACAAGGATAATAGAGAGAGAGATAGAGCGTACCAACAAAAATATATAATTCTTATGCAAATGAAAATTAATTTAATCCACAGGACATTTTCATTCGATTTAATTACACACGAAGACTGCTCTTGAGTGCTGTTACTGTTCTTTCTTTTTCTTTTTTTTTTGCTTTCAGTTTAAATAAAAATCCTACAAAAAGTATCAGAAAAAAAACTTTTAACAAAAACGACCTCGTAATGTACGAAAAAAAAGAAGAAGAAAAAGGGACGACACATAAAAATGTCTGTCAATTTTAATCCATTGCAATTGTTTTAATCTTGCGCTGAAAATTATGAAGGTCCTTTATTTTTATATTATTGGCTACGATACTAGGAGCGTATTTTTTTTTTCTCTCGTTTCCTGACCCAAGTCCTTTGTATTCCTCTCAGACAAATTGCCATTTTTCTTTTTCGCCTGTGAGCTTTTGAGAGGACTGAAATAATTACATTTATTTATCTGCACTGCCCGAAGGAATGAAGATGGAACGATTTTTTTTTTCATTCACTTTGGTTTCTTTTTTTTTTTTTTTGTAAAGAGGAGGCGGAGCAATAACAAATTAATTAGTTCACTTCAAGCAGAAAATGCAATTAAAAAAGATTTCGCTATTTTATTTGATTTTTTGTGTTCTCTGCTTTGCCTGCACTGTTTCTTTCTCGATTTGTTGAGGATATTTTCCGCCCTCGGACTTGTCCACTAAAAGATTGCAAACAATTCAAAGAAGAGAGTCCTTTGCATCTTTACAACTGGAAAAATTAAAATTAAATTGAAATTAACAGGACAAAAAAAAATAAAGATGGAGGGCAGGACATTCTTTTTTTTCATTTGGCAAATAAATAAATAGGAAGAGCGAAAAAATAATTGGAAGAAAGCAAATGCGCCGCGGTACTAATAAGTCGAAATTGTTGTGGATCTGGTTTGTCGCCGGAATTGCGTGACGTGTAAGGACGAACAATGAGTTTTTATTTTCTTATTTAGTAGAAAAAAGGGAGTACACCTACTTAGGGCCGATGCTGAATTAGAAATTTCTGCGAGAAAAACAATTTACAAATTTTGATAACTAATAAATAAAAATTTGGATTTAGATATGCATACATAAAACTGTAAGGAATAATGTAATAAAAAGAACATGTCAAGTCAAAATATCTACATGTCTGTAGATATGAAGAAGGAAGCCTTGTAGTAGAATCACAATCGGTGCTGGGAATGTGAGCAAACTTTTCCTGCAGACTGTATAACAGTGACGACGAGCAACATACCGCTGCCAGGCATAATGAATCATTCAACAGAGACGATGATACCTAGAACTTCCGTCCACCTGACCAAAAAGAAGTGAGCATAGTAATAGCTAAGTTTGAATCCAACACGACAGCTGGACCTGACAGCCTACCAGCTGAGCTGTTCGAAGCAGGGCATTACTTGGTAGAGAGCATGCACCAACTTATTTCCAAGATTTTGTTAGGCTGATGAATGGAATCTCAGTGTCATTAGAAGAGACCCCATCTACTGCGGCAATTATAGAGGTATCAATCCTCAACATTGAGTACAAGATCTTGTCTGCCATATTGTGTGAACACCTTAAAAACTTCGGCAACCACCTGATTGGCCACTATCAGTGTAGCTTTAGGCCAGAAAAACCAACAGTCGATCAAATTGTCACACTTCGGCAGGTCCTAGAGAAACTCCATCGATACCCACCATCGTTTTATTTAATAAATAGCATTTATAGAGTCGGGCTGCCTAGTTTTAGGGTCCTTGCCAAGTTCATTCGCCAGTTCAAGATGAAGATGGAGAACGGTCGCTGCTTCCACCTCACCCAACTAACAGAGCACAGCTGGAGGCTAAAGACCTGACTAACTGGAGACGTTTGCTGGTTGAAGCCCAGGTCCAGTCCGCACTGTAGCGCCACATACGTAAGCAAAGTATGCAAACGAATTGCGCCATAATTTCATTGATCTAAACGAATGACATTGTTTCGAGAGCGCTCTTCAAAAAGTCAAAGTTTTTGAAACGAAAAGACAAAAAAACCGAGTTATTCCGGATATGCCTATGGCTCTTTTTTGTTACTTTCAAAAATGGTACCTATTCGTTCAACGCTTGAAGAGCGATTTTGTTTTTCTTTTTTTTTTTGTCGAAATAAATTGCAAATAATATTCCCGAGCGAAAAGTTATCCTGTGGAATATCCTTTCTTTTGCAATCGTCTATGGGTATACGAGTAATGTATCCATAAAATAAAATTACTTTCATTCAGCGAACAGGAAGGCGCCAATAACGTATCAAAACCTCCGACAACAATAACGTATCCTTGGGCCATTTTGCATTTCTATGCTTTGCGTATTTTTTTTTTTTTCGCCCCTTCTTCCTAAAAAGCATACCGAATCTGGGGAATTGAAATTGAATCAAAATCCTTAGGAGGAGGAGAAATCTTCTCCTTCCATCATGACGCGCTCAATTCGATGAGAAAAGGAAGTTTTATATGATACTGTGGAGTATCTATGACAGGATACGGTTATTGGTCGGGATGACACGGGTGGATATCGTTTTAAAAAGATTTTCAACTTTTTTTTTTTTCTTGTTGAGTTTGTGATTTTATGTTGTTAGCATAAAATTTCACGAGGCGGATTACATTAAGGGTTTTCGGGCAAAAGGGAGTCCTTACATTGTGATATCGTATTTTGGATACGAAATTCGATTTTTTATGATTGAGTATCATATCAATGGGAATTTGTTGTTAAATTTTTTGTATGGATTTGAAAGTTAAAGAGGATCGTTGATTCAATTATGTCGGAAAATTTTATTCAAGGACTAGGAGGGAGAGATATTCACACTATCAAAAGTACAACAATACATTCAAGTGATTCAAGTCCCAAGGAAACTCGTATTCTGCAATCGCTGGATTTAGATCTGTCAATAGAATTAGACCACCAATGAGCTTTAACAGGTTTTTGAGTAAACCTGGGCAAAAATGCAGCATCACATTCACGTGGCGCCTGCCGAATAGTTATCCGATAGTGAACTAACGATCAGTGTATGCTAGAACCTTCAGTGAGTGAGTACTCTGACTGCTGACCTGATTTGCAATTTTGCTCCTCGGATGTCTAACAACACTTCCTTAGACGGAGGACGTAAGGTACTTATTTAGATGGCACTACAGTTCGAGGATAGCCTAGACCTCAACCAATAAGTTAAATAAGGCTCTCTATAGCCCGCCTCTATAAAGCCGTCATTGGTGGCCTTAAAATCGATAGAAAGATAGTGGACTTCGATTTGGACTTCGTGGGTTTTCTCCACGATCTGCCGAAAAAAATTGTGAAAATTTGATCGACTGTGGACTCTCCTGGTCTGAGGACACATTCATAGGGGCCAATCAGGTTGTTGACGAAGGGTTTCAGGCGTTTAGGAAACTAATACCTCTGTAATAGATGCAGTTGAAGGGTCTCCTTGTTTGTGGTCCGGGCAAACGATGCTAAGATTCCATTCATCAGGTATACACTCGCCGGACCAAGTCTTGGAAATGAGTTGTTGCAGGCTCTCTACGAAGTCATCTCCAGCTGCTGTGAATAGCTCGGTCAGTAGGTTATCAGGCTCAGCAGCATTATTGGATTTAAGCTTGGATATTTCTATCCTCACTTCGTTTTGGTTATGTGGGCGGAAGTTCTGTCTATCATCGTCTATGTTGTATGGTTAATTCTGCTTGACAAGGGTATGTTGGTCTTCATCGCCGTTATACAGTCTGCAGAAAAAGTTTTTCCATATTCTCAGCACCGACTGTGATTTTACTACCAGGATTCCTTCCTCATCTCTACAGGTTTACGTTTGGGTCTTGTTGGCCTGACACGTTCTTTTTACCTTTTGGTAATATCTCAATATCTTCGATCGCGAGCTTCTCATGCTCTTTTTTCTTCTTCCGGAGAAGCCGATGTTCTTCCCGTCTCTTAAGCTCGTAGAGCTCACTAGCCCTCGTCCTTCTTTGCAGCGCCGCTTTGTACGCCTCTTGTTTAGCTGCATGTGCTTGCTGGCATTCTTCGTCAAACCAGAGGTTTCTTGGTGGTGGTCGACTAAAACCCAGCACATCAGTTGCGGCGCGGCGTCTCCACTGGTCTTCGGCACTTTTTGCTCGCGGCACAGGAAGATTCTGGCGGTCTCTTGCGATTGCAACTTGTCGATGTTAAATCTTCTCAAAGTAATTCTTCTTTGTTGTGGCGCTTGGAATATCCGCATTCGTACTTTGCCTTCAACAAGGTAGTGATCCGAATCGATGTTGGCTGCTCGGAGGGTTCGGACATCCAGAATATTGGAGACATTCCTTGCGTCGATTTGGTTGAACATTTCATGATCAAGAGATCGCCAAGTCCCCTTGTGGATGCTGAGATGAGGAACCCGTGTGCTTCCTATAGAAACGTTTCATCACGCACCAGAGTCAACTGTCCTGCCAAGATGTCCTCCTCTTTTCCTATTTTGGCGTTAAAATTATCTAAGAATTGAATTTAAGATCATATTTAGGACATTGCTTGTAGGTCTTGTAGAGGGGCTCATAGAAATGCTCATTGGTGCCTTCGTCCCTGTCCTCTGTGGAGTAATGAGCGCGTATTAGACTGATGTTGGCGAATTGAATCTGGATGCTAATTGTCATAAGATACTTACTCACGTATCAAAAGGTCAAGACATCATGCCTAAGTCTGCCGCTTATAACGAATCCGTACCCGAGTAAGGGCTCCTGTGGCAATCACCGTAGTAGATTCGTTTAAGTAAGTTTGGAAAAAAAAAAAATAAATGCAGAAGCCTTGGGTTTGCGGTGGAAACTAACCTTAAGTCTCATACTTCGACC
The DNA here is from genome assembly GCA_946965025.1 of Blera fallax. Classification (NCBI taxonomy): domain Eukaryota; kingdom Metazoa; phylum Arthropoda; class Insecta; order Diptera; family Syrphidae; genus Blera; species Blera fallax. The sequence goes on along the minus strand of OX337246.1, from coordinate 13,326,545 downwards.
CAACAAAAGTCTGAATGTTTATCTAAAGGCCTGACATATCTGAAAGTCCGTCCTAGACCATGTGCCTTTTGAACTTAAATTTATACTATTTCACTTGGAATTTTTTTTCTAATTTAAAACAGTAATGCTTCATCAAAGTGTCGACCACAAATGCGGTTTTCGAAAACAAAAACGAGGTAAAATCTGTCAACCCCAAGATAATCACAGTGAGCAGTCCAAAGACAGATGTCCAGTTTGGTCAATCGAATAAATTATACAACTGTAGAGTGTCCTTTATTTTTCAAAAAAAAAAAACAGAAAAAAACGTTAAAAATGGAATTCCATTTTTTATTGCAAAAGGTGAGCAAAAGGAGTCGAACTGCTGGAGAAGCATTTTTTTTCTCACTTCAGACAGGTTGGTATCCCTTCTGTGCCATATGTATTGTCGATATCGGCGGAAGCACCTATAACAGTCCCTCGTCACGTTCTTCCAGGACGTATACCACACGGTAGTATCAAAAGAAAAATTCCGTCGACGGAAAAGGGAAGCAAAAGAAATGTTGGAATGAAACAAGACAAAAAAAAAACACGCTCGTGGAAAGGAAGTAGAATTTTTTTTCTATCGATTTCTGGCCAGGAGCATGGGGTGGTGCTGATGGCGATGGCGATATTTTTCTTTGCTCTCTGACCAACTGGACATTTTAGCATTTTTTTTTTTTTTTCATCTTTTTGTATACCGTCCACTTCTGCTACTGCGATGGTCAATATTTCTTCGTGTCATCGTCTGTTTCTTGTGGGGGTGACAAAAAAGGACCTACCACCCATATGCGAAAAGTCTCTCTTGAACGAGAGTAATTTTTGCCGTCCATGCAGTGGGATGTAATCCTCTGTCTAGGGAGTCAACACAAATGGATGAAGTGAAGCATTTTGCGTCCAATGTCCTGTGCGGGGACTCCGCGAAATATTTTCTTTTGGCTTTGCAAGTGGACAAAAAATTTGATTGCTGGGTGTAGTGTTACCAGATCGACTTTTCGTTGAGGTTTTAATTATTTTACTAACGGCAAAGAAGATGTTCGGGAATTGCTCTGAACGATTGAATCATTGGCTTTCAAAATCAGAAATCGAAAGTTTTCGAAACCAAGTGAGAGAGTGAGAGCTATTTGGCTTCGTAAATTGCCATTCCATCTCTGGAGGGGATGACGAAGCAGTTAAACATTCACCTCTGCTGATTGCCTGCCCGTAGAGACATTGCTTGAAATTGTAAGGCTGATAAGCTCGCCAGAAAGTGTACCATTCTTAGAATTCTGCCTAAATAGCAAAACCTGGGTATACCTCTAGCCACATGTAAATATCTACTCAAGCTGGACGCATTCGGAAGGACCAAAAAATAGGAGAATGGCTCGCAACAAATAGGAGAATGGCTCGACGTGTCTCATACATATATAGGCAGATCTGTCCTAAATTAAGTCAGAAACGTAGTGCCAGGTTGGTTATGTTAAAGCTATTGCAGATCACTGTCTTATAGGATAACGTGCTAAAAAGCTGGACCCCTTTTCGCGTAACTTCAGCACTAGCTGCAGGGGTGAAGAGGATGAGAAAACCTTGTAAAACCTCCTTTCTACCTGCCCGGGGTTATTCCAAAGAAAACTGACCCATTTAGGGGCTCATTTCTTCAAAGACGTCAGTGAACTGGCTTCCAAAAACTATTTAAAAACCCTTAAAAACTCCGCCTTTTTCGGTTAGTACCCAAGAAGAATAGATCCATGGTATCACAAATGAATACTTCTATTCTAAGTGTGTCCGCATCGTGGTACTGGAGCAGGTGTTTATAGACCCAGAACCATGGGAGCATACGTAACTCAGTATTTTTCAAGAGGAGGTCTTCGCAATCGAAAGATGCACCCAATTTAACTTCGCGAAAAAGTATCGCGAACAAGATATCGCAATACTGTCGGATAGCCAAGCCGCCATCAAGGCTTTAAGCTCTTATTAAGGGGGCATAACGGAGTCACCCTGTAGACTTCAGGTGCATCTCAGGAAACTGGGTTTAGAGCAATGTGGAGACTGCAGATTCTGCGGAGATGTTAAGAAAACCCCACGACAGCATTTCAGGGAATGTGGAGAAAAAATAAAAAAAATATTTGGAGCGATAGTCCGTATGTGGTCCCGGGGCCTAACATCTCGCGACCATACGAGTTGTGCGGGCCCTAATTTTTGGCGTAAATTGAAGGGACCTACGTTTATCAGACAAACGGTTGTCAGACGTGGGACCGCGGTAAGACTTGTTGGTGTGTTCTGAGATTCGAACCTAGAACCTTCCCCTCAGTAGTCCAATGCACGAACCATTGAGCCAAGGCACCGAGAAATATGGAGCACTGATCGCCAGAAGACAAAAACACCTATCAACTATCAGAAGAAAATCTACCATTTCATCAAGGAAAAAGTCAGGAGGAAGGTGCTCTTAGTCGAGTACTTCATTGACTAGAGCCCTACAGCCATGCTGCAAGCTATTTCAATATGGCAACACCTCACATATCGTTGTAAGCAGTTCCATGCAATCACCAATTCTTTATCTCATTGTTTCCTTCTCCACAGAGAATACTAAGCACCATTGTTACTAATCGCACTCATTCAAGGAAGATATGACGGAAACCCCCCAAAAAAGTTCAAGGCAATGCGCATTTACTCTCCAACTGTACAACAGGAAAAAAGCTATTAAAGGACTTTCCTCTTATCTCTGCTTCGACTTATTTTATAAAATCATCCATTAGTTATATTATATTTCACTTTTATGATCAACATTTTTATTTTATTGTCTACATCCAAGAAAAACCAATTCGATGATATATGACAGCAACCGAAAAAGGATTGGAAAACAGTCCAACATAAAAAAAACCCCTCTCTTCAGTCAATCAATTTAAATAACAAAAAAAAAGTCTAATAAATCGATGTATACCCTCTTCCTTCACAAAGCGTTTTATGAGAATTCAAAATAAAAAAAAAAATTATAGTCTTCAAATACATACCGTAACGCATAATCAGGACAATGGTCACCCCCAGGGCCGCATAAAAGGAAAAAGAAAAAAAAATACGAAACAACGTACGATTCGGACTCCTTCAAATGCTATATGTGGCTTTTATTTTAAATGCGAAAAAAATACATAAATAAAAAAAAGGGTGACCATTCGATTAAATCCTTTACTCAGCGAAAGGACATAGCAGTGTGCTGGCTGGCTGGCTAGCGGCTGGAGTGGTAGAGTGGTGGGGCCGACGCAAGGCACTACCCATGGGGATGAAAAATTGCAGGAAATTTATAACTGTCAAAGGTGGGCAAACGAATGAAGAAGGACCGTACCAGCAGCAACTCCATAAAGAAAAAAAAAAAAGGAGATATAAATTTTTCAACATTGGGGTGGGCAACACGGTGGGGCGGTGGGTTTTTCATGTTTTTTTTCCCAGCTCCCAGTTCCGAGCTTTCAATTTTCTCGTTCCCGTTTGACATTTTATTAATATCGAGAATACGTTGGTCGAGCTGTGTGCTGCTTTTATGGCTCTGTCCCGGTTTTTTTTTTCTCCTCATATTCTCTCTAGAATTACATCCGGATACAGTTTATATTCGACCCACCACCACCCGAGTTGTTTCTGGTATATCCTGGATCCTTATATAAATGCATACCTAAGCACCAAACCACGATAAGAGAAAGAAAAATATACAATAAGGGAAATGAAAAAAATAGGAATAAAAAAAAAATACAGAAAATAACAGAAAACGAAAACGAAATCCTTATTAATCCTTGGAGTGAAGGTGGAGGTGGAGTGGACATAACGAAATATTATTGGTCGATAGCCGCCACGTTCGCGTGTAGTACACCTTCTTATTCTTCTTTTACGTTCCGATGAGAGATGTTGTACTTGTACACAGTGACGAGGGTGCTAGCCCTGGTCGCCAGCTTCGTCGTCGTCGTCGACTTCGTCGTGGTGGTAGTGGTGGTGGTGGTGATGGTGGCGGCTATCATTGCGCAATATCCTTGAAATTATTTTATATGAGAAATTTTATTATATTTGTGTTTGTTTCGTGCTTCTATTGGAATATTATAAGGCGAACGCCTTGCGTAAATGTTGTTCATAACGGATATAAAAGAAAACCAACCCTCGGTATCCATATCTTACCCCGTGAGGGTGGGTGGGTCTGTTATCTATGGAAAATATGATGTCATACTTTTATTAGTTTAGTGCCTTCATACTCGTAGTATACAACGAATAGATGTATGGAGTCACAACGCATGCTTGTATATGAGTCATTGTCATAAGAGGCGAACTTTGAGAGGGTGGAGGACGACCTGTTTTGTTGTATGTATTATGTTTCCGTTTCCTTTTGACTGGCCACTCTTCAATGAAAAAAAAAGGACATCTCCGTTTTCGTTTTAATTCCAGAGACAGGGGAAAAGACAATGGTTATTGTTATTGTTATCGGGTGAAATTAAATTGTGCTCATTGTGAGGACACGAAATTTGTGAAGGGTGCTTTGACGATGGGCTCTGCATGGGGTGGATGGTTGTAATAATATCCTGTTTTCTGAGGGGTTGTTCAGTGGTTTCGTGTGCGGAGGTAGATCTATTTATTTTTTTTGTTGTGCTTTATGGATTTATGATATTTTTGTTTTCATAACTTTATTGGGCGTGGTTTTGAAATTTGGTTGGCAAGTTGGTGCCTGCGTGGGTGATGTAACATTCATGTGAGTGCTCACAAAATGGTGTATCGTTGTGAAAAGTGGACATACATATACGACTGTTTGTTGTAGAACTGGACTTCCAATAACAAGTTGAAGTGAATGATTTAAAGCCTTGGTCTTCGGAACTTGTTTGTACATGTACATTCATGAGCTCCTGGAGGGAGCCAACGGAACGGAACCTGTCCTGAGTTCTGACGAAACATCATCATGGCTGTCCACTTACTGACTGCGGCAGCTCGTAATACGCTGCTAACTAGCTCTAGGTTTCCTTATAAAAGAAATCTACACAGCAACCTGGTTATTCCCAAATGATCGGGTCGTCAACCAGAGTAGAGACCCAAAAGACTGGAGAAAAACAAAGCCTGACATAGAAAGAAGAGGGACTACGCAGCTTACCAGCGCAAGAAATTCGAAGAGTCTCGTGACAAAAGAAGAGATCTCACAGCCAGTCGAGGAAGTAGTTTTCTCCATCCAGTTCGGAGAAGGATGACACAACTATTATGAACATACATACATAAATAATAAATAAGCCACCGGCTCCAATGGCTTACCATCATGGTCGACCACTGGAATGTCGGCCTTATATGCCCCATCAATATGGTCCGTCCAGCCCGGCAGATCGATTAAATATTCACGCTGACACAAATCCTGGAAAGGACCGATGAATCAAGTCGGAACGCATTTTCCGTTTATATATGTATTCTAAGGCTGCGTATGATATGGAGTCGTACAAGGCGATCGCCGAGTTCTTGATCCCGAGAAAACTAATACGGCTAGCAAGCCGCTGCTACTTCGGTTTGGTAAGACAACTGTGTTCGAAACTCCTAAAACGAAGGACGAAATTAATGTTCTACAAAACTTTAATCCTGCAAGTCCTACCATATGGCGCCGAGTGCTGGACCTTCTGTAACACTCGATCCTATCGAGGTAATTTTTGATGACTTTTTCGTAAACTTCGTGCGGTATCTAGGCTATAACTTGTTGGATGTTGATTTTTAGTTGTTCGAGCGGTTCAGGTTTATTAGCGTAGACAAGACTTTAAGCGTAACGAAATTCAATGGTGGACCAGTTAACGTCATTAAAACTTCAAATAATGCGACCTTGAAACTTTTCATGCAATACATCCAACGTTGAACCAGATGTGTAGCAAGTTGCGCCGTCTTGCTAGAACCACATGTCCATCACATCAATATCATCGATTTCTTGTCAGAAATACTCGGTTAACAAGCGCCATTATTGACTGTTGTAGTCCGACCCTTATCATCTTCAAAAAAGTTAGGCCCAATGGCGCCACCTGACCTTATGCGCAAATAGTCACTATTTGGGCATGTAATGGTTTCCCATGAATATGCGGCAGTTTTGCTCATTGAAGTATCCAAAGAGGTGGAAATGTGTTTCATCAGAGAAAGATTTTCTGATCCGGGCTTCAGTTCTTGTTTTAACAGAATTTGGTACGAGTGTATTTGCAAGGTTCAAAATGCAAATGGAGCTATAAGACAAGTCCCTAAGCTGCGAACTCCGGCGAATCTTATTAATTAAAATATTATTTAACTTATAGCAGCAATATTTTTGACTGAACGCACACCACGATGATGCAAAAGTCCTAGACTATCCCCAATACTTCCAGTCTCTTCATATTGTACACTACGTTGTGAATTGCTCGCTCAGTAGGACGATTAAATTGACCAAAATCTTCCTGTACTTTTCGATACACAGTTCGAACAGAATTGTTATTTTTGCTCTGAAAAATTGAAAAATTTGAACGCCTTATGACGGGTGCTTAATTTACGGTGCTGCCAATACAGGTCTGATGCCTTGTGGATCGAACGAACGATGCTGAGATTCTATGCATCTAGGCATACACCCCTCTGATCAAATTTTGGAAATAAATGGTTGTATGGTCTCTCTCTTTGGACGGTCCGTTTACAGACATTTTGTCATGTAGACTGTGCTTATCGATCGTACTATCCAAGATGCCCTCATTTCCTAGTTCGAAGAAGTTATACATGTAGTACTTGAAATATAGGTAGAACTCGACTACAATATTTCCAGATTCCTAGTCGTCTACCACTACCCCCAACAAGAGAATATGCCCTTAAGTAGTAAAATCGGTAATTTTTCATTCCGCATACCTTTTCAAAAAAAATTTACATGAGACGGTCGTCAGCTCCTCATATGCTACTTAAATTGAATCCCTTTCAACATTCTCCACATTCATTCAATTTTAATTGCGCAGCAATCATAAAAACACGTCCTTAGTACTGCTCCACTGCCCAGTGTTTGCAAATAAAACGCAAAAAAAAAAGAATTGCAATCCCTTCTCATCCAGCCGAAAACATTTATTGGAATCTTTTTTCCTCAATTTTAATTTACCAAAAAATTGGCCCAATTAAAGTCAAAACGTATGAGCACATGGGTAGTGTATGTAAATGGATAGACCTACGAATGGACACAACGCCAACCAACCCCCATGCTACCATAACTTTCAAAGGAGTTAAAATGTTTTACGGTTGAGGGAAACTCTCAACGATTTAAGGGGTTGCCTGGGTACAGTACACGTTCATTCATATGTACATATATGTACGTGTCTATGCTTTTATGGAGACCTAGTGAACAGGACATTTGCATAAACGTGGTACCTTCATATGAAATTTCATTATAACGGTACAGAAAAAAAAAAGGAACACCGAGTTAACTACCAAGAAGAGAAGTGAAATGTTGCCTTTCTCGTAGCGGAATCCTGCAGAATATGAATAAAAAAAAAATGAAAAAAAATCCCCAAAAATATTTATCCAACGTAACTTTCAACGAGAACTGAACGAAACGATTTCAACAGACACAGAAACAGAAACAAAAGGATATCCTTGCAAATATATTTCGCATGAAGTCCATTGTGGTGGAGTTGGAGATAAAGGAGTCGTAGAAAAACTGAACAAAACAACATATAAGGACATAAATAAAATCCTACTTCGCATTATTATCCAATTAACGAAATTTATGCATTGCACAAGTGAATGCTTATACATATGTACATACAGAGGGACACATTCGGGGGTTATCTTTTATACGTTACTGGTATACGATTGTGCGAAGCCCCATCCCCCTCCCCATAATGACATTAGATCCTTTTTTGCCTCTACTGTGAGTAAAATAATTTCTATAAAGGGGGGAGCAAAAATTCCAAATCCATGACCATCCCTCCCCCAACATAATGGGGGTTTCTTTTCCTCTTGTTCGTCTGCGTATAACTCTATGACGGGGACGAGAAAGGACAATGATAAAAACACCGAACAATGCCAATATCGGGATGTAGTTGGATGTTTAATTTGTATTGGTAATTAATAGAATTTGCGTATTGAATTTGTAATTAGTTCTCTCGTCGGATGACTGTGTCCTTTTTTTTATTGTCTTTTATTTTTCCTCCTTCTTTTAGCGAATATAATGTGAAAAAACGAGGGTTTTTTGGGGACAAAGATGGGGGCACGAAATACCTTGATTAATCCCAGATTCGTAGCAAATTTAGACTTAATCCTTGTCGTGAAGGAAAGAAATGAAAATTGTGCATCCTTATACAAACTTAACAAGAAAAATATGTAAATTTTTATTTTTGTAAGGATAAGAGATTTTTCGCTTCCTACGAAAACATTATACGCCATCTTTTCAAAGAAAAAAAGTAACAAAAAAAAGAGAGTAAAATGATATCCCTGTAGGACATTATTTTTAGATACTAATCCAGATCACCTTTTCTTTTCTTTTTTTAAGCTATCTCCAGGATACCATACCGTAGCTCCATAGATTGTAACATTTTTATACGAAATTTTTTTTTGTTTGTAATCGTTTTGCTAGATTAATATAAAAAGGAGCAAACAGAGCAAGAGGAAACGATTAAAAATTCACCCTTTAGAAAAATAAACGGGATAATTACAAAAAAACAAGGCGGCATAGAAAAAGAAATGAAATCTCTTCTTTTTTTCCGTCGAAAGGGGTTGGCAGGACGAACGGTGGAAAGGTATTTAGGGAATGCAAAGAAAGTTAAACCAAATTACTTAGTTTTTTAGTTAAAAAAAAAAAAGATAGAAACAACGGAATTTTTTTTGAAACTTACGCTGTTATGTTGTTCATTTTAGGAAAATCCTACTAAGTTCGGAATAAGAATTTCGAATGTATTTTGGTGTCGGAAACTCGGGAAAGATGCAAAGTATTTGAATGGCAATGCTTTAAGGGGAGAAAGTAGAAAAAGGAATTCAGTAGGCTTGGATATTTCGATTTCAAAATAGTGTCATAAAAAGTGTCTTTTTTGAAATCCAAATTTAAAAAACCACGCAAATGATAAACTTTTAGTGAAAAATCTATTTATATTCGTAAGATCCATTCAAGGCATTAATCTTCGATTCGGGCATATGACCACTCACTGGCTGTCGAATTATGGTCACTTTTTTGAGCAATGGTAGCTCTGTGTTTTGGTTGCAAATTGACGGGTAACCAATCAATCTTTATGCCTGACGCTGGACACAATCTAATAAACTCAAACAAGTTGCGGGAGCTTCCGCCCAAACATGTGAGTTGTATTCGAATTTCGGACGAATATAAGCTTTATATATAGTAGCCAAGTCTGCAGGACTGAAAAAATGTTTACACCTCTTGAGGAATCCGAGGCACTTTGCGCAACTTTTCGCAGCTTCGGAAATCATATGACTCCAGCGAAGGTCTGGGGTAATTTGCATCCCAAGCATTCATTCAGTTCCATTCATTTTTAGTATCCCGCTTCAGAGACAGGAGACAGCACTAAGTTTCTGACGAATTGAACTCAACTCGGTTTTTCGCACCCCAATTGATGATCGCAGCAATATCGGAGTTGAGCTCGGTCGACATTCGCTGCCGTTGAGACTCCACAGCTAGGGGTGTCAGTCGTGGAGTCGAAAAAGAATAAGCGAAGTCAAGAGTGCTGTCATCCGCATAGGAATGGGTAGGATTGCAAGTGAGAGAGAGAAGGTCGTTAACGAATATTAAAAACAGGGTCGGAGAGAGGACTGAGCCCTGAGGTACACCAGCATTGGTAGAGAATGGCGTATAAGTATATCTGTGTAATACAACTTGTATTGACCGATTAGTTAAAAAGCTTGCAATCCATGATGAGAAGATTCTTCCGGCACCGTAAGCTTGGAGTTTGCTTACGAGGGCACTGTGCCACACTCTATCGAAAGCTTTAGAGGTATCTAAGGCAACTACTCGGCATTCACCGTGGTGGTGAATACTATGGTTCCATATGGTATAAAAAAAAACAGGTGGAAGGGTCGGAATATCGACGGCTACAGCTACATATGTATGTACGTCGAAATTAGTTCGATAATGAATGAACTCTCTGTAGTCAGCCTTAAGGCTGAATACTTGAATTCTTGTGTAAATCCCAGGTCACACTGGGATCCAAGGAAATGCTATCGCCTAAAAGATTGTTCGGCAAGATTAAGAATTGAATTTTTCAGAACAATGAGCAATGGGCAGGAATTGATTTTTTTTATGAACAAAATGGTGCGTGGAATGACTTTTCAGTATGCAGACAGGATACTACAGTAGAAAAGACAGCACGCATCATATTGACGGCCTGATTATGCTTTTGCTAAGCTATTTAGTGTGATACTTGTGGCACAGCCCTTCACTGCCCTTTTTTTAATGTTCAATCTCTCAGTTATGGAAGGACACTTTTATTACCTTTATCTGCAAAAAATTATGCAAAGATGAAGTTTCTGATTATAGGCGAATTTCTAAGCTCTCTAAACACTTTAAGAGCATAGTGGCTTTTCATTGCAAATCAATCTTGTCCACAAAGCAACACCGCTTCGTTAAGTGAAGGCCTACAACAACTAATTTAATCGGATTCGTGCTGAGTACACTATGCTTTTTGGTAGATGGTAATGAAGTTGGCGTCGTAACCACAGATTTTAGTAGGGCTTTGACGAAATTTAAGCTCAAAGCCCTCTGATTTCAACCGCAGTTTATTTCACGGATCAAATCATACCCAACGGACCGTTAATACAAAGTCCGATTTAGATCTGCAGTATCCGACCCTATTACACCAATATCGGGCGCCCCTCAAGGTAGCCATCTTGGACCATTGATCTTTATACTTACAATAAGTGATGCTGAGCATATCTACCGGAGCCCTGATCTTCTGCTCTACGCCGATGATATGAAAAACTTTAGACGGTTAACATCTGCCACAAATGTCTCCGAACACCACATAGGATCAACCTCATTCATGATGAGCCTGTACCCCCAGTCAAGTCAGCACTTAATTTAAGTGTCATCTGCTATAGTGAACTTAATTTTTGATCACACATCGACAACTTCATAAATAGAGTCAACTCAGCTCTTGGCTTTGTCAAAGACTGGTTAAAAAACTTCTCTGACTCCTGCGTACCGTCGTGGTGTTGCCGATGTACTTTTTATTTACAAGTTGTTACCTGGGAAACTTGATTGTCCCGCTCTGCTTCAAGCGAATTCTTAAAATACCAATCTCTGTATTCGTAGGTCTTTTCCGTACATCTGCTCATGGCACTAATTATAGTTATAATGAGCCTTTCTAATGCGGCACGCCTTTTTGATTTTGGGAGCAGCAAAAACATGTCTTGACGATGCCTAACCTCCAATCACCCGCCACACATACTAGTCCAGCTTAGTATAACCTTTAAAATTCATAATTTCCCCTGGTCTTCATTCTATTCTCCCGAAGTTGTCTGGGACTTGGGTGTACTGCATAATTTCTCGGCACTGTTTAACCATTTGGGGCTCACAGAATTCCTCCAAAAAATACGCATAAAATGCTCAGATTATATATTTAGAAGGTTAAGCCCACTCAAGGGTTAAAGAAAAATGACGTTATCGCTTCTCGGAGCAGGCTTTAAGTGTGTTGGAAACTAACATCGACTTTGGTGGCAATATCACATTTCAGGGCTAAGGCCTTTTGACAACTGCCAAAAATCAAAACTAAAGTATTTAAGGTTCCAAAAATCTACACGTAGACGCAAAGCCCATATATTATCAACGGGACACTTTTGATGTGAATTTCGGAGTGGTGGCATGATTGATTCCCTTACTTACTTACTTACTTAGGTGGCGCTACAGTTCGGGGTGAACCTGGGCCTCAACCAACAAGCCTCTCCAGTTAGCCCGGTCCTTAGCTAACTGCCTCCAGTTGCGCACTCCAAGTTGGTTGAGGTCCCTTTCTACTTGTGCGCGCCACCTTAGGCGAGGTCTTCCTCTACTGCGTTGTCCCTCCGGGTTAGATTCGAAGACTCTGCGGGCCGGAGCATTGGTGTCCATTCGCTCTACATGTCCTAGCCATCTTAGGCGACTGATGCGCAGTTTTTTGACTAGGTCGATGTCGCTGTACAGCTCGTAGATTTCGTCGTTGAATCTTCTCCTCCAAAGCCCGTCAACGCAAACGGGACCGTATATCTTCCGAAGAATTTTTCTCTCGAAGCGACCAAGGATATCTTCATCCGCTTTCGACAGAGTCCATGTTTCAGCGCCATAAAGCAGGACTGGGATGATCAAGGTCTTGTACAGAGTCTCCTTAGTTGTTCGAGATAGGGCCTTACTACTCAATTGCCTTCTCAGCCCAAAGAAACAGCGATTGGCAAGAGTAATTCTTCGGTTAATTTCCGCCGAGATGTTATTGTCAGAATTAATAGCAGAGCCAAGGTAGACAAAGTCCCTTACTACCTCGAAGTTATAGCTGTCGACTGTGACGTTCTGTCCGATTCGTCGATGTTGTGTGTCCCTTCTTGTCGACAGCATATACTTTGTTTTGCCCTCATTTACAGCTAAACCCATTTTGGCGGCTTCTGTTTCGATACTAGCGAACGCACCAGTGACAGCCCGCTGTGTTCTGCCAATTATGTCGATGTCATCCGCGTAAGCTAGTAGTTGCACAGACTTTTGAAAGATTGTGCCTCCGGTGTTGGCTTGTGAGTTTCGCACAATTCTTTCAAGAATGATATTAAAGAAGTCACATGACAGCGCGTCGCCTTGTCTAAATCCTTTTTTGACATCGAAGGTCTCGGTGAGGTCATTACCGACCTTGATGGAGCAGCGAGCGTTCTCCATCGTCATCCTGCACAGACGAACGAGTTTGGCAGGGATGCCAAAACTAGACATGGCTCTGTATAGCTCGTCTCTATAAATGCTGTCATATGCGGCCTTAAAATCGATAAATAGATGGTGAGTATCGATTTGGACTTCTTGGGTTTTTTCCAGGATCTGCCGGAGTGTGAAAATTTGATCGACCGTGGACTTTCCTGGCCTGAAACCACACTGATAGGGGCCAATCAGGTTGTTGATGAAGGGTTTCAGGCGTTCACACAATATGGCAGATAAGATCTTGTACGCGATGTTGAGGAGACTGATACCTCTGTAATTGGCGCAGTTGAGGGGGTCTCCTTTCTTGTGGATGTGGATGATTGATTCCCACTTCTGTGAAATTTAAGTTGGAAACAAAGTTACGGTGAACGAAATGCGCTACAGAGACATGATAACTGATTGATTTGTGGCCGTAATTGGACAACTTTGACTTGGACCGGCTTTTATAAAGGCAGGGTGTTGCGAGGTGCCATACCATCCGCTAAGCAATCGACCTTTTGTGCATTAAGTTCGGCAATCGTGTTATCAGCCGTTTTGGCTAGGCCATATGGAGCGAATAAACGTCAATACTCCGTCCCGCAAAGTCTTCGCATCTAACCCGGATGTACAACGCAGTAGAGGACGACCTCGCCTTAGGTTGCGCACACTAGTAGAAAGGGACTTCAACTCAGCGCAACTGGCGGCAGATGGCTAAGGACCGCACTAACTGGAATGGCTTCCTGGTTAAGGCCCAGCTTCACCCCAAACTGTTGTAAGTAAGTAAGCTGGAGTACATGTAAATATGTATGAAGGTCTCCAGTTAAATTTTTCAATTGAAAGAACAACAAAAAAACATAATATCTCCGTCTGAATATCATTACACAAAGCATCCAGCCAGGATTAGTTAAGCTCATATTACAATCCAGGGAGACAAACGTATTAAGTAAAGCAATTTCAATAAATACAACACGACACCTCCCTCGACACTAGAAATACATTTTCCCCAATGAAAAGAAAATATTTAGTGATTTGTATTCAAAAAGGACATTCCAATTGCCATACACACACTCTCGCAAGCAAAAACAAGAATAGAAAGCAATTGTTTCCATTTTTATTTCATTTCCAAATTAAATTACACGAGGGTTGTATTTTCTTTGATTTCCACCCCCGAATTTGGAGAAACAAAAAAGAAAAAAGGAAATTATATGTATAAATAAATAAAAACCAGCCGGAGCGTTTAATCAGAAATTAAATTCCCATTATCCTATCAAACTACCACAAAGGACCTTCACTACCTTTGGTTGAAATTAAACACGATCTGCTCAAATTTCGGAACGTCTACACATGCCTATGTGCAGATATAAAACATTTAAACACATGTCTGTTTGTGTGTGTGTGTGTGTATGTCTAGAACCACAGATTTCGAAATTTAGTCTTCCCCAACAAACAAACAAATTTATAACACGCAATGAAAGAACCGAAAAATATGCCAAAAAGGATATGCCCCGCCGTTCACTTTGTATAAAGGGATAGCCATGGTGTTGTCTTTGGCAAGAACATCCTCTATCGATGGTCAAACCTTGTCTATCCCCATCCTGTGCACCATCGACCCACGAATATATGAAATCATTCGATGGAATATCGACGAGAATTTGCTGTTTCTGCGTATCGTCCTGAACAGATTTTCATTTCTCGTTATCCTTGCATGCACGCACTCGAAACAACGAAACATCCCTGACACACGTGTGGCGTCAGCAAAAACAAAAGCGAAAGGGTGCATCAACACACTGGGTCGAAATTTTACCCAGTCCGTGTGCAATTTGGGGGTGAGTCCTACTATCCCTATATGTATGTATGTATGTGGGGGCAATCGAACGAACGGCCATGTGCGTCTACAAGTGTCCCAACCATTTACAGCCCCAACTCCTAGGGTGGTGTTCCAAAAAGTAATATTTATGAGCTTCGTGTGGATGTTTACCAGGCCAGAGCATACACTCATAACATGGGTCATCCTTTCGCTGGATTTTCTGTACATATGAGAGGCTTATATGCCACCATCAACCCCCCCTCTCTCGAGGATGGACATTAGAAAACGATTGCGAACGTTTTGAAACAAATACACAGTGCTACCCTAAGCTGTGGCGACTGGGCTGGATGCTAGGAATATGAGTGTTTGTGTTTCATTTTCACCCAAAGGACATTCTCAATGGAGAATGGGCAGCTGATGGAGGGTCCAGCTTGTGGTAAAACTGAATGGAATATTTTGATGGCAATATACTACAGACATGGCGGGATTATCATTATTATTGGTATCCTAGCAACGGCAGAAGCTGTGAGTAGTGTTGTCCACCCTTCATTGAGAGAGAAAAATATATCTGCTCGATACTTCAGAGAGAGATAGCAAACGAAAAATAACACAAATCGTCGTCTCATGGGGTGTCCTTTTTTCGTGAGGGGGTGGAGGGAGGCATACTGTGAATGAGTATGTGGCAACGAATGTGTTATTGTTATTGGCATAAATGCTGTGCACGCAGAATACAGAATTCATCTAACGTTCGTGTATGGTACAGCTGGAGCAGCCCTTTTTGTGATGGGATACGAGTCGAATATACGTTATGGGGGATGCCTTCAAGGAGTCGACGGGTTGGAGTGCTACGTGTGTGTACGAGTATATGACAAAAATATTAATACCCGAAATGAATTTCGGTCCTTGTCTATGTTATCCCCCAGTTTGTGGGTGGGATAACAATGTCAACTGGACGCCATTATCGTTAGGAAAGTGGATGCCATTTTATTTTCTAGTTGAGGAGTCTTTTTTTTTTTTTTTGGCTGGTTGTCCTTATGTCGTACATATGTCTGGAATAATAAATTGGATAATTTGATGTAAAAATTGTTTCTTTAATAAAATTTTCGCAATAGAATTACAATTTTTGGTGGCTTCAATTGCATGGTGGGAGTTAATCAAAGTCGTGCTGGAATTCCTTGAACGTACATTCATATGTGGCAATACGCGTGCCGATTGAATCAAATTGCAGGATCCTCTGAAACGGGGCTTTGAGTGGTCATCCGGTTTGCTTTAAGTGATGAGGGAATCTAAGAGTTTTTATTCGAAGGTACATAAGTGTTGGGAATAAAAGCTGTTGTTCAGCGATTCTCTCGATTAAAAAACTATTTATTTAGCTGCCAAAAGTGCTCCGACTCTTTCAAAGTCCTTACGCTTCGCTTCGCTAGATAGCGCTACCTGGGCCTCAACCAACAAACCACTGCAATAAGCCCGAGAGTTTACTGCCTCCAGTTGCGTACTCCAAGTTGTTTGAGGTACCCCTCTACGCCGTTGCCGCTCTGGGTTAGATTCGAAAAATCTGCGGGCCGCACCTTCGCTCTACATGTCCTAGCCATCGGAAGCGACTGAAAGCGGGGTTTTTCTCTTGAAACAACCGAGAGTATTTTCATCCGCTTTCGACAGCGACATAAAGCAGGACTGGGACGGACTAGGATCTTGTATGGAACCTTCTTCGTTGTTCGGGAAAGGGCCTTACTACTCAAATCCCTTCTCAGCCTACAGAAGCAGCGATTGGCATTCTTCGTTTGATTTCAGCTGAGGTCTTGTTGTCAGAGTCAAGGTAGACAAGGTCCCTTACTATCACAGAGTTATAGCTGTCTACTGTGACGTTCTGTCCAATTCTCTGGTACATATTGTGTGTCCCTTCTTTTTGACAGCATATACTTGGTTTTGCACTCATTTACCGATTAACCCATTTTGTCAGCCTCCATTTAAATACTAACGAACGTGGCAGCCCGTTGTGTTCTGTCAAATTTTATCAATGGCGTCGGCGTTCGCTAGCAGTTGCACAGATTTTTGAAAAATTGTGCCCCTGATGTTGGCTTATGAGTTTCGCACAATTCTTTCGAATTTGATGTTAAAGAAGTCACATGACAGCGCATCACTTTGTCCAAATTGACGGAGCAGCGAGCGTTCTCCTTCGTCATCCTGCACAGATGGATGAGTTTGGCAGGGACGCCAAAATTAGACATGGCTCTATATAGCTCGTCTCTACAAATGCTGTCTCAAATCGATAGAAAGATGGCAGGTATCGTTTTGAATGTTTTGGGTTTTTTTTTTTCACGATCTGCCGAAGTGTGAAAATTTGATTGAATGTTGACTTTTCTATCAGTTTGATGAAGGATTTCAGATGTTCACGCATTATTGCAGATAAGATCTTGTACGCGATGTTGAGAAGACTAATACCTCTGTCCTCTGCAATTGGTGCAGTTGAGGATCGGGCAACAAATGCTGAGATTCCATCCATAAAACATAAATACACTCGCCTCCCCAAATCTTGGAAATGAGGTCTCTACTAAGTCATCTCCAGCTGCTGTGAACAGCTCGAGCGGTAGGCCAGCAGGTCCAGCACCTCTGTTGGATTTAAGCTAGGATATTAGTATCCTCACTTCCTGTTGGACGGAAGTTTTCCCATCATCGTCTATGTTGAATGCTTGTCAGTGATATGTTGGTCTCCGTTGCTGTTATACGACTGTGACTCTGTGAGGACCTATGTTTATACACAAACTAAAGCTGACTTGACTATGCAATTTCATTGCACAAATCCATTGTTCGGTAATCCTTAACAAATCTCAAATAAAACAATGACCTTGTCCTTTATAAAGCTGCAAGTCCAATTTGAATTGTAGATCAAAAAATAGCCAAATTAATTTAAAATCGCTTTTTGCAACCCCATCCGCAGTGTGCCAAGTGCACAAACCCATCAATTTGAAATTCCATAAAGGACATAATCATTTATTACCTAAGGTGAAACGAATTAACCTTTCTCGTATATTTTCCACCCTCCTAAGTCGATATAAACATCCCATTCATCCGCTCACCACCCACTGACTACGACAAAGTCTCTAAATTCTCAACTTCTTAATCCACCGCCTTCCTCTGCAGGACTTTACACCTACCACTTAAGCCACACGCACACACATCAAGTCATCCCCTCGTGTGTTTTGTGCTGAACAAAAAAAAAATCTGTAAATATTCCGAACAATATAATAACTTGTAAGGATAATTTCACACTTAGTTCATTTGACAGATGCCACTTGTTTATACTCGTCACCCCTTCGTTTTCTTTCCTGCGGCAAATACACACAGATTCGTTTGCATGCAACGAGTACTGCTCCCTTCTCTGGTCCACCATCAATAATATGCTACGCATGTTAATTCATAAAAAGGAACGCACTTATCCCTTATGAATTTCGTTGCTCAAGTGTGAATAAAACCCTACGCCAACACATGGAGCGGTGCATATAAAATATTGTTTTTAGTTAAAGCCCAACCTGACTGAGGGGTGAAATTCACCCCCGTCCATTTACTCATATGAAATATGCACAAGGACCAAAAGAAAGAATATTCTTTGACGATTTTGGTTACACATTGACTGACATGAATCACTTTTTAAGTGACACAAGCTACAAGGAAAGGATTTTCACACATACACTCACGCTGAACAACCCCCTGAAGGTGCATTTTTTTTTGAGGGTGGACTTTTTTACTTCACTCCTCGAACCGAAACAATATGAGAATTCAATTTAATGTCGTCATTTTAATAAAATAATAACCCAACACTAGGAAGGAAGTCATTTGGGAATTGTTTTAAATTTAAGGGTTGCGTTTCACGACACCCCCTCTTGCGAAAAGGGAAACATTTTAAAATTGAATAATTTCCATTTGGAAAATAACGTCAACCATCCATTGTGGTATGCGAAATCATAATAGAGAATTTTTATTGTCTATGTCATCCCCCACCAAAGGGGTGCGTGTTGATTTAATTTTTCCATGGAAAGGCTTTATACGAATATCCTGGAGGGGTTCAGTGAAAAATAAGACGGGAGTAATTTTCCAATTATTTTGAATATAATTTCAAAATTATGCCGACTGGTTGGAACAGGTTGACTTCGCTGTGGAAAGTGGGGTTGATTTTAAGTGAATTTACGCATTAGCCATATGGGTTTATTGTGATGGAAAAATAAATTCATATTGGTGTTAATAACGATGACATATGATTCGTGTTGTCACTTTGAAGCCAGAGAGTGGGTTAATTTCACTTAGCTATGTGGATGGAGAAGCTGCCGACTGAGAGTCCATCTGTTTTGAATTAAATTTTTGACAAATTGGAAAATTGATGACAACTGTGTTGTAGTTTAAGAAAGAGGAGTGGTTATGATGTTATGATGAATTGTTTAATTGATCCCTACAAGATATGTCCTGGAGTGTTACGAGTCCGTTTATGCTTTGCCATGAGTTTATTGAAGGAGGCGGCTCAAAGCAACGGATAAGGACAACCTCCGGAGATGCAGTGAACACTTTGCTTTCTTCCGAAGCAACAAATTCGCGCATAAACACGGGTACGCAATGCAGGGTCTCGAATAAAACAAAATTGATGGAACCCCTGCCGAACGTCAGATACCACAAATCAGCACGGAATACAAGGCGAAATTTTATGTTCAAGCAGCACAACAGCCTGTGGTATGGATGATCCCACTATTGACGACCATGGCAAAATAAGCATGAACAATGATTTTCGGATCTGACCCTTAACAGACCGCGTGCAGCCGAACCATTAGCAAAGGCCCTTAACTGTTACAAAGCGGATACTACTGCCATCCAGGAAATGCGATGGAATGGGCCGGGTAAAAGGAATTGTGACATCTCCTACGGCGATTGCTACAGAGAGCAGAAGCAAGACAAGAAGCCCTGAGCTTTCGACACGTGAGCGATCATCTTATGACGAAATGCATCAAGGTCAACATGGCCTTCCGAGCAGCCAACATTGACTCGGATCCGTACCTTCTAGCAGCCGAAGTACGAATGCGGATATCCCAGGCGCCACTATGAGAAGATTTAACGTCGAAAAACTGCAATCGAAAGAGACCGCAAGAGTCTTCGCCGAATGCGTATCCCGAAATCTCTCCACGACTTCTACATATGTATGTCATCAGCATCAAGTGCCAAAGGCAAGTGGCAACCCTGCCAACATGCCATCAGAGGCATTGCAACTTATATGTTGGGTTTCACCCGACCACCACTAAGAAGCCGCTAGTTTGACTAAGAACGCTGGAGCAAGTATACGCAGATAAACAAGACCCATACAAAGCGGTGCTGCAAAGAAGAACGAGGGCTGCTCGTGAGCTCTACAATCAAAAGAAACGGGAAGAACACCGCACCGGCTTCTCCAAAAAAGCACGAGAAGCGTGCGATCGAAAGTATTGAGAAACTATACTTCAGGAACAATGTACGGAAATTTTACTAAAAGTTAAGAGAACGTGTCAAGCTAACAAGACCCGCACAGAAACCTGTAGAGGGGAGGAAGGAAACCTTGTCACAATCGATGCTGGGAATATGGAGAAACTTTTTCTGCAGACTGTATAACGGCGAAAAAGGCCAACATTCCGCTGTCGGGCAGAATGACCCATTATCCATCCACCTGACCAAAACGAAGTAAGGATAGCAATATCCCAGTTTAAACCAAAGAAGCTGCTGAGCCTGACGGTCATCGGCCAACAAAGCTTCTGGACCTGATGGCCTATCGGCTCAGTCACAGTAAAGGACAAATCACTTCCCCGTGGGGTTCTTTTCGTAACCGTTGGATGTATGCCTTGCGTCGATCGTAAACTGGTCAATCTAGTTTACGGTTGATTGTATAGGAGATTTCCATGTTCCTTTGTGAATATTGCGATGGAAGAACCGAGTGCAACACCAAAGTCCATGAGCCTGAATCCACTATCGGATGAGGTGTTACATATATAGGCTTTGCTTCTCGACTATATTTCCAAAGGTCGCATCTCCCTCTAGCATTGCGTTAAACCCACCTAGGAAACCGGCACTGCTGGTGGGTATTGTCCAAGAGCTTGTAGAACTCGTCTTTGGTGTCGTCGTCTTTCTCATCTGTGGGGTATATTCGGCTGGTGAATTCAGCCTTGACGCGTATTGTAATGAGGCACTCGTCCACATATTTAAAAACTAAACTTTCTTTTGCTCTAAGCCTATTCATGATGATTTTTCAAACAATTCTTAACATAAATGTCAAAGAACTGTCAAAAATGACAGCACGTTTCGAAAGTTATCTTTATTTAGGTGTCCAATAAGAAATTCATAATTTCTCCACTAAATGAAATCGAAAATTTATACCTAAATACATATGTATGTATCTTCTTCCTTTTTGGAACGACTACAGAAATCAAAACGGGACAATAGATAAATTTCACCTTGTTGAATTGTGTCAAAAGTAGTCATTGAATCACTTAATTCGACGAGACCGCACCCACGCTGATCTCTCCACCAAAAGCTCGTTCAACGGGAGGGAGGAGATTTGTTCACTTTTTGCACCCATCCCACGTCGATATCGTCAGCGAAGCATAAACTCCATAATCACATAGCAAAGGTGCAATAAAATAATGATTTTCAATTTATTATTTGTTTTGTTTTCAACTGTTATTCACGCTCTGCCGCAGATGAGGAGGTGAATTATGCATACAATCCCAGGCATTACAATTACGTATACGACAGACCGATTTACATGACAAAACGTCTGTTAACATGTAGGCATCATGTTGACATTTAATTCATAATCTTAACTTCCGGTGAGCGGAGATATAAATTTGCATGGAGGTGTGTCACCAGTGTTACCAGTCAATTTTACGAATCACTTTGGAAAATTAATGAGCAAAGGAAATGAATTCGATGTTTTTATAGTTCGCACTGTATTAGTCAGCACGCAATAATTGTCTATTTTAATCGGCTCTGAATTTGTAGATATGTGAATCACGCCTAACCTCATTGCTAGTGAACAAGATTCCAAGATTGTCTATGTCCAAACTATGGTCATACAGGGCTACATATTTCATAAAATATTTTTCGCAAAAAGGCGAAAATACGTGCGTTCACATCATGCGTCTCTGCATGATCGATCTGTGTATCGCAACCATCAATATCAACAATCAGCATCCCGTGTCAGTATGATTGCCCCACACAGATTCGTATTTATGGCAAGGCCCGGCATTTTTATGATGGACCGTAATCGAGGAGATCCCGCTCTGTTGCCTGGCCCCCTATATATGGTGCAGTCGTACAGAAATATTGTTACGTAAATCAGACTTGTGAATATGTACCTTACGAGTTGAGATGATGTAGCGCACACGCAAAGATTTATGTGCTACGCATTTATAATTAATTTTTATATAATATGTGCTTGCACGAATCATAATAATTATGGCATAGATATTGGCCTTCTTCAGCGTACAGCATGGATGCAGAGAACGCGATCTCAACTTGGACATAACAATCAGGTTGCAACAGTATTGCACGACAGTAATGTAGACCATAAGCAAATGGCCTATGGCATGTCTGGTGCGAGTACTGGTCTTAATCATCAGTCATTAGGAGGATCCAATGAATGAATGCTTTGAATTGTTTGCGTATCTTCTGGATACAATGTAATTGAATATGTTTATCTGTGATGAGTACTTTCGGACGATGTACATATGTATGTTTGGTGAAGAGACAGTTGGGATGTCGTTTTTTCCATACTTTTACATCAACTTCCTTGCATGTATCTCCATGTTAGCAGGCGTTTTTTGGATATTACCCTACATGCATTAATAGCAGTACGATTAATTGGACCATTTACTTCCGTTTATAGTTTAAGTGAGACACGGATCCAGAAGTAGATACGTATGTCGAGAGCCTTGAAATTGCTTTTTCTTGACGGGGTTTTGAGTTTATTGACAGTGCCGAGACTATTTGAGGACATTTGAGCCATGGTGTTGACCGCGTTTATAGTAGATGTCCTTGTTTTTCCCAGATATATTGGAAAATCAGAGGAACGCTGTGATCAGGCAACAGTGATCTCGAAATATCATCGCGCTTTTTGAAAACGTTTGTTCAAAGGCTTCGAGTCAAGCTGGAGGCTTCTGGCGGTAATTTTTCGCTCATTTTGAAACGTAAAAAACTTCGGAGAGCAAGGAAAAGCGCAGGACTTGTTCAGCGAGTCCAACATTGACATTCTCTTATAGCCATCTGCACACAATAAAATCTCGGAGAATACAAATCCATCTCTCGTAACAAAGCTGCTGATGAATTTGTCAGCTTCAGTGCCCAGTGGGAACCGAATCATTTTGTGAGGCTACTTGGAGCTGAATCACCGGAACACAAAGAAAATTTCTCTCCACTGCCTCCAGTTGCCCACTCCAAGTTGGTTGGGGTTCCCTTCTGCGCCAACTTAGGCTAGGTCGTCGACTACTACGTTGTCCATCTGGGTAAGTTTCGAGCACTCCAGGGGCGGAGCATTGGTCCTATACATGTCCTAGCCATCTTAAGCGACTGATGCGTAGTTTTTTTTTTACTTTATCGATGTCGCTGTGCAGCTCGTACAGTTCGTGGTTTAAAATTCTTCTCCAAAGCCCGTCAACACGAACGGTATCGAATATCTTACGATAAATTTTTCTCCCGAAACGGCAGAAGATATCTTCATTGGCTCTTGACAGAGTCCATGCTTCAGCGCAATAATACAGAATTGGGATAATCAAGGTCTTGTGTAGAGTCTTCTTACTTGTTTGGGATAGGCTCAAACACATAAGTAAGGGCTTTATAGCGCCTTTTGATTTCACCTCCTCCTAAACTCAAACAATCGTAAGCTTCAGCCATGAACTTGATTTTTGCTACTAGGCAAAACCACGCAATCATCATACTTTAAGGGAACAGCGCAATAGATCTATATGACGTCACAATGCTTCTTGAGGCTAATTTTTAGTGTTCATTTCAATTCCCAATTCTCCCTAAAACAAAGATTTTACAGGTCACACCAGCTGGCAAATGAGAAGTGATTCTTGGAGACACTTAAATTACACCCAACATTGACGCTCCAATATCTAATGCTCAGTATCTCATCCACGTTGATACGCTTAACAAAGCTAACCATAGATGGACCCCGCTTGGCCAATGCCATATCGCTATGTAACTATGGTCAAAACTAGAAGAAGAACAACAAAGAAGATCTAACGGACTTCTAAACCTTAAAAGAGCGGAAACGTAATAATGGGACACTGCACGATAGGTAGACCTACTGAAACGTTGGGCATCCAACCTACAGACTCCTGCAGAAGTTGCAGAGCTGAAGAGGAACGAACTTCAGTCTTGGAAAGAACTCATCGGCTCAAATATGCATTGCTGGACAACCGGTAGAGAGAGTAGAGGATTTCCAGTATCTTGGGAGTATTGTCTCGACCGATGGTGGAACCGAACTGGATATAGCCAACCGAATCGCCAAAGCAAAGTCCGCGTTCGGGATGTTGTCCAAAATATGGAGAAGCAATGCAATCAGTTTGAACACCAAGCTAAGACCGTTCTGCTCCAACGTTGAATCCGAGCTGTTATATGGATGCAGCACGTGGAGAGTGACCACTGCTATCACCAGAAAGTTGCAAACGTTCGTAAATAGGTGCCTGCGCAACATCTTAAGGATTTTCTGACCCAATAGTATCTCTAACGAACACCTTTACGAAAGAACGGGTCAGGAACCAATAGGCACAACCATCCAACGACGGAAGTGGCAGTGGATTGGTCACGCGCTCCGAAAGGGTGATAGCTTCATAGCGAACCATGCTATGCAATGGAACCCCTTCACTCAGGACGGCAGAAGACCTGGTGGTCCAAGGAGAACATGGCACAGAACAGTCGAGAAGGAAGCACGGCAGTTGGGGAAAAGTTAGGGAGAGCTGAGACACATTGCCAGAAACCGTACACGATGGCGCGTAGGCGTAGTAGAGGCCCTAGGACCCACAAGGGGATAAGGGGATACAGGACATAAGTAAGTAAGTGAAGAGGAAGAAGAGACAGTCCTTCACTTCCTGTGCATACGTCCTACACTTGCTAACATTAGGAAGGCTACATACACAAGGTCATTACCTTTTCAATGGTCTCATAAACAGCTTCATAAGAAAAAGCAATTGGTTACAGGAGCGGACGGTGTTACCCATCTGCCCCTATAGAGTGGCAGCACCTGGTCTAAGTGTACCTTATCGAGGGCCACATCAAAGGTCAGAATAAAGCGAATTCAATTTTTCCATTCCAATCCATCTTTAACCAACTTTTTTGCAGAGAATTTTTCAGAATTTACCAAAGCAATCAGCAAAGTACTAGCCATGCTAGAAATGCTTTCTTCTAATCGCTCAGTATGACAAGCACATGGATCCCACTACCAATGTATACAACTACTTCTGCCTAAGCGTATACGACTTGCCCCGATAATATCTCGAACCTCAAACACGTACGAATAGATCTCAATAATTCAAATCATAACCATATTCCAATCGCTGTTCCACTTTTCATTAGCCACTGCAACAGTTCTGTGTGTGTGATATGTCAACGATGACTGCAAACAGGTTGATGTGTTTCTTCATTCGGTCAAGTGGCTTATTCCCCAGGTGCCTCACCTTCCCCCACCTCAGTGAAGGCATCTCTCACATCCATCATCGTGCCGCGCATTCATCATAAACTCACATACTCGACAGACACACGGTATCCCACCGATGATATTGATCTGAATTTTATTGATCACCATTTCGGACCTGAACACCGCGCGATACTTTGGCATTCGATAACTAGGCATCGACTTCCAATCCCAGCCACCATCAGTTACTGTGTCAACCATTCCTACCAATATACTCGTACGAGTACTCGTAAATATGGCAGCAACAAATAAAAATGTTGATTGCATAAAAATTTGTTTATTATTATGGAAATTTAACATGAATACCTGTTGCCCGTCATTGTGCATGATTTACTCGTATATTGGCCTGCAATGTGCGTTCGAAATGCTATTCGTTCCGTATTTGGGCTCCTGACGGTGTAGAATATGGATTTATGGCATCGCAGCAAGCAGCACTTAATAAGCTCTGGGAATAGTCGTAGTCGTTCAAACAAAATTCAATACTTTAATTAATTAATGGCGATTTTAGCACTATTAGGAGTGCTAATTTGGTTTTAACGAATGAATTTGATGATGTAGTGCAGTGGTTGTGTCACAGATGGAAATTGGAGAAGGTTTGCTGCGTGTACATGGCACTAGATGTCACAGAATATGGAATGTGCTTCGGTGACATTAGTTGGAATGCTCATTATGCTTATGTGCAAAATTTTATTTAAATGACGGTAAGGAGTCTATGGAGGTACGAGTATGGCGCTACTTGATCGCCATGAGAGTATGAATTTCAGATACGTTTTCTAAGAATCTGGGGTATGGAGTCTTTTTTTTCGGGTAAGTTCGAAAGATTTAAGATATTTTGTAGTAAATTGGCAGCAGCAGTGTTCTGCATTTCTGACTTTGACTACTCATAGTCAGAACAAAGGTTTTTTTTAGCTCTAGCTCTGTCTGTCCTTTTAGGTTTTCTCAGACGAGGACTTTTAGAATCAGTTGTTTGTTCCTGCCTAGCTTGCAGATGATCACAAGTCAAAGGTAGGGGTGTGATATGGTGGATGGAGTGCCAAAAATTGGTTTGTCTTAGGAATCACTGAACGACTTTTTATGAAACGGGCTTAAAAACCTGATAGTGGGCTTATAACTTAGAGTCTTACTTCTTATTTAAAAGTTTGGGAATAGCAAGCAGCTGCTCTAAAGACTAGGGGCACTGTTGGATCGGATCCACTTTCCATTCACCGTAGCGGGCAACAAGCTTCGTCGTAAAACTGATTAGTGTAGACTCCAGCAACAACATTTTTACAATAACGATCCAAATTGGAGGTATCTATGTAAATTGTAAAGCACAAGCCCCTCGCAACACCGTGGACGTCTAATGTTCTCGGAATCTCGAAGCAACCCACAGCCATTAGATGCGATTTCAACAGCCACCATAACATGTGGAGATATAAGAACAACGATGACAATCGTGACATCCTAATGGAATGGGCAGACTCAAACCACCTGTACCTCATCTTTGGCGCGAAGTATTGGGCGATCTTTTACTCTCGAAGGTGGCTAAGAGTCTACAACCCAGATCTGTGGAGCGGAACGCCACCCCATCACCCCTTGACTGCTAGTCTTACCGGACTTCCCGGATAGCCAGCACCTCCCAGTCCTAATTTATATAAGAATTCAGCTTCCTTTAAAAACACAAAAACTAGGCTGGGACTCCACCAAGACCGATTGAATTAGCCTCTCACACGGCCTCGACTCATGGTTAAGTTTGATTCCGCCGTTCACTCAGAACTACGATAGATTTATAGGAATGATCACGGCAACCGGCAAAAAATATATTCCCCGAGGCTTTCCCAAAGAGTAGTACGTTCCTGGATGGACCGAAGAAAATAAATGACCCTACGACAATTTTGTGGTATCTAGAGACCAAGAAATTGGAATAGAACTACTGATATCGCTCGATAAGGCCCGCAAAAGAAATCGATATCAACGATCAGCAGCTTAAACTTCACTCACTATAGCAGGAAAGCATGGAGTCTCATACGCAAATTTGAAGGAAGTAGTGGCTTTAACACCACATACTCCTGCATGGACCCGAAAAAAGTGGACAACTGCATCGTGGATTTTTCTCGTGCATCCGTGGCAAGGAACATACAGTCATCATAAAACAGGCTCTGAGGGACGTAAACACCTATACCCAACAGTCATCACAGTTTTCGGGCAGTTTCGGGCAAAAAACAGAAAAGACGGCAAATTTTGGTGCCATCTACCGGGAGTTTCTGGCACATAGTGAAAAAAAAATTACAAGACGATGGCTAGTGGAATTCTACAGCAACATACTTGAATCAGGCATATTCTCAACGGCCGACCACTCAGGATAAAATAACATGGCGAACATAGAAAGAACTCTTATTCTAGACCTTGAGCATCTCAATGTATACTTGCGACAGTGAAGACTCTGTCCAAGCATGTCTTAAACAGAAGTCTGCTGCTTCCACCTTAGCAGCCAACTGGCAAATTATAGATTGAACGTCCAGTTCAGTTATTGAGAGAATGTACTTAAGCGCAGGTAACCACAGAGCTGCTCATCCACCAGACATTGCTATACTCCTGTCGCGGCAGCAGAAACTAAGGTCTTGGCACCCAACTATAGAGCTCGCTGAAGAGTTTGCGCATGATACTTTCAACTTGAGTTCTACTTGATCAGCGGAATGGGCGGACTGATAATATAACCATTCCAAACCTATCATGCCGATTCTTTCAAATAAACTGGATTAGTCTGGATCCAAACCAACTGTGGAAGAACCGCTGTTCCACTGGGGAAGTGTTGATTCTCCAACTTGCGACTGCGGTGTCCCAAAACACTTTTACACTTGTTTGAGAAACGCTGGTGGAGTTTATTCGTAGCTTTCAGATCAGCTGAAACCTTGTTAACTACGAAAGAGGAGATCAAGTCCGCCTAAAAAAGACTACATTCGTCAGAAAAGCGTTAGGTTAGGTTAGCTAGCTGTCTCTAGTTTTGAACGCTTAGTTGGTTGAGTCACTGAGTCGAGGTCTTCTATACTGCGCGTACTCTCGGGGGTGAACACCACTGCTCCGGCTCCAATGGGTACTCATGCTTGATTATGTAATTGATCAAGCACGTCGTTGCATCGCTTCCATAGAGTTCCTCACCCCATACACCCTTTTTCATGAGTCTTAGCATGACCTTCACCATGCTACGTCGCACCATTCCTTTAGGATCTTCAAGAAATGGTAACGATTTCCTATTTAAGATCAGTAAATGGTTGAATGGTTTTCAAAAACTTGTAGAGATATAAAAAAAAGTAAAAATATATCGCAGCTTGAAATCGCTTAAAACCGAACCTTTCTAAAGAATTGTGCCAACGAATTGAAATGCATTCCCCAGCAGTGCGATGCAACCATAAAATAAAAAAGCGGACCACAAACAAAATCATTTCATATTTGTAATCAGCAGCCAACGCAATCATAACGAACTTGTTTTCTCCATCTTTATGGCGTCGGGTGGCACGTTCCAAGTCCAATTCCAATTCCATTTGGACTTGGTCCAGAATCCAAATCGCTTGCATTTTACTGCAACGAAATAAAAAAAACAAAAAAAAATGCCACTGACCATAAACGTATCATGACACGAACGACATAACCATTATGAGTGCAAACGACTTCTTCCCCTCCTCGCCATGGCTCCATCAGTAATTCAAAAATGGTTCCAGATACCCTCGTAAAAATAAAATAAAAAAAAAATTTAGATTAATTCATGTGGTTACACTTTCGAACGCGCTTGTAATGCATTAAATCATTTAGGCCCCATAATTTGGAAAGAAAATTTTCCATGAAAACGATAAAATTATTATCTATGGTTCCACCTGAAGCAGGTACACATAACCATGCAGACGTAGCCATACTTAACCAGACCTAGTGCCAAATTCCAGGAAATTTACGATTCCGTTCCGATGTCTGTGTCGAATGTGTCGCATGTACGAGTATCTGTCCTCCCCCCACCCCCGTCAAACCAGCGACGACGACACGATACTCGTATCTCTGAACGACATACCAACGACTCATTAAAAATATTAACTACTCGCGCATTCATAAATATTCATTAGCGGTATGCCGTGGCCGTTCATATGAAAATATTGAAATTAAATATTTTTTTTTTTTTTTTTTATTTCTTTT
This sequence comes from Blera fallax, assembly GCA_946965025.1. Taxonomy (NCBI): domain Eukaryota; kingdom Metazoa; phylum Arthropoda; class Insecta; order Diptera; family Syrphidae; genus Blera; species Blera fallax. Next base: position 13,297,049 of record OX337246.1, on the reverse strand, counting down.
ATTTTTTATTATGAATTATAGTATCGAGGGCTTTTGTTTTTAGTGGGATATCGGTATGACGGTATATCGGTGACAGTGATGGTTAGTATAGTGGTGGGGGCAATGGGCACTGGGCACTGGGCACTGGGCAATATGGTAGCAGAGGCAGTAGAGCCGGTCAGTCCAGCGTGACACCGGTGGTTGTCATAAATCGTAGAGGCTCGCTATAAAGTGTACATATTGTAAATGGATGACGGTGACCAGAGGTCGTGCATTTAGGCCGAATAATTTAATAGATCATGTTTTGCCGTGGTTTCTTACAAAGCTGGATGGAATGTTTAATTTATTTATTTATTTTTGTTTTTAAGAGATTTTTTTAATTGCCACCACGGGATACCGTTGAGAATTTAAATCCGAACGAGTTGTGGGATTTGGTAGCTGAAAGTTGTTTGTTTTTCGAATTGATTTTGAATTTTCATTGGTGATTAGAAAGTTCAGGGAAGGCAGTAATGCTGTGCGTTAGCGATGTCCAGTTTGACACGATCAGAGGTATCAGTCTCCTCAGCATTCGTGTACAGGATCTTTATGCCATATTGCGTGAACACCTGAAACCTCTCGTCAACATAGAACTGATTATCAGGTTGGTTTCAGACCAGGAAGATCCACATTCGATCGAATTCTCATGCTTCGGCAGATAGTGGAGAAAACCTAAGAAGTCCAAATCGATAGCCATCATCTTTTTATCGATTTTAAGGCCTCATATGATAGCTTTTATAGAGACGAGCTAAAGAGAGCCGTGTCTGGGTTGGCATTCCTGCCAAATTCGTCCTTCTGCGCAGGATGACAATGGATAATGGTCGCTGCTCAATCGAGGTCAATGCTCAGCTCACCGAGACCTCCGATGTCAAAAAAGGATTCAAACGAGGTGATGCGCTGCCATGTGACTTTGAGGTAGTAAGAGACTTTACCTACCTTACAATCGCTGTTTCTTTGGTCTGAGAAGGCGATTGAGTAGTAAGATCTTCTCCTGAACAAAAAAAGGAGACTTTATACAAGTCCCTTATCATGGAGAAGAAGACTCAACGACGAAGTTTACGAGCTGTACAGTAACATCGACGTAGTAAAAAAACCGAATATCAGTCGGTTAAGATAACTACAACATGTACAACGAATGGACATCAATGCTCCGGCTTGTAAAGTCTTCGAAGCTAACCCGTAGGTACAACGCTGTAGAAGATGACCTTGCATAACGTGGCGCGGACAAGTAGGAGGTAACCCTAATCAACTTGGAGTGCACAACTGGCGGCAGTTAGACGAAGGGTGTTAAGGTAAGGTGTTACGAACGGCATCTCAAAAAAAATTCCATAAATTGTCCATAGATGGGTTGAATAGAACCTAATATGTACTCAGTTTTTCTAGAACCTTCCAACAGAATAATTTTTGTAGAGTTCTCCATTTCCGTTAAGGCTACCAACGGTTGCCCTCAGGCTGGTTTCATATCCCCTCTGCTGTGATCCCCTGTAGTGAACACACTTCTGAACGACATATACAAATGCAGATTTCCTATTTAAGGCAATGCGTGGTTTGATGCATATAAAGGGTCATCCAATACCCCCACCTGAACTTTGACAGCCGGAAGTGCTTGTATAAAAGTGTCAAAATGACAGCGCTGGCAATGCGACAGTTGTGTTCGGCCATATTTGCCATTTGATCGTGGAAACCTATACGCTTCAAACGTTATTGAAAATTTATTATAAAAATTGGTGTTCTGTTGGTCAAAGTATGCGCTAGTTGCGGGAATTTATGGTCGTCACGAGGATCCTTCTGAGAGCTCAATTCGGAGAAAGTTTGAGGAAACCTGTTCTGTTCCTAATCAATCAGTGGATTCTAATCTGTTATCCCAAATTTGTTGACAAAAAGGCTTTCGACTCCAACATTGTGTCATCGACATCCTTTTGGTAGAATTTTCAGTTTTATGAAAGGAGTACGCGTATCCACAACTCTGAAGTAATAATGAAGATCTAATCAGCACAAGAGATGACTTATCTCCGCATCCTAGGCCTATTTGATCTCCTTAACCATAATTTTCTTGCCAAAAATCGGTTCGAAACAGTAAATCCTTGGACACAATTTTTTTTTAGAACAAGTTCTACTCCAGGCAAAGTCGGAGTTCCTTACCCTCTATCCTACTGACATGTGTGTAGACTAAAAATTCAGTCAATCATAATCGAGTACGTGTGACATTTTTACATACGTGGATGTGGAACAACATAAAAATTCACTCAGCGCCATCAATCTATTTCAGAAATAGAAAAAAAAGGTCCTTCAGCATTTTTTATGCCAAAAATCATTCAAATGTAAAAAAAGACACGGCTGTTCCGTCGTCCATGCCACACATGCGAAACCAATATCAGTCATATGAGAGAGCGCTTTGGGACGCCAACATAGGTACATACGTACGAATATGTATGTCCATAAAGATGTGCGTTGGTAGTTCATCATTGATGATGATGACGAGGATAATGTGACAGCACGTGAGGGGTGCCAATATTTTTCCTCACAATTTTCAATTTTCCCACTTTTCCTGATTCCTATTCGCACACTTCAACATCGTGTCAAAATCACAGGGATAAGTGGCACTACATTAGACTAATCCAGAACAAAATAGAAGAGTCACCACGGAATAAAGGATATCCCCGGGAAACTGTTAGAGAGGATATTCTTAAAAAATAAAAAAAATAACCTAAACCCAACTATGAGGAAAGGAAATCTGGAGTGCATCCCCGGGGATGAATATATTACAGAGTTGTGTCAAAATATCTAAAAAAAAAAAAAAAAATCGGGAAACAAAACCAAAATCGAAATCGAAACAGCAGCATATCTTGGTTACGATTGTGGAAATGAATATCCTTGAGAGTTTCATGTCACTGAAATGGGGGTCCGATTTTATTTCATTTTAGAGATTTTCCTTTTTCCTGAATCCCCCTGCATCCACGGAGGAAGACGAAATTGAATAGAAGCGAGACCCCGTTAGTGATGGAATCGAAAAGGAAACACAGATTCATAACGTTGTGGTTGGAGGTAGGGTATCGTCTTCGTACTCACTGCACCGCCAAGGATGTTGGTGATTGATCGATGGACAAGTGGATTCCGAATGTTTCCTTCGACTTTTTTAAGTTATTTTTTAGTCCCGCGACTCTTTATGGGGTGGAAGAATGATATGACGACGTCGGTTAGTCGATTTAGCATACACAGACCCCTATTGCGGCTGTGTTGGTATTTATGGGCTGTCAATTGGCCTTATAAGATATTTATTAGGACGGGGCTGCAAGCGGGCGTGGGTTATATAGGCCTATGTATGCGGTGACACAAAACCACAGGACGATTTTGATGCGTGGCACTGTAGAGAACGAACTAAAAAGAATGAAAAGGGTTATGGTTTCTTCAAGAAAAAAAAAACAGAAAAAAAGGAATTCAATTTCGAATTGAGTTGATGAAACATTCAGAGGGTCAATTGTGGGATCTAGGGAATTGATGATGGACGACACGTGTATACGTTGAATGATTGATTTTGTGTTCGCTCTATAAAAAATGGGAAATAAAGTTAAGAATTTCAGAATATAAAAGGTTACAAAAGAAAACCTCCAGTCCAAAGAAATGCTCTAAGTTTTCTTTCTTTATTTTTTAAAAAAAAAAAAATTAGGTTGGCAAGCGTTATGATGAAAGCTATGAACAAGGCTTTTTGTTCTGAAAGAACTAGACTAAGGAATGCAAAGCTTTCTAGAAAGATTATCGTTGGACTCATTATCAAATAATACAAGAGAATCTGAACTATCTGCTCCTACGCACATGGTTGCCTAAAAGATGCCATCGTACCGGAAGATGCTCTCATTTTTGCAAATGGCGTCTTATGTCATCGCGACTGTGAGATTTGTGAAATAAACAGAAGCAAAACACGGAATAACTGCGTCAATATTGTTGGCAAACAATCGGTCGGTCAAGTTCGGGGCCGAATATTTTATTTTGAATCCAACAAGACTGCTGGACCTGACGGCCTACCAGCCGAGCTGTTCAAAACAGCTGGAGATGACTTGGTAGAGAGCCTACACCAACTCATTTCCAAGATTTAGTGACGAGAGTATGCCTGATGAATGGAATCGCAGCTTCGTTTGCCGGATCCACAAGGAAGAAGACGATCTCAACTGCGCCAATCACAGAGGTATCAGCCTCCTAAATTTCCCGAACAAAATCTTGTCCGCCATATTGTGTGCACTGCTGAAACGCTTCGTCAACAACCTCATTAGCACACTTTCACACTTCGGCTGATCCTGGAGGATACCCAGGAAGTCCAAGCATTTATATAGGCGAGGTATACAGAGCCTTGTGTTTGGCATCCTTGCTAAATTCGTCCATCTGTGCAGAATGACGATTGAGATCGTTTGCTGTCTACTTTAGATCTCCTATAAACTCTGAACGGTAACTCTTGCCAATCGCGGTTTCTTTGGGCTGAGACGGCAAAGACGGAGTAGTATCGCCCAATCCCGAACAACTTAGGAGACTCCATACAAGAACTTAACCATCTCAGTCCTGATTTATGGGGCTGGAGCATGGACACTGTTGAAAACGGATGATGATATCCTCGGTCGTTTATACACAAAAAATACACAAACGCTCAAATATTCGGCCCCGTTTGCATTGAATCTTATCTTTGGAAGATAAGATTCAACGACGAAATATACGAGCTATACAGCGACACCGACCTATTAAAAAACTGCACATCAGTCGCTAAATATGGATAAGGCATGTACAGTAAATATGTTCCTGCACACAGAGTCTTCAAATCTAACCCAGAGGGACAACTCAGTAGACCTCGCTTAAGGTGGCGCGCAGAAGTAGAAGGGGACCGCTTCTTTCCATCGACAGAAATACTCTTCTTTATAAACTGGTGACAGTTACTCACTTTTTCGGGGATATGAGAGCTGCCGTTGGCTGATTTAGGGCTTATCCGCCACCATCGATTTTTTAAGACATTGCCTCAGTCTTGAAAGCTCTTTACTGACCCGTGCTCTAAATATGTTGGAGTAGCTCAAGTAAGACATCCGCTAGTGGGCGTCACCGTTTATTCCATCAAGGGAATTTCTCCGCTGCACGCTTTCCTTCTGAGGACTTCTTGTTTCAGATCTAAACCGCAAGTCAGATCAGCAAGAGACCAGAGCTAAGGTTGCGCTGGTTCGAGTCTCCAACTCTGCATGTATAGTCAGGCTCGTTAGTTTACTATTAAATAGCTATCCAGCAGGCATAATGTGGAGGTGATGATGCGTTTTGGCTACCGTGCGATGCTTGATGGTGTAAATATGTTATCCACTAGAGAGTAATGATTCCTTAGGTTAGGTTGAAGTGGCTGCCAGCTAAGATTCGCCAGCACACTTAGACCAAAGAGGTCCGTTGTGATACCACGTGGATCATGGGAGAAGCCTCCCTCCACCTACTCGTCTTAAAACCAATTAGAGCTTCTTATGAAGCGTAGGAGGCTCTTGATGTCGATATTCATCAGGTCGCTTAAAGATTCCTTAACCCGGCTTCAAATTCGCTGAGCAATGAGCATTCAAGACGTGTTAGATATTTTGCTTTCGATTTGCCCACAATTATTTTTTTTATTAAAGAACGTGTTACAAAGCAAAATACATTTTGATTACCGGCATCATTTATTCATAAATCTTGAGGGCTTCCTGCATAGTAAATGATGATGCAATGCATTCGTAACTTAGGGACAAATGTCTCCATACAATTACTCTGCTGCAGTATCTGGCGTTTATTGATTTGCATATGAACAGTAAGCGATCATTGTCCGTACCTTCAACCATAGAAAAAATTACATTTATACATGTGATATGATCACACCAAACCGTGGTTGACGTTGATGATTTATTTCCCCTATTACAATGGAATCCGTAGAACATCACAGGCGTCAGTGATTTAATAATTTGTCTCATTATTAAAAAAACACAGACAGAAAGCTATAATCCGTTTGCGACAGATCATACACCACCCTATTCTATATTATTTGAAGCCCAGACCCAGGAACTGCCCTTAATTGACAGTCTCATTTAGGTGGTGAGCCACAGGGACAACCCTACCGATTTTGCCGTACAAGGTGAAACTCGGAATGGCTTTTGCTTCAGTTAAACTGCTACTCAAGCTCAAGACTATTAACTTAACCAATCGCCTCACTACTAGATAGGTCTGGTCTAAGCTCGATCAGAAACACTCAAACTTCCTCATTAGACAGAAAATCTTGCTTATTTCGAACTTAATAGGTGTCGCTGCTGGGCACTACATTGTCGGTAGGCTGTATGACCACCAGGCTGGGACTCCTTGAAAACGACTTCTGCAGAAGCTGGAGGAATAAAGAAGAGGAAGAAACCATACTACATCTTCTTTGCACATTTAAAGCTCTCTCCGCTCTTAGGAAACTGCACTTAGGAGCCCACATCTTAGCTTCGGCTAACTGGATAACGCAAACATTAGTAGCCTCCTTTATTCATCCTTTAGTAACACAATAGGCCTCACTGGTCTAAGTGAGTTTGTATCTAGTGCCAATCCTAGTAGTTCATCCTTGCATTTCTAACTGCTGGCTAAAGGGTATCGCATCTGAAATGACGCACCCCACCAATCTATTAATACACGTAACAATCAAAAAATCTGACTGCTACACACTATTTCAATTCTTAAATCATTATTTCATTCCTCGTAGTTCTGCTCCAATTTCCCATCCCCCTTCAACTTCTCCAAGCTGTCCTTGGTCTTAACAGAATACTAAGCTTATCTCTATCCCTCTGCAATATGTCGTCCCTGATATCAATTTACTGCCTGAAATCTAATTTACTTGCAACAATGTCAGAATAGCACCAGAATTCCAGCCAAACTACTACAACAACAACAATTTTTGCAAAAATGCAAAACAATATGTATAAATAAAGAAGAAGAGAAGAGAAGAGAAGAGAAGAAATCCTCCTGGGAAGGCGAAATCGAATAGTGGACCGGGGGTAAAGGAGACGTCGAAAAAAAAAAAACAACAGAAAAAAAGTACACGAAAGAAAACGAAACGTTATAAATAATGAGTTGCACTTAATCAAATGATAACCACCCACCCCACCACGATGATTTAGGGGCGCAATAAACGTAAATTAATTACGAGGACGGCTTACGGAGATTAATTATTTTGCGCCGTTTCGCATAAGCTCCGTGTTGTTATTGTGTTTCTTTTTGTTTCTGTTTTTTTGTTTTTTTTTCTTTTCGTCCCGCACATGGATATAACGGTGTTGTGTGTTGGTGAGTGTGTACTAAGACTATACGCCAACGACAACCACGACGACGTTGGCGGTGGCTATTTAATGTATTTTCTTCAACTGAACATTACAGCGCATTGGTCGCCTTCGTCCAGTTCTGGCGGTGGTGCGGTATGTGACAGACCGTCCAGGTGAGGTAAGACTGTTCCACATGAAGAATCGAAAGAAATAGAAGATAATGACTGTTGCTTGCTTCTTGAGGTACATACACATGTAGATACATACTAGTGTGTAGCAAATAGGTCTACAGGGAGTATTTTGTGGTATTGTAGATGAATCTATGCATGGTTAATCGAAGGAAGAGAGTGTTGCGAAAAATTGAGTAAGTTCAAGAAGAGCAAATTTTAAAGTCGACTTTATTTAAAGCTAAATTCCGGGTATGTCCCATTTTGTAAGCATACCACTTTAAAAACGTTTAATCCCTTGATAGGTTGAGAGTTTTATGAAAGTTTTTGGCGGCAACCACATCCTCAATTCATGGTCATCCCAATGAAATATTGAAACCATTCAAAATCCCACAAAAAGTCCTGCAACCGAGCAGATGATAATCGTGCGAAAGCTGACTCATTTTCCAGTACGAAATACGAGTACATCTCTACGATTTTTTTTTTTCATGCGAGGATAAAACTTATCCAGTCTTATAAATGTTCATCCTTTAATTTCTTTTTTTTTCTCGCTCCTTTCTTTTATTATCCTCCACACACACACACACCCTAGAGCTAGAGCTTAGTTTCATTGCACAAAAGAGTTGGGGGGGAAACAAAAAATAACGAATATCCTGCCTAAGGTGAGTTTTGCAATGTTTTCTCTCATCTCATTGGCAAAAAAATTAGAAATTATTCCAAGGACTGTGAGGAAAAAAAAAAATCCACTCAAACATAGAAGAAGGTAAGGTTACACTATAGTCTGAGGTAAGGTAGAGCCACTAGAATAAATGTGTTTGGGTGAAAATCAAAAGAAAAACTTTTAATTAATTTTGCAATAAATTCAAAAGAATAAATTGCTTTTTATTTTATCTAATTTTATTTTCTTTGCCTTTTTCCTTTTAATCATTGTTCGTTCTCCAGCTGGTAATGAATCATTTTCATGTTCTTTTTATTTTGGCCACTAAAGCAATACAAAATGAGAGAGAAATACGAAGAAAATAAGTTGGAAAAAGCAATTACCATAGAAATATGTATCTTTTCTGAAGGACAACCAAGCATCGTTTGGGTTTTTTTTTTTATTTAATGCGGTATAATTTTTTATAATGAGATAACCAGTATACCAAGAGGTGCAATTGTATTTTTCTAATGAGCAGAGAAGGGGTCTGTAATGTGAATCAACCTTAATGTTTGCAATTGGACATTCCTGTCAGAAGTTTTTTGACAGATGTCAATGCGAACACCAAAAGGGGCGTCCATTTGGAAAACTATGCCGTCTATTGTGTTACCGCCAGTGATTAAGAAGTTTATGGGGAACATGTTAGTCAAGGTACAAAGATCTGCTATCACAGGGCCTCTGCGCACTACGACCTCGGCTGCGTTAGAGGTGGTCCTGTACGGGCAATAGTGCTCCTGCGCTTCAGACTTTAAATACAGTGATGTTTGCCATTGCTCTACCCGTAGGGAATCATTTCTGATAGAAAACATGAAATCGTGGGTACTCTCTAGTCGACCTAGACACACCATGCGAAGCAATGTACCCTGGTAGGCGGACTGGCAAAAGAAGGCATTTCCTTGGCAAAATGAAATTGCTGTCTACACCAAACTAATCAAACTTCGTACCTACCCAGCTCTCTCGTAGGACACTTCTCTCGCAAGGTCATCGAAGCTCCAGTGCGACTGGTAACTAACCCCGCCTCTTTTTGAACGAGGGATAGCTTTCAGTGTGCAGACCAATATATGCAATAAATATCAATGAGGAGGAGATTCATCAGTGCATCTAGAGAAGAGCCAGACGGGCTATCGAAGGCCCATATGCAGCCGGAATGCGCCGTGACCAATTGTGTTGTGGGTTTTAACACATATGGAAGAGACCTACAGTTTAAGGCCATATTCGAAAGGCGTAATTGAGAAGCTTCTCAGGACAATTACTTCTCTCGACTTTTTGGAAGTCATTAGCGGGAGGTCGGACCATGAAAAACTTTTTAGTGTTTTCTAGGATTCGAATGTCGAACTTTTAGCGCAGTAGTCTGCGGGCTTCCCATGGATCGCGATGAGTCCACTTTGGTCTCATAGTGTCTACGAAGTTTTGGTTTCGGTATTTCTTTTATTTGCATCTTATTTCTGTTTTCTGAAGAAAAAAAACTTCAATTTCTCTTTAAACTCCTCCACCGAGAAATCGCTTCCTTCTTAATACATATTTCTAATTACCAGCAAAACCGTTACATTTCTACTGTAGCCAATTACAATTTCCACAAATCATCGAACTTCCTTCTAGAGGGCTGTTAAAACTTACATACCAGGGGCGAAAAATAAAATCTACCAAAAGTTACCCCCCCGTCAAGGACTCAGACAAACGACTTACAATACAAGTTATTGGCGGCAGCCAAATTAAAGCTAATGAAATACAAGAAATAGCGGTTGCCTGGGGATGGTATGGTTTTTTTTTGGGGATGTTTCTAAATTTCTCATCTTGAAGAAACGAAAAACTGACATCCATAATTCATTCCCTGGTGGGGTGATGAACATTGAAAAATTTCCTCGCATATCGTCAGCCAACTTTGAGTTCGAACTTCGCCACCCTCATCATCCCCCATTCATCTACTATGGAGGAGGGTGAGTAAATTCTACGCTGGCACGTTATGATAATGATAATAACGATGATCAAGTAAAACAGCGGTGCTGAATGTTGAATCTGTATTTGGAGTTTTTTTTTTTTCGAAATATTTTGTAGTCAATAGAGAATCCATCCACCCAATTGATGTTCGCAGAGAACTTGATAAATTGGGGTCGAATCATCGTTATTCCCTTGTCTGGGATATTCAGTGCAGAAGCTAATATTGAATCGATGCTTTGCTAATCATTATTCAAAAATTATTTTCGTTTTTTTTTTTTCTGCTAAAGAAATTGTGTTTTTATGTGGAGAGTAGCAATGGAGGAGGAGTAGGAGGAAGCTCATAAATTAATGACACGAGGATTAGACTACTGGCATGGGATGGAAGTAGACCGTTGTTGGGAAAGTCAGTAAATTAAATTATGTCGATCGATTGCGCTCGATTTGTAGAGCAAATGAAATTAATTACGCATTTTTTTAATGGGCTCCTGCTGTTGACAGAGCTTATAAAATACGCAAAGAGAAGTGCTTCATGTAAATTATACAAGTGAGTAGGAGGATGTCGAAATTATTTTCTTTATTATAAATTTTTTTTTGTCGAATATTTTTCGTTAATCCTAAATTTTTTGCGCAAGGAACTTATCCGTAAAGATTTGCTACTTGAGCAACGCAGGGTTCAGTAGTCATTATGAAAAGGCTTACGGCGAAGCCTTTCCAACCGAATTGTCGAACAGTTCTTCGATATCCTGGAGGAAAGCTTTCCAAAGAATTTTTTTTTAGGTGGTAGAGGCTTGGACTATTGCTTAGAAAGTGGGTGCAGCTTCTACAGAGGTTTGCATTGGTTAATCATAAGTAATCCTTGTCGTTTACTCCGATAAGGATTGATAGGGATTTCTGGGCTTTTTGTATACATAAGTCTGCCAGTACTTGCTACAGTTTTCTTGTTGTAGCACATTAGCTCGGAGAACTCCATTTATTATTGGAGCTAAGAGCTTTCTTTCCCGTTTCGTGCCTAAGTGTGCACGGCGGGATATTCTCCATGTGGTCAGGTCAAGTGTCGAGCCTCGCATAGCCAATTCACTACTCCTCCCATGCGTTCATGACTAGGGATCCAGTGGAGTCTTACCTTATGCTCCGTTCTAAGAACTTAGAGGTCTTCTCGATAGCTCCGATTTTATTTCTGCCGAAATATGGCTATTTAAGGTTTCAGTCTCCTCAACATTGCGCATCTTGTGGTTTCAGGCCAGGAAAGTCCACAGTCGATCAAATTTTCACACTCCGGCAGATCCTGGAAAAAACCCAAGAAGTCCAAATCGATACTCACCATCTTTTTTATCGATTTTAAGGCCGCATATGACAGCATTTATAGAGACGAGCTATACAGAGCCATGTCTAGTTTTGGCGTCTCTGCCAAACTCGTCCGACTGCGAAGGATGACGATGGAGAACGGTCGCTGCTCCATCAAGGTCTGTACAGACTTCACCGAAACATTTAATGTCAAAAATGGATTTAGACAAGGTGATGCGTTGTCATGTGACTTCCCTAAAAAATAGTGCGAAATTCACAATTCAACACCGGTGAGGTGGTTAGGGCATGTATAGCGAATGACCACCAATGCTCCGGCCTATAGAGTCTTCAAATCTAACCCGGAAGCACAACGCTGTAGGAGATAACCTTGGATAATGTGGCGCGCATAAGTAGAAGGGGTCCTCAACCAACTTGGAGTGCATAGCTGGTGGCAGTTACGCAAGGACCGGGCTAACTGGAGAGTCTAGATGGTTGAGGCCAGGGTTCACCGCGCTACTTAAGTGAGAAAGTAACGATATCTCTATGCTTTTACCCTTCGTGTAGGCATGCTGTGCTGGAGATTAGCCTCTACGGCGAAGCTTGCTACGGATGTACATCTGTACATCAAAAGAAGTAAGAAATATTGGTTTAAGCTCTTTCGCGGTACTGGCTTGCTTGACCGGTTTTGTTATGAAGACCACCTTAACCTCTCTTCATGTTCTTGGAACGTGCTACTACTACTGATACTACTATCTTTCCTCAGATTTTGGCAAATTTGACCACTTGAAACCACGACATCTTCCTACGTCCCATCCAGCCCCAAAGGCAAAGAAAAGTCATAAACTCTTCAACTAAAAGTCGCCTCATGTCATGCACCATGACATTTTCTGATACAATAAACCATACACTACCAATGCATCACCACTATCAAGGTCACTGCAGCAACTATTCCACAAAGCTTCAGGAATTCACCGAGAGCTTATTTTTGATGTACGGCTCCCAATGTGAGGTGCCATAAATCGCACACCATGCGCACCATAAACAGACCGCGCGAGATGTGACGATAAACCTTGTTACCCTGGCCGTCACTACCACAGCCTCCACCGTTCACCGTCCACCGTTCACCGTTCACCGTTCGCCCATCGATATTAATTTTTCATTTCATCATTATAAACTCACCGATTCGATGTAAATCAATCAGCCACAGCGGAGAGAAATAAAAAAATAAATCCGCACAATATATTGTAATCGGCCAAATATGGCACAGAGAATGAAAAGCAGTTGTCCTCTTTACGATCATCGTAAATATTGAAAGAAAATAATTCGAAATAAACAGGCGCGCTAGTGCAAACTTGAACCCACATCCACAGAATACAACCGCAGAGGCAGGGACGCGGATCAACATGGAGCACCTCCATCATCCGACACGGCTCCGACATACGTGGCGATGTGGCATTCATCAGATTTCGTCGATCATAACTGCCAGTGCCGCATACGAATGAAAATGATGAAAATAATATTTTTCATGCACATGCATTCAAGCTGGGAGTACTCGTAGTTGAACGCTGCCTGTTTGATTGTACGATCCACGATTCCATGTGATTTATCTGAGTCTAACGAGTAATTTATTAATTAGCGTCGATCGTAAATATTTTTATGATCGATGTGGAATTGATCGGTGCGCGCCCAGCGGGAGGGAATGAATACTTTCATTCGTCGTCTTTTACTCGTAGATACTTTCGCTTGGCATTTTTGATTTCAATGTGAAATGCAAATGTCAGTGCTCGTCAAAGTGAGTCACCCCGTCCACAATAGGGTGAATGCTCCAATTGGCGCCAAAACTATTCTAAACATTAAAATAGAATTTTGTGATTGTTTTTTTTGCTAAGGAATTCCTGGGCATTGTCTTATGATGCATTATGAAGTGGTGGAGAACAGACGAAAGGGGCCCAGATGGTTGAGAGAGCAGACCATTGAAAGGCAGCCAAGACACTATACCCTCGCTGTGCTCGACAGACAAAAGCGACGCATTCTCAATCTGTCGGTCGATAAATTTGTCGTAATGGCTTCATTTATTATTTTTAATGATTTCTGAAGGCAATATGTGGAAGTGCGATTCTTACAAGTAAGGCAAGTGCACCAGACTTGGTTGCGCATTGTTGTACAGGCTGACATTGTCACAAGCCAATTAGTGAAATTTAGATTTCTCGGATTTTAATGTATTTGTGTAGTGGGAAATACTTTTTATTTAAAATTTATTAACATGCTGGCTATACTCGTGCTGTGATGGACATCCTTCAGGTGTTTCTATTTGTTGACATGCCTCGAGTAATTGACAAAAATGTGTTGTCAGCTTGGTAGAGCTGCAAGAATGTGCGATCTGCTCGCATGGTTCTCTTGGCTTAACACCCTTTTGTATGTATTAGCGTAGTATAGTCCTGCACGATACTTTTTCACTCTGAGAAAGGATAGCTTGGTTTATTATTTCCATAGTGGCACGACATGACTGTGTTGGAACAATGCTACTGGGTTGAGGGCATCTACTTCAGACCAAAATCGATACTGGTAGACTGTGAGAATGAGCAAGCAGCACAGTAGCTCATAGCAAAAGCACATGGACTTAGCACAGAGAAGAGGTTGGAATGGACAGTGTGCGTGGATGTCGAAATCCCTAAAATACACGCCATGACTGTTTGTACTCCCCAGAAAAGAACCGTGGCACTTACATATAAAGGCACAGAGGGATTAAACACACATCTGTGGAAAGTAGTGAACTGTCAAGAGGATAGTGAGGGTCAGGTCTTGTGGACACTTATAGAAGTCGGCAAAGACGATTGCCAAAAGCTAGTACACGACCCGGATAGGTATCGCTGTTATTGGAACGCAAATTACCATTTTGAGTCCCCACTTAAAAAGCTGGGAACCCTGGCTTCTCAACTACTGTGCAAATTTAGAGCCGAATATCAGGACTGGCTTCGGCCAAAGTCTTAGCCTGGACTGGGCTGTTGTCGAATCTTCGCGGATGCCTCCAAAACTGGTCAATGGGCTGGCGCCGATGTCTTGATGGAGACCGACAATACTAGACTTCATAACTCGTTAGGTAAACATGCTCCAGTCCTAATAGCTACCAACTATATTGTAAAGAATGGGTGGAGGGGTCGAATTTTCTGCGGCTCTATTGACAGTCAGGCTGTGCTTTAGACCTTGCTCAACCTTCAACTGGATCCAAAATAGGTCGATAATGCAAGAATCTTTGAATTTGGTCGCAATACTGAACTCCATGACTCTCGTCTTAGACCCAGATTACACTGGGCTTGCGGAAAATGAGATTTCCGATGAGATTACTAAGCAATGCTCAGAGAATGTTTTCCCAGAATGTGAGCCCGTGTTGGAACATCCAGCTTCCTCTGTCAAGGCCTCAATTGACGATGGGGTTTGTCATAAACACAATTGTGAGTGACACGGCTCTCCAAAATGCTGGTCATACTGTGCCACGGTTAAGGGACACCACTATCTGTGACGAGAGAGCGACGATACTTTGAATCACTCCTGATACTCCTGCTGATACCGTAAGCTCTGCATCACTTAAGTGCTTTCTCAGCTTTTTCTGAAAGTAGAAAAAATTGCAGTCAAATGGGTCTTGCTTCCTGGTACTGCAATGAATCGGTTGCGTCTGAGTGCTACAGTGAAGTGAAAAAAAACCTGGCTTAAGATAGATAAAAAGACTTAATGCCAGCGTAAGCCAAGCTCCGAAAACTACTACTACTAGTCTTGACTGTATTCCATTTGTCAAATCAGACACCTTAATGGAAAAACGGCAAAGAAAAAGCACTCGTCATGTCAATGTTGAAAGCTATCTCCTGCTTTTATTAGTGACCACCATCCGAATGGCAAAATCTGGGTAAGGTTTGTCTCAAGTCCAAATTTTTCGAAGTCAAGTACTATACCAGTGTTTCTTTCAATACATTGCAGATACATAACTTTTTCCCCGGTTTTGTGACCATAGTCTCTGAAAAACTTAACTCCTGCAAGCTTTAAGCCTTCGAGTACCATCAGATCTTAGAGATGCGCCCCTCCATTACCTGATCAATGCAATCAAATCAATTCATTGGCTCATAAACCACTATTCAACCCCTTCATTTCCATTTCCATTTCATTCGCATCCCCAACCATGCAAATAAACAAAACTTTATTAAGCTTCAAGTTAACTACAGAATTCACTTGAAAATACGAAGGAAATAAGGGTTTTCGTCATATCCCTGTACTGTGGTCCATTAACGTCCATCGGAACTCATTAATCTAACCGCCCCTAAGGGCTGTGGATTTTCTTGTAAACAACTAACTTCTTATCCCCTCTCTCGCCGCCACCACCACCCTGTGTGTACTGAATGTTAATCCCGGCATCGCAAGGTGTTAATCCTTTTCGCCCAATCAACAAAAATGAAAATAATTCAATTTACAGGAGTTTCATCTCGGTCCTTACACGTATCTACGTAGCGAAAGAAACGCCCTTCGGCATTTAGCAAACTTTATCTTAATTCTTTTGCAGCAATCGATTGGAAAAGTTCCCCCTTTACCATCACCACCATCGCCACCAACCTTCCTCAGAGAAACCTTCCCTCAGACCGTTTCAAAGAAAATTCCATTCTTGCTTTTCGAAACTTTTTCCGGGCAGTTTTTCTCAAAGACCCAGGAAAACTCTTCAAGATCTAATATTTTCTAACAAGGGTAGGTGATAAGTAGGGGGAGGGAGGGGGCTGCTGCTCCTTGTAAGAGTACTCTCTACAAGACTGTGGTAAGTCAATATCGAGGGAAAAAGATTTTCCAATTATAAATCAATTTTCGATTAAAATTACTTTGGTTGTACCATCAGTGGGTGTGAGGGTGTGAGGGTGTGTGGGTAGGATTTGCGGTTTTGACATCCCCCAAACAAAAAAACGACCACTTTGCATTGTCTTGATGCCTCTCGCGGATTCTCCGCGATAGTGTCGCATTGCGCGTGGTGCCTATCATCATCAGCTCGGAAATCATATACAAAACTTCGTCTCCAGAAGGATAAATCTCATAGGGCGCATCTAGCCCACCCAACAGAGTTTTTCCCCGCAAAGGAAAAAGTTAAATTGTGTGGTGTAGTGTTCGGGCGTCTTAAGAAATTAGTTTTCAAAGAAACTGCCAGGATGAGGCAAGAAAGAAACGCAAGACTGCATTCTAAAGAGTTTGTGGTGCGGTCGGGAATAGAGCCAGGAATGGTAGGATGGGTGAGTCGTTTTTATACCAGTACTATGCAAAGGAGATGCAGAGATTTTTCGATGATGAATTTCCATTTGAAATGAAATCCCAGCCGCAGTACAAGTCGAGGTTGAGTTGAATGCAACTGTCAATGCCAAGCAACCCTACAGAGGATGGCTGCGTCATTTGATTAAGGGGCCCCCTAACAAGATGATATTAAAAATCAATTAACTCCAATGCGACATCATGATCCGTGAGGACAGGTAGTGTCGTTAAAACCAAACAGAAACATCAATACCCAGAGGGAGTCCGACGATGAGAAATCGATGATACCTGTCGTGGGTCCATAAAACTCAGTTTATAATTTAATATTGCGCGCGTTATAGTGTATCCCGGGAAAGTTATAAAAATTACAACCGCACAGCATATAGCCACGTAGATAAAACTTGGACTGGAGAAAAGCAAATGTTTCACGTTTTAATTAATAATTAAAGATGCGATGATCTTGCCATGACGATGGGAATTGAGATGGATAGGTACTGTGACCGGATGGAATGTGGATATGTATCTTTTGTGTTAATGGCTGGAACCAAAGTTAATCCGATGGGTTCATGGATAAATTTAATGATATCGTTGGTAGAAAGGATGCCAGAATGATTTGATTGTTATTGGAATCCCGTGTTATTCCTACACAATTATAAAATGGTTTTGTTTGTATTGTATTCACCACTGAACAGCAGCACCTAGTCCTTGAGGGACCACTGTACTTCGACCGAAGGCCGCCCAATTTTAGACAGTAGCAATACCACATGTGGTTTGGATTGTCCGCACTCCAAACCTACCAGTACGCCTCGCAAAACGCAGCAGATCAGCCAGATTGAGCGTAGCCAGATCCTTACATATGAGGATGAAATTTCCCACGGAAAAGTACCTGATTTGTTCAAAACCAGGATAGTAGCGCAGGAACGGTGCAACGGTTTCGTTCTCTTCAACGCGCATCTGACAAAGGCCCGAACTCCTAAGTCCTATGGTTTCCAGGTGTTTGTTAACGGAAGTAAAACCCGTGACGAGCCCTGTAATAGTTCTCAAGTCGCTTTTAGGTAGATTAGGCAGAAATCTGGTTCTGTCCGCATTGCGTGTGTCGATCCACATTTTCGTCTGCGACATGTACCAAGACGTTGCCAGTAGTCGAGTAGCAGCTCAGCCATTGCTTGTTTAAGAAATGCTGCTCATTGAGCCCTGCCTGGCAAGAGCATCTGCTCTTTCTTTACTCGGTATTCCCCAATCTCGCTTTACCCAGACCAGAGTCACCAAGATACACCGCCCGAGCTAGTTCAGCTTAACAATTGACTCCTTCAAGATCTGTCGGACCAGATGTAAGTAGCGCCACCCCTTATTTTGTTTTTTAGAGCTACGTGAGCTGCACTTGCATAGTATACTCATTTTTCCTACTCGTTTCCTCCGAATAGATGACTGCTCCCAAGAGCCCGTCTGTATGGGAGACAGTATTACGACATGGCTTTTATAAATGCCACGTATGAAGTGCTAAATGCCGGCCTAAGCAAACATGGTACAGGACATTGAAAGGGAATAAGAGTCACTTGGGATGAGTTGGAGAGAGCTGAGAATAGTTGCAGAGCCCCTTGAGGAATTTTTTTTTTAAGATGGAAGGGTCGGAGTATTTGCGGCTGTAGTGACAGTCAGTCTGCGCTTAAGGCCTTGCTCAACCCTCTAACTCTTTACAAAAAGTTCGAGAATTTAAGAACTCTTTGAAATTGGTCGCAAGACTGAACTCTCTGACTCTTATTTGGGTCCCAGGTCACACTGCGAATGAGATCTTCGATGAAATTGCTAAGCCAGGCTCTGGGAATTATTTCTCAGGACCTGAACCTGCGATTCCTTGTGGTTTCAGTCAGCGCCTCCATTGACGATGAATTTCTCATGAACACAACTGCGTGTGAAACGGCTCTTCAGGATAGAGGTGGAATAAACCATTGCTCCCGAACGTTTGTAAGAATTCAGCGGCATTCTTGCTGACTCTCAACAAAATAGACTGCCAACAACTGATTAGCGTTTTCACAGGACATTTGGACAATTGGGTACAATGTGCCACTTGCGTTTGAACGTTCCAGTGGAGTTCCGACAAAAAAAAAAGTCATCAATTGCACATTTGGGAACAAAAATTCGTTTAATTATTATTAATGCCCCAACATGTGTAGTCTAGATACATTTGTATCTAATAGCGCAACCTTCCTCATCAGGCTTCCCCATGCATCAACTAATCACAAAAATAAAAATTTCAAATTGAAACTTCCCTCCTTCTTTTGAAAGTTGGTTGTGATCGGATCAGTTCACCTTCGAGGCACAATCCCCCCATTCAGGATGCTCCTGTCATGAATAGATTTATGGAATTCAGTGAGATTGTGCTCTTCGATGTTCCCTCGCAATTGAACTTCAGTCAACAAGGTCAAGAAAGAACATTTTCGAAATTCAGTTCAGTTGTGGATCAGGGTGGATCCTATTTTTAAACGAACCGAAGATACACTTCCAATTGCAGGATGTCACTATGTTCGATATGTCTCTGGGTTATGATCGAATTATTGTTGTTATTTTTGGAAAATTTTAGACAGTTATTATATTTTCTGTTTACACAAATTGGGAAATATTCTTCAATAATGACGCGACGCGTGCCACTCGTGATGCACAATTTGTCATCACCCCCCCTCGACAAAACTCGATTTAATTGGTTCGTAAATGCGTTTGAAATTTTATTCCGTTGGTGTTTTAAAGTCGGAATTTGAATGATTTATTGCAGGCTTAGTGGTTGTGGTAGTTTCTCTGTATTAGGCAGTGGAAATGCAATTTAAAAGGCTTCCGAAATTTAGGTAAGAACTGACATTAAAAACTGGGCGTATCCAGTTCAAAACTTTACTTATTTGTTACTAAAGATGGCGCCGATCGATCTTTAGCTAGCTGTCTCTAGGTGCGCACTCTAAGTTACTTGAAGCTCCGTTCCACTTGCATATGCAACCTGAGTAGTGGTCTTCCTCTACTACGCCATCCCTTGGAGCCGTTTTTTGACATCACAAGCCCCGATGAGTTCTTTGCCGACTTTGATGGACCTACCATTGCTCTAAGTGTGTTGGCGATTCTTAGCTGGCAGCCCGTTTAACCTTGATGGAGCAGCGTGCATTCTTTACCGTCATCCTGTGCAAACGGACGAGTTTGACAGGGATGCCCAAACTAGACATGACTTTCTTAAGCTGATCTCTACAAATGCTGTAATACGCGGCCTTAAATTCGATAAAAGGTGGTGGGGTGAGTATCGAATTGAAGCTCCTAGGTTTTTTTCTAAGATTACGCTGCCGGCCATAGGTTTGGAATCACCATCTAATTTTTGCATTTTTTGTATTTTTTTATATTTGGTCTCGTCATTCCATAGCACCTTGCTCCAGTCCCTCATCGTTCAATTTTTATGCCTACAGCAATATAATAGGTCGATTTTGAGACCAGAGCGAAGGTTTTCGAACGGCTTTCCGGCCTTTTAAGCCTGCTGCAATCAAGTGCCTTTTCATGGTAGTTAGAGAAACAGGCTGATGGAAACCAAAAAGTGATTCCAAGCTTATGGCCGGCAGCGTATATCTTTTTTATTTTATTTTTTCTGATATTTACCGATAAAGTTGTTGACGAACGGTTTTAGGCGATGTTAAGAAGACTTATGCCTCTGTAGTTGGCTCAGTTCCAAGGGTCTCCTTTTTTGAGGATCGTGAAAAAATGCTGAGGTTCCATTGATCGCGCATACTTTCATCCGACCTTACTTTAGGGATTAGTTGACGCTTTGAACAGCTCGGCAGCTCAGGCAGCTTTGTTGGACTTAAGTTTGGATACGGTTATTTTCACTTCGTCCAAGACGGATGGACGGAATTGTTGCTCTCCATCGTCCAGGTTGAGTGGTTCATTCAGCGGGGTTCAATTCACCGGTGGCGTTAAGCAGTCTACAGAAACTTCCATATCCTTAAAATCGATTTCGTTTCTACTACGATGTTCCCTTGATCGTCCTTACGGTGTTCGTCTCTCATCTTCTGTTCGTAGAGCTCGCGGGCAGATCTAGTCCTTTGCTGGCATTCGTCGTCAAACCAGGGGTTCCATTGCGGTGGTCAAATGAAACCCAGCACGTCAGAGGCGGAATGTTGACATACTTAGACTTGATACAAGTGTTGTGGCCTCACGTCTACATATTTGAAACTTAAGACTTCTTGCCTAAGTCTGCCTCCAACGACGAATCCACATCCAAATTGACGCTACTTTTGGCGGTAACTGTCGCTTATAAGTTTGGCAAGTTTAGTGCCGAAGGACGACAACCAGTATCCGCTGGCTACCACGTGGAGGTAAAATTATACCAATTGATGGGTTAACTCTAATCAGGGTCTACCCTATTTCTACATCATCCAGCCACTTTCCGAACGTTCCTTACCTTTAAATATGACCAAATTATTGTGACATTATCCTGGATATCACAATCACAGTCGTCAAAAGCACTTCCTTTCCCTTACGTTGCAAATATGTGTACCCTGAGCCACTTTAAATACTTCCAGGGTCGTTTACTTTTCGAAATGAACGAGCTCCAAATTCGTTATCCTGCTTCTACGTAACATGGCTAGTTTGCCCATTCATTTCCATCTGAATATCCCCATTTCCCGTTAACATCTCCGTCAAATTCTGAAGCCATCGACCTCCGTAACGTTAACAAAATCAACACATAAAACCAAGTTTCATGAACCCAACAGGGTCATAAAACTACCAACACATGTTCCAATAAAAAATCCGACTCCATCATCAACCAGCTGATGGAACTGCGCTCCGGATATAAACATCATTATTCGAACTCGCACACAGGATATGACGAATAAAGATTTCGTCATAATACAAAAAATCATAACCAGGACCATAAAACTCCCCTCATCGTAGGCAACAGGAACAAAGCCCTGTCGCCGAGTAATGGGTCCTAAATAGCGACACGTGGCACATATTGGAAGCAACACACACGCAAAAGGACCTTCACCAACCGTCATACCATCATGTAGGCTGACTTCTTGTCATCGGTTACACTATGTCTACAAAACTGCTACTCCTTGGCAAAACACAAAAGGACGGGAATTTATGGAAATTAATTTCATAATTCGGGGGGTTGATCCTGTTGCGCGTTCTACGCTCAGAAGTCACTGATTCTGTATTGCTTTGATGACAGTATTCGCTGACAATGTGTTAACATAATAATGAACAGTTTTTGTGTACTGTTTACTCGTGTTCTCTCCCTCTGAGGGGTTGGAAATAATTCGTTCGTTTGATATCCTTGCGCCTTGCTTTGGCTAGATGATTATCCTAGATGATGGTTATTAATAAAATCGAAAATGAAAGGATATAATATGAGGTCACGTGCCGGAAGGCGTTATGTTTTTATTTGTCACATTCCTTGCTTAATGTAAATATTAGTTGATTGAGAGATTGCTCAAGCCAATGGAAACGGGGGTGTCTATGCATTGATTGCGTGCATTAATGCGTAGTTAATGGGTGGCGCGATGGCAGAAAAGCTCTTTCGCAAATAGAAACAGGATAGGGAGTGACATGGTGATGTAATAATTCTTTTTTGAGTTTTCTTTTGTCCGAAGGATTTCCATTTTTTCAGGTTTTTATTTATGAAAACTGTGGAACGGCTGCTGAGCAAATAGTGGAAAGTTCCGGGGAGATGTCCATGCTTGCCTAAGTTATGCACAATCATAGAAAATCTTGACTGTAACTTGTCAAGAAAACATCGTTTCTCATCAACTTGCTTCAATTGATTGTTTGTCAAATTTTTTTGTTGAGTTAGGAAACACTCAAGTGGACCATTCAGACGCAACTGATCCATTGAAGTACCAGGAAGTGAGACCTGGTATCGTCCATTTTATTGGCGTTTTTTCGACTGTCAGGGAAAGCTGAGAAAGTACCTCAGTGATGCAGAACTTACAGTATCAGCACTCACCACATTAGCACCGAAGATGTGCCACCTGATCCTCACAAAGGCAGGACAACAACAAAGGAAGCGATTGGAAGTATCGTCCCTCTTCACAAGCATCGCAGACTCTGGTGTCTCTTAAGCTTAGTACACTAAGATGCTCAGCAAAAAGAGAATGCTCTTTGAGAACGCCAATAAGTTTTCTGTTGAGAGGCAGCAAGAATGTCGCAGATTTATCTAAAACTTTCGAGAGCAAACGTTTAGTCCACCTGCATTCTGAAGAGTCATGCCTCATACAATTGTGTCCATGAGAATCCCAATCATCAATGGAGGTGCTGACCGAGGTCGCCGAAAGAATCAACGCAGATTCAGGTACTGAGAGAACATCCTCTGGACATTGCTTAGTAATCTCATATGAGATCTTATTTCTCGCAAACCCATTGTGACCTGGGATCCAGGTTTAAAGATTTATTGCATTATCGAATGACTTAAAGCGTTGAGAAAGGCTTTAAGCACAAGCCCATGCCTTGCCTAAAGCATCCTTACAGTGCTAAGAGACTGAGAGCGCTTTGGACGTTTCGACTTGACATGCTTTGCCCGAAGAAGTTTCCTACCTAGGATTACTAATAGATACTTAGCTTCATCGGATATCTGGATAGCAATAGCTGAGTCAGACCGGTCACGCTCTGTCTTTTTCTGTCTTTTTTCTTGTTGAAAAGTTTAGAGAGACTAGATGCACCCTCTATAAAGATGCCCATAGCGTATTCTTTCCTGTTAAGGGCAGTATCTCAAGATTTTCCACGCTGATACGGATGTTGCATCTCACATAGAGAGTGCATCTTCAGTTCAAACCTGCGTATATGAATCTCGACTAGTCTCTCTAAACTTTTCAACAAAAAAGAAGACAGACTTATAGGTCAGAAACTCCTGGCGAGGGAGTAGTCATCTTTTCCAATTTTTGGTATAAAAGCCACTCGAACTGTTCACTGAGATGTCGGAATATATGCCAGTGCCAAACACGCACTCAAGATTCTCTTCATAGTTGGTAGCAACTGGCTTATAGCCTATTGCAGCAAGGCTTGGTAAACTCCGTCTTGACTATGCGAAGATGCTATAGAGTATCAAAAGATGCTACAGCATATCTGATAGTCACGTCTGTTACCATGGCCAAATTATGTAACTTAGATCAAGCTCAGCCTATGAAGCTGGCTTGGTTCACTCCGTCGGTACCCGGCCATTTGAAGCTAACAGAAGATGCTACAGCACATCTGACAGCGTCTCCTGTCACCACGGCCGAGGCAGTATACCAGCTACTTCGAGTTTTGTGCTTATATCAAGCTCAGCCTGTCTAAGCAAGCCAAGCTGTGACCCAATCGATATTTGCTTTCCGGCAAAATGAGTTTCCAGCAGAAGACTGAAAGCATCCGTCTTGGTCTCAATATACATAGATAATGTCTGGTTTTCTAAGTGATTCCAGATTGGTTGGTTTCCCAAAGGAAGAAGGCATCCTCTGTGAGATCAAATGTCATAAATATGTAAGGCGTTGTCAGGTCAGGTTCGCCCAGTTCGTTCTTTCAAAGACGTTGCCAACACTTCTTATATTCTTCTTGATGATCGAGTGATGAACCTGAGTGAAGTGAAAAAAAAGCGACAGTCACATCCTTTAGGAACAAGCATAAGTACATGTGTAGGTAATTTAACTCTCGAAACTCTTTTCCTTTAAAGAGAAACTTATAAAATTTAATTATTTCCTACGCTAAGAATCATGCATAAACAGAAATTACCCACCTAAACAACCCCACCTACAGTCATAACCTTAATTCAATTACTTGTGTATAAGTACATTGCTCCAGATACTCATGTATATCTCCCATGCGTAGGTAGGTATCGACAGCACGAGCGGCGCCATTCGCCGCACCATCGCACTCTGCTTTTAATAGAAGAAAAAAAAAAAAAAAACATGGCACCCATTATGGCTTTTCATATCCTGCGAATTTACATTTAATTCACTCATCTCATGTGCTTCTCTTGCTCCTGCTCCCCTATAACGTATCCCCCATCGTGGATGGATGACATTGACAAGGATGCGTGTTTGAGGAGTCTCATGATGACGATAATGATGCCGATGGGGGATGAGTTTCCTACGGTATGGGGGATGAATAAACAACGCGCCATATTAAGCATGATAAATTTACGTTATGGGTTTTTTTTTCTCAATTTTTTTAAAGAGGGTGTCGTTTTCTCCCCTTCGGGATACTTAGAATCCCCGCTTGTGTGTACACATTGGTATACCAGCACTTCCGTTCAACGTACAGATGAGCATATGTGGGGGGAACAATTTTTTTGCCTGAAGATTTTGTTACAAAAATTGTTAAAAAAAAAAAAGAAAACAAAAACATTAAGGAACAAAAAAATGTAAAAAAAAAAAAAAAAGTAAAATTGGAAAAAAATTGAATTTATTCCACCCTTGGGGGAGTTTTGTTTTTTTATTCATCGCATTTTGACATTCAACGAATGTGTGGAGTGCTATTTGTTTTTGGTTCTGATTTTCTAATTTATTCAACTGTTTTCTAAGTACACTTTATGACATCGATGTACTGCATATGAGATGAGTTTTGTTGCTAATAGGTCTCCGGTTTGGCGACGAGCTTAAATTCACAAATCCTAAGCATTTCGAAGTTTAATATCAGAAAAGTTGGCACAAAATTGGATTCAATGAAGTGTCTCCATTTTATTCGACCGGCCTTATACCAAAAAGACTTTGAAAGTTTTCCAACCAACTTGTGGTCGTGAATCAGTGATTGGTGTCAGAATTTCGAAACTCCAAAATCTAAGTAAGAAGTACCAATTTTCCTATTGCAGAAACCTGAGAAACCTGTGGGCGCCGTGGCTCAAGTGGTTAGTGCGTTGGATCGCTGAGCGTGAGGTTCGAGGTTCGAATCCCAGAGAACACCAAAAGTTTTTCACGGTCCCACCTCTCGCGAATGTCTGACAATCGTCCGAGAGTAATAACTGTCAAGAGAAAGCTTCTCAATTTGCCTTTCGGATATGGCTCTAAACTGTAGGTCCCTTCCATTTGTGTGAAAAATATAACACGCACAACACGAATGGTTGCGAGGAGCTAGGCCCTGGACCACATACGGTCTGTTGCGCCAAGAATTTGTATTTGTATTTGAAACCTGAGAACTTACTGATACTAGTCTACACCCTAGGGTGTACTGCGACCTGTAAGATGTTTTGTACTGGCCCATATAGTTTTAACCAGAGACTCTTAATGAACTTCAATATAACTTTCCAGGCTCTTAACTTCCGCTGGACTAACAGATACCCGCGCCAAGTGGAGCAATCTTTTCCTTGTGACTCCTGTTAAAGAGAATGTTCTGTTGCCTCCGTTTGCTGGCATAGGTACATATGTCAGTATCTGACAGGTTCATATTGTGAAGACGGTGGTTAGGTGGACAAAGTACCAATAGCTAGCCTGTTAAGGTTCTTAGTTAATATTTGTTCAGATCGAGTAAAGTCTTTGTCGTATGTCGTTGGGGATTGATTATTTTTTTTCGCTCGCCCTAGGCCCTGAAGATTGACGCAGTAGTCAGTGTTCATCGCCCATCATGTTATTTTGGAGTGGGTACTGCTAGGTGGTACCCTTAATTATGGTTCAGTGAGTGGGCAACAAGCGCCTCTTCTCATCAGGCAGTCCACCAGTTCTTTGCCCTCGAAGCCTTTATGACCTGAAATCCAGACTACGATAACCTTATTTTTTGGAGCAAGATTTTTGAGGAGGTTGAGATCCAATCGAACCTGGATCCTACGCTATACGATTAATAGGCCACAAGTAAATGCAGGCACCATTAATGCTTCTCTGCAGGATTCTCCTTCAATGGCATGGACTTGAAATATTTTCGGTTAGAAACTGGGACCATATACCCCAGCACTGCCAGTGCTGCCATTTTCAAAGTTGGAAGCATCCCATCTGTAGTGTGAGTTTATTCCTTTGAATCAGAGCTTGCTTCTGTCGGGTATTGGTTACTGACTGGTGTCTATACAGCCCCTAAAAACTACAATTTAACCAGAAGTTTCCATTCTAGGACTCGTTCCTCAAAACCATTTTGCATGCACTTCGAACTCGTTGAGATTGATGTAAGGATATTCAATAGTACCTAAGTAAACAACTATTGAGCAATTTAGTTTAACGATTTCCCCAAGGTCAAGGATTTCTTATTTCAAAAACACCGAAGACTAACATGTGATTACGTCCTTATCGATGTGTGAGGATATATTCCTGAGAGTTTTCACATCTTTCAAGGCTAAAAATCTGAATATTCAAAACAGCAGTCCTTTCGTATGGTAATTTAGTAGTGCATCACTCAAAAATGCATTTGCAATAAAAATTGTTTACTTCAAAAGTGTACATCCTTTGTGCATGTTTTGAGAGATAACTCTTTCCACTCAGCTGGACACCGTCGAAGAGTGTATGCATATCCATCCCTTCATCCAAATGACCTTCGAATATTTTGATAAATTATCTTCGTAAATATTTGCATGTTACAATGTTCATTCTCATGCATGTCGAAAGGATTTCATTTTTCTGTTTCTCGAAAATAATTCCCAGAATGACCAGTCAGAGTTATTCGACAAAGGACTGACAACGTGCTGCGGGACAAAAGGGTAATAGCTCTAAATCTGCATATTGACATTAAATATGCCTCCTTGCTTTCATTTGAAAGCATTTATCAAAAAGGACAGACTCATGTCTACGACATATGGATGCACTTCTTAGCCAGAGAGAGGACCTCACAAATTCTCCTTTTTCAACCGATTGTCCACTTAATTAGGTCGCAAAATATTTGACTTAATTGCTTTAATGGTGTCCAGCCCATTGTTTTCGCCTTAAAACCTAACAATCCTTCGATTCATTTGTCATTCTTAAACTCAATTCTGTTTGTCCGACAAAAGGATCATAGGACAATCGGATTTTCCGCACAGCTACCTGATCTTTTCAAATCGCTCAGCTCATAGAGATTTGCACAAATCGTGGTTGAAAATCCTTTTTTTTTTTTTGCGAAAACGCTGCTGTAAATTTTGCCTGACAATCCATCAATTCAAATTGTGGTTGTTATACGAATATTACCTGGTCGACGACGACGATTAGTGCGAAAGGAGTTAGGAGTTACACCTCCATAACACTAAACTACAGGTAGGAGAGTCCGAGGGTTGGTTTGTTTGCTTTTAGTGGCATTGTTTCCATTGCTCATCGCTTTGTGGATATTTTATGAGCGATTTTAGAAAAATATGCCATTTTTATGGGATTTTCTTTTTTTATTGCCCCAAGGATAATAATCAGAATTTTATTGCAAGCGGACGTGAAAGGAGAAATTTTTGGTTTAAATAAGTGGCGGTGTGTGATATATGTAACAAATTAGTTTTAGTCGGGTCAATGGAAGGTCGTACCGTTTTAATGGGTACGGTACAAATGGAAAAACAAACATCAATAAAAAGGAAGAATTCCTGATGGAATTTTTATATATTTTTATTTTTATTATTTCGACCTGGTTGTGTATGGGTTTTTGGGGTGAATATTTTAGCACATTTAAGCGATTTCGTGTGAACTTAGGTTAAAATATGTTAAAGGGTTTTATTGGTTGGATGTGTTTTGGACCGACGGGACTTACTTAGATCTACGAGATTAGATCAAATGTGATTAGGTCATTATTCGTAAAGAGTTATTCAAACTATATGAGGAAATAGATTGCAGAACTTTTAAAGCGGCTTTGTGAACAGTTTTAGTATCAGAAAAATTTCTCGAAGTGTGTTCGATTTTTTGCGACATTTTTTTTCACTTATTGTTGAAATAAATTTCAAGGAAAATGACATAATGCAGTCGTTGGTGGCGTTAAAGCATCGCAAAGAGAGAATTTCCTGAATAGCTGACTATCTGAGGTATATATGGACGTAAAGCTGCTTCAAAGGGACTCATTATGGACTAAAACCATGTAAAGCTACGTACGTCTTTGAAATCAATAAATCATGACCTATAAAACGTATTCAAATCGACTCAGTTGAGAACAAGAAATGCTGGCATCTCAGGGAACTTAACAAGTGCGACGCGACGTCGAGTCATGTTGATTAAGTTAGAAAAAACTGTTTTTTTTAAGGACTAATGTAATTAATGGGGGTGCTGTACACTAACTAGAAGTAGTTGTTCCAAATTGTACTGACCAAATTCGGTCGTCCTGTCGAATAAGACGTTTTAATGTTTCTTTTCCCGTGATAAAAACAATCCTGCAAGGACTCCAGACTTCGCAAAATGTTGTCGAAAGACGCGGCACTTCAAAAAATACAACGACGTCAAATCGCAGCTATGCTGTGGCCAATGCACGCCTCCAAAAGGGTTGATAACACGGCTACCGATTGTTGGATGGGTCGTGTTACACGTTGTGTGATCCTACTGAAATCAAAGCCCCTCTAAATCGAAGTCATCCAATTTCGATCAGTTATCTTGTCTCTGTAGCGCACTCCGTTCATTTAAACATTGTTTCCAGCTTCATTATCAAGTAAGTAAGGGTCAATGATACCACCACTTTCAAATCCGCACCAACCAATGACTCTTGGAACATTTATTAACCTCTCTACGGCTTCGTGTAAACACTGAATCCTACAGTTTTGTAGGAAATGGAAATGAGCTTCGTTTGAGAAGATGATTTGCGACCAAAATCGAGGTTTCATTTAGAGCCCACACAGTGAAGTTATAACGAAGAGGCTGGTAATTCTACCCTCTCAGTCTGTAGGCATGTTTATTCAGGTTGATGTGTCTGATGATCAGACCGACCTTCTGTCTTAATTGTCTTGTGCAATTGAGAGCGTCCTAGATTGAGCATCCTCTTTACCTGACGGCAGCAAGACGCTCAGTCATGACTTTGGCAGATTTGCAATCCGTTCCACATGTTTTCACGGTGTTTTGCGATCGAGCTGCTGTACGCGGCTTAACAATATTTAAGTCTACTCATATGGTTGTGGGCGTATCCATGTTTCTCACCCCCTTCCTCTCAAACTCATCGATCTCTGTTATATTGTAGTGACCAGGTACAAGAAGCAGGCTGACCTGGGAGGAGGTTGCCAAGATATTAAGTTTTTCCTTGCATTCCTTCACCAATGTCGAAACGGTTCTGGGATTTGCTAGTACCATTAGGGCTGGTTGAGTATCCGAGCTGGTGCTGTTGCCTTAGATTCTGGTACTGTGAAGTACTTCCGCTCCCTTAAGTACATATAGCAGAAATCCCTGCCTGAAATTCAGTCATTAACTCTTCCATATGGACTGCGAGAGGGGTACACGGCAGTAGACCCCCGCTACCAATTCTCCATCGATGCGTGATCCATCCATGTACACTTCTATTCCATCCCCGTTTGGAATAGCAGTGCCCTGTAGTCATTCCTCATGTCTGAAGAGTCGGACTGTATAAATTGTGCGTCGAAATGGTATTCCTTACTTAGAAGGTCGCTGGGATACCTTACGAGCTCAAAGGATACATGCACTTCCTTCCAGATAGCCCTGTGTCGAGTTGTGGTCCGTTCATTAAAATGTTTTAAGGTTTTGAGTCTAAGAGCAGCTAGACCGACAGATCTTTATCTTAGAAAAGTCACACGCTTTTTATTCGATGGTATTGAAAGGACGTATTTCCCCTCTACTATTGGCCACCATACAAACACTCCATAGAGTAGGACAATGCAAGTGTAAATTCAGTAGACTTGCTCCCGTTACCAAAATCCCTAAGGCGCATCCAGTACGACCTGGATCTGGCTTTGGTGATTCTATTTTCTAGATCTCTTTTTCGAGTTAAGTTGGCCAGGATGAGGTAATTTACCTCTTTTTTTTAGGTCCAACAGGGCTCGGAAGTTCTCTAGCTTCATAATGAAGCGAAGCAATAATTTTTTTCAGGAGTCAGACTCGTCTACTTAAATTTTTCGCACTTCAGTCGCCAAGTGAAAGGCTTAGCATTCTTCACAGAACACTATTAAAAAGTCAACTGTTTTCAATATGAAACAAGCTTCCGGTCAAGGATTTCAAAATCCAATAGATAGCTATGAGTCTCGGCTTATTCTTCCATCCTTTCAAACCGAAAATTGTCAACCGAAAGAAATTAATAGATCAGCGACAGCGGTATATGCACTTCTGATTTAAAATTCAAAACGAAGGCAACGCAAACATCAAAATATTGTGTCCTCAGGTGCAAGTTGTCAAGGACACATGCCATTGGCAATAATTTGACAATTTTATTGCAGGAACCGCTAACGGCTCCTCTAAGCACCTTTTCAAAAACAAAAAATTCCCTCACCCAATTTCTCTTCCTGTTTGTGTTCCTTCTTAACTGGACACAACTAGAAAAAAAAATACTGACACCAACGTCCAATACAAAAACACAGGGAACCCTAGTACGCACATACGAGTACATGTAGGCGCCAGACTATGCCCAGGTTCATATGCGTGGAATGCTAGCAAGTACATTGCGCAATCAATCCACAAATCTACAAGCCAGAGAAATATTATAACAAAAAAAAATTAAAATTACGATAAGAACAAAAATGTACAACATCCATACATGCAACTGCGAAAAGGAAAAATCGTCCTTGCTCGTGTATTTTTTTGCTGTCAACGTGGACTAGTGGTCTTTTAGTTAAACTGTCCATTCATGGGTTGCCGTTCCTGGACAATTTATTATTAAATTATTGCCGGCACATAAATAAATTTTTATCAAGACAATGGCGCCTGTATTGATAGGTAAGGAAAATGAAAAAAAAAAAACTGTCATGTTCCTAAGTGCAGCTCCTTTATTAGACAGGATACCTTCACATGAAGCAAATTAATATTACGCAAAGTTTTTGTAGGCAGGTATTCGTTTTTTTCTGACCAGATTTCGTTGGTTTCTCTTTTTAACCTTCTTCGCCGTTTAAATTCATTGATGAAGACGATCGTTTCGATTAGAAAGGATATTTTGTAGCATTCAGGATATAATTATTGTTGCGGGTGTGCGTTGTAGAAAGCAAAAGATTCATGCAGCATGTAAAGTACGAATGTGGAAGGAGGACATAATGATAGTGAATTTATTGGAAAGGACCTAGTTTTTGACAGTTTGGGAAATATTTGTTGTCACGTAAACGTGTGCTTATACTAGATATACAAACATATTCCATCCATATCTGACGATCAGATAGTCAGAGAAATCTCTTAGAGTATGACAGCCTCTGCAATCGTAGACGCCCTTGTCTTAAAATCAACGTTTATCTAATATCGGAGGCAAAAGAATATACAATTCTGACATGTAGTCGTCACTTCCCCGGAAGAACCGATTAGAAAACCGTGCCACCTGAGTTCTCGTCTCAGGGGGTAGGGGACTGGGCGAAGAACGGGTTTAAGATCCAAAATAAAGTCGTGTGCAGGCGTCACTTGTCGGCCACGAAAGGGCAAATCTCTAGTACAATGGACACCGATTTAAGAATCTGCACTTTGAATGTTCTTACCTTAAAGAGACGAACGAGCTGCAAACGAATTAGAAGAGATCCTTGAAAGCTGCAAAGAGTTGGAATGGACCGGTTATTCGAAAGCCATTCTGACTGCCACATACTACGAAGAAAGACAGGGCTGTTTGGATGCGGGTTTGCTGTCTTGAACTTCCTACGTACGTGAGCTAGTGATGACGATCCGCATCAACTCAATTTCGTAACACCAGTCGCAGTTGTGCTCACGCTCTCACAGAAGTGACGATGCCCACAAAGATTGTTTCTACGAGCTCCTAGAGAAAACTAACGAACAATGTCCGAGATATGACCTTAAGATCGTCCATGGAGACTTAAACGTCAAGGAAGAGCTCTGTCAGAAGACAGAGTCTGCACGTCACGACCTCTGGAAACGCATTCAGGGTCATCAACTTTGCCGCTGGTCAAATATGGTAGTGTGTAGCACTAATTTTCCATATCTCAATATTTACAAGGCATCTTGGAAGAAATCTCATCAAATTACCGCCAACCAAATTAGTCAGTTTGCGATCGATAGAAGACTCTTCTCTAGTCTATTGGATGTTCGAACGTTTCGCGGTGCAAACATCGCCTCAGATCATTACCTTGTCGCAGTAAAGGTACGGATGAGAATATCTAATAATGACGCAACCAGAACCACTACTGTCAGAAAATTTAATATTCAAAAGCCACAAACTCAATCCGCCGCAAAAGCTTTTGCCAATTGAGTCTCCCTAGAGCTCTCAAGAAGTCGCCCAGCAGCAACAGCAAGCGACGAGTAGTACCACTGCCAGTAAGCCATTAGGAATGTCGCTCGTTAAACAAAATGGCTGCCTACAAACCGCCGCCGCTTCAAAAAGAACGAGAGCAGCTCCGACGATAGAGAGGGGAGCATGAGAAGCGTAAGATTGTAGAGACGCAGAGATGTTACGGAAGGGATCTCGAATTTCTACAAAAAGGTTAAACGGGGTCGAGCCTTAATCTAAAAGCGATCGCGAATGCTAGGCAGCTTAATCTAGAGAACTGAAAGCAATTTACATGGGACCGGAGAGTATGGAAGGCTGCTGGGTGTCAGCCGGAGACTTTACATGGGTCCTCAGCCCGTTAAATAAGTGAATTAAATCAGATGTCTCAAACGATTCCTAACAGGCCATGACCTGCTGACGTTGTAAATGAACAAAATGTATTTATGTAAGTACAACGGACGCGGGTGTGGCGTCAGCCATTCTGAAGTTGATTCCAAGCTCGGAGTGGTTCAGGAAGACTCTTAGCCATCGAAAGCTATTCTGAACTTTTTTTAAGCCCAGAATTGCTCAAGTGGGCGTCCAGGAATTGCGTCCATTTTCAGGGCTCCGTACCAAGATCACGGAACCCTATTGCTCTCGCTTACGCTTCTGTCCGCCCATCCTTCTGTCTGTCACTATGTTGATATAGATTAAGTAAAGTGGTGACCCAATACAAAGACAGCTCCAGTACAAGCAAAGGTGAGCCTGGAATTTACATGGTCATGGACATATGATATATCGTTGAAAAAAGCTCTTTGAGTGGAATCCAATTTATTGAAACGGATCCATCTGTATGGATGGCAAGTGAAATAGAACGACTTTTGGTGCAGACATCTAACATAGTCTAGGTCGAGTCGCCTGGCATCTGCTAGTGATCGTTCAATGCGGACTCGAATCTAGTAAGGAGTCTTAAGAGCGGTGACAGACAAGAGAAAGGACGACACAATACATCTTCGAACGCTTTCCGTGAAAAGCAATCTAAAACAGTGTAGACCAAGTCACCTGGTATTCCTATTGACTGGTCTTCGCTGTCTCGGACCTGATGAAGAGTCTTAATTGCAGTGACGGACTAAAGAAAACTCGAGACAATACATCCTCTTGCATCTAACACAGCCTACACCAAGTCACCTGGTATTCCTATTGACTGGTCTTCGCTGTCTCCGACCTGATGAAGAGTCTTAAATGCAGGACCAAA
This sequence comes from Blera fallax, assembly GCA_946965025.1. NCBI lineage: Eukaryota > Metazoa > Arthropoda > Insecta > Diptera > Syrphidae > Blera > Blera fallax. The sequence goes on along the minus strand of OX337246.1, from coordinate 13,262,963 downwards.
GAAGACACGTGGCAGACCCTCTCCTTGCCGTTTCCGGACGTCTTCCTTGAAAACTTTCAAGTGTAATGTCACTTGAATATGGTGAGGTTAGCGTTTTCCAACCAGTTAATGACCTCCACTGGACGTATTCCTATATTAAGCTCCTAGAAGTCCTCTTCGACTGCAATCTACAAGACAATCATTCTCTAAGCAATTAAAAACTAATTAAAAAAAAAAACATATGGCGAACGCAATTACATATCTACGTCTGTCAGTCAATTTATAGTATGCTTTGTGAAATTTATTATTCACTTAACGTATATTGCTCCTAAATACATTCAATTTTGAGAGAAAAATCGTGTTCGAACGATGAATGTTGCGCAATTAACAAATCGGTCCAAGTCATCTATTTTTGGAGAGGGAGAGATCGCGAGAAAGCCTTTCCACGAAAATGCGTTAAATTTCCACCGCGTGCTTCCTTTTTTTTCTCTTTGTTTCTCCCTCCCCATCTCCCAATTGTTCTGGGCTTTCTTTCTCTATTTTGGTTTATTACCACCCGTTTATTGAATTCCATTAGTGGAGAAATACATTTTACCCTTCAATCGGTGATCATCGTGGAACAATTTTATTTTATTATCGAAATATTTTGAATGGATTCGAACATTAAACGACCGACCAATAACCACTTTTTGGCCATAAACAGTTCACAGGGCCAACACTATCATTATCTATCCGTTGGACTCGGATGAAAGCGAACGGATCGGTCCATGCGTGCATCCAATTTGGCCCTCCGCGCACCGTCGCGTCGTCTATCCGTTCGTTTGGTTTGTGTTAATCTTTACGACTTCATTGGAAAACCACCACACGATCGGAGATTTATTAGAAATGAAATTCAATATTTCCATAGTGATCGTACAGTGATCCATCGAAGCAGCCATGATGAGGATGATAATGATGATGATGATGGCGATGGTTGTGTTGGACGGACACCTGAATGTCTCGATGAGACGGACTGCAACTGCAACTGCAGGTGGACGGAGATGACATAAAATGTCATCGTATGGATTGTGGTGCGATCCACTATTTTATAGCTCGTATCTTACTGTTTAATTTGGATGGCTTGGATTGCGTTTGGACGCGGATGCAGTGCGGAGCGCTACCAGTTGGTGCGGTTTTGTTTTCTTTGTGTAAGGTTGTTAAATGCGATTCTGGGAAATTTATATTTTTTTTCTTTTTTCGCTGCGTTAGTCCGATAGTTTTGCTTTTCTAGGCTCGTGTTTGTTTTGGGGTCTTTGTGAAAATACGCAAATGAAAATTCGTTTCCTTTGATTGAACTGAATGTTGGGTACGAGCTACGCAAACGATGTGTGGAGTCTCTATGTGTTTCTAATCCAATGATAGTGGTGTATCGTTGATTTTATGATTACAATGGGTCAGCAGATTGGTAGCGATACATTATGGCAGATGGTTTGAGATGGGTGGCCTGGTTGGGTGCTGTTCTCTGTGAATTTATTGATACGAGTATTGTGATGCTAATGATGTTTATGTGTGTACCTGGGTTCAAAGTGCATTCGCTAACAATTATGCATGACTTTGTAAATTGGCACTGAGTGCTTAATGTTGGCTCAGGTGCAGGGTGTAACAAAATTGCTTGCGCAAACCATAGAGGTTGGGAATTTTCAAAGCATTTAAGCTGCCTTCAGATTATTCCCAAAGAACTCCGCCACGTTTTTCTGTGGCAACTCGTTGATCTGTCTTTAATCCAATCGGCTTAAGTATTCCACTTTATTGATTTGCTGCTTATACACTGCCACTGTCCCCTAGCTTCTTGTCCCGATCTTTGATAAAACTGTGCGTTTGAGATTTTTATTAAAATAATTTTTTGCTACGCCCATGAACGTCAAGGTACTGCAAACAAGGAAGATCCTTTAGACCATATTCCAATACTATTCCATCGGTAATTTCCCTTTCCCAACGAGGGCGAGAATCGCTGCTGCGGAGGAGTTCCTCAGATTTATTTAAGAGATGATTTCTCAAAAAATATGCTTCTCTTGGTGTTGACAAAGACCGCAGATGGTACTCTCATTTTACGGAGGTGATACTTGAGCTGACAGTGACCAGAAAGAAAGCTCACACACCTTCTTTGTCGTCTCTGCGAAGCTTTAAGATACCTCCTGCTTTTTTATCAAATGCTCAAAGAGGCTATCTGAGTCCTTGAATGGACTCAGTGGATAGTGGGATATGCACATATTGTTTTTAAATCTGTGTAGCGTATATTTGAAAGCAGTCTGAGATACATCTGGGCCAAAAAATTCTCAAGATAATTCGTAGGCATCTGTCTACAAAGCAGATCGCAACTTGTGGAAGGTAGTGGCATCCACGTCCCAAGTGCTACAGGCGTAGAGCCGTACTCATTCCACGTCAGAGCGGAACAGTCGCAGCTCACTTATTGTGCAGGAAACATTGCCGTTCAGTTTACAGACTTGAGCTTCCAAAAACAGATCTGTACTTTACCAATTCTTCTGTACACATCCAGCTTTATACCGCCGCAGTTGATCGAGACCACTCTTCCTAAGTAAAGAAAGTTATCTACTTTCGCAACCTGCTCTCCAGGTAGAGTTTCAAATATTCATGGTTATTGTCTTGGCTAATCTTACCTTTAATCGCGTTTTACTTGCGAGATCCTGCACCACCTGATAGTGACCACCAGATCGTTGGCTTCCTGGTTAAGCTCCATTATACAATGTGAGAACATTCCAACATAGTCGGCGTAGTCTACATACCTCAGATACGATTTACGATGGCAAATGACTAGAAAAGGCCTAGTAGAGGAAGCATCTCCCGATAGATGTTAGCTCACTAAATAACGAGAAAGAACCACCTCATCCGAAGATTTTGCAGTTCTAGAAGCAAGACCTACACCACGGATTCCGACGTTCTTTTCGGACCGTTCGGAATGGAGAAGTGACAGATGGGTCGGGTCAGAACCAGCTATTACTGCCTTCTATACAGACGGATTTCTGATCGATGGTTTGTGGAAGCAGACACCTATTCGGAGGAAACGAATGTAAACAAAGCTGTTCCACAAGGTAAATATGCCACGGTCTTGCAGGCCGAAGTCTATACTATCGCAAGTGCAGCTCACATAGCTCTTAAAAAAAAGATAAGGTTAGGACATGACAGAACAGCTTAAGCCCGAAACAGACGTGCAGCAAAGCTGCTTGCAGTGCCAAAAATTGTACTAAATTGTACTAATTTTCTGTTCTGCTACTGGAGGTTTGCTTTAAAATTAGAAATAGAGACGTCTTGCAGCAACGCATGGTGGTGCAGCAAACGCATGTGTCCTTTTACATATAAAGCCATGTTCTATAACTTTGCTGCACCCATTTTGCTGCACACTAGCAACGATGCGTGGACTGCATAGAAATTGAAGAAAATGTTTCCTTTCGATGCGAACTATCCATCATAGAAAGGAAAACTCTAAGAAAAAAACCCTGTCTTGGGACTGACTTCCAGAATGCTTATCCTCCATCTAGTATGGTGTCAAGCGATGTACATAGCTTGAATCTTTAAAATGTTCGTCTAAATCGTCGAAAAATGTTGTGCCTATTGTATGAGGTCTAAAAATGTGAAAGGACTTTCCTTAAAGATAGATAATCCACATTTGAGTGAATTTAAAGTGATGGTGGTTCACATAAATTGCTAGAGCCATGTAAAACCATATTTCTTACCAGCTGAACACTTAAATACAGCGTCACCCTGTTCATTTCTAATCAACAATTCCACCTGCCAACTACACAATCTATCTGGACTTATGTCAGAAATGCCAATATTCGATTATGCTTACCGGTTTAACCCTCCGAAAAACGCCCCCACTCAATACATACTCGTACGTGTGTATATAGTTCATTGGTTCGTTGATGTATTCTGCATCCTTTCCACTGTTGTTTTACCCCATCCCCTACACCGAGAATGCACTCAAAAGCGCAGTGTATGCCTTGCGTCAAAACTGCCTTTATAACCTCATCATGACTGGGACCAATATCCGACATTTGTATAGATCCGTACGCAAATTTCGCATTCGCAATAATCCCCAAATGTTCATCGTCTACGAGAGGGGGGCGTCGAATGCGTGTGCCTGTACCTGTGCCAGTATGTGTGTGTACCTCTGTGAGGGATGTATCTCATCCTTGTGCAAAATGCAATCATACAGTTACAAGTTATGCTGCACTAATTTTCCTCCCCTCTGTTCAAAGTGCATCGTACAGAGCTGCTGCTGATTGAAAGCATAAAACCGGTACTGGGCGGACGGTAGAGGTGTGGGGCATGTAGAAATTCTAAATTTTGATTGCATGCTCATCACACACACAATGCGAGAGCGTAAATTAGGATTTCAAATGACATTTCGAATATTTACGGCATCCTGAGTGCAGTTAGATTGCAAAATGGCAAAACGGTATAATGCCACCAGCCATTGGGTTTGAGGATGTAAATGAATTAAGCTTGCTGTAGCAAGTTGGGGTTTCCAAAGTTCGGCTAGGTGGGTTAGACCCCAAAAACTGCATTGATTTTGGCCTTTCGATGGATTTTGTTGAACATTTTCCGTTTGTGGATTAGATGTGTGTGATTGTTGAGTCGTTAGTTTTTTTTTCTTTTAAGGGAGATCAAGCCTGTGACCAGTGTTATAGGTGGGTTGGATCTGCAATACCATAAAATGCGGGAGGGGTTTAATAATTCAGCAGTGTTTTAGATGGTTTTGTTTCGAAATCAAATTGGATATTTACATATTTATTGAGGGCTCTCTATGGCATGTTCGTTATCAAAGCGAAATGTTTAGTTGGGGAAATGATAAACAGGCTTAAATAATTTATTAGAAGTCGAAGAGTGATGTAGATAATAGATAGACACTGAGTGATGAGTTGAGCTGTTGTTTAGATGATAATGCAATTCAAGCAATGCAAGCCCACTTACTACTGCACTTGGGTTTAAATGGAAGGTGGCAGCTTGCGAGAATTTAGTTTTTATCAGATGGATCTGTATGGTAGGTATTACAAGTTCTTCTACAAGTCTGATTTCGATCGTGCACGGTAGAACTGAGGCACCAAGTATAAGAAAATTCCAATGAATTCAGTCGAAAACTAAGCTAACTGCAGCAAAGTCGAGCTCCAAATTGCTTACTTTTATTTCTTAAGGACGAAGGGGGGTTTCATATGCTTTTGATGATTCGTCTCGGAGTCGCTGCTTTAGTTAGGTTAGGTTATTGTGTGCCTTGTGACTAACAATCGCACTGCTCACTTAGACTACCAATTCAGGGCCAATGTACCCAATTAATTTAACCCGAGAGCACTGTGAAAAAAGGGAAAAGGAAGGTATATTCGAAGGGAATGAAACTTAGCATAGCTTCAGTTACCTCTGTTGGTCTTGTTCTTATTAATCGCATGATATCGATGCACGTTCTTTGGATTTGAATGAGATTTGAAAGTTGGTATTGCTTCTCAAGTGACTTCCAGCATACCAACGAGCCATATACATATGTATAAGCATGAATCTAACAACCGCTGTATTTAGACAGTACAGCGGGGGTAGAGAGTTAAATTAATGTTATCCTTCCAAATTAGCGTGGAATCCAAGATGACACCCAGGTATCGAGCTGAACTCAGTATACCGCCTCCGATATTCGGAGTTTTGAAGGAAGGATTGAACTCTTCTTGGCACCCAGTCCTTTGACCGCAATTTAGGGCTGTATGATTCCATGACATTCTTTACCTGCATTGGGAAGAAATATGACACGCACTTCCCGACATGCTTTGGGAACACAACCTAGCTTAAGTCACCGTGTGAGCCATGGAATGACAATTTCCACTGACTCATACAACATCACAGATCGAATATTATCCATTCCTGGAGCAAACTATTTGTTTGCCCAGGCTATCTTATGTTCAACTATAATTTTGCCCACCTTCACCAAGTTTATTCCTGACTTCATCTCTGGAATGGATAAGTCATCTCTGCATCACTGGAGATTAGTGTGTATTTGGGCAAATGGGTGCTCATTGAATTTCAAGCGTTTCCTCATACGACTCCATTCAAGAACGATTTAATTTCTTGATGTTAGATGCCGGCGTTGATGTCCTTAGTTGCTTCTTAGTAGCATGACACCAGCTCATGGCAAGGTTATGGTCAGACGAGTTGATGTGAAAATGATAGGTATGATTCACGCTGTCATTAAAAACTTTGTCTACTTAAGCAGCGCTATAAACCCAGACAACGACATCAGCACTAAGATCTACAGTGCAGAGGCATAGACTTTTTCAGAAGTGGATGAGGTTGCTCTTGGTTGCTCTTCTTCGACTTAGCTAGAAGGGTGAAGTCCAACGACTGAGGTAGCTGCGTCTTGTAGAGCGTATTGACACTAATGCTTCGACCCAGAAAATCTTCGAAGCCACCCACAAGGGACGGCGCGGTAGAGGAAAACTGCTATTTAGGTGGGGCACACAAGTGGAAGGGGACCTCAACCAATTTGGCGTGCGAAACTGCAGACAGCTAGCTAAAGATCGAACTGGGTGGACACGTTTATTGTTGGAGGCTCAGGTCCAGGCCAGATCTAAGGCTTCTATAAAATTGTAAACTGCAGTGTTTTTCAATAATCAGCGATAGCGATGGAAGTGGGCGCCGTGGCTCAGTGGTTAGTACGTTGGATTACTGAGAAAGATGTTCGAATCTCAGATAACACCAAAAAGTTTTTCAAGATCCCAACTCCTGCGAATGTATAACAAACGTCCGGGAGTAATAACTGTCATGAGAAAGCTTCTCAATTCGTCCTTTGGATATGGCTCTAAACTGTAGGTCCAAATGAAGAGACTTATTGTTTGAGACATTAATTTCACTCGAATCTATGGTGCCACCTAGGTATGAATTGGAATACTAAAGGGTGTAAAGGGTGTGGACGAATCATTCACAGTGAACAGCACCAATTGTAAGTATGATCCACGACTTTAACATAAATCAGCATCAGATTTTCCTTCAACATCGGTTAAAGAAATCTAAAATATCCCAACTTGCGCCAGCTATGGATGTGGTAAATATATTTACATAATTTCTCACACCCATTGACTCACGCATAAAATCGCACACCAATTTAATTAAAGTCTTTCGACAATTGCAGCAGATACTTCCCCATTGCAGTGCTACTTCAACCATACACACAATCCATTCAAGAGGCTCTCACGTATTATTACCTCCTTCCTTCTTGGTGGCTACATGGCTTACATTAAATATCGCACATAAGAGCCTACTCTCGACAATGTCCCATCGATGGTGTGAAAACAGTGTGTGTGCAGATTTTGCACAAAAAAAAAAAATCATTTCATTTCGAGTACAAGTCCTCAAAAATGCACACAAATTGCCAGCTTAACCACCAGCAACTGTCAGAAGAAAAGTGCTGGGCTGCTCAATCGTATGTATGCACAACGACAACAATTCGCCCATACTTCAAGTGCTTACATGTCCTTGAAAATTTTATGAAATAAAAATAAATTTTCAACAATTCTCGTTTGGTAATTGCGTAAGGACACTTGATTTCGCTTAATTTACTTCGAACGTAAACTCATCCCCGGGTATTTACTTGGGGAGTACCATAAATGCGGTATCCTGCTGTGGTAGTGGACGCACTTAATTAAACGATTTTTTTTTTTTGTGCACCGAAGAGAAACCACAACAGTGGCCGGGCCTTAGTGGTTCTTAAGATTTCTTTTTTTTTCCAAAGGAATGAATAAATATTTGATTTTTACACGCACCCTAAAAAATTAAGGATATTTCTTCGATTTAAGACTAGAGAGAGAGAGAGAGAGTGGGTTTTGCTGGAGAAAAGAAAAAGGGACGATTGTGTCCGGTTCGTTAAACTTTTTGACTTTTAAAGTAGAAAATGAAACCTTCGTGGAAAGTTATTTTTTTTATGGATAGTAGGGAAGCATTTGCGGTTCAGTTGACTCAAAAATTTATGTCCTGTAGAGCTGTAGAGCAGAAGGTATGTAGAAATTTGTCTTATATTTGCTTCTTACTCTGAGACGCAGTGTAATGAAGCGCTTGCAGGTAGCTATGTTACCACCATTCTCATCCTTTTAATCGAACCCTTTTAAGGTTATTTCGATAGATCCTACGATCAAGAAGAGTCAGTTCATTATCACCAGGTGACGGAAGAGACTTCACCCTAGCGGAAGATGCTGCAATTTTTGCAAATGGCGTCTTACGTCATCGCCAATTTGACATTTGCAGCAGAATACTCATAGACAAACCATGGATTGCTATATACTTCAAAAACGTGGAATAATTGTGTCAATATTTTTGAGAAATAATCAGCGATTCAGCGAGAACTTAATCATCGACTCCCTGCTCATGTGGCACCAACTATGTACATAGGCACATACTACGGAGTGCGTTTAGCCACTCGCCTCGAGGAAACAGTAGTAGGAGTGATCAGCCTCGTTGCAGCCGGTCAACAATAGCACTGCTGTAGCAGCAGATATCCAGGAGGACCCTCAAACATCAACCAGACCACGGGCCCCGCAATTGGACATCAAAAAAACTTAAAAATTTATCCCACAGTACATCAGCTATCGCCTGCAGACCGCTAATTGCGTGTAGATTACAGCTACGCTCTCCTAAGCCTCGACCATGATTAGAATGATTTTCCATCACCATGAGCAAAATTATTATTTCTTGGACACGGAAAATTCCCGTGTAATAGTCGAAGAGCCATCCCATCTTCTCAAAGTCACTGTTTGGTTCGGCGTTACGGAGGACAGGTAATAGGCGGCGGCAACACTGAATGTGACTTATGAGCGCTACAGAATCATGAGCAACGTACAACAACAAAATGCTTCCGAACGTCAAGATATAGCTGGAATCCTGCTAAAAAGGGAGCAAGAAAGAAGTCAGGTTTGCCAAGAAGAACTCCTGGAGAAACTTTTGTGGCTCTGTAGAATCCATAGCAGAAGTGGCTCGTATAAGGTGGATCCTTGCCAAAGTTCCTTTCTGATGTCTTCTACTAAGAACTGTGACGGCAGCTGGATAGACTCTCACGATAACATGCTGAAACCTCTGTGGAAATGTCACTTTACTGGCTGTACGGAAGCAGGGACATCAAGTCGACACTAGGATCGATTAGATGCATGCGCTAGGCCGCAAGGACATTTGCATTGCTATTGGCACCCTGACTAGACACCGTGACATCTATTGTGGAAACTGCGAAGACGAAGACGAAATAGAATCCATTCGTCACCTGCCTTGAGACTGTTCTGCACTGACGCACAAAAGAAATGTTCCTCTTGGAAGTCATTTATTCTGGGGGCTAGATAAGCTACGAAACATTGAGCTAAACAAACTCCTGAGGTATATGTACATATATATCTATCTGGGGGTTTTAATGAGCGGTTAATTTTGCTAGCAATAATAACTGTTAAAATTTTATTTCTAAGTTCCCAGGGCTATCTCAAAAATTGGGAACAATGGACCTTACGTGAATACTGAATGGGCGCCGTAGCTCAGTGGTAAGTGCGTTGGATCGCTGAGCGGGAGGTTCGAGATACATACCCCAGCAAGCGTTTTCTGGTCGCTTAACCTCTCGTTTTGGCGATTTGCACTTACACTCAAGATCGCCCGATTCGACCACTCTAGACTTCTTTCTTTGGGGGGTTTTAAAGTCACGAGTCCATACAGACTTTGGCGGTCTTGACCGATATTATCCACGCGACTTAATGGAACACCGTTTGAGGCTCTAAATTCACATAATCAGCAAAGAGAACCAATTTTTTTTTCATTTACAAACGAAGTTACTGCCTTAGGGAACCGAGTGGGGTCTCTTGAGCCGTAATTACTCTCCCACTTATCGGCTGTAGTCACATCTTTCTTCCGAAATTTCAGCAGCAATCTCTAACTATCCGATCAGCTTTATTAAAAGTCCATTTGGCATCACCCAAATACCAGAACAATGAGTTTTTTTTCTTTTTTTTTTTAAGTATCTGTCCATTAGGAATGTCAAATGGTCAAACATTCAAAAATTTAATTCAAGACAAAAACTGACGCCATCAGGACCACATAGCCTACGCTGACAGAGTCTAACTCCATTGTGTCCATTTAAAAATCTCCTTCCTCGCCCAGGTTAAAGGCATTTTGACGAATTTATTATGGAGATGAATGGCGCCCACCAAATGCGAAACAGAGTCAACAAAAATGATCCGCTGCCCGAATCCGCTCTGGCATTTCAATGGCAGTTCCGTGTCCACGTTGATTGATAATAAGTTATGCCAGTTTTTATCGCGTTGCCATCATCATCACAATTTAATATGATGGCCCCCTCTGATGCTGTCCAAACTCTTGTTCCTGGCAAAAAAAAAAAAAAACAAAAAAAAAAAACGAGGGGAATTCTCGAAATTCCATAGGGCTCCATCGTGGTCACATGGTCGTCTCATTCAGAATCTCTCATTCCGGTGATATTAGCCGAAATTTTAATTACCAAATAAACACGATTAACTAGAAAAGCGTTGTTAGTGTGTGCGTCGTCCCGTCCAGGAAGAAGGTTGACATTTTTCTGCGCCGCAGCATGATGGCGACGTCATCATCATGATCATCATCATCATCGTCATCTCTAGAGCGCTCACGTATTCATGACGGTTTTGCCAAAAAAAAAAAAAAAGCACCAGCGCGAGTTAATTGATTGATTTATTTCTGAGAAGATACTTTTTGTGTAGTAATATTTTTGTCCTGAAAAAGACTCCTGCCTCCTTCGTATCGGAAAGGATTCAGTCGCATAATTTCGCGTATTAGATACGGCCACGGGAATATATTTCGATTCTTGGTGGTCAAATTTATATCGAGGCCTTTCGCCAGCATCACTGTGAGTAGATGGAAGAGGGATGCGGAAGGCAGAGCCAGAACGTATTCGATTATGATTTTATGATGTTTTGGGTGGGTTTTGACAGACAGGCGTCGGTCAAGTGGAAGATCAGTGGAGACAGTAGCATAAAGGAGCAAAAACCAGTAGCGCCAGGACAAATTAAGCAAGTCTTCATCTTTTGTGGAATGTTGACCGATTTAAGTGGTCATATTTATGCTGAAGACGAGTGCTTGGGGATTAGTTGAGGTTAGGGTAGGTGAGATCCATTGTGTTGCCACACGAGACGGTCACTTGCATTACTCTTGGAATTATTTTGATTTATTGCGAATCGGCAAGAAGTATTCACCCAGGATCTGCTTTCTTGCTGAGGATGGCACAGAGCAGCTGTAGAGTAGGTGAAATGGTGATTTTACTCCTTCTTCATCCATATAGCTGCGACAGAATTATCCGACATCCTGCATGAATCGGAAAGGCGGAGGGATATTCATATTTTCAGCGTTTCCGAGTAAATTTCCGCACCGATCCAACCGAAAGTCTATCTTTGACGGAAAACGAATGTAAAATTGTTCTGAAGAGTTAGCCGGAGTATGGTGCAGTCGGTCGGAGGTTTCCCCAGTTCAGCTGCTAACGACTCTAGGACCTTACTGTGTCTATAAAGTCTAGCAGACCGTCACCCTGATTCACTGAGCATTACCAAGCTACATGCTCAAAATATATTTAATTTGGAGGTAAAGTGGCAGAAGACGTAGAAGCACATTCAAAGCTTTCGGATAAGTAGGTATGCTAACTCTTTGACACCTCGATACAGGGAATGTAGACAAACATTAAAACTTCGTAACACCGACAATTCGGGTACATAACCAGGAAACTCTTTGATAGACTTTTTCGACAGGAATGATTTAAAAAAAAATGAACTCAACTTTTGCCTCACATTCCATGTTATCCTTGCCAATTTCACAAAGAAACAGACATCCTTTGTGCCAAGTCACCGCTAAAGTAAATATTTTTATATACTCGCACGTGTATCTATGTATGCTTATGGTTCTACTCTACGACTGCTGCAGTAAGTTTTGTCTTCTGTCAGTCGATAGAAGAAGGATATGTGAGGATAACATGATTTTCATTTTACTTATTACATACAATTGCAAAAAAAAAAAAAAAAAAAAACAGAAATCCATCACAACCTACAAGGATGGAAATTCTTTATGCTCATCTCACCTCCTCGCCAAAATGCATCAAAGGATGACGAATGTAGTGTTACTATCTCCGATGAGAATGCGACTGTAATCCGTCATACATTTCAATACAAAACCAGGCGACAGTATAATGTTTGCTTTGTCAATCACTCGCTGCAACCCTTTTCGCGAAACCCCTTCATTTGTAGTCGACAAAAAAAAAAAAAAAGGAAGACGATTCCGCGAGTATTTTAATGTTACAACCCTTTGCCGTGCAGTCAATCGGTCTCCATGTTCGGCGAAATAACCTACAGCACTACACAGCCATACAGTAAATTAATCAATTTAATCAGTTTAATGCGAAAAAGTTAAATGGCATAAAAAATATGTTCGACAGCGCACATTTCATTTCATTTGCCAAAGTTGAGTGGAACTGAGAGTGGTACTGGCTCGGACGGACCCGCATATGCTGGAACATATTTTTTCGTTTTTTTTTTTTTTTTGATATAAAATTATTCAGTTACTGTAGACGAAGTAAGTGAATTACTTTTTTTTTTTGCTCATCTGTGGATGTACACGATTAATAAAATTGACTGAGAGGGAGATGTCGGATGCTTTAGATTGTTCAACCCTTTCGATGTGCGATGTTCCATATTTGGGGTGGTGTACGGATATAAGCAAATAAAATTGTGTATTTTGATTGATTTCATCCGATCTGAGTTGATTTAAAGAGTCGCATCATTAAAATAAATAAAATAAGTTGAATCAGCTGTAATAAGCGGAGGAAACAACAGTGTACTACATGTGTTTCAGATTATCCTGCATATGTACACATAAAGCGTGCACATACTCGCGCATCTATGTGTAGAGCAGGTTGGAGAAAATAATCCGTTTTTGCGAAGAAGTCATACTATGTACCTACGGAGTGCATGACACCGCGTCTACACACCACATACCCGAGCTGAGCAGAAGAAACTGGATAAATTGTCGGCTAAATAATACGCACGTCTTCTGTGTCTGAACAGATGGATAAAAGATGGACATAGGCGCAGGCTTTGGTATCTTGTCTTGTGTGATAGGTACCCGTGAGACTGCATTGAAAGCAATACCACAAGAAGGTATCAATCACCGTTTTAATCGATAGTCAGGCAGCAATAAAGGCGATTTCTGCTATTGAATCGGTGAGAAGAGGCTCGGAATCTGACCCAGATCTTCGGTAAACGTCCCACCTTGCACACAAAAGCTCAAAGCAGGGCAAACAACAGATAGGCTTACCTCGATACTTGAAGAATTTGGCCTTACTTTGACAAAACAAAGACCGACAGGCTTATGCAAAAGAATAGAAAATCCCTTTCTATCCTGGAATCCTAATCTTTGGTACCACATGAAGAAACTACGACTAAGGGAGGAAGATCGAGTGGGTTGCGTCCCACTTTCACCATCACTGTCCAGGTTTCATTGCCTAAACGCGTGAAGACATTCGTCAACAACCCCTATCGGCCGCTATCAGTGATGTTTTAGGCCAGGGAAGTCCGCAATCTACCGAATTGGTACATTTCGGCAGTTGTTGAAAAAACCTTGGACATCCACATTGATACCAACCATATCTTTATCGATGTCAAGACCGTCTGTGACAGCATTTCTTGATACGAACTGTACTGAGCTAAGTCCAGTGTGAAAGTTATGCCTCCGTGCTAGATGACTATAGAGAACGTTCGCTACTCCATCAAGGTCGGAAACGAACTTTACGAGCTGTATAGAGACATTGGCCTTCTAAAAAACTGTGCATCATTCGCCTAAGACGGCTAGCGCAGGGAAGGAGAATACTTCGGTCCAAAGAGTATCCGAATCTAAACCGTAGGGACAACGCAGTAGAAACGACCTTTGCTTGGTGGTAGAAGAAGAAGAGAACCGACTTGCAGAACAAAATTGGAGGCAGTTAGCTAAGGACCAGGCCCAGATTCACCCCAAACTATAGCGTCACCTAAGCAGGTAAAGCTGGAAGAACATTAAACTTTAATCGATTCCCTAACTGCTCCAAAGGTGACAATTTTAAAGTTCACTTTTATTCAAAAGCCACGATACTATCTACACCATGCCACTTGTCCCAGAAGCTATTCAGAGATGGCCTCCTCCCAATTGATGTTTCCTAGTCCAATTGGTGATAGTTCAAGTTATGTCAGAGTAGCTTTCAGCAACAAACGCTCCACAACACTCAGGCTAGTGAGAGGCCCATTGTGACAACACAACGTCTTTGAAGAAGTTTCCACGCCATTTGGAGATTCTTATGAAACATACCGATTTTCTAATAAATGTCACCACTTTCCGCCGCAAAGGATTCTCATAAACACCTCACCAACGAGGTTCCAATTTCAGTAGCTTGATAGGTGAATAAAAATTTGATATTCAAGCCTCCATTAAATGTGAGTAGTAGAATTCCGTTGGCGTTACCTTCAAATAAAAACCGAAATTTAATATCAGTCCACAAACCAAAAAAAAAAAATAGCCTGCACTCATTAAGTCCAGTCAAAGCAGTACCATTAGCCATACACATACCTTAGCAAAAGTATCTAAAGCCACCATTTCCTGCCCCAAGTTGGCTAAGAACTCCACTCCTCTCTATCTCATTGTGGCAATTATAATTGCTCTCGCATGGCGGCAATAAAAAACAATAAAAATTATTTTTTATTACGAAAACGATGAAAATAATTACCAAAAAAAAAAAAAAAATCATTTTTAATGAGTAACGACGTCTCCTTCGTTCTCCCGCTTTTAGTACGCTTATAATTGGCCACTTTGATGGTGGTTGAGCTGGGCACCTCCACCCAGAGCCGTACGTTAAAACGAAATCATATGCAAACGACAATTAAATTGCTCCTTACGACCATAATTGCACGACAATATATCCTGGCAAATGGAATGGTACGCTACGCACAACGCGAGGACTTGGGTCGGCGCGTCGCTTTTATGGGATTATTATCTCCATCGTTTCGAAGCCGCCGGTTGATACATTCATATGCGAATTTATGAGTGGTGGCGACGAAAGGATGCAGTTGGCTATAATACTTATGAACGGGCTAAGTGATTATTAAAATTACCGTCCAAGGTATTGGTTTGCCGCGGCTCTCGTATGCTGTGTGTTTGTGTCAGTTTTAACAACTTGATTAGCAGCCAATTAAGATTGTGCAGAATTAAAGCTCCTGTCGTCCGTAGTCTTTGGATGGCGAAGAGATTGTTTTTAAATTTTCTTTGGTATAGCCTTCCACTGATTACTTAACTTCGTGGTGGAAAAGAAAACCGCGCTAATCAGCTGTTTCCAAGCGTAGAGTGGCTTATCTTACTGAGTATTCATTTTGTTATTAGTTACATCCTTCTCGTCTAAAGTTTGTACAACGGATACCGTAGTGTCTCCATCAGCGTAAAGGTGGATACATTTTTGCTTAGTATTATGGTGGCTACAATATATGCCAAACTAACAACTTAAGGACTCATGTGGCTCATACCCACATAAGTGCGAAAATTATGTATCATTTGAAGTTCTTGACCAGAAGTTGCATGCCTTTTGTAGTTAAAGGCCCCGTCCTTGCCAGAGTGGTTGTGCGTCAAAAGGAAAGTCAATTCATGTACCTAATCAGTCAATCGAAAATCGGATCGTATGGCAACACGATGGCATTAGCCCATCCATATACTTCGCGAATAGCTCTGCTGTTGGAGTAAGAACTTTCCTTAATAGTGGCAGCTGGGCTGTAGCCAAGGCACGTGTCCAATACGGCTGATAACACGGTTATCAGTTGCGCAATCCAAGATAGCTGAGGTCCCCTTCTACTTTTGCGCACCACCTTAGGCGAGGTGGTTCTCTACTAAGTTGTTGCAACATTGTGTCTATACGCTCTACATTAACCAGCCACCTCGTTATTGGACATTCACTCGTCTGGCTTAGTCAATGCCGCTGTACAGCTCGTGGTTTTATCTCCTCCTCAACTACAGAGCAGGACTGGGACGACTAAGGGTCTAATAAAGGGTCACCAAAAAGATGGTTGGCTCCTATTGTTCGTTGGATCTCAGGATGATAGGGGAACCAAAGTCATATCTCTCTATTGTGATGTTCTGTCCCAGACGTCGGTGTTGGTTGTCCTTTTTTGTTGACAGCATATCCTTGGTTATGGTTACGGTAAGAGGAACGCGCACCTGAAGGTGCTTTCACGTTGGCCAGTTGGTCCATTGTGTTTCCCTGTTAAGTAGTGGTACCATAACTGAATTCTATCGGTTGGTATGGTTAAACCAGCCTGTACTCTGTACGAAACACATCATGTTCCAGAGTGGGACTTCCACCAGGTCCTCTAGTTCCTCAAATAGTCGTTTCCCATGTGGTGGAAGCGACGGATTTGGAGGCTGGGGCAGTCGCAAAGTAGGTGTTTGATGGTTTCTGTTTCTTCTGTATCATGGCAGCTTCTGCAATAGTCAGGTGAGTTAATACCCAGTCTGACGGCCACTGCACCTATAGGACAGTGCACCTATCAAGCTGATTTCCTTTTTGTTCATAGATAAAAGGCTTTTAGTCCTCTTATCGTTCAGTATTGGCCATAAACTGCGAGATATGACGCAGTCTCCTCTAGTTATCCAAGAAGAGTTGATCATTTCTCTTGTTTTAAGGTCTATTCTTCTTTTCAATACACCAATAGGAATGGCTATTGATATACTTAGTCTTGCTCTCATTGACCGTTGGCCCCATCTTCACCGCTTCCGCCTTAATACTCACAAAAGCGCCTCTGACATTATGCTCCGTTCTTCCGCTTTTGACAATATCGTCGGCGAATGCGAGTAATTGGAAGGACTTTCGAAAGATTCTGTGTCTAGCATGAGTTTTGCACTTTTCTTTCAATAACGATGTTAAAGATGTCGCATGACAGCGAATTGCATTGTCGGAATCCTTTTTTGACATTAAAGGTCTCGGTGAGTTCTTGACCAACGTTAATGGAGTACATTCTAATGGAAATCTTTATTTGGACCTTTACATTTTTTTCTGTTAAGTGGAAAAGATGATATCCGCCAAGTGGCTGCCGCCAGTGTTGATACACATTTGAGCCCGTTTTATCGCATTTTTCATGACTTTCCGCGAGATTTCCGGTGATAGCTGTTCGCATTCCTGTCGAATATTCTCCTTAAGGGCTGCGATTGTGAGGCTTGTGGGCATAAACCCGCAACTTCAAGTAGCCCCAAAGAAAGAAGTCGGGGATGATCAAATCGGGCGATCCAAATCGCCAAAATGGGAGATTACGCGACCAGGAAACGCTTCCTTCACAATATCCATTGTGGTTCGTGCTGTGTGTGCGGTTGCACCGTCTTGTTGAAACCACATGTTCACCAAGCCCCGTTCATCTAATTCCGGCAGTAAGAAGTCGTTTATCATGGCCCTGTAGCGTTCGCCAGTAACAGTGACCGTATTGCCGATGGCGTCCTCAAAAAAATACGGCCCAATCACTCCTCCCGCGTGAACGCCGCACCACACAGTGGCTTTGAGTGGATGTAATGGCTCTTCGTGCATTCCACGCGGATTTTATTGATGTAACCGCTTTAGTGGAAATCCGCCTCGTCGCTCATGATTATTTTCGACACCAAATCGTCCTCTTCGTTGTTGAGATTGAGGATGGCTTGACAGTAATTCACACGCGACTGACGGTCAGGAGGCATTAACTGATGCACTGTTTGCACTTTGTACGGGAACATGTGTAAGTCTTTCACTAGAATTCGCTGTAGGGTCCGTCTGGTGATGCCCAATTGCGTTGCCCGTCGTCTGGTTGATGTTTCTTCGTTCTCAGCGACATCGGCAGCCACAGCCGCGATATTCTCGGCCGAACGACCGGCTCGGTGGCGGCTACGCCCTGCATGGTCTCCTATGGCTCCAGTCTGTTCGAGTCGAGTAGTTAAGCGCCGGAATGTTTGCCCAGTTAGTGCGACACGATTAGGAAATCGACGTCGAAATTCACGCTGCGCTAGTACCACCGACCGAAAAAATCGACACTGCAGCTGTCTAGTTCGCAAAAGTCAAATATGATTGACGTACGACGCCATTTGCAAAAATTATAACATCTTCCGATAGGATGATTAATTTTGCGCCACCTTGTAGTTACTAGGACTGATCAAACTTTTGAGAGCGAATATTTTCACAGAACCAAAGCCAATTTGAACTAAATTAGCCCACTACACTTCCCAAAAATATGTCGCGGCAACTTCAACCAATAATCCATCTACGCCAATGCTACAGAGACTCATATTTATCACCCACAACCGGATACACTCATACAAGCATCTAACCGAAAAAAAGGTCAGCCTACATCCACACCAGAGCCCCCTTGAATTGAAATTTCATGCACTCATGCTTAATTTTCACCGACAGTCACTCCACAGGAACCGAAACCATTTAAACAAAATCACCTACAACTAACGCCGAAACCAACCAAAAAAAGGATGTGCACAGGACGCATAACAATTTATCATTACACTTCATTCCTTATTGCCCCTTGCACTCAGTTTTTGTATTCCATTTGTGGCACCTCTGCCAAGGAGACTTTTATGATCGTAAAAAAAATTAAAAGCGCTACTGCTTCAAAGGATCCTCTCCATTATTATGAGCGTGTGTGCATGTGCATCTATAATTTATTTGCTTTTAATATTTTCCGCCGATTCGTGAGATTCCTAACTACAACACCAATCAGTCAGATACTTTTTCTCTTTCGCTGGAAGCGCAAACCAAAAAATCCGATGAAGAAAAAAGGGTTAATTACAATCCTGTGCACAATCCTCGTACTGAAATTAAACATTTGCCGCCTATCGCACACGCACATCAGCCGAAGCAATTAAATCTGGGATACGAAAAAAAAAAAAAACAAAATTAGGTTCTGCTCTTGTACAAACACAAAATCGCTGTTGAATATTTTGATGGGATTTTTATGATTTTTTACTGCCATCCTCGGGTGTATGATGAATTTTAATATTTTCCATGTTCCATGGATTCCATAGTGTTGGTTACCGCTGCTGCTGCTGTTCCTCTTCTGTTTGGTTTATTTGTTTATAACGTTTTATTGGGATTCAAATTTGGATCTACTCGTAGATACAGGCCTACTGCTATTTGAATTAAAAATTTTATAACAACCCTTTCGGTGGATTTCAGTAGGATGGATTGTATATGAAATTGTTGCAGACAAGGATGCGCTTGTAAACAGTTTTATATTTAGTGTTTGAAATATTGAAGGTGTTGTTGTTGTTTTTAATGAAAAATAAATACTTATAGTGATGATAAAATGTATCTTCCAACGTGTGTCAGGTTTCAGGTCAATTGCCTGGGTCGATTTGTTGGCTTTATGCAAAAACAAAGTTGTAAACGGCTTGTCGACAGTTTAAATTGCATGTAGCTGGGTGCAGATATGTATAGAGACTGAGGAAACAATCATTGTTTGGAATGCATTGTCTGACTTGCTTTTTGTTCCATCTGATACTGCAATTTGAAGTCATTAAAAAGGAACATCAGATGCATAGTATGGTAGATTAGATGCTAGAACCTGCTAAGCCTAAGGATTAGGTCCAATGTGATACCATTAAAAACGTGCACAAGTCCTTCGGTACTCGTTACCCTTATTTCTCTGTAATGAGACTTAATTTTAATTGGGCGCAAGGCCATCCTTGACATGTCTTCCAAAAAGACGTGAAAGATTACGCTGATGGAACTGATCAATGAAACCAGGTAACGCACATATGTAGCTCTGGACATTTGTACAGAAGGTGGGATGTCGCCTCTTCCTCTTGCTCGTGCCTAACAGGTTTTAGAGAAATCTTTGGAAGGCACATCTGGTCTACTGGTATGTCAACCTATCAAAGAATTTGCTGTGAGGATTCCATTTTTATCTACAACTTTCTTCCACCTGAAACTGATCTCGTTGCCTTTTTGATGGTCAGGTCTGCCGATACTTGCCTGGTCAGCAGACAGTTATTGATGTTATTCCATCTTCTTACTTACTTAGGGGGCGGTACAGTTCGAGGTGAACCTGGGCTTCAACTAGCAAGCCCATCCATTTATTCCAGTCCTTCTACCTGTGCGCGCCACCATCGGCGATGTCGTGCTTTATTGCGTTGTCCCTCTGGGTACGATTCGAAGACTCTGCGGGCCAGAGTATTGGTGTTCATTCGTTTTACATTTCCTAACCATCTTCAGCGACTGATGTACAAATTTTTAACTTTATCGATATCGTCGTACAACTCATATATTTCATCGTTGAATTTTCTCACAAACGGGATCGAAGTACGTATGTTTCTCTCGTAGCAACCGAAGTCCAAAGGAACAGTAAATTGTAAGGGTTCTTCATTTGGTCAAAGTTTTACCTGTCGACTGTGACTTTCTGTCCAATTCGCCGACATTACGCGTCCTCTCTTGTTGACATATTAACTTGATTTCGCCCCCATTTTCTGCCGAACCCATTTTGGTAGCTTCATTTTCAATACTAACGAGCTCACTAGTGATACTAGTGTTCTGCCAAATATAGTGGTACAGTTGCACAGAATTTTGAAAGATTTCGTAGAATTCCTTTAAGCATGGTGTTGAAAAGGTCTGTCATGTGGCCACGTCACATGTCTAAATCTTTCTTTTTACTCTTCAAAGGTCTCTATGAGCGAACTTTATGAAGCAGCTTACAATCTTCGTCGTCACCGTGCACTCGTCCAGTTTGTAGCGAGTGTAAAAGTGGACAGGGCTGTGTATAGCCCGTAGATGCTTAAGTAATCGGCTTCAAAAAATGGAGGTTCTTCTTGGATCTGCTGACGTGTACAAATTTGGTCGACTATGGGTGTTTTGACCTAAGACCGCGCTGATAGGGGTCGACGAGGTTGTACGACACCGGGAGTACGACTACGTACTAATCCAAGCGACGCACCTCTACCCCTCTCCCCGTGGAACTTCCATTAGATGCCTATTACTTCACTGGGCTGGTAAGCCATTTGTGATACCTCTGTATCTGCCGTTTTAGCTCTTCTTAATCTTTCGAGTCTTCTTAACTCCTTGTGCACGCTCGTTATGAAGGAATAGATCTCCAACCAGTTGTCTAGAAGCTTCAGGATTGGTAGGTTCATTATTCCCAATGCGAAGCGTCTGCAGTGAAAAATTGGGTGCTCTGCGTCGTCCTCTTCATCTGGAGATTCCGGGCCGAATGCCGAGCTATCGTCCCTAACTCTGTGAAGCCGTCGTAACCAAAAAGGAATTTCCTAAGGTGGTAGATGCAGTTTCCGTGTCTTCTCTTTGCCCAGTCCTCGATCGCGGGAATCAGATTGTGGATCCATCTGCCTTTTAGCGTGTTATCCCACCTGCCTTGCAGCAGTGTCATAGACGTCGCCTTTTCTGCTTTTACTCTCCTGGTAACGTTGGTCTATGGTCTATGTACAGTTCGCCTAAGGTAAAACCCTTGCATTTCGTTAGCGAGAATGTCAATGGGGACCTTCCTACATACACATGCATATGTATGAGTGCGTTTATAGGGTACGTACATACATACATACATATGTAGACTCCAGAGCACCTAGAGCATTTTTTTTTACCGCTACTTACGCTTACGCCCAATCGTTCTGTTCCCGATCCCCTCTTCGCTTTCTACCACCCTTACCACGAACGAATACCAGTTAACCTTCTGTATCTTCAAGTCAAAACATTCGTGAATACCAATCTACGGGTGGCACATTATTGTGTTTAACTTTGCCGAATACCTACCTACATATTTCCTACACAGAACTATCAGAAGAAGACAACGTGTTGCTCTGGTAGTCGTAGCTAAGCAGTTCAGTGTCTAGTCCCCTATATTCTACGGATCGAACACAAATCGATTGTGCCCTCTATCCTTATCCAAAAGGACAACGATTTGCAAATGAATTACGCGTTGATAGCAGTCGGTGTGATCTAATTTGACTCTAAAGACATGACACTACTTTGTGGGTATCTAGGTACATACGATTGTTAACGATAAACGATTTTTAAAGCTTTGTGGAGGAAGTTCAAGCTTCCAACTTTATTGAATAAACCCTCTGTATTCACGGAATATCAGGGGTGATTGACACAGGCCTAGAATCATGATGACAATGTTGCTTTCACATCTCGTCGGTGTAAGAGGTCTGTTAAGTTCTCGTCCTGCTATGACCGTAACAGAAATAAAAGAGTCCATTCTACCTAGCGCTCCGTAAATATTTGAAAATCTAACATAAATATGCTCATCCCCTCAAAAGGAAGCACCATCTGTGGCGAAGACATGCTACCCACCCGCCACACATTGGCTGTGCTGAAATCAATCAAAAAACATCTAAACGCCAGCAATGTAGATAAGCCAAGCCCCCACTGAAAGCAATTATCCACTCTTTCCTATCATCACACTTGATAACAATCATCCTAACCTTTATCTCAACAACCAGAAACCAACATAAGGTAAATTCACTTTTTCACCTGAGGCATCCTTCCAGAGCACCCCCACCAAAGACCCAGTATGTGCTCCAGCTTCAAAGTGTGTCCTCGATGGACCTCACTCTTACTCGGCCACTATCTCATCGCTGAGAGGTCGAACAATTTTCTTTTTCTCTTCCTTTTTTTTCGAAATTTCCTTCCTCGCCACCTGAGTTTTCTTATAGGTACTCATTTATCAAGAAAAAAAAAATATCTGTATATACTCCAAAGAATCAAAAAAAAACATGAGATAAATAAAAATTTATGACCACGCCCAGAAAATAAAAATTCACCTTTCGCTCCACAATACAACAGCAAAATATTTTTCTTTCTTTCGCCCCCTCCGCTATACGAAAGAACCACATAAAGGATATTCTACACATAATGCGCGCTGGAAAAATCGACCCCCGACTCTGGAGCCCACGAAAGAAAATATTCTAAGGGTGCTTTTGGCCCTATACCACCCCACGAACACATACTCGCTACCGCCACAGCCACAATACAATGCGTTCTTCTTCTTATTTACGCTCGTGAGAAAGAGCGAAGCAACAACACACATCAGCACAAGGAACAACAAAAACAAAAAAAAACGACTAGAAAAATTATTAATACAACAATCGAGTACCGTTACCCACCCCCTACCCCATGCAGAAGAGAATTTTCATAATCTCATTGCAAGAAACGTAATAACTGTGCAAAGCAAAATCAGACAAAGAAAGAGCGCACAGGTTGAGCCGACAGTCAAGTGCAAAAGGGATAAGAGAAGATTTTTCTTTTCTCATCCAAGGAGAAAAAAAAAATAAACAATAAATTTAAAATGCAATGCAACAACACAACGCAACGGAGACAGAACGGATCTCTCTTCCTGAGAGAGACAAGAGCAAAGTTTTGCACCCTCTAAAAAAAAAAACCGAAGAAAAAAAAGCCCTAAAAAAATCGTCCGAAAGAAAAAGAAGGTGAACAACACACAACACAGAAAGAAGTCAAAGTGGGGATGGTGAAGGAATAACAGAAAAAAAAATCAACCATTAAGGAGAACCCTCTGTTGCATGGGTGAGTGACTGAGCGAGTGTGTGAGAGCGTGGTTATTATATCGCTCCGCCTAACCTTGTCATAACCTTATAAAAATTCATCTTTTCATATTATCTGTTATGACCAGAGAGGAAGAGAGAAAGTGTCATAAGAAGTCTGGCCAGAGGGAAAGAGAGAGAGCGAGAGAGCTCTTTTGATGGTGTGCGGTGAATTTGACTTGCGCATTTTGATTGAGACAAACTGACTGAGTTGAGTGAAACCTTGGCGGTTAAAAAGAGAGCACAGTCTTGAAAGATGTTCGAATATTCGAAATTAATGGCAAAATGAATGGCAGCGAAGAGTGAGTGAGTTTGTTTAGTCTGCTGGATGAAGTTGAAATGGTTTGAGGTGATAGGTGGTGTCTGGAGGTTTTACTATTGCAATTGTTATCTTAAGTCCTTGCCAATTTCCTTCAAGGAAATTTGCTTGGAATGTTGATTTGTAACGAAAAATTGATTGATGTGCATAATGAGTGGATGTGTTTTAAATTAGATTTTTTTTTTGTTTTCTTTTTGAGATTGTTGTGAGAGGAGGATTGCAAGTGCGCATTCCGGCGGCGTTTTGATTTGTTCACAAGATTTTGTGTCTAGGTACCTACTGGATATTCACAAAATGGATTCCGGTTATGACATAATATTGAAGTGAGACTCCAACTTGCAGATTCGCAATCTAATTACGCTAACAGACACAGTTAATATCGCATTAAGGCCTGTCTTATGAAAGTTGATGAAGTACCTACAAGTAACAGTCCGTTTGTAAATTAAGGAACTAGGGAAATATTGCATAAGGCCCTTAAATACTTGATTTATATTGAGATTAGCGACGGAAGAAGACCTTAGACTGACTTGGATATGCAAAGACGAACTTTGAGTTGTAAACTGAGCCCGGGCTTATAATATTGTTGGTCTTGCATGTAGAGCAGAAAGGTTGATATAAATACTTGACATTGATTCATCTTGTAACCTTCTGAAGTTGCAGTTTTTGGCTACCTTCTCATCTCTCGTAGAACATACAATTCCTTGTTCAGAGCTTAGAATATCGGAAAGTTTATAACTTCGTCAGAAGTGGACGTGGAAGAATTTAGTAATAAGTTTTCTCATAATATGTTTTTGGAGAGAGTACACGTTCCAACCCAAAAAGGTTGATTGTTTGACATCCTGCTGGAACGAAGGCCCGTCCAAGTCTAAGTCGTCCAATTGCGGCTGCAAAAAAGTAGTTATCATGCATTTGTAACGCCTGATTCGAAGTGCGGCTCTAGAAGCAGTAAGATAAGGACCGGGCTAACTGGAGATGCCTGTCAGTAAGTAAGTATTTGTAGTGCACTCCATCCACCATAACCTTGTTACTTGATTCATTTCCAAAGAAGTAGGAAAGGAACCAATAAATCAGTCGCTACTTGCGATTGAATTGGCTTTTCTACAACTATGTACTTACCAGTGGATTTTTGGACCAAAACCCCTAAAGTTTTGCTTGTTGACATAGACTACGAGATGAAAATAAGCATCGCCCAAAAAGATGCTTTTGCTATAAAGACCGCCGTCTCATTTAAAGCCCACACATTGAAGCGATAGCGAAGTGGATGGTCATTTTGCTTGAACTCTTAGATTGAGTTGGACTTTAACAGAAAGTATTTCGAGGTCTTTATGCGATATTCTGCTCGGAGAAGTAGATTCGACTGATATTTAGTCGACGAGCACTACGACGAGTTAAGGTTCTGGAGTTTTCAGGCAGACTTTGGGTACCATCAGCAATTCTTTCAAAGAGCAATTGGATAGCTTTTGTATCCATAAGCCTGCCAGTTTCATGCGCTTTTTGTATGATTTTTTTACACCATCCTCTGAAGGAGCTTCATTTCATGTCGAACAGTTTCCGCATTGGAGCACTCATTTTTAAACATTTCACAGCAATGCTCAAGTATTAAACGACGCATTTCGAAAATGTAGTGGAGAACGTGTGTATAAGCTTGTTGGTGGCTTGAATTATGTGACCCAAAATAGGGTAGTTTGTAAGGGATTGCGTGGATGTAGGTTGGTAGGCATCTTATACACACATCGACATGAGAAAAAAAATACATCAAAGTGAAAAAGACTTAGAACAAGCTTGTCTGGACTCTAGTGATGGCAGCTCGGGAAAAAGAAACACAAAAATAGAAACTAAAGTTTTTTTCTGAACCAGCTGTGCACTGGGGATGGCTGCGTTCACGCATTTAGGGTTCCATTAGAAAAAAAATTATTCAAATTTACAATTTTTTTAGAAACAAAAAGGTGACTTCGCGTTCTGTCGGACCCTTTTCCATAAAATTTTTGAACCGATTTTTGAGGAAACTTTTTGAAAAAGTTAAGAAGTCGTAGCATAGATATCTGTTAGGCGCTTTTTCAGAAGGGTAGTGACATTACTTGATGCCTGATCACGAATGTAGCCTCTGATCTGCGGGATATCTCTTGACTGCCACAATGAAATCCCTGATTGATGAAGAGTGCCTGCAAGTACAGACAAAAAAATAAGATAAAAGGACAAGAGCTGCTCGTCAACTCTACAAGTAGAAGAGAAGGGGAGCGCATCGATTTGTCAGAAACAGAAGCGCCGACTCGCCGGCCTTTGCAAGATGACCAGCTCCTTCAAAATCAGAAAAGACTTTGATCACATCATTAAAAAAAAAAAAATACTAAGTAAGACTTAATAATCCTAACGTAACTAAAGTTCTGCAATGTGCCTGGCTATGTAATTTCTGGTTCTACTACTACTCAGTGGCCCATTTCGTCATCAGCGAGTAAAAAATCACATGTCAAGGTCCAGTTTTACTTAAGCTAAATGCTGGCCTCAACCTAGCCAAGCCAACTGAATTTCACCCAATTCAACCACCCGACGTTAACTCTTGCATGATAAAGCAATATGTCCAATCGGGATCTCCATCTCCTGAGTCAATCGGCTGTAGAAAAGACTTTGATAATAGGCCCATCGGGTCTGATAGATAACTATGCGCATACAGATTCAAGAATGCTTCTGGGGGGAAATAACCACTACACAGAGTACATATTACTAAGATTTATGGCAAAACAAGCGCGACATAAGTTCGTTCTCCGTAAAGTTAGTTAAGCACGTAAAGTAATTCCTTATAAGATTCAGGATGACATAAGCGATTCTGCAAAGTCCGGAAGCATCCAAAAGTATCTTGGTTGGGGTTGGATTGAGTGATAGTCCTTGCTCAGGCAGAGACGCACTTAGACCGGAAATCAGAAAGGAGTTCCATTGTGATATCACAAAGAGAGAACCGGACCGTAGTCCCTCCCCATTATAAGGGAGGTTACGCTCTGCACTCTTGTTAGCTAGAAAGAATGTGCTATGATTTCTGATCATGAAATACACTGCATTGGTCCAGCAATAGTTTGGTGATACAAATGTCCAGAGTTTTGGGTACATTTGTGTACATCTCTATCTCGGACTCAATTAAAATTTCTCCAGATTCTCAAGCCCTTGTACTATGCTTTCCTGGTTTTATACTTGACGTTAAGTTCCAAATAAGGGACAATATAGTCCGAATTACTAGAAATAGTGTTATGGCCATTTTGGATACTTGCATGGCCATATTTGCACGAGCCAGTTGCGAGGATCCCTTAGCCGTAATGCTGCTTTTGTTGCTTCCCAACGATGTCAACGAGATGGAGGTGGTTACGCTGGACTAGTAAGCACGAGGTTCGAATCCCAGAAAACACCAAAAAGTTTTTTACAGTCTCACCTCTCGCGAATATCTGATTAACGTTAGAGAGTGATATTCACAAGAAAGCTTCTCAATTTTTTTTTTTAAAAAAACCTTTCGGATACCTGCGGCTAAAATGTAGGTCCCTTTCATTTTTGCGAAAAAATATAACGCGCATAACATGAATGGTCACGGGAAGGTAGGCCCTGGATAACACCACACGGTCTGTTACGTCAAATATTTATGTTTTTTTTTGTGCCGCCCACCAGACTAGTACACCGTAACTGAGAATAGGTCTGACGATTGTGTAGGACGATTTGGCTTTAAAAGTCTCAATTCAGCCACAAGGCATTCCTACATGAAAGAGCTAGATATACGCTTCTTTACATCCGCTTGCCGACTCGAAAACACTTTTTCTAAAAAATCCCAGGGTTAGGGTAATTATACCCGACAGCTGATCGTGCGAAGTAAATCTTCACAAAATTCTGTAGGTATGAAATTATCGATTCTGGACACACTTGAAGCATGCAATACATAGTCTGGAAATGTGGCTTCTTTCTGTTTGCAAACTCAGAGGCACTTTCTATCAAAAATTCGAGGCTTCTCCATATATAAAGGGGTTACCTTGCACTACCAGGGGCCCAATGGACTCTTAGTTGTCTAACATTTTAGAGCTTGACAATCCTGTCAACAAGAGCACCCATTTACCTAACATACCTTGCACCATATTGGCTTCCAAATTGGAGAAAGGTTTGCTTTGTTCTTTTTAAATAACAAGCACGCGTGACAAGATGGGTGCACATTTCGATAACCTTGACCTTCTTAAAGTAAGTCTACCTTTACCTAGAACCCCATAGTTCCGGTCTTCCCCATTCGATTTAATTCTAGATGTAGTTCGTCTGCCTAAGGCATTACTCAAACTTATCGCATCATCCGACATTGAGACGCATAACATCAGTCAAAAGTTCGATTTCGTTGCAAAATTTATTATTTAAGTGACTAGACATCGGCATCGATTGCTCGGCATTTGCAAATTGGTTACAGAATCCTCACAAAACCTGAGGTCATGCCAAATTTCCCAATTACACTCGAAAGGATAACGCACTTTCATATTTAGTATGACAGCGATAAAGTATACCTCACCACACCATAAAAAATTATCTTCACCAGGCGGCCATATTTCGAAATTCTCTCTTCCGATTCGAAAATCCAAACAGTATAAGAGTACCATCGCCAAATTCACCACACTCTCTCCAATCGAACACAGCACCCAAACAACCAATCCAATTGGAAGTTAGACAAGGATACAGCTAACTTCGAAACCAGTTCTACTCGTAACGAAAATTTGTGAATGGTTGAATGAGGAAGGTGAAAAAAGGAAACAACAACAAAAACACCCAAACATCGCACTTGGAGAGGAAATAAAGAAATAACAGAGTTATGATGAAAATCATAGATGTTTTTTTTTTTTTTTTTGTTTCATCTTTATATTGTTCGCTGGTGTGTTCTGTGTGTACATACGGTAGTGGTGGTTGAGCGCGGTTAATATGCATATGACAGGTTTTCTATCTCTTTCTTGATTCCAGTGTTTTTTTTTGTTTGGTGCTCTTTTGAGTGTGTGTATGAGAATTATGAATTTCATTTGTTTTTTGGTTGGCAAAAGGAAAGTGGAGGGGATAAATATGGGTTTGACTTTTCTTTTCGCCTTCTTTTTCTTTTCTTTCTTTTATTTGTGTTTTGTTTTTTTTAATATTTCCGTCGGTGGGTTGGTGGGTGTATAATTATGATTATGAGTGGGTGGGGGGCTGTGAATTTATGACAGGTAATAAATGGGACCTCATAGGACTGTCAAAACGCATTTATGACAGAGGTTTATGTAATTTTTTTTTTGAAAGATGGAGTCTGACGAAAGGTGAATATGTAATCATAATTCCAAAATTCCATTTCTCTGTAAAAATATAAACCACCTCACTCCCTCTCTCATTCACTCTGCGGCACTTACGATTCCATCATCAGTTGGTCTTTGCTGGTTCGTCGCTCCCTCATAATTCCAATACAAGTGTAACAGAGATAGAATGCCCCAAGGAGAAAGAGAGAAAATCCCAAAACTACCATTGTTCGAGAGGGAGAACGAGCGAAAAATTTTTGAACGTGAAAAGAAATACAATCGCAAAGAATCCCCATCAGCATGAAAGAGAGCACAACGGTTGAGAAAAAATAGAAAAAAAGAAACGAAAATTGAGTGATTTTTCCTGTCGTCGTACTGTTGTTGTGTCAGTGCTATTTTGACGCGCGTTCCGAACATATCCATATCACGGAGAGTATCGCGCCCGCTCACATCGCAATCGCAACAGAATAAATATTCGTAAAAAAAAAGTTTTATCAAACCAAGATTTTCGTTTCGTGTTTTACGGATATCTAGACACAATATCTCAATTTTTTCCGTTTTTTTTTGTGTTTTTTTTTTTTTTTTTGGTGTATCTAATATGATTTGACTGGTCAGCTGGAGACCGTAACGTGCCGTATATCCTAATAACTCATACAATACACATATACACACGATAATAAGAGTTACGTGGGGAGGGAGGCGCAAACTGTGATGAGTGAAGTATATGCCTATGTAATGCACATGTACAAGCATATATGTATCTAGATACATGTTTCAATGATTATGACGATGATGATGATGATGAGCACCTAGAGTTATTATTCGTTTATTCGAAAATAATGATGACAGTTGATGACGGCAACGTGCAGTGTAAACACACATCATACATTCGATACGATTGTTATTAAAAAAAATACACCTATATATATTTTTTTTATAGAATTTCGTGTTTTTGTTGTTCTTTAATGAAAGATATTAACTCATGGATACAATCCGTCGCGTATATTAACAAGAAAGGATATTTTTGTGAAGGTTTACCTACGTATGGAAAAAAAGTTACAAAAATGAAGTGTTTTTGAAAATTGAGTGCATTCTCGGGGAATAGTAATGAAACGTGAAATAAATTTCCAAAAATCGAGATGATACTTCGAATGCATTAACGGACGGATACACACAGAACGCGAGACAAGTGCGTTTTTTTTTTCTTACTGTTTGCCTTTCGGAATTCGGTGTTGTCGTCCGCGTTCATATTTTTTTTTGTTTTTTTTTTTTAAATGAAAAATAATTTCATATCTCTATTGGGTGAAATGCGAAGTGATTTCAAAGATAATACAGATACTATCAATAAAATGATACAATTTGGAACTGTTAAATATGGAATTGTCAAGCAGCTTAAGGATCGAACGAGATCTGAACGAGGTGAGTGTGAAAATGCTTAGTGTTAGGTGTACTACAGTGACAGTACGGAAGTGATTGTAAATGAAAGTATCTACATACAGCTGTTGTCAACTAATTAGAAACGCTACTGTATTTGCTGTTCGCTCTCTAAGTTCAGCAACATCTTCGTTTATAACGGTAAATTTTTCTTTCTCATTCTGCTCTCTCTTTGCCGTTGCTTTCGTGATACAAAGAAGCAGTGACATAGATGCAAATTTTCCATCAAAATTCGTGCACAATTGGTTTCAGTGGTTGACTAGGGTGGACAACTAATTAGAAACGCTGAATATTTTCATTAAAATTAAGTTTATTTTACATTTCCTGTGTTTTTTTTGGTAAGTTCGCATTTTAAGGAATTTCAGCAGTCTTGTTTACATAAAAATTTTTGCAAGTAGTTCATTAAAATATGGGAAAGTCGAAAAGTTGTACCCCAGCCATGCGGAAGGCCATTGTAGAACTGCGTTCAACGGGTCTTTCGTACAGAAATATCGGAATGCAATTAGAGTGCTCCAAAAAGATGGTTTTTACTGCGCTAGACCATTTTCGGAAATATCAGACCATCGAAAACATCCCACGCAAAAAAAGACCACGAAAAACGACTGAAAAAATGGACCGTAAGATCGTTCGGCTGGCAAAAGCAGACCCCAGGAAAAGCGCTGCCGATATTATGCGCGAGGTTTGTACTGACCCCAATGACAAGATATCGAAAAGGACTATTGCACGTCGTTTGGTTGAGGCTGGGCTTCATGGACGAATTTCGCGCAAGAAGCCGTTAGTAACAATACGGCAAAGAAAACGGCGGTTGGAATTTGCCAAAGCCCATGTCTCATGGGCAATCAACGACTGGAAGTACATACTTTGGAGCGACGAAACGAAGATCAATCGTATAGGTCCAGATGGCAGGAAGTATGTACGGCGCCCAAAAAATGCTGCTATTGATCCCAAATACGTTTCGCCAGTTGTAAAGCATGGCGGAGGGTCAATCAACGTATGGGGATGCTTTTCCTGGGGAGGAGTCGGGCCAATTCATCGAATTGACGGTATCCTGACGAAGGAGAAATATGTCGAAATTATGCGAAGTGTGATGTTACCGTGGGCTGAAGAAAATCTACCGGTTGTTTGGAGATTTCAACAAGACAATGATCCCAAACATACCGCGAAGCTCACCAAAAAGTTTTTCGAAGATAACTCTTTAAGAGTTCTTGATTGGCCATCATCTAGCGCAGATCTTAATCCAATCGAGCACTTGTGGGGCGATGTTAAGAGGACCGTTAGCGCACAAAATATCTCAAATTTTGATGAGCTCTTTCAAAAAGTTAAGGCAGCGTGGGAGGCCATACCAATAGAAAGATGCCGAGCTTTAATTAGCTCTATGCCTAAGAGATGCCAGGCAGTACTAAAGCAAAAAGGGTTTGCTACCAAGTACTAATGGTAACATAGCTCAAAATAGAACTTAACCTATATTTTTTAACATTTTTCCCACCGTTTCTAATTAGGTGTCCCAACGTATTTCAGTGGTTTCGCAATAAATCACCTGCTAAACCGGATATAAAAAAAAAAAACTAAAATATATTTTCATGTTCATAAAACTATTGAGGTTTCATAACATAAAAAATACATATTTGATAATATACTTCCAAATTTTGGAAATAAAACGAAAAAACATTTAATCACACATGCGTTTCTAATTAGTTGACAACAGCTGTACATATGTACCTATAGACTAGGAAGCTTGATGTTAAAGTCCCATCTCATTGTTGAGAGGAAAAACTTTTGAATTTTCCGCTACGAATGTTTTGGTTTTGCATCCAAAAATTTATGCCACAGTTAAAATAACGTTTACATACGAGTGAGAAAATATCGAACTTTCCATATGGAAACAGGTTGCATGAGTAAGACCATCCATATGGCATGTCAGTACAGTGAAGCAATATTTTGTCCAATTTTCAAATGCAAATAGGCCTACTGATAAAGAAAACAAATTTGTCCGGCATTACTTCTTCGCCTATTGGAACCAAGGACCCAAAGAGCCTTGTAACATGCTGTGTAAGGCTTATTTTATTAGCGCTATCTATCTAAATTTTTTTCATTCCAATTGTGGTAACGAGTGCCGTTTTAAAAACAAGTTAAATATATGTTTAAAGATGCATATATTCAGATAAATTTTCAAATGCTCTATTTTAACGTCTAGTTTTCGAGAGTCAATACTAATCAAAATCTTCAGAGTGCAGATAGTGTCTATTTAGGCTTTTGAAGGACTGCTTTTCTCTTTTTTTATTAAACCTGTGTTTGAGGAATTTATGACTCCAATAAGGCACTGTGTATCGGCTTAAAAAAAAAATTTGTGATTATTTACCTAGCAACTTATATCTATGATTTGTGGTTGATTATAAGGACAATTAGTTTGGCATCAATACAAATATTTGAAAGACCATTGAAAGTATGTGTACGTGCAATAGTCTAGTGGAAGTTTATATGTATTTTCTTAGCACGTCCGGTGAAGTGTATTTCTTAACACCTCCTGTGCACTGTCAGGGCTCTTATTTATCAAATTAAGTTCTTGTAAAAGTATTTGTAACTCTTCCCGGAGTATGTGTTAATGTACTACCTGTAGTCTTTCGGATATACCTCCAAACTGTAGTGCCCTTCCATTTGTGTGAAAAAATATAATTGGCACAGCGCGAATGTTCGAGAGAATTTCGGTCCTAACCAGATGCGTACTGTTGCGCTAAGTATTTTTACTACCTTTACTCGAGTTCAACCGGGCATTGTTGTTACATTATTGGCGAATAACATTTAAAAAAAAATAATAAAACTGTTTAAAGAAAAGAAACTATGCATGGATTTCTTCGGTCAAAATTATTGCTTTGAACGATGTTTTCAAGAACCATTGACACAAAAATTCTGTACAAAACCTGATTGATCCCTTTTTCGACAACAGAATTCAATCCAGATAAGTCCTCTTTAAAATCTTTGTTAATGCGAAACATTGTAGTCTTCGCGTTAAACTATTGAGCGAAAGGTTCAGGTTTGAAACCCACAACAATCTCAATTCACTTGAAAATCCTTGCTTGTGTTTATACGAAATGCGTTGAACTACTAAGCGAAAGGTTCAGGTTTGAATCCCAACTGAATATTAAAAAGTTTGTTCAAGGTTCCACTTTTCGCGAATGTCTGACAAACGTCTGTGAGTAAGAGGCATTTTTCATTCCGCCCTTCGGATTAGCATTAAACTGCAGGTCCTTTATTGCGAAAAATACGTGCACGACTCAAATGGTAGACCGTAGCTTGAAGAAATTGGAAAAAGCGACATTACACTGCAAGGATCAGTCAAAAATTGTATGTACTCGTATGTATATTTTTGTAAAAAATAATTCACTTGCTCTAGTTTTGTAGTCAGAAGTCTATTATCTCATAGGCAAATAAAGCCTTGCATCCCTGAATGGTGGCCTCCAAATACAACCGTATATTGGTCATCAAATACCTAATTGTATAAATAGTAATTACGTAAAGTAAAGCTAACTGAAAAGTTTTCGTTGTAAATATGAAGAGGGTGATATAATCAAAATTTGAAGCTTTAGCTTCTAAAACGGGCTAATTGGATGAAAATCATAATTCACATTTGCCCGTGGCAAATAAATGCTTTATTTTTATAAACATAACCTAATTTGCTAAGAATTCAAGAAGATTGTTCACTTCTATTTGTTGCCGAAACAGAGTCGTTTCCTACTTCTTTGCAATGAGATATCTAGCTTTTGCTAGAGACGCTACGGATACATGCTAAACGCATGTTTCAACAAACCATTCCTTTCTAGCAGGATTTCAACCGCTCAATTGTCTCACAAACTATTGCTTCACAGTGCATTATTTTGGCTGTATTAGGAGCACAAAAGTATTTACTAAGATTCGAGTTGAAATTTTGACCAATAACAGGAAAAAATTGTTCAAAAGAAGATTTAATAAAAAAAAAGTTTATTTGGATATCATTGCCAGAATATTCAATACCAATACATGCTTCAAGGATCAGAATTTTGTTTTTAAAGTACTGAATCATGTGTAGTCACTGAAGTGAGCAAAACGACTCATATGTGCACCTTTAACATTCCAGTTCTGGAGACCGTATAAGTTGCTAGAGTGTTAGCGCTGAAAACCATAAATTTGTGCAAATTTCCAAACATGATAATTCGCTACATGAAAAGCACACATGCTCATGTATTGGATGCAGTTCAAAAACATGTCTGTCTATACAATTTTCTCTTTGCAAAATCGCACAATTTCGGTCATTCACCTTAACCGAATTAAAAATTCCATAAAGTGAAGGCAATATCACGATTTGGCAAGCATTGATAGTACGTTGCATTGCTATAAAAATTTAAGCAATCTAGTCCCCAAGTTTTGTATCTACTTTTCAAATCTTTGTTTTAATAATACATATATTTAATCGAATGAATGTATATACACATATTTGTCCATAATCCTTTATTTTAAATGTATTTTACTTTACTTTTATTTAACTTTAATTTCGTAAACGAAATTGTAAAACATTGTAAATATTCCGCCTACAATTTTTAAAATTGAGGAAAACTCAGTAATAAGAAAAATCTTCAGTTTTTGCTTGCACAATCCGGGTAAATGCATTTTTTGTCAAAAACCTGCTATAAGTTGTAGTAAGTTATAAAATTTATATCTAAATCTACGAAATGAAGAAGACTTAATGTGGTCTTAAGCCTTAAGCTCGATTTCGAAGTCAATTCTGATCCTAAAAATACAACTTAAACTTTAGTAGTTGGCCGCCAGAGGGAATTAAAATATCACTTCTCCAGTTCTACTGCAACATGATTGGCTCGATCCAAGTTCAATCAAAATCTTGAGATCGAATTTAATAAGCGGACTCCCGACTTATGAAACAATTCTATTATGGAAAATGCATACCTATGCCTAGTTTCCTTACGCAGTAAAGCAGTAGCCAGCTTGCGGCCCATGAAAATCTATGAGTATGAAAAATTATGAAGTACCTGTGTCGAGTCCTTTTGACTAATTGCTGGCTTAATATCCCAAATCTTAAATACCGTGCCTGTCGGCCTAAAAAATTCTTCTTTAGATTTCTAGGGCAATAACATTTGTTTCATAGTTACGAATACAAATACAATTATCTGGAGCAACAGACCGCATGTAGCCAACGGTTAGTTTCTAGCAAATATTCGTGGTGTTGTGTGTGCTTTATTTTTTCACACAAACTTTTATATTTGTGAGCCCAAGAAATTGCTCTAAAAGTTTACCTTATTAGCCAAGGATGCCCATAACCGATTACAAATCGTGCATTCAATTCACAAAGATAAAGGCAAAAAAAAATACAACTACTTGGCGCAACAGACGTATATTGCCAGGACCTAGCTTCTCACAACCATTCGTGTTGTGCGTGTTATATTTTTCACACGAATGGAACGGACCTATAGTTTAGAGCCATATCTGAAAGGCAAATTGAAAAGCTTTTGTCTTGACAGTTATTACTCTCGGACGTTTGTCAGACATTCGCGAGAGGTGGGACCGTGAAAAAACTTTCTGGTGTTTCTGGGATTCAAACGTCGAACTTCCCGCTCAGCGATCCAACGCACTAACCACTCGAGCCACGGCGACCACAAAGGTATAAACCTATAAATCATACAGAAGCGCTACCTAGATTTATTTTAAGGACCACAGAAAGGATTTCATACGAAATTTGGAAAAGCCTTGTTCTCTGTGATTCTAGAGTAGAATACGCGGTTATTTGAAATTCTTAAGAACTGTTTTCATTCAATTGCAACCGCAAAATCTAAATGTTTTAAGGGTAAATGGATGTATTTAATAGAGTCTGTAGGTACTAATTAACTACTGTAGACTCCTTCAATTCCAAAATGTTTTTCAACAACAGAAGATATACATATCTTGGCTGCCGGATGAGATAAGCTTAATTTTCGGCTGACAAAACGTTTTTTTTAAATGCTATTAGGTGTACGTGTTTAAGACTGCTATGATTGCGGCCTGTCTGCCCTAAAATTCTTAAATTGAAGATAGAACTCTTGAAATCCAAGTGCTAAATTGTGTTTTTATCTATGTTTCAGCCTCGCTTTGGCACCAACCAGAAGGGTGTAAAGGAAGTGTATCCTTTTAACCGCCATCATCGATCGAACAGAAAGTAGGCACATGGTCTCTGGGCATATAGCGATCATAAGCCCAGAACTTACCCGCTTTTATAAGATTAGGCTAAAACTAACTTTGATTTTTATATTATTTTGCGTAGTGCAACAATCCGGGGTGGACAAGGCACTAAAGCAACAAGGCTTTCGAGCCATCTCGATTCCAAGCCTCCAGTTTTCCACGCCACGTTGGCTGCAGTCGCTTTCAAAATCCGTATGATTGTATTCTTCAGCTGTGAGCTCTAAGTTGGAGAACTTTTTGTTTTCCTCCTGAAACTGGAGTCCGGCTGCAGTGCTGATATCCACATGCTTCATGTGTCCTAGTAATTTCAATCGCTAAAAGCGAATCTTTTCCACTAGGTCTATGTAGCTATATAAGCATTGAATCGTCTCAATTATGCTGACTCAAAGAATTTCTTTTTTCGAAGCAGCCGAATCTTTTGTTAAGATTCGTGTCTCTATGGCATATGGCAAGACTGTAACGATCAGGGTCTTATACGAAGCTGTTGTGGTGAAAGCTTGAAAAACTGCATGCAAAACTGAAAATCAGGCCTTTCATTAGCGATATCTACGACAAAATATCTGCAAACAAATCAGCTCATGATATCTGTTTCTTTTTGAAATTTATACTTACTAAGGTGGGGCTGTAGTTTGAGATGAACCTGGGCCTCAACCAACAAGCCTTTTCAATTCGCCCGGCCCTTAGCTAACTGCCTCCAGTTACACACTCTAAATTTATTGAAGCCCCATTTCAGTTGTGCGCACCACCTTAGGCAAGGTCGTCCTCTACTGCGTTGTCCCTCCGGGTTAATGTGCGGTAATTTCCATCCGAAGCTTGTGGTCGCTTCGACAAAAGCACGTACACAATCTTATTTATTTCAAATTAAGGACAAGCTTTCTTGGAACCTGCCATCGATTCATAGAGAAATCCTCCTGCATTAGTGGGGGTCCGTTTTCCTCTGCGTAGATACGTTCCGACGACCTCCTTTTTTCAACATTTTGTTTGTCTACTTGTGGTCTTATTTTATATCTTAAAAGCGCAAGGTCTTTTCAGAATATAGCTTATCGGGATTACTTCCTCAGACTCAGTGATTGTTATTGGAGCAATAGGCCGCACAAGGGTTGTTTAGTTCAATCATTATCGTTCAACTATGCGCCTTAAATGCGCGCAATCATACATTCTAGTGAAAAGTTTCAATTTACTATGCATATGGATATGATTTGTAGCCGTTTGACTTTTTGATTGTCCATCAAAGGTTTCAGGCTCATGTTGGACATTACCAACACGGTTTCAAAAGTCGGTCGATGAGGTTTTTTGAATATTCAGATGAATTGCCATAAAAGCCGGCTCGTGTCGGCTCAGTATAAATCTTTAAATTAAGCCGCAAAAAGGTTTACATAGAGCCAGGCGTATATATATATCTACATACATATGTAGTGAGGCTCAACTTCTTCTTCATAACTGATAGCCATTGCAATAGTTTGATGGACATCTGTGTATAGTCTTGGTGCTTAGGCAGGAGTCTGAAAATCTTAAGCTGACTGTAACCATCCTCATAAACTCTTTAAGTATCTACTTTCAGTTTAATAGTAGAGCAAGTCGGCTTTGCAATAAGTGGGTATTCAAATAAGGTAAACATATTTTTAAATACAAGGCGCAAAGGGATCACACTTTTCGTGGATCTAGAGTTTCGTATTTAGAGCAGTTTTTGAAGTATAACACAGAAAAATACTGTTTTTCTAGGCTCTATTTACAGTTTTTTCGTGATATCTTCTCACCAAAGGCGGAGTTTCTACCCTCGTACGAAGCCAAGCTATGTGAATTATGAATCATGGATATTATATCCAACACACTGCCTACCTAAATACCCCAAATAAGACGCATTACCCTTCTTTAAAATGCCGACGGTATTTCATAAACTGCCAAAATCATTCATTCCCTCTGTCAAATATTTAAATAATTACTGCGCACTTAAACAGAAATTCATTCAAAACTTCAAGCCCTCCAAATCATTCAAATCCCTTTATCAAATCTCTTCCATCTGCTTAATGGCTTCGATTAGTTAACGCAACCGAAAATCATGATCCTCAGTGTAGTCCTCATTTCCCTGCCAATTAAGCGTATTTGGTAGCTCTTTCACGAAAAATTCTCTGACTCCTGATAAAAATCCTCCCCATTCCGATTAATCGGTTAATTAAACTTGCCCGAACCCAAAGAGAAAAAATGCATATCTACAAAGGAAATAATAATCATAATAAGGCACCGCCATAAAACTCCATCTTCGTCTTTTTCTTTCTTTTTCTGCCTCTAGAGATATGACCAGTAACTCCGGTGGCTTAATTAGTATCTAGATGCGGTCACTTTGTTATCAAATCTTCACCATCTTTCTTCTTACATCTTCTCCATCTTGTTGACTAAAAGAAAAAAAAAATACAAAAGACGAAAAAAAAAACACTTAATATTAATAATTAATATTCCATTTTATATTTTTGAATTTCCAATGAACCGCGGCAAAGACCAAGAACTGGAAGGCCATTCAAAAATTAATGGCGATCGAAAATGCTTTCATAGTGATAAACCCGGAGAAATTAAGCCCGAATGAGAACCAACAAGAAACACAAAGGCAATCACGACAGTTCAAAATAAATATTTTTCACTTCTCTGATTGT
Source organism: Blera fallax (assembly GCA_946965025.1). Classification (NCBI taxonomy): domain Eukaryota; kingdom Metazoa; phylum Arthropoda; class Insecta; order Diptera; family Syrphidae; genus Blera; species Blera fallax. Next base: position 13,223,505 of record OX337246.1, on the reverse strand, counting down.
GTGTGTCTGTGTGTGTGTTTGAATCACACAATTTGGAATCAAAGGTACGAATGTACCTACGTAGAGCTAATTATGAATAAATTAATCCGAAAACTCATATGTGACGGTTAGAGGTCTAGGGCGCGAGTGTTGAAAAATGTCTTGGAATATTGATTCTTTTTTTTTTTTTTTCATATCATAGATACGAAAATTTATGTGTATAACGAGATGCACTCCACTCTTAGCACTTAGTAAGAGGCAAACGAGCAGTGGGCATGAGAATGAGATTCGATGTCCAATGACGCCGATGCTGCTGCCGATGTTGTTGATGATGATGATGATGATGATGACAGTAGCAAAGATGAGATACATTCAACGTTGGAGGCAATTTACATTTAAATGAATCAATAAATAATTTCTGATTCGTTTTTTGTTTTTTTTCTATTGAATTTCATGTTTTTATGGTTTCTTCTGATGCGGGGATAGGTGCGGGTACTATGCGGAGACATTTTTGAATTTTTGATTAGTCTAAGATATTTTCAGAGAGAGAGAGAGAGAGGGTGAGAATGAGATCGTTGCTTTTGTGGTTGAACAGTTTTATTGGTGGAACTTCCAGTTTTTCTACGAAATGAAAATGTATGTTCAGTCATTAAGGGTCACTTAAGTGATAGGCAAATGAGTGCAGCAGATGGGATGAAAGGAAAATGGCCTTTGAAAAACGTTGGGTTGTTATTTGTTAAAATTCATAAATTAATCATTGAAACTGCGCTCTAAGAAGAAGTAAGAAATGAAATGAAAAGAAATATGTGGAATAGCTCAAAACTTGATATTGACAAATGAAAGACACGATCGAGTTGAGTCAGTTTCCTTGGGAGGTATTTTAACAAGCAACAGTGAGTCAAAAGCTGTTTTGTTTGGACGTACATACATATGTATGTATCTTCGAGTTGAAATGGACAATGCTTGATTGGTTTAAAGGCGACTACTACTTAGTATGTTTTAACTGGGTTATCTGTAAAGATAGATGCGTAAATATGTAAGGAAGTATCGGCCTAAGACTAAAAGACAGGTCTGGCGAATACGGTGGGTGGGAAAACAGCACCTGGAAACGACGATCCTTCAAGACAGCCTGGGTAAACACACTTTTTTTCTGAAGGATGTTGTCGCCCAATTTTTCTGGCACTCAGACTCTATGCGGACGATCAGGCAGTAACTCCTTTTTGTTGTGTGTAGTAGTTGGAAAAAACTCAGATTTTATTCATTTCTCTGTTGTGCTTGGTGGCTGTGATTGCTGATCCCCTAGCGGGGCTTGAACTTACACCGATCAAGTCACACACACTGACCCACGGTGCTACTTTTTTGTAATCTAGAACCATACAAACTTTATTGCTGCTGCTAGACATGAATTCCGTAAGCGCATAGCTAAGCCTCGGCTCAGAGTCGAAATAAAATAGGATTGGGGCTGATCATTACTCCCATCTTAAATTATCGTTGGTGGATAAGCTGTTTAGAGGCTTCCAGCTTACATATTTTGCCACTGTTACAATTTATGTGGATAGTAGTAGAAGAGAAGGGGGGAAAAGGTTTCCAATTAAGGATGTGCTATAGCCACCTGGTCGCGAAAAGCTAGGTCCTGGACCATATGTATACTTTTGTTGCGCCAAGTATTTGTATAGTCACCTTACTGACAAGAACAGAACGTAGTAGACGTGCTATTCTAGGAAACCAACTAAGGAAACGCTATTTCTATTGCTTTTTCTTTTAGTAAATAGCGAAATCCACGAAGCAACTTTTCGAAGAAGCTGTAAAATATTCACACAGCCAACTAGCCATCTGTCGCTAGTCTCAGCAAATCCTAAGAGAAGAAAATATATTATTTTGAGTACTCTTTGGCGTATGAGTCACTTGAACGTTCATCTGAGGTATTTCATCAACCGAATGTCGATTAAAAACCCCCAAACATCCACACGTGTTTCTTGGACCGGTCGCTTATTCATATCATTGATCACGTGAACTACAACATCATTTCATACAAAATTAATGCACACAAGTATGTATATTTCCTAAACTGGTATTAAGCGATACAGGCTACAGCTACTCTATTACAAATCAATATTTTCAGAAATCACTTATGTCGACGTATTTGTTTATCTCTGATCACCATCTGCCAATTGATTAATGGACATAATTTCTTAATGATTCACACCTCAAAATTCTAAACATTTTCCGAAAAAAAAAGTATTAATCATTATCAAACCAATTAAAAATCCAGCACAGACACATCAATTTTGCTCCCACATTCTCGATCATCAGCCTACGAAAAAAAATGTACTTCATAGTACGAAAATGATGTTCTGTAATAATTCATTTCATAATTCACACATTTTCAGCGGCGAAAACAAATTTTTATGTGTTTTTTTCATAAACAAAATAAAAAATATCCATTCAGTCTAAATAGATACGAAATTGTTTCCCACAGATACTTTTAACATAGTTTTCCACACTAGTCTATCTACCTTGAGTGCGAAAAAAATCAGACCTATTTTTTTTTGTTCTTTTTTTCTGATGTTCGTCTGCATAACGACTGGGGATGGTAATAAAATTAATTGTGTATCTCATGTGAATTATGGAAATTCTATATAAAATACGATTTATATCTGCCAGAATATGAGAAACCACACAGAGTAACTAGTAACTACAGAAAAACGAAAAAAAAAATGAGAACAGAAAAATGCATAAAATTTGAATTAATAGCCTGTAGATGGATTTCAAATTGGATATCATGTATTTAGACAAAACAGGAGGAAGCCTAAAAAACACACACATACACACAAAAATACAATCTGATGTATACTATGAGGAAATTAAGTTACAACACAGTTTCGAACCGCGCGCCAACACAACACACAATCTGAGGTCAACACTGGAATAATTTAACCTACAATGTGTGTAATAGACTACATAGTATCTAAAAGGAATAAAAAAAAAAAATGGATAATAAAAAGGGTGACATTGCCACTCTGTGTATCGCACGGTATTTGCAATTCGAATTTTAGTTCGTTCTTGTTTTATTTTTTCATTTGATTGTACATTAAGCGAAATAATAAATAAAAATTTTGTTTTGTGTATCAGCATATACATATAGAGAAAAGGAAACCGTATTTTCATATTCATGTGCTCCTTCTTGTTTTGCGCTGTTATTCGTGATAATGAATTTTTTGTATTTTTTTATTTTTATTTTTTTTGTACCGCCGCCACTGACTGTATATCTAGTATGTGGTGCCCATGAAATTAAAATCGAAACAAAATACTTAGGTACGGGTAAAGTAGTTGGAATTGAATTTGCATATGAGTGAGGAATGTAGTAAGGAAATTTTCCTGAATATTTATCATATTTAATTTTTTCTTTATTTTTTTTATTTCTGAAATAAAATAAAATTAAGATTAAGTATAAGGTCGTCGTAGGTTAGGTTGGTTAATGACCATTTTTTGGGTGAATTACTAAATATTTTTGTATAATTTTACTTCGTTTATTTAATGAGATTTTTTGCATATTCTTTTGTTATATTTATGTGTATGTGAGGTGAATTGTTTTATTTTTAAATTAATCGGGAATGGCTGTGCGTTCTCTGTTAGAATTTTTAAAAACCAAATCACTTTCAAAATTGTGCATAATGTGGGGGTCCAATTTAGCGAGTTGTTGGATATCCATACATATGTATGTATGTATGCGCACATATTAAGAGCGCCTTGTATTTGAACTTAGTTTGAGAGGAATGCAAAGAGTCCCGTGTCCATGACCCCTAGCTACAGGTGGCTGGGACTTGTGGAGTTTTAACTTTTTATAAAGTGAGGCCAATCCTTTCGAAATTAAAAACTACGCCGTTGAATATTTTTCAATGATTATTCCTCTATTAATGAGAGTACACACTCCGGTTAGTTACGAACAATAATTTCATTTAAATAGCTGCCATTGCGAGCTTGACAGTATCCTCTCCTGACACAACTCAATTCCGCAGTACTTTGTCGATTGTTTGTGCCTCCTTGGCTCATGGTAGGATACACTTAGGGATCATTGTGTTACCACATGAGCCAGTTACTTTCATTTTTGGACTAGCACCCAGATTTTATTGATATCTGAATCGGCAACATCTTTAAGTTCCTTGAGGTAGTATTCACCCAGGATCTGCTTTCTTGCGAAGGGCAGCTGCAGAGTAGTTGAAATGATGATTCTTCCTCTTCTTTATCCATGCAGCTGCGACAGAAGTCGTTGAACGGAATTCCAAGCTTCAAGGCGTGTCAATCTAATGCATAATGACCTGTCAGTACGGCTCCCAAACAGCTGATACCAAAATTTCCGAACTTAGTGCGCATAAGATCGATAGTTTGAATTCTGGTATGCCATTGTGCCATCTTGCTGGAACCAAAACCTATTGAAGCCCAAGTCGTGTCATTAAGATAAAGTCATCTCATTGCGGCTACAAATAATCAGTTATCATGTCTCTGCAGCGCACTCCGTTCACAGTAACGTTGGTGTCCGCTTCATGACTCACACTAAACAGTCACCCTTCGAGGACGTATTGGTTTCTCTACGACTACATATACATATGTAGATTTTCGGAACCCTACACCCTAGAGTCTTACTTCTTCACATAGCCTGCTTCACCTCGCATAAGCTTCGTCGGAAAAGATTATTTTGCAACCAAAATCGACGTCATAGTCGGATACTCATTTTGCTCCACCTCTTAGAGTGAGTTCGACCTTTTCCTTTATAAATGCGTCAGTGGATATGGTAATCTTCGAAAGACACTAATATTCCCAGGCTACCAGCATGCAGTATTCGTAAACCCGAATAATCGATGCCAGGAGTACGCCTACGTACTAATTCATACCCGGCACGCTTCTACCATTCTTGCCACGGAACTGACGTTCGGTATTACTTCATTTTATGTCCTCTGTCCTCTTTTTAATCTTTCGAGTCTTCTTAACTCGTTCTGCGCGCTCGTTATGAAGGAACACAGCTCCAACCAGTCGTTCCATGACCTTGTCATGTGGCTTACTAGAAGCTCGTGGATTGTGAGGTTCATTCTTTCCTCTGCGACACGTCCGCAGTGGAAGATTGCGTGCTCTGCGTCTTCCTCTTCATCTCTACATTCTGGGCAGAAGGGCGGGCTATCGTGCCCAAATGTGTGGAGATACTTCCAATAACCGCCGGGACCAGAGAGGAAGGACAGAGTTGCAACCCCGGGTGCTCTCTTTGTCCAGGCCTCGGTCTGGGGAATAAGCTTGGGGGTGTCCATCTGTCTTTTGCAGTATTTTCGCACCTGCCTTGAGTTGAGTTGGACCTTGTAAACAAACACCTGAGGTTGAGCAATTGCTGAGTCATGTGGCGAGTTGAGGTTCTTGGGTTTCCACGTACAATTTGGACCAATAACAACAGCGAATTCTTTATCTGGGCGCATCGCAGAATAGCTTTTCTTATCCACCCCAGACTGTAGCGCCACTTTAAGTAAGTTAGTATCTAGACATCAATAAGACAACTCAAAGAGATTTTATGAACTTTTGCGGCGAGTTGTTTGCTTACGATTATTTTTCAAACAGGGCTAAAAAGGTTCAGAACCAGTGCTTTAAATAGGTTATAAAAGTGGGGGCACATTTTAATTGTTTCGAGCACACATTTTCATCATTTGTAACATAAGCCGGAAACAATGAATGGATGGATATCAACTCCTCCACATAATTAAATTAATTTTATTGTCCCCAATCCAATTAGGAATCATTTATGTATTTACTGAGTTTACTTCTTAACTTTATTTTTTTTATTTTTGTGGCAGACACTTTTCGGTTATCCATTATGACTACGCCCCCGAAACCAAAACCCCAAAGTCATAAATATCATACGAATTCGGAGCATGAAATGCTTTATGCTTCCCACTCGGGTTCAATAATAATTTTATTGTTTTACCGCTCATTAACTTTTATCCCATCGAAAATGATCATTTGTTGATATTATATCAGTTTTAAATTATCAATAATTGTTTTATTATTTTTTCTTAAGTGGATGTTTATAGAACGAATGATATGAAGAAAAAGTTTACCTTCTGGAAGGGGGGAACCTCCCCCACGGAGGATTTAATATACATATTCATGTGCTGCGCAGGCAATAGTATTTGTCATTAAATTTTACAGTTAGTATTTATGTATTTATACAGAGAATTAATCAGTAGGATACATTACTGAGTTTATTGGACTACCACAAGATACGTAAAATAATAGCCAATAAATCGAAACCAGTCAATCCGAAATAATTTCAATAAATTTTAATTATCCAAATAATTAATTCACTGTCGTGGGTAACAGTATTGTATTCTAATGACCCCATATCAAATTGAATGTCATCCTTTAAACGCTGGGAGCAAGTATTGTCAAATTTGCAAGGGAATTTTTGCTGGTTTCTCTATCAGAATGTTCTTCTCAAAGTGGTGAATTATATTTCAATGTACACACTTGTACTTTCACTTGCAATATTTCAAAATTTGTGAATGTAACTGATTGTCAATTATCTGTTATTAAAACACGTTTCCTTTGGAGAAAAAAAAAGTTGGTATCCACTCACCATGAGCAACTATAATCAAGTCTCCACAACCGCTGCAATAGTAATTTGTTAAAATTCGCATTTTCAGATTCGTGCTGGAAGATATACAACATCCCAGTTACATATTTTAAAGTGAAATACTTTTTTTTCTTTAAAAAAAGATATAAAACGTCTCGACACACACTCATATGCTTTAAATGAACGTCAATAAAAGAACGAAAAATTGCCCATTTTAACCACATTTACACATTATCTCATCTTAAGCACGTCAACTAATATACTCATGGTCTTGCGAACGACCCAAGTTTTGTTTTATAGTAGCCGGCAGTGACAATTTTTTTGTAAATAAATTACCGGTAAATTTACAATTAATCCCAGCCAAAGTAAAACTTGATGAAAGTATAATCCCTTCAAGAAAATATCTACCGAATATCTCTATACACGGTCGAGCAATGAGGTCAGTAAAATGCCCGAAAAAACAAAAAAAACATTAAAAAAAAAAATTACTAACAAATGTCCCCAGACTTTCTGACTGACAAATGTAAATCACTTAATGCAGATGCGGGCAACAGACAATGCAGATACAAATACAAAACGTACAATTCATCGAATTGCCATTTAATCTTCCATACATTCGTTGTAGATGAGAAGAAATATAGCATGTATCTGCATATAAAAAATATAAATATATCGCATATAAGAAAAGAACAAATTCCCCGCGATTTAATATGCACCCACACAGAAAGATGAGAATACGATGTATCTTTTAGAAAAAAGATACAAAACCCGATGACAGCCCAGAGTTGATGTTTTTTTTTTCTTTTTTTTTTTTTAGTAAAAAAAAAAATATATCTCGAGAGTGTGCGCTTGTCGTTTGGTTAATCAATTTTTATGAGGTGAGGTTCCTTATTTTTCCGTGTATCCATCGCTCATTTGACTTTGCTTGAATGGCGGCAACGACAACATTGATGGCAGCATGCGATGCACAATGGCGTAGAAACCAATGGAGCAGACGCAAAGGAGGCACACAGCTAGGTATACAGTATCATTAAAGTTGATTTAGGAACCACAGAGACGATTTTTTAAGTGTTCTGCATTAATAATAAATGAAATGAATGAAAAAAAAAAGTTTCTTATTTTGAGGATTAAACAATTTCCGTAGGCTTTTCTATTTTTTTTTTACAAAATTGCCTGTATACAAATTAGAGAAAAATCAAAATGGTTTGTTTTAATTGGAAAGAGATTTATGAATTCATAAATTTTCTACACATTGAATGGGGAGAGAACAAAATAATTCAGAGCATATAAACAGATACAATTCATTGGTAAGATACGGAGATATACGAGTATGATTTGAGAAGAATGTTGCAATTGATAGCTTCGGATGTATCAACTTTGACATGACTGCTTAGAGCAGGGATTGTATAGTTAAAGTTATATGTATACTTACGTGTTATTTATATTTATAAAGTTTAAATTTAAATGAATCCTCTTACCCTCAGTTCACTATAATGTTCATTTCTGTCGCTGTTTTGTTCTCTTTATCGTTAATCTACTTTATTTATGTTTAGAATGAATTTATTGTCTCATAGGCTTGTTGTCAAAATAAAGTATCTTACATACCTACCTATGTCTCTCAATATGTACAGTTTTCAGCAGGCTTTTCGGAAGTTTGATTTTTGAATAGTATTCAGAATGCTCCTCCTCTCATGTGCTGGGGCATCAGCAACAAACTTTGCCTTATCTTTAGGTCAAATCAAACCATGATGGGATGTTTTGTTTTAACGCAATTAAAGGTCTTGTTTTCATATCTGAAGCTAGAGTTGATGCACTAAGTTCACAGGCAGTGGTTCCGAAAATGTTTGACTTGCAAAGTCAAACGGTGCCTAAACGGTCTTGTCCTGACGACTCCATCGTCATCGTCGTCTTTCGTTGACCTAATTCAGAATGAAAATGGTGCAATGTATTCGCAAAATATAGAAAAACCCAACGAGCTGCACTTGCTTCCCACGGAATTAATTGATCAAGTTCTGAAATCAAAGCTAAAATAAAAGCAACCAAGAAACGGTGGAAATACTTCAGCTTTCATCCTTTGGCCAGACTCGGTTTCAAATAAATTGAAAAATTTGCTATCAAGCTTCGTAATTGATGCTTTGCGGAGGAAATACTGCCTACTAGCGACGATAAACCTTAGCTTCCGAATTTGTTTTATTTATATGGACTAGTACTTTCTTACCCGCAAAATGTTTGTCCAGTCTTGAGAGCTATAAAATCAAAGGCTTCATGCTTGGCCCTTTAAAGTTTTACTTAAATCTAAACCAAGATTTATCAAGGAACATAAGTTGTACCGCAAATATTTGCCCAATTTTCCTCTAAACATAATCCTGCATACGTTTCGAATCTTGAAAACTCCGATACATAAGGAATCCACATAATTCCTTTCTATATGCAAAGGAAACTCCTGGAACTGTTGTGGAATCATGCCAGACCCGACACCTATGGTTATTTACGAGGCCATTCATCCAAAACTGAGCTTCGTCACTTTTTTCAGTATCTGGGGCGGCATAGCCGCAATAACTCGCCGTAGATTGTTTCTCCAAAGCTTCAACCGTTGCTAGCTTATCCGTTTATCTACGTAGACAAGGATTTAACGAAAATATTTGAACTGCGTTAGATCACAAGATCTTGGTGGCTAATTCGCGGATCCCAATCTTCCTTATTTGATTCCAATAAGTAGATGGCATAGGTTCCATCCTGCTGGAACCACATTTAGTCCACATCGATGTCAAGTAAATTTGGGAACAAATATCTGTTGATCATCCTCCTGTATCGGTTACCATTGACTGTAACGTAACCTCTTGCCTTACTTTTGAAAGAAATAAGGCCTGATGATGCCACAAGCATACAAACCATGACATACAGTGGGTGTAATGGAAATTTAGCTTATTAAAGTATCCGTTGAGCTAAGTGACCCTATTTTGGCACAAGATTCCGGATCATCTTGCAGTTGGTTTCGAGCCATTCAGCAAAGGTCCAACGGCTTCAATTCTCGCAACAATTGATTTGTGCAAGGGATTAGGCCAAGATCGTTTCGCAAATTGTTCGAAATTGTGGACGGACGTAGCCAGAGCACATGTGAACTGAGAAATTCGGTTCTTCAATAAAACGCCTCAACTGCAGCGATAATTTCTTCGGAACGCACCGTCTCGGCCTAATGTCATCTGGCGTTAATTTATTGCGAAATCTATCTACAACAAGACGAGTAGCACTTTCAGATGGGCGATTATTCGGTCCATAAAGTAGTTGAAGTGCTCTACAAATTTGTGTAACTGAACAATGATTTCGGAAATAATATTCCACGATCGCGGTGTAAATCTATCCACGTTGAATTGTTAGACTTTTACTGAAGACAAGAAACTTTGACACTTAAACAAAAAATGACAGCTAGTTTGATAGGGCTCCCTATCGGAAACTCGGCGCCTCTACAAAGACACCTTTATGATATGGAATGTGACCATCAACTGCTCTGTATCTACTTCGGGTCTAGGATTATGTTGAAGTAGTCTTATCTCCTCAACCTGATAAATCTTTCCATAAATTGCATCCATCGTTGAATACATATTTTATTCAATCAGTTCTGGACCACCATCGTCGAGTGTTTATCAATTTCATCTATGAAAACAAATTGCATCTATTTTAAAACCAAATCTAAACTGGACCATTTTCCAAAGAAACCCGCCTAAAAAAATAGGCATCTACCTCAGCATTTGCATATTACAATCAAATGACCACAAGGTGATAAAAATTCAATCAACCCGAACAAAAAGGAAAAGAAGCACAAATACCAAAGATTAATCTTCATTATGCGCATTATAGAGTGTTAATATAAATCAATTGAATTCATTATAACTTTATTTTTTTTTTATCTCTTATCAAGACTAATTTTTTTTTTTTTTTTTATAAAATCTCTCCCATATTCGGATGCCATCAAGATCATCAAAAAATCATAAAAATCTTCTTTTTTTTTTATTTGTTTTGTTTCAATTCACTCGAAGGTGAAAGAAGAAATAGATGAGAAAAAAAAAATAAATAAATAACAAACAGCAAATTTGTTAATTTTTTATTATCTTTTATCATTTGTTAAATATTATTTATTTGGAAAAAAAAAATAGATTCATAGGTGAGCAGGCTAACTAACACACGTGCGTTCTATATCTTATTTCTGTTTTCGAAATGATGAAGCCAAAGACAACAACAACGACGATCGACGACGACGACGACGACGATGAAGCTGACGACGATGGATCATTAAATTGTTTCGTTTATTTGCTTAAGTTTGGTACTAAATTTGTGTTTTTGTCGATTATTTGATGATTATTATACAAATTTTATTTTCGAAATACATTAACTGGTGTTTTATTATCGGAATGGTATTCATAAAAATAAATTAAATATTTAAATTATTAAGCATACAAAGTAAAAATATTTCTGTAATATCATTTGTATAATATAATGCATAATATACTACAGTATACAAAAAAAAAAGAAGAAGAAAATTCCTAAGTGCTATTGAAAATAAATCAGATGAAGATTTATTAATAATATTTTATGCAGTAAAAATAAAAATCGTTGTGACTTTTTTGTTCGTTTTGAAAATGAATATTTAATAAAATTTTGATCGAAATCGTTGATAAGAGTGGATTTTGATGAGTTTCTGAACTAGTTTTGCAATTGAGGATGGCATCTTGAGTAACGTATGGGTTTTCCCTATCTAAATTAGATTTTTAAAGTTTTTTTTTTTTTGTTTTTCAATCAATCCGTAGGCGGGCTAAAAAATGTATCTAATAAAGTGGTTAAGGCTGTTTTTATTGATAATAAAAATTTAATTATTGAAAGACGTATCTTGTGGTATGGAGTGTGTCCAAAATTGTGAGAGATGCCATCAGAAATATGACATAAAACCGCATGAACTTTCAACGCTTAAATAAACATAAATTCCTCAAGAACCACGAGTTGGGAAAATATTGTAGGTTGGGAACTATTTTTGTTTTCGTAAAGAGTGGCCGAAACTAGTTAAGATAATGTAAAATTTTTAAAGCAACAGTAAAAAGTTAAATATTTTTGAAAATATTTGTGAAATCTGTTGAGAAGTTGCCTTTCAAATGAGCAGATAAAAAATACCGACTTTAAATTTGATATTTACCACCAGTGCACCACCTAACGTGCAAAAATGTTAGGAATTGTGAATTTCCAAATCAAATTGGAAGGAATTGTTAAATTTAAGATCTGTGAAAAATAAGTTCAATCATCATTCGGTTTATTTAAGAAAAGAACTTGCCACCGTGGCTCTTCTTGATGATGTGCATTCTACCCGTCCAATTTTAGATCACGTTTTTGAACAATTATGAGCGTATGTCATGAAGAACACGGACAGTTTTGATTTTTAAGCAGTCAATTTTATCCGGATTATCAGCATAAACCAGTGACTGTAGGGCTACTACAGGAAATAATCGAAATCTCATGATTTTCGAGCCCAATACTCAAAATCAAATCATCTCCTAAATTATGATTTCAAAAAGTCGGTGGTTTCCGTCACAGTATAGCACGGATTGCAATCCTGTTGGAGTCACATCTCATCCGGTGGTCTTGTGGGTCTGTACCAGTCCGATATTTTAAAGACAGATGGACAATTATGTCCGCCAAAAAATCAAGAAGTCATCTACAAGTTTCTCGAATCGACAGCTGATTCGCAAAGTCAATTGGGATAATTTGGTAGCGTAAGTCAAACTTTAATCGAGGTATTCATGATGACTTGTCAGACTATGTCGAAAAAATATGTAAAAAAAGCGGTCTGAATGACACCTTCGTTTGGCAGCTATCCCTATCGTTATGTCTGACGAAGCAAGTTGGCATTTCATGCAAGGTCTCTTCCAAATCTTTAAAAAATTAGATAAATCCTATAAGCTAATATAATTTATGCAGATACATTTCCCTTCCTGCCTCAAAAAGAACGTCTTGTACAAAATTCATAAAAAGTCCACCGTAGGATCGTTTCCTTTATGAAGTAGATACCCATCCAAAGCATCATACAGCATCCTACAAATGGAATAAAATCAATTTCAAAACATTCTCAACATTCCATAAGCAAGTCACATAAAAAAAAGACAACAAATCCACAACAAGATCACTTATGCACATACATATGTACATAGATACATACGAGTACCTACCTTCTTTAGGTGAAGATCACTTATTTTTATTTCCTTCGTTTTTTTTCTCCTTTGACTGCTCACCCATTCCTAAACAACAATGGGACACGATGGCACGTGTTTTCCTCGAACCAAACACATCCCGCCACTTTCATCACTACACACCCTACCACGCCCCTCATCATAAAACAAAAACAACAAAAACAAAATAATCTCATCTCTATGAGTTGTGCATGCTGCTGGTTGAATACCTGTTGCCCCGACCACCGTTGCGGCCGGTATGTGTATCTCTGTACAGGCAAAAACTGTATCTATTACTATTTCTTGGTCAGTAGATCGGAAACAAACACACAATGCAGCGCATACACATGTGGTCAATCCACATGTGCAGTAGCTAGCTGCTGATACTCATAGCTTTACCTTTAGAAAAATGCACAGATACAGAACAAGAACACGTAGAGAGGAACAACGCAAAGATAGAAAAAAAATGGAAGTTCATTAAAAATTTTGATCGCACCATTAAAATCTATTATTGCTGTTTGTTGCTGTTGCTCGGTTCGGATTTCAACAGCAATGTGCAATTTACTCTATACACACTCGCATGTATCTTAGTATCTCAGATTGGTGTTCTCCCCCCTTGGGGGCACAGAGTACTAAAAAACAAAAACTGTAATGAAAAATGCACAACAATAAACCATGCGTTTATTTCTCTTTTAAGATACATCTATCTTTCTGCAATCCAATTGTGGAACAATACATAATGCATATGGATTTTTTTTTCAGTCGATTTGTAGTCGTATCTGTATCTTTTTTTTTTTGTATTAGATGTCTTAATCGAGAATTTTATTCTTTACAATTAAATGAAAATATTACCACGCCTTTGGTGCATGTGCATATATGTATGTATGTATCTGTGTATCTATTTGTAAGTTAAATGATACACTGAAAGCAAATTACTCGCATTCTAACACCATTCAAGTGATTTTGATCTCTATTTGCTATCAGATATGGAAAAGCGTTAGAGTGGAGAATTTTTTCGCACCCGGTATTTGGCTGCAACTCGAAGAAGAAATTTGTTTTGATGAAAAAAAAAAAGAAAATCACTCGAAGGTGGCGGTATGTATCTGGTTATTAAAATGTTAAAAATTTATACATGCAGGCATATACATGTGTATGTACATTCGTATACTTGTGTTTTCTGTGGAAAAATAGTCACTTGGGGTCAGGTCATGTTTTAACTAATTTTCATGTCGTGTTGAAGAGTCAGACCTTACTCCCGCGTGGCGACACGATAATGGGATGACGACGAGTTTACAATCGATTGTACTTGAAACAAGTGTTGGTTTATATGTTTACATACTAATAGATGCATCGGATGACATTTGAGATTTTAATTAGTTGCTGATGCTTTACTTTTTGGAGAGATGTGCTGTAATAGCGTATTTTTATTGTATGCTATTCATTCTATGCGTTACGTTGGCAGTAAATGAAAGATAGACATGTGTTAGGTACTTTTGTTTTGACAGATAGAATGTCAAGACACCCTATCATAACGCCCAGTAGAATCACAAAATATTCCTCTTACCGTATGGGTGGCTAGTTTCAAATACCTCAAGCCACACAATAAGTACAAACTATCCCTAGCATGATACTTCAAAATCTTAACAAACCTCTGCGTATTTACTCTTAAATATCCTTTTAGTACATATCATTTAACACTTGTTAAAAATATTATCATATACTCAAACAATATTAAAATCGGTGTCAACAAGTATGCAGTAAAATCTAACCACATCGCAAAGGCTGATATACTTTCAGGCGATAGATTTAGGTACATTTTTGGTTTGCAATGCCATGAAAACTGGCATAAGAGTTATGAAAGCTAAATATTACTTCTTTATATACAATATTTACAAACATATCCTCATGATCAAGTTTTTAACTGTTTTACCCTTCTTTTCATTTCAGATATAACCAGTGATCAAGAGGAGAATGGCTCATGTTCTCCAATTGTCGATTGCAAGTCAAATAGTCCTGATATTCAAATGCAATCGCAAAATTCCCCCACAGCTGATGCTGAAGAAACTGATGCCACTTTAACTGCTGGTGCTAGTGTTGCCTTCAACATAGCCGATACACGAAACATGTTAGATAATCATCATCACATGCATCACCTGAATCATTTTAGTCATTTAAGTAATCATAGTCTAAATCATTTGGAAGATCACAATCATAATAATAATAGCCTAATGTCGCCGCTTGATGGTGATGACGCCCACCTGCCTCACCAGGAATCTGAGGTAATGGGTGGATTAAAGGGAGAACAGCATACATATCTGCAAGAGATCGAAAGGATCAATAGTAAATTACCCTCACCGACACCACCCGATTTAGAGATAAATAATCAACCCTTGGACAGGAGATCACCAGAGGAAGCTGTCGGTGGGGAGACATCGGAGGAACAACAGGGTGACTGTCAGGAGACTGATGAAAGTGAACAAGTGGAGATAGATCGTGATGCTGAGGGAATTGCTCCAATGTCATTTGATGCCGAACAAGACCCACCAGTACCGACTGAAGAAGAAAGACCTAATGAAGAAGACTGTGCGGAGGAGGAAAATCGCCCAATCTCATCACCACCAGTGAATAGTCCACCTCTGCAAATGCCACAGTTCCCTGCCCCAGGCCCGGTTACACTGGAGGCGATACAAAATATGCAGATGGCAATAGCGCAATTCGCTGCGAAAACAATTGCGAATGGAAATGCAGGAGCAGACAATGAGGCTGCAATGAAACAGTTGGCATTCTTGCAGCAAACTCTCTTCAATCTGCAGCAACAGCAATTGTTCCAGATTCAACTAATTCAGCAGCTTCAATCGCAGTTAGCCATGAATCAAGGAAAAGCTGAGAACGATTTGGATGAGGAGAATGAAGAACTGGAGCTGGAGCAGGAACAGGAACAGGAACGGGAACGAGAACGGGAGCGAGAGCGAGAAAGGGAAGAGGAACAAGAGCAGGAACAGCTGGAAGTGAAGCGCGAGAGACTAGAAGATGAGGCCAGGTATCATGATGAAGAAATGAAGGCGTTGGCTCGTAGTGAGTCGAACAACAATGACTCGTTGAAGCGCAAACGTGAAGAATACGAGGAGTTCAGTAGAAATTCCTCCCTACAAATGCTGGCCAGTATGAAACAGGATGAGAA
Source organism: Blera fallax (assembly GCA_946965025.1). NCBI lineage: Eukaryota > Metazoa > Arthropoda > Insecta > Diptera > Syrphidae > Blera > Blera fallax. The sequence continues at coordinate 13,207,520 of OX337246.1, read as the reverse complement.
TATGCCTCTGCCTTTCGGTTCAGACTTAGCATCAAGCATAATTACAAATCACGATGATCCTCCGTCGCTAGATGAACCAAATTCTTTGGAGATGCTTCAGCGGAGGGCGCAGGAAGTACTTGATTCCGCTTCTCAAGGAATCCTAGCGAACAATCTAGCCGACGAATTTGCTTTCGGTAAGGATGGCAAGACCGCGGATGGTAAGAGTCGAAACGAGCCGTTTTTTAAACACCGTTGTCGATACTGTGGCAAGGTATTTGGCTCAGATTCAGCTTTACAAATCCACATTCGCTCGCATACTGGAGAGCGACCATTTAAGTGCAATGTCTGCGGCAGCCGCTTCACCACCAAGGGTAACCTGAAAGTCCACTTTCAGCGGCACGCGCATAAGTTCCCCCATATTCCCATGAACGCAACGCCCATTCCCGAGCATCTTGATAAATTCCATCCACCACTTCTGGAGCAGATGTCTCCGGACAGTTCGCCAACTCACCAGCCACAGATGCCACAGCAAATGCCCCCAGTCTCATTACCTCTACCATTCCCACCGAGCGCAGGGTTCCCGGGTCTCCCCGGCCTCTATCGTCCACCATTAGATATCCTGAAATCACTTGGACCGTATCCAAATCCATTCTTCCCTTCTCTGCCGCATTTGCCACCAGCCATGGCAGCGGCTCTTAAACGGGAACAGGAAATGCCAACAGATCTACGCAAACCATCGGCGCCAAGTTCACCTGAGCGGGTGAAAGAACCTGAGCCTGTGGAAAGGACAAATACACGAAGTGTTACTCCAACTATCGAGGAGCCGCTGAGTTTAAAAATCAAACAAGAGAAGATACAGGAGGACAACGACTTATCTCGAGACAGTAACCGAATAACTTCACCACCTCCAGCACCTCCTGCGTTACCTGTTCCAGCGCCGCCACCGCCGCAGACGACGCAAGTGGCACCCACCCCAACAATATCCGTTCGGCCACTTGCTCCACCAACACCACCGACACCTATGAAGTCCGCTCTGCCTCCGGTAAGTCAGCCACAACAACCAGCGATACACCCCCAACCTTCGCCAGGCTCAATGCCACCGCAAAATGTTGAATTGCTACCTACTCCGGGACAGCTGCCACCATCGTTTCACCGTGACGACTTCTTTGCCGATCGGTTTCCATTAAACTTCACCAAAACTTCGCCCGATCGTCGATCACCCATCCGCAGTCCGGCAAGTATCCCACGATCGCCATTCTTCGGAGCTGCGATAAAGCACGAGATGGCACTTTTGCCGAGGCCACATAGCAACGACAATTCATGGGAGAACTTCATTGAAGTGTCCAACACATCTGAGACTCTAAAGCTCAAGGAAATGATGAAGAACAAGAAGCTAACAGATCCCAATCAATGTGTGGTCTGTGACCGAGTGCTGTCGTGCAAGAGTGCGCTTCAAATGCACTATCGCACGCATACCGGCGAGCGACCTTTTAAGTGTCGAATTTGTGGTCGGGCGTTCACGACCAAGGGGAATCTCAAAACCCACATGGCTGTGCATAAAATTCGTCCACCGATGAGGAACTTCCACCAGTGTCCCGTGTGCCACAAAAAGTACTCCAACGCCTTGGTTTTACAACAACACATTCGCCTTCACACTGGTGAGCCCACCGATCTAACCCCGGAACAAATTCAAGCGGCAGAAATCCGCGACCCACCGCCTTCGATGATGCCGGGTGCATTCCTAAATCCCTTTGCCTTTCATTTTGGTGCAATGGGTCCCGGTGGTCTTCACAATGGTGCTATGGGTTCAGAATCGTCTCAGGGCGACATGGACGACAACATGGATTGCAGTGATGATTTCGACGACGATGTGTCCTCGGAACACATGTCCTCCAATCACGATGACTCCGTCGATCGGCCTAAGTCCGGCGATGATATGAAGGGTATGCTTTTCGAACAGAAATTGAAAATTGAGGCAAGTGCCAGTTCGGCGCCGACAAGCCCGATGGAAAATGCTTCAACCGCCAAACCTCCTCCATCACCTGTTGACAACTCTGTACAACAAGGTGCTTTAGACTTAACCCCACGGTCTCAGCTAAGTCAGCAACAATCAGCCCCACCCACAAAAACACCTACACCGCCAACGCCACCTCAATCAAACCCCCATCAACATCAGCAGCAACAACAGCATTCACAACCCCAACAGCATAGTCCGGTTGCCCCAACCCATCCCAACATGTTCCTCCACCACCAGCAACATCTCCAACAGCAACTGCATCATCATCACCAGCAACAGCAACAACAACATCAGCAACATCTCCACCAGCAACGGCAGCAACAAGAAGCTCAACAACAAGCGCAACAGCAGCAACAACAGCATCAGCATCATCAGCTTCAACCTCCACCACCACCACAACCAAATCCGGCGCTAGTTGCCGCCCGTCCGCCATTCGGAATGTTCCCCAACATCCCGCTGTTTCCGCCGGCGACGACACAAAACATGTGCACCGCCATGAATACAATCGCCCAGTCGGTGATGCCGGCGGCACCCTTCAATCCACTAGCACTCTCGGGTGAGTTGTGAGTTTCCAACTTTTTTTCAATTAAAATTAAAAAAATAACATAAAAAGTAAATAAAACAAAAAGGAAGCCAAGTTTATGTAGATATGTAGTTTGGCTCTTGTCCTTTCGAATAATTTATTTATTTTTGTGTGATGCAACGGGAGAGAATTAATTTTTAATTTTCATCCTTTTTTTTCGTTTTTCTTGGTTTCCTCTTTTTGTAGGCGTCAGAGGGAGCACAACCTGCGGTATCTGCTTCAAAACATTCCCATGCCATTCGGCTTTAGAAATCCACTATAGGAGTCATACCAAAGAGCGACCGTTCAAATGCTCGATCTGTGATCGAGGATTCACAACTAAGGTGAGTTGTTTTTTTTGTACGATTTTTTTCTAATATTAGACAGGTTGAAAAAAAATAGATGATGAGGTAGGAAAAGTCCTGGCTTAGATATTTTATAAATCTGCTTGTGAATGAACTCCTTATTAAGGTCCTTAAAGTGTTTCAAATAATGTTGTGGCGTGGGTAGGATGAATATGTCTTCTCGTTGGGATGATATACATACACATGTATGCTTGTCTGATTAAATTTTAGTGATTTTTTTTTGGATTAGGTCAGGTTATCGGTATTGCAGCACTGCGAACCGTGCTACCCAAATCGAATCTCCAAGAATCCTTTGTGGGTGGCATTGTGGTTCATGCACAAAATCTACAAAAATAAAAAAAAGTGTTATGAGTTCGAGTTATTCACTATTTAGAACGTGACTTTGTTCACAGTTCATCCAAATTGTCAAAGGACTGTCTTTCTGGAGTTGGTGAGAGTTGGGCATTCGCGAATAAAATAATTCATCTGCATCTACGAACCTCCTGCTCAGTAACCTAACGCACTAACCACTGAGCCACGGCGCCCAGATGATTCGGATACATCTTCATAAATTCCAGGCTCTAAAAGAGTTCAAGCGCATACATACATTCGTAAATCAAATTGTAATCCTATTTGAATGAGTTTTTCTCTATAGAATAGAAAAATACCTATAACATTACTTAATCATAAAAATTTTTATATTTTGTCTTTACAGGGTAATCTTAAGCAACATATGTTAACGCATAAAATTCGGGACATGGAACAGGAGACCTTTAGAAATAGAGCTGTCAAGTATGTAAGTTGTATTTTTTATTTGTCTTATGTTTAAGTTTTTTTTTATTTATTTTTAACAACATTGGCGTACGTCGATTGAGTATTTTGTACCTTATTACTTTTCTCAACAAGTCCTCTCTGCTCCTTATGAAGATACTTTTATAGAGTTTTTCGTAAATTTTGAAGCTGAGACTTCATAAGTCAGACTAATTCAAATCGACTGATTGACTAAAAGAGAAGAGGAATTGAGGAAGTTGTAAGGATTATTTTCAGTTGATCTCGTAAAACTTTTTAGCTCGAGATAAACGGTGCATTTTTTCAAATCAAATTTTTTTCAGTATTCATTTTTTTTTTTTATTTAAAAGATTCAAAATACATCATGGCGTTAAGATTTGAAAAAGATTTCGGTAAAATGGCTTCCACAACTGTTCTTGATAAATCATTTTCTGTCCGTCTAATTTTGTGTCACTTTGTCAACCAATGGTGGTGCTGTTCAAGGCATTAGTTGTAGCTGACTTATTAGCATAAACCAGTGACTTCACGTAGCCCAACAGAAAATAGTCGCGAGTTGTCAATCCCACGTTCTTGAGGCCAATATACCAATAGGCTGAATCCAGATCTTCGTCCAAATCAACGTCATCCATATTTCAATGGGAGCATTTATTGTTAATGGTCCGGTTATGATATTTATTGCGAGCTTCGGCCTTATTTGTAAAGAAATGAGGTTCGATGAGGAATGTAGTAGATCTGTAGGATCCAGCCTGAATAAGTCTCACTTCATGTGCGATAACTTTGCTAATACACAAAGCCTTGAAGCTAAAAGTGAACCTCCTCGACGAGCAGAATTATATAACGCAATTGATGGTGTAGAGTATGGTATGATCACGGATATTGTGTACATATCTCCCGTATGTTCGTACATACAAATTATTGCATGTAATATACATCACATATACATACACACAGCATGTACATAGATTAAGTTAGCAATTAAGTCTCTCGCGGCTGCGAGTTAGTCGTTAAGCTTTTGTCGAAGAGTGCACAATAAAGTGACTTAAACTTAAAGACGTGTTTCACTGAGAACATTACAGATGGTATTTTAGGATTTTATTTGTGAACCAGTTCGATATTTATTTAGGCGTAGGCCAAGATTTTCGTACACAATTTTCCAACTGTTGCGACTCTGGACTTTGGACCTCTTGCGCACCTTCATTTTTAGTGGCGATATTCACTTCAGTAGGTTCGCACATTACTCTGCGCATCACTTAGAAGTTATGTGGTACGAAATCTAGTCACGAGTTGACGCACAATTTGCTCAGATGGACGATTATGTGCACCATCAAATCAAGAAGTCTAAGCTTCTACACCATCAAGTAGGATTGTTACGGTAAGGGTCTTATGTAACGTCTCCTAGAGTAATTCTTAGTCCGATTTCATCAGAGTCAAAGCAGACAAAGTTCCCTATTTCTTCGATGGTCTAACAGTCTACTCTGACGTTCTGTCCGATTCGACGATGTTGTTGACGGCATGCACTTTGTTTTTCCCCTTGTATACCGTCAGACCAATTTTAGCAGCTTCTGTCTCTACACTCGCAAACTTGTGGGTGACAACACAAAATTCCTTAGAATGCCCAAAAATGTAGTAAACAATCGTATACCCTGTATTCAATCAATCAATCAAATTTTTTTATCTCGTACACATACATATGCACGAAAGCATTTTTTATTGCCAAAAACTCTTTGAGCTGTGAATTCATGAATTTTTCTAAAAAAATTTTGTCAAATCTTACACCAGCAGCGACCTTCTACTCTAAAAGAATTAATTAGTTCCCTACAGCAATTGTGACACGTCTATCTCGTAATCCAATTGAAATAGGATTTTTTTTGCATGTCTGTAGTAAATGTTGGAAATTATAATTAATTAACCAGCTTGTTACTTCTATTGACAGAACGTGATCTGAATTGTTATGACACTTTACACTCTATCAAAGCTTAGCAATCTTGTATAAGATACGCGTCTTTATCGCACGTGCGCAGACAATTTTAAAAATTATGACATTTTGAAGGCATTTTTTTTTTCTGACTACCTACAGCGATACTTAAGATACAAACTGGTAGATTTCTCGTAATTAAACTTTTGTGTCGAAATGTGATTTGTACACAAATACATTACCAACCTTTTTAGTATAAAATCATTTACTAATAAAACGTATTTTTATTGTTTAATTTCAGATGAGCGGCTGGAAAGAAGAATACGAATAAATTCGATCAGAAACACTCAACATCAATAAATTTGATCCTGAATTCAAATCAAATGAAAGAGGAATGGCCAACAAAAATTCTTCTCTTTTTAAAGTTGTTGTCACACCACCACAATGATCTCATAAAACTCCTCCACTAAAACAAACAAAGTCATCCAACTAAATGCCAGCAGGTAATTTTTTTTTGGAAACTTTCTCCTATTTTCAAAAATACCATCTCCAAGATTATTGGATAAGTCCCAAGGAAAACAAACGTCTCAAACTGAACAAAAAAAAAAGAAGAGAAATAAAATAACTAATTCCTCATAAACTACACAACGTTAATCCGACAGAAAATAACTCGTTATTACTGGTTTCATAAGAACAATCCTAATAAACTAAAAAAATTATTGCTGGCAGTGTCTAATAATTTATTTATTTTTTTGTTTTGTCATTTCTCATCTTTCCTTTATTTTGCAATGCGAAAGAAAAAGATGAAAATAGCGAAAAACAAAACACATATTTACTGTTCTTGATAATCCTGTTTATGAGTGAATTATTTGATATTTTTCTTTGCATTGTTTTATGACAAAAAAACACAAATTGTTTAAAACAAAAAATAACGAGTATCTAAAGAACATAGACAAAAGAAAACTATCAAATGAAACGTATCCAAAGATGCATGCAATGTGTGATTTAAAAAAAATTAAAAGCGCCAGACAAGAGACTGATTTCGTTTCATTTAACATTTAAAAAAAAAAAGAAAAATCCAAACTACAAAATCCTACAAAATAAACAAAAAAAATAAAAATTCTTTTGCAAAAAAAAATCAAAATTCGAATTTAACAAATAAAATTCATCGCCATCATCGCTGTCGTCGTTTGAAGTGAAATTTTTGTGTATCAAAGAAAGTGCAATAAAAACAAATATATTTATAAAATAATTTCGGCCGACGAAAATCCCAAGAAAAATTGTGTAAAAATGTAAAATATGAACAGAGAAAAAAATACACATAGAAAAGCTATTCTCCACTATCTCTCTAAATAATTTTCAAACACTGTACTTATAATGCTTTTTGTACATAAAAAAAAAAAAATCTGTCGATGTAATATAAATTAAGCAAACCACACACGAATGAAACGAGAGATAAAATTAAAGCTTAAAAATATGCGAAATAATTTAAATTTAAACAAATTTTGTGATACTATCCATTATACATATTATAAATGTTAAATAAATAAAAAAACAAAAACAAATATATATATATATATATGTAAAGAAATCAAATTAATTTATTTATCATATTGCAATAGTTTTTATTTAAAATTATTACTTATGCTAGGGCAGTAGTTAATAATAAAAATAATAAAAACAATTGCACGGTGTAATAAAAAATAAAAAAAAATTCATTACATTTAATCTAAAGTTATAAGCAAAGTAAAGTAAATAAATATCAATCAAATGTAAAAGTTTTTATATTAGTTAAAGAAAAAAAAGTATGACAAAAATAAAAAAAAAATATTTTGTGATGTTCTTTTGTTTTTTTTATTTTTTTTATTTTGTTTTTAGGTTTATTCTATCACGTGTAAATATTTATCGTTTATTTATAGATTTCAATTAGTGTCTAAGTTTTATGATCATAAAATAGATGTGTAGTGTATGGATGCATATGTTTAAAATTATTTGTCAAGAAAAAGGAAAAAAAAAACAACAGAAAACTGAGCTAGAAATAGTGAGTAACATAGTAATATACAAATTAAAAAAAACACACACACACACATGAAAACAATGTAATAAATTATTACAAACCAAAAAATATAAAACAAACAAAATAAAAAAATTACATGGAATTGAAAATGCTAAAGTTCTTTTAATTTTGTTGAGGTTGGCGGCTTTAAGAGTTTCAGGATCATCAGGACCTGGTTGCGAGTTGCGGGAATTGTGTACAAATTCATAAATTGTTTGAAGATGTGCAGAATCAAAGGTGAGTAGGAAGAAGGAAGCTAGTTCTGGTAGGTACAAGTTCAATATGTCCAAGGAAACTGTCGAGCTTTGCTGCGAGTCTTAGTCTTAAAGTCAATGAGGAGACAAAGCAGCTATACGAAAAGTCGTTTACAAATGCGTGTATATGCGGAAGGGACAGTTTAAAGCCATATAATTTCTTTTAAGCAATTTTTGTCTGCGCTCATGAGCGTAAAGGCACTGCGAACAAAGAATATCTCTTGGAGCACATGCCAATATTATTGCAACAGCACTTGCAGTTCCCTAATGAAGACAAGGAGGAGTTCCGCAGATCAAAATACTTATCCTAGTCTTGTATAGAGCCACACATCACCAAGTATGTGTTCTGTAGTATCTCAGTTTCTCGGTGATGCCCATTTTATGGAGGTGGTACTTGAGCTGACCAGAAAGAAACTCACAAGCCGTCTTATGTCGTCTCTGTAAAATTTAATGAAAGGGTCCTTGAATGCTGTTGCTTGAGTGCTGTGTAGCATATATTTGAAAGCTAAATCAGAGCTTCCAAAAAAGGGTTCGGGTCTGATGAAGAGATCGGAGGAGCATTGCCTGGCCCAATATGGCTTGGCACCGAGTTCAGGTAGACGCCGGCGCATATTTCTACAGCGTAAGACGTGGCCTGAAAACACTGAGACTCTTCCCGAGTAGTTTCTTAATTTTATGATTGGATCCGTATACCGCAGCACCAACACCAGAATCCATTTTTGATCCATCGGTACATCACATTTTACATTTTGGATCGAACAACGGTCCGCCAGTGGTCCATCATTCCCGACTAGAGATCTCGATCTCGAATCTTCTGGCAAAGAAAAGTGATTTCGGCATAAAGTCGGAAACCATTTTCTAGTTTATGGAAGTCGGAAAACAGCTCTATGAGATCCACCTGATCGTAGGAAGCTCTTCAGCCTCAGCTCCTCAAGATTACCACCCGCTCGAGTAGCGTCCCAGTGCGTAAAACTGCTTTCCTGGCGACGTACTCGATGAAGAGATGCAAGGAAGGAAGGCTCATAAGAGCTTCCATTGCGCAGTTGAAGCTTGTGTGATCGCTCTAGTAATGGAGACATAGGCAAGGTACTGTAATTTACCGAGATTGCGTTTGAAGAATCCCGCCCATGCGATCGCCCGTGTATACCCGTATATACTCAGTGGAGCATCTTAGGGCCTAAAGCCCAGGTCCTACTGAACATTCTACGGCACTCCCAAAACATGATGTTGGACCTTAAGATCTTTGTCTTAGGGTCTAAGTTGACTCCCAAGTACTTAACATTGTTCGAAAGTTGTAACTGGGTAGCCAAAAAGGACGGCTATCTCACAGGTAATTTCCTACACATAATCTCGTTCTTGGCTGTATTGACGGACAATGGCTGTTAATGACACCGAATCCCGACAGTGTTGAGAGCCGCCTGCATGCGACAACAAAATTAATTGCCTACTTTTAAAGAAATTTAATCTCCAAATGCATCCTTTTAAATAATTGTATGAGTATATTTCCCTCTTCACGAGTATCTACACGTTTCCACTTCTTTTAAAACACTGTGTTTTCCTACCCCCCACAAAAAAAGACGGAAAAAAGTGAGGAAAATGACAAATGATCATACTACTGACATGACTAACGCTATTTGACACTCCTCTCACCAAACGGAAGCAATTAGCCGGGTATGAGATGCAGTCGTCAAAAATGTCATCGTTTAAGGATAACCGGTGGCGGTGGTCGGAAAAAAATACCTTTTCCACACTTCTTCCGTTCCGAGGGTGACAAATTATAATTTTATTGAATTGAAGGGTTTGTTTTCCGTTCTTTTTAGAGGCAGTGTAAAAATATGACCTTTCATCGCGTCGATCGGAGGGGTGCCGCAGCTCCTTCGTTGGTTTTTATATTCGCCACGGCTGTTATGATGGCTAACTGACAGAAGGCATTGTATACACGTGACTGCTTACAGGGAACACCCTGTCCTTATACGTTTTGTAGAATCGTGTAAGTGTAACGTGTCATACAATATTTCATGTTTTTTTCTTTCCCGTTTTTCAATTGGGAGCGAATTGGCTTGGTGGAGTGGTTAAAAAGTTAAAGCCTGCGTTTCGTTTGCCTGTGTCATCCCTTAAATTGAATAATTTTACATTCGAACAAATTTTGTTTATGCATTTAAGAATGTTAATTGTGTGCATTGCGATGACATAAAGACAAGGGTAATTTGTTTCAACTTGATGGGAGGGATGATGATAACTTTTTTTTTTGATTTATGATGGATGGGTATGCTGTGTGCATTTATCTATTTCTATCTACGCAGTTTACATAGGGTATGTATCGACAGACAAAGCTGAGATATTTTAATAATTTTGTCCAATGATATGGCATAAATAACTTTGCTTTAATTATGTGTAATAAATTGAGCTTATGACACGTCACATCGATGGGATTGCATTTAAGTTTTGTTGTTGACCAAAAGGGACTTCCATTTAAGAACCCGAACCAGCAGAGTTCGACGCAATTGATTTACCATGGGAAACTCTATGTTTATCGGCCTCTTACTTCCAGATAGCTTCTGAGGTTCCAGAGGGAAAGCATCAATTAATGGGTGTCGTGGCTGAAATATTAGTGAGTTAGACTACTGAGCGGGAGGTATGACTTTTAATTACAGAATCTCTGATTTCGAAATTCTCATGAGCGGCCTTTTGAAGATGGCATCATACTGCGAAAAATATAGCACGCACAATGCGAGAAGCTACATATGTAGGTATTACAAAGATTTATTCATATCGAGGTTGCTATGTCACATCCTTGCTTGGAAGACGCTACACTGATGAAGGAGGCGGAGGGAGATTTTTCAGCTATGATCGTTGGAAAGGATCTGTTTTAGATCTGTCTCACGATTGCAGTGTACATCCACAGTATTATCGTCGATATCGATTTCGTCGGTTTCAATTATCCTGGAACCCGGAGCCCAACTGAGACAAATCTGATTCCATTTAGAAATCCAATTCTGCTGATTTTCATATTCTAGAAGAGTCTCGAGTGCCTTCAGTGCAACATGACTGTCAGTACAAATGATGTTCATTCTATTTACTATGTATGCGAACTTTATTTACTCCCTTTGTAGAAACCGTTGTCAACTTGTCCAACATGCAGGAGTTTTCGATTACTTCATCCAAATACGAATCAGCTCAAGCTTCATTTGCCGTGCTAGAGTCATTTGTGTAGACAACAGTACTAAAGCCTTGATCCTTGAGATTTTTTCGATTTTTCCACCTGATCCTCTTGAACCTAAGCATGGCCTTTTGAAAACCCTTCCACCAAACAATCATTAATTTTTATAGCCCCGAGGGCAGGTATGGAAGGATGATTTGAAACTTTTTATATACCTTTTCCTTAGTAAATGTACAGCATAGAGACTCCGATCGAATTAGCCTTTTCGAAAGGTGTACAGATTGCCTTGTTTTGGGTAAGAACTTCACCCAATATGTGAGATGTACCGTGTTACTGACTGCAGGGGCGGTTAATCTTCACTTCGCCTTCACTACATCTGTGGATTTCGCTGAACCTATAGTTCGTGGTTGAATCCCTTTCTGCCATTTGACATCTGTTTCGACGAAGTATTTGGACAATTACAAATACTTGGCGCAACAGACGTATGTGGTCCAGGGCCTAGCTTCTCGCGACCATTCGTGTTGTGCGTGTTATATTGACAGTGATTACTCTCGGACGTTTGTCAGACATTCGCGAGAGGTGGGACCGTGAAAAACTTTTAGGTGTTCTCTGGGATTCGAACCTCGAACCTCCCGCTCAGCGATCCAACGCACTAACCACTTGAGCCACGGCGCCCACGATTTGGACTATTGTTCACAGTTAAAGCGTTAATCAACTGTCTACGAGTAGTTGTATACATAGTTCGTCGGCTATTGGTGTTATGTTTCCCGCAAAAGTGCGAAAAGATAGCACCCAAGACACGACTCATTTGAGAATTAACTCAAACTCTGACTTTTCCAAGACTAGGTCTCGTCTATTTTAAGCTCCTTCTTAGCTGAACATTTGAATATCGCCAACTGCATATTGGTCTCTTCAGACCCACTCTTCTAGCACTTTGAATACATGTAGCTAATCCTTGAACCACTAATCCTTGCACGATCTCTTCGAAGCACCATTTCACTTCACGATGTTAATCAAAAGGAATATTAACCAAATTCACGCCTTCACATCCCCCTAATAATCTTTATGATACGTTGAACCCCCATTTATTGCGTCACAATATTTTGATAGTGTCAATCGTGCGGCTAATTTAATACAACATAAAGGAATGCACGTGCCATCGGACATGATAACATATCTACCAGCAGCGTGCTCTTAATCCTGACAGACAACACACAGCTACGAATTACAAACCGCATTCGGAGACAAAAGGATGATATCATTGAATGCGTGCCTTCATAATTCATGTTAATACCACGGTCCTGTGCCCAGGCCATCTCAGCTCAAAAAAAAGTGTGAACAAGGACTGCTGACTGCTACAGTCATCTTCCCTATGTATAATGGTGCACCCAATGTGATTCGATTGCTTGTGGTATTTTGGTGAAAATTAGCTTCGTTAATCCTACTTTTACTTCAAACACACAATTTGGAAGGATAAAAATAACTGCATGCGCCTTAAGACATTTACATTTATTAACAAAAGGATCATCATCGTTTAAATGGCAACACCCACGCACGAGTTGTTTAACCAAAGTAAACGAATACAATACGAATACATGCAGACATCAAGGATAATACTAGAAATTTCTATTCATGAAGAATAAAAAAAAAATAAAGGAAAAGAAAAACATGTCAGTAGATATCTTCAAAGGATTCATGCTAACGGGTGCAAGGGATGAGTTGAGATTACAAAATGTTCCATTGCATGACTCTGTCTGATGGTCGCGTTTGCAAAAACAGGACGATTGTAGGACGTTGAATACCTTGTGCATGCATGGCGTGTGCAGCAGGATTAATGGATAAATTATGCAAAAATCCTTTCATGTTTAGGTGTGTAACAATTTATTATAAGGTGTCAGTTGCGAAATTGCAGATTAGGATAAGTTATGGAAAATTGATTGCACTGCTGAGATTCGTGCATGAGATTTTTCAATGATCTATATATCTAGCTGGCCCCTGCTAGGCGAGTGTTGAAAGGATGCAAAAATATACGTATACATATGTATATACGTAAGTATGTACCCAAATGTCTATACTTCCTTTTGTGAAAAGGAGTCAAGACTGAGGCTATGGTGTAGGTACCAAGGGATGTTCTAGAAAGCGGCCTTAAGTGCTTGGTGAATATCCTTGTTACTGGAGCAAGGTGGGTTTTCAGATGGGTTTTCATCACCCCCACATGGTACCTGCTGGCTAGCTATTTCATGCTGATCTAGTGAAGAGCGTACGCTGAGTCTGACAGTATATGTGGAACTGGGCACTCAGCGCAAGCTTACTCGGGTTATCTTCAGAATGCATGAACCAGGCGAGGCATCTCTTGCTGACCTGACCTGCAATCTTGCGGCTAAGATGTCTAACATGAGACCCTGAGTAGAAGGATGTGCATTGGAGGAATTCCTTCGATGGCATCAACGGTGACGTCCACAGCCAGATTAGTGGAAGCCTTACTTGAGCTACTACTACATATTTGGAGTACAGATCACTAAGGAACTTTCAGGACTGAGGCAGAGTGCTAAAAAGGCGATCGTGGCGGATGAGCCCTTAATAGCCCAATGGCAGTGATTGTATCCCCGAAGTAGATTAGTGGTCCCTCGTCGGAGGGGTTATATAAAAGTACCCCAGTCATTCCCAATGATCCAGATTTCTCCTCGACAGTCCTTTTCCATGTCTGCCTAGCGCGAACCACTCGTCTGCCTGATTGCGTAAGTGGATTCCATTGCATGACGTACATGGAACTGCTTTCGCGTTTGACCAATCCACTACCACTTTCTCCTCCGTATTTTCACGTCTATTGGTTCCTGGCCAATTATCGCATGTAGTTGGTCGTTAGATATACGGTTCGGCCAGAAGATCCTTAAGACGACATTTATTTACCATGACTTGCAGCTTCCTTGTGTAATTGTTGTTCACTTTTTTGTCTCTGTCTCAGCTTGATTTTTGAGCTGAAAACATTGCTTTTCCATATTTTAGACAGCATACCGGACGCAGCCTTTGCTTTACGAATTCCGCTGTCCACATCCAGTTCGGTACCACCGTCTTCCGAGACCATACTTCCTTCATATAGAAAGCTGCTTATCTTCTTGAATTCTGAATGGTTGTGTCGTAAAAATACCCTGGGCATTTAAGGGTTGAATAGATTTTACAACTACTAATCCAAAACTTGTGAGCGCCGTGCGTTGGATCGCTGAGCGTGAGGTTCGAGGTTCGAATCCCAGAGAACACTAAAAAGTTTTTCACGGTCCCACTTCTCGAATGGATATGTCTGCCTGATTAAAAATGTTCGCTGCCAGTAATAATATTTTATTTCAACAAAATAAATTGAATAAGGTAATTTTTTTTTTCGGTTTTCCTGTCCATCATAATTTACATGGTGGCTCATTTAAGTTAGCCCAGTTCAGTGCTCTCCTTCGATTCGATTTGCGTGTGTGTATAATTGCTAACCATTCGGTATCATGTTTGCATAATTAACTCGCTAGGTTGTTGAGTATTTATTTTATTCGATTGGTTTTGTTTAGCTCTCTTGACGGAACCCTCATATTGTCAACGTGTTTTTTTTTTGGCAAGGCTCATAAATTATTTGACTATAGCATTTCGACACAATGACAATAATTGTGTCAAAAATTAGTATTTAAATTTATTTGATAGATGTGAAGATAAATTAAAAAATGATAAGCTGGGCAAATATTATACAAACACATACGATTTTAATTAATTTTGATTCTTTTATTTTTATTTTTTGTAATGGCTAATATATTCGAGTTCTATGGATGATTGATATTAGGGTATACGGCCATCATGTGTATGAATATTTTAATAAAAACTCCTTTCCCGCATTTGATTATGTATGTATCTATGCAAAGAATCGGATTGTTTATTACAAATTTGGTTAGTTTTAGTATGAATGAATGAACGGGAATGATCGTTGGGAAATTTGCAATTTGAAACATTTGCAGTTCTAATAAATTGGTTGAGCTTCAAAGTTTTCACAAAGACGTTAAAAAGAGGTCATCGTGAAATTGTATCTATCGACCTGGAAAAGTAGCCACAGCAAGGGTGGGCAATCGATTGCTATTAAAACTGCACCGTTCACTATCTATTCACTTATTGTTGAAGAGTACACCTTCCGATTATCATTTAATTGGCTACTGCGTGGGTGCCGTGACTCAGTGGTTAGTGCATTGGATTACTGAGGGAAACGTTGAAAGTTCGAATGCAAGAAAACACCAGCAAGTTTTTTCACGCTTCCACCTCCCTCGAATGTCTGACAAACATTTGAGAGTAATAACTTGCATGACAAAGCTTCTCAAATTAAACGAAAAAAAGCCTCTAAATTGCCGGTCTCTTCCATTTGTGTGAACAAATATAATACGCACAACACGAAAAGTAGCGTGAAGCTAGGTCTTGGACAACCCACGGTTTGTTGCGCCAAAAATTTGTATTTGTAAATGGCCTCTTCGGATGGCTTGGCAGTAGCTCATAGTGGCTTTATTTCGCGAATAGCTCGTTTGACGTTTTCCCGAAGTGCATTAAAAACAACCACGGTCCATAAATGGATCCACGGTCCAACAGTGTTAAATCGCAGCTGTGAAGTGGCCATGCACGTCTCGAAAATGGCTGATAACACGGCTCACGATTTTAGTGAGCAAAAGATCGATTGACTGCTGAAACCAAAGCCAGTCCAAGTTCAAATCGTTCAATTTTAGCCACAAAAATTTAGTTATCATGTTTCTATAGCGCACTTCGTTCACAGTAAGCTCTTGTGTTTTCAGCTTCATCTTCAAAGAAGTTTGGAACAGTGATTCAACCGCTCGAAAGGCCGCACCAAGCTGCCACTGTTTGGTGCTTCTCTATGACACCGTGTGAATTTTCGAAATCCAAAGGTTTACTGAAAATTAACTTTCGAAAAAATAAAAATAAAAAATAATTTTGCAAGAAAGATGAAAGCACGAAGAAGTCCATCTAACCGCATCGGGTGAGTACGTGAATGGCCTTTATGAAGAATTGACAAAAAAATTCCTTTAAAGTTGCGCACAGTTTCTGCAACACTGTACCTACTGAATTTAGAAATAGTTTCGTACTATGTTCCAGGAATGTTTAAGCGAAAAGTGATACATGTCTGTCAATATTTCAAGCGTGTTAGTGTTGCAAACGCTTTTCAAAAAGAAATCAGTTGATGCCACACCCTTCATATGTTCTCCTATGAATCTATACCTAGAATGCAAAATGTCTTCAAGATAAACAGACAGCAGTTAGATATTTCATAGGTATCGGAGGTGAGATAGATTGATACTAAAACATACATATGAGAATTAGAATACTTAAAGTCAACTTATAACCAACAGTAAGTAGCCTCTATCATTTGAAAAGTATCTCATTCATTCAGACGCTTTGAATATGGTGAACAAGTTGCAAAATCGCAAGGATACTATGGCGGCGGTTACTAAATTAGTAAAAGTTCAGTGGACATCTGGAGAGTCTTAGGAGGATACCACTAAGTTAAGCTACCGCTTCAGAGCTAAGAGATACTTAAATACGTAAATCAATTTAACAGCATCCTGAAACGAAAGGTAAGTTTAGTACAATTTCCGACACTAATATTTCGACTTCGAAAAATTTAGCTGATTTATGGCTATCGTAGGTAGGTAGGTAGGTAGGTAGATGTGTGCCTTGTGACATAGACCCACTGCTCACTTAGACCAGGTCGGTCCATTGTGCCCAATCTTTCAACCCTGGAAACATGTGAAACCGCTGTTAGAACCACCCAGATAATGATATGAATCTTAGGAGGTCCGTCAGCTCTTCATTTCCTAAGTCCTCCATTTCCGAAAAGAAGTAACTTTCAAGAGTCCTCATTCTTATGACGGATAGGGCAGGACAGTCACACAGCAGATGACGAACAGATTCAATTTCTTCGTCCCTACCATCGTCCCTTCGTCGATCTCATGGCCATCGTACTACCACGATCCTTGGAAATAAGACATTTGCGCGTTCTACCCGCCTGGCTGTTGGAGTGTACTTCATCTATGTAGTACAAATGAGCACTTAGCAACCGCGTAAACATTTCTTCTCAAAAATTATTTTTATTCAATGACAAGCAAACTCTGGTATACTTTATTTGCAGATGGATTCAATCAATATCAATCCTTGATCAAGTTCAAGCCAATCGAGTTCCGCGTCAGATTTAAGTTTTGAAAGTGCTATTGAGTCACTTTTGTTTACACCTTTCCAGAGAGTCAGGCAGTAGTGATCTCTTACTAAGTGACCTTCAAACTACTCACCTCTAACAATAATCTTAATCTGATTCTTTACTTACGAGTTTTCGGTGCTGTGCTTAACCTTCCGACGACAAGCGGGGTTACCCATATCCCCACTACTTCTGCTATTCACGTAAAAAAAAAGCCTTGCCATCGGGAGGTTGTTTCCATTCCCTTTCCGGCTTTATTATGAACTGTGGTGTAACCCTTAAGGTATCGTTTGTTTCTATCATGTTTTTATTTCAAAAATATTCTTGAGACCACTGCGTCCTGAAAAACACGTTAAGAATGCGTTTACCGACTTTAAGACAAACAATGCTTTGAAATACCCCTTCACCGTAATGACAATCATATTTAAAAAAAATACCAACACTCCAACTTACCTAAAAAATAAGACAATCTTTGCAATTACCGCCTTTGCTTCGGAAACTTATCGATAAACGATACCTTTCAGTATCCAAATAATTGCAACCATTGATTCGATTTTACCTTTAACCAGTCGAAGGAGTGGTATCGCATAGTAAGTAAAAAACATCAAATTCAACTCAGCCGAATAGAAATAATCCAATAATTCGCAGCTCTCCCTCCAGTATCCATTAAATGAGGTGTCGATCTCAATACAAACATTTTGATTATACAATTCACTCGAATGACACTGTCGAGTCTCGACTATTGCACATGAGTAGCAAATGTTGTCGCCCATAAATGCCAAACAACAAAAAAAGAAAGAAATCTTTCAAAATACCCGCAACATTGTGTTTTGTTGTAACAATAAAGAAAGCACAAGAAAATTGAGTCGATTTGAAATCTGTATTCGAAGGAGAAAACCAATCAAAAATCGTATCGCATGTCTGTGGCAATTTCGCTCGCTCAGATACAATAATTCGCCAATTACCATCCATCCACCACCCACCCATCGTATTGGGCGCACGAGTAAGTATTGCAACCCCACCCCCACCCACCCGTTTATCGGCCGTAAACAGCTGCTGCACCTGGAGAGCAATAGTTGATTTTAAAATTGACGTGTGATCGTGCACACGTATGAGAGCGCGCCAAGAGTGCAAATAATTGAAGGCGGACATTAAACATCCGCTAAAAATGGTTAAAAGAACTGCAATAACCCGCATACATTATCGAACAGGTGTTTGTGTGTTTCCCCGTATGTCAGATAGGCTGCGGAGGAGGACTTGCCTTTAATGTTTCACACTGGGATGTGATTATTAGAGTGAGTCGATTGTGGTCGCGTCGCGGTCTAATTGCCTTGTCCATAGTGTACGCAAATTGTCCTTTCAAATTAGAAATAAATGCGTCGAGGTTGAAAGGAGGAGGAGGTACCCGGGAAGTCTAACAAACAGCTAGGGCTGTTGTTGTTGCTGTTGCCATCCACTGAATACTTCTTACTTTCAATACATTTTCCTGCTGTACAGATCCTTGACAACTTGGAAGTTTTTTCTGTGGAGAGTGACATTGTGTCCACGGTGTCTAGGATCTTTAGTTGACAGTACTTACATACATATGTGCTCGATTTGATGCGCTTCTGATGGTTGGTTGGTGGGTTTGGGAGGGTGAGAACGCCTCTGTTTCAAAGCATTCGCAGAGGAAGTGCTCGGGGCCTTCTACTTCTTCCTCGCATCCCGGCAAGTACTCTATGTCACCAGTCGTAGTCTGTAGGTTGATGTGTTCGGTGTACAGACCGACTATCTGTCTTAATTGTCTTCTGCCTTAATCGAGCTTTCTAGGTTTAACAGCTTTGCAGGTTTGCAGTTCGTTCTACATGTTTCCGTTGTGTTTGCGAACCAGCTGCGTTTAACAACGTTTAAAGCTACTCCTATGGTTGTAACTGTGGGCGTGTCTTTCTTTTTCTTTCCTTCTCCCGGCTCAGTATTCCTCGCTGACCTTTTTATACCTTGCAGCCTCTGAGTGTGTGCATCTTTGTCACTTTTTTCCGGGATTTGCAAAGATACCGGAAAAAAAGTCCATCATGCCATGGAGGTGTTTGGTTTCCCATTACCATCTCGGGTACTACTTTGATGACATTGTTATAACAGGTCTACTGAGTTAGTAGAAGGTGAATGCACAGCGTACAATCTTTCGCATAGGTGCTTATTGTAGTATCTGGCGATTCCAGACATATTTTTATCTTCTCCGTTTTTGTATACTTGATCCTATCCAACGTACCTCCTAAATTCTGTTCTTCTTTGTAAGAGGACGGTTGTAAGTTTTTGAGTAGCGTCAGAGCACAGTTTGCGTACACTATACTCGAAGGCCGGTGTCCTTTTACATTCTGGGCAGTGTTGTCATTTGGGGCTTCTCTCTCTCTCATAACCAAACATTTTTACGTGGTAAGGAGTTACTTCAACAGCACAACCAACCAACGAGTAGGGCCGGTCTCATTAAGAAAACACTTCTAGGACGAAGGGCCTATTAAATCGATGTCAATTACGCACTTCGGGGGTATGAGCGCTGTGTTGGCCTATTAAGTCACCATCTTTTTCCACAGTCCTGATTTGACGGAAGTCCGACTTGTATGCGATCTCAAACTGAGATAGGATTGTCTAGGTTAGGTTGGCTTGGCTGTCTGCACGGGAGTGCAGACACACTTAGACCAATAAAGGTCCTTTGTGATACCATGGATCAAAACCAATTCGCTACTCATGGACTAACAGAACCAACCGGAGCTTTTGATAAAGCGATAGATGCGCATGACGCCTAAGGACGCTATGTCACCAAGGACTTCAAGGAAGGGGGACCCTAAAAAGAGCATTCTTTTATGCGACAGAGCTGGGCAGTTACATAGGAGGTGAGGGATACTTTCCTCCTCCTCCTCGTCTCTACAGCTTCTGCAGAAGTCATTTGAAAAGAGGCCAAGTCTTTTGGCATGTTGGCCTATAAGACAGTGTCCAGTGAGAACACCAACAACGCAGCTGATTTGTGATCGCTTTAGTTTGACCAACTCAGTGCTACGATTTTGATCCAGCCTGGGCCAGATCTGTCTCGAGATGAGACACGTTGACACGTTTTCCCATCTTAGGTTGGTCTTGCTAATAGCATTCAGCTTTAGTAGATGCTTACATGTAGCTAGGGGCATACCCAGGGACTGCCTATCAGACAGAATTCTAAGAGTAGTGCCTTGTCTGGCAAGTTCGTCTGCCCTGCAGTTTCCTGGAATGTCTCTATGGCCTGGCACCCAGCATAGGTGAATGTTGAACTGCTCTGTCATCTCCATGAGAGATAAACGGCAGTTGAGAGCGGCCTTTGAGGTAAACGAGCACGATTCCAGAGACTTGATTGCCGCTTGGCTGTCAGTGAAAATGGTAATATCTCTGACAGATAGTACATTACACTTCAGCCAGGACAGGGCTTCCTTAATTGCCATGATTTCCGCCTGAAAAACGCTACAATGATCAGGGAGGCGGAACGATAACTCTAGGTTGAGCTTCTCGGAGAAAACACCACATCCCACCCCGCCTTCGGTCTTAGAACCGTCTGTGAAAAAGTGTACCGAGTTACCATCGATAGGAGGAGAATTGTCCCATACATCCCGTTCAGGGATGCTCGTACGGAAGTCACGGTCGAAGCACATTTTCGGCGGAGTGTAGTCTGTATTTTCGTGCTTGAAGTTAAGGAGATCCAGGATCGAGGAGTGGCCAGCGTGGTAGCTGGACCACTGAGAGGAGGCTTTCAGACGGATGGCCGTACAGGCAGCGATCTGTTTACTGAAAATATCAAGGGGCAGCAAGTTGAACATAATATCCAGTGCCGCTGAAGGAGTAGTCCTCAGTGCACCACTGATGCACATGCATGCAGATCTTTGCACCTTAGCTATTTGATTGAGGTGGATAGCCCTGTTAAGAGCGGGCCACCAAACGATCACGCCGTAGAGTAAAATAGGCCTGATAACGGACACGTACAGCCAGTGAGTGATTTGAGGTTTCATACCCCAACTCCTACCTATAGCCTTTTTACAGGAGTAGAGAGCTACATTGGCTTTCCTTACGCGTTCTAGTAGATTGGCTTTCCAGTTTAGTTTTCTGTCCAAAATAAGACCCAGATATTTTGCTTTGTCAGTGAAGGTCAAACTGGTGCCATTTATCATAGGAGGGTCTATGGGTGGAGTTTTGTATTTCCTCGATTGTCTAACTGCGGAGGAAATACGTAAGTGTTTCAGCTTGCGAACCATATAAACTGCATCGTATTCGCTAATTCAAAACATATTAGCTGTACATATGTATGTACAACAATCATTGTCGAGTCAGGCGAACATTTTTTTCTTCTTTGTTGCTGAAAGAAATGGGTTCCTGTCGAAACTCAAGCTCTTGCTTTGTAGTCTAAATCTCTAATCATTTAGCAACGGCACCCAGTCGTACTGCTTATGTCTTCACGTTGCACTTAAAGTATCAACTTTACCTAACAAGCTTGTAACCCCATGTCGACATTTCTCGTTCTACAGAAAACATCGCTCAGTTTCTTTTCGTTTTTCGATTATAAATATGTCCATCATGTGGTGGCATACAGATTGCGATATGCAAAGTCCCATGAACCTACCAAACAACCAACCGGTTCATTGTGGCAAGAATTCTAATGGCCCATTGTCCAGTCACTTCACCTGAAGCTACATAATTTCTAGTATAGTTCCGGCAAATCATTCTGCCGCGAAGAAGAAACAGTCTCTCGTCGCTCTCTCTTCGGTCCAATCTGGTGTAATAACAACGACGCGACGCGAATGTGAAAGCTAACGCGCAAGGACTATATATTGGTACACACAAACACACATATACAGAAACACCGCGATGCTGGGGCAAGCATTCTAGTTAATTTTCCATCTCATATCAACAACAAACAATTCCGAAAGTCAGTCAATCAGAACCTGTCTGATCATCCGTCAAAGTTGCACATCACCATATCACCTCCGCGAAATTATCCTCCGCGCGAATCTATTTTTTCCTGTAAGTTGCCGCGCGCAGCCGAATATTCTCGCGCGCGGCGGAACATCTCTGTGAGGACACCGACTATTTGCTGTAGAACATATACACACACACGCACACATACATACGAGCGGCAATTGGTCGCAGAGTTAGACGGCGGCAGCAGATGGATATGCACTAGGATGAAAGGGGCTGTGCGAATGAAGATGGATAGTTGAATGGATGCTGGAGGAAGAGATGCTGATGACGTTACATACCGAATGGCGGTGAATATGCTTCAATTGCGCTTCCACCGCTTGCGATGTGTTGTGGGATTTGCTGACTTGCCATGATGCGGAATTATCGGAGATCCTTTCGGGGGAGCCATCATTAAATTGCTTTCCAGGGACAGGAGAGGCGGTGGGTAGGTAATCACTCCCCATCAACCCGTGCATATTCCAGCAATTATCTCCGGCAAACGTGAACGTTCTGTTGAATGGTGGGGATAACTCCCCCGATTTGTTGTCTAAATCTAGTTTTTTTTTTCCACTTTTTGTTGTTGTATGGTATGCAATGGACAGACGACTCCTTGTGGGTGAAGCGGACTAATTCGATGGTGAAGCGATTTTTGAAAATTACTCCCGCTCCGCGGTGATTTGCTGAAACCGTTTCTCAGCAATTATTCAGTGCACTTCACAAATGGCACGACGGACAATTGGATAGATGGATGCGAACATGACGCAGCAATTTTAAATGTCATTGTGGGTGGTTAATCTATTTTGAGGGGTTATCAGATGGTGAGCCAATTATTAAACATTGTAATCATGTTGAAGTTGTTTCCGTGGAATATTACTTCGAAGACTTGTGTCGAGATTCTTTCACTCTATCGCAGGATTAACAATCCGTAAAAAAAGATCGTAAAATTCATTCTGAGAATAGCGTCCGATTCCCAAGTATAATGTTTCTGAAAATCAAGAAATCATATTATCCCGCGCTTGTGGAAACCCATAAAACACAAATCAAAAGCAAATAAAATATTTCATAGATATTCCCAGTAAACAACCCTACCACCACTATCACTGGCTATCACCAGCGATCTATCTCATATAAATTAAGATCGAATAAGTCGTAAATCAAATTCCATGATGACATGATGTCATATCTTTCTCCGGTCCATCTGAATGTATGGTAAAAAGCCTTCATCAAGAGCACGGCGGCAGCAACAGCATGGCACCACCACGCAACACACGATCGTAAGGCGGTAGCATACATTCAACAAAAAAAAAAAAAAAAAAAAAAACTAACAATCGCGCGAGCCCTTCTTCAGAGACCTCACCTGTGCGCCAAAGATGTGCTGCTTTCCAGCTTCAGTAGCTGTATCTTTCACCGAATGAATTGCCGGGTATTGTTTTGCTTGGCGTTTGCATCTCCCTTGGCTGAACCTGATATTGATATTAATGGGCCGATTGAGTCGATGGGGGGTGCCATTGCCTATGTGTGAATGTGACTGTGATGGGTTTTATGTTTAGGATATTTCATAATATTTTTTCTTTATTTTTTATTATTAAGTATCTATAAACAGTTCTTTTGTGGTGATGTTTTCCTAAAGAATTTCGGATTATAAAGATTTTCTAAAAGAGATAAACATGATATTTTAGTTGGAAATACCCTATTCAGTGTGTAAAATGGGCCTCCTTCATTCATATTAATTGGATACTGTGGACTGGTTATCTTAGTAATAAAGATGTTTGCCAGAACTGTTGGATATTTTAAGATGTTTGCTTAGCAATCATATTTATTTGCTACTAATTGGGGTTCGGATTCTAAATTTAATTATGCGTACGCAGTGGTTTTCACTTTGTTCTTACAGGACTGGCGCTGCGATGCGAAAACATCTTAACGTGGAACCGTACAAGCCAAATTATTTTCTGACAGTCAAGCAGCACTATTAGGCCTCAAATCCTATACGACGCTCTAAACCTGTCTGAGACTGTCTCAATATCATCTAAAATCGTTCATCCAGCAATAAGGTTACCGTAGATACATATGTATATCTGGTCAAGATAACATATTGGAAGATCGACAGACACACTGTCTACTGCTCATCAATCCCAACCGATATAAGGTCAATATTTTACTTGATCTCCACAAAGACGATTTAAGAGCGGGACATTGTCCACTAATACACCGTCTGTGCAAAGTGAAATTGTCAGAAACTTATGTATGCCGACTATTTAAAAAAGGAAAGAGACGGCAGAACATACCTATTCTTGCATTTGTGCAGAAGGCCCAAGGAAAAGTTTGCTTCACTTGGTACAGGACTCTGTTAGTCCAGCGGATATTAAGTAAACCTAGAACCTAAAGCTATACTGAGGCTTATTAAAAGCCTAAATATAGCTTCAATCGCAAAGAGCAGACTGCATGACCTGACGAATACTATTGCTGCTTAAGCAACTCGAATAGCAAATTTTATGGGTTTAAGTAAGGGTGGCTATCTTCGACCAGAAGAGATCCTTTGCAATTTCTTAACTTAAGTTTTGGGATCTATGCATAATCCTAAAAGTCGTACCGTTCCTGGGGAGCTCGTCAGCTTTGTAGTTGCGGTCAGCTTTGGAAGGCCAGCAGGGGTAGATATTGAACTGCTCCGTCATCTCCGAGAGAGAGAGAGGGAGAGAGGAATGGCCACTTTAAAGAGGCCTTTGAAGTGAAAGATTAGAATTAAATGGGACTTGAAAATGTTAATATACTCGACAGATATTGTATTACATTTCAACCAGGGCAAGGATTTCTTGATCGCCATGATTTTCACATTAAGACGTTACAGTGATCTGCGAGACGGAAAAAGATGTGCAGATTGAACTTTTCAGAGAAAAATCCATAGACTACCTCACTCCAAGACCTGAGTCATTTGTGTAAAAGTTTACTGCACCATCATCTAAAAACTTATCGTTGTCCCATTTACTGCAGGCAACAAAATTGGTGTTTTATAGAAAGTTGATCCATCCTGTCATACTATACGGTGACTAGTGCTAGAGTATAAGCAGGAAAACTGAGCAAATTTTGAGTTCTAATGAAAGAATTTTTTGATCCCATGCGCGTTATACCAATACTTGAATTCAGTTAAAAAAAACAGGGTCTGAGGATCACAATAGCTTCGTTACTTTAAACAAATAAACAGAAATGCTCGCTCCAACTTAGAACATGTTCTAATCCCAGTACCCTACCGTAGCCTATACGGACGGTTCGAAAGCATCCATACGAACCGGAGCAGGTGTATTCGGGGCCAGAACCAAGTATTCGGAAGCCGTAGGAACATACCCCAATATTTTCCAGGCGGAAATCTACGTGATCGAAAGATGTAAAAGCCAAGCCGCAATCAAGGCTTTAAGCTCCTATGAAATCAGGTCTACACTGCTATGGAAGTGCCTTACCAAGATAAACCGATTGACTGAGAACAACATAGTCACTCTCTACTGGGTATCAGGTCGGTGGGAGTAAAGGGAAATGAGGCAGCTGATAAACTAGAAAGAAAAGGATCAGAAACCGTATTCACTGGCCCGGAACCAATTTGGGAAATCTACAGGTTTGCTATCAAAGTATTATTTCCACACAATACCACGCAGTTTCACACGATGGTGGATAATAAAAATTCACAACTGTGAGTTCGAATACCAGCATCTCCCGCCTATACTCCTTATACATAGGTGGTCAGCTGTTTTCGACAAGTAAAGAGACTCAAATAAAAGTTTCTGTAATGAGTATTTCGAAAGACAAAACCTCAAGAGGAATCATTTTCATAATTCAGTACAGAATGCCAGCAAGCGACTAAGTGGATACAGTTTAAAAATTGGAATATTTGCAATAATTTCTTACTCTTCTGTCAAAGGCAGATGCATAAGTATGTACATGCTCTAATAAGATGGACAGGGAAGTGGAGATTTTGGCTATTTGAACGAACATTTATGCACCATTGTCTGGAGAATATTAACGAGACAGCTCTTAATGTCCCTTCAGTCATATCTTTGGCTGTAAAAACTTACGTAAAAAATGTAAATTACATAATGTATCTCAAGACCACCCATTAAGGTATTTCTTGTTATCATTTGAATAAATCTATTTTAACTTCAAAAATACGATTGCACCATAAACTCATATCTTTGATTGGTTGCACACAACAGAGTAGGTATAGATAGACCAGCGAAAAAAAAAAAACACAAAGAAATCAATAAACGCAACCATAAACTACGAACGATTTGTTTTCAGGAAAGCAAGCCTACAAATAAAACCCAAGTACTCATTTCAAAACAAAACACACTTGCATTTGAATTAATTTCTAATTAAACTTTAATTCACTCATTAAACTCGCATTTCCAAAGGGTTAATTATACCACTCTCGAACCATCGTCGTCGACGCAGCGCACACAAAATGTTTGTCTAGGTGAAGCATTCTAGTGCGCCGCGCCTGACGCCGCGCCACGCCACGCCGCCATGCCACAAGATTTACGACCACGAATAGACGCGTAATGAAAATAATTAAAAAGCAAAATGTACACAATTTTCTAAAATACTAATAACACTCTGATTCTTAACGGTATCACCGCTTCGGCCCGGCTCGAACAACAGCATTTAACCATTTAAGTGGTCAGAATAATGTCCTCGTAAAAGAGTCTCCAGATATACGAGTACGACTACGAGTGCGAGTATTCTCAGATCCAACGCGCGTATCTAGATGCGTATCACAAGTAATGGATGAGTTAAATGCTTTGTAGGACAATTAACCAAAAAATAATATAAAGACTGATAACCTGGTTTTTGGGGTTTCCAATCTTATACACGTGCTAATGGCCTCACTCATCATGCTGGGTCAGGAGGTGGATATAAACTTTGTACGTTTTAACGTCTGTTCCGTCGTCGTGTCGGCCGGGCGGATTTCGATTTTTGACAGACAATGAATTAAACAAATCACAACACAACGCCCCCCCACTTTGGCGGATACCTACCGCCTCCCCAATTGTGACACTGACGCGGTTCATCGGTTTTTTTGGTTTTTTGAAAACTGAAAAAACACCATAAATCACCAAAAACAGAAGAAATTTGTGTGCACGCAAACTTCGTGCTCAGCAACAAATAACGCAATCGTTCAGCATTTTTATGCTTTTTAAGTAAAAATCTCAACCAATCCGGGCAGATAGAGTAACCGTATCTGTATCTCCCCGGTATGGCAGCACTGCGATTTACGGTGTAAATTCTCTTACGAATTTAGTATCTCTGTTTGCTGTTGCGGAATTGCTGCGCGCACAGCAAAGTGTCGTCAATAGCCCACTTTATGCCATAAAAATAAATTTTATGAAAATCACGATTTCGGTCTGTCACAGCGAAACCGCTAAATAAAAAAAAAAAAAAAATCCAATTCAAAGCCAATCCAACAAGAGACGTTATAACTTTAATGTGAATTGTATCTGTATCTCGAAAGTATCGTCTTCCTGGGCCATAATGAGAAAGTGCCATTGCGCAAATTATTCGCGCACAATAATGTATCTGATGGTCAGTGAAGTATCTTCGGTGTTAAATATTTGATGGACTTGTGATGGAGTTATGGTACAACGTCTTATGTGCACTCTTCTTGTGTCGACACGCATATGATGACGATCAATTCGAATGCACAATGTCCCGTCATCCAGCTATCGTACCAAGTGCTGCCACAATTTTGGCTCTGTTATTTCGTTGCAATTTTATTATATCAATTTATTTATTTGACATTTTGCATAAGCAATTGACACGAAGAGGAAGAGGTGAATTAAAATGCAAAATGGTTCATAAAGTAATTCAAAGTGGTAATTGAGTTGAGTGAAGTTGAAAATTTGAAGTGTTCGTTGGTCTTAGTTTATGACCGGCAATCGTGCAGGATTCGTGATACAAAAGGTTTTGTAAAGTAATGAACATACATGCATGGAAAGACTTACGAGTGATTTGGGACAAGAAAATGAGTTTAGTTGATGCAGTCAGTCAGTGAGAGTTGAAATAATGTAGAAGACCTTTTTTAAGGCGCTATCTGGGCCCTCCTTTTATTTATTTTCACCTCTTAGGGAGGCATACAAAATAGACATTTGCCTAGGGCTCCTTCCGGTACTGCAGTGCGAAAGAGTATCCTTTGCACTGGGAACTGGGGTTCCGAAAAGAGCTAGGATATGCTTTGACAATGGACGTTTGCGAGATGCGTTAGCAGTCGGTAGTTAAGGACAGGATAGAGGTGCTTGAGAAGTCTTTGGGCGGCCAAGGTTTTGTACCCACTGAGGGGCAACATTCATTACCCCATCTCACAACCGCGGAAATGACCCGAAGGTACGAGGCAGCACTCCATCCAACGGAAGCGAATGCCGGTCGGCAATGGTAGAACAAGGCGATCACTGTCAACGGGACCATGGAGACCCAATCGGTAGACGCATAGGCGCGACTGCCAACTTTACTGTCGGACTGCCCGATGAATGGAACCTCAACAATATTTGCCCGATCCTCAAAATAAGAAACCCTCTAAGCTGCGCCAACATCAAATGCGGACATCAGTGTTCTTAATGTCAGATAAAAGATTTTGTCAATAACCTGATTGGTCTATATCAGTGTAACTTTAGCCCAGGAAACTCCACCGTCGATCTAATATTCACACAGCGCACTACGGCATATAATGGAAAAACCCCGGGGGCTTATGACCGTATCCCTGTCAAACTCGTACGTCTGTTAAGGATGATGATGGAGAACGCTTGCTGCTCCATCAAAGTCGGCGATGACCTCATCGAGACTTCTGATGTCAAAAAAAGAATTTAGAAAAGGTGATGCGCTGTCATATGATTTAATGTGGTGCGAAACCCGCAACCCAACACCGGAAGCACAACCTTTCAAATCAATTCAATTCGATATTGACATAATCGGAAGGGCGCAGCCGGACGTAAGGGACATTTCGCTACTACTGAGGTGTTATCGGGGAAGATGGGTTTAAGGGTCAATGAGGGCAGCACCAAGTATATACTGTCACCAGTAAACGACAATCAACACGGACGTCTCGGACAGTACGTCACCGTAGACGGATATAACTTTGAGGTAGTTAGGGACTTTGTTTACCTAGGCTCCGCTATTAATACAGACAAAGACACCCAGAGAGGCGGCTCAGTAGAGAAAGCCCACGACTCAGGTGGCGCTTGCAAATGGAAGGGAGCCTTAACCAACTTTGCATGCGAAACTCGTTCCCCTCCATTTGCAAGCGCCACCTGAGCCCCGGACTTCCTCTAATGCACCGCCTCTCTGGGTGGATTTAGCTAGCTAAGGACCGGGCTAACTGGAGATGCTTGTTGATGCAGGGCCAGGTTCACTGCAGCGGTACCTTAAGTAAGTAAATAAGTAGAGTAGGTAGTCTGCAGAATTTAAAGGATCTTGCACATATGCGCATCCGCTTTCCGGTTATCTCGACACAAAATTTGTGAGAGGAGTGTTGAAAATTATTTCACGGTTCAATGAGGCAGGTAAGTAGCCCTAGTTGACATTTCATTGTAGTTCATCTCTCGGTCTGAGGAAATCTTCCGGAAAATACTCAAGAAAATTTTAGCTGAAGTCCTGTGAACGCTGTTTCAAATGAACATCTTTGTGACACAAGTCCCCGCAACAGAAGTGGAATTGGCTTTAAAAATCCGTTAAATTATAAATGCTTCTAGGAGTAAGAAAAAGATAAAGCTAAACATAGATATGGGAATGGTGGTGCTACATTTGATATATGTACTGCCAAAGGTGCAAAACTAAAATTCCATAAATTAAAGCTTGAAATAAAACTTTTCTCCTGCATATAAATCACAGATCTTCAACATAAATTTATGGCTGCCTTTTGCGCTTCAGAATGAGTAAAAACCTGAAGGGTTATATCTTCGTAAGGGATGTCTGGTACTAGCAAAAATCCACCCTCCTCCCACTCCCACACCATTGCAGTAAAGTTTTTACAGTAAAGTTCTACAATCTTATATGTATGTGTTTTCGATTGCATATCGATGTGCAGATACAATATCCCATGGAATGCAAGGGTATATACCCATAAGTACACACGGATAAACATATGTAGTTACGTACGAGCATAAGAAGTTACTTTTGCGAGTAACTGAAGTTCGTATGAGGTTATTTATTAATGTTCAAGATTGGGATGGAGTTTGCGAGCTAATGCTTAATGGAAAACGTTGCAAATTTAGAAGGGAAGCATTTTTCGGGATCTTTTAGCAAGAAAATATGTTTTTATGCTTAGAGAACGTATAAGAATCTAAAATTAAATTAACAGCAACATGCATATCAAGGTCGGAAAGAATGTATTTGTCTGCCAACTTCTTTGGTCTAAGTACCTAGTGAGGGTTGGAAAGTAAGATAGTCTGTTAATTTTTCAAGTCATACTCTCGCAGACTGATTTGAATTGCGGAATACACCCTTTTTTTCAACCGATTTATGATGGTAACATCAAACACAACACACACGATGTAAAGCCAAACAAGACTAAGACCTCAAAATCGAACCACAAGTGCAATTAAAAACTTTTACAATCCTCAACCGCCCCTCAATCGGGCAGTAAGGCTTTCAATATTTCCAGCCATTTACACATCGAAATATTCACGCATTCATCTGCACATGTTGCATCACTCCCATGTAAACCCTCATAATGGCCTCATAAACCACTGACCAACAGATTGGCACTTTGCACCGCTTCCACTCCCAATCTGTTAGTATCCCACTCTCGGTGTGCACATATGTATATGTACTCTGTCCGGCTGATGTTTTAGCTAACTTCTTGGGCTCGAAATTGATAATACAGAATGCTACCATCCCATGATGTCCAGCGCAAAAAGTAGATCTGGCAAATTAGCAAATGAACATCTCCTGCGACCGACCTTAAAGACATATTTCAAGCTCACGTTGGTGTGCGTGTGCTGGACACATAATCGGCGAGTTTTTTGCGATTTGAAACTCTGCTCTGTGTATCTGCACCTTTCTCTCATCATGCCAGCACAACAACGGTCGTCGCGAAAGGTCAACGTGTTGAATACAAGGAAGCGATTTCACATCCTTCATCGAGGTCGTAAATTTTTGCATCCCATTTAGGAAGGTTGTCGGCCGAACTATAGCGGGGTATGGCATGGTGTGGATCGGCCTACCGGAATGACGACAAACACGATCGTAAAGAGCGACCCAAAGCGAATCTGTGTGTTATTCGCTTATCAATAAGTTATTGGAATCGAAGTGCACTTCAGTTCAGCGAGCGCGGCGCGCGAGAGAGATCCTTTTACCGGGTGCGGTGCAAGGGGCACCTTCCCATTGATTTAAGTTTTCAAAGTTCTGCTTTAAATTGAATTAAAGAAGTCCGGTTGCGAGTTATTGCTTTGCTTGGAAAAGCCGCACAACAAGTCGCCTCCCGACGACGACGGCCAACAGAACACGGCATGACTTTTATCGCAGACTCGCTTGAGGTAGGCAGGCACATACACATGTATGTGCATACTACATAGGTATGAAAATCCTTCTTTCGGTAATGATTCAATTTTCATCCCGCGAGCGATAATGTCAGTCACAATATATCAAGCATAACGAATCCCGTAACCGAAATCGTTTGCAAGTAAATTGTGACATTTTATTAAAATTGCAGCAGTGACACTTTCTGTTTTTTTTTGTGTTTTTTGTTATGTTGACACATCCTCTCCCATAAATCCTGAAATCGTTTTGAGTTGCACACATACATACGAACGAACTCATATGCAGCCGCTGGAAGGAATGACATAAAAAAAAACCTCTGAAACCCATTCAAAAAGAGTCCCGCGTTTTTTTTTTTTTATTCATTTCCTGAGGGTGAATAGCGATCTGATTCGACTGTACATAGTCATAACTGGTGGAGCCTTTGTGGATTCTGGGATTCGCAAAAAAAAAAAAAAAAAGAATCTGTCCAGAGAAATTGGCAAAAATCCATTCAGCAACTTTTGACAGGAACTTCATGTGAAAAAGCGATTGCAATCGAGGAAATGAAATGATGCGAAATGGATTCCAAAGGACATTCATACATATATGGATTTCGACTGCATATTCTGCTCCTAGATTGGAATTTCAATGGTAGAATATTGAGGGGACTCTGCCTAGAGTATACCATACCAACCATAAGGGTTGGTGATGCAATTTTTTGAGGAATTATGTGCAATTTATTGGGGGTACACCACTGGCGTGATTGGTTTTTGTTTCTTTCAATTTATGAGGGGGTCCTGCGGGCGTCCAAAACAAAGAAATAATCAGACATTGATGGGAATATAAATAAATTTGATAGCAGGGTGATTCAGTAGAATCCTTGCAAAGCATTGAAAAAAAATATTTTCAGTAAAAATTTTCCCAAATTTTAATGAAACGCTTTCGTTACGACTTAAAGATCGACTATTATTCAAACACCTAATCCTGAGAGGGACTCAAAGATTCTAGATCGACATTCGACATCAAGGCCGCACAGGATAGTGTGAACAGAGAGCTGTTTTGCGCCATGCCTAATTTTGGTATTCCTGCAAAACTCGATCGTTTACGTAGGATGTGGGTGACGAACGCTTGTCTAGGTTCAGAAAAAACACCACGGAGACCTTCAATAGAACCAGAGGTTTTAAAGAGGGCGACGTTTTATCATGCATTTACCTCAATCTGGTACTGGAGAAAATAATGCTAAATTCCCACTCCAACATAAGAGGCACTATTTTCCAGAAATCAGTACAATTACTTAGTTACCCAGACGGCATTGACATTATTGGTAGTATGAAGGGAACAGCCACTGGCGCCTTCGCCAATATTGAATCAGAAGCTGCTAAAATGGGTCTGATTGTCAACGAGGATAAAACGCAATATATATGCTGTCTAGGGACACCGGGATACAACACCGAGAGAAAAGCGACAACAGAACACCAACAATGGAGGTAAGAAATATTTGAAAATGTGGATCAGATGGGTAGTAGTGTTACCGAGAGACATGATAGCTAATGTTCAGTACTAGGAAGCAGAAGAGGAAAGACATGTCCTATCTTTTTATGAGCCAGTTCTCCTTTGAAGATCAAAATTGCAGAAAAACTTTAGAGTATTTCAGACTAAGTTGGCTATAGGAGCACCGTAAACGACCACAACAAATGGGTCTGGTTCGATATTTTGAACTATTGAACAAAAATGATCTCTTGTGCTATAACATTTAATATACATAAAGACGTAGTAACAGATAACATCAATAGCGCCATGTCCCATGTCCAAAAACTGACTATTAGCTGATCCTTAACAGAGTTGCAGTAGTTTACACACAACGAGTCTTGTTCTCCCCTATTTAAGAGCTAAATCTGGGTGCCGCGCCGTGACACAATGATAAATGTATTGGAATAGTTAGAGGACCGTTTCAGGTTCGAATTTCAGAAAGCACTAATAAAGAATAATAACGGCCATGAGAAGCTTCTCAACTTCGCCTTTCCTATACGACATTAAACCCAAGACCCCTTTCATTCTCTCGAAAAGTATAACACACCACGAAAATCTAGTCCCTGAGTCGTATACTTTCTCTTGCGCCAGATATTTGTGTTTGTATCTGTTTAATTTTAATATCCGATATCGATTACTAATGGTGGAACTATCGACTAAGAGAGCCCGTTCCCTCTTCCTACTATTCTCCGATGACTACATTGGCTCCGACAGATGGAATCATCGACTTCGAGTCTCAACGACATTCTATCCAGAGGACAAAGAAGACGGAAGACCCGCTTCAAATTGCAATTAACTGACGTACAACAAAAGGCTTGACCTTCCGAACTGAAAGAATGAAATGCAACGCTCTTTAAGCCACATTTTAAGAACAGTGACTCAATTGAATTCCCTCTGTCTCCCGAACCCCCAGACCTAATTCAGCGTCAAATTAATTTTTTTTAGCTTTTTAAATCTTTCATAACAATGTGTGGTATTGAGGCGCAATGAACGCGAATTTATTTCTCGCGATAGGTAATAAATCTCACCTCATTGTTACTAGATCGTAGTCCGTACTGAATAGCGCAGGAGCACCGCTGCCAGAAGTGTCTTAGGTTAGGCACAATCAACGCAAAATGCCCTCGCTATTTTCGAATTTGATGTGCTGCAGGTCATAACTCATGAAAAACTTCACAGCCAACGGTGTAAGAACGTCTAAACTATGGGGACACCAGCCATTCATTCATAGGGACCTACCCCCGAGATATATGAGAAAATGTTTAACAATATAACGAAAAGGCTCCAAGTGCAGTGTGCACCAAGTGAAGTGGTTCCTTTTTGGCGCACAGAGACAAACATCTATGAGCCTGTGCATCGGATCCGTAGATACATAATTAATTACAGCGTTTTAATTTCTGTAATTAGTCACGATTTTGCATTTTGCTCAGCTCTAGCACTTTGGTGTGTTGTTGGCGGCGACGCGTCGTTTCTTACTCGACATCCATTTGATCCAATGTGCAACTGGATGTATCCTGGAGCCAGCACACAGTGATATCAAGGCAAAGAACAGCAAAAACATTAGGAGTGGGAGTTACCGTGCATGGCTTCTGAAGTATCTCTCGTATGTAAATTGAGAAGGCGCTTAAATTCTGCTCCGCCTCCGCTCAGGTTCAAGTGTCAAAGAGTCGAGATTCGTAAATGCAATTATTTTATGCATAACAACGATTCTGGTCAGTAGCAGCAGTACGTACGAGTAGTAGTGCTAGTTTTTCTTTCTCTTTTGAGGATTTTTTGGATTTTCTAAATGTGCTGGAATCATATGATTTCAAAAGTCAGTTGGCTGTGCTACTGACGATGGGAGGGAAGGTGATTCTGATCGTTGTTATTTGGAAATGTTTCCTGTATTAAGGCCTGAGATTGTCATCTAATTGGAAGTGCAGCTGCACTGAATTATATGTTTAAATCACTCATTAACAAGAAATTTGTATCTATGCAAATTGGTTAGGAGCTTTGGAGGGCATTTTCTGTGACAGAATTTGTCTGGTGATTATCTTCAAATATATTTTGAACTAATTAGTGACGATCTTAGGGGTTCATTATGAGGTATTGCTTAGCAAGTTTGTCGATTATTTTAGTGTTAGAAAATCATCAGACACATACTGCATAGCAGGGGGACAGAGGCAATATAGGGAGGTAGGTAAGCGGGCTGGCAGAGAGAGAAAAGCCTCCTGCCGCACTCAGGTCAGTGTTGACCCATTGTGCTACCCATAGGGCGGAAAGGTGCTCCTCCCCCCATTGGAAGCCTGTAAATGTCTAATCAACTCTACTCTAGTGACTTACTTGTTTTCAAGCACAAACCACTTTGATGACTTGGCAAAGTTCAGCATCCTGTCTGTAGAAACGCCAGAGAGCTCTTCAAGGATATAAAAGAAGTGTTTACCGAGGAATTTGTGTCTGGAATGTTGCAGTCCAGGACAGTGGCATAGGAAGTGGGTGGTATCCTCAAAAACTCCCTTGTCGCCACAACCTCTGCAAAGTTCTTCTTCTGTCCGGTGAAGGTTCTTCATGTGGTACCGCAGACTATTATGCCCCGTGATGATACCCACGAGGATAGAAAGGGATCTTCTGTTCTTTCGTATAAGTCTCTCGGTCCTTGTTCTATCAAAGGACGGCCATAGTTTTCTTGTGATGTTACACGTTTCCATGGACTTGCATCTTAGGTTCGCCTCTCTTATGGCTAAATTCCCTGCTTCAAGCTTGAGCATGCAAGGCGGGATGCTTACAGAGAGATCAGTTGGCTCTATTAAATCTGTTGAACCTTTCTTAGCTAATTCATCAGCTTTTTCATTGCCTGGGATACCCTCATGTCCAGGAACCCAGCAGAGCTATACCTTGTGCTGTATTACAAGAACCTTAAGCTCTTCGCGACAGCATCTCACAAGCTTCGATTTAATTTCGGTAGCAGTAATTGCTTTTATAGTTACCTGGCTGTCGATAAAGAAGGTGATACCATCCTGTGGAATTGCCCTTATTGCAGACTCACGGGCAGCTGCTGTCACTGCCAGGACATCCGCTTGGAAAACACTGCTGTGGTCTGGTAGTTTAATGGATCTCGATATACCTAGCGATTCAGAGAAGATGCCGGAACCTACACCGGTGTCCATTTTCGATCCGTCAGTTAATATTGCTATGGATCTGGTATTAGCTATATTTCCACTTTTCCATTCCTCTCTGCTAGGGTAGGCTGCCGTAAAAGGCTGAATCCAAATATGGCGTAATGTAGTCTGTTTTGGGTACATAGCCAAAAAATTCTTGAAGGATGGTCGAATGCCCTGTTGCATTTGACTTCCACTTCGCTGACTGAATGATTCTCAGGGCATTAATGGCTGCTGATGTTTTTGTAAAGATGTCTAGCGGAGGCAGGTTGAGAATAACCTCAAGGCCTGCAGTATAAGGTATAAGAGGCAATATAAGTTCATGAATAGTTTGTAACAAGATGAATTTACAGATCTGAGATAAATAATTCCATCAGTACACCAGTGAAGGTAAGGTGTTGGGTACTTATTTCTGAGAAAAAAATTCGTGAAGGAAGTCTAAATAATATTTCGGATTAAATGCAGTCCCCGACGTGCAATTGTTGGCTGAATTCATGTTTGCTGACCGAATTTATATGAGGACACACTTAAGAGTTAATTTTAAGCTTAAGCAGCTACATATGTTGGCCTTAAATTACTCTGGAGGCGTACTGCGTTAGTTTATATTACAGTGGCAGGCTGCACTAGATACAAACTCACTTAGACTAGTAACGACCTTTGCGTTACCACAGGATCAATATTTCTAAAGCGTTACCCACTGAACATGGAGGAGGTGGTTATAAACTGCTGAAGTGGAGTGCCCTGTACCGACACCTACTATTTCAACGTTTTCTGTCTTATGAGACAGTTGTAGCGTTTCTGATCCAGCTTAGGCCAGATCTGTCTAGTAGCCAAACGATGCCTGGCGAACTCGTCAGCCGTACATCTGTGACCCGGCACCCAAATGAGTGGATATTGAATTGTTTAGCGACATTGTTGCTGTGCAACATAAATGGTCGCAAGATGCTCCTCCTAGTACTTGCTTTTTTGATTAAACAATGATGCAAGACATCCTGCAATCAGTGTCTGAGATCTAAAAATGCTACTTAAGGAAAAATACCCCCGAAAGTAAAACACATTGCCGCAGCATGAATTTAATATCCCCTCATAAAGTACAAATACCAGAAATTAAAATCCCTGCCTTGAATTATGACTCTGTTCAGCTCCCGCCTTAGTTTCCAATGCATCCTCATTATTACAGTAATTATATCTGTAGCACAAAAATTCTCTGCACTGCGTCGACATCCACACATAAACTCACGCAGCAATCTCAATTACAACACACTTCTTGGATATCAAAGACCCTACTCAAATGCTGCGTTGCCCCGTTAAGATAACCAGGTGCCAATTTCATCTATCAACAAATCCGTCCGTCTTTTCCTTGCGCCTCCGCTTCGTTGCTGTTTTTTTTTTTTTGGTCTTCTCTCGATGATTTCTGTTATGAAGTTGTTTCAACACAAAATTGGTTTACTAATCATAAATCAACACAATCATATTTTATATTCTTATGGATATGCTATAAGTCGAATAGAGCTGAACGAGAAATAGCTACGAGTAGTTACGAGGATAAAACACCTCGCGCCCATCTGTAAACAAATCAAATTTACTGAAAAAAGATTTGTAGACACAACAGCAGCACTATACAGGCACCTTACAATGTATGCCTATCAAAAAAAAAAAAAAACGTCTTCAAGTGGTCTTCAGGAGAGGCAACAAAAAAAAAAAAGAAGAACAAGTGTAGCATAAAAAAGATACTAACGCCGAGGTATGGCGTTGCGTTGTTGTGCTGGAAGAGTGTTTACATCATCTTTCTGCAAGTATCTCAGATGTATCCGATGTTGATAGAAAGACGATGGGTTTTGGGGAATGTTCAAAACGATGAACGGAGCGGACCAAAGTTCACATATAACAAACTCCAGATTCGGTGTTTATAAACAATATTTTTTTTTTTTTTTTTTTTTAATAATTTCCTTCGTTTACCCTAAGCAGGTGATGATACTGTATTTGAACAATAAGACAGATTAAGACGTATCTGAGCGAGGAGTAAAATATGTTTGGGCTTTGCGAGTTTATGAAAAAGGGGTTAAACTGAAGTTATTAACACGAAAATAGATAAATAATTGGTGCTTTATGATGTTTCCGATGACAGCTATAAGTGCGGAACTGTGTATGGTACGAGTATCTGCATCCTTTCTTCGGTTGAACATGGGCCAATACTGGATTTTGAATTTAAGTAGAAAAACTAGGGAGGGCACTATCTTCAACAAATCCGTCCAGCTGCTGGGATACGCAGACGATATTGATATCATCGGTCGCTCCCAGCGTGCTGTCATAGA
The DNA here is from genome assembly GCA_946965025.1 of Blera fallax. NCBI lineage: Eukaryota > Metazoa > Arthropoda > Insecta > Diptera > Syrphidae > Blera > Blera fallax. The sequence goes on along the minus strand of OX337246.1, from coordinate 13,168,797 downwards.
GGCTTTTAAGGCAATTGAAGAACAGGCGAAACGAGTCGGTCTTGAGGTAAACGAGGACAAAACAAAGTACATGTTCTCAACAAACAAGGCGGCATCTGTCCACCGCCTAGGACAAAACGTCACTGTTGAGAGCAGTGACTTCGAAGTAGTTAAGGAGTTTACCTACTCGGGAGCGACACCTTAGTGGAGATCCGACGAAGGCTAACCCAAGCAAACCGCATCTACTTCGGTTTAGCGAAACAACTGGGTTCAAAACTCCTAGCTCGGAAGACAAAATGCGTGCTCTACCAAACACTTATCCTGCCAGTTCTGCTCTACGGTGCCGAGTGTTGGACGATAAGCAGGAAAGCAGAGCAGATTTTGAATACGTTCGAGAGAAAAATTCTTTGTCGAATATGCGAGGAGGGCGAATGGAGAAGAAGATATAGATGTGGATGTAGTCCGGAAAGCCAAAACACGTCGACTGCACTGGCTCGGCCACATCGAGCGATTGGACAATAATGCTCCAGCTAAGAGGATCTTCGAATCCCAGCCACTAGGTTCGAGACGACAAGGAAGACCGAACCTCTGTTTTAAGGACCAAGCTATCGCGGATGCCAGAGCGCTTGGTCTGGAAAACTGGAACCTGCGTGCCCAGGATCGAAGAGGATGGAAGGCTGCTGTGTCTCAGGAAGGGACCCTCCACGGGTTGGGAGCCCGTTAAGTAGTAGAAAAACTAGGTATTGTGCGGAATCAACTGAAAGTTGGAAAATACTTTTAAACGTTTCTAAAGCAAAGTAACGCCTGATTTCCTCTGCATCTAAGTTCACTTCATTCTTTCGAAGTGCTAGCGTTTCGGTGGATAGTTACTTGGTTTTACTGTAGAACTGCCGGATGTCATACATGTCGCGAGATTCTTAGATTTCATAGAGCTGGAAGACTGCGTATCACCTCTTCTCCTTGTCCAAGATTTTCTTGTCCTCCCTTCTCTTGGCTCATTTTTACTCACTTCTATGAGGAAAGCTCAACATCTCAGCAGAAATCAGAAATCAAACGAAGAATAACTTTAGCCAAGCGCTGTTTCCTTGGGCTGAGAAGGCAATTGAGTAGTATGGTCCTATCTTGAATAATTAAGGAGACTCTATTCAAGCATGGACACTGTTGAAAGTGAATGAAGATAGCCTCAGTCGTTTCGGGAACAAAATTCGTCGTTATATGTATACTTGGTCCTGTTTGCGTTGACGAGATTTAGAGGAGAATATTCCCACGAGGAAATATACGAGCGCCGTATAGCCAGCGATATCGGTTTGGTAAAAAAAAAGCACAAGAGTCGCTTAAGATGGCAAAGACACGTAGAGCGAATGGGCATCAATGCTCCGCCCGCAAAGTCTTCGAATCGAATTCGGAGGAGCAACGCAGTTGAGGACGACCTCGCCTAAGGTGGTGCGCACCTTAGAGGCACCTCAGCCAACTTAGACTGCGCAACTGGAGGCAATGACCTAAGGACCGAGCTAACTTAGGAGACTTGTTGGTTGAGGCCCAGGGTCACCTCGAATTATTGCGCCTCTTTAGGAAGAAAACAAAAATGTATGAGAAATATTCACTGATCTCTACCATGAGCCCTTTGCTGACAAAGTTGACTGAAAATCTACTTTATATATGATGTCTGAGTTTGACTATCGCAGCTGATTGTATATTTTACAGGTTCCTTGACGAATCCGCTTTTTATTTATTCCCAGAAGCTTACCACATATTTCGAAGTATTTGATATTGAATGTGTATGTATTCTATGTGACACGTAAGTATGTTAGAAGGGATAATATCGTACGCAATATCAATTTTATCTCCTTAAATACACTCACGCTACATGTGTGGAACTGCTAAAATGTTAGGAACTTCCTCATGTAATATTTTACCATTTCTCCTTGCATGTACGTGAATGATAAATTGACAAACAGAACACTACGATGACTTCATTTGGAATTCGCTACAAAGTTGGACTACGAATTCGGTATACATATGTACATATGTATCTGTAGATACATGAGGCACCGCATCAACCACCTCTCTTTGCACTCGAAGAAGTAATTTGTCTTTTATGGATAGGTGCTGCTCTGGGTAGGGATCACGGCAACAGCAGCGGTGGCGGTGATGGTTCCTATTGCTCTAATATGCGTGTTAGATATCATTAATCATAGAGCAGCACAGGCACTAAACACACATTCCAACTACCGGTTACTACAGATGTTACTGTTTCATTTTTCGCTACAGTTTCGATGTCAATTTTGTATCTATTTGCGGCAGATGAATGATTTTCTTTTTTTTTGCATTTTTTTTTGTTAAAAAAGAGAAAAAAAAAAACGTTAAATGAGTTTCTGAGATTTTTCCCTCTTACCTTGGCAAATGCAATCTCATAACTTTTTACGCTGTCACTGCAGAAATTGGTTGTTCGTCTATCTTGTGCTGTGGATCTCTTCTGCTGTGCTGTGTCACGAAATGTACATAACAATTTTCATACTTTCAAAATAAATGTTTGTCCTTTTTTTTTGCTTTGTTTTTATGTGGACCAGTGTATCCTTGGACGATAACTTTTACATATACAGATACATTGTGTAACAATGGTGTGTTGGATGTCATTTGAGTGGCGGTTCTATAACAGAAGCAATATTCACAATTCTCCTGGGTGAGATCCCATCAAGTTGTAGGACGAGTAAAATGGAAATATCATCATAAAAATATCACCCACATAGACGGGCTAGCAAGTGTCTTCGTAAAAATCCTAGAAACAAATAAAATCTGGAAGAGAATTTTCTTTTATTCCTTGCGGTTACGATTCAGTGATATTCATAAAGCACGTTTTTGTCTTGTTCTTGTGGTGTGTGATTTTTTTTATGATAATGGTTTTGGCAGTTCGTTTTGATTATGAGAGAAAGGGGAGGAATATTGTGGGAGTGTATAGGTATATGCCAGGGAATATATGTGGTCGTATCGCACGTTCTTTTTCATGTTCGATGACCAAAGGTAATCAGAATTGCATGCATGAATAGATTCGAGACATCTTGCGTTACGATCTAGACTGCACAGCTACTATACATATGTATGTTATGGTTTTATTTATGAATATCCTTGAGTGAGTGAGGGCAGTCTGTTGAATGATAAATTGTGTTCAGTTCGAAAAGTGGATTGAAAAAAGGTGCTGCATTAAATTGTGAAGTGTCTTTAAACACGTTCGACGTTGTATTGCAGTGAATACACCGGACTGTAGCGGAGGAATTCGTCAAAGGGGATCAATGGTGATGTCCAACGTTTCAATTCGGCCGAACTACTTGGTGAATATATAACATACATGAGCTACTTGAAGGTGTTTTACGCACTGATGAGGCCATTTTCAGAAATGGAAAAACGAAAAATTGTGAAGCAACTAACAGCCTTGGAAAGGGTGATGGTACTGTTGATGACCCTGTTAAACAATATGTGAATGCCCGAAACCTTTCGTCAGCAACCTGGATGATCATTACCAGTGCTGTCCATCGTCGAACGACTTTTTACACTCTGTCAGATCCTGGAGAAAACCCATGATGTCCAAGTCGACACACACCATCTCTTTATCTATCTAAAAGCCGCCGATGACAGTATTGATAGAGACGAGATACAACAGAATCTTGTCTAGTTTTGACATCCTTGTAAGTAAGTAAGTAAACGCTGAGGACGTGTTGACGTTAAAAATTAAAAAAAAAAATATAAATGGAAAGCCAAATGGATAGGTCTACTCCAAGTGAAACTCGCGTGGGCGAAAATCCACCCGTGGTCTTCTCAACTGCGGCTGGTCAAGGATTCTTAAGAGCCCAACTATCATACCAACACCTCACGTTGATTTAGAAGTAGCAAAGATGCTCAGTTCTGACGAATCGTGCGGATCTCTCTGCGGTATGTTCAGTAAGTTGGGCTTGATGGGTGATGATAGTCCCAGAAATGTCCAACCAAGTGTGCTTACTATTCACTCAAATAGACAGACGAATAATCGAAGCGCTGCTGCTGACGGATTGAACGGAGAAAGTGGAAAGCTTCAAAGGTTCAAGGGCAGCGGAAGCGGAAATCCGAGGGGCCCTTGCCTAAGACCAAAAGAAGAGGAACATAAGACTGGCAGTAGCCCAGCGCTAAAAAATTACGGTAGCAGTTGAAGGCACAAGTACAGTTGGTAGTCCCTTGGCAACGAGCTCATATGTCCACGTTCATCGAGAGCACCCAAGTTGGTGACATTGCCTGCACTAAAATTGAGGATGAAAACGGCAGGCAGTTCCAGCCAAGAGAAGGTGATTGTCTTTGGTGAATCATCTTCGTGAATGGTCCTAAAAGACCTCTAATCGGTGGCTCCACACGCGAATAAGTTCCGGGTAAAGCCAGTGCTACAACCATTAGGGTTTGCAGTTCCAGTGGGCGGAATGTAACTGTTGTGGTAAAATATACTAAGAAGAAGGATAGTTAAGGGGCGAGATAAGGAGGTATCCTATACGCAGGCCGTTACTTCCTTTTTGCCTTATCTGTGACGATATATCCGTCGTGGTCTTTCATGCATTTCGGGTGATTTTTGTCAAGGAACTTGTAACCTCTCCTCCTTATAACAAACCAAAACAGCCCTTTTAGTTACAATGGAACCGTTAATCAAAACCAAAACAGAGAAGCAGATTATACATATGTATATTCAAGCAACGAACACATAGATAAGTATGTGCTTTTCTAGTAACACTTAATCCAGACTCGATTGCACTTGAGCTACTTCATGTCGCATATGCCATATTAATTCCCACCTCTCTCTCTCTCTCAACACCTCTTAGTGCAATTTATGACAAATTTCTGAATTCATTTTGTGCAGAATTCCCAGATTACAATGGACGATAACAAAGCGCTTAGAAATTGCATTCATAGTCACAGCCAGAGTTGTCTGTGTCTGGTCGCATTGGCACTTGCTGGGATTCTATACCCATCCATCCAGGATGCCACCATTGCCACCGACTATTGCACTTGCGCTATGTTAGTCACGATAAAACAAAAACCTAAATAATATGCATAAATCCGCTGTCATCGGATGAATTCGTTTCTGACCACCACCACGGACACCTAATAAGTATGCAGACACTATGCGGTGTTAATTATCGAATACGATCCGAATGCGACTGCTAAATGGGAGATTACACGTGTGTGCTGACTTAATAGATAGAGAGACAACACCAAATGCGTAGACGGCCACCCGGAGTCGTATCGTATCTGCGTCTATCTATCATCACACATGTTGCGCATCGCAATCACAAATTCACATGAATTACTAATAATTCCGCTTATTTTATGCAAATTTATCGCGCGGTCTCCCAATGGGTGCGGTCAGGTGCACCAGTTTTGTTCGATTTCCCCTCACATCATCGTAATTCAGCTCAAATCTAAGATCCCAACGGAGGTAATAATTTGAATTGTAACAAAATATGACGCAAATATAGCCCAATAAATATCCCATGAATGGGCCGGCCACCCCTTTTCCGTTGTGGACACGTACTGTGGGTCTGGCGCGCCATATGATGGTCATCATAATTTCTTAGATACATCATCGACATGGTTTTTGCATGCTCAAGTACAAGACATCCATCGATTTGGACGTCAAATAAACTATGTTATTTTTGACAGCAGCGCGACCTAATAATAGAGGGCTTGGGGTATTTATAGCTTCTTTGCATACAACGATCGTTGGCTGATTTCAAATTGCCATCGCAGCGATCATAACTTGCGTTCATTTGAATTCGAAACGAACAATGAGCGTGCTTTTGCTTTTGAGTTATGACTGCTGCGCTGTGCTGTGGAATTTTTGGCGAACAAGGAGATAGAGATACTCGATCTGATTACTGGTTGGTATTTCCTGTATGATGATGAGCACGAGGTTGTGCGTATGTAGATTTCGGGAGCGATTTTGAGGGCGATCTCAGTTATGAATTATTCAAGTGATTAGCTATGCGATTTTTTTTGTTGTTATATTGCTCTGGAAGTAGGTAGTTTTAAACGAATTATGAAGAGACTTTCGCATTTCTCATTCTAATTTGTTTTGTTTTCTTTGATCGAATTCAATGACCTTGGTTTTGTGGGCAAAGTTGGTATGTATTGTGGCTCAATTGATGTATTGAATCAGATCACACGAAATAAACCCCAAATTGGGGGGTATACTGTTTCGTTTGCTCTAGGTAAGTGTTTTTGATGTGCAAACTTCTAACATAGAATGAAATGCAAAGTATATGTCAGTTTGTCCATTCATCCTTCATATTGTTACATCCTTTTAAATTGCAATGTAACTTTGATTTTTGTGACGATTGTTTCTGAATAAATATATGGCTTTTGATTCATCCTTTTGGACAGTTAGCAGAGCGTTTAGATTGTCGCCGGACGTAGCATACATGATAGCGGTAACTCCAAGGTAGACTCTTTGGTAAGCATAGGTGGACTTAACCATTGTAATGGGCTAGAACGCCACGGACGCATAAGTTGAAACTGGTCTAGAAGTTGCTATGCATAACCAATGCCCAAAGGCAGATCTCAGACCCCATCTGCAGAAGATTTTGATAGTTCAAGTAATGTGGTAATGCTATTTTACTACCTACGGTTAATCCTAGATATTTAACATCACTCCCAGGTAAAAGAGTAAATTCTTCAACTTTGTGTGCAGAAGGCCATCAAGCTTCCTCACAAGTGTTGGGTTGTATGGACAGATAGCTCAGGCCTTGTGCATCAGTCACTGCGTTCTGCATCTGATTGCAATAAGCACTTAACGATTTTTGGGATATCACTACGGATACATGTCAGTATACCTATGCTTGGATTTGAAGTCGCACACTCTGTAACTGCGTTACTCTCCAACTTGTGGAGAGCCCCACTCAACCTGTCTCGGATCTTTGTCGTCCCACCTAATTTCAGCAATCAGTAGTCTACGGGACGAAAGTAAGGTTTCATCAACTCTACATATTCTGGTTAAGTTTAAGACATAGAGGGTATGTCAATAAGTACTCGCAGAGTATAACTCCTTTCTTCCCATCTTGTAGATAAGGTCATGCAGGGCAAGAGAACCCTTTGAAACTCTTGAACAAATCTTTCCTAGTCCGTATTTTCATTCTTTGATAGCAGCCCTTATAAAATTCTCAACTATAAGCTTAATTAACTACGCAACGCTTATGACTAATGATCCAATCCATATGAGGCTAATTAAATAGCATTTCCATCATCCCAATCGGTTATTCTATCTTTATTCACTTTGCGGATATTTTTGGTCATACAAAGGGTAATTATTCAAAAAAAAAAAAAAATTCCACAACCATCCTTTCGACCCCCCACCCACACAAAAGCCAATAGCTATGCCAATGATCCTCTTCATTTTTCTATATTTTCGTGGAATTTTTTCTTTCGTCCTTTGTTTGCCGGTAATTAATGTATCATACGAAGGAGCAAAGAAAATCCTTCATCAAATTTGTTGCCTTAATGAGCATGCTGCTTGCGCCTGTGGGAAGGTACTGGTGGATGTACTATTAACCGGCACATAACCCAATTTCCTTAATGGCTATTAGGCATTTTCTTTCCTTCGTCCTAATTGAGACGATGCTCATTAAGTGGTTTCCATGTACATAGGTATGGTAGATGATTGCTCATACTCGTTACATTAAAGGTATACTGCAGTTCCTTTAGTGAAAACTTAACCAATTCTCTAATATGACAGATATCCTTTTCCATCCTCCTATGGATGGGTCATAAATAATTGAGTTCATAAAATCCAAACCACCCCACAATCATGTGTGCTGCAGGATAATTCGTGGTCGGGAACAGTCGCATCTGGTCAAATATTGAAGAAGACAACACTCTGCACACAGAAAAAAAAGGATGACAAAAAATCCTATTTACTGTACACTCTTCTATTAATAGCATAAGGACTTGTTGACAGGCGGCAAAATCGAAATGAAAAGAGCTGACAAAAAAAAAATGAAAAAATATTCTCGAATGACTGGTGTAAAAAATATCCTTGACAAAAATTAAATTGTGAAAAATCGAGAAGGAGGAGATAGTGGATTGGTACAGGAAGAGTTTTCGGGAAATCAGAGCGATTTGAACAAACTGACAAGATAATAAATAAATAGTCCTTCCGCAGGAATGGTGCACTGGAACACATGAGGTACTTTCAGGTTGGATGGCATTTTTATAAAGCACAGAGGGGTTGCTTGCAATTCGATTGAGGATTTGTGTGGAGAGACAGATAAAAGAAATTATAGAATGCTTGTCATATATATTTACAATATCCTTTTGCAAAGGATATTTTGGTTTTTTTTTTGAAATTAATTGAATTCAATGTGAAGGAGGCTGAGAGAACGATTTTTGTTCCTGGATTGCGCTGGTGTCTTTGTTTGTCGCGTTTTATTACTGAAAGTTTTCGGGGGTTGCAATGATGCTTGCAGGGGTTGTAATGGCAATGGATGGGCAGAAGGATTCAATGACAAATATGAGATTCGACATATGTGTAAACATGGTGCGGTGTAATTGGAGTGAAAATTTGTGGATTTTTTTTTTCATCCAAAAGACTCCTTGAGAGGAATGGAATCTAGTGGTGGATATTTTTTTCAATCTTAGGAGATGGTATATTAGAGGATTATTTCGAGAGTGATTTATACATATTTTAAGGTGCGTAATACTTATACTGTGAATTGGCTTTACGCTTACAGCTGATGGCAGCTAAAATCCTTAAGCAAATCTGGTCGCATAAGCTTTTCTAAGGTACTTGTATAAAATCCCTTTTCATAATGGTTTGTAAGAAGTGCTCAAAAACCCGTTTACACTCGTTAAGGAAAACTTGAAGGACCATATGCAAAGAATAATTGATCAATAGACTAGAAGGTGGTGAATTCACAGTTCGACGCAACTTGTTCTAGCACAAACTGGAAAACCTCATGACATAAAACTTCGTCTGGCATAAGGATGAAGTCAAATTCTAAAACATTTTGTGAGAAGTCTATAAGCAATTTGAACTCAGAGCAGAGTTAAAAATTTCTTCGTCACGCAGGTCTTCATTTGACAGGCTTCGCAACTAAGAACGAAAGTCCAACTTATTAATGGTGTCTTTTGAAGCGCAAAGAACATGTCTTCTAATATGATCAGAATTTGAAAGTCTTCTTCCGCCTCACGCTCCAAACGTCTTATTATACAGAAATGGTTGCTCATTTCAAACATAGTAGGTGTCGTTACAGAGCACTGTATTATTGGCAGGCACGCCACCAGACTCGGGTTCCTCACAAACGATTCTGTAGAAGCTGCATGAATGAAGAAGAGGAAGAAACCATACCACATCTTCGTGACACATGCGAAGCTCTCTCTGCTCATAGGAAACTTTATTTGGGAGCCTACTTTTCAACAGCCTCGGCAAACTTGATCATTAATAGTATTAGTAACCTCCAGGCTTTATTACTAGCTCCTCCTGGTTCAGTTGAAAGCTTTGGGTATTTTGATCCTCGGGTTACACGATGAAGCTTACTGGTCTAAGTGAAGTTGTATCTAGTTCAGCCTGTCACTATAACCTAACCTAATCTTTGTGAAGCTACTCATATACAAAAGTACGTGAGCTTTAAAGGTCAACTTGCTTAAGTATATAAACAGAAAACTAGATAGGGAGTGCCAAGAAGCTTGTTAGTATATCTCAGATTGGCATGTACATACATACATAGATACCTACCTATACATCGGTCCAGTAAGGACCAACTACAATTTTTTTCTCGTAAATGTTTTACGTTTCATCTCTTACATCAGCGCATTAATTACCAGTCCTGAATATGGTGAACATATTTTTTACTCCAATGCTCATCTCATTCCCAATATAAATCTTGAAAAGTCACTTTACCAAGTGATACCCTTTATGCCATTAGGCCTGAGAAAATATTCTCCTTCCCAGCACCTTGAGTCTCAGTTTAAAACATCTCAAAACATTGAAATAGAATTCCTGACGTATGTAGGCAGTATCTTAACCGCAACAATTATAAAATGATGACAATGCGCAGTATAAAACATAACCACGGTAGAATGACGAAGCGCAAAATGCAAAGGCAAAACGAAAGAAGACAAACAAAAAGGCCAAAATCCGCGGCAGAACGAAAGGAAGAACAGAAAGGGCTGCAACTGCAACACCTGAGAGACCAGAAACGGAGATGTATCCCTAAAAATTTCCAAACACACACAACATATTGCCCCATTCCAATTGATGCCATCGGCGGCGGTGGCGACAGGGAAACAACAACGATGATTACGTAGACCGAACGTTCCAACAACGACGACTACAACGCGACGACGACACTATGGCGGCAGAATTTAAAAATTAACTCCAGAAACACGGGAGTGTGACAAGACTCCGGCAAATGGAGCTGCAGATCAATTGAATTCCTTGCTTCCATTTGGCTTGTGTACAGATCTTGCAGCTCAGTATTTAGTGCAAGGATCTGTTTCAGTTTTTTTTTTTCTTTTCTCCATCTCCCTCTTTCGAATACTTATTCTCAAAGTTGATGATGGCTTCTGCAAATGAATGGAGTTGCTTAACACACACACACGCACGCATACATACATCAAAATGGATCGTGGGAGTTACAGGAACGAAATTGGAAAAGATATCTTATTAAAAACTGCGGATGCGATTACCCACCACCGCCGTAGTCGTTTTTTGCCCGATCGACCGTGTCGTCAATGCAGAAAGTGAATTGGTATCTCCATCGATTTGTCCACAGTGGCGGATGGGAGCCGAAGAAGAACAAATATTGCCATAACCCAAGAGGTACGCCCATGTTGTCTTGCCCGTTTGAGTGGAGATAGTTCTCCGGCGGAATTAATTTTTCAATATGTTTCCCGTATGGATATTTAGCCAATTTAACGTTTTTCTCCTCCTTCTTCATCCAAATTGTCTCTGAAAGAATAATGCAACAAAAACGAAAAAAGAAAAGCAAACACAACGATGACCATGATCGTCGTGATCTGCATGGGAAGATCTCAAGCGAAATGGACCAGAGGAGGAGTTTTTTTTTGACTTAAAATCTGAGAGCATATAAAACTTAAAAATTCGCGATCCTTGATAAATTATTTTTAAATAAATGCCGAATCCTAATTAACAGACGTCACTTCCCATACTAAGCGAAACGATGTCTCAGTGTACATAAATTCCTTAGGTAAATGTTTAAGGACATTTCAGGCAGATATTTGGTGAAGGTGTAGATCAGTGTCCACTAAGGATTGTTTCAAATGAGCTTAATTTTGAATAACGGATCAGGTGGCACTGTAACCACGTATGAACAATGGCAATAGATTAATAGTAGAAACAAGATAACTCTCTATTGGATACTCAGCCAGATCGAAATAATGAAAAAACAGATTCCTTAGCAAGACAAGGAGCAGCACACCTTGAAACATTCTGCCGAATAGGGAATCATACCATCCACGAAGAACTCAGAAAGATAGGGCCAGACGACAGACTGAGAACCTGGATAAACACTCCGGGTATGAGGCAACCTAAGAAACTTCTGGGTCGTTACAACTGGGAAAGATTCGAAGCTTGCATCTGACTTATCCTAACAGGCTTTCAAACAGGGTCCTGTAGACTGAGGGAACATCTAAGGAAATTTGGTTTGAGCATTTTGCAATGAGTCCGTCGAGATTCTGGAACATCTTCTCGAGTTTTGTGGAGAATTGACCCACAAAAGATGGAAATACTTGGCCAAGTACCAATTATCGGATGAGGATATGAGGATATAACCTTAGACCAACTTCTGGTTCTTAGATATCTCAGAGAAACCGGTTTAGAGAGTGCTCTATGGCGGACTGGTCTCGTCAAGGCAGAGTAAGGGTGTTCAACCCTCAAATACTGTCCAGCACTTCAAGAATATCCACTAAAATACCTTGGAGAAGTTGCATTCACTGAAAATAATGTCAGAGTTGTAGGTCTTCTTATGAAAAATCACTTGAGTTCGATCGTCTAGAGGATGTAAAGAGGAAGGGCTTAAATGCTTGAACACAAGTCTTCTACTTTGAGGTATGTATACAGTGAAAATGTTCTCCTTTTTTTTTGGATTTTCTGTAAACTCTTAGATAACGAAGGGATTCTCTGATCCATAAAAATGTGTAAGTACAGACCTAGGGCCTATTGCTTTTTTTATAAGAAGACTGTGTACAAATCTTACCCGAGGTAGACCATCCAAAATGCTTGGATCGCTATCCTCAGTTGCACCCTATGTAAGGCTCACAAGTAGAAAGAATCTTTAATCAACTTTGGGTGGGCCGTTCTTTTCTTACCTTTGTTGCTTTGGGATTGATTCGAATGATCTGCAGGCCGGAGCCTTGGTGTCCATTTACTCTACATATCCCGCAGTTCTTTTTGTTTTGACTAGGTCGATATCGCTTTAAAGTTTCTTAGATTCCAAGTTTAATTTTCACCTCCAAATCTAGTCAAAGCAAATGGCAAGAATGTTTTTATCCACCATTGATAAAGGTCATGTTTCAGCGCAGTAAAGAAGTACCAAGATGATATAGGTCATACAGTGTCTCCTTAGCTGTTCCGGATGGGGTTCTTCTCAATTGTCTTCTTAGCCCCTTTCTCATCAGACCGTGTTGCAAAGTTCTTTGCATGGACTGTGATTCTACGTACTACAAGGATTTATTTTTCTACAGCCTTCTATAAGGCTCTCACGCAGAAAGTTCAAAAAGAAATCGAACAGATCTGTTAAATAGCTGACTTAAAATTTATAACATTAATTAATACAATATTTTACGGTTTACACTACGGTTCCTTTTTGTGGAAAGCTGATAGTCTTAATTGCTTCGAAATTTAACAATTTTTGTAATTCTAACTTTTCTCCACGTATCAAGTGTCAAATGCTGAAAGACTGACTTTTAAGATTTATTTGAAAAACCTCATACAGATGATTAATACCCGAAAGCAACAGATATTCCCTACACAAAAACCAAATGCGAATGCTTACGCAATCCTTTGGGACAAGCTAAACACGAGCATTCATTCAGTCATCGACGTAAGCTGCAATTCCTTTTCCATCCTCTGCGGCGTTATATTCTTCACCAAAGTCATAACCATAAATTTCACTACTAAATCTATTATTAATTTCTAATAATTCGGCCATTTGTTATCGATTATAACTGGTATACGCATCAAATATTCCCTGATACCAGGCAATAACCTTGCCCTTTCATTCTGTCTGCCTCACTGCGAGCACAAAAGACCCAATTCCCATTGCAACCGAAGCCATCTAATAACTTTTCAACTTTATCAAAAAAGCGCAAGACGTATCAAAACCGCCACCAGAATTCACTTTTCCAAAAAAAAAAAGCAACAAAAAACACCCACAACCACATATAATAGGACAGATGACTTATGGCCCCATGTTTTGGGGGGCCAGACACATTAGTATCGAAAGAGCAACGACCAGGTCCACTCCTTGAAACATATGCGCTATAAAAATCCATTACTTTCCGTGTGAGTGCGAGGATCATAAAATTCTATTACGATGATTTATGGATGTGGAACGAGCCGGACCACCATTCCGGTTGGTATACAGGACATCAAGAAAAATATTTGAGGGTGCTTAGTGCTTAATGGATGGACATTTTTTTCCTGTTATTGCTATCCTTGATATGGTCGAATCCTTGATAAAAATCAACACACACAAATAAATCGAAACAAAGAAATACATACTCGAAAAAAGCAAGAAGATGTTCAAGAAGAAGAAGAAGAAGAAACAGCAGAAGGAACAGAGTAAGACCCTCGATGAAGAATCATGATTGCCGATGATGTTGATGCTGGTGGCGATGATGATGATGATGATGATGATTCTCAGTACCAGTACCACACCACTATGCCACTATGCTCCTCCTTCCCCCGACCCATTGAAACATCGTCCTCCCCGCGAATCCAAAATCAATGTTCCAAACCAGCCCAGCTTCGGAGACAAGACGAGACGAGTAGGGAAAAAATGTGTATTTTTACGAATCACGGTTTCGATGTTTCGCATGAATACGTAATTAAATCTATAAATCGGCCAATTAAAATGCTTTGATATCGTGACAACACAACATTGGACATCGACAGAAGGAATTAAAATTATTACACACACAGAGAGTGTAGCATAAAATCAGAAGATTCCAATTTCAACTTCACGAGAGGAGTCCTTTACAGAGTGTTCTCCGAGTGTGATTCTATGGAGTTTGGGTTTGGTTGTAAGCGGGCGAGGCGCCGCGCTTTATTGAATTTTTCAATTGTTGCGGTGTTTATGTCTTCTCCGATGGGTGTATACTGTATAGTGAATGTTCTTCGTGAAAAAAGGGCTTCAGATCTACGAGTATAGTCATCGTGTGCACTAACGCAATCTGTTGGGTAACAAACTAAACATATAATAGTCGGGAGGAGTTTTGGGCAGATGTGTACGATGAGATGGTGAGCTGAGTGAGCTGACTGTTTCATTGCCAAATTATTAAAAATATGTCCACATCACGTGAAGGCCCAAACCGGCAAACCCATTTTCGGTCCATAAATAGTCTTTGAATGATGTGTATTTATGTACATCACGTGAATGCTAGGTTTTTTGACATTCGCGAATCCAGATGGAGATTCAATATCATTGTCAGAAAGCTCTTCTGAATAAAATTCATAAACTCAAAAAATCGGGCCTCATTGTTTTGTAGATATTCACATATAAGGCTGTTGTTGTAGAATATAGCCTGTGGACCTAGGAATACTGCTCACCTTTTATTTTCGTGCATCGTGCTTTCTGTACTCGTAATTTGTACATTATTCCTAATCCTGTTCATTTCATCTCCTGTGTTTCGTGAAGATATTTTCCAGTGGACTGAGTGAAAAGTTTTGTCAAAGTTGGTGGGCATTTCCGACAGTGTAATTAAAAAAGTTGATGAATCGGAGTACATGAAGCGGATTTAATAATGGTAGATTTTTTTCTAATTGTTTGTAGGCAGCCAGGGGTTTCCCTCTTTTATGGATCAGTGCTCAACATTCCATAAGGAGGTAGCCTGGAATTTCCCAACATCTTCGCAGAATCTTCAGTCTCAACGTTGTTCTATACCCAGTTTCCTGAGGTGCTACCTAAGTCTACAGCGACCTTGTAAGGATGCGGACCCGGTTCTTGTTGATGTTTATACAAACCTTACTTCTTTTCCGATTATAGTCGCCGAGAAGCTCTTTGGCCTGCCTTTGCTTAGGGAATTCCTCCCAAAGTTGCGCTCTTTTAAAGTGTTCCACCTTCCTTAGTCCTTTAGTTTATCAGCTGCTTCATTTCTCTCTGCTCCCATGTGAACTGGTACCTAGCAGAGGGTGACTCTGTTCTTCTCACATTGTGGTTTATCTTGGCAAGGCACTTGCACACTAGTCTTTACCTGATTTCTATTTTTTTTTTTATAATTTACCCGCACGCACTCAAGGGTTATGAATACCCTTTTACACAGTGCGGGCGTTGAAAGGAAGATAGAGGGAGAGAGAAAGAGATTGGTGTAGTGGTTTGAAACTCAGGTGTATTAGGTTTCACAAATTACCTCCAAGGTTGGTGTCGAGATAACTGATTTCACTTGAAGTCTTGATTGCGGCTTGGCTATCCGGCAGTATCGTGATGTATCGCCCATAACACTTCCATGATACTCCCTATCGAGGAATTAAGAATGCAACCCAGGAGTGCCCACGAAGTCTTTCAAATTTATCTTACCGTGTATTGAAAATATCTTTAGTGTTGCAGCTCCGAGATGTGAAATTAGCTCATACAAGGCTTTGAGTATGCAGGAGTGTACTATAAGTTTTTGCAGGATAAATTCTTAAGGAACGAAGATTAGAATACATTGATTTAAATGTAGCGGTGTATACACTTTCGATTTTTCGTTATCCATAACAATTACCTATAACAGATAACATGGGAACTAGGCTTGCAGTTTAGAAATTATATATCATTGAAAAATGATCCAGAAAATGTCTCCACAAAAGGATAACTAGTAGTCATAACTCATTTGTCGTTTTGCACGCAATTACAAGGGACAACCTCCCTTATTACAAAATTCACTAACAAATAGGAAACGTTTAACAATATGAATTTTAAAATTTAGAACACCGTGAAATTTATAATAGATTTAAGTGTTCAATATCCTTGTGCATAAATCCTTCGAAATTACAAAATTATAAAACCTATTTGCATACATTTGTTACGCCGTTTTTTTTTTTGTGTACACAGATTCAGAATATATGTTTTATATAGAATGCACACGCAGTAAACGTGAAAGAAGGACATACATATGCGCAAAGGGACACAAACATAGAAATGCAGGATGATGGCAACCCGTTGGCATCCGACGACAAATGATGATGATGATGTAATTCTTTTCGCGTGACCAATTAATTTGATTGTGAAATGGAATTAAAATCCAATACAAAGTACACAATGTCGCAAGGATAATAAAAGGACTGCAAAAGGAAATTCTAGAAAGAGGGGTGAATTGGTATCTCCATTGATGTGTCGCACATATAAGTATGATGATAGTTATTTGTCATGTGCTGGCGCGGCGTAGCGAATGTTTATTCAAATTTAAAATAATCTTAATCGCACCCAAGGATACAACTCGTACTCGTGTAAATCTGCAATAAAAGGGTGATTGTAAATCCAAGTTGGGAACTATATGATTTGGAAAATTACTGCCAAACAATGTAAGGCTTTGAATTATTAAAATACGATTTTCCAAGGACATTTCTCATGCAGTTATACCCTTGAATACACAAAGACCTGTCTCAAGAAGTTAAACGAATTTCTTTTCGATAATTACATCCGCATTTGGAATCCTTGCGAAAATTTTAACTGGTTCGTTGCGGTTTTCTATTCTATTTTTTTTTTTTTTTTTTGATTTTACTTCCCTTACCACCATTCCGAAGAAAGAAAACTAAAACTTTTCGTTCCGTTGACTGACTCTTTGGCTGTGTTAAGAAAACCTGAACCAACTTCAAAAACTATCAGCTAACAGAATACTATCCTAATTAATCCTTTTGCTTCGGGTGTAAAACAGTGTCGGATGGGGTAGGACTGCGTCCATTCCGAGATGGAGGTAAAATAAAGGAGTCGCAGCAATCACACCGGTGGTGCTCTTCTCCTTGAATTCTTGACTAGAACTTATTTAGTTTTCATATAATAGGCATTCATTTTGTGTGTTGGATGGAGTTTTCCAATTAAACTTTATCCTTTTCCTTTTAATTTACCGGTTACATGCTTTGTCGCCCTCATGGTTTGGGTTTGAATTGGGCGTGCAGGAGAGCAGTTCATTGTACACCAAATTGAAGGAAACGAAAAATAGAAATGAAAGGATTAAGATCCATGATTTTTGGAAAACTTTTGACTTGGAAGAATTTATGTGGGCGTGGCTGGTATTGTGATAGCTGCAACAGCAAATGATTTTCACGCAATTTCGTGTAAAGTCTGTGTGCGTGTGTACCTCTGTGATTAAATGCAATGTTTGGAATATGATGTTGGAGTTATTAGAAGAACTGTTTGAAGACAATAAATTAAATAGAAAATGATGGAAACGAACAAAATCAAGGATCTACATATAGATACGCGTCATCTAATTCTTGTTAAAACACATCTTATATACAAGTTATACGTATACTGGTATACTGGTGGGCGCCGTGGCTCAAGTGGTTCGTGCGTTGGATCGCTGAGCGTGAGGTTCGAGGTCAGAATCCCAGAGAACACCTAAAAGTTTTCACGGTCCCACCTCTCGCGAATGTCTGACAAACGTCCGAGAGTAATAACTGTTCTCAATTTGCCTTTCGGATATGGCTCTAAACTGTAGGTCCCTTCCATTTGTGGGAAAAATATAACACGCACAACACGAATGGTCGCGAGAAGCTAGGCTCTGGACCACATACGGTCCGTTGCGCCAAGAATTTGTATTTTTTTATACTGGTTACCAAAAAGAGCGAAGACTAAGTTTTCTGAACTCATCAAAGTTTCAAGGCAAAGAAAAAGGAATAAGTGGAAACTTAATGCGTTTATGGCGCTATGTGGCGCTACAGTTCGCGGTTAACCTGGGCCTTAACCAACCTCTCCAGTTAGCCCTGTCCTTACCGTCCAGTGGCGAACTCCAAGTTGGTTGCGCTCCCTTCTACTTGCGCGAGGGCGTCATCTCCTGCATATCTATGAGGACTAATGCGGAGCAGCAAACTCTTGACGCCACGTTGAATACACGTGAATTTCAAGTTGGTCAACTACTAGGACATGTCCTTGCAGACAACCTTTAGTGCTTTTGATGGCAAATGAAAGGACCGATCATAGGGGAAATTGTTCTACTGCTTAGCATGTTAGAGATCCATTTAGTATTGTGTTAGTTGATTCCATTGGCATTGGCTGTCATTTTTATGCATTAAAACGAGGTGTTGTCAGTGCTCCAGAGATGTCTCTGTAATGCGATGTATTTGTGCGACACCGACTTTTCAATTCTTTGAATCAGATGATGTAAGGCTGTTATTGTCTAATATGGATGTCAGCAATTTTCTCCATTACCTTTAAGAACTCTGATGTTAGGTTGACCGCTTTAAAAAATATAGGGCCTGAGGGTGATCTCCAGCCGGCTTTGGAAATGCAAGCTCATAAGGAAATACTTAATTTTAAGGATTCATGTGCAATCAACCAATCATAACTCAAGTACGCACCCAAATGCCCTCGAAATGTGTTTGCCAATCCCAATAAATGAAATCAAATTTTTAACAATCAAATGCTTGTAAAAAAGAGAACAACCATAAAAAAAAATCATTTCCTCCATCAATTGACCGTAAAATCGTCAAACGTTCGCTCTACCGTCTGATTTCTATTTTTTTCTTTTAGGTAACAATTTTCCATATTTTTTTCGGAAGTATCTCGTTCAACGTGCCTAATCGGGGGTGAACAAGTGCCGCACTTCCCACTGTCGAAGCGCGCGAATCAACAAGTGCGCCCACCGATCAACCCAGTGTCTATAGAGAACAACCCCGCGTTCAGTCAACCAAGCGGCCACTCCAAGCCCCCAATCAATGGCCTGTTTATTATTATATCTAGATATCAGAAAAATTATCCGATTCACTAACCGGCAGTAGTGGCAACAGTAAACACAGTGTTCTGGCTCCAGATGACTATGATGATAATGCCGATGAATAATTTGCCAGTAGGTTACACGGCCACACGGTTCGGGGTAATAAATACAAAGTTTTTAAAAATAAATTCAAATAAACGCTGCCGACTGATTGTGACCGGCAGGAAATGGAAACGATAGAAAATAATTAATTTAATGCAATGTGGGTGGGTGGATGGAGGTTTTGGACAAAAGAAAATATTTTATTTCAGCAGTCGCCATGCGATGCGGCGCGGCGGCGTGGTGGTGGGGTTGAGAAAGGTTTGAACAATTTCGTTGTGGGTTGGTCTCCAGTCGAGTGTGAAACCTTTTGTGCATTTTAAAGTATAGACAGGGTAATTGTTGCACTTTAAATTGATTTCGATGTTTGAAAATAATTGGGTAAATGATTATTAAATTGAAAAGTGAAATGTATACTTGAGTTCGAGGAGTTCTGTAGTACCTTCGTGGTAAGAGCTTAGAGATATAGTCGTGTACATTTGTAAGAGATGACTATTATTACTAGAACCTTTGGCTACGTTAGATGAAATTGTTTGGCTGTCTACCACCGGATACAGACACAGTTAAACTAGTAGAGATCCATTGTGATGCCACTGGATCTAGAACAAAGTCAAAGTCAAAGATAGACTCTTTAAAACAACCGACCGGAGTTTTTAATGGAGCGAAGGATGCTGCTGATGTCTGTGTTCAGACTAGGCCTCCAAGTTACCAAACAATAGAGCTATAAGATGGAATAATTTTCGTTTGGATAGGGCTGGACAGGTGCGGAGGAAAGGAAAAATGCTTTTTTTTATAAATGGCTCTGCGACTAATGCAATAGGCACTGCGACCTAAAATATCTATGCCTCTTAGATCAAGAGATTATCGACCTTCATAATATAGTTACGGATGCCTCCAGTCAAGTCGTTTATGTAAACGATAACTGAGGCTGCAACGCCTGAAGAGCACACTGGCAAGCTTTCGGGTATCGTCTTCTTTGGTCTGTCTAAGTCCCTAAATACTATCCCAATAGGACGGGTATTCCAGTTTTTCCTATTTGTCTAGATTAGTTCTAAACGCGAATTGGGGTTGTCGCAGAAAGATTCGACACCTATGTATGTACATACCTTTCAGAGGGACCGAACCTTTCGTGGCTAGTTTGTCAGCGATTTCATTGCCTTTAATGCCCTCGTGTCGTGGGACCATGGAGAATAGTTTCTTCTCCCTTTTCATCCTTGTAGCTCCTGCAGAAATCGTTTGACAAGAGACCCAACCTTTTGGCGCATAGTTCTGTTGAACCTGTGAGTACGCTAATAGTAGAGTGGATATAAGATGATCGCTTTAGCAAAACCAATTAATTTGAGCACTTTTGATTCATTCTAGGCCAGATCGGTCTGGATATTTGACAGGTTGAAAGGAGAGGCATACCTACAACTTGCCTTTGAGGATATTAGGATAACGTGAAGTTTGACAAGATAGTCAGCCTTGCAACAACCCGGAACGTCTCTGCGGGCTGTCAATCCATAGACGTAGCATAGAATTTTAGTCCTCTTAACGAGGAAAGTGTATGAACCAAATTTTACATCAAATTGTGCGGCTCAGGAAGAACTAGGTAGTTGCGAACGAAAATTGCGCATTCATGAACAAGGTTAGCGTTACCTGGATTCCAGGTGATGAAACTTTTGAGCAGTGTTGGGCCAAGGTGCTTGGGTCAACTTTCCCTCAGAATATTTTGAAATCCCCCAGGAATCGACCATTTTTCGAAAAATTCCCCCAAAAAGGTTGTTAAGCTCATACCATAGTGGATAGTAGGTAGCTGTTATTCTTGCAGTTCTCTTAGATGTGATATTGCATTAGCATTTATCCAGAAAAATTAAAGAAAAAAAGGTATATCTTTTAATATTTCTTTGCTTGAAACCATTGGTTGGTTTAAAATTCCTCTATGAAAATTCCCCTAGATCTCCCCCTAACTGCGTTGTGCCCCTAATGATACCCCTAAATCCACGGAGAAAACCCCCAAACTGGCAAGCACTGGGTTTTAGCGTAGCAAAGGGGCCTGCCGAGAAGAGGCGCTTGTCAGATATTCGTTTGTCGTCAACCCTATTTTGGAGTATCACCTACTCCAAGACAATTTAAGGGGAGATCGCCAACACGCTGACTACTGGGCCAACCTCCAGAGGTTTAGACAAGTGAAAGAGTTCATCAATCGCAACCGATATATGTAAGGTCAATCCAAACAAAGATGACTTAAGAATCTTAACGAGCTACATAACGAGCTGTTTTGCATTCAGATACTGATATATGCAGGCTCTGTGGAAAGCAAAACAAGACGAGAGAACATATTCTTTGCGTTTGTCTAGAAACCGCAAAAAACTAAAACTTTATTCACTCGGCACGGATCTCTGTCAGTCCAGCAGAAATTAAGAACTATAAACCTTAAGCTATACTGAAGTTTATTAGCCTTAATATAGCTTCTGGTTAAATCATATGGGCCAATACAAAACAACTTATAGCTCGCAGTTTACAGTAAGGACCCTTGAATAGTGTATAGTAGCCTAAGAGTGCTACATCCCCTTACACGAACTTTGCAAATGCAACCTGAATAGTGCACAAATTTTGGAAAAAATAACGCCTTATCCAAGCGTTTGCATAGGCTTTCTCAGTAGCTTCCACCGTTATAAGCATTGTCGGTATTGTGCAATCGCAAACTAAGCCTTTTCGCGATAATTACGATACTTACTCTCTGATCCCTGCAACCACCACACGGCATGGTTCAGCCAAATTTTGGCCTTTCCGTGAGTTGTAATAAAATATCTCCACAAAGTCACTTAGATCACTTGAAGAACATTGTTCGTAATAGCAAATTTTTTGCTTGATCATGTCCTCGGCCTTATGGAATAATCTAACCAGCGTCCTCTTAACCTCACATTCCCATGATCTTGATCATGATCATGTCTTTCTCTGAATTTTTTATTATATGCATTCCACATCTTCCCGATTTGAGCATCTATGTACGCTAATGGATCTCCAATAAAAGCTTCTGAATTCCTAGAACCCATAACCTTGACCAACAATAGAGTGCATCTCTTAAAATTATCTACAAATCTAACTTAGTAGCCAATGACAGCAGGTCACTTTTGGTGCCCTTCTAAAATCATTTTGCCTAATTTCTGTTCTGATCCCTAACTCAGCACTTTGTCCTAGCTGATGATCTAACATTCATCAAGTCATTGCCAACGAATTTTATGACATATTTAATTCATTCCAATTTAATGACAGAATGATAGACTGCTTCCACACAAATTCCATGACTCAGTTGGTCCAAACAACAGGAGACAAGAATCCAATAAAAAATTTTCGAATTGACGACAAATGGCGCACTGCTGCATAGCGCCGCACGCATCGAGACTGCCATCGATAAGACTCAATAATAAATAATTATTTCCGTCATAGATCCTTGAGCACGAAGATCCTGTAAAGCAGAATCCATTCAATGGCAATAAAATACGTTGGATGAAAATCCTTGGAAAACACATAAATTGCTTTTGAAAAACTCTCGTCACCAACGCTACGAGATGCAGATACTCGTACCTGTGTCTGATGATGCTTGGTTGCTGTAAACAACAATTTTATATTTTTACCTGCATTATAACTATTTTGGGAGACTTCATTCTTATCAGTAACCACAGTTGGTGAAATAATTTATTTCTGTGGCTGCTATGCACACACATGAAGCAAGTGTCTAAGAGTTCCATGCATGTGACCTTATGGCATTGTTTATGTTTGTTTTTATTTTTTACTTACGAAAAGGATGTCTTGAGATTTTATTGCTTTTTGATAAAGTAAATTTGTGTCTTTAAAATTTTGGTGTCTTTAAAAATATTTTTACGACTTTTTAAGGAACATTCGTGTATTTGAACTTGATTGACTGGCTGACGTTGACTGTTGGTTGCTGGCTGGTGGCTGTTGGCTGTTGGCTGGTGGCTATAAAAGAGTCATTTAAGGTGAAATTTATTTCCAGCGCGTTTGGAAATTATTTTATTTCTTGATAAGCACTGATGAGAGGGAGAGAAAATAGAATGATGATTCTAATGTGATCCATGGTGATTATATCTCAGAGTGCATTAACACTTTGAAAACAAAATGTTGAACCGTTTCTTGGATGCAGTCAAGCTAATGTTGCTTATGTAGTTTTATAGTTTCTAGAATAAAAAATTTAAATTAAATTGCAGATGGAGCCGTATAAGAAAAAAGAATTAAGTGCGTTGGGGGTGATATTAGAATTATGTACTTACCTTGTGTGAAGAAATTTACTGAAGTTTAGCGAAGGAACATTCAAATACTCGGGAACATGTTTCTAAATTAAGAATTCGGCTGTAAACTGCGGATAAAAATACAAATATTTTGCGCATCAGTCTATATGTGGTCCATTGTCTAGCTTCTCGTGACCCATCCTCCAAGTGAGTGATTTTGGTCTCCTAATAGCAGAGTTGTAGGTCAGCAAAACTTAGGAACGTCGTTTCCAAAGAAGCGCTGGTTTTTCGTTTCCTAAGAGAAGCATCAAGTAACTAGACTGACACTAAAAAAGGAGTTAGCAACTCGCCTGAATGATAATTTTCCAGGTTGTGCAGCCGATAGGGATGACATCCTTGGCAACAGCATTAGCAGGCAAGAAATAGTTCCAACAGGTTTGGTCAAGAAAAAAAAAATCAAAGGGCAATAAGCTCCTTCTCACCGTGGATCGAGGAATGGATCGCATTCTTACGATGATGTTAATGTTACAGACAACCAAGCGAGACATAACACCCTTTCTAAAAAGACTATTTTCATGGAGTATTGTATGGTGACTTGTACCAAACGCATGACGGGAGGTCAAAGTTCTTTTCATCCCCAAAGACGGTATGCGAATACGGGAATTTGTTGCTGGCTCACCTGAATTTGGGTCAAAATCATTGTAGCCCAAGTGGTTGAGCACTACTTTTATCTAGCCCTTTTACTAGATGTTGCTTGGAAGTTTGACCACCAGCGAGTTCCTTAGTAATAGGTACTATAGACGGTATGGGGTACACCCTGGCTGAATTTTTGGATATTGAAGGGCTTTTAGAGGTGTAGTGTATTTGCTTTTGACCTGCCCAGTGTAAGTTCAAGCCGCGCTATGAAGACATCAATCATAGCTACCAAGCACAACAGCGAAAGGAATAAAATAATTTGAGTCTCTCCAACTACTAGTATAGTAAAAAAGAAGTTGCTGCTTGCTACGGACTTGGTTGTTCTTTTCTTTTTCAAAAAATTGCTTTCAATTATGTCAAAAACGAGAAGCACACCTTTCGGTTATGGCACTGAACGTACTTTCCCTTATTCGTGCGAAAAATATAGCACGCACAACACGAATGATTGGGCAACGAATAGCCTATATGGGCTATTTGCACAGTTAAATTTACGTACTTCGCAAACTCGGAGTAAAGTTTCTCTTTATAACAACACCTCCAGTCTGTGGTATACATACATACTTATGTAGCGGAAATCTTCAATACTTCGAGCTCAATGAAAGCTCTGAAGACTGATCCGGTATCTGAGATTAGCCACCTAAAATTAAGTATGTATCTACACCAATTAAATATATGTTATTTTCTATGACACATGTATGTATGCATGCACATGTATGCACCTACATACCTATATACTACAAGTTCAAATTCACATCAGTACTTTAATGGAATAGGAGGATATCTCACCTCCTCAACTTTTTTAAAGTAACATTTGAAAAGCATTCACCAATGATTTGCAGGTCAGAATACATTTCAACACTTAAAAGCCCAAATATTTAGCAAGCGACATACGACATGATTTCCATCTCCCATCGAGGGGAGCATTTAACATTCCTCACAGCCAGTGACCAATAATTATGTAAAATATTTTCTGCATGTGTACAGTGTCATCAGTGACATTTCTCGCCGCAAATTCTACGCAGTTGCGCGCCTATGTTCTTTGTATCACATCAGCAGTCACCTTTTGTGCAATGCTACGCCAAATCCATTTTCATTCCCATTGCCCAGCCAATGATCAGCCAGCTTCACTAACAGTCCTTGGGATTTCTAGAAAATTACAAAAATCCCAGAAACACTGAAAATAGCAAAGTAGCAGACGTTACACTCTCTCACAAAAGGGTGAAGCAAAGGGAACCGATCGGATCCTGATCCTGAACACAACACAGTGTTGCTACTGGTTACCGCCCGCCCCGCCTACCCCTTCTAGCCAGTGCATTTCGAACAGAAATTACAAAAATTAGCAAAATTGAGTCTTGTCCGATGGACAGAAAACAAACAGCTCGGACAAACTGAACTATTACAAAACTATCGTCGTGCAACAAGGAGTGAAATTCATTTGAACACAAAACGACAAGACAATCGTCGTCGGTGCGGCGGCTACAACGACCACGACGACGAAGAAGATCGTCGTCGTCGAGGCTCTGCCCAGAAAATGTTCATCTTCTTCTTCGTCCATAAAGTCGCCACCACCATCACCATCAGTACCACCACCATCACCACCAGCACTATCATCACCGGTAGCATCTAGCACCAGCAAAAGTGCAACTAGCGCATCAATTGCAATTGGAAGTGTTGGTCGCATCTTTATTTCGTCTTTCATCGGGATGGCTGTTCCTTTTTTTGTTGCTCTTCCTGTGTACATTGGGTAATCCTTTTGGTAATAAACCTTCGCTGCTGCCTGTAAATGGCTCTCGAGTGATATGTGTTTTCGGGGGGGCTACTACCACACTCCGTGGGGGCAAATGGACATAAGAGCAAAAACAAAAAAAAAAAAAAAAAAACTCAATAAGCGGTCGTCTCATCAGCCTAAACTTGGACCCGCACATACAGTAGCTTGTGTTCGGGGGATTCTAGCACTAGTATTCTAGATAGGTGCATGGCATTGCTGTTCCTGTGATTGGGAGTTCTCAAGTCGGAATTTGTGTGAAAACAGTTGAAATGAGGCGCTTGCACCCGGTTAGGTTATTGTGGTTGTTTCTGCTGTGCGCCGACATCCTGCAATCGCAATTCGTTAAATGGCTCGAAGTACGAGTACATTTTGTATCTTTTTTGTTTGTTTGTTGCTGTTTTCAATTTTTTCTACTATTGCTGCTATTTTAAATGGCGACGAACATGAGCACGAATAATCAGGAGATATTTTAATTTTTTGTTTTTTTTTTGTTACTTCGATTTGGGAGGGCTGGGGTCATAAGGGCTTAGTTCTGTAATGCTGCGAAGAGGATGGGATCATAGATCGAAATGGACATATTTTGTAGAGCCACTGGTCTTAGGAGCTGCCTAACTATATTTCGATCCGTGCAGGGCAATTAATTATGTATTTAGCTGCGGTGAAAATCATTGGGAAGTTGTATTCATTTGGGTGGCTTGCAATGGTTTTCTCATTCTTAAAAGCCTTCGAAGCCTGCGCGTTACATCAGGATTCAAACGGACTTCACTGAAGCGGGATGAATTTTAAAAAAAAAATTATCAATGCACTTTTCAAGCACCTTCCGGAGGGAGGTAGAAAAGTTTTCGAACTAACAATGAAATTTTTTTTTAATATTTTTCAACATAATTGCCTCGGATTTCAACACAGTTTCCATATCGATTCTCGTTGATTGATGTCGATTGCTGTCAGAAAACATTTGATCAGATCATCTGTGCTCGTATATTTTGCCACAAACAGCGTTTCAAACTTATGTTATCACTCTTTCTCGTAGGTCTACTACTCTAAACTTGATGTATTTATCCTTTCGTACTGTTCCGAAAATTGTAGGATGAAAAGGCGTTAGATCTAAAATCAGCAGCATGGTCGCTGTAGGACTCAATTTCATTGCACGAATTAGTCTGCAAAGCCGTGTGACTTGTCGCATTTGGATTGTTTTCTGTATGGGTACGTGTAGTCACTAGTTTTTGCTGACCCAGGAAAAAATTGTTCCTTCGGAAGTCAACACAACTCACTCCATTGTTCGGAAAAGTGAACCAAAATTAGACAGAACATATGTCAGCTTCGCTTTTGGTTTGTTTGATGAATGGTTTGTGTTTTTTTTTTCCAATTTTAAGTAGCCACGCTTTCCGTTTCGGAAGACTTATGGCCCGATGATGCCACCTTACCAAAATCCGAGTCTAAGAGTAAGCTTGCAAACAATACTGCTAAAACTATTGAGGTTTCGCTTTAACCCAGACTGGACAGTAATCCAGCGTTGCTAAGAGACCTGAGATCTCGTTCGATTTATGTGGAAGAGTCATCCACAATGGGTCACACGCATGGGCTTCTTCAAACCAAGTAGGGAGGATATTTAATTGACCAAATGGTATTTAATGTACATACATACATATCTATGTCCCTTAAATGGCAAAAAAAAATTCTTAAGGTATACTTTTTTTTTTTATTGAAAGACCTTTCCAGTATCTTATGTATTAACTTCTTGATATTTTTTGTCAAACTTATATTTTGGCAGTTCTCGAACCTAGTATTTAACACGTTCGCCCATAAATTCTTAGGTCCCTCTTATCGAATTTATGGAAAATTTTGTCATTTATTTGTCGAGGTAAGCACATGCGGATTGCTTTGACTACTGGTCTTTAAAGAATTCCTTAACCAATACAGAGACCTACGTATATATCTGCTTACTCTAGGTACGATGGCGCCTGTTTTAGGTCACTCTAGTTGGAACTCTTGGTTTCTTTCATTGATATAATAAGATCGAAGCTTAAGAGTAGCAAATAGCAACGGGTTCTACGGGTTCTTGGCGCCTCACACAATTTAAGACTTTGCTGGGTTCCCGGACATAGAAAATGATAGAACTGGTGAGACGGCAAGAGAGCTGATCCCTTGAACTAAATTAGGCAGATACTACAGCAAAGATCTCACTCTGTAATCTTAGACAAGCGATTAGGAACAATGTACTGGTAACAGAAATGAGAGATGGAGTGTTCTCAACTGCTGTTTTATATCCAGAAAAATGTGATCACTCCACAATAACCAAAAAACCAGGTGAATCTAACAAATCAGTTAAAAATCGTTGTCTTCTCTTGTGGGTGTCATCACTGGGCATAACATGCCTAGATATACAAAGAACATGAAACTCAGCACAGATAACCTGTGTAGAGGATGTGGTGACGATATATCCATGAGGATAGACAACGCATTCATCGTCATTACATTTGAAATAAAATCCTTAGAAAAGAATTTTTACAGGACTTAGAAGAACTTTCTGTCAAGTCTATAAATAAAAAACGCCACAGGATGGCTTGAAAATCCATAGATTATATAGTATGAGAGTTATAATCTCTTTGCTGGGTGCAAGGTTCATCTTCTCCCATCAACCCATTAACCTAACTCTTGCTTTGGTTTAACTCCCCACAGCTATTTCTGTTGTCTGGATGAAGTCAGGCTGATTCGTCTGAATGACTTCCAATACCTTAGTGGTACTCTACTGGAATGAAAATTAATTTAGTCCCACTCTCAGTATTGGCCTGGTTTAAGAAAGACCGGAAATAATTAAAAAAAAATAACAATGAATTTTGGCCAAACTACAAGGTCAAGGTATTATGGACTTATATCAACTTGTCACTTGAAATGTATACTAAAGTACATAAAATATAAAAACATGTGAATCGCACGAGGATTGCATATTCGGTGTCAACGTACTAACCCACTTAGTAGATGAGCGTACCCCACTGCTGAAAACTGTGTCTCACTAAAGCATTTGTTCATCGCTTTTATAAAGCAAAAATATTTTCAAATTTCTTTTCCCACGCTCTGCATACCCATTTTCGATCAGGGATTAATCTCCGCACCTACAAAAATAATAACAATAACTTAGTGTGCACATTTCTGCGTATCTCAAGCAAATACAATTTTTCACATCAGCCTTAATATCACACATACGGGTGATTTGACGTCAGATGGACGCTTGCATCCATTACCAATGACTGTTTTCTTGGTTGGGTCTTTTCAACTCTAGCCCAGAAGTAAAGTTACGATCAAAGGAGAGTGCGCAGATACTGAAGATACTTTTAGTTAACCATAATTGGTATTGTACTTGCAAGCACATAGTACACCTACCTACTCAAGGCTCTGCATGCAATGTTTTCATGCTACGATCCCATATTCACAGTGCTGAGCGACTTTATAGCTGCCATTATTGACGATGATTTCGCTGTCTGATTACGAATAACGAATAACAAAGGTGATAAATGAATTGGTGAATCAAAATGATACAATGTCTAGGCACTGCTGAAATCGAAATATCGCATGTGCAGTGTTCATTCAGCGTTTGATGAGTTTTCTGCGAAACAGTATTGTATTGAGTAACTAATTTGTTTCTCGTGTATCAACATTTAGTTGGATGAATATGTGGCTGTTTGATTGATCCTAACCTATGGTTATGATGTGTCGTTCTAAAAAGTTGAAGTATCAGTTGGATAGGTGTGAATTAGGGACAATGGCGTGTCATCTTTTCAAATGTGCTTCGGAAGTCTGAGAGTATTCTTAGAAGAACGCGGGGTAACCCATTGGTGGTGAGATAGGGGAGCAATATGCCAAAGAGTAGGGCAGTAAATATTCAGACGAGAACTTCAAGGCCTAGATGAAGGGTTAGCAGAGGTTGCCCACAAGGAGGAGTCTTATTACCTACACTTTGGACTTCCTAACTGTGGACTTTCTCCTGAGAATACTTGAACAGATACCATGACGAATGGCTTTCCGAGTGGCGGAGCTGTGTGTGTCGCGAACAAAGGCTTTCCATTACGAGAGATCAGGAATTTGAGTCATTGACACTATTTGGATCGGAACTAAAGATGACAAACAAGGTTGAGTATCTGGGAGTATACCTAGATGATGGGCTAACTTGGAACTTTCATGTAGAAGAGAAGATTTTGTGACTTGGCGGGTGAAAGTTTGAGCACCTGCGGGGGAACAGCAATCAAAGCCACCAAGCATAATAGAAAAATGAATACAATTTTAGTTTCTGCAAGTCCTCTATCAAAAAGGGATTATTGCATGGACGAGCTCTCATGACAATCCGCTTCAAGGCTAAATTCGCCAAAAATTAGCTTTATACGTGCTCATGCACTGAGGACTAGGGCGACGCCACCAAAGAATGTCTCTACGAACTCCTCGACAAGACACATGAATAATGTTCTGAAGAATGAGTTCAAAATCATGTTTAAGAAACTTTAGATAGTGGACATGTATTACTGTCTTCCCTGTTTGTAGCACAGTGTACTCTCACCTTACGGACACCCCTCCTAAGCAGACACCCCCTATAACCAGACAGATTTCAAAGAAGATTTCTTTTAAAGGCTCTTTTGTTTGTTCTCTCATAACCGGACACCTCTCATAAGCAGACAAATTCTTCGGAACCGTTGGTGTCTGCTTATAAAGGAGTACACAGTGTATCCTGAGACGTAATTGTTTCCCAATAAAAATTAAAACAACTCTTGCGCTACTAACGTCCATGATATTGTATTTTCGTTACTGACCTAGTTTTGGACTCTCCAAACCCATGTAGGTATACAGCGCAAGAGTTTATTGTGTCTTTTTTTTCGAAGTCCTGATGAATACATCGGAGAATTAATTTACAAATTCATAGTACACCAAATTCAAAAATGTATAATGAGTCCCATTAGGCCAATTAACACCATTCTGATTCCTTATTTCTCCCTTGTGCCTCACAATTAGCTAGCCATATGCCTGTACTGTAGCACTTTTGAACTTGTTAACACTGAACTTGGAAATATAAAACCAAACATCACAAAGAAGAAGAATAATAATTAAGAAACAACGACAACAATAATTAACCCCCTTTAAGAGGATTATTTAAAACTTGCCCTAAGCGTATTACCATCATCGCCTACGTTCCGGCACTTTCCCTCTCCGACCATCACTTCATATTAATAACAAGGCATGGATAATTAAAAAATTGTCTCGTAATTGGATCTTCTTGCGACACGTTGAGCTTTTTCACGTGCCAAACGAACCATTTCTATTGCGAGTATCTTTTAGCCTCCCCTTTCGCATGCCGCCCATCTCTCAAGCGTAGCCATGCAATTATTTAAATATGATATTCTATGCCAGCTTATGATTATAGGCCTTACTCGTAAGTCAAGTTGTTCTAGGCTTGTGCCTACCGCTGGAGGGTGTTTGTCATAAATACCATTTAGTCGACCTAGCTAATGGTTTTGCAAAAGGTCGCGATGGGTGACTGACGACGACAACGAGATATTTGACTTTGAACAAAAAGTTTATTTTTAATCCGCGTAAGCGATATGATTGTCTAGGATAGGGATAGGATATTGGGTGAGCTTAAAATTGAGGACGCAAATATTGATAATTGACAGTATTCGCAAGGATTGCCTTCGTGGATGAATGAGATACTCTTGAGCGAAAGAATAAGGGTATACAAAAATAGTACTTAAAGAGTGCTGTAAGTCTGGGTTAATATTCGTGAGGAAGATACATAATTACGGTGCTTTGATATGTATGTCAACAGACGTCGATATTATTTGCATGGCTATGTCCAAAGTAATTTTTTTTGAGCCATCCCTAGCAATCTCATCGGAGATCTCATTTCTTGCTATCCGATTGTGACCCAGAACTCAGAAAAGAGTCAGAGAGTTCAGTCTTGCGACTAAATTCAAAGAGTTCTTGCATTCTGGAACTATCTTGGATTGAATTGAGCAAGGCGCAAATACTCCGACACTTCCACCTATTCTTTAAAATACAGTCAGTAGCCATTAGGATAGCATAGACCATGATTACCTAAAGAGTAGTGAAATCTAGTGTTGTCTGTCTTCACGAAGATAGCCATATGTAAATATTCGACTTCAGCGCAGTCCAGGCTCAGAATCTGGCCAAAGCCAGTTCTGAACGCAAGGATAGTTGACTCTAAATTTGCACAGCAGCCGAAGTTCCGGTGTCATTGCATCAGACGGCATATTCAGGGAACCAGGGTCGTAGGATAAGTCTCGCGCAAGGTCATCGAAACTCCAGTGCGGATGATACCAAGAGCCACCTCGTCTGAGACGGTGGATTGTTTTGATAGTAGGTACACCTTTGGCTAGGTCCCCTGTCCAAACCCGGGCGGACAAATTCTTCTCATCTACTTTGCATGTCGCTTTATTATTTAGGCATAAAAATAGTTCTTCCATCTTACAATGGCTTCATTCAAATTAAATTATGCATCAATTATTATTGACAGAACAAGAGCTCATTATTTCAATTCAAAAGGACTACAAAAAAAAAAACCCGAGAAGCAAACGAAGCAGGCACAAAAAAAAGCAAAAAAAACAAATATAGCTTCAGATGCGTGCTCCCGTTCTTAACGAGAAATAAATTGCGTATGCCCAAAGTTGATTGATCAATGGCCATGCTGTTTGCTCGGTGACTGCTTCTTGTCCTTGTCCACCACATCTCCAACCGACATCGACTCATAAGATACAATCACCATGGAAATTTTCTACATCTCGATTGCATTGGGAGTGCAGCACCAGGAGCGGCAGCAGCAGCAGTAACAGAAGCTCTATATATAAAATAACTGGATTAAGTAAAAAGGCTGAAAACGGCGGCAGGAAGCCAACGCGACAGTTGAAGCTATGGTGAGCAAGTTATAACGATTGTGGCAGCGTTTAAAGACCTATGACAACTCTTTATGGTAATACGCTATGGAATTGGCCAATGATTTCCTTTTCTATGTGGAAAGTACGCTCTATGAAAAGTGGAAGGGCGAGTTCTTTTTTTTGTTTGTTTTTTTCTAGACATGGTTTCGCTTGGTGTCATATTAATTGCTCTATTGCAGGAGATGAGTAGAATTTGTTATCTAGACGGCATTGGGTGCGATACTGAATGTATCTATGGATTAAGACTCCCAACGAAGTATTTTAATTAAGGACTGAGGTCTCCAGAGATGACGCAACCATCTACAGATCAAGACAACAATATTATTATTCTGATACCTCGAATCCATTTGAATCGTTTAGTGCAGACATGGAGGATGTTAATTGCAGTCCCTGAAGCCTACACGTGCTTAAAGTGAGCTGAGCTTAACAAAGATATTTTAGCTCATTAATCTGCTTCTAAGAAGCGGGTATATTCGTAATTTTTCTGCTCATTTATCGCTAGTATTACAACTTTCTTCTCCTTGATAGGTAAGGGATTAGGAAAGCCCTTGAGACAATTATAAGTTGTAAGTCGAAATTTCGTTTTTTTGATTGTGTAGTAAATTAAATTTTTTTACAGATAGATACTCATTTTTTTACACTGCTACAAACAGAAAAGTCTAAAGAGCATACTGTTCAGTCTGAATACCCCAAGCACATCAGTCTTGTAAGTGTAAGAGTCAATGTATCTAAAACTTTAAAAACCTTCACGAGGCCAGGCCACGTTATCTCCTTCAATTAAGTTAATGTCAGAATACAGACGGTCTTGATTGCCTACAGCTTACGCGTTGCGGCCCCTTTCCAGGCACGTACTGACTGAATGCAGCTTTTGCTTTCCCGATTCTGCCTCCAACATCAAGTTCAGTGCCACCGTCAGCGATGCTTGCTAAATATACCTATAGAAAACTTTTTGTTTCCTGGCCACAATGTTAAGTTGAGGAAAGTACTTTGAAAGGCTGAGGGCTTTTGTAATGTCTTTTGCCCTACTCATTCTGGACCATTTTATGTAGGCCCATAACCCTATGTCAAAGCAACCAAGTACCGCAATTCAGGTCTTTAACATTCGATGTCGTTATCCATCGAATTTCCCTACTTTTTTCGATAACAATGCCCGAATAAAAGTACCAGGAATAGCAGCGGTGATAAAATGCAGCCCTGCCGTACTCCGCTTCGGATTTCAAAAGCATCTGACAGCTTATCGCAGTGAAGAGCACTATATTTCACATTTGCACTTATAATAGCGATGCCTTTTTTTCTCAAAATGCCTTCCGTACGTAAAGCTGACTAGCTGATCTTGCAATCCACTCTGTCAAAAACATTCTTAAAACATGTAAATTGATGATCCGATTTTCTTGGCGCTGCTTGGAAAATTCGTTAGGGGTTACATCATTGTCCACAGCTTTATTCTGCTTGGTGGTTTTAATTGGACTCTGTATTGCTAGGGACAGGTCCGATGAATAGGCGGAGATTTGTTGCTTTAAAAGGGCTCTTTGCATTGTTGTCGTATTTATTTAAATCTGAGGTGTAGTGTTCCCTGCATCTCCTAAGCTGGTCGTTATTCGATTTTAGTAAGGAATCATCTGAACTTCCAACTGTTGCTTGCAGCTGCGTCTTCTCTTCTAACAGCATGAACCGTCTCACTATTGCATCGATTTCTGCATATTTGGCCCGTGCAGCAAAAGTGTTCATGAGGTTTCGCTTGTCACGTCTTACATTACGCTGTACTTCCTCTCTAGTTACATGGTACTGAGCTTCAAGCTTAGACCTTTCTCGTGTAGAGAGGTCTGTTTACCCCGGATGTTAATTTTCCAGAGTTAAGCAAGCCTGTTTTTGTCTTAAACGCTCCTATTTCAAGCCATCTTATTTCACTCAGAAAAACGCTATGTAGCAGGTAAGCAGGCGGATGACAGGTACATATTTTAGATGTCAGAATTTTAAATGATCCACCGTTCCTTTTCTAATCTCAACCGATCTGTCACTAATTGTTCAGTGCCATAAATTTCTTTATAACCACGGAAGCTGCCAATAAAAATATTCTCACCACTTTGGTCCCTGCAACCCCCGAACAAACCTACGGTATCTATGTGTGTTAATTCATTAAATATTCACCAAATCAATAATTATGATAAAATCAATAATTAATTTTATGATTTTCTTTGTTTCCTCCAGACAGACAGATACAAGTTGAGATACAATTTTATGACAAAATATTTTGTTTTGTTTTTTCTTTGATTTATGCCTTCGATAAAAGATATTTCTTGACATTGGAGGAAAATATAAAAAACCGGGCACGGTTTTTATTTACAGTGCTGCTGCATAACTTTATATTGTTTTACTGAAAACATATAAAGGACAATCGTCGAACAATCGCACCTGGTGGTCTTCGTCCCTAACCGCAATCGATTGGCATTGAGTATACACGTATGTACATATAAACTCCACATGACTTAATTCATGTTTTGTTTCGTCAACATTTAACTTCATGACAAATTAAAAATTATTTCGCAAATTAATTGGCGCATACACATACGAGACACTAAAAGTGATAAAAAGGATACTGTCTCTCACATAAAAATGTTTCTTAAGCGTGGTTTCATCGAATCCTAAGGACGACCCCCTAAGAAGCTAAGCGCCACAGATGACGAGCTCGTCATTTTATAGTCACACAGAGACGTGATTCAGTCATCACGAAAATCTGCGGTAATTAATTAATTTTTTTTTTTTTGATTCACCACCGTGTTTTTGGACCACATGCCGTTTTTTACGCTTCTCCAGCGTACACATACAGAGACTCTGTGTGTACTGCCTGTTTTCGTTGCGTTGTGAGTGAACAGTAAAATGTAACTTTGTACACTTGGATGCGACAGGGATAATAATAAATAATGAGATACGATATAAAACAAAATTCTCGTAAACTCACCCTTGGGTAGTGGGGTAGCGAAAGGTCATTCATAAAGTTAAATATTTTATTTGTTATTCTTTTACTTGTACGAGTATATGTACTCAACTTAGAGTAGAACACGGTATGTCCTGTTGGCTCTGTGGAGTCATCTATTTCCATTATATTTAATATTGTGAAGCATCTATATGAGCGGTCATCCGGTAGTAACTTCCATTTTCATTTATCACGGTGCATGCAAGGATGATGGTGATGGGCTACGTTAGATAACAAAAAAGCTTTTTGCGTTTCATATTTTTTTTTTTTTGTGCCATTTCATTTTTACGATGATATAATAGATTTTTATCACTTTTCTGTCATGTGATAATATCAGGCAACTTATCAAGTTTTTGGATAGAGATGGGTGATGGCGTTGAAGATGAACTCTTGGGGTGAAAGTAATAAAACTCAGAATCGGGTATTGAAGCATGAAATTGTAAGAAAGAAAAAAATATGACTCAGCTGGTTTTGAATCCTCTGGCCAAGTAGTAAGTCGATCTTGACTGTAATTTGATACAAAAAAAAGTTTCTTTGGCGCAAGAAATTTTCTAGGATGAGCAAAGACGTAAACCACTTTATTTGTGTAATTAAGTAAGGCTGCGGCTATATGTATGCTATCCAATGCATTCGACGATAGTGAAGACAAACGGCACCTACAGCCATGTCCGAAAGGTTTTCTTTTTATTTTTGTTAATTGTCTCATAACTCTCGGATGTTTGTCGGACATTCACGAAAGGTGAGACCGTAAAAAACTTTTTGGTGTTTTCTAGTATAGTATTTGAATCTTGAAACCCACGCAATG
This sequence comes from Blera fallax, assembly GCA_946965025.1. Classification (NCBI taxonomy): domain Eukaryota; kingdom Metazoa; phylum Arthropoda; class Insecta; order Diptera; family Syrphidae; genus Blera; species Blera fallax. The sequence continues at coordinate 13,132,208 of OX337246.1, read as the reverse complement.
AGCCAAAGTGCCCACAACGACAATATACATATGTACATATACATATGCAAATATTTAGCACAACATACCGTATGGGCTCCAGATCTAGAGCCTAGCTTGTGTAAGATATTTGAACGTTTTTTTCGTAGTTCGACCTACGAATTCGAACATTTTGTACATTCAGGTTGCAAAAAATGTACACAGATTGCGAAATCAAGTATACATAAGTCAGAGAACCAAAGCTACTTAAGACAAGTTTCATTCCGAAAATGTAAGTACCACCAACGTATGTTTCATTTTCGTAGACTGGCCTACGATTTCGAAAACTTTAAGAATTCAGAATGAGCCAGAAATTTTTCTTTTCAAGAGGAAAACTGACATGTTTACAGAAATTATTTTTACTTAAGTCATAGGATTACGAATAAAATACGAGAATTGCATTGAAATAATGCTATTTGCTGGAGGCTGTCAACTGTTCACTCAGAACTCCGCAGGGAAGTAGCTCCCAAGAGTGTCTTTCCTTTTGGTGGTGGCCACATAGCACATAGCAAGTGGTGAATAAATTTTATTTCCTCCCTGTTCCTACAGAAGTCGTTGTGGGGTAGTCCTAGCCGTGCTGCATGATTGCCTATCACAGTGTTCCGTCACGACGACGGCAGCTATACGAATATCTGCAGATCTCTTTTTGTCATAGACTGGCCATAACGATTTGGCTATGGCACATGTGCGTAATCGATACCAACGCCTGTTAGCTTCCTCGTTGGACTCAATGTTTATCTTTCTGTTCAAAGTGCGAAGCGGTGTGCTAGGCTTCGGAAGGGCCTGCGAGGCGCTTAGATGTGATCCTGCCCTGACTCGTTCATCTGTTCGGCACCGAACAGAGGTTCATCTTGTTGGCCACTGAGATATAACCCAGTCTTTCAGTGCACATTTTACAAGCTTAGACCTCACCGATGTTGACTGTAATACTCTAATGGCTACTTGACTGTCAGCATAGATGGTGATTTTTTCCAGAGATGCTACCCTTGCTAATCATGTCCGCAGCTTGTTTTTTGGCAACAACTTCGGCTTGAAAAACACTGCAATCGTCATCAAGACTGAAGGACCGGTTTGTATTTGGGGACTCGCACTAGAAACCAGCACTAGTACCTACATATATCCATATTCGATCCGTCGGTATAGATAGCCAGTTCATTTCTAATATAAAATAACCCTTCAGCCCACTCCTTCCTGCTAAGAATTCTGATAGAGAATCACCGATTGCAGTTTGTTAGGGAGACGATGTAGTCCGTTTCCGTCCAGAGTCTCGATATATTCCACCGGTTCAGAATTGACGTATGACCATAGGGTTTAGCTAACCATAGTCAAACTTCCTTAGTGTAGCTGACGAGTTGCCGCAGTCAATATCAAGTGGAAGTATGTAGATTGAGTATTATTTCCAAGGCTGCTGTTGATGTTGATCTCATTGATCGCGTTATCCCCAACTAGCGCAGCGTGCCCATTGAATCTTTGTCACGCTTTCAAAATGATATTTCTTCCACCAAAGAATCGAACCGTAGGTGAAAATAGGTCTTACCACGGCTATGTATAACCAGTGCAAAACCTTAGGTTTTCCCGAGCGTTCGCCTGCATGCATATAATGCCACGAAAGCCTTCTTGATTCGATTGTCTATGTTTCCTTCCAATATAATTTGGAGTTACGCCGAGGTATTGTGCAGTACTGCAGTAGCTGTAGGTACCATATTCATAAAGTTAATAGGTTGCTTGAAGTCCTATCTTACCTCATACACAATGGGCACAATGCACTTCATGTGGTCTAAGTGAGCCGTTGCCACCCACTTACCTAACCTAACCTACCTCATACAAGGCAACACACAGAATCATTGCAAATCATTGAAAATATGCGTACTAAACGCCTCTATTCTCATCTCAAAATACGACTGACCTCATGACACACTTAGATATTCTATATTTTATCGACCTTTTTGACTTGCGTCCCTGAATCAAAATTATCTCCTCTTTTCCAAACCACAAAATATAATATTTTCCAACACTTGTCCACATCGATCACACCAATGTTTACAAATATTTTCCATTTTCTATCTTTCAAAATTAAAATGAGTATCCCTCAAAACGGTATAATAAACGTCTGCTTTTATTAATATGTCATTAAATAAAAATAATATTTCCACACCAGAAACCACAGGAATTTTAATAGACTCATTCCGTCTTAAGTGCTTCTTAATATACCGCCAGCACCGGCCGAATGACGTCTACGATTTTTCAATAACTCAAAAACGCCTCAGCTATCTTCAAACGAATGGAACGCGCACCCAAGAGATTAATTATGAAGCCATTAACAGTGTCATCTAGTTATGATTTACAGTATTATTTAGCTGGACAAATTAATTTGCCAAGGGAAATGAGCAGGTTTTTGAAATGCTGCCAGTGGCACAGGCTATCTTATTGCGAGGACGTACATGCATACATACATACGAGTAGTAGAAAATTTATTTTTGAAATTTATGATCGCTTTGCTAATTGGTATTCCTGCGAGAAGTTCTGCATGATAAATGTCAAAGTGTTAATGGGACAATCTAGTGGCAATGGCTTTGGTATGGCTATGTCCAATGGGCCCAAAAAATTGATGAGTTTCTAATCTGCTGGGCGGTATTAGATCGACGATGGACATTGTGCGCGGTGTAGACGAATGAAGTCATCATCCTTTAATGACTACGTAGCACCTAGTGTGCGTGTGGAAGAAATTTGTTTTTAATTGGCGCCGCTATAAAATTACGTTTTGTATTTTGAAAAATCCATAAACATTCGTTTTGTACATATTTATGATTGCTTTGAAGTCACGTTTTTTCTTTTCTTGTTTTCTGTTGTTTAGAAGTAGCCAGTACTGGCGCCGTAGTATAAGTTGTTTGGATGCAATGGAAATTTAATTTAATGTAAATATTGTTGTTTTTAGTTTTGGATTGTAAGAGTTAATAAAGGTGTACTCACCTGCTAGCAGGCTCTGATTATTTCGCGATTAGTCGCAATAGAGAAGCTTCGTGCTTTTACAGATGTATACGTCTAGCTGGAACCACATGTTGCCTATGCCCATATCCTCCACAAAAGAGACTATCATCTCTCCATAGCTTTTTCAGTTGACAGTTAGCACATTGTCTCTGTCATTTTGGAAGACATATCCCTCAATAACACGGCCGGACCAAATTTCATACCAAAACAGTGAGTTTTTTTTTTTTTGGAAGCTCCTGGAACTGCTGTGGATTATATAAAGCCATTCAGTCAAAAAATTAGAACCCATAGAATGCTGTGGCTTATATTGATGAAAACTTAAGTTTTGCCCCCCAAATCACCAAGTTGGAGTCATAGAAAGATCTTTATTTTGTAAATGACGAAAATCATGGAGATGTTGGTTCCAAAGCACACTTTCAGCAACAGCAGCAATTTTCTCGTTCAACCGAGCAGAGTGGCAATGTAAAGACAAGTCCTGAAACTGTAGTGGATTAACATTTTCAAAGACATGATTACATAAGAAGCAGTTGCTGAAGATCATTTTTATTTACCAAAATTAGAATCTGTTTCCATCTGCTCTAAGGCCTAGTCGGCGGACAGCCGCGGAGTGATGTGGCTTTCGTTCTTGAGTCAAATAAATCGTGTATGTACATATGTATGTGCATATAAAGACTCAAGCTAAAGTCGCGGAAAGGCCCACTTCTTGTGAGAGACGGAAAACTTAAAAATTTCGGCTATAAATCCTCTAATTTCGTGATAATCAGCCGAACTACTTTCCCAATAAGATGTTTATGCTGACCATAAATTCAAATTAAGAGCAGAACCTGAATCTTAAAATAAACCAGTAAAATAAGTAATTTCGACGCTTTGTTGAAGTATGAAGTTTTCCACGATTAAATGGCAACTATAACACATCACAATCGTCACAGAATAACAGCCCGGTCATTTCAAAGTTCAGGCGTGGCTACGGATCAATCATAGCACGAAATTCACTCCAGCCTTTTACCTACTACTTCAAAAGTATTGTCTGCATACATATGCACATATGTACGTGTATATCGTTTTTTTTTTCTAATTTAATTTACTCACTTTCGTCTTCTCTTAGATCCGCCTCACGTTTTATTTATCACTTACCGGCAAACAAGCAGACAAAACTACCGGCAAATGGTTATGACAAATTTTACTAGCCCTTTCATTAGACCACGTAAAGGCAACTTGAACCCATAAGCCTAGGTGTCAGACAACAATACCCAGCTAATAAACATCAACATTAATGGCGCCTCAAATCATAACCGCATTTTAATTCTAGCCAAAGCCATCATAAAAAAAAATAAAAAAAAATAACCGGCGACAAGTTACAACCTTTAGGGACTTCATTTGGAATTCATAGCAACGGCGCACTGACCGCCGCATTGATCCATCACTTCGTCTAATACGCGAGTAATTAATTTAATTGATCTTCATCAATAATCCACTCAATATCCTCGACAAACAACACCACAATGCACATGACCACTTGTCCAATCGACGCATAACTTTATGGCACCCTTTTGACAGTTGTTCGCTCTTTGTTCGGTTTTCTTGTTTTGATTATCCACACGTAAAAGGTGTGAGGTGTGAGCTGAGCAATGGTGTTGATGTTCGGTATCGGTCGTCGTCGGGGGAGATTCTTGCACGATAGTTATGGTTAGATTTTAATCACGTTCTTTAATGATCGGTACACAATCGGTGTATGATATGAATATGATCGGCTGTGGAGGGCCCACGCGCAGGGTGTTGGATTGGGTTTTTGGGCTCCCCCCCAAAAAAAAGTGTGAGTACGTGCTGGGAACCGCAATGCTTTGTGTGTGAGAAAAGATGGTTTTGGCAGACCAATTCATTTTGACACTTTTTCTTTGAAATTCCGCTCATATTTGCCATAAAATAAACACATGAGGATAATGTCATGATTGAGCTGTCAAATAAATTAGAGGAGGGCTTGTTCGATGACATGATTGTAGGTGTTATTGGTAGTTTATTGGGTTTGTGGTTTATTCAACTATTTAAGTTGGAAACAGTTATAAGTAAATTATGGATACTTAACCACTTAGTAGGCTTCCAACGATCGATGGGGTTTTCTTATACAGGCTAGCATAGAACAGTCAGTGAACTCAAATCTATTTATCTATCTGCGAAGATAATTAATTGAAACGGAAGCTGCCAAAATGGGTTTGGCAGTGAATGAGTCCAAAACCAAGTATATACGAGTACAGTCAACAAGTAAGTAGGGACACTCAACATCGGTATATTAGACAGAACGTCAAAGTCGATAGCTATAACTTTGAAGCAGTAAGGGGCTTTGTCTACCTTGACTCTGCTATAAACTCCCACAACACCTCAGTAGAAATCAAACGAAGAGTAACTTTTGCTAATCAAAAGCGATCTTTGGGCTAAAAAGAAAATTGAGTAGTGAAGCCCTATCCCAAACAACTAAGGAGGTTGGAAGCGAGGGAAAAGCTAAGCAAAAAATACATCTTGTTAGTCGTCGTTTCTCTGGGATAAGAAAGCAATTGAGGAGAAACGTTCTCTCAGGAAAACTAACCACTAACTGTCAAGGCTGAATAGGACAGAAGAATTTAGTGTCTCTGTGATTAGTGAAATCATGATTAAGATCGGCAGATGGGTCACACGCTTTTGACTGAGTATTAATCCAAACAAGTCTGAACTATGTAATACATTCGACCACTAGAACCATTTTCCTTGAGTGCTAGGTATTAGCGATTATTCTCCATCCGAACCTCAAATAATTCAATGCAGGACGAGTAAGCATTCGACAAATTATTAAGTATTCAACCCTATGCTCAGAGCCGTGGCATATACTAATTTGGTGGCTTGCTTTAAGTATAGAATACACATAGGTACTAACAGTCTTTAAACTCCTGAAACAGTGCAAGCAATAGCTAAACTTAGTGCTCTTCTTGCAGTGGCTAGAATAGTATCGAAAATAATCCTCGAAAGCAGCAGCGAACATCTCTATTCAAGTGTTGATATCGAGCTAGCTTTCCTGATTTTTATAGACTTCGAGATAGACTTCCAGCGTGCGTCGAAGTTCTCCTAGAAGAGGCACTCCGAAAAAACTCATCGTTTTATAAAGACTACGTATGAATTGCGTATAAAGTTGTCTTCTTCACAACGGTAAGCTGTCAGACGCTTTTGAAATCCGAAGCGGAGTACAACAGGTCTGATTCTATTCTTATTTGTAATTTAGTCCACAATCTAAAAGGCGACACAAAGAGGCTAGAGCTGAATGAAAAGGCAAACAAAAGTACTCAGCCTTTGGAACACGTTCACTCAACTAAACATAATGGGAATCGAGGGCACGAGGGATGAGTTGGAGAGGTTTCAAAAGTGTTGCAGTGATGTGGACGCCCTATGCTCCACGAAGGGTAACAGGTAATAACTAACTAGACATCCAAAATTTAAGGACTGAAGGCTTTGTAAAAAGGTTTGAAGTGTGTGTGTAGAAAACAGAATTTTCCATAGAAAACCTCGACGGGCGATTGTGCCAACTTTAGGGATCTTCAAAAGCCACTATGGAAATTGAATAAGTAAATGGTTTCTCACAAACGCACAGCCATACTTCCTACAATGCAAAAATACATCTCCCTTGTGTGATTTTCTGGACATTTTTAATCAAAAATGATAACTCCTTTCTTACGACATTAATCTTCTATCGTATTCTCGGCAAACACGGCTACGAAATCAAATTCTCCGCCGACATTGAAACTAAGACTTTTGAGTTCACTTGAAATTGATCTTCTTCCAATCTACCACTAGCAATACAGTGGCAATATAATTCTGTTTGTTCGCTCCCAACAATGGAATATCACAAACCCATAAAAACTGACAGCTTTCCCCGTTGCTACCACAAAAAAAGGTGTTGACACTTTGATTTATCTGGCATGCCATCAACTGAGCTTTGCCTCGTTCCATTTGGATCATCATCAAGAGGTATCCGCCCGGCCAAAAGGCAAACCAATCAAGTAATATCTGGAATTTCAATATTGTGTCCTGCCACCGAAAAAAAAAAACAAAAAAAAAAAAACTAACCAAAAGGACAATCTTTCGCGCAGCTGGTCAATCCAACGACGACAAGATGATACAGCTCTTGGGAACGCTGGAAAAAATGTCAACTGGATCATCTACGAGTATAACTGCCCACTTACGCCCAAATATGCTACGATTTTGAGACTCTTTTGCGGTCCGGTTTTTGTCCGCATGCCAATTTAAAAATTCCAAATGAAATATAAATCGACCAAATTAATATCAAGTCGCGATGCGGACAGGACAATTCTGAGAGAAAAATGTTCCAATCGGGTAGAGTCGTTTTGGTTGTATGGAGGGAACACTGAAGGTAGCGCGCGCTCACAGCGTACCCAAAATTACATAAACGTAGGTCGCCCAAAGAGGGCGGAAGGGAACTAAAATGCTTCTGAATTTTTAATATTTTCAAAATATACTTTTTTGTTGTGCGCCAGGAACAACGGATGGATATCGTGCTGTCCATTTTTGGGCTTTTTATTAGGTTTTACGTCCATCGGTGTGGTTTGTGAGATCAGTGGTTATACAAAGAAGCTGGGAATGTGTCCTCAGATCAAATGCAATGCCCTATAAAACAGACTTCTCACAGTTAGTGCCAAGCTTCAATACTCTCATAATGTTTTCGCTTTATGTGCAAAGGATTACAGGACTAATTGTATTTTTTTTTTTTACATCCGCTCTCGACTTCCGACAAAGAAACTATAATCAGCCAGCTCGTCGATCACGCAATTTCCCCTCAAAAATACGAGTACAGTTACAAAACTTTTCCAAACACAGTACCTATCTACGTCGTAAACCTTTAAATCCAATCAATGCTTAAAATCTTAACCATGAACTTATCTCGAAATCAAAGAAAAACTTAAAAGCAAAATAAGAAAAGAAAAGAAAAACCTATCTTAGCAGTTCAATCTTTTAATGAAGAATTGTAATAATAATAAAATTACTACAGCTACCATGCAAATTTTGGCCGAAGGCTTCTGTATCTAATTACCTTTCACCTCACAAAGCGCTCATAATCGGCCATCTTAACACATACTTACAACTCATCAACATTATTATGGCGCTTTATAGATGCTGGAAGTTGATTAACGTGGTTGAACCGCGGTTCGTCGCTTTAGGTTTTTTTTTTTGATTTTTTTTTTTTGTTTTTTGGGCTTTTGGCCCAAAGTACACTCAGGCAATCGATTAAACGTTCCGATACCGCGGCTCATAACGACTCTCGCACACAAGACAAAATAAATTTTCGGCTTCCATTGAATGAAAGATCATGCGCGCACTCCAGGTATGATATGTGGTTATCTGTTTCAGTGATATAGCCAACCGATTACTGTTAGCCGGAATATAAAACACGACAATTAACAGCATTTACTGGACATTAATCATTTTAATCGCTGGCAAATGATCGCGCTGTAGCAAGCCGCCAGTGGTGGATAGTACATGTGAATGCGTACGTCAATCCTTGTGGTGTCGTGAATGCAGGTAGTTTCTCTTATTTTCTGTTTTGGGCCGATATTATTTGTTGTGGCCCAAAAAGGGTTAGGGTATGTGGAGGTTCGTTTGACAAATTTAAACGCGAAAATTTGACACAAATTACTTGACAGGGTTTGTTTGGAATTGGTTTATGCACTTTCAGAGCATGGAATGCTATTGATTCCTTAAAGCAAGCTTAGCTAAGATCTACGTTTCAGTATGCAGGATGCTGTGAATCAATCTTTCGTTCCATACAAAGTATAACGTTCGACCTGTGATGTTGCATAAGTCAGTGGCGCAAGCGTATTTCCGCACGGTGTCTTAACCTAGGTGTACTCCTAAAACATGGCTGAGAGGTGCGTGTCATATTCATTTTCAAAGCAAGGAAATGAAGTCACACAACCTCAAGGGACTTCAGACCGATCAGTCCGTCGCTTTTTCTGCTGGAAAGACTAGGTCACAATATGCATACACCTGTGTCAGATCGGTGGATACCCAGAATTTTATAAACAATAGAAAAATTTCCCCATTTCAAGAAATTTATTCTTGGGCTTTCCCAGAAATTGCAGGGGCGTTCAACAACGTGAGTGCTGCCTCTATGCTGAACAGCCTACAAAAAGCTGAGCTAAGTACCGATCTTTGCAACTGGATCTCATGTACGATCAAATGAAAAAAAAACAAAATAAATTCGACGCTGGAAAATGCTACCATCGAAAAGGTGACATCAGACGAACCCCTCAAGGCGAAGTTTTGTCTACCGTAATACGGGTCCATGAAGTGGACATAGGTTAGTAATTCTGAAGGAATCTTGGTTTCCTCCGGACCTGAGTTTTCAAATACGCCATTGAACTATTGGACAAACAACACTAAGAGTGGCGAGAAAATAGGCACTGAACCCCATACAGTCTGTTGCGCCAAATGTTGTTATTTTTATCTCAATCGAGCTTGAGTATCTGTTAGCCTATCGCTCTTGTATATTAGACTATATTATACAAGGACTTGTTTAAAAGCCTAGCAAGGGTCAATCTCTGAGTTCTTTGGTTCGGAGCAATTTGCTGGAATTGGCAAAGGAATGGTGGAGCACCTGATTTACGACTAAAACACGCCGGAACACCAGAGAATGTTGTCAACCGTGGAAGGTTGTAGAGAGGTTAAAATTAAATGCCCTCTGGCACCACTCATAGAGAAAGTCTAAGCTTGGAGCGAAGAGTACTGAAATGGGTGGTAGATGGATGCACCTGTGAACTATGCCTAGAGGAAATCGAGTCGGCGACACGAATATTGTATCGATGTCCAGTATTAGCTGGCTGAAGAAGGGAAGAAGAAGGTGCCCAGAGGGGCACCACTGGGTAGAAACCCAGAAGATCAACCAGATTTCTGTTAAACAGATGCTAGCGTTGACACGACGAATCAGAGTCAAAGAAGAACTATGGAGAAATCCAGAGAGTCTAATATGGATCGTGGAAGAGAGACGAAAAGGGACCCATCACTGTGGTCTCATTGCAACTAGTAAAGGGTGGGCCATCTCTTGGTTTCTTTTACCGGGGTAGAATTTCTTTAAAAAATCAATCTTCAATATTCATAAAGACAAATACAAAGCATAAGGATATGAATTTAAAATTAATACAAAGAAAACACATCTTTCGCCTCAGCCTACCCACTGAATACCTACCTATGTACATATCCATACGCAGGCATTCCCAATGGATTATGAATTTGACCATTCACTGCAATTGTGCCTCGCCTGGAATTTAAAGTGCCCGCTTAAATGATTTATAATTTGCTTAAATAATAAAATTAACATCTGAACTCACTTATTACTTTGAATTGAATTTCATAAATAAACATGTTTATGATCATTGTATCGTTGATAATTTTTCCGCTGACAGAATTTCAATGTGTGCAGCTAAGATCTGAGACGGTTAAGTTTTTTTCTTTCATGTTTTTTATGCCGAGGTGTGACCTTGTCATATATGACAACAAGTTGGATATGAATTGCAATTTTATTAAATTGACAGATGATGCGGGGGAATTGGTTACGAATGTAAATGAGCGAATAATTAATAAGAGAATGCGGGACTGTGAAAAGTCAAAAGGCATTGACTTATTACAGAGCAACTTACACAAGTACATACGCATATTCTCAGCAGTAGTTGTGAGTTGAGGGGAAGAGGAACACCAACATCCAGTCAAGAAGGATCAGAGGTTGGTGCAGCTACCAAAAAGCTGAAAAATAGTAAGTCGCCCGGCTCTTATGGAAGAAGGATTATAAAAAAAACGGTGGTTATGTTTTGGTAGGGTTCATGCACGAACTCATTAACAGTAAATTCGTAGTGGTTAAGGAGTTTAACTACCTCGGAGTAAACATCAACCACACGAAGGACACTTTAGTGGCGATTCGACGAAGACCAACCCAAGAAAACCACTTTCTACTTCGGTTTGGGAAACACTTGGGTTCAAAACTCCTCATTCGGAAGGCGAAATGTTTGCTCTACAAAACAGTGATCCCATCAGATCTGCTCCATGTTGTCAAGTGCCGGTCGACAAGCAAAAAGGCCGAAAAGTCAAAACACGTGGACTAAAGAAAGATCGAATCTTCGTTTTATAGACCAAGCTGTTGCGGATCCCAGAGCGCTTGGTCGGGAAAAATGGAAGGAGCGTGCCCACGGTCGAAGACGACAAAAGGCTGGCGTGCCTCAGGCAAAGACCATTCACGGGTTGGGAGCCCGTTACAAATAAGAAATACAAATTCGTGGCTCAACGGACCGTATGTGGTCCAGGGCCTAGCTTCTCGCGACCATTCGTGTTGTGCGTGTTATATTTTTCACACAAATGGAAGGGACCTACAGTTTAGAGCCATATCCGAAAGGCAAATTGAGAAGCGTTTTCTTAATGGTTATTGCTCTCGGACGTTTGGCAGACATTCGCGAGAGGTGGGACCGTGAAAAACTTTTTGGTGTTCTCCGCGATTCGGACTTCGAACCTCACGCTCAGCGATCCAACGCACTAACCACTTGAGCCACGGGAGCCCGTTAGTAAAAATTTGTGAGTTGGGATGCATCAAGATTGTGCCCTTTCTGCTGCAAACTCATACACAGAAAACCTTCTTCTTGAACCCTTTCCACTCTGTCTGGTTAATTCTGTCAAAGTGAAATATTTACTTCATGTCACTAGCTTGACATTTTAATATTTGTAATCCTTTCAGTCCACCCTCAATTGAAATATCCAAACACAGATATCCTAGTTCTTAAAGAGGGCTCAAGTAATTGAAGTCATGCCCTTAGTAATATCTTAAAACTGCTCTATATCCGTTTATCATCATCGTTGTCATTGTTATCATCGCAAGGCTATTGTGTAATCGAAATCAAAAGGAATTGTTCGTTTTGTCTGTAAGGATATCGAGCAGTGAATACCACTCCAAATATTCATCCAATGCTTCTGTACCCCTTTTTTTACTTGCTATGCCATTGCTACCCTTTTCCTCATTTTCCTTTCAGATATCCTTTTGAAATATAGTTGTTATGATTTTAGACAAGTATAAAAGCTGAGTTTCAATTAATTTGCTGTTTTGTTCCGAAGGCCTAGCTGGCAGTCAAAAGAAATTATTAAATGGGCCGGAAGGTATTTAACTCCTTTATTCAGAGGAATAATGTAATAATTCCAAATGAAGGGGGTGGTATTTTGCAAAATCTGTAATTTGGACAAATGAAGTCAAAAGTTGTTGGTCAGATGGTAGTTCAACTGCAAAAAAAAGGAAACGATTGAAAGTAGAATGGATTGACATCTGTTATGGATGGCAAATCGGTTTTTAAGCAATAAAAAAATAAATCCATTAAATCAAAAGTATGTGCGCGGATTCCGACATGAACGACGCATCAAAACTTAATCAGTCACTCTTGCTGTTTCAAAATTTTATAGCAATTTGTGACTATTATACACTTTGGCTTGCATAAATATGCTGAAATAGCTGAAATGATGCATGTCGCCTGGAAAGGATCGCAAACTTTTCTAACTATGCGCTAATGAAGTACACAAAGCATTAAGCAGTGATTAAGATCATGCTGGGCTTATCTGAACCACAACAACGAAACTCATGAAAACGTGCCCCGGCTACAAATTTCGAGAAGAAGCTTGCAGGTGCGAAGAAAGAAAACTAGTAGCAGAGTCATGATCGCGGTTGAGAATCTAGAATGAGCACTTCTGTAGACTGTTAATCAGCGATGACGAGGAAGATTCCGCTGTAAAGCAGAATGATCCATTCAACCACGATAGTCACTAATAATAAAAAAATATATTTGACTTCATTTGTCCAACCGGCATAAGGCCGGAGCTTAGCTTGTCGCGTTATGCATGTTACATTATTTGCACGAATTTTGGGACCTATGTATGTACGTTTAAACCCATAGTCGGAGGACGAAATTAAGAAGCTGCACATGACAGTTATAATAAGGTGGTACCGTCGAAAAACGTTTTGGTGTTTTCTAGGAGTCGAACCTTATCCAGATATCCCTTCTCTTTCTCCCAGTAGTGCAAACGGAGAACCAGAAAGTGTGGCAAACGACTCCGAGGTGACCATCTTCAAAAATGGAAATACTTCGATACAGGAAAGCTTTTCAGCAACATTTTTCCATTTCATGTAACTACCTGTAGTGGTAAGGGACCTTGTCTACTTTAGTTGTGCTATAAACTCTGACAACAACACCTCAGCAGCATAAGATGGCCAAGAACATGTAGAGCGGCCCACAGAGTATTAGAATCTTACCAGGAAGTTAGCTTATGACCACAGTAACGCGAGAGGCTTGATGGTTGAGGCCCAGTTTTATTCCTAACTGTAGCGCCACCTAACTAACTACAGCAATCTGTGTAAATAGTCAAATGGCCTTGAAACTAATAAGATTCAATGCAATTAAGTCAAAGGCACTATTACCTCACAGTTGATCTCTGACGGGTATCTGGACAAAGCAATGTGGAAGGATAAGAAAACTCCCGATGAATTGGCTAGATTGGCGCCGGCTATGAATAACGATGGAAGAGACACTTCCATAGATATGAAAGTTGTATTGGGTACGCGGGTGAGACTGTGCCTAGATGCAGTACAAGACAAGGATTTATGCGGCAGAGACAGGGAGGGTAAGGGGACCACTTCACTACTGCGACGAGCTTTTTCCTATGCAAGATCACATACATATGTATGTGGGATCACAAACCAATTTCGAACCGTTGTCAGCAAATTGTTTCCTTCCACATCGCAGAAAGGATTCACCATTGACATTTGGACGTCCGAGTGGACGTGTCATGTCTCTATCAATGACACACCCTTCCCAACGTTACATGTGCTTACTCCGCGTTTTACCTTTTAATTACAACAAATCCGTCCTTTTTTGTCAGTCGGGAATGGTAGATAGCTCAGAAAACATAGATAAACCTAAGTTAGCGCATTAATCGTTTTGAGACACATAATCAATCCGCATTCCTGCAGACCTTAATTGTACCTTTTTTAAGCACAAACAATACCCCTTTTCGTATTAAGTATTAAGACAAAATATTCTTCCAGCTGAAGAACCCGCCTCAATGAATCAATCGTAAGCAAAACACAAAAAATCCCATAGTTTCGCATTTCACTTAAAGCAAATTCTGAATCATCCAACCACCGGATGTGTCCTATATTAAAGAAACCGAACGTGTTTCGGACCACTTAATTCCTAAGAGCCGCGATTTATACGGATTCATTACAATGACGTTGTCGTTGTGAATTTGTTTCTTCCTCTAGGGGTCACTTGACTCGTTAATTATTGTTATCGGAACAAAATGCTGCCCCATTGCAACAGTATCAAGCGTATAACAAAAGGAAACTCATTAACCCGAAGGTTGAATGATGAAAATGAGATGCCGCCTGACCACCTGACCACCATCTCGTCATTAACCATCACCATGGTCTCGCTTACACTGTGCCTCACATACTATAAGAACAATTGTGCAATGCATCAATTACAGGACATGGACGATCAAATAAATTAAAAGTGATCCAGTGTCTCATTCGCATACACATTATGAGATGTGATACGAATATGTGCGTCTACAGATGTTTGTGGGCATACAATTGAATCCTTGCAATCAGTAAGCACTGTGTCGGTGCGTATACATACATACATACATATGTATTCAATGATGAGTGCATACTCCTGTATATGTATGTTTATCTGGTATTCTGTGATTTTAATGAACGGGTATCAATGTCCTTTCCTTATAATCAACAAATCACACCCCCTGTTTTGTGTTAACTCAATTTAAATATTGATTGATATCCGTTTTCAGTTCTCAGTGTCCCTGGAGTGTTTGCAGTGGAAGCCTTTGGCAGAAGGGGTTGACTTGGGGATGACTTATGAACTCATATCCCGAAAAGGGGGAAACCACCAACAACAAGTCCAAAAGTCAAGAGAAACAATTGTTGAGGTAGCACAAATGAGCTTCTTGATTTCACAAATGACTAACCGACCATCAGTTCAACCGGACGGATACGAAATCGATCGGGATGGTGGGAATGGGGTTTCTTACAAGTGGTCATTGATTTTTCGCACGCAGTGTTATATGACACCGCTGGCAAATGGCCTGGAAATTTGGATTCACTTTCTGTTCAAAGAACATTCTTTTTTTTTTGTATCAGGGTTGTTAGTTCTCATCGGATGTGAGATCAAGGAGTATTGCATTTGATCGCAAAATTGTAGATTCAATGGAAGATATTTTTTCCTAAATAAAAAATGAAAATGTCAAAAATGGTGCAAAATTTGTGGAGCGGGATGACAGTAAGAAGATGCAATGTCATCTTTAATCTGGATTACAAAGTTTGGTGGCAATCTGTCTAGCTACTAGGATGAACTGACGGCGTCGATATCATCGCTCCATCCCATCGTCATAGAAACTTTTACGATTTTTTTTTTTTTTTTTTAAAGACGTTGGTTTTGGCGTACATGCTGCTGAATTGCTGACTTCCGTCCTCTGATAAGAAATTGAACGTCATTGTGGGTAGTTACATCGTCGAGAGATAATTAAAGTGTTCACCAACCTCAGAGTGAACTTTATTTTTACAAATGATTCCATAGTGAAGATCTTATGGGGACTCTAGAAAACCCTTGTAAATTCAGCTAGCAAGTTAAGTATTATTTGCAATATTTGGATGGCATATTTTTTATTTATTTTTTTTTTATGATTAACCCTTGACCATGTGGCATACACTGCGAGCTAAAAGATCTATTGTATCATAAGGGTAAAAATTAATGAAGGATAGTATGTCCTTAGTAGCAGATATTCTCAACTCCACTGGCGAACATATTTCTTTGTACAAAATACGTCTCCTTAACCAATTCGTCCTCCTCCGAGCATAACCTGCATTCCGTGTCTGGGCTCAGATTTAGTTTGTTAAGGTGGTGTCTCAGGCCACAATGTCCCGAGAGAAAGCCCACCAGCTTTCTGATGCTAACGATAACACTGGCTACAGCTCAAGGGCAAGATCAGTAGCAGAGGTATCGAGGATTCGACCAACAACTGGATAAGAGCCATGCTTGAAAGTCGAATTATTATCGAGTTCTCTGTGACCGCAGCTAAGGGTTGTCCCCAAGAAGGAGTTCTCTCACCCATTCTATGGTCACTAGTCATAGACAATCTTCTAGTCGATCTTCATAGATTAGGCTATTTCGCCATTGGTTATGCAGATGACTTGGCGATACTTATTAGTGGTAAGCACAGCGCGGCCATCCCTAGCGTCATGCAAGGTGGTTTACTTCACGTTCTAGAATGGTGCAGCAGAGAAGGACTATCCATCAATCCCTGCAAAACTGTTCTAGTGCCTTTAACTAAAAAAAAAGACTGGTCAATCTAGAACCCATCATTATCAAAGGCACCACTCTAGCTTATTCCAGTGAAGTTAAATACCTCGGGGTTATCTTCGACAAGTGGCTCAGCTGGAATTCTCATATCAAGATCGCTATCGAGAGTGCCACTAAGGCCATGTGGGCCTGTCGACGCCTTTATGGCCGAACTTGGGGTCTAAATCCAAAAATGATACATTGGATGTATACAATGATGGTGAGGCCCATTATCACGTACGCCGCCATCGTCTGGTGGCCGAAAGTTCTTGAACGTACAACGGCAACTAAACATCAGAAGTTACAGAGAATTGCCTGCCTCGGCATCACAGGTGCTATGCGTACCTACCCTAGGACAGCTTTAGAAGTAGTCGTTGGGCTTTCACCACTTCAAATCTTCATAAGGAAGACAACCGCTAGGTGTGCTATAAGGTTGCAGATTGGTCTAATCGTGTTCCGGCATTAGAGATCTGGTCTGATTCACAGACGAATCGAAAATGGAATCTGGAGTTGGAGCTGGTGTCTTTAGACCCAACACCAAGGTCTCGATACCTATGGAAATGCGTCCCATGGTTTTTCAGGTTGAACTCCATGCCATTGAGATCTGCGCTAGAATAAACCTTGGTAAGGGTATTAAGGGCGCTAGAATATATATATTCTCAGATAGTAAGGCAGCACTCAAAGTGGTGTCGTCCAATTTAATGGACTCCATGTCAGTTAAATGCTGCTACGATGCACTACAGTCCCTGGCGAGACACAACAAGGTAGGGCATATAGAAAAGACGATAAGACTCAAATAACCGCGACCCGTATGAACTGCGCCGCGATGTAGATGAAGCCAAAAAGTGAAAACACAGTGACTACACTGACTCGGCTACATCAAGGGAATGAACAGCAATGCTCACGAAACTCTTTGAATTTCAGACCTTTGGTTCGAGACGAAGTATCATAACTCAAATAAAGCCTTGCTTTACCTAAACTACTTCAGCAAGCGGTTTTTACAACTACCAAATCATCCCAACTAGTAAATACCACTACTCTCATACCACTTTCTGTCAGTTAAAAACGTCTTCGTTTAATAAAATCTTACCGTCATCTTCCAGCCTTACGACGATATAAAAACTCCATCTCCAGTCTAATTTAAAAGATAATAACACCACCGCACAGATTCCAGTGGCAATTTCAGCAATCATCGCCTTCATCACGATCATCGCTACGGTGAAAAACCCGATTGCTTTCTAATTGCTCCAGGAGCACCAGCATCGCCACCACCGACGCCACATGCAGTCCGAGTCTGCACTACTTTGCATAGACATCTCTACAACTCCCCCCTCGACCGCCACATTAGTGTTTCCCTATCTCGAGTGTCATTAGCGCAGTCATAATCATCACATCTATAAACACTTGAGGCAGCATTTCGAAGCCGTTCCACCAGATGGTTATTCTTCTGGAGGGCTGCCGCCGCCCGATGATGGTGGTCTCCATCATCAGGAGACGATGTCAGATCGTCAGCAAGGCAGCGCGTGCGGTATTCTCACGCATTCTTGGCAACGATTATGAATTATTTCGTCGGTGTCTGAACAAAATTCAACGCCATATGAATTTAGCGTAATAATTGTCAAAGACGTTTTGACACTTTTTTGTAACTTTTTGTTTTTGTCAACTTAATGAGGTAAAGAGCGAGTTTTGACGGCGTTATGCATGTCTAAGGATATGATAAATCGATGCGATTACGCTTAGCATCTACGACAAGAGAGATGGGATTCCTTTGAAGACGATGATGATGAATGTAGGGAAGCATACACTGAGTGACGAAAAATATGACACATGTAGGAAAGCAAATTGTGACAAATGTCTGCACTCATCATGTTGTGTGTTTTTCATGTTTTCCATGAGGAAGATCTCAAATCTTTTTTCATAGGAAGATTTTGATTTTTTTTTTTTTTGTATTTTGTGCTCATTTTATCCGAAATTCAATTCGCAACCCATAAGGCGAACGTCATAATTCAGATATCCTTCGGGTACATTGGTACTGCTTTAGTGTACCTTAGAGTAAATCCCTTTTCTATATCATATTCCAATCAGCAAAGGTAATAAAAACAACTGGCCACTTCACCGGAATGAGCTTTTTTTACGGTAAAAGAATATTCCTTTACCTCATATCCTCCATCGGGTAATAATTTAACTGCCAGTATAACAAACAAGGGTATATGCATTGTATGTGTATCGAAGAGCATAGATATCTAGATGACGGGGTTATTTGTTGCAGGAGATACAGAAGCTGAACGAAGTTCAATAACTTTTATGACTATATTTCCAGATCTCTGGGGGATTCAGAAGCAAGGGTCAAGGAAAAGTTACTTTAGTTGGTAGGGTGATGGAGAGGTGGAAAGGAATAATAGCTGGCCGGTTGAATATATTCCTGATTTCAGCAGTTTTTCTGACTAGTGTGTGCACGGGGGGTAATAATTTTGTCTAAATCAAAAATAATTCGTTGGGAAATAATTTCTGCATTGACATGTTCTGATCCCCGGGATGGTCGTAAAAATATTTTTCATGCCTTTTGTTGCGTTTTCTTGAATATATGTCGGTAACGGAAATCATATCAAATATACATATGTATGTATCTACTGAGATGGAAGAGTGGGATTTTGTAGAGATAGATAGAGTAATGGACAAGGAGAAAATTCATTGTTTCCGGGGATAAACGATTAATCTAAATTTTGCAATTGGGGTCATATATTTAAGTCTGAGGAAATTGTGGAGAAGATACATCCACGAACTGCACTATCTGTACTGATGTGTGAATGTAATTAAAGAAATCAATGGCCTACGACTACTGGATTGGCCACATCAATACTCTTACCAAGAGGATCTTTGATTCGCAGCTTCCTTTCCTCTCAAATACCTAGGGAGACCAAAAGCTACTTTTTAAAATGCGTGCAGGCTCCGGCTTGCTTAAACGGAAATCTGTGTCAACTATGAGGAGGAGAGGGGAAGCAAAAGCGAGGTTAAGACTGAAGACGCTGGGGTGCTGAACGATACCGGATCAGACGCATCTCAGTAAGAAAGGAATCGGTGACATATTGAAGTCCGCTAGACGAACAGGACGACTTCCCGATCAATAAAGGACACATTTTCCATTTATAGTCCCATGATCCCAGAACTTGCATCCTGTCTCATGGCACAATTCCCACGCCAATTGGCCAATGCCATATTGCTAAGCAACTATTGCCAAACTAGACCATATAAGGTCTAGACACTGTAGGCAGGCAGGCTTAAAAGTTAGGCATCGCCTACAATGACTTCAACAGGAGTTGCATAGACGAGGAGGAAGAAGAGATAGTCCCGTACTTCCTGCACTTGCTAACATTAGGAAGGCTGCACGGTGTGAGCCGCCTACACCTATCTAGTAGCAGCACAATGGTCCTATCTAAGTCAACTTTATCAAGGGCCACATAACCTACCAACCAGATACGGTTGTACTGGGATGTTGGGTTAGGGTAGGTAGATGGGTGCCCTAATTGACAGGAGACTGTCAACGGCTCACTTGGACTAACGATGGTGCCCAATAGTAGACCCTGAGAACCTCAATTCCATTGTCGACAGCCAGACACACAAGTATATGTAAATATCTTAGGAATTTGTTCGGCTCAATTTTTCTTACATCATCCAGCTCCGCAGGGAAGTAGCTCCCAAGAGTGTCCTTCTTTTTGGTGGCTGGCGCTGGGCAATTACGTAGTAAGTGACGAATGGATTATATTTCCTCTTCATTCCTGCAGTTCCTTCAGAATTCGTTGTGGGGTAGTCCTAGCCGTGCTGCATGATTGCCTATAACACCGTTTCCCGTCACGACGCCGACAGATATACGAATATCCCTGCGACTGCATTTCATGAGATCTGCGGCTCTCTTTTTGTCATAGACTGGCCATAACGATTTGGCTATGGCACATGTATCTAATTAATGCCAACGTTGGGCTCAATGTCCATCTTTCTGTTCAGAGTGCTTAGCGGTGTGCTAGCCTCGGGAAGGGCCTGCGAAGCACTTACCTAGATGTGACCTTGTCCGCCACTGAGATATCACCCCGTCTTTTAATGCCCGTTTTACGAACTTGGACCTCACCGATGTTGACTGTTACGCTTTAATGGCTAATCATGTCCGCAGCTTGTTTTATGGCAGCAACTTCGGCTTGAAAAACATCACATTGAGTATTGTTTCCAAGGCTGCTGTTGGCGTTGATCTCATTGATCCCGATACCCCTCTCAGCCTGCTCGTGGAATCTTTAATGAATCTTTCAAGATGATATTCCTTCCACCAAACAATCGAACCGTAGGTTAAAATGGGTCCACCGCACACAAACTTTAGGTTTAAGTTCCCATCTTTTCCCGAACGCTCGCCTTTACTGTGATGATCGTAAAGGTCAATCCTCGATTATACCTTCCATCTACGTTAACTCCAGTATTCCCTCAAAACTTTAATAAACTGTATCCTTTCAAATTCCACAACTATTAATGTGATGCTGCCTCCACGGCAATATGGATGCATAATGCAATCTGAAAAGGTGGCGTGCATATCCAGTATGAAAATTTTGCTACAGGAGGGACCTTCATTATTTAAGGGTGCTTTCTGTTGTTCCATTATCATGGTTTATGATTAAAATCTTATGATTTTGAACAAATATTTTCTCCTGGCCATCTCTCGCACGATAAGCTTTAAAGCATCTACCATCTGCACCTATTGTCACTCAGGTTTTTTTGCCCAACGATATAAATTTTACAGCATAAACAAACACTCGTATATTAATCACCCCTCCCCCGAAGCGACGGTCTTTGCAGGAGCATTCATTCATTGAAATCTATATCACCAATTGATGGGTCGTCTTCGTTATCGCCGGTCGAAGTCTTTTCTTCCCATATGCAAATATGCGCCAGTGCAAACGTACAGAAACTCGTCCCCATTGTCATCATCATCCTCATCATCATCATCGTCATCGTTGTCATTGTGAATCGGGGGAAGCAACTGAAAGGTAGCTAGATGCTACTGCTGCTGCCGTTACCTGTGTATCACCCTCTTACTCCTGCCAATGACACCAAAGACGGATGCCAATGGAGTCGAGTTGTGGCACATGATATCCATAAATACGTCACAATGTGAAAGTTAACATGAGAAAGACGGGCGCTATTCTTTATGAAATGGTAAGAGATTTCCAGTTTTTTTTTTCTCCAATACCAAGACTCTATAAAAATGTATGCCTCCATTCAATACATTTGCATGTCGAAGCACAATCATTTGCACCAAATGACGACGGTGGGGGGTACCAGCACCATCCAATCACCCCGATGCGCAATCTGAAATTCAATCTGGATACAAAATAGAATCCATCAATATTCCTTATCTGCGTTATGTATTGAATGAGCACAAAGGAAGAGATTCAGCTCCCCTAACGCCAAGAGTATAAATTTCATCCCACACCTTGTAGTAAGGAAATCTCTTTGCCGAATCCACCCCAGCTAATATCGGTGTAATGGTGTGTAAAATTATGAAGGTCGTTGAAATGTCTTCAAGTTGAATATTAATTTTTTTTTTTTGCTTTCAGCCCTCTCCAATTGTCCTGGGAGTGGAGTATTCATGCGAAGTTGGAGTTAGACATGGATGAATGCAAAGCCATTGGCACGAGGATATCATATCTGAAAGCCGTTTTTTTTTCCATTGTATATCCTCGATGAAAATCCTTGCACGTTATTTTTCACGGAACACCACCCAAGAAATGTTGGAAGTTTTGACTTAGGAAAATGTTTTGTTTGTTTTTGTGAAACGTGAGGAATTCTTGAAAAAGATTTTCCAACGTGATACCTGAGTGGCTGGAGGTTAGATAAAGATTCGTTCGTTATAAGAGTGAGCTGGAATTATAAAATTTCTTAATGAAAAGATGTTTAGCGAGCGAGAGAAATTTATTTCATAGAATTTTAAAAATCGATTGTTTTGAAAAATGTTTTGGTTTCATTTACAGGAACAGAGGCAGTAAGCCGAATACGGTTTTGAAGAAGATACAAACATTGGGTTTGGAGAAGAGACTTAGAATTTTCGTGTCGGCTTTATATTTATTAACCTAAACACTGGCAATTTCACAGTACTTCTGGATTTCGAATACCAAGTGTACAAGTGAGCACATGGGTGTCCACAGATAGCGTGAGTCAATGAAAATTTATTTTCTAGAGAGACCCGTGCTAGAAGCCCAGTATCCTGTTAATAAGAAGGAAGTGCAGCGTAGTGGCACACATGACAAGCGTTTACAAATCAACACACTGGCCTCCAAGACTGAAGAGCCAATTAGCAGGTGTGACAGCAAGTCAGTCACGACATCAACTTACTGCTGATCAAAAATCTAAACAACATTCAGTAAGGCTTAGACGGAAGTTTGCTGATTTCGGATGAGTATCAGCTCAACAGATAGGGGGAACAATAACTTCAGAGGACTGCGTCCATAGTCCCAAATTCCAACGAGCAAAAAAATCCCGAGTTCGAACCGGACCTCCCAGCAACACAGAGGTAGATACATAACTTTCCTGTACGAACTCTATTTTACCAATTTAATTTCCAACTGTCAAAATGTCGTTTCAAGTGAATATTGATTAAATTTAATACTCTTTCAGAGGACATAATAATGTTCATTTTTTGTTGCTGTATACCTTTCACTTAATCTAGTTATGCATTAAACTCAAACTCCTTCTTCATTCTACAGAAGCTCTAGTTTGTCCACAAATTCCCTTATCTCAACATTCATAAACTGCATAGATAAGCTTCAAAGTCCAACCTGAAAAGCATTCGCTTCAAACTCATTAACATCACTTAGACTGTACTGTCATCTATCACCATGAACAGCGAATGACATGCAGGACATGAGTAGTGTAAATACTACTAACAGAAACACGCTCACCATCCTAGTTCGAATCTAATTTCCATAAAATTTGACGTCGTTCGTTGCGTTCGAACCCTCTCCAGCTAAATAAACTTTAAAACAAAGTTGGTATGTACGAACGTACAACACTTTCAGTCAGAGAAATAAATGTCCTTTCGCATAAATCTTTGCGAAATTAAATCTCTCCTCGCAATAAATTCATCAAAAGTCAGCAAAAAAAAAAAAAAAAATAAGAAAACGTGAATACAGCTCCAACTAAACCATTGGCGCATGCGCATTTAGGTCTGTGAATGAATCGCCTCCTCCCAGAGGAGCAACAACAAACCGTTTCCCCCCTTGTGAAACAGAGGTGTCAACGAAAAACTTATTATTAAATAAATACTCTCACAAATGCATTTATAATTCGTTTATCGTGCTAAAATCAACTTTATCACCCAATTCACCGTGATTTCGAATTATTATAGCGCACTCTTGGTGTTGTGGTATGGTTACTGGTCCTACCATGTGATAAACATACATATGAATGCAACGACGGACTAACGTGCAGAGTTAGCACGGAATGAGTTGCTTCCACAACCACACAGTACCGAGGTGGACTGACAGGAGGCAAAAAATAAGAAAATAAAATCGTTATTGAGGACTTGGGCGTAAACACACGCCATGGCTGAATGAAAAGCGCAGATTTGCTTATGAAAGACAAAAATTGTGATGGTTGACTTTAGAGAGGCTCATGAGAAACTGCAATGAAGTGCTGCATCTTGGGGCAAGGTTTCAGGTGTTACCCTATGTTTATTGCTTAAATCATTCTTGCTGCATAGTAAATGAAAAATAATGCTTTTGATGCTCAAATAGGACTATTACTGGGAACAATTTCAGCGCACTAGAAACCTAGGTTTAAAACGGCCCAACTACACCGACAAGCTGGATCTTCATAGGGCATTATCGTGATGCTACAGGCATCACGCTAAGGATGCGTCGGCTTCCCTTGATCTCATCCAGGCACCTTGAATAATTTGCGTACAAATAAAAAGTCTACGGAACAGGACAAGTAAGTTGATTTTAAATGCAGGAAGCAAGTGCCAAGTGTCAGACATTCGCGAGAGGTGGGACCGTGAAGAAACTTTTTGGTGTTTTCTAGCACTCGACGGTAATCAGGTCGAGGCTTGTGTGAACCTGCAAGTCACTCATAAACGATATATCTAGAGCCAATGCTGGGACCCTCTGCTGAGTACCAGGGTATATGGATATACCGGCGCTGCACCGCCACCGGTCGAGCAAACAAACCCTGGGTTCATCTGGAAACATGCGCAACGGCCAGGGCGCTATGGCCGGCCTTCAGCAAGAAAAGATCAACTTCTCTGGTAAAACTTAGTCGTTATAACGCAAGGGTTGTTTCCGGTATAATTACTGGACACTGTGCTAGCGGCGTTCATGCAGAACGACTCGGTGTGCTACATAACGACTTTTGCAGAAGTTGCAGGGACGAAGAAGAAATTGAATCTGTTCGTCATCTGCTATGTGATTGTCCTGCCCTATCTGTCATAAGTATGAGGACTCTTGGAAGTTACTTCTTTTCAGAATTGGAGGACTTAGGTAATGTGGAGCTGACGAACCTCCTGAGATTCATATCATTATCTGGATGGTTCGAACAGCGGTTTCACAATGTCTCCAGGGCTAAATGATTGGGTACAATGGCCTACCTGGTCTAAGTGAGCAGTGACTCTTATGTGACAAGGCACCCATCTACCTACCTAATTACCAACCAAGCATTCGAACATCAAACCTCCTGCTCAGCTATCCAACGCACTAAGCACTGAACCACGGCGCCCACTAGTATTGTATGTTAATGATGTGTTCAATTCTCGAGGATACTCTTTCTATGCAAGGAGCAGAAGATAAAATTGC
This sequence comes from Blera fallax, assembly GCA_946965025.1. NCBI lineage: Eukaryota > Metazoa > Arthropoda > Insecta > Diptera > Syrphidae > Blera > Blera fallax. The sequence goes on along the minus strand of OX337246.1, from coordinate 13,106,965 downwards.
GGTTTACCCTGTCGAAGGCCATCTCATAAACGATATGTCCTTTGCACTCACGGGGACGGAGCTTAACTTTTCTCTGCAAAGAATATTTTGATTCGCGTTTGTGACTCAGGATGATCTGACTTTTTTCGCAGGAGGGCTTTGCTCCACATCACTTACGTTGAATATTTTTTTCCTTGATGGCATTTTATATTGTGTCTTATCCTCTATGGCTCTGGGTATCTTCTCGCTCTAAAACGAAAATTGATAAAAAGCAGTTGGGAATAGGTGAAATTTATTTTTATAGAGGACCCATCGCAGTTAAAAAATTTTATCAATGAGGGCCTTAATCGACCAAAAATCAGATCAATAAAGGAAAAATTTAGGACCTCCTAAAATTTAACTGCCAAGAATCCTAAGGAAATGTCGAAGAGTTTTTGTGCTTTTATTTTGGCAACTGCATCGATTGTTACCAATCATAACAATCTCATCTTCTACATAGCTTTGACCGCAGCATGGGAAAGCTCATAGCGCTATCGGCCCTAATGATTAAGTTATATATACATATGTAGAACAAAAACATAATTTCCCTAAATCATTTTTCACGGATTGGATTCAAGAACGGTTGAAAGGATTACAGTAAAACTTTGCAGATAGATACTTTGTAATCGAAAAGTGTACTCTTCGTCAAGGTTCCACGGTAAAATAATACATTTTCTTACCATTAAACACCATCGGAAAATATTAAACAATCGTGTTCAAAATAAAAGCTGTTTTCCAGAAACTTTACAATTTGAAATTTTGGTCAAAATGAATCCCCTTCAGAAGTTTTGTGTAAGGAAATTCGGAAGGAAAGCTTGTGAAGCTAGGACACTTATGGATAAGAAAAGCTACGTGTATCCCGTGCTCATCCGGTGTGCATAGATGAAAGAATTCCTCAATTCATAAAGCCCTCGGATTATTTGCTTTAACCAAAATGATCATTTGCTCTGTTATCGCTTCTCGGCGTGGGCCTTAAATGAGTTCGAAAATGACATCGATTGTGGTCGCAAGAAATTATCTTTTCGGATGAAAGTCATATTCATTTTGGAAACTATGTATGTCAACAAGGAAAACTGTAAGATTTGTGGTTCGGAAATGATTGTTTGGTTGAGAGTCTTGGAGTGGTGGCATCATTGGTTACCGTGAATGGAGTACGTCACAGAGGCTTGATAACTTAGCCAATTTGTGGCCGCAATTGGATAACTTGGATCTGGATGGACTTTGGTACCAGAAGCATAGCGCAACATGTCACTCAAGGTGTAGCGGTTAAATAAGGATCCAATTAGTGCTAATATCGGGTGTTTTGTTGGTCAATAGAAGAGATATAATGAGAATTATATTTTCTCTGTGGAGATCAACGAAAGGATTAGTTCTTTAATCCTTTGAATATCCCTGCTTTCCGCAGAAAAATCATCAAAAGTGGATGTTTCGAAGGTACGATTTGGATGCCGTTTAAAATATTTATTCACGTTGTCCCTATTTATGGCATTCAGTATAAAGAAGAGCTCTGTCTTTCTTTGGCGGGTTCTTCTTAAAGTACGGTTTCAATCATATTAAATGGAGCTTATTCAAGCGAATTCTTTGAAATCACATCCGTCGTCTGTTAGTATCGGTCACGATAAACACGAAGCATCGAAGAATGCACCTCGACTATAATTCGCAGTTGCATATGCCTATGCCTTGTGCGATGCCTTATCTACATTAACACAATTTTTCAAATAACTCGAACACGTTATCCAACAGCCACTGCTACTCTCATATCCTCTTCTTTAAAATATAATGAAATAATTTTAGTTTGAATGCGATCACATGACCGGTTTATAAAGTGGCCAGTAGGCATCATAGTACGAGTAGCTTCAGAATACCGAACCAGTACATAGTCCTCGGATTCTGGCACGCATCTAAGCGGCCACCACAATGTGCGGAACGTGTAACATCAGGCATGCTGTGCACATTTCAATATCATTAACAGACATACACAGAGCACTTATCGCAACTGCAAGTACCCAAGATGTATGCGGGATGCATAAACGATCCGCGAACGATATAGAATTATTGCTTATAAATATTTTCGTCGTTGCGAACCGAGCATTGGCCATCACCATTATTATCAGCGTATGTCATGGCCTCATCATGGAGGAGGGCTGACGCAGAGGCTCCAACAGTAGTTATGAGACGACCAAAACCCCTTCGGATTTTAGGCCAAAATAAAAATTCTCATCTCTGTTGACCGGTCGATCGAAGGAAGGAGCCAATGCGAAATTAAAATGGAAATCTCAGCCAATAAAGCTGAAGAAGTTATTTCGGCCATTAATCAACAACGCCATCGACTTCTACTGGCTTGTTGTGTTGTTGCACAACCATCGCCGGCCGGGTGGATACATAGTCACAGTATCCCGCATTTCCCTTTCGTCCTGTGCCCTCGCTACATCATCAACATCATCTCTCATGAATCTGTTGTGTGTTGTGTCGTTGTCGGTCGACATCAACTTATGATCATCATTATTGTTGGCTGCGCGCATAACACAGCATAAGGCTCGATGTTTGCCCCTCATCCCGCCTATCATCACAATATAATAAAAATCCCAAACAACCTTTATGTATATTTGCGCGGAATCAGAGAACACAGAGATCTCAGCGAATCACATGGCAGACAATAAAAAAAAAAAAAAGATTCACCGAGTATCTCGCATAAAATCGGCCACAATCGGCGTTTGTATATGTCCGTCCATTGAGATGGTCATCCTTTGGGATGCAACAGGGCTCAGATGGCCGACCGGTGGACGACAAGACATCGATGGATGGGAGTTGGCCGACCGACCGCGGCCGGCCCGCCAGGCTATGTAGGTTGTTGCGCTAAAGTCAAAAGATGTGTTGCTACATTATTACACGGGCTTTGTTTTTATGAAAATGTGCGCACTTCAATGAAAGGTACACGGTACCGAAATGATTTTCGGCTTACGGTCCTGTGTGCGCTTCTCTTGCTCCTTTACATATACTCGCGAATGGGTGTATCTCTGTTCAGGTGGAAGAAGAAGGAGGATCGCTTGGGGAAGTGATATTGGATATTGTTGAGAATTGTATTGGATAAACGCATATAGTGAACAGATGGTGTTCTGTGGATTAAAAGGAAAAAGGAAACACACTAACAGGGGGTGGTTAAGGTTTTAATAATAATTTGTACGCGATGCTAAAGCCATTAGCGTGCTACGAATGTCACACTTTTAACAGCGTAGGGTTCGTAAACAAATTCCATTCTCTATTGGCAATATAAAGACGGCGGAGTATCAAGGATACAATTTTAAGTACAAGTTGCTTGTGCTGTGGCTCAGGTTCTTAACTGAGCAAAAAAACGATGCCTAAAGCGGTTGGAGACATACTTCTTTTGGCTTGATTACGTAAATATTTTGGACTTTTTACCAACCTTGAATATGTCTAATTCAGGCGAATAATTTAAGTCCAACGAAGACGGTAAAGCAAATATACATAGTTCGAATATTCAGAACTCACCACTATGTACAACGAAGCTAGTCACTCCCACTAGGACAAGAGATATCTGAGAACGCATTAACCACTCAGCCACAGTGCTGCTGACGGTACCGGCTATATGGAAAACCTGTGGAAGGGCAGTACCTTACATGAAGAATATAACCCTGGCTTCAAATGAAAGGTTTACCTTACAGCAACCAATAAGATACCTTATCTACAATGAAGCATTCGATTCGGTAAACTACTGACAAAATCATCCCGGCCACTGCGAACCCACCACGCTAAGAGGCTACAAACGGAAAGATGCCTCAAAGATGTTAGCAATGCTTGTACCCTACAATAAACAACTTCAACTATATTCAAGAGCCTATGGTTCCTTGAGTAGGTGGTAAAAGGCACCACTTTTTTTCTATCATCATCACCTCAAGACATTTTCACTAGCCTTAGCGCAGGTACTTCATCGGAATGCATTCCAAACCAATCAACTAACCACCCGGTGCGAACCAGGGCTTTTTCTCGAGTGTGTGCGTACACCTTAGATTATGAAAGAAAAACGGCAACACCTGCCTTGCAAAGAAGGCATACCAAACTAGCCATCCACATTCTACTCACAATTTTTCCCAGTTCGTGATGAAACTCTATGATAAGATGTCAATCTAACAATCGTACAACAGACCCCCTAGGCTATAAACTTTACGATAGTAAAGTTGAAATTTGACATTTCCTTTCATCTGCATTATATTTCCCACGGAATTTCTCCTTCAAAACGCAAATGCGATCATTGTCTCTGCTCCACATCTTCGCCTGCCAGTGCAACCATGCCAAGACCACATTTCAGCCAGTCGATAACTCCATGGGGACCCATGTCACTATTATTCCGATACATATTCATTAATTGAAATACTCGTACATTTGCAAATGTGGTGAATATTTATGCACGCAAAAAAAAAAAAAAAAAAAACAACAACAAAACGGAAGAAGAAGAAGCAGAACAGTCCAAGTAAAAATGCAAACAAGCAACTAAAGTCAACCACCAACCTATACATAGATAGGAAGGAAAAGGTGGAAAAAGTTTTAGAAAACTTAACAAACATCATTGTTTCATGCGCAGATAAATATTTTATTCCAGACTGGATTTTTCTAAATTATTTTCTCGATCGAGTACATTTATCTGAATTAATGAGAACGAAGGAGCGAAACGAACGGCTTACGGCTTCCTACAGACGAAGTACGACCATACATACTTATGTAGACAATGGCGGACGGGACGGTTTTGACTTCAATCATATCGTCAGGCATTTTGATGCTACCACACATGCACAGCAGAGTTTTGCATGATTACAATCGATTGCGGGAGCGACTGATTAGATTGATGGAAATGTGCGGATAAGAGTTGGCTACTGAAACCGGGGCTAATAAAATATTTTTTTTTTTTTTTTAAAAAGGAGTCTATCAAGTCTTTGCAAATGAGTCTGATTGATGGAGAGTTCATCATTGAGTGGCATTACAGGATGACTGGTAACATAAAGTTATCTACTTAATGATCGAAGGGGCTTAAATTTTACATCTTTTCTGGGGGGTCGGTCGCTAGTTTTGCGACTTGGTGTGGTTGTTCCGGCAGTGAATTGTTACAAAATATAGCGGTTTTGCAAATTACACTTATGTATTTTAAGAATTTTCATATCAAAGATTTCTATTGACTGAAGGACAAGCCATCCATATGTGACAGAGGAACTTGAATTCGTATTGCATTTCGAATAGAACAAAATGAAGTAACTCCATATGAGGGGTTATCAAATAACTTGGAGCGCATTTGTGTCTTTTCCTATCGAAGAAAATTGTCTGTGCTAAGTCAAAAACCATAGTTTTCAACAAGACGTAATCCTAAAAATGCATCATCCTTTAAGACCATATTATTTTGTTGTCTCAGAAACTTTTAAGTCGCGCTGAATACATCTGTGGGTCCTTAGCAATAGACCACCTTACAAAAATTCGTTTAATTATGTGCATACGCCAACGTTACAAAATTAATTGAAAAAACTCAGCGTGCATACAGTATATGCTGTAAACAAGTAAGGATAATCAACACCGCAGTCTCAGACAGAACGTCCCAGTAGACAGATATAAGTTTGAGGTAGGTAGGGACTTTGTCTATCTAGGCTCCGTCATCAATTCACGCAACGACATCAGAGATCAAGCGAAGAACATCTCTTGCCAAGCGCTGTTTCTTTGGGCTAAGAAGGCAATTAAGTAGCCCTCCCTTGAATAACTGAAGTGACCCTTTATAAGACTTTAATTATCCCAATCCACCTCTATGGCACAGAGGCATGGAATTTGTCAAAAGTGGATCAAGTTTCAAGTTTGGTTTTTTCGAGAGAAAACTTTTTCAAGTGATTGTCGATTTCGACTGCATAGACGGTGAGTGGAGGAGGAGATACAACGACGATCTGTACGGGCTGTTAAGTGACATCGACTTATCGAAAAGAGTAAAGGTGAAACGAGTGAAGCGACGACGTAGTAGACAAAGCCCGACTCAGGTGGCGTACGCAAGTGTATGGAGACAGCAACTAACTTCGCTTGCTTAAGATCGAGCTATCTGGAGAAGCTTATTGGTTGAGGCCCAGGTCCACTCCGGATTGTTGCGCCACCTTACACATGTTATTAAGTATTAGGGTCTGTTTGCACGGCTTAGTTGTTCTTACGTCAATCTACTGCAAGGGAATTTCAAAGTCTTGAGTCCCAGAGAACACCAACCTAAGGAACAGACGGTTGCAGAACGCTTGCCAGTTCTGTAATTCTGTAATTCTATTGATACATCTAATCGCTGGTTCTTTACTTCTATAAGCTCTAGGATATAATAACTTTAATTGCTTACGACATGGATACTTGAGTTCACTTCTCTAGACCTTTGAAATATATTCTTTTAATGTTCTTCACTACGTCTCCTCGAACTTACTTCCTTGTGATCTACCTACAATATCTTGGGAGAAAATTTTTCCAAACCCTCAAATTTTACGTGTATGGCAGTTGGCAGTTGTTAGATCTTCTTACACAAAATTACTTCTTAATCGTTGGTCACGAATGTGGTACGAAAATTTAAAGAGGCTGTCATAAGGTAATGGGATCTCCAGTATTCCAAATCTGACTTCGAAAAAGGAAAATGATCATAAAATGAGATAAGGCACATCAACATCCAGGTCACATGAGTCGTGGTATCAAAACGGAACAATTGTGCTAATTGGGTTCTGATTAACAGAACCACCACCTCTACCTACCCTTTACTAATTTTACTTTACAGATTGAGGTATGTATATTATTGGACGGTTTATTACAAAAGGAATTTACAGCGCAACACGTCTAACGCACATCTTACCATCCACCGTCATTTAATCCCAGAAATCCTATTACATCCTTGCAGAAAAAAAAGCCAACATTTTTGTCACTCGACCAAAGTAATTTGGAAGCAATTTACAATCCAAAATAGTATTAAACTCAGAGTAGTCTGCAATACCTAAGTGTTAAGCCTAAAATTTTGTATTTACCTCAAGACTTCATCTTCGTATAAAGATGGTCGTGGCTACCTCTGTACATCCTATACAGTCAACCATTTCTCTGTCAAGCGGATGAATTACTATACTTGTGTGCTCCTCCTTCTCTATTGCCAGGGAAAACTGTATACTCACACAGGTTTCCAATCCCAGTCATCATCAACATCATCATCGTCATCAAGATCCAAAGAAACAAACAAAGCTTGAATCCCCCTTTGTGCTCAACAGCAGCAGCAAGTGGTCGTCGGGAATCTTATACCGAAGACGAAGAAGAAGAAGATAAAAAGAGGGTGACCAGATATGTTGGAGGATTGCCTGAAACCGATTGTGAATGGCAAACAAAGCCGCGATATTCATTATTCAGTTGTCATCTTCGATTCCATGGTTATGAGGATTTATGAGTTAGTCGTGTCGGTTACCAGTTTTTATAATGGCGCCGTCCCGCTGTTATTTTGTGTGGGGTTTCTGTTTAAAGGTGGAGAATTGTGTATCTTTTACCTGCGATATGAAATGGTAAATGAGATGCTGCATTGCTATTGGCTCCGGGAATATTTCTGATTTAATTGAAATCATATTCTGTCTGGTGGAGTAACGTCCATGTTTGGAAAGGGAACATGTTTGAGAAGTGACCGTTTCAAGAGTAACTACGATCGTCTATATTGTCTGCGAATTTTGAAAGTTCAGTTTGTTTTTGCTCGAGCCTTTAAGGGTGTGCTCTCAAGCTAGAAATTCAAAATGCTTAATGAATTTTTAGAAAAAGATAGCCACGGTATAGTAAGTATTGTGTTTGTCTGTGACTCGGGCTGTGGAAGTTCGAGCACCATTGCCACCAAACAAAAACAGAAAAAATCTTAGTTTTCTTAACTACTATGTACATATGTATATCAAAAAGGGGTACGGTCTTATTGTGCAGTTGACCGAGTAGAGTTCTAAGATTCAGTTGCTCTTGTTTTTAAAAAAGAAAAGTATCCGATACGTTAAGTTACACGAGTATGAATACAATTCGAAGGACTTACAGTATCATGTCCGTAAAAGGTGCCACCCAATTCTAATTCTAGTATCTTCCATTCACTTACGTTTAGTTAGACTGCTCTTTTTAAGGATGGACTAATTGCGTCATATAAAGGTATGATGTCCAGGGGAACAACGAAGTAGACCTCGCCTGATGTCTTAGGAGGCTTAAGGCGATTGTACACAAAACAGATAGCCTATCGTAGCAAAATACGTAGGTACCAAGCTTAGAAACATCAATGGAAGAGAAAACTGACGATTAGAGCATCGAAAACCAGCAAAGTCATGAACCAGAAGTACTACAACTACGTTGAGCATTTCGGAAAAGGTAACTTTCGGTTGGCAGTCATAGATGCACGCAGCTCAGAACAATATCTTCAAGATCTGTAGCGCAACTTTGTAGAAGCTAGTGTCAAATGTGCTGTTAAAACTTCAATTCGTAACCACAACTGTTACTGACAAGAAGCGGTAAAGATTAGACAAACCGAACGTTTGCCCCGGAAGGCTGAAGCAAGTCTGAGGCTTTCCTTTGAACAATTAACTGCAAATGGCTAACGGGGGTCATAAAGAGTCGCCTCGCTATTTCATCCTATTATTGGAAACTATTAGTCTTTCTAAGAGATACCCCACAATATAAACTTTCTATATTAAGGGAGCTCTGCCTTTGGATAAACAACTATGCTACGCACTATAAACGCCTCTACAGCAATCCGCCCATAAAACAAAAAAAAACGGCCTACGGAATATGAATTTTGTTCAAAATGGATCCGAGGAGAATTTTCTAAGGGTCTTTTTCTCTTATAAGCACGGCATCATGCAATTTAAAGACGAGCACGACAGTCTGCGCAATAACTTGAAAGAAGCGGATGAGTTCCCCGAGTCTATCGTGCCCTACAGTGTGTTTTAACAAACACATTTTTGAACAGTTGTCGAGCTTCCTTTTACTGATCTATTTTGAAAGCCTCTTCCTTTCCGATCTTATTCATATCCTGTCTTGTGACACAGCTACACCCTGTTTTCCAACTATTAATGTAGGTAGTTTCTCATAGAACACCAGCCCGATCGACTTCAAACCATGCTCCCGTTTATTTATTTGTATCCATAGAACAAGAGCGGAGACCCTTTTATAAAGCAAACTTCTTAGCCAAAAATGATGACAACAATTGATACCAATAATGTTGCGCCGAATCAGCGGCAGTTCTGGTGACGGTGACGGTGACGGTGGCGGTGGCGGCAGCATCCATGAGTTCACCATTCCTGTCCCCATGCCCACACAACCAATATGCCAGCCTCCTCCTACAGTGTGTCTCGCGTTTCGATATCTTCATACACCATTTAGTCGCATTCATTTGTTACCATTAACTCGGCTCGGTTCCTTATCTGTTTAAAAGGATTTCACTTTGTGTTCTGTGTTCTTCCATCCAGTCATTCTGCACCGCGCGCTTCCTTTCACCATTGTCTTTCACGGCTAACAATTGAATCTTTAGCCAAGAAGTCAGGCACAAAAAAAAAAACAGAAGAGCCCATCTCGTACATATACATGCATATGTGCGCAAGCTCACATTATATTCACCTAACCGGAGGGTGAACCATTCTACCATTCTGTGGTCATGTTGCTCTCCGTTCGCGGATCCTCATTTTCTGATAGGTGAGCGTTGCTCCGCTGGAATTAGACACGTTTTGTTCCACAAATGTTCCAGCGATAGGCTTCCGCTGCTTTTGTTGCAGCTTCTACGCTCAGCTTCATGTACTTATCTATTATATGAGCATACGCTTGGGAGCCTTTACTTTTCTTTATGGGTTATTTAAATGTCGTTAATGCTCATCGTAATTTTTACTATGACTCTCTGGTACCGGGTTTAACATTAGTTTTGATTAGTTTGGACCACTGCTACGGTCGCCTGTTGCATATTTATTTTTAGATATCAGTAGAAATAATGAGCATCTTGGTGTTCATGGTCCGTTGGTAGTGAAAAGTTTAATTTATCAGTAGCTGATGGGAAATAAATTTCTGTTCTTATGGCATTACACCCAATGGAAACATGAATCTGTAGATGTAGTTAACGCTGACCTCTGTATGGGAATTTTAACTTTATATTTGAGGGTATTGCAGGATCCTTAATCAGTTGATATTATATCCTCGAAAAAAGCAATTAAGCTTTAGTTTATGATGTTAACGTTTCTCTGGCGGCAGCAAGTTAAGCACGTAACTTAAGGATGAGAAGATGTGCTTAAAATAGTCGTTGGTAAAAAAAAGTGAAGCCTCATTTCCAAATTACATTAATGTACGTAAACCGAGACTAGAATACGTCGATCGACAAGTTCAGCACGTACATATTTTAGGTTTAAGCTAAAGTGGGTGTCTGTACCAGAATACAAATACAGTCAGATCGATAGATATGCAGTCTTCTTTGGGATCAGGCGGGACAGTTGCATGGGGGGTGAAGGATGGTTTCATCCTCCTCTTTTTCCCGCAGCTCCTGCAAAAGTCATTTGAAAAGAGGCTCAACCTCCTATCATGTTGACCTATCAGACAGTGTCCCGTGTGAACACCGATTACCTGATCTATAATCGCCTTAGCAAAACCAACCCGGCACGAAGTTTCTGATCCACTTTAGGGCAGATCTGTCATGATATATGACACGTCGAGTCATTTTCCCATCCGCGTTTCCTCCCTAAATCATCTGATTCATCCACTAGTGCTGGCTTTCAATACCTGATTGTAAGGTGTTTTTCTTTTTGCTGGGTATTTTGGGTATCTTCTTGGCAACCTTATCTGCCCATATTCCTTGTATTAAAAACTTGCTCAATATTAAATCCAAATCGAATGGATTCAATCTGGCACTAATGCTAGGTCACAGACCTCTTTAAAGAAATAGGTCTTTTAAGCAAACCTTTCTATCTACTGCTTTCGAACAAATCAAACGACATTCTTAGCGTATAGCTTTAAATCACAATTTCACACGAAACATACATAGGTACATGTGACCTTTTAGGGAGCCTTTTAAATATATCCATGCATATGTATCTACATTAAGTTGGTGTAAAAACGGAAATGCAGAATTTTATATCTCAACGTCAACGATATGGAAAAAAAATCTCTTTCATTGAATTTACAGACTGGTCCCACCATAAAATACCAATAACCTCACCACAGAAACAAAAAAAAAGTTAAATAAAATTATAAAAGGTCCGACCACCCAAAACGCTATTTGCATTAGAAATGTAAATTTTCCGACCATCATTAGAGACGTAATAATTATTTTAATTGGGTTCCCAAAATGCAGCACTGCGTTTATGTAAATTAATGCGGTTTGGGTTGTATTAATATTTATAAATTTTACCAACAGCAGCTCCCAGGATGGTGGATAGCAGACACATCCACGCACTCACACGGTTCGAACCATTCTCGACTCGTGCATAAAATAATATTGAATTCAAAATTTAGGCGGGCTTAGACTGTGCTTGTGATTCAGAATTTATTGGTGATTAAAAATTCCTATACGCAATGCAACTCGTAATTACAATTCACCTGAATTAAAGTTTCCAACCATGGACACGATGGAATAGTGAAAGATGAGAGCGAATAAAAGTTAATCGCTGTGGATAGACGCCATTTGCGACGCATCCTTATGCTGATGCCACTAACTAATTCTATCTACAACACACTGCACGCAGTTCGTGCGCTTTAATGTACGACCGTCTTGTGGACATGGACGTTGTGCATTGGCCTGAATGGCCTCCTGTTGTGTCCCTGTGTTAAAGCCCCCACACCCGATGAGGAAAAAAAAGGTCTGCGCATACTGCGGAGTATGACATGAACAATTTGCATTTTCAACATGGGGATTGGTTATTAGCGAGATTTATGGATATCATATTTATGCCGGTGTGTATTGGCACAGATGAACGTTACTGCAAGCGCCAGAAAGGAGACAGAAAAGGCGCAAGCTCTATGTGAGAATGTAGTTGTGGACTTAAAAGGGTGGAAAGGGATGTTCTTTTGCTCTTAATGCTTCAATGGGCGGTAGTAATATGAACAGCGAATAGGTAAAGCGTTTGCAATCTTGAGGGCTAGCAAGTTCGATGAGTCAAAGTTGTTCGAAATAGTTTGGGTTTATTATAAAAGTACATAATAGGCTTAGCATTGACCTACATTGTACACAGTGACCTACTGATTTAGTCCAGTCTTTAGCGAGCTGCTTCCAATTGTTTTTTCTTAATTGATAGATGTCCTTTTAACTAATATGCAACACCTTGTGCGAAGCCTTTCTCTATGGTTTTGTCTCTTCAAATTAAATTCGAAACCTCTTCGAGTCAGATTGTTGGTGTCAATTCGCTCCAGAAGTCATTGCCAAGTCATCTTAGGGAAGCAATGCGTTGACTGAGTCGATGGCGCTGTACAACGTACATATGTATGTACATATTATTCCAAAGCTTGCCTGCTTTGCACTGAAACAATGAAAAGTGTCCATATTCCTGCAATGCTTGGCTTCTCAAATAAAAAGTCCTTAGTTGATCCCGAAGCAATAGCGATTGGCAAGAGTTGTTCTTCATTTCACTCGAAATTATAATAACGTTCTATCCGACTCGTCAACGTTATTAACAGTATTTACTCGTATGTACTGCGTTCCACCTCTCTGTAAATGGTGTCGAACGTGGTTTTATATTAGATGCAGAGATGTTGCGTATCGATGTGTACATATTGGATCTTCGGCAGGATATAAGTTGGTGTATACCATGGTGGGGTTGAGTGGTTGTCTCCGCTCAAGCAGAGATGCACTTAAACCATGTTGGGATTGGATTCAAATGGTGTCTGCTATAATGCCCTGTCATTTATAAATGCTTGAAATAGCTTGACAGATAAACTCTCAGGGCCAGCAGCCAAGGTCTCAAGTTTTGATATTGATTTTCTTTGACTATCAACATCTACGTTGAATGGTTCATTTTTTCCGTCAGCGGAATGATACACCCAAGCGCCGCCGTCGCGAAATATTTCAAAAAAGAAGGAAACATTTGGTACTTTTTTGCAAACCAGCATACGCATCCAGCAGAAAGATCCACAAAAAACTGTTATACTCTTATACCGTCTTACGAATTCCACCGGATGCGACTATCTGCACCTCTTAACATGACCCAAAGTGTTGCAATGAGGAGGTGCCTTCCCAAGACTATCACCCGTGACTACTTAAAGCTATTTACATTCGAAGATACTTTTAAGCACATCATATAGAAAAGACTTAAAATCCACGAGGAATGTTGTCTCGCAATAGATTCAAATATCAATGCAACAAAAGTTGATGGGTGAGAATACCATTGCTCCTAAAACTGATCCACTTTACAGTAACTCGATAAAAATCAAAAATCCAAAGATAGCCAAACCCAAATCTCGTGAAGAAATTGTTCGAAGACATACCCCAAATCTAACTATGTACAAAAGCCTAGCAGGATTAACTTAGGATTGCGATACAGTGAGACCAATAGTAAAATATGAAATATTATGATCATTAAGTCAGCTCATTGATTGGAAAATCTAAAAGGTTACCATACATTGGGTTCCATATCATAAAAGTGAAGAGAAACTATAGAGCGTGTGGTCATAACTGTTTGTGCGGAAAAGGTCAACACATCATCTAAGATGCTAAATTGAAAAACTTCAGCGGACAGATCAGATGGAACCGCGATTCTGAGATTTTAATTTGATCCTACTGAATTACCACGCCCTATAGCCTTTTTAACGACAGAGCTTTCTCTTTCAAAGAGACAAGAGGGACTTACCCTCGCTGCACCCAAATATAACAAAATTTAAAGTCCTTAACTATACCCAGGCTCAAATGGGTAGCTTAACCCACGATCAATGACAGATCACAAGAGCTTTTAAGGTCAATGTGCATCAAACTTGTTCAACCATTTTATACAACTCAAGTGTTATTGGTCTTCCATTCAACTTCACACTTTATTCATTCAACGTATTGTGCAACATGCAACACTGTACTCGTACAGTGCGGTATCCATACTGTGATACCTCAAACGACTCCCACAACTACATCCTATGAATGCAATTGCTTTGAATATCAATTCCATATTGAATATTCTCGCCGACCACATTCGCAATGGTTTCCATGTAGGTTTGAATATTTACCAAATGTGGTGTGGTTAGGGTATCGGTCAGTCCACATACGAGCCCTATAATGCTGTACATTATTCCCAAAATGAAGATGCTATCGCAAATGCAGATAATGAACCTACGCGAGTAGACTCCCTCCAAGGTAAATCCACTAGTTTTGGGATTCCGTACGCCACATATTTTTCTAATCCCATTTTCCTTTACCAAAAAAAAAAACGCCTGCGGTTACATTCATCCCTGCTGTATGATTTGGTAGCGTGTGAAATAAATTTGCCTCGATTACAATTCAGAAGCGCGCTACCGAAGGGATTCATGTTTGCTACAAAAGACATTGTGCGTGTGTTCCGAATATGCTACAATTTCGGCACAACATCGTGCCCTATTGTTTGCCTCTGCGAATGAATGTCACGATATCCATATGCAGAATCCTGCAATAGGAAGGCATGTGAACAATCGGCGGCGCTAGTAGGCTTTTCTAGCCAACAGATCAAAGAGGGATTTGCAAAAACCATTCTCCATGAGCCCGAATGTCCATCGATTAGGACCAAATTTAACTGTAGCTTCTTGTTCGCAATAAAAACAGATAGATAGAAAGGGAGGTGGATATCTACGAGTAGAATTGCCAAACAGTGCGTGCATGTGCATATACTCGTACTCCAAAATGTTGAATTGGATATGGGCCTTCTCTTCCCAGTCCCAGAGGCAGAGATGACATGGCCTCTTAATTTTCACAACCGCCGCAATAAACATTGCGAAATAGTACACGCGCTTTTTGTGTTCGTGTGTATATAGAGCTCGAGGATGTGAGAATGCAACTATAACTGCTGCAAGAAGGACATTTAGATATTACAGCAATATCTGTGCATAAACAACGTAGGAGCATATCTGCTGGTCGTGGCGTTGGCGGTCTCTGAAAAAGGATAGAGCTGAACAGTAGCGCGCATTTGTCTTCCTTTTTTTGTGCTGATTCTTTAGTTCTGTAGTTTTCTGTGTTATTGTTCTAGCTTTCTAGAGCGACAGAGAGGGAGATATGTATGTTCATAGGATTTTTCTACTCCTAATGCATTCACCTAATGTTGATGGGAGTGTAACTTATGTGTGTTATCCCAGTGGAATTGAGTGGATGTAGGTACTATTTTATTTTGCATTGCCTAAAGGGGTGGCACAGGCCACCTTTTTTTTGTTTTTTTGAGAGTGCGAAAATTTATGAGACTCGGTTGTTTGTAAATAAATTTACAAGTTTGTTGAACTTGCAGAAAATTTATTAAAAAAAAATTGCATTTAGCTTAAACAAATTGTGCAGTGCACATATTGAAGTCGGTCTCAAGTCTCTAATTGGTGCACTATTAGGTAGTAAACAGACCAACCCGGGACGAGGTTGCTCTCTTAGAAATTAGGACACATACGTATCTCAAAGATTAACTTAAACTTGGTAAAGGTAGTAGCAATACTAAATACAATAATTTTTACATGGAAGTACTGAACAACTTCGTAGCTCAGAACATACATATAGCGGTGTTCAGGAGTTGCGATGCAGTGGAAAGAGCTTAAGAAGAACGAAGATCTGCGACATCTAATCTCAGCAGCTGGAAGTATTTGTTGAAGATAGTACGTGCCCAATTTTTCATTTCCTGCCCTAACCTCTTCTATGTGTACTGGGCAAAGGGTTTATTTCTTCGTTAACTGAAAGTGCCCTATCACTTTCTCGACATTATTCCAATTAAGAAGCTGCTAGACGTCCCGGTTAAGCACATCTACAATTCCCTGTGCATCGGTAACTAAGTTCGCTTCAACATTTCGAAGAGCCTGCATTCCGGTCTTGTAGAAAGCTGCCATTTGATTTTCCTGTAGAACGGCTGAATGTTTTTGTCGCGTGAGTCCTCGATTTCATTGGGCTTCCCAGCTTATGTGTATGTCCTACTCTTCCTAGGCAGGATTTCACCTCTTCTGTCTTGGTACAAAATTAACATATTTCTACTTTTACATGTTAAAATTGTTCTTGGATTCACTTCACTTTTCGCTTTTACAATTAACTCTCAAAACAACAATTACTCAACAATCTGTTCAACATATCCTTGCATCCAAATGCAAATAATTTTCAACTCCTCAAGTTGATGCATCCAATTCATTTGAGAATAACTCTCACGATCCTCGTTTGACATTTAACATGACAATCGCTCGCACAGATATTTTCTTGCTCCAGATACAAATTCTAAAAATCATCCTTCAGATTTAACTAAACACTTTCAGATCATGTGTCATCTGGAGAACGAGAAATTTGCGATTTGTTAAAAACGTTCTTGTTTTCTCACTTTTTCGAGTAATTTCCCTCGCACGCTCCATGAGGTGTTCACGATGATTAGCCTAAACGAACAGCTCCAGCGAAGACAACAACGCGAAATCGGCGACAACGACGAAGACGACGACGACGACGACGACGAAGACAACGAGGACGACAATCACGTCTTTTCACAAGGAGGTAGACTCTCATCTATCCTACTGTAATAGAACGGAATAGCGTTGCACTTGTGTCACGACATTTACTCCAATAGCCCAATCTGCTGGCAGAGATCATCATCGTCATCAGCCGCATCTAGGAGTTAGCGTCCTCTCAGTGCTTGCTATCTCTCTGAAGTTCCCTTCTGTCGTGTGAAGTAGACCGCCATTCGTGATCCCAAATCACTGATATGTGTATTTGTGTGCCGAATTGGCAGGCCAGATAGGACCGGGACACATCCAAGAGAGCGAACCCCAACTAACAATCTTTACCACCAACTCTAGGTGAGGAAAATATTGTTGATTCTGTGTCCATCGAGTGTCAAGTCACCAACCGTGGTGGTACACCAAATTGACACTTTGAAGGTTGCTTCTCGGCAACGGGTGAGGTGCGGTACAAGGTCTGGATGCATTCTCATCCATTTGATTCATTTGGATCTTGGCCAATAAAATAATAAAACAGCACTGTGCTCAACTTTCTGCATCCACATCATTTTTCTTATAAGTTAATTGTCGCCAAGGCGTGACGTGCTATTTTTTTTTTTTTTATCCCCAAACACTCTTCATGTGTATATGTGAGTTTTCGCACTCATATGTGACTTTCAATTGTAAAATTGCCCGACGTATCGGTCCGGCGAAATAAATTAAATTCGGGACTTTTATTTATGTGAGTTGTGGACGCGATGTGAAAGTGCTCTTAATGATCAAATTAATACGTTGCTTGGGAGTTCTAAAGAGCGCTATTAATTATTTTGCAGAATAAAATAACATTTTCTGTCAGAAATTTGATTAAGTGACCGTTATTAGACCGAGAATGTACGTTTGCGACAGTATTTTTGAGAAAAATAATGCACTTGGGGAATTGGTCAACGGTGCCATAAATCAGAGAGTGAGAGCAACACTGATGCAGTTTTTTTTTAAGGATTACGAGCACATTCTACGTACGGTATGTCGGTAATGAACTCATAACACGTAAAACATAACACCGTAACTCTAAACCGGCGAATGCGTATTTGTTGCTAGACTGAACTAAAAAACTTTATATGCACCGTCATCTGAGACCATTTATTCTTTTGAACTCAGATTCAGCTTATACAAGAACAAAAACAATTTTGACGTGGCTAGCTGCATTTGTGAGACCAATTCGTGCACTTAAATACAGTTTGCTAACTAATTTGAATAAACATTGTCCATTGTTGTCACCAACTTTTAAAACTAGCAGAACAATAATAAAGACGTTAGAAACGCCGCAAATAGTGGGCGTGGATTTCAACATCGTGGGGCGAAATTGTGGAACACACTGACGTCCCTATTTATTTAAAAAAATTTTTTTTTAAATTCATTCTTTCATGTCGTAAATGATATTTCCACCCGAAAAAGAGGTTTTCCGAGAAAATAAGAACATCCTAAGGCTGCCTGAACCTTTTAAGATGGTCGCTGAAAAGTGCAGTAAGACAAAATTCGGCTTTGATTATGGGCGTAGTTGTGCGAAACTTTCACAGATCAAACACTCTTCTGAAACTAGGAGCAAACATCTCTAGTTCTGAACAGGTGTTCTTCGTCGCTGGCAAAACCTCTGCGTAGATAAATTGGAAAACAGCATTTGTCCTGCTTGTCCCTTAAAATGGTGAATCTTCCTCTCCGACCAATTAGCGACCCATTGCACTTACGTCCTTTCCTTCGAAGGTCATGGAAACGCTGATAAATCCTCAGTTTATGAAATATCTTGATTCACGAAAACTTCTCAGTGACATCTAATCCAATCCTTTCCTTCGCTGCTGACAGTTCCTGCTCATCGGCCGTAGAAGAGGAAAGCTATGCTAAATTCCTTAAACTCTGACCTTGACAGCGTAATCAAATGGGGTTCAACCAACAAGCGAAGCCAAGATCCTCAACCATTATCCATGAATGGTACTTGCATCGCAGAAACCGAAAGACTTGCCATTCTCGGCATGTGTATTAACAACCATCTTCATTGGAACTATCACATATTCGAGGCCGCCAAAATGCTGCAAAATGTCTAGGATTTCTTAACCGATGCAAGAAATACTCTACCCCGTCTGATCTGGCCTCAATTTATAAGGTATTCATCCGCCCAAAGCTGGAATACAACGCCCACTGGTCTGATGCACCCAAGACCGTTTTGCACATTCTAGAAAGGGTTCAGAACCGCGCGTTAAAATCTATACGTGATAGAGACATTGTAAGCTCCATAGTCTCACTTGAACATCGCAGTAATGTCGCGTTTCTTTCCCTATTTTATCGCTTTTCTTACAAAAACGCAATACGCGTCGCGCGTCAAAGTCACATGAGTTCACCCTCAAACCCAACTTCGCACATCGTTACACGATGCCAACGTACATCGGTACCTCCTCTGTTCCTCATCCCCCTTTTCTCAAACGCCCGTATCCTGAAAAATCAACATAAGGGTATTCATATACCCTTTTGTGCGTACAAATTATATAGAAAAAGAATCATATACACATATGTACATATTTTGCGCAACAGACCGTGCTCGGTCCATGGCCTAGCTTCTCCCGACCTTCATGTTGTGCTTGGAGGTAACCTACATTTTATAACCATATCCAAAAGGCTATTTTAAAAGCTTTTTCCCGACATTTTTCTGAAACTCGAACCTCTGTCTAGATTTTTAATAAAACCCCTGTTTTCGCTTTGCAACATTGAGATCCTGAGCTTCAATCATTTCGATACCACGGACATTTCCGCGGGGACTCAGAGTAAGTATCTTTCTTTCTCCCCAACCCGAGTATTCACTCCAGTCTCAAAATAACGCGGTACTTTGCAAGATGCTGATGTTGACAACCTAGGATGTCCTAGAAAATGATGTCTTTCGCTATAACATGATGTAGCAGGTTATTGGCAATAATACTGGATAGACTTATTGGATTTCATTTTTCGTTAAAATATAGGGACTAAGGACAAACGAGACGACTTCATAAATGAAGTGAAAAATAGTTATAGGGCTGAGACTCTCGGAAGATTTGACGTTTTTTTTCCTTTCAGGACTCCCTTATCCTCTTTTCAGATAGTTGATATAAATCACAGTCCCTTTTAGCTTTAGTCTAAACCTTTGTTCGTTTTGAAATTTACGTAAACCTAAGCTTTGTATGGAGAAGACATTCCACTGCTTTTGTGAAAGGGTTTCTGCATGGAATCTCAATTGTGAGCCTTCCTTGTCCGAGTTATTAAGCCAGCCTTTTAGTTTCTTGTTGCGAACGATTTGCGTGCCACTACCATGTAGGGCCAACATTGTTTCGGTTGGAAATACAAAAAATAGTTTTGCTAGTTGACAGATACTCCAATGACCAGGTTGAAACATTGCTACTTGCTGCCCTGCTTTGAACTTCTTGCTATTCAATTGATGCCCTGTAACGTAAGACCTTTCTCTAAAACAAAACAAGTAAAATTGTCAGGTGACAATACTTTCGCAGCGGCCACAGAATGTATGTATTACAAACGAGTGTACATATATATACGAGTATACATACCTTATTTGAATACTATTCTATTTTCAGGACAAAAATTTCGATTACTTCACGTAAAAGATTGCAGCTTATTATTCGTATCAATGTGGAAATCTACAGTACCACTGTTCTCATTTGCAAAGGGCTGTTTGATACTCACATTTTCAAGGCACCATCCTTACACAGCGACCATATGGAACTACCAAACAAATATTTCTCGCTTCCTTGAACACAAAACATTTATTTTTAATGAATCATGAATTCTGAAATTGTGTAAAATATTTTCATCGAAATTAAAGCGACATTCTTTCAAAACTCAACATTATCATGAAAGAATCTGAAACATTTTTGAAACCGCAAACTGTTTCCTAGCCGGCAGCGCAGCATTCAACAGATTTGTCACATAATCTGTGCCACCCAAATGTTCAGAACGCGCCTCGTCGTGTGCCTTATGCTCTCTGTTCCGTGTTACCCTGTTCTGTTTCTCGTAAACACCACGAACAGATGCGTTCTACTTGGGGCAGAAATATCAAAAGGAATAAAATTCAAATCCAAAGAAATTATTATTTCTAGACCGAGACATCTTTGTCTGGCCGAATTAAAATTAAAATCTGGAAAATTTTTGTCTCTCGGCATCGGCACCCCCAGGCGGCAAGAACGCAACGCACATACATACATACATACATAGTTGTACCATCCAACAATAAAGCATTCTGACAGGAGGAGACCTTCTCAGGTCTGGCACTTTCTCATTTTCCACATAATGCAATTTTCCCAAGAAATTCAATTTGGCTAAACCACATAAGTGACGGTGGGTTTGTCTTCATATTCGGGGCGACTACGACTGATGGTGTACGTACAGCACTTTGGATCGGACGATAAATAATTTTCATAAAGTGTCATACGGCAGAGGACAAGATTTTCCGCAGACAGTGAGCCAATTTGTCCCGTCGTCATCAGTGCTGTGGCGGCGAGTGTTAGTATGAACTTAAGACGGCGACTAGACACGGGTGTACAAAGGAGGGTGTCTGTTGCCTTTGATTGCGGTGAGCTACATTAATATTTCTCATAATTCACCGAAATGGGAACCAGCTAGAAATTGCACACATACATATACACATATACCGTGCAAGATTCTGACTTGGGGCACTCAGAAGAAACACTTTTTAGAAGCTTACAATAACGTTCGCTATTATTAGCCAAGTGTTGCTTATTGGAAGGATCTGTATATTGTTTGCCGCACCAAATCAAATATTTCTTAATGGACACGGGACACATAAGACCAGCGAAGAAACTTTCAGCAGCAATTCGTTTAATGTGCGTAATTTTTTCTTATTAATAGGAGAGATCAATAGTTTTATGCATCGATCTACTCATGACAACACCTTGCTGCCCCTAGACCTTTGTCCGACATTCCCAATAGAAGAGATCGTGAGCCAAGTCCTTAGACCTGAACTTGTCACTCAGTAGGTAATCTAAAGATCTTAAAATTGTGGTAGGGTGGTTGGTTTTTGGTTGAAGTCGCTTTTACTTTATTGAGCTTAAATCTTCTTTGAGATGTAACTCATAAACATGAGTTCGTTCTTTTTTCTATGTGAAAATTCGGTTTTTTTTATCATTCCTTTCGTGTTTCTAGGGTTGACGAAAAGTTTTAGTACCTTTTGGAGCCATTCTGTAGACTTCCACTTTCGAAAGCGATCGATATCTATAGATCATAACTATACTTTTGCCAACATAATATGGCGGGGCAGCAGGTTCCTACTTATAATTGCATTCATTGCTTAAGTTTACTGTTTCGATATAGACCTACAATGGCTGTCCTCGAGAGGTAGTCGAAGGTATATGAAAAGCCAAGAAACCGAAGAGAGCATAAGTCTTGTGATATGCAGGCTTGTTTATATGGGAAGCAGTAAGAACACTGCGCCGCGGGCTCAGAAGTTAGTGCGTTGAATAACTGAGCCAGTTCAGTAAGAACCGAATCGACTCTTCATAGTCATCAATTGGAAAACGACTGTTGGCAGACCAAAAACCACTGCTAGATTTAACATTTCATTACTTCTCTTCTTTAGTGCATCTTCTCTTTTCTGTTCTTTCCTTACGTATGTCTTAAGTTTCCTAGCTACCTCCCTATCAAATCAGAATGACAGATCAAATAAATCAAAGCCGTTCTGAAATGTGTTTCAATGTCATCCCAAGCTCTGCACCAAAAATTTAATTACCTCTTCATAATGCATTAGAAGTGCTTCTTCATAGCTTCATAAAACCCACCACTTTACGGGCTGTGTTCCAATTCAACAGTTTTATGTCCTTTTAATAATTTTTTTTTTTTTCAAATCTATCGAAGCGCATCCACACCATTGCGTGTATTTATGACACTTATGTGTAATTAAACGGAGGCGCTAAGTTGTCTGTGACGTAGACGATTAGATTCGCGGTAATTAAAATGCGTTCTAAGAATTTAGATGCACCCACTTGCCAGAATAACTTCCAAAAAAACTTAAACTTCAAACAATTTTGACTGTCTGGCTCATCGCACAAAATGTTTACTCCCTCTTGCTGGAAAATTCCTATTGATTCATCCATCGTCTCCTGCGCTAATTGTTTTATCGAGCTATTTGCTTCTATGTATGTATTAAAAAAAAAATCAAATCGAAATTGAAGATTTGCGCCTCTTCACCGGTAACAGCAGTAGTGAAGCACTGCTGCTTTACTCTTGTCGGCAAGTTCATCTCTATGTATCGTGGCCTTAGGGACGTGGTGGCCAGCAGTTGTGCCTAAACCTCTCCACAAGCCATGGCGGATTGGTGAATTTCCTTTCAACTGTTTTTTTTATTTTTTTTTTATTTTGCATTTTTACCTCAAGTTATGTATCTATGGTGCATGCTGCAGCAGCGGTCGATGGTTGTGAGCCGATCTCTCTGAATGTAAATCGAATCCGACCTTGCTGGCGCGACCCACCTGCGTTTTGCATTTTCATAGATCCCGAGCGCACTCTACATAGATACACATACTTATGTACGTATGTACATATAGATACACAGTTTCTTCCTCAGGCTGGTTGGTATTTTTCGTTCGATGTTTGTGTGCGCACTTAAACACTGTTTGGATGCCATCGTTGGCATGCTGCCGTGTCTAGAGTCTTCCCGGCATGCTGCTGCTGTTGGCAATGGACAAGGGCACACACATCGGATAAGAGAAGCTCGCGATCTGTGGGAGCAATAGTCAATTTGCAGAGGCTGAATACTGTTTATTATGGTTCCCGATAGCGTCTTACAAATTTTTCCCATGTCTTAATTCATAAAGGAAGCTTTGGCCTTACAGTGGCTCGGTACGCTCTGTACTGTTGGTGCTCCCACTTCGGTTTGGGTTCGTTTTCGTTTGCGATCAATCTGCTGCACACCAAAAAGCCAAAGCAACTCACCGACCATTACGATGTATTTTGGCATTGGACTCTGGGCTAAGGTGGTAGCTACAAACAGATTGGTGTCCACCAACTTGGTTGTATATACTTACTCGTACGCAGTTGTATATGGCATTTAGTCTTTTTTTTTGATTCCTAATGCAATGCAATTTGTGGATGTTTAGAATTTGGTTGTTGCATAATTAAGTACATAGATGCAGGTGGTTTTGTATTCAGATGAATTTGAAGGCGCTGCCGGTAATGACGATGAAATTGATGAGATTTTGGGTGGTTTGGTTGCGTTAATTACCAGCTTCTATGAGCATTTAGGGTATTTTAAGGACAGCAGTGATGTTAATTAGATATTTTTCGTAGGGTTTCTATGGACCTCTGTAGGTTGTATCTAATTAATTGAACACTGCAATATATGGTAGCCAAATTTTATCCATCAGAATTTTTGTTCATTCAATTAGGGTACAACAATTCCTTTCGACTGCCGCCAAGGACACAAAGATCATCATGGCCAGACAGTTGCTAGTTATTTGGTCCAGGTATCCCTACTAAAGGTTGACAGATATAACAGTTCGACTGTAAAACAGTTTACTTAGATGGAAAAATGATCGGTCAAGACCAAAAGTCTACGTTTTAAACCCCAAACATTCCAAAACTTCAGGCGGATGCCGATGCGCTTACCTCAACTTATGTCGTATATCCTATTCCAGCTAAGAAATCGGAAAAAACACGTGTCAATATTGTTAATAATTATTTCTTTATTTCTAATCTTTAATTGTAAGACCTAGATTACATATACATATAGCATAAATACTACTACAAACTAATCTGTGATTTATATATTTTTTACAAAACTTAATGGAATTTTTTTCTCCAGTAAATGCCAACGTATTGCTTAGATATCCTTCGATATCTACAGAAAGGATATGTGTTACATCTTTGATCGGTTGTTGTATTCTGCTCATCCTTTGACGAACTCATCATGGTGAAAATCCTTTTTCACTGAAAGCGATTGTTGATTGTTAAAATGTTGATGATGTTGTAAAGGACCATTTGTTGGGCTTTCGTGTGGACTTCTAGAGGGCTTTTCATCAATAGGTGATTTGGTAATTTGACGGTCTAAGCTTGGTAGTGGTGGGAAGTTGTAAGCTGGTCCTAGGAATGGTGCAAATCCCATTAGATCGGAATATTTTTGAGCACTACCATTTGGAAAGGGAGGTGGAGGAAGGCCAGGAAATGATCCTGACGGTATATCAACCGGCTGTACGAGAATAAATAAAAGTAAAGTAAATTAAATAATTCTCAACCTGAAGGAGACTGTGTACCTTTGGCTGTAAGCCATTGAAAAATGGTGGTAAATAAGGAAAGAATATTTCTGGCCTACGAGACAGAAGTTCCGAGTCCTGATGCGAACCCAAGGGTGGTAGGTTTGGCCTATGCATTGGAAGTTCTAATGACATGCGTCGACCACGTCTTGATGCAGGATTTGTCCACATATGAGTACCCATATGAACCTGAAAGTACACGAAAAAAAGCAAAAAAAAATTCTAGAGGGAAATTTTCCAAGGTCTTAAATATAAATCGGCGAAAAGGGCCCGATTGAAATTAAGTCAAAAAACCATTGTTTGACATTTACCCTTACCTTAAGATTTCCCTTTGTTGTGAAGGCCTTCTGACAAACATTGCATTGAAATGGCTTATCTCCCGTATGAGTTCGCATATGTATCTGCAATGCTGAACTAGAACTGAAATTTCTTCGACATACAGTGCAAAAATGTTTATTATTCGCCGGTTGATCTTGAGAGTTCTGTTGGAGTTCTTGTTGCTTTAACAAGGCATTTGGGGTGAATCTCGGTGATTCTGAAGATGACTGCATATGCGACTCATTAGGAAGGGATGAAACTGGGAACAAAAAAAAATTGAAAACGTTTTTTTAGACGTTTTTCTTAAGTTGTATTAAAGAAAAGGTGTGTCTTACGAAGTTGCATCTTCATTAGGGAATGTTCGGCATCACCACCTGCATTGTTATCTGAAGTCATTGTAGAAGACGACTCCCCGCCAGTAGGGGATAATGGTTTTTGATTATCATTCGTATGCAATTCATTTTTGAATGTCCTTTGACTCGCTTCTAAATGTATCTCATCATTGGAAAAGTTAGATGAGTTTTGATTATTACTAGAATCCCCAGAATCTCGACGAAATCTGTGCGCTAGAATATGATGATGGAATTCCTCCTGAAATAAATTAATTATGCGATATACTAACGGAATGTGTTTCAGGTTCAAATTCTTGTTAAAAAAAAAGTGTGAAGGAATTTTTTTAAGTTCGCGGAACGGGATGGAAAGATAAGGACATATTTCGATTTAAAACTATTTTTTTAATTTAATTTTTCTAAGCCTTCATAAATATAATTTTCCTTATATGGCTACATGGAGTGATTCATCGTAATCAAAATGCTATCCATGCAAGTCTATCTTCAAATTTAGGAAAAGGTAATAATCAGTAGGTGCCCGGCCACGATTGTAGGGTTGATGATCTAATTTATGGAAGCCAGAGACTTTATAGTAGCCATGGCATGAGCAGCCTTGTAAACCGGGACGCTGTCATCGAGTGAGAACACGCCGCTGTTTTATCTCCCACTCGTTTTTACTTTAATAGATTCCCTTAGATTTAAAACACTTAGCCGTTATAATCCATTAACCAGAATCCTTGCGAGTCCCAAAAACCTTCTTAAGGGCTAGATCATCCCTTTTGCACCTTCTGATTTAATTGTCTTCTGCCTTGATCGATCGCACTCTTTGCCTGACGGCAGCAAGGGCACTCAGTCATGGTTTTGACAGCTTGTTGGCTTGCAGTCCTTTCCACATATTTTAGAGCCTACGCCTGTAGTTGTAACCGTGAGCGTATTCATCTCACTTGCCCTCTTCCTCGTCAGTTCATCCGCGGCTTCGTTGGTTCGCAGGTTGATCTGGGTTGCCGTTTCAGCGATTAAGCTGATTTTTCATCAGCTTCTGCTTGGTTTTGTAAATTGTCCTACTTTCAATTGCAGGAATGGAGGTATCCATTTTACACAGTTTCAATCGTATCAAATGTATGGATGCAGTAGGCGTTTGTGTTTTGTACATCCTGCGAAAAGCGAAAGCCCTTAAAATGTTTGGGGTCTTATAAATACATGTTTGAAATTTCCTTAGCTTTCATTACTACAGCGAAGTCGCTTCTCGCAATGACATGATTTTATTTGTTAACCCTTGAAAGTAGAACAACATGAGCTACTACGTGTACCAAATAGCAGCAAATAACATAGTCCCCCCCAACTCCACCGATAAAAATTCCATAGTACATGAAAAATAATTCGAAAAACCCGGCAAAAATGTCTCAAAAAATGTGAATTTTTGAAAATCACACCAAAACAATGCAAGTTCCACCCGAGTGAAAGCGTCTCCCTGCTACATACGACCGCTTCAA
The DNA here is from genome assembly GCA_946965025.1 of Blera fallax. Classification (NCBI taxonomy): domain Eukaryota; kingdom Metazoa; phylum Arthropoda; class Insecta; order Diptera; family Syrphidae; genus Blera; species Blera fallax. The sequence continues at coordinate 13,079,917 of OX337246.1, read as the reverse complement.
TGTGTACATACTTTACGCGCCCGCAAACCTAACGTGTTATTACACTGTCTGCACGCGCAGCGGTCTCTGTAATTATTTAAAATTTTCGATTCATTAAAAATTTCTATCGAATATGTCGAGCGGGGTGCACCCGACGCTCTAAAGAGCCAAAATGCTATTATGACAATAGGCCGCTGCCGTCTGTGTACCCTGTCTTTTCCAACAAGAGCGCCGCGCTTCGTCGGTCGGTGGAGTGGCGAATTTCACTGCGAGGACATTTAGGCCCAAACAATGCGATACAGATGCACCACTGCACCATGTCAAGTGGGGGGGGGGGGGGGATAAAGCATGTGTGTCGTCGGAATGAATTGTGTCTGCAACAAAGAATTTGGATGATCTCCAACGAATCTTTTTTTTTTGTCGTCTTTTGTTTGGTTTTGAAAATAATGAACATTGTCATTAGTCATAGATACCAGAGATGATGGGATATTTCATATCGTAGACGGCATAAACGATATATCAAAATTGTTGTGGGGTGCCAATGGGGTGAGGGGAGTCCCGAAAAGAAAGAGTGGCATGCATTCTGCAGATGAAAAACGTGTTATTGTTGTGTGTAAATTATTTTTATGTTGCAGATGTAGACAGACAACGGCGCAGTGGATCTTAATCGAATTTTAAATGGAGAACAATATTGTGGAATGTATTTAATGTGTTTTTTTTCTACTGGCTTTAGGGAAATACGATTTCATAATTGCTTCATTTCCTTTTTCTTTTTTTGTTTTGTATTTTATTGCTAACACATTGAACTGTATATAGGTAGATATATACGATTATAAATAGAAAATAGATTTCGGAATGAAGAAAATAGTTTTATGGTTTCGTGTGTAGTGTATAGTTTGAGACAACTTTAATAATATTGGAAGCAGTGTGTATGATGACCCTAGAAGACGTTTTGGCGCTATTCAAAGATGATGTAACTAAGTATGTATGTGGGCCTATCTTGACATATGTATGTATTACCATTGGTTTATTTCTTTACGTATTCAGACGTAGCATACATATGTTTGTGTACATATACACGCATATTTTGACCTTAAATACGGTGTAAACGCATTATTATTCGTGTTGTCTGCTCTCCGGTCTTATGATGAGCTATAAATTTGTTTACTTTGCAAAATACATATTTTTCGACTTTGAAATCTGATATTTCTGTTACAAATTTTTACTTTTGAAAATGGTTCGAAACTTTTTTTTTCCATTTCTTGGCACAGTGTTTTAGTAGATTTATATCAAGGCTATTGTCTAGTCAATTCATAGTCAACATTCCATCTTCAATAAGGTTGGAGAACTATTGCCATATAGAAATTAGGTCTCAAGAAAAAGCTTCGTCCTGCCAACCCTAGACATAAGGAACGCTTTAAACTCTGTCATGTGTAGTGATATGCTGCACACCATAGAAAAAGCCTTCCGTGTGCCCCAATATCTTTTCAAATGGTGGAGGACTACCTCAGAGATAGAAGGCGAGCCCCATAGTTGCCAAGAAAAGTGGCACCGCACCCTGAAGAAATTCTGGAAACAGTACCGAGATATCGATATCGATTTGGATTTCTTGGGTTTTCTCTAGGTTCTGTCAAAGTGAAAAATTTCATAGACTGTGAGCTGTCCTGGTCAGAAACCACACTGATGGTGGCCAACCAGGTTGTTTCAGCTGTTCACACAATATTGCAGATAAGACTTAGCTGGTGGTGGATACCTTAATTTTGATGGAGTTGGTAGTATCATCGACAAGAATTTTACAAAAGGCATGCAACAGCTTAACGCTTTACCATCTGATCTGCGAAAATTTAGAAAAAAGTGTATTCTGCGGCAAGACAACGATCCTAAAAAAAAAAGCAAAGGACTCGAAAACTGTGCTCCGAAATGTGGGATGTCTTGGCAGTCCCTGGATTGTATTCTCATTATGAATGGCTCTACTGAAACAATCACGAAATTAATTTCCAAGATGTCTAGGCTATGTGCTGCAGTTTAAAGACCATTCCCCTGGCGTAAATAAGTTCTGAAAAGCCAAATTTAACAAATCGAGTTATTTCTAAGTTGCAGATTTAAAATAACTGTAGAATGCATCTCAGTTGCCTTTTAAATATATTACAGATAAACGACTAAACGCTATAGTACGTTTCAGCACTTCCATTGACCATCCACAATCTTGACTATGCACATCATCACTCACCAAACACATCATGCACAAGAAATACCAAAGCGAAATTCCTAGACTCCAATGCCCCGTGGAATACATTTTTAATTAACGGCCTTACTAATCACGTCCATCAAGGCATACAAGTTACTCAATCAGTAGGGAATTCACAATAATTATTGTTACAATTCCGATAAAGTGGTTGGTTATGATGGTACCAGGGAGCAGCAAAGAGAATCTGTGTGGTGGGTGCCACTGCAGTAGTACAGGCTTCTGCCTTCATCTCGCACCCAACTAGCAGTCAAGTGTGCGCATACATACATATATGGAATACTGCACCATCCTCATCCCCCAAATAGCATTGTGTAACCAATTCCGATCCTGCCACTGTAGCGCGCTACATGCAATGTGACATATTCGAGCTCGTTTTCCCGTCTGGCTGTTTGAAGCATATTTAAGTGAAGATGCCCCTCAAACCCGAAGAATAAAAATAGCATTAATGGAACTTTAAGTTGTACAGCAATATTGTCCTCCCCTTTGTATTCCAACATCGACATCACTAGACTGCAGCAACAACATAAACTGACTCCTTGTCGGGTGTCACTTTCGTCAGAATAATTCTGTCCTCCCGAACGACAATGCGGTTATTACTTTATTGCTAGTTGCTAGGTATTAAATACGATATCTGAGGACTATGAGGAGATTGTTTTGTCCTTCGATCGAGAGTAATTAATAATCTGCTCATAATTTGTTGTACATGGTGCAAAATGGCTCCCTTTATGGTTTGATTGAAGCGATCCGACGCTTTTAATTAATACGATAGATATAGTACAGTCACAAAATAATAAAGCACGACGAACGTTTAGATTATGGGAACAAGGAAATTCTTCGAAGGATTAATTAGACATCTCTAGGGCATTTGCCACAAACAGTTGATTGACATGCTACAAGCGTGTATTGTACGATTTTTCCAAGTATTTTTTTTTTTTATTGCAAAAAATTTAATAAGGGGCGGAAAAAAACTTACTTTTGTGGCACAGCCTTTATCACAGATGGAGCACTTGAAGTTATCCTCTTTGGTATGAGTTCGAATATGAAGATCCAGCTCAGATGTATTGGGAAAGATACGAAAGCAAATGTTACAGATGTTCGCCGCACCACGGAGACCAGCTGGAAAAGAAGTGTAGAATTAAAAAAAAACAATAATAAAGGCGTAGAACAGTTTTAAGGCGCAGAATAAAAAGATAAAACAGTGTATAGTGAGATGAAAGTTAAGGCAATCCACCAGCTAAAAGATGTCAATCAGACTCGTCTTTTGAACAGTGCTCAGAATTTTATTAGGAATTCAATCTAACCGCGTTTAGCTTAGGTAATCGAAATAATAGGCGAAACTAATTAGGGATGCTGGTTTCGATATATCAATACGGCAGATCAAGTCGCCAGACTATGATAGGCTTGCACTCATTGACATCCCGAATGGAAGTTATTAACATCAACCAGTGCATGAGACATATCATGCACTCTAACACACTTGGCGAAACCATACTCATCTTATTGGATATGTAGACAGCTTTGAAAGCACAGTTGGATTAGCCACAATGAAATCTAAAATCTTTAAAAAGCGTGTTTGGATTGACATCTCAGAACAGACCTACAATTGATTTTTTCACAAAACTGTTAGAAATGTGAACAGGAATAACCTTTTCGTTGTTGTTACCAGTGGTCACTGCCTCCCAGAATGGCATCGTCATAGAGTAAAGACTTGATTGACAAACACTAAATGTTCACTTTAAGACAAATCTTGAAAACAATCAATGTCGAAATCCATCGCCTTTACATCGACTTCAAATGCACGATGATCGATTTCGAAATACCGAGCAAACTCATCCACTTGAGCCTCGTAAAGGTGGAAAACATGCCGCGTACTATGTGTTTTTGAAGTACTTCCTCCGAATTATTCCAAAGATGTAACGTATTGGAACGTAAGGGACTATCTTTGACAAGTTCGTCCAGCTGCTGGGATACGCAGTTGCTATTCACAGCTTCGAGCGCTCACAGCGTGCGTTGATAAATGCTTCCGCAGTTATTGAAAATCAAGGGAGTCAAAGCCAAAAAGGCAAAGTCCACCACATAGAACAAAACTTTATCGACAGCTATAACATCTCGGTAGTCAAGGAGTAAACGTAAACCCATCAAAAGACACCCTCGTGTAGATCCAAAGACGATTTACCCGTTTCTACTTCCGTTTGGCAAACATCGGGGCTGAAAATTACCAACTTGAAGAATTGAATTATTGCTGCATTGGACTAACCGTGGCTCAGCGGTTAGTAGATGGACTACTGAGCGAGAAGTTCGAGGTTCAAATCCCAGAAAACAACCAAAAAGTTTATTCACAGTCCCACCACTCGCAAATGACAAACGTCCGCGAGCAATAATTGTCATGAGAAGGCTTGTCAATTTGCCTTTCGGATATGGCTCTAAACTGTGGGTCACTTCCATTTGTGTGAAAAAATATAACACGCACAGCACGAATGGTCGCGATAAGCTAGGCCCTGGACAATATACGATCTGTTGCGCCAAACAACACCAGCTCAAACTTATTTGCCCTCACTTGAAGGCAGGTAGGGTCTAAGCCCTTCTTGATCAAATAAATTTCGTAATGGCTCCTAAGGTAGACGAGGAGGGTTGCGGACTATTAAAATGTGATAAGGCAATCTTCTGTCCAGATAATACGAACTTCTAACAGATAACCAGGTATAGGTGTACAACATTAATCTTCCTTTAAACTTCAAGGCTAAATATCAAAGCTTCTAAATTTTAATAAAAATTTTGGTTGATTTCTTTCTGTTTAATGTTTTGAAAAAGACTACACCCTCTTAAGCATTCCTTGATTAATTTCTATCTTTCATTAATTCAATCACATCGACAACGTGCAGAACTACAAAGGAGCACCATAAATCTGTATTTGTAAGAATGCTAAATGCCCAAATGCTCTGTACACTGTGTACAGATAGGAGAGTGCTACACGAAGAGTGTAAACGCGTGTAGCTCTTTCAACTGAAGACGTTTCTTTACCATTTTCCCTAGAGCAGGCCATAAATTTCCTGTCATTCAAGAGAAATTAAAAACTCTTCGTTCATCTTGTGCGCGCACACTTGATTTTGATTTAATTCGGGAAATCGGAATCCAACAGTACTGTCAGTCTTTGTTCGCGGTCCAATTGAATTATGGTATCTGAGCGCTGTAAAAGCGCGCACTTGGTGCTAATTTCGAATCTTTACGCTCTCTGGGTCAAAGGTGACAGACAAAAAGAGTTCATCATTAATTTCGTTCCTTGGCATGAGTATAAACATACATATGTACATACGGTATGGTGGTGAGGCATTGAACGCGCCGCGATCGTGCTGTCTTGCTGGGAATCTATTACTGGATGGTTGGCTTTGACAGATGTCATCTAAGTGAATGTGATATGTGTCACAGAGATATAAACTTTTAGCGAGTTCACATTTATCGTTTATTTTTGGATAGGAAGGGATTGTTAATCGGATGTCATTGAATTTCTTTTATATTGTTGGTGCCTTCGGGAAATAATCATGCATCGTTTCAACTAACACACAGACATGAACATGCATATACAATTTCTTAGTTATTTCATACAAAATTTTCGATAGAAATTTGTAGGAAACCACTGAAAGCGGGTACTATTTCTAGAGCTACCAAATACATACGCTTGTGCCGGGTTTGAAGTGCACCCAAGCTGGCTTATCAGCCTTTCTGCCATTCTACATCTTCTTCTTTTGGTTGTAGGCATGGAATGCACAGAATGACCCCTTCAAGAAGACAGAATGGACTTAGTCCTTCTAAATTACCATAAAGTCTCTCAAAGGTCCGAAAACTTTGCAAGGAGTCAACGAGGTCTAACGAAGCCTTTTCAAATTCTAGCAAACATATACATACATATGAAAAAGCCGAACTTACCAATTATTCCAAGTGGTCCAAATGGAAGCAGCGGAAACTTCGGTGGACTTCGATTGTCTCGCGGCATTAGTAGAAAATTCGGTACCAAGCTAACACCAGTGTTCTCTGTGTTCTCTGAACTTCTCTCACTATCAGCACTTTTAGCCGACAAGTCCATTATACCATTCTCATCTGAATTACTACCCCCTTCTGATTCATCAATGCGCTCCTTAGCATCGCGTCGTTCTTCCGAATTCGCCTCCGTTGGAGACTCTTCCCCACTAGCCATGGTGAAGTCATCGAAGTCACCCTGCGACGATTCTGACCTCTGTCCCGAGTACTCTGATTGCGAAAAGTCCATGTTATCCGAAGTACTTATCGATCTAGTGGAACTTTGATCCTCGGCATTAGACATCTCATTATACTTCGCACGATCAACATCCCCATCGTCAAGCGTGTGTATCCTAATGTGCTGCTGTAAAATAATTCCATTGGAGAACTTCTGATGGCACACGGGACACTTGAATTGACTGCGCATTGGAGGTTTGATTTTATGAATGCTCATATGGGCTTTCAGGTTACCTTTCGTGGCAAAAGCTCGTCCGCAAATTCGACATCGGAATGGTCTTTCGCCTGTATGTGTGCGAATGTGCATTTGTAGAGAACTACGACAGGACATCACTTTCTGACAGAAAATACATTGATTCGGATCGGTGAGCTTGTTTTCTATATTGTCAACCAATTGTTGTAGTTTCGATGTTTCAGAGGTTTTATCGATCTCGATAAGGTCTTCCCAAGACTTGTCTATTAATCGTTCCATCTGTGCTAGTGAGTACTCGGAGGGTATGTGTTCGAGGCTTGTGGCGGAACCTCTGCTTAGAGACGATCGTCTTGAAGTTTTAGATAGATTTTCGGGGATATGTTCCTCTACCGGCTTCGATGGTGGAGGATGCGATTCTCGCGGACTTGATGCTCGTTTGCGACGATTATTCGGTGGAGGGATGGGGGTTTCTTGCCGATTGAATATATCTTTCTTTGGTTTTTCCTCAACGGGACGCATTTGATCATCGCTATCGCCGATTACCTTTCGAAGATCTTGCGCCTCAGTCTGCGGTTGTAGTTGCGGTGGCGGTGGCGGTTGGGGTTGGGGTTGGGGTTGATTTTGCGGTTGAGGTTGGAGTTGCGGCTTCTTTTCAATTGGCGGTGGTTCTTTCTCACGGTTCGGGGAGGAATTTAGGCGGAAAGGAGGCATTGGGACGAATGGTGGAAATGGGAGGCGTATGGGTGGATTTCCAGAAGAGACTGGCGGTACCATGCCTGGATGGTGGTATGTAGGATATTGTTCTGCATTCGTCGAAGGTGGCATCAGCATAGGCGGGAATATTTGAGTATGTCGTTGATAGTGTACCTTCAAGTTTCCTTTGGTTGTGAACTTACTGCCACAGACATTGCACTGAAAGGGCCTCTCGCCGGTGTGTGATCGCAGGTGGATCTGTAAAGCCGAATAGGAACCGAAAATTTTCCCACAGTACTTGCAACGATGCTTGAAGATCTCTCCCCTACCCTGGCCATCCTTCTTCGAATAGTCATACTCATCATTCAAGTGATTCGCATGCACACTCTGTGAGGCTGAGTCCAGAACCTCCTCGGTCCGACGCTGTAACATTTCCAGACAATTGGGTTCATTGGGCGGTGGTGGAGGATCATGATTGGTGATAATGCTCGAAGCAAATGACGAACTGATGTCACAAAGGTGAGGTTGGAATGCCTTCGTGCACTCCTGTTCCTCCCCGCTTGGTTTCTCCTCTTCTTTCATTTCAGTCTTTTCTTTCTCTGGGATTTGATCAGTGCTCCGACGAGGTATGTCCCCATCATTCTCTTCCTTCATAGTAAGTCTTTCCTCCTGTTCTTCGTCATCCTCATCATCATAATCGTCTTCTGCACGCTGCTTAAGTTGTGACTGCAGGTGCTGTATCAGCTGCATCTGCATAAGCTGTTGTCGCTGCACATTGAATATCGTCGACTGCACTACGGCTAAATCACTCACTGCTTCATCATAGTTCTGCGAGTTGGCTATGGCCGTGGCGGCAAATTGCGCTACAGCCACCTTCGTGTGTTGCAGTGCTTCAAGGGCAACGTGTCCGGTGGCCGGTAAACGTGACATCACCGATAAGTCCAGTGCCTCCTCCACACTGTCCTCTTCTTCATCATCCTCATCACTCTGATGTAGGTGTAAACGAGGCTCTGGACCGTCACCCCCACTGTTGTTATTCCGATCTGGGTCATCTTTGATAGATGATGGCTCATTGACCGTACCTCCACCGCCAGCACTATTTCCACTCCTAGGACCTCGGTAATTAATGCGGTTGTGAAAAATCGAGCACATTTTGCTGCTGCACCGGAAGTCTGCAATTGAAAGTAAAAAAAAAGGAAAATTGGTTACCTTTGGATGCATTTATTCTTCGATTTAGATTAAAGCACAGACAACGTAACCACCAAGACCAGTCACGCACTGTTATGATAAAATACTTTTTGAATATATGAATAGGATATGAATAAATCACCGGTGTCGCATATGATTAGGTTACTAATTTAATTTTTTTTTTTTTCGTTTTTAGTTCGCCCCCGCTTGCGCAAGATTACCTCGGTAACTGACCGTCTGGCGGACTGTTGATCTGGTTTTAACAGGGTCGTTGCAAATGTCTAATTTATTGATATAAATCAGAAATACTATTTGCGGCGGGTCTAACTCGTCTTAGGGGGTGGGTTGCTTGGTAATTTATTTGTATAGAACATATAATCTACAAGCCAACAGGACAATTCTATTTTTTTAGATAAATGGTAGTTAGATGATGGATTGAGGCGAGAATAATGAATAAATGTTTCGCATTGAATGCACAATTATTTAGATATGATTGAGGTCTTCGAAGGAATATTAGATTTCTTATGTGATCGCGGATAAAATATTGTTTTCTTGGAAGGAAACGGAAATGTTCTTGCACAAGCGATTTACTGAAATGATAGCTGCCATGTTGTGCATTGAGTGTATAATTTTTAATCAAGACGACACGGATATGGTGAAAGTTTATTTGCATTTTAGTTGTGTACAAGTCTTGGCGCTAGTTGAAAAGGACATATGTAAGTATGCATGAATTTAAGCTGGAATTTGGTGAAGTAAACATGTTGACGATGAATAACATAGTACAAAGCGCCGTAGATAGATACGTACTCATATACTGCAATAGGATGCGACCTTAAAAATATAGAAGCTTCCTCACTACAGTTATTACTCTCAGAGGGTCATAAACCTTCCAGAGTTGAAGCAACTAACTCATACTCTAATAACGTTTCAAAGGCACGCATCAGCAAGTATAAAGCTCTCTCCACCGATTTTTTTTTAATTGGTTTAAGTTATCGTGGAAAGACGTAGGAACTTTATCCTTAACTCCTATTCTCTGAGTAGGTGATACAATTTAAACAAGAGATGATGAATTGCGACGTCATTATTCGTCGATTTTTTACTATCTGGTGTTGCTGAGCTAAATGTTTACCATTTATGTATGTATGTATGTACGTATAATACAATAAAATTTGGGTTGCCTATTCAGATTGAACCAAAATATTTTCTAGTCCTTCTTTGAATTAACGTGTGGTTTTTTTATTTTTTTAATAAAACCCTTGCCCATGTGGCAGATACTGCGACTTAAAAGATCTATTGTATCATAAGGGTATTATTAGTCTAAGAGGCGTACTACCTCCCTAATGAAGGATAGTATATCCTTAGTAGCAGAGTTTTTCATTTCCGCTGGCGTACATATTTCTTTATATACGTCTCCTTAACCAATGCAAAGCTGGGCAATTGCAGAGAATGTGTTCGAATGATTCGTCCTCCTTCGAGCACAACCTACATTCCGTGCCTGAGCTCAGGTTAAGTTTGTTAAGGTGGTATCTCAAGCCATAGTGGCCCGTGAGAAAGCCCACCCGGTTTCTGATAATTTCCTTGTTAAGGTTAAATATATCCTTATAGGAGTAAGGTTTGATTAGTAATTTGGATTGTCTCAACCCTGGAACAATTTCCCAGTGGTCCAGGCGAAGTTTATGTTCCCAGTTACTAATCAGCCTTGTGGCGAAAGACCAGTTGATGCTACAGTAAGGTTTAGGTCGTATGAACGCAAATTCTGAGCCAGCCCTAGCTAGTTCATCTGCTAACTCGTTTTACCTTGTTTAGTCTCGCCAGGGATTGCAGTGCATCGTAGCAGCTTTTAACTGATAATTGGACGACAGCGCTTTGAGTGCTGCCTGATTTTCTGAAAATATATATATTCTTAAGGGTATTAAGGTTTAACCTAGCGCAGATTTCAGTGGCATGGAGTTCAGCCTGAAATACCGTGGGACAGATTCTCATAGGTATCGAGACTTTGGTGTTGGGTCCAAAGACACCAGCTCCAACTCCAGATTCCATTTTCGATCCGTCTGTGAACCAAACCAGACCTCTAGGGTCTAATGCCGGAGCACCATTAGACCAATTTGCACGATCTTATATTTCTACCTCAAATAACATACATACGTGTGGTTGTGTGTGTGTGTGGTGTGGTGTGGTTACTTGTAATTAACTTAACTCTCACGAATGTCTGACAAACATCCGAGAGTAATAATTGTCATGAGAAAGCTTCCAAAAAAGCCTTTCGGATAAGGCTCTAAACTGTAGGTCTATTCCACTTGTGTGAATAAATATAACACGCACAACACGAATAGTCGCGATCGAAGCTAGATGTCGCTATTATACATATTGGGATAAGAGTGTAAATATTTTTAGCTTCAATCTGCCTCTAATTGTGCTGAAGGTTTTGGTATCCGTTGGGATGAATTTTAATATAGTTTTTCTATTTCAGATCAGATATCCTTAGGTTAGGTTAGGTTGAAGTGGCTGCCAGCTAGGATTCGCCAGCACACTTAGACCAATGAGGTCCGTTGTGATACCAAGTGGATCATGGGAGAATCCTCCCTCCACCTACTCGTATTAAAACCAATTAGAGCTTCTTATGAAGCATAGGAGGCTCTTCATGTCAATATTCATCAGGTCGCCTATATCATTATAATAGGGAGCTCCTAAGTGGAGTTTCCTTCTACGGAAGAGAGCTGGGCAGAAACAAAGAAGGTCAGGAATAGTAGCTTCTACAGAAATCGTTCGCGACAGATATCCTTAAGGAGCGATCAAATTTCTAAAAAACAAAAAATCACACACCCCGAGTTTCATTCCAAATGCATCTCAGTAGTGCATATAACTTCTAACATAATAAACTTGAAATTTTATGTAAAACTATGCGCCTGTATACGAAATAAATTACAACCTATTCCACTTACGTATCCCCAAAACTCGGTCATTAGTATTGCAGCTATAATTTAATATCCACAAATTTCTCTAATTTCTTCCTTTGACGACAAATGAGCTATCAATTTTATTCGACCACCCCTTTCACACTAGCCCAATGAATTATACATTGTTAATCAATTGATGAAAAATCAAAGGAACGTCCAACAACAACACAAGCAACAACTTTGAAAATTTATTTATTTACACAAATAAACTACTAACACCGCAATCCAATTGAAATTCAACAGCGCGCTAGTCGAAAATTGATCACCCCCAAAAAAAAAAAAAAATATTGAAAAAAAAAAAAAATGTTTTCCCAACAACAATCAAGTACCGATCATAAACTTAACTAGAAGAGTGATAATAGGGTTACTGGGGCCCAGAAAAAAAAATTGAAAAAAATTAAAATTATACCGCGCACGAAAGGATTGCTTTATGAGTATTTTCCCGCCAATTATCTGAATTTATGCACGCAGACGTAGTACGTAGATACACGTACTCACGTGATGTGCAGGAAGACTAATTAGCCAGCCAGATTGCCTTTGAAAGACGACGGTAAGTGTTTGTTAAGCCGCTCACTTCACCGCCCACTACCTACGGAAGCACAGACTATTTTCAAAAGTTAAACTTCTAAAGCATTCGGGAGCACCCCCAGTGGTTTTAATATTTTTTTTTTTCTTTCGAATCCAATATGAAAATTAAATTTACCAAATGGTGAGTGCTGGTAAGAGGCAACTCTTGAGAGGGCCCGCTCTTATTTACACACTAATAAGTTATGGATTTTCTTTTCGTATTTTGTATCTATTGGATATGTGTGTACGAGAATATCTTCTATTCATAGGCCTTTCCGTAGATCGATTGCGGTGGAGTCAATTTGATTTGAGATTTTGAATTTGATCGATCAAAAGCCATTGAGATGGAGAAAGATGTGGATGGGTTCTTTTTTTTTTGGCTCGTGTTGCTGATGTACATAATGAAGAACATTTTTTACGCCATCAATCAGAGAGTAATCACTGGAATGGAGTTTTGAGGAAGACCAGCGGCGAGTGAATTTATTTTTGAGGCTAGTGAAATTGTCGGCGGAAATGTTTGTCAAAATCTTAACCAAATAAATTAATTACGAATAATGGGGCATGACTTAAAACACTTTCATAGTTTTGAGGTTTGAATATATGTATATACCTACAGTACTTCCATAAAAACTAAATTTCTCTTCCCACATCCTTTTGGTGTTCTTGTTATGAAAACCGCAGCCAAAACCTTATGCATTACTATCACCCATCGAATGCATCGTGGTGCAACTTATCTGCTCGCGCAACATTAATTAATATGAACATTTTCGGGTCGTTTCGTTATCATACCGATTTGCGTCCGTCGTATTTGCGTCCATTATTTTTAGCATTAATTATGCACCCGACAAAAAGGAGCAGCTTAAAGGAAGCCAACGAGGAACAACGATACGACGACCTGGAGGGAGACACAAGCGGATAATGTCAGGGATTTATTGCCGGACGAATGCTTAGCTGCTGTATATACATGCATACATAAGTATTATTTTACTGGGTAAACAAAATATTAAAAAGACCACTTTGATTGGTTATAGCTTAAAGCGCAGCCACAGATTTTAAAAAGAAAAACCTGCTTTACAGGCTGCCAGTAGTGGTGCAGAATCTGGATCTCCGGAGAAGAAGCAGTGAGTTATTAGCATGAAAGAAATAAATCAGATATTTTTTGCTGCATATTTTGATGAATAAATAACTTATTGGTTGGCAGTGTTATATTAGGTTACAAAAAAAAGTTAATTTGACACTAAGATGCAGTGTAATACAAGCTAGCCATGCACGTTGAGTGTGTGTCACGACCACGGTTGCAGAAATCAGTACGGTTTAGCGAGAGAATGGGAGGTTTTTCCATCTAAAATCATCTCTTCTTCTTTTGTTCGGCGAGGTTATGACCAGGATTTTAGAATTCATAACCCTGCCACTTTACATCATCCCTACTGGTCCGCCTGTGGGGTTCGCCGATTTGACCTCATAAAGTATCTGCAGGCCTCGCGGTCTCAGATCACTTCGTCACTGAGGCCAATCAAGTGCTGCTGTTTTTGCATTTGTGTGATCCAGAAATTTTTTGGTCTGCCCCTTTTCCGCGCTTGTATAGGAATGTTCTTTGACATTACCTTTCCAACAGGGTTCATAGGATTCCTCCATAGAACGTGCCAACTGAGCTGGTCGTGCCCCAATTTTTACGAGATGGATTCTTTGACGTCAGATCTTTGAACTTCCTTTCAGCTTAAAGGGCACAGAAGAAAGCAGAGTTTTCCTGCCACTATATCCACCCTACGCTTACGCGATGATTCATCATCCATGGTTACTTTGGTATTTATAATAGATCCCAGATAGATGTGTGAAATAGGTCGGAATGGAACAGAGAATGGGTAGTATAGGAACTCTGTCTCTTTTGAACCAAATCGATACCCATTTCCCTTCAAAACATCCACCCATACATCAAGTGCTCGTTACATATTTGATCCTCACGTTTGATCCTCACTTATCAAATTGCTCCATCATCAGCAAAGAATAACTGTTGCACTTCGGGGTCCGGATAATCTAGGACTGCAATAATTAGCAAAGGACTTAAGATGCTTCTATGGAGCACACCGACTTTAATTGGGAACTCTTCGGTGACTCCGGCGGGGCATATTATTCTTGTCTTTGCTCCGTCATACATACACACATGTCCATGATCATCTGTGCGTAGAGTTCTGGAACTCTTTAATGTCTTGGCGCCTCCCATATCAGATCTCTTGGTTCTCTCCCTAAAATCATCTATGAATCTAAAAATATTCAACAATCACTAGGATCTCGTTGAATTTGAAGATACAACCAGACGTGCCAATGTGGTATTCCGATGTTTTTCGTCCTCTAGAAGACGAGTGCAAGCAACTGAGGAATTCTGCGTTGTATAGGTGACAAACTATCGACACCGTTGCGCTGCTTCTCTCTTGTAATTTTGTTCTTATTTCAAACCAAGACTTCGACTTTCAACTCAAATGCACTTTGTCAGCTTTGGTCCTGGTTGTTTCAATCATGGGCGCTGGGACTCGAAGAAGGCTGAAGCGTTGTTGTCAATTTGCTCGATGAGGCCGAGCCAATGTAGTCGATGTATGTAACCTTCCATCATAGCGATCTATTTCACACTGATTGCAGTGGTCAACAAAAAGCACTCTGGAATCCGCTATAGTTTAATCTGTAAGGAGGAGGTTCGGCGTTGGTTCTGGTCGTCTCGAACATAGGCGCTGGGATCGGAAAAACCTCTTCCTTGAAGCGTTGTTGTCAATACTCCCGATGTGGCCCAGCCAATGAAGTCGAAATATCTTGGCCTTTTCGACTACATTAACATCTTGGGACATTTCGTAAAGTTCATGGTTGGATATTCTTCCCGAATTCGACGAAAAGTGCGAGATATCTACTCTGCTATCCTGCCTATCGTTCACCACTCAGCGCTGTACAGCAGAAATGGTATTTTTCACTTGGTTTTATTTCTTTCACTTAAAAACCACCTTGTTTCCCATCAATTGTCATGGAAGCTTCCTCTATGGTACACCAGGACTGATCAATGGTGCCGATATCGTCTGCGTATCGCGGCAGCTGGACGGATTTGCAGAAGGTAATGCATTCTGTATTCGCACTTGCCCTAGTCACTATCTATCTACTCCAGTACAAGACTGAATATATCACATGATGGCGCATATCCTTGTCGTAATCTGGTAAATGAGTGGAATTAACTCTTGCACATTGTATGATGCAAGTATGAGCCCGAAACTTTGCGATAATTTGCCTTTCCCTAAAGTAAGATCGTAGACCTCGCCGACTCTTCGTAAAGGAAGTTAAGACATCGGTAATCGATGTTTCCTCGCACTCCAATTAATACCCAACAAAAACAAGCATGAACGTAGAAAGAATGTAAAACTTAAAAAATAAAAATAGTTTTAAAGATGTTCGCGTGTTAACCGAATTTTTTTCAATATTATGCGTAAAAACCAGACGATGCTCTGAGACAATTAAACCAAAAATTCCTTAGATTCTATATTAAAAGCTATGGAATTCAACAATAAAAATTAAAATTTATGAAATTATAAAAATATTTTTCGCTGTTTATCTTTCTATTAATTTTTATTATTTTTTTTTTTCTGTATATCCCATAACAAAAGAACGTTTAATTCTTTAATCCATCGGCCTTTATTAAATGAAATTCACACAAAGCATTCTCTTCTCTTTGTTTTTCATAAATTCATACAGAAGATGAAAGCATAGATAAAATCTCACTTCAAAAAAAAAATACAGATATTTATTTTTATTTATAGATACAGATACAATAGAACATATGTTTGTCGGTATCCATATTCATAGGCAAAACAAATGCTCAAAGTCATCGAAACGGCCGATTTATCGGAGGCGAATCCAACCAGACACGGGTATACATATGTATGTACATACATACATACTATGTAGCTTTGTCTTTTTTTTAATTATTATTTTTTATTACCGCTTTCATAAATCGCTTTTTTATTAATAACGCAAATGAATGGCTATTTAAATATTCTCAAGGTTGTGTTGAACAAATTAAGCAAAACCTTACGAGATTATTTAATGAGTAATTATTTAAATTTCCATCAGCTAGGTTGTAGTAATATCTTGGACTCATATTTCAAAATATATTTTGTCGAATGCAATTAAAGCGAAGGTATAAGGAGAGAGCGAGGAAGACGAATACAAAAAACAAGAACTACTTTGGAGGCAGTTTTAATATTTTATCCGCCCACGTGCGACACTTAAAAAGATAGAAACCTGTTGCGATAGATAGAATGCTACACAAATATATATGTATGTATATTTGCGCCAAAGAAAAGTGCCACGTTAATCGTTAATTTATTGTTTTAGGTTAAAAGTTAGGCCGATAATTGGTTTTTACTTTTATTTAAATGAACAATCTGGATCGTTATCATTAGGCGAAGTATTTTAATGAAAAAATCTTAATAAAAGTTTCCGTAAATTTAAAGATTAAATTTATAGGATTTTACTTGAGTATATTGGAAGCCTGTTGACCTGCGGCGACAAACACTGTTAGGCGAGTGATAAATTTCGACGTCTTATGCTCGCGTGGAAAAAATAAATTAAATTGATGAACTCGGTCGTTTAACGAGAATGTAGTGTCTTTGACAATTTTGAATCGCTTCAGATTTGTTATATTGTCCGTGAGTTAAGTGTTTTTTATGTGCAGTATATTTAAACTTTGAGCAGCTAATGTAGAATGTCATTTAGATGGAAATTTAATTTGACGCTGGCATTTTATTTAGCTTAATACAAGCAGAACTTAAACAATCTAAACTGAAAACCTAATCTTGAACCTGCATACAAAAACTTAAAAGCTAGGTGAAGAGAAGGGAGAAGGTAAGCAGAAATTACTGAAAGACGTCAGAGAGGAAGAATAGGCAAGGAAATGTGTAGCAGGGTGGCAAAATTAAGACGAACATTGTTTTGAAGGGTGCTTCTGCTGCTGTGGAAGTCAAAGGCTTTTTTTTATATTGTTACCCAAACGCAACATTCTGGACAGTGATGCATAATAACCATTCTTGGTGCAATGAAAAATGAGACGGAAGAGGGAAATGGACCAAAGGTTACGGGACTGATGTTAAATGAGACCAACTCTGGGGGCTGCTGTGTGACCATTAATTAGCTGCTGGAGGAAGTCGCCAAATTTTGCGACGATTTTCGGGACGATCAGAATGAGGAGGCAAATTGTATCTACCAACCCAAGGGGGACCACGCAGGTTGAAATGAAAAAGTTTATGCTGGGCGGCTTCTTTATGTCGCATGTGGACAGCATGGCACAGTGGTTAGTGCGTTGGACTACTAAGTGGAAGTTTGAAGTTCGAATCCCAGAAAATACCAAAAAGTTTTTCACAGTTCCACCTCTTGCGAATGTCTGACAAACGTCCGAAAGTAATGAGAAAGCTTCTTAATTTACAAAAAAAATCTCTCGAATATCGCTTTAAACTATAGGTCCCTTCCATTTGCACTAAAAAATATAACACGCACTACACGAATCGTCGCAAGAAGCTGGGCCTTAGACCACCTACGGTCTGCTGCGCCTAATATTTGCTTTTGTTTTTGGACAGCGTATGGAGGCGACCAATCTTGGCTAGCACATCCGAGGATGAGTCTAACGTAGGCGCTATAAAGCTATTTGGGGAAGCAGAGATTCGAAAATTTCTTGGACCAACGCTTCACAAGGCCAAGTGCAGAATTGGGTCTACTATTATTTTGTCAATACGGGATCGAAATTTAACTTCCCTATCGCATGTAACACCTAAATCACACAAAAATGAGACTGACGGAACAATCTTGTTGCAAAGAGATTAGTTTCTATAGCGCGGTGGAAGGTGTTGAACGAAGTAGGTAATGGATTAAAATTTTCTAACATCAAATAATTCTTCTGATACCAGAGAGAAAATCTGTCTAAGTCATCTTGATGGCTAGAAACGGTGGGAGCAGATATGTGCCTTAAAATTTCCATGTCATCGGCATAGACAGAAAGGTAGGATAAGGAAGTTGACATCGTTGGTGGTCAGGATGAAAATTAAAGGACCGAGGTGACTGCCTAGAGGGATACCTGAGGCTATGTTAATGGGGTAAGAGAAAATACATATAATTTCGTACTGACGACCTTCTATCCAAGATTTGAGCCATATGATAAAACAAAGGCTTTCAACCTAAGAATAATAATTCTTGTGCCAGGCTGCGTTGCCTTGCTGCAATTTCGCATTTTGCGTGGTCGTGTCCCCGAAAAAGTTCCCAAGGAGGAAGTTCAACAGGGCATCTAAAGCAGAGCCTTGCATGCTAGGGAAAGAGTCTATGTGGCCAAGACAATCTGTTCTTTAGAGTTTAGTAAAAGCAATAGACACGTATGTATATACGAAAAAACTTATTCCACCAAACAAGTGTGATCCAAACGACGATGATTTGCCAATCTGACAAAAAGCCAACAGCGCCAACAGAGCCAACAGCAGTGTTTTCAATTTACTTTAAATCATGTGAATAAGAGAAAAACATTTTAAGTAGAACATCACCACAAACACCGAGCTTATCTTGTCCCTCATACACGTATCTGGAGCTGATTTTTGTTGACGTAGGAACATGAACAACAACATGAAATACAGGAAATTACATTTGCATTAATGACCAACAAGAATTCAATATTATTCTGATGCATAAAATGATAAGAAAGGATTTTTAAGAAAAAAAAAACTTATTTTTTACCTAGCCCAACAAAAGAGCAGATCCCAAACCACTGGCAAACCATAAATAAAACCACAAATTCGTCCTACCACTCTGGAAAAAATCAATACACAACCTAATACCAGGTCAAGCGATTGCCTGAAACGGTAGCCAGCTACCACATCAAAGCCCAATTCACAAATTCAACGCAAATTCGAAAACAAAAAAGGGACAGTCCTCCTCTGCATGTGCACCTGAATTACGCCATTTGTCTCTTCGGATTCGTGACCTCATATTTGTAACTGTCCCCGCCGCAAAAGAATACGAGTATCACGAGAAATCCAGTTGATTGCTATCAAAGGGGTCGCAGTCTGAATTCGTAAATTTAAAGTAAATTTATGAATCAATATTCGTCGCCGACGCGCCAATATAAGTATCATGACAGAGCCGTAAAAAATTAAATTAAAACAATTTCCACTCCTACTTCCGGGTCTAGGTAAGATTATAACGATATGGATCAATTCCTATACATACCACTATCAAAGGAATGTCGTTCCTTTTGAGTGGTATTCATAGTTTCAAAGTCATAATATCATTAACTTCATCGCTGCTATGTCATCAGTATGGAATGTCATCGATGAGTGCTAATAAAATAATTTTTAAAGTGCTATTAAATTAAACAAACAAAAAAAGAGTAGGTATACTGAATAATGTTGACAAAATTTGCGATTTAATGAGCAGAAGATATAAAGCTTTTATTAGTGTCTTGGATTAGATTTATAAGTGTCGACGCAGACGATTTGATGAATTTGAAAAACAAAAATTTTATTCACTTTCTAGGAAGAGACAATAGTTCCACTGAAGTTGGAAGGTTTTGCTAGAACCTAAAATTAACATATGAAGCTCGTGACCCATTTTACCATTCTGCCAGATGAATTCAATCAAAATGCACACTGTATTCGCATAATTGTGTCAAAGATTACTTGCTGAAAATTTTCCCACAGGATTTTAACTGTTAATTCTTGACCATTAAATTTACGAGCAGTATGTGCAACTCACGAACATCATGACTGTGGGTTTCTGTATTTGTAAAGTGTGCTCAGGGAGAACAGAAATTTTATGAGAGATTTGCATAAATTTTCGATTTTCTGTAAAGGGTAGCAGCCTTTTTGCTATACGTAGATACGAGTACCTAAATACATACATGCACACATATATGGAGCAATTAAAAACATCAGACGACGACGCATAAATAATGGACCTTAATCTGAAATCAGAAGGAGAATGAAGGAACAAAAACAATGTAAAAGGTATGTTGGCGAGGTGGTGGGCGATGGAGAACCATTGTTTAGTCAGGGTTTTTTTTCTCTTATTTATTAAAAAAAAAAGAATTGAGATGGATAACATTTTAATAAAATATCCGTACATGTTATGGTCTGCGTTGTTGTTGATGCACCTGTGTAATGAAATGCAAGTTTCTTTACGTATAGGGGTGACTTAAATGGCAATATTTTTTCAATACCTTGAAGGAACTTCTACAAAACGCTCAACGCTTGAGGTAACTGCATGAGCGGTTCGGTGTGGTTTGGGTGTAAGCCCCCACAAAGCTGTACTGGCACTCTTTTGTAGGAAATATGAAATTCCGGTTGTCGATCCTCGCTCCATTAATGATATAACTGAACTTCTCTGACATTGCAAGCTATTTGGGTCTTATTTTCGTAGGCAGCTAAGCTCGAAATCCAACACTCAAGAAAGAGTCAAAAACAGGAGAACTTCTTTGCGAAAAATCTATCAGGAATAAATGGAGCTTTGCAATCTGACATATCTCACAGGCTCTACATCTTGATAATAAGACCGATTCTTAATTACGAGGTGATTGTCTGGTGGATATGCATAAACCGCGATGATATAAAGTCTAACAATCAACCAACGATAAGCGAAGCACTTCGTATATTTTATTTTTCTTCTGATACCCTCGACATTTTCAACAGACAGATGGTAGAGCAGCCGTTCGCCTTGAAGTGACTTACAGTGATCTAGAAAAGTTCTAGAACA
The DNA here is from genome assembly GCA_946965025.1 of Blera fallax. Taxonomy (NCBI): domain Eukaryota; kingdom Metazoa; phylum Arthropoda; class Insecta; order Diptera; family Syrphidae; genus Blera; species Blera fallax. Next base: position 13,059,081 of record OX337246.1, on the reverse strand, counting down.
TACCTCTATTCTGAATAGATTCAAAATCTTTCAAAATCCCTCCCGAAAGCGCGGACTAGACCATTTCCCATCTAATCCTTGACCAAAACTTCAAAGTCGGCATCCTTGTTTTTTGAGAAGAAAAGTTGATTCATTTCCATACCGACGCGTTGCGAAGGCACTTCATGGAAGTTTTTTCTCAGATAGGCTTAATCTTAGCCTTCTTTCGTTTTCCCAATCCTTGTCGCCTGTTCCAGGCGAAAATAATGGCGATTAAATAAGTCTTATCTTGGCTTATCTTATCTTCCAGGGAATTGTAAGGCTGACCAACTAGCCAGATATGGAGCAACTATAACCATCCTTCCAGAAAAGGAACCTACTTTAGAATTTTAGATACACTGATCACTTACTACTTACAAACTCAAATTTAAGCTGGGAAATTCGAGAGAAAAAATCTTAAGTGGACAAGTGGTATATCGCTAGCGACAAAACAGATTTGGCTAAGACTGACTAAAATGCTCTAAGAATTTGATTTGTGCCAAAAGCTTGCATCTACAAAATAGGCGTACCTACCTACGAGTAAATTCGAACGATGTAGAAGCTGTATTCGCCTCAAACTGTATCGCCACCTAAGTAAGTAAGTATGGGCGAAGAAGAGGAAGAAGCCATTCATCACTTTCTTTGCACCTATCAAGCTGTCTTCCACAGAAGGAAGGTTCATCAGAAGTTCAAATTGGCTTATCGAGCAGGCTGGAAAATTTCTTCCATGATCCACATAGTATTACAATATACCTATCTTCGATCTTAGTGTATTGGCGTTAACTGGCAGTCACTTTAACCTAACATAACAGATTTGCTTGGAAGCTTGACCTCTATATTTCGCACGAGGAACGAGTTGTGTTGATCATTATGAAGGGGACACAGACTAACAATAAAACTACTAAAGGTTGTCCTCAAGGTGGTGTTCTATCCCCTCTACTATGGTTGATTGTAGTGGATGAATCTGAATTACCTAAACAATAGCGCATTTCTAAATCAAGACTACTAAGTCATAATAGTAAAGGCAAAGAAGAATCCAATATTACTGGACGAATGCAGAAGTGCCCTACACAAAATAAATGACTGGTGGTAGGACAAGTCAACCCGAACAAAACAGTCACTACTCCATTCACTAAGAGGAGAGGTTTAAACCTTCAAACACTAACATTAAATCGTGGGCAACTGATTTCGCAAAAGAGACTAAATATCATGGGGTTAATTTAGATCACAAACTCACCTGCAAACCTCATCTAGACAGTACCATTGAAAAGGCGACAAAAGCCTTCTGAGCTTGCTTCAGGCTTTTTTTGGAAAAAATGGGATCTAAAACTAAAGATAGTCCACTTGACTTACAGCACTATTATGACCCCTATAATAACATATTCATGTCTAACATGGTGGGAAAAGGTTTATCAATACTAGTGCCACTCGGCACTGCAAAGGGTGAAAAGACTAGCCTGATAGGCATTCCTGGTGCAATGCGCACCTTTTCTACTGCTGCGTTGCAAATCCTTCTGGACCTCCCACGCCTGTGTATAAGACTTCCCACAGCAGTGCCCTAAAGCTTCACCTCCTATGCAACAACAAAATTGCCAACCTAGTTGTCATTCAAGTTGTCATTCCCGATCGCAATTATTGGGATTTTCTTCAAATCTCTCAATCGGTACCTCAATCCGAAAAGTTTTAACGGTTTAAGACAAATGAAGTAGGAGCTGGAATTTTCGGTCCTATTTACAAACACTCCGCGAAATTAGGATGCTTCCGAGCCCTATGCCAGATATTGCATTAGAAGAAACCTCCAAAGATCACATATGTATAAACAACCTAGTAGATAGCCAAGTAGCCCTTAAAGCTTCAATGTCTATCAACTTTAAGTCTATGCTGGTTTGAAATTGACTTCGACCTCTCTTACTGCTATCTGTACACAAGAATACCACGATAACTTGGGTCCTAAGAGACAAGGGTGTCTCTGGCAATGAATCTGCTGATGAACTTGCCAGATTAGGCGCCCAGTCTTCATTTATTGGCCATACCGTTCTTAAAATCACAACGTTTAGTCATTAAAATAAACGTCATCGACAGCACAAAACGGGCAATCGATGGTGCTCTGACACATAGACGGCAAAAATGAGGCTAGTTAAACACCCAGAAAAGGTCAACTGCAATATTTTACTACCCGTGCAATATACCGACGAAATATGCCGACGATTAATTTATTGCCACTAGCTTCTTCACAAATAATAAAATGGCTATTTAAAGGTGAAAAATGTCCAAGGTGAATAATAAAAATGCACAATTGAGGTATGTACAAGAATTTGACAGCTTTGATTTCTAAAGACGACACATCATAAATTTCTTCCGAAAAGTCTCCGAAAGACCGGTTTCAATAAATTAAAAAAATAGTATGCCAAGTGTCTCGAGTTAACTCGATTCTATTTACATAGTTTTGAAGACGAAAATAACCAATTTTCAATCAAAAGATCGAAGACTCAATATGAGAGCCTAGGATTGTGAAAACATCGTGTAAATACGTACCATGTCACTTAATAAACCAAAAAAAAATTCCGCAAAACTTGTAAAAGCTAATCTCTGTAATCTAATCCGAAAACAAAATATTTTACATACTCGTAGCTAATTAAAATTGCTTACTCAAAAATTTGTCCGCTAAATCATTAGTGATTTCTTGAACTACTATTAATTGGAATCACTTTTAGGTATAGTCGAGGGAATTAAGCATTTCACTTTTTCACGGCAACAAAGATCAAGTTACCATTGCTAGGCATTTGAATAATAAGATGTGACAGATATTTACTTATAAGACATACGTGATTAGGATTTATTTTTTATGTTTTCAATAATTTATTGTTAAATTTGAAATAGAATTTGTATAGCATATACCGTACAAGTGTTAAACGGGTATGAAACATTCACATAAATTTAAATATTTCGGGGGCGAAAATCACCCGAAACCGTGGGAATTCGTACGTCTTTAGTTGAAATGCATTAGCATTTTGCGAATTTGTGGATTTTTTGTTTTTTTTTTTGTTTTGTGCTGATGAAATAGGTTTGTATGTGAAGTGTTGAGAAAGGTTAGAAAAGTAGCACAGATGAGGCTTAGGACTCCTTTTTTTGTATTCGAGCTTAATAAGTGACGTATTTATTTCATCATTAATTTTAATGGCAGCAAACTAAATTAAATTGTATAAAATTTCTTTTGATCTTAATTAATTGTCACCAAGGTTTGGATTTAAATATGAGACGAATGCTCTTATGGGGAACAAAATGCGTGAAACATGTTTTAAGCATTGAAACAACCAATTAAGGAGCCCGATCGAAAAACTACTCACTGAGGCTAGTTTTGCAATCTAGTGGTACTGTGATGGCATCGTGTTGTTCCATATAGTAGCCCAATACTAGTCTACAAAAGAAGTTGTTTTTTGAATCAGGCTACGAAGGTCCCAGTTGTGGTTTGATCGCATAGAAATGTACTACCTTGAAGCCCAATACTAATCAATAAGCAACCTGCTTCCTCAAATCAGGAATACCAATACTAGTCTATATATTAAGTGTTTCCCTAAATCAGGTTACGGAGATCCCTTGGTGACTTGGTGGCATAGATGTGTACATAATCAAGTGATGCCTTAAATCAGTTTCGAGGGCTCCGTCCCCATAACAACACAATTCTTTAATTTGATGTAAAATTCTTAAAATATCCCGAAAGTGTATGCTTGTCCGGTGTAGGACTCTCAAACTACAAATGCAAGCAAATGCCTCTTGTAAGGGAAGCCTTTTATTGACAGAGCCACCCGTTAAAGAAGAGAAAGGCCATACCTAACCTATGACGAATCAAGCACATGCGATACCACAATTATTACGTACATTCAATCCTGCTGTGCTTATTATATTTGTCGGCCGAATGAGTGGACGTGTTGTTAATGCCATCGCCGAAAGGTAAATTCACAAGCTTACATTCGGATATTTGTGAGAGGTGGGACCGTGACAAAAGTTTTTGAAGTTCTCTGGAATTCGAACACGTTGCTCGGTAGTTCAACGCAATAACCACTGATTCACACACCCATACTATACTGTCGTTCCAGCACTTTTTTTTTATAAAAGAGTGGTTTTAGTGATAGCATGGATTCCCTTCTTCTTTTTGTTCGTGTCACACTTTTCCTCTTCTAAGCAAGTGCTTTTCAACTCTCGTTTCTGCTCGTATTGGACTAAGTCTTCGGTATTTTCTATTCAATTTATACCATCGAACTTTTAGGGAGCTCTGCAAAAAATCCATCAGCAAGTAGTCTAGTTTACTAGCGTTGAACATCCTTACTACAATCGTTCTCGAGACTGTCCGATATTTCCATATCTTGCATCCATCTAATTTAGTAAGTCATTCTCAGCACCCCTACGGCTCGGATATCTACTGAAAAGGATGAGCTGCATCAGTATATCGTCAAATACAAATAGAAGTGGTTGCCACAATTTGCTCACAAGTCCTCATAAGAAACGATCCGAAGAAAAATATAATTTTATGTTACCAGCAACGGAGATGTGTCTGTCCTTTGCTCATTGGTAAACCTCCTTATTCTAATGATTTAATGTACACAGTTTAAGATACTGGATATTTACTCTAGACCCAGGAAGAAGTGTTGCACGAGAAATTTGTATCTAAAATGAATGAGACCTGAACTGTGATAGAGAGAGTGTGGTATGTCCACACTGATTTCCTCAACTCCACATCCTTCGTTAGCCGTAGATTTTTCAATGTGGCACCGTAGAGTATTATGCCCCGTAATGACTCCTGTCAGAGTTGAAAGGGATTTCCAACATTTTTGCACAAGTCTATCGGAAAGGCCAAACTTTCTGTGGTTGCAAAAGTATCTAATAAGGACCAGAGTTTAACAAAAAGGCAGCTGCCAGAATTAATTAACTTTACCACTAAAATCATAAACTAACAACTCGTTGAAACGGGCCCAGTATTTTTTTGCGAGGCCTGCTCTCTCAAAGAACTTGAGCCTTATTTTTGTAAGATGATGAGTTATTATAATTCATTTATGCATTTAGGTTAGGTTAGGTAAGGTGCTCTTGTTGGTAGGAGGCTGTCAATGGCTCACTTAGACTAACAATGAGTCCACTATGCCCATTAGTAGACCATTGGATACCTAGATTTCATTATCGACGGCTGAATTGAACTACCCAGATACACGTATGAATCCTAGGATTTTATTCAGCTTAATGTTTCTTAGATTATCCAGCTCCCAAGAGTGTTTTTCCTTTTGGTGGCTATTTCCTCTTCTTCCCTACAGCTCCTACCAAAGTCGTTGTGGGGTAGTCCTTGACGTGCTGCATGATTGCCTATCCCACAGTACAGGACACTGTGTCACGATGCCGATAGCTATTCAAATATCCCTGCTACTTAGTTTCATGAAATCTGCGGATCTCTTTTTGCCATAGACTGGCCATAACGATTGCAACGATTTCTTGTTGGATTCAATGTCTATCTTTCTCTCAAAAGTGCTAAGCGGTGTGTTCACCTCGGAAGAGCCCTCAAGATCTAAGTAAGAACACTATTCACCACCCATAAAAAGGGCCTCGCCAAAGGTATAAATATCTTCAAATACTTTTTGTTTAATTAACAACTAAATATGTATAACACATAATGATTTTATATTTAGCATTAACATTACAATTTTGTTGAAACTTTTCAGGGGTATTCCGATATTTCTGAGGAAACTTTTATGACAAACAGCTGGATAACTAGGTCGACATTAATGTACTTTGTACTGAACATATGTAATGTTTGGATGATTAAACTCATTCATTTAAGAAAAAGTCGACCAGCATTTGGTACACCTGGAAGCATTGTAGAACCGATTTTTTTTATTCAGACATTTCATATTTAACGTGTGAATGGACGTTTGCTTTCCTTAGCCTGATCCACCTGTTATTCAAAGACTGATTCTCAATTCAAAGTAAAGTACTCCCATGTTCACACTCTCAATTTTCGTTCAACTTTAACACGCAGCCAAGACGTCTGCATCCCCATTGGGTACAGTTTAACATTTCTACCTAATAACCCAACAACAGGAAACACTCCATTTCCAACCGATCTTACAAGTCACTTTTCTCATTTTGATATATTGTCATGTTTGACATTTCTTAGTCAAAATTATCTCTTTCACTCTTGGGTACAATTATGATGACAGGTGTCATCTTGGAATATACGAATTGAGTTCTGAAAGCATGTGCCAAACACAATTCGATGTGATTATTTAAACAACATTTCCAACAGGCTGGTCTCTGCGTGCTGCTGGTGTGTTTTTAAGTGAATGTGACATGCATGCTCGTTCCAAAAATTTTATAAATAAAGTTCACAAAAATAAGATCCTATGTTTAGATGTACACAAAAAAATTCTCAATTTAGATACAAATTAGTATCGTTTAGTTCAAAGTTTCCTGTTCTTCATCATTTAATTGTTATTTTTATAATGCGTGGCCCTTAAAAAAAAAAACAAAAAAAAAACTGTATCAAATCGAAGTAGATGCCATACATATGTAGGTTGTCAACAACATTAAGTTTGTTTAAAATATGCATAAAATGTCGAGAGAAGATATTTTTAGACGAAAAGTTTGATGGCGTTTGCGATAGAAATTTATCATCGATTTAATCACATCTAATTAGCGATCTGTAATTGATCGGTTAGCATCAGAGTTTGTAGGTATGAGGATCTTAAATTAGTTATTAGCATAAATATGACTTCATTTACATAAAAAAAAATTATGAACAAAACTTTTAAAGGTAAATGTAGAAGTAGTTTATGGTCATGCTTATAGAAGAAGCTTTTTATTTGAGGCCCCAATACATAGAGGACACATGCAGATTTGATGGTAAACCATAATTTGTTTGCTGATTGACTATCATTTCTGTAAATGAACTTCAAGAAATAGAAACTAATGTGATTCCCTTTCGCGATTTCAGTTTTTGGTCTGTTCTACGATTACTTATGAAATGCCAAACGTGTAGCGCGGTACGAAAGGGGAAGTAAACTTAATCTTAATTTCTTCCTCCGCTTCAGTTTCAAAATTTGCGGGCAAATCCTAGAAGATTGTTAGGTAAGGTTAGGTTGCTAGGTTGAGATGAATTCGACCTCATTTAAGTCCCTGGGGACCCAATTCGATGCCTGATTGAGGGAGTAATTCTAGTTTACTGGGATTGAATTTCCTTGCTATTGCTAGTTGGTCTTGATTATAGTCTCCAGCCTGGAGGGATATCCACCAGCTATAGAACATTTTGAAAATAATAGCTTTCAAATGTTCAATTCCTTCAAAGACGAAACTTGGACAGTGGCACAGAAAGTGATGTGTATCCTCGTGGACCTCTTTATCACCGCAGCTTCTATAGACGTTGTCGGCATTGAACACTACCTTCATTGTATGATTTCGGAGAAGAATGTGACCTGTTAGCGTTCGAACCAGCATCGATAGTGATTTGCTTTTTCTCTACTGCTTCTGGCTTCAGCGTATCTTGGCCAAACATTTGACGATATTTCACATGTGGTTGAAAAGTTCCACCTGCTCTTAGCTTCGATGAGAATCTTATACTCCACTCTTTCCCTGAGGTTACAGAGTGGTCCCTGAGGTTCTTGTTCATGGTCCACTGCAGATCCTTTTCTAATGAATTCATTGATATCTCGTTGCCAGTTATGTCTATGTGACATGGAACCCAGCATAATGCTGATAGGTAAGAACCTTAAGCTCTTCGCGGAAGCATCGAAAAAGATTGAATTTTATTCCAGTGGCAGATGTTGGTATTGCTATCATTGACACTATACTAGTTGCCTCTTATATTGCTAAAGCCCCCGCTTGGAAAACACTTTTATGATCAGGAGGTCTGATTGATCGAGAAGAAATCCACTTCTAGTGTTCTTGACGCAACGTTGGGTCACAGATAAAAGGAAAAGTTCTAAGTTTAGAATTCTCAGACCAATCATAAAGAACCAATGAAACGCTTTACAATCAGGAGCTGCCCGGCAAACTTAGAGAACAAATTTTGGGACTAAAATTTTTCATAAAAAAACAGAACTTTAGACTATTAGAACTGATCTGTAAAATTAAGAGCTAACAAGCAAAACTTATAAAAGTTGTCATCCTTTGTAGAAAACCTATTTTTCCCACTTTTCTTTTTTAGTCTTAATCCAAAAAAATTTATGCTTATCAACAGGAATTCGACGCAGTCAACTGCTGCTAATTTGATTGCTTATTTTACATTCCTTGAAGTGAGCTTATTATCAACATTAAGAACCTCCAAAACCTAACTAATCAGCGTATAAACTTAACTTTTTCGACAAACTATGGTTTATCAGACTATCAGTTTGACGGCTTCGAACTGAAACTATGCATTTATATTTTAGGCAGCTAGGTAGGTTGGTAGGTAGATGGGTGCCTTGTGACATAGAGTCACTGCTCACTTAGACCAGGTCGGTCCACTGTGCCCAATCTTTTTAACCCTGGAAACATGTGAAACCGCTGTTAGAACCACCCAGATAATGATATGAATCTCAGGAGGTCAGTCAGCTCTACATTTCCTAAGTCCTCCAGTTCCGAAAAGAAGTAACTCCCAAGAGTCCTCATTCTTATGACGGATAGGGCAGGACAATCACACGGCAGATGACGAACAGATTCAATTTCTTCTTCGTCCCCGCAACTTCTGCAAAAGTCGTTATGTAGCACACCGAGTCGTTCTGCATGAACACCGATAGCACAGTGTCCAGTAATTATGCCAGAAACAACCCGTGCTTTATAACGACTAAGTTTTACCAGAGAGGTTGATCTCTTCTTGCTGAAGGCCGTTTAGGCACCTATGTAATTCATACCCAATTAATACTCACTACTAACTCTGTGTCAAAAAAAAATTTTTCTTAAGTTAAGTCTTTTTAGAATGATGTAACTCTGATCGAAATACGGGAAGGCATTAGTCATACAATTTGGGCTAACCTTTCAGCTACTCCAGAAAAAAATCGACACATATCCCTTTCGGTATGTAATACCATTTATATCCACATATACATATGTTTGTACATTGTTTGCATTTAGATTACGCTAAGTAGAGTCCAAGCCCTTTCAGCCCCGAAGGCCTACTAATATCACCAATGGGTTTGCGGAATTAGGAAAAGTTAAGATTTGCTTTTTTGTAAAGAGTTGAGAAACAAATTGATATCCTTATCTTTACTAGATATAAACGAGAAAAGAATTATCCCACATCTGAATGTTTGTTTTGTTTAGTCTTTTATCCCAAACATCCTTGTTAAAGATCCCTGTGACGTCAACATAGGCATATGTTCTACAATTTAAAGTCTGCTGCGTCCTAACAGTCCAAGCTTTCAATGACGTGTTTTGCGAATTTGGATGTAACTTCTTAAGGCTAAGTGTGTACCAAGGATGCCTAGGGGTAGCATATGCATGAGTGTAGAAGTGCAACAAATTGCTGCTTTGTGAGTAGCCTGGAAGTAGGCGTCTAGAGTGGTGAATAGACAGACAAATATTTAGAATAAACAGACATACTCATCCTGTCGGGTTCCATTTACAAATTGGTATCAAGCAACGGAATCATGCTTAGTCGTCCGGACTTTACATATTGGCACCTTTTTTAACAGTCAATTGCTTGAAGCGAAACTCCTGTAAAACATTTCTTCTTTAAGCTAAAAACGTTATTGAGCAGCAAGGTTTATGAAAGTGCTATTTATTGTTATAATTCTTAGATTCAATTTTAATTAAGTTTAAATTGACAGCATATGAAGGAGAAGATACAACAGGGAACTGTAATAAATGTACAGCGATATCGATTGTTACAAAAACGTTTGAATTTATTACTACAGGTAGATTAAACGTGTAAATATCTAAGAAGGACAATAAAGTAATGAACGACAACAAAGATAAATCCTCGCACTAGGTAGTTGGAAAGAGTCCAACTTATTGTCCGAACCTGTTTCCAGAACTGTGGACAAGATATTACTTATGATCGTACGGGCCTACTGAGGCGTTAGTTCTTTTGACGCTTAGTCATTTACTTTTATCCACTATCTATTAACAATAAGCCTTTACCGTATTATAAAGGTAAACTCCCTTCTTTTGTACTACGACTCTGAGTCAGTCTTCAAGAGCACCCTGAAGCCTACGAACAAAGTACCACTCTAATATTACACAAGTATCGTTGTAATAATAAAAGTGGCTGACAAATTCATTGAACGTATGCAATTACTTTTAATAGCCTTTAAATTTATGTATTTTTTTGCATGGAATTCTTGAAAATGTTTGCTGAATTTTCCATGATGGCTACTTATGCTGTCTGGCAATAAATGTCTCCTTTCACACGTCTTTCAAAGAAACGATAACACCATCATCCAAGCAATCGATTACGATTGCAATGTTTGAATGTTCTTTTCAACCTTTTTCCGCATTTGTTGACTTAGAGTACAAAACAACACAAATGTCTTGTGGCATGTTACTTTAACTTTTTTGTGTACATATGTATGTAAATAAGCAAATGCAGACTTAGAATCAAGTCAGATTTAATCACACACTGTTGAACTAAAATCCAAGATTTTAACAGACAAAAGCCTAGAATCAGGCTAAGAACATATCAGGAAAGCTAAAATTATTCCCTACCTAGGTATTTTTAGGACAAAATGTCAGCTTATTGCATACAAAACAAAACAGCGAACTTCTATAAGAACATTTGTCGAATCCTAAACGAAGGTAACAAAACCGAATAACCTACGTTTGAACATTAAACTATCAAGCGAGATGCACTACTTTATGTTGTTAGGTGATCAACTGAAATGTTGCGGATAATTATAACTAAATTTGGAGAATTTCTTTATTTTACCATAATCTAGAGGAAACCCTAAGAACTCAATCTTAAATGTAACTGATGGCCTATCGGATAAATTTTACAAATTCAAAACTAAATGTAAGTGAAGTCAAAATCACACGAGTCATAAGTCAGCACCTATGTATACCTTCGTCACTATTTTATAAATCCTACACAACATGTTTTCAAGTGCACAACAAAACTGATTTTGAACTACATTTTGAATCCACAATACTCGATTTACATAGCTGAAGAGAATACCTACAACTTATTTCATATTGTGGAACTGAAGACAAGATACAAATCATGAACTAAAGTTTTCCACTGAATTTCTTTACTTTTTTAGCTATTAGTAGGTACCTAGCTTCAATGAGCTTGTTTTTGGATAGATACATTTTACACATCAATTGTGGATTTAGTTGAATGTTTTATTAAAATACAAATATACAAGTGCATATGAAGTAGGTAAATACAAGTCAAACAAAATTCCGTGGAGAAGGTTATTCATTTTTAGAAAACTTTCACAAAACAAGTTTATTCCTCGCACATTTTTTCAATTATCGTGAACACAATTAAGCTGTAAAAAAAAAATGCTTAAGTACTAGCTTTAATACAAACCTTATAAGCAATCTCAGCTACTATCCATTAAAATTGATTACATTTAACGTTTCCAACTTAAGATTGTATTAAGAAAATCAATTTGACGTGATCACATTCGAATACGAAAAGTTCATACGATATACCGTCGGCACTTTGGTGATTCCGAAAATTTTAATTATTTTCAAATTGAAGACTAGATACTTAATACTCCATGTGTCACAAATGAAATGAAATTGAATATCTTTACATTATCATAACTGAATCGACTCATTTAGAACTTCGCGATAATTACACGTGTAATCAACCTTACTAAAATAAAAAAGGATCAAATTACAACAATCCCCATAAGTATACCGCACATCGTGTCACTTTGTTGTTCGTTAAGAAAATAAAAAAAATAATAAAATAAAAACAATGTAACGTAAAACAATCGAATTGTTTTCGTAGAAAAATTGTAACAATAAAATCTCATATAATAACCCGACAAGAGAATTTACAATAGAATCTGCATTAGCAACGGACAAGTAGTTAAAAAAGTCACCACCTAGTCATCCTTATTTGGATATAAAAAAATACTAAAATTCCCTCTTTGCGAAAATACCAAAATATCCTGAAACTGCAAAAGATACACTTAACCAGTGATACTAGGAGAGAGAGCGCACCATAGTCATTGCTTATTGAGTACTTTGAATAGAATTCTATTTGCACAAATACGCACACTAGTCCATCCAACAGAGAGAGCGAGAGCGGACCAAAGATACTATCATCATTTCTACCCCCAAAAGAAATTCTATTTTTTTCCCCCTCTGGTTGGGGGTAGGAGTCTGTGAAAAGTTCAACATTTTTGCGAGGTTACGTTCATGCTGGGCCCTGATACTCCTTCGAAGAATAGCAAAAATTTACACGTGAAAAAACAAAAAAAAACAAATCCACGAAATTCACCCAGATGAAGGCGGCGGAGAAGGATGAGAACGTCTACTATATTGTACCACTAGAGCTTACTAGAGCGCATTCGTGCTCGAGACACTCTTTTTGAGTGACTGTCGAGAATGGAATTGTATCTATACATACAGCACGTATATAAACCGAACAAAATAAACACGTTGAACACAGTTACACAGCGGCCTGATCAGGCAATCAAAGGACGCGCGTTCGCGTTTCGACGAGGATACACGACAACACAAAGCGGCGAGTATTCTCATTCTCTCTCCAACCGTACTTTGCACACAACTAACTTAAGCGCGCGCAAGTCTCATTCTCTTCTCGTATAGCTGGCCAAGGATTTTCTTTCATTTTTTTTTTCCTCTTTTCTGCAAGAAAAAAAAAGAATCATTTCAATCCAACCACCTTAGCCGTGGGGGAATCCAACAACATGCAGGAGGTACATATCTACTATATGGAGACAAAATTTGTTGTCATTTCTGTCGATAAATTGCATTGTTGCAGTGCGTCACAAGATATCCGACCGGCAGTAACAGGTATAACGCTATATCGCGTGATAAAAATCAACTTTACCTTCCCTAGATACATATTTTCGTTCAATAGATACGAATACAGAAAAATGCATTTCTGCTTCTTGCATCTGAACTTACCCCATCAGCGAATAAGTATCCTATCATTAACATATTAATTTTATTTTGATCTCCGAAAAAAGAAAAATATTGTTTCGTACCTTTATTTAAGATATAATTTTTCGAAAATCGAAATTTTTAAGAGAATCATCTGTTAGAAGAGAGTGTGGTGAGTTTTTCCGTACAGTATAAGAGTTTATTTCGAAGTTCGATTAAGGGAAAGATACTCCTCTCCCTCTGTGATGTATAGTTCCTTTTCGTTTGAGTATTTTTTTATACCTTCCCCCCACTACTTCCAAAAAAAAAAAAAAAAACAATTTCGAACACTATCAAAAGCGTCTTTGGCTTGTGTATAAGTCCATCGGCTAGCAGTCAGTTTTCATATTCGTGGAAAATTATGACAAGGTTAGGCGGAGCGAATATATATTTTTTTTGTTCATATTTGCCGTACTTCTCTCTCAAGTTATTGTTCCCAGGAGTACTGCTTGTAACTGTGTGCGAGTCTCTTTACCTATATACACGAAAAATTAATTCTCCCATCTACTTTCATATTTCATATCATTTTCCATCCCTCATACGATAAGATAACACAATTGGAACGAGTAGCGACGGCAAACACACAAATATGAAAAGAAAATGTCAAAATGTTGCTTCAAGTATTATGAGAAGAATTTTGAGTGGCTGTTGAGTGTTGGTTTTGTATATACTATGTGCATACATAAATATAAATTGGGTGGTATAACTCTTATCTTTATATGGAGAGGAACTTATGGCGCACCTTGTATGTATATGAAGTTATATATAATTTGGTTTTTTTTTTTTTTTAATATTCAATGTGGGAGACTTTATGATTTGTGGAGTTTAATATTAATGATGTTCTGTGAAGAGGCGGAGTCTTGAGACTTTCGGCTATAAAGGAGAAAGAGAAAATTTTGTGGTATTTTATTGAGGAATGATTAATGCAGATATGATGACATACCCACAAAGGTACATATGTACATATACCGACTAACCAACCTGTGGTTTTGGAAACATGTTATGATAAAGCTTTAAAAATGGTATATTATAATCAAGATTTCGTATTAAGTTAGTGGTGTATTCTTTATTTGGTTATACAAAGTTATAAAAATTAATTTATGGATAACGTACCTAACTATAAAGCAAGGACATTAATGTGAATATTGTTTCAGATATCGTTTTAGGTATCTGCCTGTCGAATAAAATTAAATAAAGCTTATATGTAGGTAGGTAGGTACGGCTACAAATTAGTCATTCAAAGATTGTTGTGATTTTATTTGCAGAAAGTCAGAAAATAAATTTTTACAATTTCATGCATAACAAAGTATTATTTTCAAACAGAATATGAAAAACATTTTAGAATATTTTTCTCTAAATTCAGCAGTTTTGTAGGGATAGAGATATGTAGTTTACGAGGGTCATTACCGGTTACTTAAAGCATTTTAGATTGATTTTGATTAGAATTATACTGCCTTAAGTGAGTGGAGGAACTCAAGTGCATTCTAAAAGTTGCCATTCTTTTTACCGTCTGCTTTACAGTTTTTTTTTTTTGTTCTGTCATGACCAGAACGAGTTAACATGGTTCTACTGTCTTCAAGTTAAAGTATTTTTGCTGCAATATGTTCTCAGCGTAGGGTAAATGGCAGAATTCTGATAGATTCTTAAGTCTAGAAAATCATAAACTTGTTAGCTTTTATCTAGAATTGCATGGGTATGCACATCGTAAATAGGGATTCTGCCGATAAAATACCTTTCATTTCCACCGAAAATTTTGAAACGCTTAGGAATATTCACTCTTTTATGCTGAATGCTTAAAGTAGCGCTTCTAGTCTTAAGGTTTTGTTCCAAGAAGTGATTACCTACTTAGTTAAAGTGTTCTTACTTGAATGTATATAATAAGCGATAGGCAATCCAAGTATTTTCGATTTTTAAACGAATATATAAAATGGATGTATGAATGTATGCTTTGCAGTAGGGTGAGGCCATTAGGGCAACCTCGACACGGGTGAGGAGGACGTCGGCGCGGCACGCTCACGGTTGCTCGGCTCAGCTCGTCGGTTAGGGTGTCCTTGCCAATTTAGAAACAAAAATAAAAAAGGAAGTTATTTTATTTTGACCACGAAAGACTTAAAAAGACGGGAGAAGAGGAAAAGAACAAGATATTTGGCAGTAATAGGCCAAATTCTTGGCCACATTTCTTCTAATGTAGGTACTTTTGATCAGTTGCGTCATCTAGACCGTTTTCAAATCCGATTCGATCTATGAAAGGAAATCAGCAAAAAGCGTGACTTCTTTTGTATCCCGTCTGTATTTGTAAACAAGGCAAAGGGTTTATGTAGGAGGGACCTTTATGTATCAAATAATTCTTTTGAAACAGTGGTAGCATAAGGTACAGTTCACTTTTAATGTAATAAGAAGACGCAGATAAACCGGGTAAATTTAGGAGTTTTGTAAATTTGGGTGTCCTTCTTTATTAGTATTAAATTGAGTATGAAACTGTGAACAACAACAAATATCCGGCGACGATAACTGTCCATCCGTCTTTAGGATATGGCTTTGAACTGCGGGTCCATTCCTTTTTTCCAAAAAAACTAACACGTACATACAGGAATGACCGGTAGAAGCTGGGTCCTGGACCCCATACAGTGTTTTAGGCAAAATATTTGTACGAAGTCAATACTTCAACATTTATAAAAATGAAATTCGTAGGTACTTATGTACTTTATCCGTGACTTTCGAGATTCAGTATTCATGGGATTGATGGTGTTGGTTTGAGAGGGCATTCGCAGAGGAAGTGCTCGAGACTTTTTATTGTCTTCATCGCATCCTGGACAAGTGCTAGATGTTACTAGGTACTCTCAGTCTGTAGGCGTGTTTGTTCATGTTGATGTGTCCGGTGTACAGACTGACCATTTGTCTTAGGTAATTGTTTTTTTCTTGGATTGATCGCCCCCTTCGCCCGAGAGGCGCAAGGGCTTTGGCCTTGACTGAATAAAATCAGTCAGGGCTTTGGGAGCTTTGTAGGTTTGCAGTCCTTTCGACATGTTTCCATGATGTTTTGCGAACGAGCTGCTGTATGCGGTTGTAACAACCTTTAGGTTGTTATAATTATAACCGTGTTCGTGTCCATGTTTTCCTTGCTCGCCAGTGCATCCGACTGTGTGATTAGGAGATGGCGTTTTGCTGTAGAACCCCATATCCGCTTCTCCATCGATCTACGGTGTGTGCACTTCTATTCCATCCTCGTTCGATTCGTATTCATGGGATACACTTGTTTGAAGTTCTGTCAGAACAAATCAAATACCTACCCTTTTGCTCGACACAATCAGTAGGTACCTCACTAGTCTGCAAGAAAGTCGAACCTAAAACCGGTTCGTGTTTATATCTAGTAGGTAGGTACCTACCAAGAATATGTGTCTATGTATCTTTGAATGGATATAAAATTGTAAAAGCAATTTAAGTAGATATACATATCTGCAGTTTTCTTCTATGCTTTCAGTGATAGAAAAATGTTCAAAAACATTGGAATCATGTTTAGATAGCATGAACTTTCAAGTTTAGTATTGCCGGTCTTCATTGCGATTTACTTATAGATGATTGGCATATCAAAACTTTTTTTTTTTTGCAAGAAATGGTAGAAAGCTTATCTATTGAAAAAAGTTTCAAATTTCTCCACACCAATGAAATTTATAAAACATGATAACAAGGTGAAAAAGATTGCTTTTCGAGTAACTCCTTAAAATGATCTATTTAACTAAATATTTCCAGAAAGTAAAGTTGACAAGTACGTATGCAAAGCTCTTCAAAAAAAAACGACTGTAATTCAGTTTTTTCTTAAACCATTTCGGTGTTCAGTACTAAATTCAATTTCATCGGAACACCTAAGATGGAGAACTTAAAACCAAACAAAAAAAATTGAACAAAATTATATTTGATCTAATCACATATCTTTCAAAATCTAATTTTATACTTGCGCCTTGATATACATATGTACATATCTACATACTTCTATCTAAGAATAGCAATTGAACTCAACCTTAGTCTACATACGAAATACCAATGCCATTATTTTTGAATCTACTTAATTCGATGATTAAAAGCTTCTGCCATTCGAAACTGAATTTAAACAAATACATCTAATCGCATATCTCTTCATTGAAAATTATATATTCCAGTGTCTGATATTTCACACATTTAAATTTATTAAGTACTTTGTCAACCGTTCACGTATACAGACTGACGAAATCGTCAGTAATAATTAGTGTCTGCGCTAAATTTGATAGAAATTTGAAAGCTGCATAAAAAGTTGTGACGCACAATCTGATCGTCTACTTTCGATGTTGGCAATGTTATCTGATTTTAATTTAAATGTAAAAAAATTATATATTATCCTTGAAAATGGTTATTTATTACTCTGTGCACTTCAAAAAGTTTATTAACTACAAAATAAAGTTATTAGTCTAGAGAGATTCTGGTATTTCCCATTCGACTTAACGGGAATTGATTTTAAATATACGAGTTTGTATCATATCTTGAACTAAAGAGATACAGAAATGTTGCAATCGATTTTGAGTGGATTATTCGATTTCCTATCGCTCGTCTTTTAATCAAACCCCTTCAAACTGTGGGTGGCATTACGTATGATTGAAATAAAATGGCGGTAGTCTTGCGGCAAGAATTGTTTTTCTTTCTAAAGAGTCATTTCAATAAGTGCAGTTCGCCAGGACGATGGAGAAGTTTGCTGTGCGTAAGACATGGAGAGAATAGGTGCTAGTTTCAGTACACAGTTCTTCATTACTATGAGTAGTATGTCGCCTTGTCCAGTAGTCTTTTTGTAGAACAGACCTGTAACGATATGCGAGGCTGAAACTTCATCTCAAGCATTGACGAATGTATTATACTTGCAATAGGGTTAGTTGTGGATCAAGCGCTAGATCTACTACTGTAGAATTTTCTGAAAATATTTTTCCAAACAAATCATGTATCAGGGTATCTCGTAAAACATTTTGGTTACGAATACAAATATTTGGAGCAACAGACCGTACGTGGTCCAGGGCCAGTTTCTCGCGACCATTCGTGTTGTGCGTGTTTAATTTTTTTTTCGCAAAAATGGAAGACCTCGAGCTATATCTGAAAGCCTTTTTTCATTTAAGAAGCTTTCTCATGGCAGTTATTAGTCTCGCATGTTTGTCAGACAATCGCGTAAGGTGGGACCGTGAAAAAAATTTTCAAACCGGCAGCCACGAGGGTGCGTCGTGGTTTATCAAATTTTGAACTTCAAGCTTAAAATGCAGTGAACCTAATCGACATGATTGTTGGTATTGATCACTTACATACATACATATGTAAACGCAGTCGGATTAGTTCTGGATGAGGCAAATCTTGAACTTTTCGGGTATTAAAAGTCTTTGGCATCGAGTTTATTATTACATAATACCTTCTAATATTGTTCGGCAACAAACCATTCTCAGGAAAAAATAGGCTTCCGTTGGGCGCCAGGAAGTCCTAAAAATTTCAGTAATATTCATTGAGGTGCAGATGTTTGGTTACCAAAGATCTATATTCTTCCAAATTTAGCTAAATCCAAGCTAATTTTTAAGCTTGAGGTCCTTTAAACTAGGCGTGGCATTTATGTGACATATCATGTCATTACATATTGAGGTATGAACAGTATTCTTTGGTTATGGAATATCTAGAAGAAACCCAATTTCCTCAAACTGTTGCTCAAAATGCCATTTCTTGGACTATCAGCAGTTGGCCTTCGGATGATATTCAATTTGTTCAAAGATGATTAACACGTTGAGCCTTAATCGCTATGCAACTAAAAAGAGACTACTCTTAATCTTATCCAGTGTATAGAGTTTCTAATGAAATACCGCCTAGTATTTTATACAAACGGTAGGCAAGGACACACACAGAGGATAAAGTGTTAGTTTGAATTCATATTTGATTCTCTTCCCACTTGCACAGCGATATTAAAATGTGAACAATTAAAAAAAATCCAATAAGAATCGAATCTAATTGAAATCACATTAAAAAAAAAAATTCTATTCGCCATGTTGTAAAAATAACAATTTAGGTAGGTACATAATTTATTTTTATATATTCAAAATGGCAGAATTCATTTCGAACCCTTTGCCATGTTTTCCTCCTATAACGTACCCAATAATAAATGCATCCACTTCTAATAAAACGATTTTCCATGTTTTCGTCATCATCATCATCATCACACACAAAACGCGGGCTCTTCTATTGTAGTCGTGATTATCTTCCTGTATGAAAAAAAAATCCCTTCCTCCATCACCCAGCCACTCTTGCACATACATATGTATGTACATACATGTACAGAATATTATACTTTCTGCTTATTAATAATTCAATTGAATCTCCCTCCCAGCGGAATGGTTGATCGGCAAGCCGACAGAGGAATAAATAAAAAAAAATTAAAATCCTTCCAAGGGAATCCGGTTTTATTTTCATTCATAACACATACGAATGATTACAGGTAACCGACATCGGTATATAGTCTTTTAAATGATATAAAAAGGGGTTGAAACGTAGCCTTTATTCTCGTAGATACATGCATCATAAGAAAAAAATAAAAAATAGAAATAATAATTAGCTGTAGGGAGGATTAATCGTCCTTCCACCCGTTTTTCCATTTGAAACTCCCTAATATACAGTGCGTTGACAATTGCACAAATCCACAAAATTACTTTCGCTCAAATGCATTTCGATCAAAAAATAATGTTACCAACAAAAAAGTCGAAACTACAACGAATGTCCTTGTTATTATTTCATCTGCGTATCTGAGCTGATCTTTGATCTTCTTAAATTCGCATTTGATGCGCCTCAATAGGGATGTAATATACGTAATTTCTGTTTGTTTAGGTTTGTTACGTTGTGTATTTTTGTCACAAGGATTCTGGGCTAAGGACTATAATTGCCATATGGTGAAAGTTATTATTTCTTAATGTTGATGAAAATTATTTAGGGATTATAGGGATGGACGCAATCACTTGGACATAATTTGCATTTCTTATTATTATTATTTTTTTTTTTTTTGCGAGCAAATTTCCAGGACACTTCTTCTTCTGCCACTGTATAACTTTAATTTTCCCTTTAAAACACAATGACAACTGGGAAAATCAATAAACCTTGTGTGCTGTCGTAGCGGTGTTGACGACAACGGTGGTGTCGATTTTCGCAAGTCTGTGACCAAAATTGTTCCGGTTGATCCTTTCCTTTCCTTTTATATTTATTTTTACTTTTTTTTGTCTACCATGCCTTATTGTACATATTAACACACAAATACAAGTACTATATACTACATAGGCTGACATTGAGTTACAAGAAAATCGATTAGGTTAACAGAAGCTTTAAACACATTTGCAACCCAAAAGAGAGTTCCGAGTTGTCGAATTCTCAAGTTCCGGGTTCCGGCATGGTTATCCTTGTTTTTATTTCTCATTGTTTCTTGTCTTATTGTGTGCGCTTGGAGGACATCTCCAATATCTAACATACGCACATATAGATCCACACACACCAAATAGAAAGATAGGGGGGAGACATCCTTTTAAATACCCTGCAAGGAAAGTACGACATCGAATTCAAACACTTTAAGAGAAGAGACATTTAGTTGTACGGCTAATAAAAGGACAATGGATCTACATCCACACACCAGCCAGTCAGCAAAACAAAAAAAAAAAAGGACAACAAACAGCAACCCAGCAAAACACATAGTAGAGAGCGAGAGTTGTTTCTTTTGCTTTCGTCCTTTTTGCCTGGTTGATTTCATTTCTGTGTGAACTGTGGTTTTCTTCTTTTGGTCCTTTTGCTGTTTTTTGGGCAATTGTTGCACTTGAAAATCGATAGATGTGATGCTTCTCTATACGTATACGGGTGGCAATTGTATAACCCGTAACTATAGCAAGAAAACAGAACTCGATTTGGAATTGGAATCGGAATTGGAGCTGGAAGTCGATGTCACACTGCTGCTTGGGTGGGTGTATTATGTTAATCAGGTCAATGACATTCGTCGACATCGTCGTTGTCGTTGTCGTTGTCGTTGTCGTTGTCGTTGTCGTTGTCGGAGAAGTAATCATCAGCGGCCGTCGACTTTTAGTTAAAGATACAATTTTGTTTGAGTGTAGATACGAGTATATACATGGCCTACTGAAAGTGTTTGGTTCTACTAAAAAACATAGATAGCTAGTTTTTTTTTTCCTCGTTTAAACACTGTTTGCATTTGTAATTAGAGCTGTCGGAGAAGAGTGGTTGTATTGGCTACTGGTTCGATGTTTTCGTTTTTTTCTGATCAGCAGGCAGTTTCAGAATGGGATTTTAAATGAATTCACTTTCGTCTGTGAGTTGTACATAGTACCTATGGTTTCTGCTAAAACTGGGGGATGGGGCGTATAGTTTCCTATTGAAGTGGAGTTTGCAAATTTCAAGTTCATGGCTACCTCACTAGGTACACAGATTCATATATATGTATGTATGTATGTATGTGCATATGTATGCCATTGAACTTAAATCAAAGAAAGGAAATGGTGATTTGAATACTTGATATGTGTTAAGTGATTTTAAGGGTAAACTTCTCAACGTACTAGACCAGAATAAGTGCCGACGGCTTTTTGGCATGCAGTATCTCATGCATTGATACGTACTGGGAAAAACGATATTCTTCGAAGTACTATGCACGGTAACTTAAGATTTTAAGACGAGTCTTATTAGGTCATCAGGATTAAATTATTAAAGGCCGGAACATGATAAAATGGCAGGATTACGATGAATTTTCGGCGCTGTTAAGTTGGGAATTACGATGCCAATTTTTCTTAGGAGATATCTATTACGTTAAAGAGAAGGACCAAGATACATTGTAGAAATATTATTTTAATTGGACTTTCTTAACTTTGATGTGTTATTGATTGAGTATCAATCAAGGGCGTCGGGAAAGGAAAATTCATCAGATACAGGCAGCGAGAAACACTTTCCAAATCAGTCCCCCTTATGGATTGGCCCAGAGATGATGTGGTCAAGAGATACTGCTTCGAGAGGAAATTTATCTGGAAGCTGAGTATAGCAAACGAGAATGGAGTAGGAAAGTCGGGATCTACCAACTCAAGCAAAACACCATAAAGTGGTACACGGACAGATCGAAAACATACATAGGAACTGGAGCATGTGTGTACGGGCCCAGAGCCAAATATTCGCAAGCCATGGGAATATATTCAGGGTTTTCCAAGCGCCCAATTTAACTTAGGAAGTATCGCGGAAAAGGCATCGTGATGCTGTCGGATAGCCAAGTCGCAATAAAGGATTTAAGCTCATAAGAAATCAGGTCTAAACTGGTGTGGGAGTGCCTTGTCAAAATATAGTGACTATGTGATAACAACAGAGTCACCCTCTACTGGGTACCAGGTCCTATGGGAGTAAAGGGGAATAAAGCAGATGACAAACTAGCTAGAGAAGCATCAGAAACCGTATTCATTGGCCCGGAACCAATTCGTAGGCTGGGCCGCATACGATACGAGAAAAATTAAGAAAGGAAGAAGACTGCAAAAGATCGGAACTCTGGGAGAAACTCTCCAGACTACGACAGGCCGAAGATTTGAGAAAACCTCAGGGCACTTTCTAAAAGAATGTAGAGCACTGATAAAAAAGAAACCACCTGGATGCCTACCAACTGTTAGTAGAAGATCTATCATTGCTAGATCAACTTCAGATACTCAGATTCATCAAGGAATCTGAACCTACTGGAGTAGGTGCTCTAAGTCGAGTATCTTATCGACCAGAGTCGGGATAGCACAAAAGATCTGTAAAGGTCGCAATGCCCATAAACCCCTATAACTAATCTGCAATATCCACTATCTATTGATTGAGTGGTATTGGGCTAATTAGACTTACGTGCATACACATGCGTATTTTGATACGCTAGTAGATAGGCATGATGCGCAAATTTCGTCATGAATGGGGCTATGCGAACGTGTCCTACGCGGCCTTAGATCCTCACTGGACTTTCTCTATTACAGATTTACGTCGTGCGCTTAACCTCCAACGTCCTATAGAAATCTACCCAAGTAGACTAGAGAATGGTTCATGTGTCTTTCTCTCTGACTTTACGGAGCTAGAAATGCTATCCAACTTTATGTCCAAAACACTTGCTTTGGCAGAAAGTTCGAGATCGAGATCCCGAATCGCACTTCATGGGATAGTGATGGATCAAATATGTACTCCGGTGTAGAAGCCGGTATTTGTAGCCCTAATCACAAAGTCAAAGTCAGCAAAGGAACTTGGAATGAGTCTTTCAGACCGGGCTGCATTCCACTGATACTTGTGCCAACATCAATTTTCCATTAAGGAGGCTAGCACCAATATATTCACCATAGTCAAGCGGGAATAAATCACTGATTTAATTTTATTGTGACTAAAAAGCCGTTGTTGGCTGTTTCAATGCTCTCCAAGATCTATCGAAGCAAAACAAAGTTAAACTTTGGTGGATACCAGGACACGAACGCATAATAAAATCGCTCACCAACTAGTCAGGAAAGGTACATACATATGTGTGTAGGTGTCGAATTCTTCTGCAGTATCCCTAATTCCACGTATAGAACAAGTCTAGAAGATAGAGAAAACGGAAATACTTGTCCTACCGGAAAAGCATTCAAGGACTTAGACAGGCCTAGACACCCTAAAACAAAACCTCCAAGAATATCCTTAATCACCAAACGGATGGCAGGTACCAGAAGGCTTCTCAGTTTCCTCTCTGAACTCTGGAGTAAACTATATGTGAACTTCGTTTAAAAGAAGACCAATCACGTACTATGTGAGTACTGGTACATCAGGAGGAACTTTTTCCTCGAGAACATCCTGGCCGCTGATGATATAAGAATCGCTTCAACTGGGGACATCCTTATCCTTACTAGGAAGGTTGAGAATCTCCTAGTTTAACAGGTTCTCGGTACAATAGATCTTATAAGTCACAGTGCCTTATAAGTCGCAGAGATAATTAAAAAAATCCGTTTTTACTTCATAGCATTTCGTATCAGCTGCTTTTCCCACACATGCATAAGAGTATGTATATTGCTCCCTGAGGCTCTTACTTGAAAAATGATAAAAAAAAAAGTTTTTTTTTATTATTTATCGGACTTCAGCGAAAACAATGATAAAAGAACTAAGACTAAATGCAGAATTAATTTTTTTTTATTATATTTCTGCGATAGAAGGCAACATCAACAGTAAAAGTGCATGCGCAATACTCGTCGATATGTCTATAATAACCACTGGGCTTCATTGGCAACGATAATTACTACATAATTGAACAAATCTGCAATCCATGTAATTATTATTTAATCACATTTAACTATTATAACTGTGAAAAGTGGCAGAAAAAAATCGTAACCATAAAGTAGGTTACCGAAACCTTGAGAATGGTGATGAAACAGTAATGTCTAAGTCTCTGCAATAGAAAGGCATTCTCTCATGTATGAAGTACCAGTGTTAGTGCCAACTCATAAGCACAATACTTTCCGTTATAAGGATTACAAATTACACGTGTATACGCTAATTTGTCATACCAAGCACCCAAACACCAAGCACCCATAAAAAGTAAATACTTCATAACAGCGTTACACACAATGCACGCATTCTACCATTCATAATAGCACCCATTGTCATCTGACCCACAAAGGACAAACAATAAATAAAAAAGAATCCTCAGGACGACAGATTGTTAGTTTCTGTGTGTGTTATTGAAATTTAATGCAACCAAAACATTTCCTCTATTATTGACTGTCATCCTTATAAATAAAAATAAAAAAAGAGGAAGAACAACAGAAAACAGGATACCTTAGCCGCTTCAGGCAATTGTCATCAATTCCCAATTCCACCCTGTCAATTTGTCGTATGCCCTCAAGGATAGCCCTCTTACCAGTGTCACCAGCAATACCCATGGTAAGTGCATCCTCCTCTATACAAACATATGTCCATTGCAGTAATCATTTGTCGCGCAATAACTTTACGTCCTCCATAAAAAAAAGAACAGGAACAAAACGACCGAAGGACCCCTAAAAAACTCGGTTGCTTCTCCGATCGATTGCACTTCCTGAGGGAGTGAGTCCATAGTACAGATACACACACAAATGCTCGTTCATAGATACAAAAAAGTTATCGATTTGTACGTCGAATGCCAATTGCTGGATACCAAAAGGAAACATCCCTAGCCTTAGGTTCACCTATGTCATAAATTCTCGGAAATGGTAACAAATAAAGAACCTTCATCAGGCTTTTATTTTGCGGATCACTATCACCATAACCACACCGGTTTATCCGTCGGCGTTTTTCGGGGACTTCTTACAGTTCTCAGTGACTTTTGAATTTTTATGATTTTTCTGAGTGATGTTTGAGTTATGAATGCGAGAAGACCAACTGTCCTAGGTGGAATCCGTCTGGATGGCTACCAATGGCGAGCGCATTGAACTCATACTTCCTTATGGGTATTTAATTTTCAATTTTTCCATTTCGGGCTGCGTGCATTTATGGATCGTTACAAATTAGTCATGATGGCTTTTTAATAATTTGGCCGCGTTGGTATCGATACTCGTTTCTTTTTTTTATATTTTGAAAGACCTCAAATGAAACGATAAAAGTTGGTAATTTATGATTATTGTCGAAAGAATTGAAATTGTTGGACTGTGCTGCTCATCATTATTACTGTCGACAGTTGGCTGAGGGTGATGGCGAGGATGATGATGGTGATTGACTTTCGATCGGTTTATAGTTTGGCAGATGTGGTGCAGTTGGCGGCGCGGTATAAGTTCATTGGATCAATTAAATTTATGGGATATGACTGGCTCATCATAAGTTTTCTTTGCAATAAGATAAATCTTAAAATAAAATGGCGCATATCTGCATAGTGTAAGTCTTATGTAAGCAAATCTTAGGTATGAGATTCGCCTTCAATCTCCACAATCGATGCAACATTTTATCTGCTGCGCTTAAAAAATCCTTCGATAGAGTCCATGTTTCTGCGCCGTAAACTAGGACTGAGACAAAAAAACGTCAGCCATAGAGTCTCCTTAGTTGGGCGAGACAGAACATTACTACTCAATTGCCTTGTTAACCCGAAGAAACAGTGATTCGCAAGAGTTAGTCTTCGTTTGATATTTGTACTCAATTTATCGTCAGATGTAATAGCATAGCCAAGGTAGACAAAAACCTTTACTTCCTCGTAGCTGTCCACCGTGACATGTTCACCGATTTGTTAGTATTACGCGACTCTTCTGACCCTTTTTTGTGAGTCCGGTGTTGGCTTGTGATCTTAGAATAATCTTTTTAATGACAATGTTGAAAAAGCCACATTGCAGCGCTGCACTATGTCTAAATACTTTATTGACATAAAAAGATGGTGTAGCGAATGTTCCCTGTAGTCATTCTTCATAGAAATATTTAGTAAATTTTGGACTTTCCTGGCCTAAAACCGCACTAATACGGGTCAAACCTTTTGACAAAGCTTTTATGTGTTATATAAGATATTATACGCGATAAATGAGGACGTAATTAAATATCTTCTTTCTTATCAGTCTACTTCTTTTGCTCAACGTACTTATCCACTCCTACGACACTTTTAACACTCTCCCCGCGGGACTGCTGCGAGGAATTATTTTTGGGGGCGTCTTATGTCAGCTGCTTTTGTTGCTTGTAATGTTTGTACTGTATCTGTTTTTCGTCATAGCTTATCAATTCTCTGTAGTTCATTTTGAGGAAGTGTTAGGAAATTAAATATTCCCATTATACCTCTTCATCGATATTGTTGCCGAAATACTTTGCCACCATACGCAGCAAGTAATTTGGCGTATCCATCCTGGCGAGTGATATTTTAATCAACCACCAGTTCGTAGAGTTAGAGTCGTTTTTAAGTCAAGCGTTACCACTGCAGAGAACTCTGTTGTGCCGTAGAGCCATCTTTCGCCTTCGATGGTACCATCTCCCATGTTTACTACCGCTTTTATGGCATCATCAGTAGATGGCGTATTCCTGAAGCCAAATTGGTGGTCCGCGAGAGCTCCTTTCTCCTCTGCTACTGTGAGTAATCTATCATAAATTATCTTCTCAAAGATCTTTCTCATGGTGTCCAGTAGGCATATTGGGCGATAGGACGATGGTTGTCTTGGAGGCTTCTTTCCTTTTGTAGCAGGACCAAATGTTGTGTTTTCCATTTTTCATGATGGGATCTACGCCCTATCTGGCACAAATTATGTAGGCTTGTCAACTTTCCCCGCTTAAATGGTTATTTATCTAGCCTATCCAAGAAGGCATTTCGAATCTAACAGCAAGTAGAGACAAATTACTGACAATTTTCTTCAACTCTATATTCCTAAATTTTAAGAACACAAATAAGCCAAAAAGGTGTTATTTAAGACTGCTACGAACTTCCAAGATATCATCTGCCCTCCCTCCATAAATACATTACACTATGCTACCAAAGCAAATTGTATTGTAATTATAACAAAATTGTATCTCAATTGTATCAACGAAGTCATTTAATACCGCCTAGAAAATAAAATTACACAAGAATTTCAATATAACACACTGGTTTATCTATGGCTTCGAGACTTTACGATGTGCCTTTAATCGCACAGTCACACGAAACGCTCGTCAGTACACACCGCGGATTACAAATTGTATTATTATGCGATTCCTCTTACTTATTCACATTGTTTTCTATACATATATGTATATACATAATTGCTGACTATATAAATAATGCAATACAGAGAAGTGAATTAAAAAAAAAAAAAAAAAGTATAATTGTAGAAAGTTTTAACTCGTTTGTTGGTATCTGTGTCCAGTTAATGTTTTGCAGAGTTTCGACAAATCGCATTTGAAGGGATTTTATGTTGCCATGTTGGTGGTGTTCCTTCGATTCATGGTGTGACTAATTTAATTAATTTATTAAATTTTATTTCAGGCATTGTATTAAATTTCCTAGGTTTTAAGTAGGTACGGAAGCAATATGTTAAAATGATGACCATTACACACGCATGCACATACATATGTATGTATAGAAATGTGACGGCAGTGGAGAAAGTATGTAGGTAAGGTTTACTCAAAGCTTATTTTAAGGACATTGAATTGTGCCACGAATATGGGTTTGCGTCTCTTCTTTTGATGCCAAATTTCTCAATTATTTTTAGTGAATACTTGCCTCGTAAAGAAAGAGACATTAACATCAAAACTTAGTTGAGAGATTGCTGCTCATAAATAAGTCGGGATTTGTAAAGGATGTGTTTTTAAGGGTGTACAGAAAATATGTAGATTTAAATAAAAATACACGACATTGGCTTTTGATTTAAGAAATGCTTTTATTTGGAAGATAATTCTTCGTCGTTTAACATTTAAAAAGGTCGTCGGGCGTACGAGTACTGCGACTTTTACAAAGCGTAACCAGTGGATCCGATTTTTAACTACTTTTTCCGAGCATATGAGGAACAGCTTTCCTTATATTGTCTTCCAAATCTTCAATCGTTGCTGGTTTATCCACGTAAACAAGCGATTTCACGTACACTCACAGAAAATAATCAAGCGAATTTTCAGGTTTCAAACTTAAAATCACTCTCTCGCCAAACTTAGAACGGGGGCTCCTTGAACGCCAATTGATAGGTCCATTCCTACACAAATCAACTTTTAGCCAAATTGTGATCCACATATGTATGGCGATGATCTCGGTCGCGAATTGTACGTAGGGCCATGCTGATGGAACTACGTGTCTTCGACAACCACTGCAATCAAATCTGAAAAAAGGTGGAAAGGTGATTGGCCCATATTTTTCAAGGACGGCGTCGATAACACTGTTACATGATCAACGACGCAAATTGACGAGATTCATTTGGAGAACATTTGGTTCCAGCAGGATGATGCAACCGCGCACACAACACGAGCAAAAGTGGATGTTCCACAGCAAGCCTGGCTGGTTCTAGACTACTTTCTTTGGGGTTTTTTTAAATCACGACCTTGGCGACCCTACACAAGAATATTCGACAAGAAGTGGAGAATTAACTGCCAGAAGTACATCAACTCTGGTGGCGGCTTCTAAACGGTATCAACAAATAGAACCAATTCTTTTTATTTAGAAACAAATTTACTGTCTTAGTAAATCGAATAAGGACTTTTGCGTCACCTTGTTTTCCTAAGATTTTCATTCATAGAAGTACAACACATCTGTTTGATAAAACCGCACAAAAAGAAAGTAAGACAGTAGCGACGAGAAGACCATTGGAATGTGTGTTTAAATTTTTTCCAAATAATGTGCCAACTGTCATGGATGACAGTCCTAAAAATACGAAAGTAATCACTTTCAAGAAGAACAACCTTAAAGACCTTCGGTAACTAACAAAGTAAAAAATAAAATGTGAGCACACTTTGTCTAACATTATACATGTGCGTATTCCTGCGTCCCCCTACATGCTAGGATAATACGAGGTGTAATACGCATTTTTTCTTTGCCTTTGTTGTGCGTTTTATTTTTTTTTTTGTATTAATTTTCTGCGTGACACAGAACTTCGTCTTGGTTGGACTCTTATATCCTTGTAATACTCGGTGTTAACATCTGATCCAAAAGCATCGCTTTGATATAATATCAAATTATAGTTCAATGAATGATGTTCGATAAGCTTAATGATGAAAGAACATGGAAATAGGGAAGAATTTAGTTATTATCAAAGGTCTAACGTTGGTGTGGCTTCCGCTTTTCAATTCACAACGTAATGCTATCGTTTACTATTTTCAACTACACTTACAGCGCAAAGGGGGGGGGATATGTGTTTATGCCATACTTGGATACGGGTAGAAAAAAAATAGGTTCCCAATGATATAAAATGTAATGTAACTGCACCACCTACACCCATCCAGTGTATTGCAACATATCTACCTAGGTATGCCGCAAAACATTCTAACTTATCCCTTTGTTTTCCACCAAGAGAAGATAATCCTTTTTGGGTATTATTTTCGCATAACAGAAACATGCTAGGTGATTTGCATTCATTTTATATGTGTTGTCTATAGAGTACCTAGATGGTATATGGTATATATGTATAAACATTTAAGGGTGAGTGGTTTAAGGAAGCTTTGGGAGCGGTATACATTCGCGTTGGTGTTAAATTTTGCATAATTGCACTACAATGGATTTTGAAAAAATGTTGTGGATTTTTCCTTTGTTTTAAAGAATTTTCTGCATTTAACACGGATATACTTTTGCGGATATTTCTTTGTCATTGCCTAACGTTATTCCATTTTCTATGCTGTTTATTTCTAGGTATTTAACGAGATTATTTGTAGTGAAGCAACGTGATTTATGCGTGTTGCATACCAAAGCAAAGATGTATTAATAGACTGAAAGTCATTTAATTTAATTAAAAATACTATTGATCGGGTGCTTTCTTATTCAGTTGATGAGTATTGGAGTGACGTTAGAAGCTCATCTAAGAGCATCCTCGACAGATTTTTCCAATAATGAAGATATCATGAGACCATTTATTTTGACCACAATATATTCCATGCCTATCAGTCAAGATCTGGGGGCTCTTGCCTTCGGTAAAATTGGCACCCTGGTGAACACAGACATCAGAAGTATCCTTGGCATTATAACCTAGCCAAACCATCAGTAAAGAATAATACGCTTACCGAAGGCATCTAATAGGTGCATATGAGTTAAGATTACTTAACAATTCAGGTGAATAAATTCAAGCTGAAAAGAAGTCGCTAATAAAGGTAACGCCTAAAAGTTCCATTTGAAAAGAAAGTGTATGCAATTCCAAGAGCATTAAAAGTGTTGGAACATTTGTTGTTTTGGTTCTTAAGGGCGTGTTATTTCGACGCTGGCAACACCAACGTTGACAACGCTTCAGATATTGACGTAATGGCAAACGAATCGAAGCGTTGGGATACATTGAAAAATGAGATGAGAAATTGAAGTATAATTTTTGGACGACATGTAAGTGAATGGAAATTTTTTGAGAAACCTCATAGAACATAGAACGCGGACTCGTCTGGTGCACAGAGGCGAATGAATTGTAACTGTTGCCCAACTGTTGATCCAAGAATCTCGCAGAGAAAAATATTTATTGTTCAAGAACCTTTTTTCTTTCAAGGTCTAAATCAGTCAAAATTTGAGCCAATGGCAATAGCAATTCTCTTCGTTATCGGTTCACTGTGCTGGTTTTCTATGACTTTTCACACGAAGCTAATTTCCTTCGAAGGCTATGTCAGCAAGTCAAACTGTAGGATCTGGCCTTCCGATCCACACATTGTTCTAGAGAAGAATATATTTACTCGTACATCCTCATAGAATTACTATTTGCAGTGGGTTTAGTAGTGGTAGCGTTATCAGTCCCTATTTCGTTGAAAAATAAGCTAAAAATAATGTTATGGTGAACGGAGTGCGTTACAGAGATATGATAACTGATTTCTTTGTTGCGTAAAGTGGCGCACCAACCATCCGGTCCACACTAATTTTGGTAACTTTTATGTCAGCCGTTTCGACGCCGTTGAAATTGTTTTATGGCGAAAATCTTTGAAAACTATTGAACGGTGTAGTTTAACTAGAACTTTCAAAAAGAAACTAATAGATGGCCAACTATTTAGTTGATTAAATAGTTGATATCCAGTCAATCACACCGTGATAGGACAGTTTATTGCTTACAAGGATATGACAATGCATTAGCGTCCATTGTGTTTGCAAAAAAAATTGACGACAATAATGGCATTTTACATACATATGCATGTATGTACATATATGCTGAAAAAATCGAATATCTACGTTCGTTAGATAAGTAGATAAGTTCCAGTCAGCAACACACTTTAAACGATTGACAAAGTTTTCAAAATTGTGAAACGTGTACGCCAATTTGGAAATAGTGGAGCCTGGATGCAATTATGCATCACATGGGGCCAACATTAGAGATTCGTGACTTGGGGTTTCAGCTAATTGCTTTACAACGTCGAAGTCCATAAAATTCTTGCTGGACATTGTTCTTAAGTGTGACAAATTCCACAATAATCCTTCAAAGGGTCGATATGTCTCACTTAATCGATGCTTTCTCTATTTCTAATGCAACTATGCTTATCACCTCACACGCTACTCTAAACGTCTGCCACTTTTTAGATTCCAGTAAGATCTTCTTAAGGGTTTTTTGAACAAAATTTAAAAAAAATATTTTTAACGTAACTATCCAATAAATTGATTCGCCTTGTACCTAACTAATTATTCTAGAGTAGAAACAGAATCGATCACAACCAGACTTAATAAACATGTTGAGCAAATGCAAAGGTGTTCTAACCTTATCTTAACTTTTTTTTAAATAGAAACAAACTTTTTAGAAGATTAGATTAAAAGCTAGACAAATTGAGAAAAGGGTTATCCATACATATATATTTTAAAAACGAATAAAATGCTAGTAATAAAACAAATGAATAACAAATAAAAATTTTGTAATCAATTCAACATGAAAAAATTATGTTTATAGTCTTCCCTTCACAGATTCAGTCCAAGACCAAAACTTTTACTGCTCCTCTTTAAATCAACTCAGATTAGATACCAGTACGCTCATCTCAGATTTCTTCTTCTCATCGACTCTGATTCCCAACAGCGGAAACTGATATTTTATTTAAATTTTTGTCTTTTTTTTTTTTTTTTGAAAATTAAATAAAAGCCAAAAGGAACTAAACAAACAAAAAAAATTATAATCACAATAAAAAAATAAATAAAAAATTAAGAGAACAACCCAAGAACAAGGAAAAATCAAAAATTCATAGTGCAACCCACACACTGAAACAAAAAAAAAAAAAAAAAAAAATCGAAACATATAGTCCCTTTAACTTTTATGTGCCACAATGCTAGGGGCATTAAATTAAGTAAAAAACAAAACAAAGCAAATAACAAAAGCCGCTCTGTCAATCTATTCCATATTAGATGCAGCTAGAACGTAAATTAATGCCCCACATAACGCCCGGTCCTCGTCCGTCCAGCGCATATCTATTCAAGCAACTATTTCAGTTTGATAGGTAATTTATTCCATGCTCGTTATTCGTCGCATCCCTGATTTTGGGTGGCGATAAGATATATGTGCATGGCTTTGGGTTATGTGGCTTAGGACCTAAGAGACATATCGGCGTCATCTATTGAAGCCGCGCTTCGCTCAACCCCGCGAATGGGGGAAACAACTCAAATACCCAAATGATAGGTGACAATTTCGTGCTCTGGGCTATTGAAATCGCTGCAGAGGATCAGCAGCAGTTCCTGCTGTACGCTATATACGATCCTTGCGTTAGACGTTAACACAGAATAAAAAATAGATAAGCACTTAAAGAGGGAAAGGAGCAGAACTAAAAAAAAAAAAACTTACGGGGAATTTTTAATTAGACTTCAATTAGCCTCGTGACATGTGCCGAAAGAAGCTATCGGATAATGTTGGGACGTGCCTTCAATGCAATTGATGAGCAACTAATTAAAAAAAAGTAGGCGAGTTTAAATTAGTTTCGTTTTACTCCTGATAAGTAATCGATTTGATAGTAATTTTCTGTAAGAGATCGAGGTCATGAACGCAGTTTTGTGGTTACTGTGACCGACATTTAGTCCATGGAAGCCACCAATAGAGGCCTTTCTCGGTTCACATGACATACGGATATTGGAAAAGGAGACTACAGGAGCCCTTTTGACAAGAGTATTGCGCTAATCAGAGAGCAGTGAAACCGTCACTTCACTAGGGGTGAAAGGTTTAAAGCATAAATATATTGTTTGGATCCACTGCACTTAGGAACCTTAAAGACAATACATACTTTGATCCCTTATATGGCACCAACAACGTCGTCGACACATACTACAACAGGCGTGCATTAAAAGCAGCACTGCAACTATTGGAATAATTTAAGTTCTTTTCCCATTCTCTTATATCCTGTCTAGAATGTCCACCCACAATAATATATCACTTATCTCAATCAACATTAAAACCTAAGACAAGGAATCGTTCGCTAGCACATCCCGTGCCTCGTTTTGACAACCATCCACCCACATTTTTCATGAGCACACGAGCAGATGTGACATTTCATAACGGTACATAAATTTTCAAAAATTCTAAATTAGTTTTTCTTTGTTTCTAAAAATAGTAGCGCCCTCATTGTCATTAGAGAGGAAGAACATCCTTTTGCCATTTTCAAATGAATCAAGATGGCACGTTCCAAATACAGAAGGATGGAACCCATTCACGTACTGTACGAGGTCGTAGATATAGAGTAGCGGTGTCTCTCATCACCCTCCATTGGCTCATCCTATTCAGAGCACTGTCAACAGCGAGTGCAGTGTCCATTAAGAGCAATTTAAAATTTTTGTGAGAATCCCTTTCATTCAATTCCATTTGAAAGAAGACAACAATTGAATTGGGCGCTCGAATTCATTGAGGACGATGCAGTAACAATAATGGCAGTTAAATCTATGACCTCCAGAGTCGTAAACCACATGTGGTCTAAAAATGGTTTTCGTTCTGTGGGAGATGTTTAGCTTTTTGTATAAAAATGTTCTCCTTAATTAATTGGACTTAAAAGTATAAAATTCGGATAGATAGACGAGAGCTGCAGATCAAGCTGAGAACAATTCAAAATAATGTAACTCAATGAAAGGTAGAAGAAATATTCAAAACGTACTAGCATTTAAGTACAACCCAGTAAGTGGGGACAGAAAAAAAAAGGAAAGCAAAAATGGCACGAGTTTCCCAAAATTTAAAACTACAGGACTTTTCGAATCATTCTTCTTGATGACACTACAGTTTGAGGTTGAATCTGACGCTTAACAAAAATGCTTCTTAATTTAGCCAACACGACACGTTGCTAGAGGCTCCAGCTTTGTATCGCAAGTTCACTGATTGACCTTCCTACTGATCTTGGCCTTTTGGACTACATTCACATTTTGCAGAGCTCGCGGTTGAAAGAAAATACAATTCTCCATACTCCCGAAGAAAGCGCCCAATATTTACTCTAATATCCTGCTTATGGCCCAGCACTCAGTGCCGTACAGCAGAACTGGTAGGATTAGCGTTCTATAGACCATACATTTTATCAACCGAGTAAGAAGTGTTTACACTATTTATTTCGCTGGACTGAAAAAGCACCGGTTTCCAAGGATCATTATTCTTTGAATCTCCATTGGCAGGTGTCAGTTGTGATGTTGATATTGTTGAAGTTGAAGCTATCAACAGTAGAGTTTTGTCTTTGACGGAGGAGAGATGGTGTTATGTTTGATGAGAACATATATGTATTTTCTTGGTTTTGCAATCGTTCACTTCAAGACCAAATCGTTCCACCCGGCAGGCTGAGACCAATGATATCGATATCGTCTACATATGTACATATCTCAGCAGGCGGACAGGATATATTGAACGATAGTTCTTCGCGCATCGACTGGACGATATTGATTGTAGCTAAATAATTGGTCATGAGGAAGAAGCGGAGTCTAGCAGAAGCTAACCAATTTCACCGATAATTATCTCCAATGTCGGCCAGTAACTGGCATTTTAAGAATGTCGAATGTTAGAATGCAGTGCTTTATGATTCCATTATTACCTACGATTTTTGTGCTCTTACATATATGTTCATATGTATACGATTTGCACCAGAACCAAAGACAACTTTACCTTCCAGCTAGGTCCATCATTAGACACCTGGGGACGGTTTTGTGCGCTATGTTGGTTGAATACTCTTCTCAATCTTATACGTCACCTCATGTATGCTATCTGTGTACTACCCCATTCACTTGAAGTATAGACTTTATGATGACTCTCCGGGTTGAAGCACTACATGTTCTATCTATTTCAGGTGATGAATTCGAACTTTTTTTAGCAGGTCTATGTCGTTGTGCAACTTTATTGTTTGTGCTTCGATATTCTTCTTTTCATCCCGTCAACGCAAACGGAACATCACTCAAATAACTTTCAAAAAAAGCTAAAAAGATTTTCATCCGCTTTCTATAAAATCCATGGTTTTGATGTTGTGCGATTGGTTTTCCATTTTTCTAGACCTTTCCACAATTATTCCAACCATGTATTGTATTTATACTTAATACTCTGCCACCGTTGAATATATTCAATTAGGGTCTAACTTATGTCATCAATAATCTCTAAGAATGGGTAACAGACAATACTCCCTACCAACAGTGGCTCGAAACAAATTAACGACAATTAAATTTATCCAAAACGATGCCATTGTCAAAGGAACACACAAGATTACACAAAAGACACGGAACGATCCTTTCCACACAATGCCAAAGTAGCACTATACGAGTATCTACTCTGTAACGATATCATCAATAGCAAACAGGGAAAATCAAGAGACTGCAAATACATTGTCAGTTTATTCTTCCGATCTAAAAAGGATCATTTTCAAAAATCAAGAGCATGAAATTTTAAGTTTTTCTGTTTCATATTATCGTGATTTTTTTCTTCACTGTTTCACTTTTTTTATTAACCGATGTAGGTAGGTATATTCTTTTTATTTGTTGACAATTTATTATCCTTACGCATTAGAGAACTTCGATGGGTCTTGGTCCTTTTATAAAAAAAAAGTGAGACTCTGTGCAACAGCATCATCATTTTATTCATTCATCCGTAAGGACTAAATGTTTTTCTTATTATTGAAGAAACTGGAACAACGACACAAAAGGACGAAATTCCCTCCTGTCAACCAACTTGATTTTTATCTTTATCTCTTAAGGGATGCCGCGCACCGCTCGGCTTTGATGAGGTAAAATTATTAAGGATTTATTATATTATTATTATAATTACATGAACATTTTTGAGAGCAAAAAAAAAAACCAAATGTCCTCAGATGCGACAATTTTTTGGGTAGGTATATGGATTTAGATTTATTTTTCGTATGGGACTGTTTTTGTATATGTACCGCACATATCCTGTGACAAAATATTATTTTACAATTCAATTATCCTTTTGTTCGATTAAAAAGGAATGAAAAACTAAACACATGACAAGTTGTTGTAGGGCTTAATCCAAAATATGTCCCGATTTATTATTTGTAAGGATGGGTTCTATTTCATTTGGTTTACGGTCTTACTTTGAGATTTCGTATGACAGTTGTGATTTTATTTCCTTTTCATTTCTGCTAATGATTATGATTTTTGTGGTTGACAAATGAAATTTAATACTTCTGAATAAAGGAGCACACGGTCTTTGTCTTTGAGACTTTGCATTTCCGCTATTAAGCGCCAGATCTTAATTGGCGAAGCAGATCTTATTATGTGTTGCTGCATGCAGTACTAAAAACCAGATGCCAAAACGAGTTTAGTTAACCGTAGGTAAACGCAATTGAAATTTACGCGATACTTTGATACTTCCTGAAATAGATTCTAAGGGAGGATACATCGTAAGGCGGTGCGCAAAACTGATACCCATCGACATGACCGCGCGAATAGGGACAATCTATAGCACATCCTGCAAGATAATAATGGAGAACTCAGGAGTTCTTTAATACCACCAGACATTTAGACAGTTTAATATGTGCATTAAAGCACTTCTTGAGCGGGGGTAATCTCTGGCGAAGGGTGTGGAGGAAGTGACGCTAAAGAGCTTCTTGGCCCTATCCCACGCTTTCGGAAAGGCTTTGGATATCATGCGAAGGGAACGTATGTATCTTTGTGTGAAGATTCCGATGCTCTTTTGCGGAGCGTTCGGAATAGAGAAACGGCAGATGGTTAACGTTTCTATACAGGCGGGTCTCTGATTGATGGGAGCAGTCATCTATTCGAAGGAAGCGAGTGTGAACAAGACTATTCCACTAGAAACATACACTACGATCTTTCAGTCTGAAGTCTATACTATCGCATGTGCAGTCCACATATGTATGTAGCACCGACAGCCAGGCCGCGATTAAGGCTTATTCTGTTTAAGTGATTGTCACAAAGATCGTGAAGGAGACAATTGGGAACACGGCTAAGGCGCAGGTGGTGTGACTTGGTGATGCTGTTCGGGCAGAGCAAGGTTTCTGCTTAATCTACCCAAATGTGACTTGAGAACTATTGCAGAGCTCGTCATGAGTTTTATTTCCGTAAGCGAACACCTTTAAACCATGGGACTTTGGGGTTTGAGCCTTTACGAGGGCCTCGCTACGGTTATCTTCTTAAAAATGCAATACAATACAACAATACATTTTGTGTGAACACAACGATGGAGCCAGAGTTCCTTAAGGTGCCGATCGCTGACAAGTTGAGAAGAACTTAGATTAGGTTAGATGGCTTCCCAAGACATGACAAGGGCACACTTAACCCAAAGGGTAGCTCGATAGTGATACGAATAAGAATGAAAACCTTAACCATTTAACATAAACTTATTTTTAAAAAGATCGGCCTAGATGCCCTATGAACGTAGAAATCTCCATGAAATAAAACCTACGCAACGACTACGGTTAGTCCTGTACTATAGCTATTGTTTTATAATTTTTTGAGTTATTCGGACCTGGAAACAAATCTCCTGATCTTGCATACCTGATAAATCAATAAGGTTGTTGACGACGAACTCATTAGCATTAGTTAAGTCACCTGAAAAAGAAAACCTGAAGTCAAGAAGAAATACACATTTGTAGTCCAAAGACAAATTAATTGAATACGCATACTACCTACTTCAAAACGCTTTAACATTAGATTATATTGACTTGTTCTTGTTAAGGTTTTATAGACCAATTTTTTATATATTCATCTGATGATCGAGAATTGTTCCTAATACAAATAACAACTTTCTAAGGAAATCCTTAGCAGCGATGACTACTTTAAGATGCATCTGTAGTATGCACTCCTACATCGTGCATAAACAAATCTTTTGTAGTTCTTCAAAAACCCATTAAAAGACCCAAAAAAAAAGTAAGCCCACGCATTCGTCATTAAATTGAAGCCCTAACAAACATTTGAACAGGCCGCCACCTAAAAACAAACCTTTTTAAAATGCATTTTCGTTCAGAACCATAATACTTAACTTATTATACAATATAGAACAATAGGCCACTTCCACGACTGCATCGCTTGCATACACTATTTTCAAAAAAAAAAAAACTCTGCAACCGAATAGTTGAAAAAAAGAAAAAAAAAAAAAGGGTTCGCTATTAAAACGTCATAAAATGCAACGTGACATTGAATCTTAACCTGCTCCACATAATAAAGAAAAGATCTCATTTTGAATATTAATTGAGACAACATGAAACAAGAGCGTTCCGCAAATGTCATAAATCCCAATCAATGCCATCGGATGGGCTGCCTCCACCTTCACAATCCATATACCATGATCTATTCCAGGGCCGAATGTGAACGCGGCGATATGTTTGTTCACACCATCAAAATGTCGTTAACAGTCCAAAACGTACTCGAACCGAGTGCGCATTGCTTACGCACTTAATAAAACTTAAAATAATTTTAATTTTTCGTCATATTCATCGTGCATTTTGATAAGGTGCGTGATCTTTCGACCGACGCGACGCGACGTTTGCCTGTGTCTTAGGATTGCCGCCTTTTAAAAAAATTGCCGCTTGTACTTACGTTGTAAGTCATGTGAGTTCTTAGCGAATGGAGGGAATTTCTTACGGAAATTTATGAACATAATTCAAAGACCATTTTTCACGACCAGTATACTCAGGTGGATATAATGATGACTGAACAAAATTTGGATACAAGTGCCAGTAGAATACCAAATAGTACAATTGTAATTTTTATGTTAAATAAATCTTTTTTACAAGATATACTTATGTATGTATTTCCTTTCTATTTTCATAATATAGTGGGTACTTTGCTTCAGTTAGTTTTTATAATTTGTATTTAAGGGGTAATATACAAAGACGACATACTTTTGATATACTTACATATGAATCTTTGAATTATGAGTGTAGACTCCCACTCAGAGAAGTGTGGCTCTCTATCCGTCTGCCCATCGATTAGTACTGTACTGAAAGTACTTCAAACGCAATATCTAAGATATTAATTTGCTCATGTATGCAGTCGATATCAGCCTGGTCCCATTACGCAGAGTGAGCCTGATCTAAGTCGTAAAACTAGGCGTATCTGGTATACTGCATCGGCTGTAGTAACAGACGAGTCTTTCAGATATACTGTAGAAAATTTTGATAGCTTAAAATCGCCTGGTACCGATGGGGTATATCCAGATTTGGTTCCAACTCTGAAGAGAATCTTTACTGCGTGTCTGGCACTAATATATATTCCGACACCGTGGCTTGCACTGAAGACGCACCCTTTATCTGAGATACAGAATGCATACCAGAGTGCGAGTCAGCGATAGATAGGAAACTTCTCTTTCCAAAACATGTGAAGTAGAAGATGTCCGAGGCACTCTCAGTCTTCTGGAAATGTAAGAGTGCTTTTGGCAAGCCATTGGGCTTACCGCCGAAAAAGATTGTCTGCATCCATACGTCGGTAGTTTGGTTGTGGTTGCTGTGTGTGATTGTCTTCTGTACTATACTTCAAAGAGTGACCTGTCTCGATTGCACGAGAGCTTTTTCGAGTACGCCTGGCTCAGTTCTTGACGCTCTGCTTGATTAATCTCCCCTTTATATGAATATTATGACTTGCTCTATCAAACCAATCTACAGTCTCAGACGAGGTCACTTTTGGTACCATCCCCACTGCACTTTCGATGACCTCGCACCATCGATATGCCCACTGATGCAATGATACTGAACTTGGGCTGCTGTCTGATTTTCCCTTCAAACGAAGTTTGATCCCAACGACAGCGACCTTCGGCCAGATCTGCCTAGACATCTTTGCACTTTGCTCATTAGTTGAATTTTGTAGTTTTTACTAGTGACACAACTTTTGAACTCATGACTTTAGAATGCAAGACCCTACGCTACAGCTATAATTATTCATCAGCTAAGCAGCCGCTAATCTGACAGTTCTAGTCAGTATAGCCTGTAAAGTCATTTATCAAGTTTGCTGCAACGCAAAGAGTACTTACCCTTACTTTCTTGGCGCTATTTAGCTCGGTTGCTGTGAAGTGGTCTAAATCAGGTTTGCATTGGATCGCTGAGCGTGAGGTTCGAGGTTCGAATCCCAGAGAACACCAAAAAATGTTTCACGGTCCCACCTCTCGCGAATGTCTGACAAACGCCCGAGAGTGATAACTGTCAAGAGAAAGCTTCTCAATTTGCGTTTCGGATATGGCTCTAAACTGTAGGTGTGTGAAAAATATAACACGCACAACACGAATGGTCGCGAGAAGCTAGGCCCTGGACCACATACGGTCTGTTGCGCCAAGAATTTGTATTTGTATTTTGATCGTACAAGCTTTAGCTCCGAGCAACCATTCGCTTTGTACATGTGCATGTTTTTTTTCACACGAACGAAAAGGACATATGTACATACATTTTTATTTACATCCATAATGACGTATCCGAAAGGTGGGATTGAGAAGCTTTCTAATAACGGATATTACTCTAGGGGCTGTAAAAAAGCGTTTTTTATTTTTGGTTTATTGTTTTTGGAATTTGGGATTGAATGTCGCTGCTAGTATTAAATCACTAAATCAACTACGAGTATGCAAAATCAAAATTCTGATCCTTGTACGTTATTGACGTTTTTTCTCTAAAGCACTTGCTTCAATGTCCGATTGTTGGAATTCCAGTATCTTGTAAAGAAGATTGCGTATTGGAGTGATATCAATCTTCAAATACTGGTATAAAAAAGGCTTGCAAAGTGGAACATCTAGCGAACACAGCCTCTAAGGAGTTAAAAGGGATTCATTTACTTTACTCAAATCAAATTTTCAGGCTACAATCCTTATAAAGATATCAGTTAAATAAAATTCTCTCACTTCGTCATTTAAACACAAACGAGTGGTTAAATCCCTTTGCCCGCTTAGAACTCAGCCAACCCAGACCAAACGCATATTTTACGTTATTTGTCTTTGAGCCAAATAAAATTTTCACATAAAATTCCGTTTGTAATCTTATATTTTGACAGCTCTAGGCTCCACACACATGCGGATATATGACCTCTTTAATGCCTCTTACCACCAATTTATACTTTCAAGACGCAAAGAAAAGGTTCACTCAGTTGATCCCCCTATACACATTCAGTCTTCCATTGCAGTGCCAGAATTTATTTCAATTTTATGCTAACAAATTAACGCATTAAATTAATGCCATTGTACTCTGAAACGTTGTGAGTGCGCGCATCCAGAAATTAATTTCAAAAACTCCTCGGCAGTGTGTCTTATCGCCGAGTTTGGTCTTCACATGCGTGAAGCAGGTGATAACTCGGGGGCGTTAATAAATTACTCATAAATTTACTAAAGTAAATGCGCGTACGCCAGCGATAGCCCAAATGAATAGACGGTTAAGGATAGCAGCGAGCAAGCATTTGCTGCGCCTCTAGGTGTGCGAGTGTTGATAACGAATGGGAAATTTGTACAAATGTTGCACAGTCCTATTGTGATCTTCGAGGAGATACTATATTTTCGTGCTGCCTCTGGGGTCTCAGGTGAATACTAATGATTTGTTTTTGTTTACATCTGCTTAAAGAGTTTCTATTTGGAGTGATAAAAAATTGAATATCCGGTGTATTGATTCGGTGGAGAAGGGTCCTACATGGCATGGTTTAGTTTAGAATTTTATTTTTCAATCCCACATGGAGTGTAATTGTGAATTTTTTTTTCTTTTTATAAAAAGCGTTTGAATTTGTACTCAGTAAATGCGTGTTATCATCATCAATCACTTGGGACCCTTAGAAACGTGGACGAAGTGGAAACAGGAGGTAATAAAAAGAGTACAATGCTGTTAATATCAAGCGACAAGGATGCGGTTCAGTTGAAGGGAGGTTTTTAAATAGACCACTGAAAGAATAGAGAAAGTGGACAATGGTCATTGTAAGTAATGTCATTCGACTGTCACGTCTTAATTGTGAAGAGGTTTGGTCGCGTGTGATGGAACCCGCATTATCATCAGCAGATGCATGCAATGAGTCTTAAGAGCTATTTGCTCTAATTTTTCTCAACTGCTTTTATCAAAATTTAAAGGATTTTAAGTTGATGGCAAAAATATAATGGTATTTGAGTCAAAAACTAATGATTAAGGAATGGTCAGTTCTCATATCTGGAAATGTTCTAAGGAGTGGATTATTTTAGGCACTGATAAAATTATTTTCTCATTTTATACTAAGAAAACAAGATGTTATAAAATTTAACGAAATTCTGGTTAAATTCACGTATTAAACAGTTAAATAAACTTCGGCAGCCATGCAGTAAAAATGGGAAATGCATTATGCATAAGATAGTATATTCTCGATAAAAAGAAAACTGAGCTGGAAATTGAATATACAAGGCCGCCTAAGAAGGCCTCGATCGCCGTGTATTCATGTAGGAAAGCCCCGAGACCAAATTGGGGCCTTTAACTCCAAATCATCCATTTGCTTTTCATGGTAGACCTATCGTCATGTAAGGTGTGCTAGTCTGCTGGAAGG
This sequence comes from Blera fallax, assembly GCA_946965025.1. NCBI lineage: Eukaryota > Metazoa > Arthropoda > Insecta > Diptera > Syrphidae > Blera > Blera fallax. Next base: position 13,015,496 of record OX337246.1, on the reverse strand, counting down.
CACTGCGCAAATAAAGCAGCATTGCGAAGGTTTAATGATTATCCTGCGTATGCATAACGGGTCCCCTTAGAACCACTCAACAGCTGCGCTGGAAACTATGCTCCACCTTCTTTTCGTTAACATTTTTGGGAACCTGATGGCGGCAAAGGCAGCATTTCTAAAGTGACCTTCTTTCCATCCTGGATATTGAAGGTGCAGGCTTCCGGATTGACTATAAAAACACATTGCGATAACACCAATGCGTTGAGTTCGGCTTTCATGTCTAATCGATTTCGTAAAGGTTTTCAACAGCGGGGAATGGCACTCTTTTTCGCATGCAAGGAAAGTGGGGTTTCCTACGCCACAGATAAATGTTGCAGGTTTGCAGGTCAGGAAAAATTACAGTTTTCTTGACTTGCCTGTAGGACGTATAGTCTCGACGATTGGTGGCACCACACTTTATGTGAATTGGATATCAGAATTTGCAAATCCAAGTCTGTATTCGGTGTTATCTAAGATCTTTAGAGCATTAAATCATCAACTTCCGCTTTTTCCTTTAAATTTTGAGTCTCTAGTATCCTATGAATGTAGCACTTAAAGGAACACCGCTACTGTCATTCATAAAATATTCATTAACATATGTCTTCCTTCATGCCAGTAGGTTTGTTCTATTTACGAAGGCGAGAATGCTGGGTCGCACCAAACTTGATGAGCAGAAGAGTGCTATGAAAGAATTGCGAGAACAAGAACAATGGAGAGAACGTGGTTGGCGCCTTATGGCCCGGAAGGTGTATATGGACTTAAGTTGGCGTTAATAGCGTTAATCAAAAACCAGATTTAAGGGCTTCGTAATCAACATAAAACTTGAAGTAAAACCTAATTAATACTTGGATTAATATGGTTGTAAAGGATCAGCAAATTCACCAACTGCAACGTATGTAGATACTCACCTCATTTCTAGATCCTATTTTTAAATGTTTTATTAAAGAATAAAGAATAAATCAAATATCTCCTGAAATTTCGAAAAATCTTTTCGAATTCCGCTCACGCTGTCAAATCCAAAATGTAAGAAGCTTGTCGTTCTTTCATTCATCCTCATTCCTTCTTACTAGCCCACACAACCTCATTCCAAAATGAAATATGTATGTATCATGCAATCCACAATGTTTACCCAGGAATACAACTCAAGAGATTTTGACAAGTTTATTAACTTTGTAACTTTGTATCGAAAGTATGCGCGACACTGTTGCACGCTATTGTTGCCTACACCATCGTCGTCTTCGAAAGGGTGGCATTCACGCAAAAGTCAAAACTTCCAACCCTTTTCTTTTGTTAGTGGATACTCAAGATATCTGCGATATATATTATATATTTGGCATGAAATATGCGGCAGCAGTAATCCCGAAAACCCCAAGGGTCTGCCGCTGAGCGTGATAAACATGAAATTTTGTCGCAGGCAAGGATCTTTGTTTTGCTTTATGCACACCGCAGCAAACTTTACACAAAGTTTCCACAAATAGCACGTACATACGTATATCAGGCGTATGTGGATTGAAGCGAAGGCATACGCCAGTGAATGTCCTGAAACTAGGGTATAACAGTCTTTTGTAAAGTTGGGATGTATGACTTTCAATATGCAACCCAAAGTACTGGGGTTGGTGTAGAGTGATGTGATATTATTAAATTGTATCCTGTTTATGGTACCTTTATGATATTGTTTCCTTGTTTTATGATAACATGCTTACGGCTATATTCCAGCCCTAACTCCATTGTAAGTTGACAGTTTTCGTGTGGATTTATGAAGTGGATTTGCACAGAAATATGTTTACGCTGCGGTTGATGAGTTGGGGTACCGCAGAATTTAGTTTGTTATTGCCAGAGTGGGGTAAACAGTGAATGTGGTGTATATGAGCATGGTAAGAGAGTTGAAATAGGTTTTCATTTACAGTATTAGATGAAGATGTCAAATTATATTGATGGTGGGTTTGATAGGATGGGAATTTACTAAATGTTGGTGTAAAGGAGAGAAACGGAAGATACATGCGTATAATAGAAAGATCGTAAGTACCTTGACATGCTTTTATACCGTGTATCCCCAGCCGTCTTTGACAAGAAAGTGGCAAGTAGTGTAGTCACTATAAGCCACATTGCAGTTGTCCAGTGTACTATAGGCTCCACTTTTGAAAGATGCTGTAAAAGTAATAGGTTCAAAAGCATGTCCAATTCATACCGCCTTAAACCGTCTCCTCTCCCTCCACTGTTCCCTGAGGTACACCGCCGTTAAACCTTTTTTTCACTCAATTCTATGTTGGTTTCTCTGTTAGTACCAGAACTGCTTTGAATTTCCAAGTGGTTTGGATAGTGTAGCCGTTGCTGTTCTCCAACTACTCAATCGACTAGAATCATTTTTGCAACAATGCATCGCTCATAGTAGTGCAGTTAACACAGCGCACTCTCAGTGCACTTACTCAGTAAGCTTTTCAATTTTACTGTTGTATAACTTAATCCTCGTAAGTCTAGCCCATACTGGTGTAGTATACACCATAATGGAGCATCGAAGTCAAGACCTGGCTTCTCGCGACCATTCGTCTTGTGCGTTTGGGCCCATCCCTATACCTTAGAACCCTCATTTTATCGAATCAATTGAACCCATATCTCATTTTAAATATTCAAAATTCTATTTTAAATTATTCTCATAAATCCTGGTACTTAATAAAAGCCCACATTTCAATTTTACACACGTCGGAGAACATTCAAAAAGCCCTCTCGTTAAACATTCATAAACACAGCAATCCACTCTTATCCACTTCTGAGGTTATGGTCAATAAATTCACATTCAGTTGAAATATTCCCACAGAAAAAAAAAAAAATGCAAAAACCTTTCGTCCACTTAACTAAAATCCCATTTATGCTCCTTTCATATTCCTGCCAAGGTTACCACTCACCCCAATCTTAGAGTTTGCTACCATATTGCCGCCTGTTTTTTTTTTAAATCAAAAATTGATTTTTATATCGATAAGCAGCGCAGTGACTATAAATCCACTCAAGGATAAATATCCCATATTACTCTGCAGATTTTATTTGAAAAGAAGAAGCAAACTAGATATCCTCTTCTGTAAACATTAATAAAACATCACAAATATCTTTCCTCTATACATAGAGAAAAGTCATGCCCAGGACGTGTGGACTCATCTCAACGTCCAGGATATGTGTTGTACCCGTGAGCAATCGAAGCGTACCCAAGCAGCAAGACATGCCATATGTTTACCGAAGCTACTCCTAGATACATTCACTTTCGCAGAGCGAACAAATTTGTGGTCATAAATAAATAAAAAAAATGTTGCCGAATTTTTATAGCGATATCATAACAACATCTCGATAGCAAAAATATCCTGTCCGAGCAAGTCAGATAAAATATAAATTAACTTCATCGACATCATCGTCGAAGGAGTACGTAGATGATGGGTGGCGGTGGTGGCTGCTTCTGCCGGATGGTGGGAGTGCGCTTCATTGAGCATTCTCTGACATGAGTGCCCGAGTGTGAGGATTATGCTCTGAGAAAAAAAAGAAGAATCCGAACACGTAGACCAACATTGATAAGACATTCACACACACAGCAGAAAGTTTGCCTAAGGATCACGCTACGAGTGGGTGCTCGACTTCAGTACGATGATGATGATGGTTTCTTGAAACGTTCCAAAAGTTTTCTGCTGCTCCTTCAACTTCTATGAAGGATAAATAGCTTAAGCATATAGGGATTCAATAAATAATTCGCCGATGGATTTTATTACTTCAGGTAGAGTATTTGTTGTGTAGTAAGTGTGGTGGGGGTAGTCGACTTTTATCTTATATAGATTGGGACGTGATGCAAGTGCTTTATTGCCAATTCACATGACTCACCAAGTAAAGATGGAATCTTAAATAAGTTCTGTGGTGAGACGAATTGTTAGCTTAGAACTGCTACTGCGTTTCCTTTTTAGCGCTGAATATACCTAATAATACTTGCTGGACTAAGATTTGATTATTTATTTCGAAAATCGTTATGTTTAAAAAAAATTGGTCAAATCTAACTTTATTGAGGATTCTGACAGGGAAGCATCTCGCTGGCCCTTCCCGAGGCTAAAACACTCCTTAGCACTTTGAACAAAAAGATACATATTGAGTCCAACGAGAAATCTAACAGGCGTTTGTATCTATTAGATACATGTGCCATAGCCAAATCGTTATGGCCAGGTTATGAAAAAAGAGATCCGCAGATCTCATGAAACTCAGTCGCAGGCTTATTCGAATAGCTGTCGGCGTCGTGACGGGTCACTGTGTGGTAGGCAATCATGCAGCACGACTAGGACTACCCCACAACGACTTCTGTAGGAAATGCAAAGACGAAGGCCACTTGTCATGTGATTTTCCAGCACTAACCATCAAAATAAAGAACACTCTCGGGATCTACTTCCCTGCGGAGTTGGATGATCTAGGAAACATTGAGCTAAACAAACTCCTGACAATGGACTCATCGTTAGTCTCTGTGAGCCACTGACAATCTCATGTCAACTAGAGCACCCATTTTCCTAATCTAACCTTACTTTGGACCTTCACACCATCATATTTGGCAGAGATATGTACCTTCAGTTGCATTAGGTTTGCCGGTGAACATTTAGTGTAGAGTCTATCTGTTAAAAGTAGGTATCGTTTTCTAAGATAAGCTATGACAATTACCACCAGAAAAAGTGTGTACAAGGATTCGAAACTCAAATTGCTCCGAAATCCCACTAGTGATGTGACATTTAGCTTCTCCTTGATAAAAACTGGTTACACTATGTAGCAATTGCTCAAAGTAATAGGGAACAAGTGAAATAAGCTATTATACGCGACACGAGGTATTAATGTGATCAACGCTGGAGAATCCAGAAGGAAAATATTTTTGCTTAACATAGAGAATGTTGTCCATATGTTCTTTAAAGCGATATCGCTTACCTCCAACCAAGTCCCAGAAGCACTCAGACTCTATACGGTCCATTGTTGTACCAGGCATTATCTTCTTTTTTGGAATAGTAGTTGGAGAAACTCAGATTTTATTAATTTCTCTGTGTTTGGTGCTTGGTGGCTGTGATTGCTGCTCCCCTTGGGGGGGTTGAACTTACATTGGCCAGGTCACAAGCAAATATGCTACCTACTCCATTGCCAACACTAAAATCATCCTCTTGGTTAAATTTCTTTGGGAGTAATCACTTCCTTTCTCAATTCATCCAAAAATGTCTCAGAGGTCTTCCCTATGAGTGCGAGCCGAAAGTCTGCAAGTGTGATTGGTACTTAAATCTTTTTTTTTTTGCGTGCTTTGATCACGGTAATGATTTCGTCCTTAAAGGGAGGTGGAGTGTTGTGCATTGTAGATGTAGTGCATTGAATATCTCCTCATGGCTTTGGGGAATATCTTACACCCTAATGTTTAGAGCAAATCGAAAGTCGAGGCATATTCTGATAATATTTCTGCAAAACATATTCTTTTATTTTATTTTATGACTCATCATTTTCGTTTTCTTAAGCAGCCTAATTATAGATAAATTCTTTGAAATACACTTCCACCAAATTTAACTAAATATCTCAATGACTCATTTAACATTTATCATTCTATTTGCGAGTGATTATAAAAACCAAATTAAAAAGAAAAAAAAAAGAAATTGCATTCCATTTAAAAATAAATTTGATATCATTTTGCAGACTAATCCCTCATTCCTAAAGCGACCTTAAGCATGCCTTTGAATCACCTAATCGCATGCATCCCACAAAAATCCCCGATTAAAAAGTAATCAAAGACATAATTAAGTGAGTGATTGTATAGGAAATTATTTAGGCATATTGTATCTTCTGTACTAGAATTCACTAATCTCTTACACACAGTCACATATAAATAGCAAATTACTAAAGGTATCCACAGGAAGATACAAAACAAACAAATCTCAAAGCAATCAAACAGAATAACAAGAAAAGATAAAAAAAAAAAATAAACAATGCTGTGTGCATCATCATGATCCGCAAAAAAGCAAAACTTATAAATAAGTGATTTACGACAAAGGGAATTTATTTCTCTAATTTACTGGCCATTAGCCAAGATATTCCAACAATCAATACAACAGACAAAACTCTTGCGATTCGAAATGAGATGCATTTTGGGCGAAATGCATCTGTCACTTTGAGTGCGAGTGACAAACGTCACGGTTAATAGACTCCACACAAACACAGTTAACACAGCGTTACATGGGAGATGAAAAACACGAGATTTTCAATTGAAAAATTCTTTTTAAGCAAAATTTATAATTAGATATTGATATAAAGGAAAATTGTATCGATATGAAATTGGCACATGATCAGATCTGGTCAATACACAGTCAGTTAGCAAGCGATTGCACACTCGTAGTGTGTGGAGCAATAGTTTATAGGCAGACGCACCTTAGTGCAGATTGACGGTGTTGTGCTTTGAGCGTCTATCACTGCAAGGATAATTTTAGACACAAGAATATTTGTTTAGTGTTTTTCTTTTTTGTAAATAGTTTTTATAATTGAATATTTTTACATCGATATTGCTTGTGTATTGATTTTGTTAATTGTTTTGTATCTATGGGAAAGCATTTAGCATGACCCTTTAGTATTTTAAATGTTTATTGCTTGCGCTTTGGCAATGGTGGCTAACTGATTCGATTAATTTCAATAAAGTAATTTCGTTTGAATTTTGTTTTTCTCGAGATCGGCATTCGTCGAAATTGTGTCAATTGGCATTTGTCTGAGAAAATTAATATTATTTTTATCACTAGTTGCAACATTTGTAGTAATATGTGACTTTTATATGCTATAACTGCGTCGGATGCTTTTGGCAAAGAGCACCATTGTTCAGTTCTTTAATTGCGCAATCAATTTGATGGCCTTTCAATGAAAACGATTGATGGCTTGAAGGAATTTATTGCACAATTAAAAACGTGTATATGGCGTTCAAATTTGATGTATTTCATGTATTTATCCATTTTCGAATGAATATTGTACTTATTAAAATATTTCTAATACATATAAGCGATATTTTTGTAATAATTGCACATCAATCTCAGAACGCGATAAAGTAGAATCGAATGTCTTCTATTCTTACGTTCGAAGGGAAGCATTTGAAACATTACACGATGAATAGTTTCCTAATTATTGCCTGAAATTTCCGAGGAACATCTTTGCTTCAGGAAGATGTTGAGGCATTATCATGAATTCGCTATATTGTAGTGAATTTATTCGCCTTGTGTACTTATTCTGACTTAAGTAACGTTAAGTTGAGGTTTCAAACTTCCTTTACTTTTCAAAAATATTCACGGCATCAAATGTAGATATCTTCATCCTCATCAGATTTTGATGAAATACTCTCTGATTAGAAGTATTTAATTTGCTTTCTTAATAAAGCCACATATTTATATTTGAATATCAATATAATATGTATCTACACCACTTTTAATTCAAATGAAAAGGAAAAAAAATAAACAGAGCAAGATAAATGCAAAGCCATATGCCACAAGAAATACAAAGTCACCTATGACTATGTGTACACTTACCTTCAATTGAATCGTGCACAATGCTCAAACTTCAAATACAAAAGAAGAAAGAAAAAAAAAAAAACATCCTAACCAAAGGACAATTGCCGCACAACATAACAAATTCCCATCTAAATGTGGCGCCCACAAAAACATCCACCCTATGTATGTCTTAATACCGTCTCCTAACCGTACACCACGCTAGTCTCCGATCTCATGTACCAATCGCGGATATATTACATTACATCTTAGGACCATACCGGGAGAGACACACAGCGCGCCAGAGCGATCCCAACTGCATTTATCTTCATGTTCCTTCGAAGGCAGCAGTCGCACCAGCCATAGACTTGGACACAGAACCCAAAACAAACATCTTCACAAGGAGTCTCGAATTCTTTTTCCAGATTCTTTGATTTCCGAGTTGCATTTGGCTTCTTCTTTACGGGCTTTGCACAGGGACTTTAGTTTCGTGGTGTTGTAAACGGAATGAAAGAAACTCATTTAGTTGGAGCGGCTTAGTGAGCGAATCGAATTAATTTTGCACAGAAAAACTCGAAGGAAATACCCTAAGTGATGTGCAATCCAGCAAAGAGAGACAGAGACAGGGATGTTGCTAGCGCGCCGATGATGTTAAGCGTAGGAAAAAATGTTATTAACCAGCAAATGAAAAAAAAAAAACTTATCCAAGACTGTGCAAATTTCCACTGCAACCTATGGGTAAATAATTTGGAACCCTTTCCCCAAGGTACACGGGGAAGCATGAGAAACAAAAAAAAATAAGATACATTTTTAAGGATAGACAGAGGAGAAGATTTCCTCGAGATGATTTTTCGAATTCTGTATGCAAATAATCTAAAGTCACGATTTCATCGTTCAGTGTCCTTCTATAGGGAAGGTGCAGTGCAAAATACATTTTTAGCCATTTGTGAAGGAGAAATTATTTAATGGCAAACGGAAAACGACTATACAATGGCGGATATTGTCTGTTTAGGAGGTGGACAAGGCGAGGCGATTTTATCAATTGAATCAGTATATTCCTTCTATGATCAAATGCAAGCAGCATAATTTAATAAGAAACGTTAAATGTTTATTTGTATAGCAAATGATTTATCTCTAGTTAATTTTTAGTAAGAAAACGTTTCTAATTTGAAGTCTAAGTCAATTCATGATTCTGAATTAAAACGAAATTTGATTGCCTCTGCAGTCGAAAATTGCCTGAAGGACTTTCACGATGAAATATTCTAATTTCGACGTTTAATGTGGGGGTTGGACTACATAGTGGAATATTCGACTTCCAAATCACAAAAAAACATAAACAAGTTTCTCACGATCCCAACTGTCGCAAATGTCTGACAAAATTACTTCTGCTTTTTGGATGCGACATTAAGCTGTAGGTCCCTGCCATTCGAGTGATAAGTGCAACATGCACACCACGAATGACTACGAGAGTCTAAACCTCAGAAACTATACGGTTTCTATAAATACACAAGGAAAAGGTTAAAAGTTCGCGGCCTGACAGTGAAAGACTGTGATTTTGAGTTCAAAACTGCAATGATATAAACTGCAAAATTTCAATGTAGACTTTCTAAGGAATGAATTCTCACGAACATTCAGTTGATCTAGAAGACTTATTTACTTACTTATGTTGATGGCGCTACAGTTCGGGGTAAACCTGGGCATCAACCAATAAACCTCTCCAGTTAGCCCGGGCTTCAGCTAACTGCCCCCAGTTGTGCACTCCAAGTAGGTTGAGGTCCTTTTCTATTTGTGCGCGCCACCTAAGTAAGTCGAGGTTGTCCTATACTGTATTGTCCTTCTGGATTTGATTTGAGGTCTCTGGGGACTGGAGCAGTTTTTTGACTCGGTCGATGACACTGTACGACTCGTATACTTCATTGATAAATTTCCCCTCCCAAGCACGTCAATACCAGCGTGATCGAACATTTTATAAAGAATTTTTTTCTCGAAACGGCCGAGGCCGACGATATCGACAATGCCCATGCTTCAGTGCTAGAAAGCAGGACTGGAATGATTAAGTTTTTGTAGAGAGTAAGCTAACTTTTTCGGGAAAGGACCTTGCTACTCAATTGCCTATTATTCTTCGTTCGATTTCTGTTAAGCTGTTGTTGTAATTTATAGCACAGCCAAAGTAGAGAAAGTCCCTTACTACCTCAAAGTTAAAGCTGTCGACTGTGACGTTCTGTCCAATTCGTCGATGTTGTGTGTCCCTTCTTGTCGACAGCTTATACTTGGTTTTGCCACATTTACAGCTAAACCCATTTTGGCAACTTCCGTCTCAATACTAGCGTAGCGATCGCACCAATAATAGTCCGCTGTGTTCCAATTTTTATGTTTCAATGTCCTCGGCATACCCTAGTAGTTGCACAGAGTTTTGATTTTGACATTGTACCTCCGGTGTTGGCTTGTGAGTTTCGCACAAGTCCAATCGCATCATCTTGCCTTAATTCTTTTTTGTCATCAGCAGCGAGCGCTCTCCAAAGATGCCAAAACAGTCTCTATAAATGATGTCATATGCGGAGTTAAAATCGATGACAAGATGGTGTGTATCGGTTTGGACCTCTTGGGTTCTCTCCAGGATCTGCCATTTCATGGGTGCAATTTGGTCCAATACCACATTATGTACATTACCGATGTTTCATCTACGGTTGCAGTTTTTGCTCGTCCTTCGCGTGGATCATCTTCAAGGGATGTACACGTACGAGCCCATTTAAACTCAGCCACCCGTTTCTTCAGTTTTGAAAAAGAAGAAGTAGACTCCTTATAAACCACAACAAATTTTGGATAATTTACGTTGAACATTTCAACGAAACACTTACAACACATCTACTTGACATGTTTACCAACATCACAAAAAATGGTTTAATCGATTGCAATGACACACATGTATGTATGTACATACACAAAATGCGAAAAGGCTTCATAGGTCACTGAATAATATTGCTCTGCTCTGACAACCGCAGGATCTCAATCGAGCAAGCATGCAAGTAATTATGTATGTAATTCTCATAAAGCTTAAGGATTAGTTCTTGTCCTCCGATTTTAAGAACTACGCACACGAAAACACAAGTATGAATTCAGTTTTATTTGAAGCAAACCTTGTTCCTGAATGCACTGAAAAATGTGTTTATCAACCGAACTGGGTACTCTTAATTTACCAATACAAGGACTGTACACAGGGATCATTATCCTCTATCATCGAAACCAAAACTCTTTATGTAAATTGAAAACTCATCACCTCTTATTGTGGTCCATTTTATTTGCGATTTTGTTAAAAAAACATTAATTTTCTCCAACGTCATGTTAGCACCAGGTCTTATACACATAGTGGGATTAAGATCGATATCGAAATGTTTAAAAAATAATACTCGAGTACTAACTACAAAGTTGTAGGCGACCACGAGGTGTAGTTCAATGATGGCTTAGTGAGGAACTTTTAATGTAGCTGGGAAATGAGCAAAAACTATCACGACTCAAAAAAGGATGTCAAGAACAAAAATTAAAGCTAAACGAATTGTGCTACAAAAACTATTGACATCTGGTTAAATGCAAATACAAACACATGCAGACACCATTTTAATGCAACTTTGTTGCAATTGTTGATTAAAGTTTTTTATTTATAATCCAGCGACTAATCCATGAAGCTTCATCTGCATTTGGATTATTTGCTAGAAAACTGGTTTCGGTACAAATATGAAACGCTCGCTATTTTCTTGTGAGGTTAGAGGCCTTCAATAATTGAACTGGATGGCTTCGTAGAGAAACAAAATTCGTGGGTGCGAGACACACAGAATAAGATTCCCATGCGTCCTCGACAAGTCACTGTTTTGTGCATCTTTTGCGGGGGGGAGTATTGGGTTGCACTTTTCGGGGATTATGCCGCAGATAGAGCAACCGCAAAAAGCATTCGTTGTCATGGTATACGAGGATATACTAGTTTTTGTGTCGCTAATTGATGTGTATGAGATCATGCATGCAAACTGCATCAGAAATAATTGATTTGTTTGTACAACATCTTCCAAACCTTGTCCTCCTGTAAACTGCCGAAGAATTTGGCCGGCAAAGTTGAGTTATTTTTCTGAAATCCAAGGCATACAACAGTAAAATAAGAAAAGAAAACTAATCGCAGCTTGTACATTCAAATATTACATATATTGTGCGCTCCTAATGCGACATCCATTACTTAAGGTCGCATATGACACCATTTACGACACCATCACGAGCTGTACAGAGCCATGCCTAGTTTTTAAAGAATACTCGCTTCGCCATTAAATTCGTCAATGCCCTCACCGAGACCTTTGATGTCAAAAAATGATTTAGATAAGCTGATGCCTGTCATGTGACTTGCTGAACATAGTACTGGAAGGACTTGCGTGAAGCTCACAAGCCAACACTGAAAGAAAGAAAGGACACACGACATTGCCGAATTGGACAGAATGTCACAGTCGACTTTGTATACTGTCACTCTTGCCAATCATTTCCTGTTTTCGTGTGTTGAAGAAGCCGTTGACTAGTAAGGCCTTATACCGAACATCCTAGTTCTGCTTTATGGTACTGAAGCATGTACTCTATCGAAGGCGGATGAAGATATCCTCTGCCGCGTCGATAGAAAATTTTTCGTCAGACACTCGGTCCCGTTTGAGTTGACGGGCTTTAGAGGCGAAGATTCAACGACGACAGTTAAAAAACTGAGCATTAGTCGCTTAACATGACTAGGATATGTAGAGCGCATGAACACCAATGCCGTTCCGTAGAGTCCGTAGACTGTTGGAATCGAATCCAGAGGGAAAACGCAGTAGAGGACGATCTCGCCTAAGCTGACGCGCACAAGTAGAAGTGGACCTCAACCTACTTAGAGGCAGGAAGCAGGTGGCTAAGGACAGGCTAACTGGAGAGGATTGCTGGTTGAGCCCCAGATTCACCCCGAGCAGTAGCACCACCTAATTACATGAGTAAGTTAGTAAAGTGACAATGTTTTGAGTTGATCGAACTGAATTAATTTTCCACTAGTCTTGACTAGACAAAGTTATTTCGATATTCGGTATCCTTTCTTATGTTCTTCGCGCTACTTTCAGTTTCACGCTGATCATCGAAGCCTTCTAGTTTCTGTTTTTTTTTTTTAAATAAAATATTCAATAAAACCCGTAGGAGTCAAAAAAATACGTCGTATAACTAAACACGTGAGAATTTCCTACATGTGCCTCGCTTGCCCGCAAACTCAGTGATTCCAATTTTATTTTTATATTCTTAATGAGCTCATGTACATAATTCGCTAATATAATTAATCGATAATTTGCAAATGGCCATATTTCACGGCTGCAACTTAGCATATTCAATAATTTTCGCCGCCAAAATGTTTCGATTCCCACGACTTGTCACTTAGTTTCTTATTTTAAGAATCAAGAAATATCGATAAAATATTGAAAAATGCAAAGTAAAACTGGTCTAATGCCGAAGCACATACGATAAATATAAAACATCTCCACAAGCCAATTCCCGGCTGTCGAAAATCTAATAAATTAAAATATTGATTTTAACCAATGACTGGAGAACATAAATAAATATAAATCGTTTTTATAAGGCGAGTAATAATTAAATACAAATATCAATGCCAATAAGCACTCTATTCAGTGTGAAGCCACGGTCTGTGGTTTTTTTTTTTTCTTTGTGGGATCGAATAAAAATGTTCAAAAATTCGATAAACACTTAAATAAATTCTGATGGAAAAAGAAGAAGACAAAGACGGTTAAAATATTAACAATAACTCAAAGAGGAAATGAATGCAAATGGAGACATGTGGAAATGGCTCAGAGGCAGCTTTTTGGTTTTTTTTGAAGAGGGTTGTCGATCAATAAAATTAATTAGAATGTGAAACTCGATTGACAGCTTGACTTGCTACCTACACGGATTATTTTAGGGCTTTTTGTTAGAAGATGTGGGGACTTGTTGCTATGGAATTGAATGGTTGTCGGAAACCATTCAGGTATGGATGTCTTTAATTTAATTTGGTGCCATAAAGAAGGAGGATCTAATTTATTATACTAACCAATGAAGAACTTGCCGATTTCTGTTTAGAAGAGTGTAGATGTGGCTCGCGAGTTTATTGTTAATGGTTGTATTTATCACGTAAAGATCAATTAATAATTGAATATGAATGGGGGTCAATACCCTTAATTGATCATATCTAAGTCATTTAATGAAAACTGAAAGCAAAATACGAAGAAATAGTAGTGACAAGCGATTTTTAGCGGTGGCGAAAAAGAGCTATCTTTAAGGACGTTTCTTTGAAAAGGAACTATACCAAAAGCAGCGTAAGTTATACTTTGTATACCAACAGCGATTGGTAAGTGTTATTCTTCGTTTGATTTCCGATTTCTGCGCTGATGTTATTGTTAATACCGGAGCCAAGGTGGACAAAGGTCCTTACTACCCCGAAGTTACAGCTGTCCACTGTGATGTTCCGCCCGATTCGTCGATATTGCGCGTCCCTTCTTGTTGACAGCATGTACCTAGTCTTTCCCTCATTTACCGCGAGACCAATTTTCCCCATGTCTAATCCCTGTTTTTTCATCAAGGATGTGATTATTACCGAGCTTGGTGCTTCATCATTGATCGTTATCCTGCACAGACAGACGTGTTTGGCAGTGATCCCAAAACTATACATGACTCTTTTTAGCTCGTCTATATAAATTCCGTCATAGGCGGCTTTGAAATTGATAAAGAGACTGTGGATATCGACTTGGGCATCTTTGATTTTCTCCGGGCTCCGGTAGATGTTAAGATTTGCTTTTTTGTGAATTTTCCTGGGCTAAGACTGCCCTGATATGAGCTGATCAAATTGTTGAAACCTTTAATACGTTTTAACAATATGTCAAACAAGATCTTGTTGATGTTGAAGATGACGCCCCTGCAATTGGCGCAGTTGAGGGTCTCCTTTCTCGTAGATCGGGCAAACGATGTTGAGTTTCCATTCGTTAGGCATACTCTCATCTGAACAATTTGTTGAAATCCGTTGGTGTATGCTTAGCCGAAAGCCGTGTTGAACTTAAGGCTGAATAGTGCTCTCCTTGTACTTTGTACTTTGGCGTCAAATAAAATGAATGCTGGGTGTACCAACTAACATTCCTTTTCAAAGCAGAGGTTTCTTGGTGGAGCACATCAGTTGCGGATTCCTTGATTGCTTGTTGGCATCGTTGTCTTCGATCCTTGGTTATGGCAGCATGGGACTTCTCGAGAAGTTACGTGATTGGTGAAGGTTGTGGCAGTTGTGATTGTACTTTCTAGTCATCAAAATTTCTCGCAGTATTTCTTTCTTGCTAGGCCAGGATGGATATCTGTATTCGTACCTTGGCTAAAACAAAGATGCTATCCTTTTTTTGTTTTGCAAGATCTTGAACAGTAAATTCGTCCTTTTCCTAAAGTATTATCTGCTTCGTAACAGCTCATTTGTTTTTTTTTTTTCATGGTGAAAACTGGAACTGTGGAGGCCACCGTTGATTCCGTCTAGGAAATTCATCCGTTGCCCTTTGATTTTTTATATCTCGTATTCTAACAAAAAGCCAATAGGGCCGCTTTCAACTCAGAGGTAAATGCGTTCAGTTTCTGGAATATGGACATCAACGAGCATTAGTAGAAGAAGGCGAAGAGCCTTGAGCATAAAATGAACGAGGACAGAACGAAACATACATACATATGCTGCTAACACACAAACAAGAAATCATCCACCGTCCAGATATGTCACTACCAGACGTCTATATTGCTTCCCAGAAGGTATTTTGTTAATAACATTCTATTTGTGTATCCAAATTCAACTCCCCAGTTCAGATAATTCACAAGCTACAAACATGTAACAGACAGTTGAGCCCAGCAGAATAAAAAGATACCTACTTGTGACCATATATCGTTAAATATGCTCCTTGTTTGTTAGATCAATTTCTTCTTGCTTCTAACAAACAAATACTTTTAGTCAATAGTTTATTTATTTTCTAAATTAGAATTGTGAGTGGAGCTAAGTTTCATGATGATTTAATGCGATCTATAATTTATTATTTGGAAGAATGGTTTATAAGCTATCTTCTGCAAAACCATAAATAGCTAGACATCTATTATCCAATAAATAAAATCTTGATGATATTCTGATACGTTTTCCCATAATCTACCTCTCCATTCTAATTGAGAGCACCTAGCAGCTAGTTAAGTATCCAATTCGCATCCATAACAAGCAATTAAATTACCATAACTCAATCGTCGTAGTAGCAAAATTTAAAACATAAAATCTTTAAGTTCTCAACACATGCAATTTAGTACATGAAGTACACGATAACCTCAACTAATCGATGATTAATTCCGAAAAAACTGATTTTCAAATTCGACTTGCTATAACTGCTTGGTAGTTGTACAAAAGACTGCCTGCTTCCAAACAGAAGAAACGCAGATGAAGATTTGATAACTCATAACTAGGCGTGACTTCTGACACTCGTAAAATTTACCAAAGCACCATCATCGAGTACCAAGTGCTGAGATTACTACATGGATTGCCTGAGTGAACTGATTGCTGCCCCAGGCAGGAGAGATGCATTTAATAGCCCATCATGGGCAGTACTTTGAATGCGCGCGAATAACCTTAACATCACATGGAAAACAGGCTTTGTCTGGTAGGGAAATTATGTGACACGGATATTATTGAAGAATTTCTAAAGACTCCAAGAAGTTGATATGCCATGGATGTATGTACGAGTATGTACGTTATTTCCTGAAGGCATATTGTGCAGCACATTAATCACATTGTGCAATAAAGCTTGCATATGAGATCTTTTGAATTTTCCTGCCAACTCATTTGAACGGAACAAATTTCTTACGGAGTTTCTGTGATGCAGTTACAGACTTGTAAATGTCAGATGATGATTTGTGATCTACTTTAAAGTGTTTGCATTTAATTAGCTTCCCAATAATAATGAGAAATTGAAGAAATAAAAAGAAGGAAAGAAGGATTGTAAAAGACTGAAAGTCCGACTATTGTTCTGAGCATGAATAACACCACGGTGTATGAAATTTTCATATTCTCATGCAATGAGTCATCATAGAGTGCTGCTATTAAATTTGGCTTAGAAACGATAACTTGTGAAAGATCTCAAAGTCGGAAGACATTAGGGGCGCAGTGTGGGGAAGAAATGAACCCACTTACCTAGTTATTTTCCAATGAAAAGAATGAGCTGTCTTTTATTGATAATTTAGTTTCTAACATACAGACGATTTTACTGTCGTTAGAATCCTCAAGTTTCAAGTCCGGTACGCTCTTGGAAAAAGTGAAGAATACATAGTTACCGAAGTACAGAAAATAGTAGATATCTTTAAGCAGCACCTCTAGCAGCTGCTATATGAGCATTATGTAGGGAGAGTGGTAGGGGAAGTAGAACACCTACATCCCGTCAACGAAGAAACAGTGTCCCCTCTAAGTGTAGAAGAGGTCAGTGCAGCTGTCAAGAAGGTGAAATATAATAAGACCATCGAGTCTGATCGACTTCCAGCAGAACATTTTAAATATGGTCGATTTGGTAGAGTGAATGTACCAACCCATCAACAAAGTCTGGGAGGAAGAAAACATGAGAGAGACTTA
Source organism: Blera fallax (assembly GCA_946965025.1). Classification (NCBI taxonomy): domain Eukaryota; kingdom Metazoa; phylum Arthropoda; class Insecta; order Diptera; family Syrphidae; genus Blera; species Blera fallax. Next base: position 12,998,321 of record OX337246.1, on the reverse strand, counting down.
TCTTTGCTAAATGTCGCATATAATATCGCATGTACGCGATACCTATATTACAAGCCTTTCTTCAACACACTTATCGGCACGTACCAATGTGATTTTCGGTTCGACAGTTTGATGATTGATTAAATTTCCACATTAAGACAAATCCTAGCAAAGGGCAGCAAATTGCAATTCGATACTCACCAACTCCACGGAAGGACGTCAAGGCCATATATGATAGCATTCATCGTCGTGAGCTCTACATGGCGATGGCCAAAATCGGGATCCCGTCTAAAACAAATCCGGCCGTTCCGCCTCACGCTGAAAACCACGCGATGGAATGTGCAGTTCGAAAATAGTGCTTCTGAACTATTCCAAACGTGGACCGGACTTCTGGAAGGGAAATGCGCTATCATGCAATTTCTCAATCTAGTGCTGGAATAGATATTGCAAATGGCAGGCGTCACTCCCAGCGTCTCGTCATAGAGGCTTTTGAACAGGCAATAGAAAAGCAGGATAAACGACCTTTCACCTTGAAATAAACAACGACAAAACTAACTCCATGTTGTCAACAAACAAAGCAGCATCTTTCTATCGAAAAGAGACAGACGTCACTGTTGATAACATTAACTTTGAAGTGGTTAAGGAGTTTACCTACCTCAGGGTAAGCATCAATTCCACGAACGAAAACTTAGTGGAGATTCGACGACGACTAACCCGAGAAAACCACTGCTACCTCGGTTCGGGAAACACTTGGCTTCAAAAATTCTTACTTCGAAGATGAAATGTATGCTCTTCAAAACACTGGCTCGGCCATATCGAGCGAATGAATAATAACGATCCAGTTAAGGGGATCTTCGAATCCCAGCATCCAGGTTGGACATGACAAGGAAGACCGAACCTGCGTTTTAAGGATCAAGCTATTACAGATGCCAGAGCGCTTGTTCTGAAAAACTGGAAGCAGTACGCGAAAGGCTGTTGTGTCTGAGACAGGAGCCCTACACATATGAACACCCTTTGAGTAAGTAAGTAAGAATTTTCATACCTATGTCTTGTTTATTTATTTAGGTACATAGGAGTATGTATGTTGTACAGTCTATCGGTCTATCTTGACGGACTTAACAACAGCAGCGTTTTGTTTGTCTTAATTTTATTATTTGCCTTCTCCTCTAACGCTGGTAGACTTCACGTCTTAACTTTGCTTCTACACACATTCATCTTCATATGTATGTGTATGCACGAATCTGAACTCTCTTGTTAATTGTTGCGCGTCCTGCAATTTTGGATTTCAAAAAAATATACAAATCAGTATTTCATTACCAGTAAAAATTCAGTCTCCAAGTAGAAAATAGTGCTGGTACACGCCAACGTAGTACTGGTGAAGATAACTCCGTCAATCAGTAACGATTTAATTTCGCCATTATTTCAACAATAATTAAACGTTAATTCGTACTTTCGTTTTAATATCTGATCCCGATGATGCGTACATACATACGTCAAAGCCACTAGCAGAAAAAAGCTTAAACAATCCGTAATGAAAATTGCGGTCAACAAATCTATCAGCGGGCATTATTTTTCTACTCCACTACCGACTGGAATCAATGAACCTGTCAACGGTTTTTTTTTCCTGCATTTTTAACCTTTTTTATCGCCTGGCTGTGATGTTGTTAATTAATTTGCGTATAATGATAATGCACTTTGAATTAAAAAAAAAAAAAAAGAAAACGCGATATGAGAATTGGCACTCTCTCCACTGCAAAACCTCCGCCAATTGACAATTGTTTTGCGGTCTGATGATGCATCAAGGACATCTCATGCGTGCCCTCAATTGGTGTCAAATTTTTTGTTCCAACAACACACTCACATGTGCCAGAGTATAGGAAATACCCTAGAGTTGACCACTTTTATGCGCGCGAGGTTTTTTTTTCGCCCACCGTGTTCCACGGTTTACCCGCTGCGTGTTTTGCTAACCGCGGTGTTAATTTTTATTGTTGCAATAAAAACAAAGCTCTACAAACTACTAATAGTATGTTTGATGTTGTATGTTGTGCTTCCTTTTTTTTTTTTCTTCCCCGTTCGTGTTCCAGGAGCAACATGTGTCCAAACCGCCCACATGGCCCGTAGAATAGTCTGCTAAATGCTGGTTAATGCACAATACATCGGCTATACGCTGTTGATCCTTCCTTGTTGCTTTTTTTAGGAGCCTTTATTGCGTTTTTAGTTTCATAGAGACCGAGAGTTTTTTGTCACCAATGATGTTTTTATTTTAAATGACAAAGTGTTAAAGCAATTAAGTTCCTCCTGTGCGAGTCCGTGACTGTGTGTGTGATTGACTGTGTGCAGTTAATGGGGATTCCTGTTTTTCACGCGCCTGCTGGGGAGGACTTAGTGACATAGGCACTAGGCTAGGGGCATTTGTCAGTGCAATCAAGCGGTTTTTTCCTTCAACCAAATTCCCACACACACACACCGACCGATTTGAAAATGGTGCATTTGATTTCGAGCTGTTGAATAAAATTTGCATATCGGTCGCGTTCGATGCTGCTGGGTGGCTCACTAATTTAGACAAATCTCGATGCCGACACATGAGACATCTATCCGGATCACACCTCCTACACGGCGATGAGTCTGACATGTGAACGAGTGTAATTTAACAAATTAAATTGCCAACATAACGATAATTAGTTGATCACTCTGGCAAAGTGGCATCGTATAGCACACGGTGGATTGATTTAAATTGCTAATTTGACAGTAGCAGAAACGATCTGGTCCGATAAGGCATCTCTTTATTTTGGGCGATCTCTATTTTCGGGGCGCGACATCATATTGTCGCACAACAGTCAACAAACATGAATTGACGACTAATTTAAAACTGTGATGGGTATGGTATACGCGCCGGTGAAATTTTTAGTCCGTGAGATAGCGTTAAGCGTCAAATATTTATTACGTTCATTAGGTGGCCTGGTTCGTTGCTTGCTGATTTGTTTGCTGTGACTTGAAGTTGTATTTTTATTAAAATTTATTCTTCGATTTGTTGTCAAAGATGGCACTTAACAAGTTGTATTTATCGACTGTTAATGATCTTTATGGGGCAGATATTTATTATCCTCGTTGATGTAAGCTTAATGAATTGTTTGAATGGGCTCCTCTGTGAGAATACTTTGTTTTGACAATGGGAATTTAATTTAAATTATACGAATTAATGTTGAAATAAGATAAAATTTATTATATGGTTTGCATTAATATTTTCTTTAATATTTCTTTATTCTCTTGCAAAAAAGAAAAAAAAAAACAGACATGACATTGCCATTTGATGATGTAATCAAAGGACGTTATGTCGCAACGTTGTATCCAACCTTAATATAGCATGACCTAGGTGGTCCCACCTCTCGCGAATGCCTAACAAACGTCCGATAGTAATAACGTTCATGACCTTATCAATTTAAGAAAAAATATGCTTTCAGATATGACTCTAAACTGTGCGTATCTTCATTTGTGAAATATACTACACACAACACGAATGGACGCGAGAAGTTAGCCCCCATTTGCAGATTCAACTGTGAACACATTAAGTGCTATCTATAACAACTTAGTCTAGCTGCTGGGATAGGTAAACGGTATCGACATCATTAGTCGGTGCCAGCGTGTAGTAGGGATAAGGCTCCTTACTCTGCTGTACAGCTATGGATAACAGAGCAGATATTTGGGCCGAATTTTTACTCCTGAGTGCGAGGAAAACGAATGAAAGAAAGTTAAAACTACGAACTTTACTAGCTGTACAAAGTCATGGATGTAGTCCAAAAGGGCAAGATAAAGCGACCACATACATATCTAAGTATGGCTACATTGAGCGCCTCAGCCACGATGATCTTGAAATCCCAAACCCCAGGTTTGAGATGACTAAGAAAACCGAACCTCTGCTTTATGAGCACGCCATAGCTAGAAATTGCGTACCCGATATGGGCTAGTATAGAACGCTACACTACCTCAGGATAAGAATCTGCGCTAAATGGAATTGTGGACCACACGGCCACAGGAAAGGGATAAAGTAATGAATTTGTCAAGCCACTTTTCTATTACTCCCGTCTGTTATTTTTCATAGCTTACTAAACACTAATACTAGCTTTGTAAGTTTGAAAAATCATTATTTAGAATGATGTCCTTCACTTTGTACCCATCAGAGGAAGCATCCATGGTGTGTCTATAATTTTACAAATTGGCGCCCTACGTGGGGCCAAGTGCATGGTTTTTGTTTTGAACAAAATTGTTAACAGCCTAGTACATTCTTTTACTTTGTATTCACTCGTACACTTTTATTGTTTTTGTGCAAGCGTGATAGCATTTTTTAATAGAGTGAGAATTTCGTGAAGACTGTTGACTCCGCTATCATCTAAAAACAACATCAGCGCTGAAATCAGACAATGATAATTAATATGTTCGACACTTAACAATTTAATTCAATCTTTATGACTTCGAATGCATTATAACTTAGACTAATTTAATAAAAAAAAAAAAGTAGAAGAAGTTATGCCGGCGGAGAAAGTTCGGTTCTGCTACTCAATGACAATTCGTGGCTGTCATTTTATATGATTTGAAAAGTGGCAGAGTTCAGACACTACAATAACTATTGGCAATCACAGTTTTTTCTGCCTTAGAGGACAGTAAAGTAGAAAAGCACTATCCACAAAATCAAAAGAGACACTTTATAAGGTTCTTATCCATCCAATCCCACTACAGTTCTGAAACATTGACTTTATTGAAGGCGGATAAAGATATCCTTGATCGTTCAATGTCAATTGAACTGTCGCACCGTTTAGACGTGTTTTTCTTTTCTTCCCGCTTCGCGACTTAAATTAATTTTCCAATTTCCGTCGCATATTTATATTCCATAATTTCAAACTTCTGCAATTTGATTCCCCGCTCTTTCTCCTCCGCCGTCGTTCGTTAACCTCTCCAGTGCGTTTACCCGGTAGTTTGTTCGTCTTTGCTTATTTTACGTTTTTGTGCAACTGACCTACTTCATTACCTGCAATGGAAAAATCGTGTGCTAATCAAAATTGCGTCATTAACGATAATGCTGTATTGCTTGATTGCAATGGCCTTTGTGGTAAATCATTCCACCCAATGTGTATCGGTCTAAGTAAAAAATCAGCAACTCATGTTAAAGAATTTTTGATCAATTTCATGTTTTTCTGCGATGAGTGTAAAGAAATTTCACTCTCGCATGTGATGCTCGCGATTAAATGCCACAGCGATTCGACGAACTCGATGCTCAAAGACCTTAAACAATCTACCAAACTTGTGATGAAAGAATTTTCGAAACTTGATGAGGTCGTCAAAACCGTGGACGCCCTTGCTAACAGTGTGGAATGTGCAAGTGAACTCAGCAAGTCAAGATTTAATATCATCGAGAAACAACTTGCTGCGTTAAGTGATTTAGCCCTAAAAAAGCCACGCGATGTCCTCACCAAATCCCATCTCAACACCGAACTAACGAAATCCACGGGTTCCCTCTCAACGCTCAACGCCCAAATCGAAGTCCTAAATACATACCTGCGTGAGTCGATCCGCGATGATGTTCACACAATAAGTGATTCCCTTGCCGACATTAACAACAAGATCACATCTCATTCACTAGCGACGAATTCTCTGGCTACCAACATGGCTGCTCAGGTGGAACGCGTCGAAACTCTGAGGGACGATTCTGCTTCCACTAGGCTTGTTATCACTGAAATTCTGGAAGAATTAAGGTTCACATCTGGCAAGCTTGACCACATAACCTGTGATAATACGACGTCCAAAAACAAATCGCTTCTTGATGAGCTACTTGAAACATCCCCCTCTTCTTCATCTACTGCTGAACCATCCTCTGCGAATCGTTCATCAATATCATCTTCCAACATAAACAGAGTTTCAACCCCTAACGCTCCCCCAACTCCCTGTGGACCTTGAGCGCTTCGAACTTCTTGGAACCACTTGGACTCCTTCTGAATGGATAACTCGTCTTCAAAAGCTTGACTTGGCCAACGCTGATAACGAATATACTACATTCATCATCAAAGGTGCCCCCCGTTCTGCAGATACTTTCTGGATCCGCAATCTTTTTCAGCAGAAATTTTCATTCGCAATCGCCAACTGCCAGAAGATTTCCCCTGTTAACTCCAGTAAATCGAGCAATTTCAAATTTGACATCCCCTCCAAATACGTATGGATGTTCTGGACCTCCCCTGAGGATGTATGTCGTGTGGGCGTTATGAGCATGACCAGATGGACCCCCAGGACTAGTATTAAGCAGGTTAAGCGTAAGAACACCAAATCTGATCTTCGTCAGTCTAATCTAGACCCTAATTGGAGCTTCAGTATGAAAACCCTTCCCAACTTCTCCCTTCGCCATCCCTCTACCTTCCGCAATAAAATCACTACTAGCTCTACTAATCCAACACATACTCTTCCTCACCCTCCTACTATTACCAGACCACCCCTCCCTCAACGAAACCGCGTTTCATTTAATCTGAAGGCCATCCCTGCTCCCTCTTCAAATAAAATTTCATCTTCTATTAAACCTGCCTCCACTATTTATCCCAATTTTATCCACTCCCATACTCTTAATCCTGCCTCCCCTGTTTCTGCTCCCTCCTCCTCTACTCCTCAAGGGCCCATTTCTTCCACCCGCCCTCGCCCCTCGAACAATCCTAATTTGAATGTGGCACCACCCTCTTTCTTAGATCCTCTGCTTCCGCCGACTGCCAAACTCACTAAACAGCTTACTGATTCTGGCGAAGATGGACCTTACGTTCTTTCACGCTTGCGCGATCGTAAAATTTACGATAATGTGCGCCTTTATTTAGCATCAAAGGTAGATCGACAACCACCAACTTAACAGAATTTGTCTCTCAGGCGCTTTGCGCGCTTGAAGACGGTTGCGAAATCGACGTAATAGCCACTGACTTCAGTAAAGCTTTTGATAAAATCTCTCACCCAATTATTACTCTCAAGTTGAAGCCCTCGGTTTTCAACCCGGTTTTATCAAATGGATCCAATCCTATCTTGCTAATCGACAATACGAGGTTATATTTAGATCTTCTGTCTCTAACCCCTTTATGGCCACATCAGGCGTCCCTCAAGGCAGCCACTTGGGTCCTTTAATCTTCGTCCTTACTACCAACGATGTCGACCGCATTATCAAAGACTCCTGTCTCTCCGTCTATGCCGATGACATGAAAATTTTTAAAGTCATTTCTTCTACTACAGACTCTCGCTTTCTCCAAGACGACCTAAACTGATTTTTTATCTGGTGTCAGAAAAATCATCTTGAACTTAACACTAGCAAATGTCAATCCATCACATACTCCCGTAAACGCCTTCCACCACCCCATAGGGATTACTTTTTCTGTAACGAACCTATCCCTTCAGTCTCATCATTGCGCGATTTAGGTATCATCTGCGATAGGGAGCTTAACTTCCGTTCGCATATTGACAACATTATAAACAGAGCCAATTCTGCGCTTGGCTTTGTGAAACGTTGGTCTAAGGAATTTTCTGACCCCTACGTTACCAAATCACTCTATATCTCCTTCGTCAGACCCATCCTCGAATACGCTAGCCAAGCTTGGTCCCCTCACTATGCTGTTCACGTCCGACGTATTGAAGCCATCCAACGCAGGTTTATACGTTTTGCTCTCCGTGGTCTTCCTTGGGTTGATAGTTTCAATTTGCCTCCCTACTCTGAACGTCTGAAACTGATCAACCTTCAATCTCTCGAAAATCGTCGCGAAATTGCCGACCTCCTCTTCTTACATCATTTATTAACTGGTCACATTGACTGCCCAGCGCTTCTTGCATTGGTTTCATTTAATACCAATCCCCGCGGCCTTAGGTCCATTCCCCTCTTCCGTCTCAGTACTCATCGCACCAATTATGGTTTTAACGCACCCTTGTCCAGAATGCTTCGTTTGGCTAACAATATGGAAAATTCGTTTGATTTTCACTACAGCAGAGCCACTCTTCGCAACATCCTCCAGCATCGCTCCAACTCAGCCTAGCCATTGTCCCACATCTCTCCTCCTCTAACCCTAATCCCTCTCTCCCTTCTCTCGATAGTTCGTAAGTTTGTCTCTAGTTTTTTAAGTATAGATTGTTTAAGTACGGCTTGTATTAAGCTTAATAAAGTGCCGGTAGAGCCGGCGTCAAATCAAATCAAAAAGATATTCAGTCCCATTCGCATTGACAACCTTTAAAGGAGAAGGTTCAACGACTAGTATTACGAGCTATACAGCGACATGGACCCGGTCAATACAACTGTTCATTGGACGTGAGATATCTCCGACATGAAGAGCGAATAGACACCAAAGCTCCGGCTCTAGGAGTCTTCGAATCTAATCTGAACGCAACACAGCAGAGAAAAGTTTCGCCTTAGGTGACGCACATAAGTGGAAATGGATCTCATCCAATATGGAGAGCGCAACGGGAGACAGTTAGTAAAAGGCCGCTCTAACTGCTTGTTGCCTACCCGAACTGTAATTCAAGTAAGTAAGTATGTACATATACACATATGTATGGCTTCAGGCCATGCTGGAACAAGGGGTATGTACATATGTCAGAAATACATTTTTAATCATTTTTGATACCTTTTGGAAGACAAACTTCTTTTTTAGTTTCTCACAGTAGGTATTGGAACTATAGCTAGATTATATATAGCTAAATAACATTTCAAATATGCATATAGCATTCGAATATTCGTCTGTTCTACATCCGTTAGAATAAATTTTTTAGTACCTCTCCAAACCTGCACGCATGAGTAAATGATTAAATAGAAGAAATTGCTTTTTGATTATACAATCAATGCACGTACAAATTTGTGCGTAAATCAGAGCACGACCTTAGCACAATATACATTTGGGTACATGCACATCTGCCCCCATCGACCGGCACTTATATCAACATCGACGACTATTGACGGCTTTCCATTGCTCAAAGTGAACTCATTAAACTGAAAAAAAAAGATCAAATAAAAATTGAAATTAAATCAAAAAAAAATTAGCAGCGGGGACAGTAAACCTGGAGAATTAAATCATCGCGTCGTCAATCTAAACCAAGCAGCATTATTCACAATGCGTTTCGACGTGCGTGTCCAAGGGGCACGCTGCTCCCCCTACTACGGTTTTCGATGACAATAAAACCCCAAAACCGAAAATCAGATATTCCATGCAAGCAAAACGTTAAAAACCTCTCAAGAACCACACTATAAACAACAGCACGCAAAACAGGAGAGAGAAACAACAGCGAACAAGAAGTAAAGAACAAACGAAAAATGATCTAATTTTATTGTTATCACCGTTATTTCGGAAATATTTAACCTTTAATGTTTGTTTTATGAGAGCGCTTATAAGCGCATTTTAGAAAACCATCATGCGAACGTCGAACGCGCCGCACTCTCTCGCTAATTTAGTCCACACAGATTAGATACTTTATCTATTTCGCGTATTTTTACGGCTTCAAGTAGTGAGCCAATGAATTGCTGATGAATGAAGTCAGTGCTAGCCGAGAAGAGTATTCTCGTATCTTTTTTTGTCTTGAATTTGTATTCGGAACGCAGTCCTAACGATTTTGATTTTGCCGTACGATTGATAGTACATAAATTTCTATTGTAAAGTTATGCTGAGATAAAAATGAAGAAAAATTAGGCTGCACGCTTCTGCCTGTGTTATATGTAGATACCTACATACTAGCTAGATGATATTTTGCTTGACGTCCCCGTTTGAATTTTGACTTTTCCATGAAATGCAGATACATACTTATACCTTTGTGTAGAGTGTAATGGACGTACACATCCGTTAGATGCGATCATTAAATGGATTTTTTGGAATTGTCGTAAATGAGATTATTTCATTTATTCTCTTAATGAATCTGTAATGAAGCATTTTAATTGTTTGAAGGTTTTAATCTATTTTATTTTAGATTTATTGACATCATTACACGTATCATAGGATCTTTGTTAAGGTCATGTAACTCCATTAATAGAGTTGAGAGGTTACTTCAGGTCTATACATAATAATTAGCAGAAGCAATAATCGAAATCATGGGGCTAATTTTACTCATCCACACATCCCCCATATTAACATACCAAGTTATCATCCCCATTTGTATCACATTCATCCTTCGTATACCTACACACACAAAATGGCGTAATTATTTATGTAAATTTTCTACACAACTCCATTTTGAAAAATTTTCAAATTATTTGATTCAATTAAACCACCCATTTTCTCAACCCCTCGCACAACCGTATGCATAATGATATGCCTATAAGGTGCACACGCTCCATAGAGCATCTTCGACGAAAAATCGTTTTATCACTCTTAACCCTCACTCCAGACAAGAAAGAAAAAAAAAAAAAAAAACAAATTCATGAATAATTTCATTGGTATAATAGGCGTTGAGGAAAGTATACCACCCCTATCTACGGTTCTTGCCACAAGGAATTTGAAAACTTTACAACTCTCTGCGGAAAGTTTCTCATTCAAAGTGTGACGGTATGGTACACGCGCATAGATAATTATGGCAATTTTCGAAATTTCAATTTGCTGTCACGGTATTTTAGCCGAATGTTAAAGCCGCCAAGAAGGAGTGCATTTGAAACCGTTTGTAAAATTTATTTAAAACGAAAGGAATCACCATCAGTGCTCATTTTCAATTTTGGATTTACTGAAATGATGAGTTTGAGTTTAGGAAGAGTATCTTACGTGGAAAGCCTTGTGATTACAAACTACATATATATATTATCTTTATGAAAACAAGGAACAAAGGATGGTGAAGTATTTTTAAGAATAACGAACTAGGGATCTCCATCATATCACCACATTATACTTTATTATCTGCAAGATTACCTCGGGAGTTCGTTATCCATTTACGCTCTTCATATCCGTAAATCTGTCATGTTTTGATTGAATTTAAACACGAGTCCTTTTATCCGGCGAGATTACGATCACGATTATAGGGATCATAACCGTCCCACTTTACTGCATCCGTACTAGTCCGCCTATGGGGTTCGCCGATTTGACCTTAAAAAGAGGTATCTGCAGGTCTCCCGGTTTCGGATCACTTCGTCACTTAGGCCAATTAAATGCTGCTGTTCTGGTATTTGTGTGATGCAGGAGTTTTTTGGCCTGCCTCTCCTCCGCGTTTGTATAGGAACGTTGATTGACATTGCCTTTTTGGCAGGGTTCGTAGGATCCCTCCTTTGAACATGAAAATACCAACTGAGCCGATCGTGCTCCAATTTTATCGCAATGGGTTCTTTGACGTAAAGGCGTCCCTGGATCTTTGAACTTATAATTCATCGAGTCAAAAAGAAATACATATATGAACTAAAGGTGGGTCTAGAACGAGAAGACTCAAGGCACATGATACAGTTGTTAAGCTCCGAACATATTGCACCAGACGTAGCACTTCCACTTTTGAAGAGTCAGAACGGATTGTACCCCCTTGGGGTACATGTCGAGGATATTTGAGGACATATCCTCGTTTAGTCGTAGTGTTGATCATGTTGTGAGCAGACATTTTAAATTTTCACAATTAAAGACAAACGTTAAGATGTCAAATAAATACCTAAACACACTGATACCATATCTTTAGACCAGTGATCTCGGAATATTGGACTTTTGAAAGTTGCCAAATCGTTTGTTCATAAGTTTCGGTTCGAGTTAGAAGCTTCTGACGGCTATGTTTAGCATATAAAAACCATTCAACACATTCAGTCAGCAATATAAGACTTGCTTACCAACTGCAACATTATAATCACCAGGACCTTGGACCAGCTGTCAGTTTATGTTGGACGAACGAAAAAGTAGTGTGAACTTTAGCTGCCCAGGCAATCTAGAATAAAAGGCTGTAACCGTGTTCGTTTGAGCTGTTAGTGAATAAGGTAATTAAATTTCTAATCCCCAGTCTCCTCTGAGGATTGGGAACATATTCGATGATGCTGTAAAGCTTTTGGTTTTAAGTTTTTCAATTGTATTTAATTGTCAAAAGAATCTTGTTCTGTGCTCTAAAAGTAGCTTTTCCACAGACCCTTTAGTGAATGCGTGTTAAATATGGGGCAAGATATCAATCCTTTGCCTTGATGTACTCTTTGCTGTCCTTTATAAGTTGGTAACTTTCGTAGGTCCGTTAAGGAAAATTTTAAATTTGTTGGTATCGAGCAAAGTAGGCACTCGTAATATGAATACTGGCAGTAAAAATAGGTCTCAACTGCGACCGGTAGCAATAAGTGAACAAACTGGTGGTAGAGCTAGTGACTTTCCATATACTAGCTTTTGGGATGTCATTACAAAATAATAGAAATGAGAGTACTCACCCTTATGGCGTTCCTTTTGTGTTGATTTTTCTCACTTGGAGAATAGCTGAGCTTATAATTTTGCTTTTGATACTATTTAAGAGTTTATCTTCAAGTCTTTCATGTCGAGGAAAGCTGGCTTCAATTCTTTCAGCTCACTGGACCAATAGTCGTATGCTTAAGTAGTTTCCACGTTCCTACGAAAAGTATTAGAAAAGTATGGTTCATTGGCATTCCATTGGCTAGGCGATTTTTTTATGGATCATATAACACTTGAATCTTTACATTTGAATCTCCAATACACGAGTCAAATACACAGGGTCTTGTGCATGCAGGCTCCGATCCACATCCGCATTTAATCGAACTGTGAGGTGCGTCCGGTTTTATTCGCTATGCATCACATCTCATCTAATCGATGTAGCTATACAGCATTTATAGATTGTTATAGAGTCCCGTGCTAAGAGAAAAGACAGGACTATAAATTGTATGAATAATTTCACTTTCTAAGAACCAAAGGATGCTAGCATCTGACTATGATAAAATTAACACTTCTTCACAATACAGAAGGGCTGGCATGATGATAGATTAAAGCAACGACTTGCATAGTATCTATGCAACTTCTTAGCTTTTACTACCCCAGTAAGTTAATTTTAATTAAATTATCTTAAATAAGAGACAATATTTTACGGTCTTTCTGCCTTCTAGAAAAACAAATAGTTCCCCAATTTAAAATTTTAAAAAACCGCGCAGCTAATTTGTTTATTACTTTCAATTTGCTAAATACTATCATTAGTATTTTTTTATCTTCTAGTTTTTATCTGCGTTTAGTTCTACAACGTTGCCTTAAAATTAAAACATTACCATTTTATTTACAATAAAAAAAAATAGTGAACCATAATTTACATAAACTTTTAACTTAAAATCTTGTTAGCAAAAAAATTTAAATGTTTTATTTCGTCAACAAATGAACAGCTTTTGCAGTTAATTCATGCAATTTGTAACCAAATCTTTGTTTTATATAGCAATGAAATGGACACATTCGAGATAATTTCTAGATTCAATCTGGCATTGATCACGTTAGATTGTAGTATTACTGGGGATTTATGCAGAATAGTAATTCCACAAAACAGGTGGTTCTAGATTGACGCATTTAAGTCAAATAAATACTAATTAATAAAAGAATATTATCAACACTATGACTGCTAAACATTTATTTATGTAGATAGAGGCAAACAAAATTAATATTACTTACATATATGTGGTCTCTATTGTATGTATCAAAGCAAAAATCTTTATATGGAATAAAACGTTTAAAATAATTACTAGCCGGCGAATATATTTGCATAAGTTGGTTCTAATATTATTTAAAAGTCAAAGCAGAAGGACTTTATTGAATACTAATTTGGGTAGAAGCCTTTCGGATGAAAAAATATAGTTACGGAGTCGATTTTAATTTTGAATATGCAGGATCAAACTTTTACAAGATTTTGTTAAATTTTAATCTATTATGGTCGACGAAAAAGGAACTCAGCAAGGAGGTGGAGTTCCGACACTTCTCTTGCTAGTAGGTATAAACAAGATCTTGGTGAAACTAGTAGCTCAGCTACCAAGCTCATTGCCAATGTGGACAACGTAGGCCTGGTAGCTTACAACTTTGGGCGAGAAAATTTAATCAGGACTGTATTTCAGCAAATTAACAAAATCATACGATCTGGCAGTTAAGAGAAAACCAAACTGGTTAGGGAACAGGAGATTCATTAAATTTTTCTTGGATTGGTCTCTAATGAAACATTAAAGTGGAATCTCGGTACGAACGGATCAAACGAGAAATACAATGCGCAGAACAGTTGAGGAGAAGGCACGACAATTGGGGAAGAGTTGGAGGGAGCTGAGGCTCATTGCAAGAAACCATGCATGATGGCGCGTAGGCGTAGTAGAGGTCGTAGGACCTACAAGGAGAAACAGGACATAAAAGAAAAGAAGATGTAATGTCGCTACATGTAAAGATGTTGCCAAAACCATACTCCCCACGGGTGCGATGGATTGAGGCGAACAAAGAAAAAACTGTCAGCTACGTAAATGGACAGTTTGAGTCCGAGAAACCACCAACAAGTTTTTTTACGCTCCCACCCCTTGACAAACATCTGACTTCTCCAAAAAAAAAAAACAAAAAATACAGTACACAGTTACAGTAGGTCAATACTTCATTCATATTCAAAAGCAAAGAATCCGATTTTCAAAACGGATTCTAATTTACACGAACCCGTCTGTACAACAGTCCTATAAGGCTTTAAGATCTTAGAGATATTACAACTAAAGCTGCCCAGAGCACGAAAATACCTATACACAAGGCCATAATCAAGTCCCATCCCATCGGGACATAATTCCCCAATTTGTTTTGTCCACAATGGGACCTAAAAAGAGACCTAACTATATGCCGCGTAGCGTCGCCCTGAGCACCTGCATGTGAAGCAGAAGGCCATCGGGTGCATGAGTCGAGGAAATGTCCATAGTTTTACATAGCGATACAAATACAAATTTGTATCAAGCTATTCGTAAAGACAATTTTTAACCAAAAACTTGAGCTTAGTTCATTGACTAGCACTTGGATTACCAACCCGGATTAGATTGCCATCTATGAATAAAAACATGGCTAGTCGACAAGTCCGTCTGCTTTCATTCATTTTTCTCAAAAAACTTCACCCAAGAAGATCTTGCAAATCATTAAAACGTTCAACAGAACAAAATTTAACAAATTAATCTCAAGACAGAGCAACGACCTCTTAAATAGATTTTAATCTCAGCTCTTTGGTGCGGTATATGTATGCTTCATCAAAGCGGTGAACTAGTGATTCCAGCATTTCATAACATAGTTAAAACACGAAGGAAGATATTTCAATTTAGAATTGGCAGCTCACATAATAACATCTAACAAAAAAAGAATTATCATGTACATTTGTATGTAATTGCTCATTTAACGAAAAAAAAAAATAATAATAAAAATAAAAATTAAGATCTTTATGACTTTTCCTTTTCTATGTCTTTTCCTTCTTAGAAAAGTTCCGAAACCTTAATTTAATTTTTCTATAGAAAGTACATTAATTGAATTTATATGCACAAAGGTTCATCTGAGTAGGATATAAATAAGTGTTTTCTGTTTTTTTTTAATTATTGTTGATCCGATGATCATAAATATGGTTTGTCTTTAATTGAATAATAAAATTCTTATAGACATGTATTCCTTTTGAATCAATGTATTTTATTGTAATAAAAATTCAGTAGCAAGGGTGAACAGACGTGGATTTGGTATGGTGTCCATTAATGAAAGATATGTAGATGGATGATAGGTGGATGTAAAAGTCTCCGTTACGTTTGATTAGTAATTGGTTTTTCTAAGAATTCTAGTAATGATTAAGGAGAGTTTTTTGTTTTATCTACCATTGGTGGGTCTAGCTGGAAAAAGACGGTGTGAAAATTTCTAATGGATGAAATAAAATTTGCCTTACAATAGAATATTTGTGGAAGAACTTCTAAGAATGCTCATTGAACCATTGGCGGGACGCTTTTCCTTCAGAAAAAATCAGGGAAATATACGGAAGTAGTGGTTCTAAAAATATTTAAAAATAGCCAGAACTATTCAGCTGATTTTAAATGAGTGCTATGCTCTCAAACCTGCAAACCTTCAGAATCGGATGAATTGATGAAATCCGTACTACATGCATTACGAAAATAGACTTCCTCACAGGCTTACCCTAAGGAGCATTGTTTGATTTGAATAGAGATTGGTTTGTTAGGGAATCTTGATGCAAGTATTTGGCTCCAGACACCCTATACAGGGTCCAGAGTCCAACTTCTCGCAACCATTGGAATGCCCAAAGCCGTATATTAAATGTTTACGTTCTTACGTAAATTGGTATTGAGTGGCATCAGTTAAAGGCCTAAGTATATTAATAATTCCGTACGTAGTAGAATGGCTATTGCAACTTAGTGGTATTTGGCTAAAGATCCTAATCTTATATGACCATTAAGAAGCTAGTTCCAAGGACAGTAAACTTTTTTCAATCAAACTCGGACAGAAGCAGAGCAAGCGAAATAGTTGCACTCCGTTCATATGTATGTATATATGTAGCTAAGGGTAAGGTTTCAATCTTAATGGAGACCTAGTTAGAATGTTTGTAAACTGCTTTACTGCTATTCATCACAAGTTTTCATTCATTATTTTATTTGTTTTAGCGCAGGACATTGGTTCATCAGATTGGCAGTCGCCTTCGTATGGTGCTGACTTCTGAACCTTATGTGTTACCTAACTTTATCTTGTATACTTATATGAACGTACTGTATAGTACCGACCTTTTCGATGATACTATTATTATTATTGCGTAAGGTTATCCTGCACTGTGACCTAATGGTCTATTGTACCTCCTGCTGATACCTAGTAGAGGTTTGTTACCTCAATTAGAATTCCCTTTGTAATATAAGTCGGGTTTAGCACTCTTACTTGCGTTGGCGAGAATAGTATGCCCTTTAGCACCCTCTCTAGTTCGGTTTCTGAAAATGAGAAGTGGGTCTATTGTTAGCATACCCTCATCTGATAGTCTATACTCTTTTGTGGGCCAGTACCTCACAAGACTGTGAGACGTACAAAATCTGCAAAGGCCTTCATTAGTTATGCCTAGTTTTCTTAAATAACCTCCGAGTTCGCAGTGCTCCGTTTAAAAACCTGTTAGGGTACGTACGGTTTTCTTCTTAAAGCAGATGCATACTTAAAATCTTTTCCGGTTGTAGCATCCTACAATTTTTTAGTTTATCTCAGGCCTGGTGTGTTAATCCAGGTCCTCGCTCTGTCTTTTTACTCCATCCTCCTGAATTCTTCACGCATGGTATGATTTCCTATTCCGCAGAATGGTTCAGGGCCAATGAAGGATTCTGCTTCTACTTGTCTTGCAAGGGAGTCTGCTCCTTCGTTACCTTCTTTTCTGATGTGACCGGTTTCCCCATACCTAAAGGGCTACCTTACTCTTAATGCCCTTGCTCATTAAGTTAGTGTAGGCATTCCCACACAAGTTTTGATTTAATGACATTGGAGTCAAGTGCTTTTATAGCTGCAACCCAATCATAGGCCCAATCCAGAAATAAAGGCCAAAATTGAGGTGAGTTCGGCGCAAAATGCAGTTCTCCTACCGTTAACTTTGTTATGTCCACCAACGATTGTTACAACACAAATTGCTGGTATCTTATATCGAGGCAATGACTTCGCATTTACTCTAGCGTTTTGCGACAGGTGTAATATTTACGATTAATGGATGCTCGTTACGATCTGCAGCTTATTGTGCAATTCATCCCGGGTGCTAATTTTCTTAATATTTAGTCGGCGCTGAATATGGTTTGCCCTGAGCCTTTTCTCGGGAATGCAGTTTCAAAAGGTTATTCTTTGTTACTTCGTAAGTAAACCACTGAATAACTCACAGACTCCGCAATATTTACTTTACGTTTCTGTCGTTCCTGTTCCTGTCGTCTGACTCACCAATCAAATTGACTCCCAACTCAAAACGAACTGATCAAGCTTCGACTGCATCACTAACTGCTGCTGTGGATACGACAGCAGCTCCTACAAAAAACAATTCAATGGACCTCTTACAGTCCTTGCCGATAATTCCGCAATTTAATTTTTAGGAATGTCTGCGCTGCTTGATTGGATATGGCTACAGCTTACAACTTAGGCGAAATTATTTCCTAAAATAAAATCCAATTCTGAAACTTAATTAAAGGATTAAAGGATAGTGCATTTGGTTCGTATGCATATCAAAAATCAAAGCAATTTTAACTAAAATTTGTAGACATCATTTGTGTTAAAAGCTAAATTTTAGAACGTTAACATCTTTATATTAATTACGAGATTAGGACAATTCCGTAGAGTTCCGAAGAAACTGTCTTCTTCATTAATTTATTCCAAAAAAGTACAACTTCATGAAATAAAAAAACAAATCTTCGTAAAGCTGCCATATTTTCAACTCACCACCACCCAACCACTTTTCCTTTTTATTTCCAGTAAGAAGGACATTTAAAAAAAAATCTCACAAATGGCTGGCAAAAGAAGATTTTCGTAATTAAAGCTTAATCAGCTTGAAACAACTTTCTTTATCTCAATAGAAGAGAAAAAAAAATACATTTGTATGTAAGTATGTATATATAAAAAAAAACGCAAAGGATGAGAATAATATCTTTGTTGGTCAGTCCACACCTTTATGAAAGTCCTTTTTCCTTACCGTCTTCTTCTTTTAGTAATTATTTTAAGCTTAGCATCTGAAGAAAAATCTCATTTCGCTAAGAATGCGATTGCCTTGCCTCAAGGATTCGTGAATGTAAGAGTGAACCACAGTAAAGGACCAACTGACGACGCAAGGAATGAAACTTTTTTAATCACTTGGCTTTTTATTCCTTTTGTATTTTAAGGCGGAACTCTCCATATCCTGCTTCAACCGGCAGGGTTAATTATGACTTTCAAAAGGTGAAATGGAAAAGTAACAGAAAAAAATTACTTTTTTTTTTCTTATAGAAGAAATTAAAACAGGAAATACTTTCTTACATTTGGATAGGACTTGAATTTATTCATTTTAAAAGGCTTTGCATAGCATTAAGAGTAGGTATTAGGAGTAAGGGGATGATGCTATGGTTTTTAAATGACTTGAAGAATTAGATTGCATTAATCATTTATGTCTGCTAAATTTGTTGTAATCTTTGGAATCCTTTTGAATACGAACAAAATCTTTACAATGCTAATTGCTGCAAATATTTTCAAAATATACTCGTTACCTGGTTGGGTTGAAAGTTGTTTTTGCAATATTTGCCAAAAGCCATGCACAGGTGCTGTTTCTTATCTATTGAATCCTTTCACAAAGCGGATTGCAAAAAAAAATTCTGACAATACGAGAATAATCCCTGTCTGCCTACAGGCAAAGGGAAACAGGAAAAATATTATTTATGAGTTTAAGTTCTTTATTCTTCGTGCATCCTTCATATCATATCCTTCCACAAATTTATGACAAAGTCTGAGTTATACAAAAGGGTATCACAGTGTGGTAACTCAAGGTCATGTTTGGCACTCACCTTGGACGGAACTAATAAAATTTCAACTGCCACCACTGTGAGATATAACTATACAAGGAGATTTCTGAAAGGATATCACCAGCGTGAAATATGAAATTTTTCTTATTTTCATATTTTATCTGAACAATTAGTGGTATGCACAGGTAAGTGGTTTTGAAAGGAGATATTTTGTTTTTTCGACTATGTATAGAGGTAGACCACGTCCTTGGATTTTTAAGTGCTGTCGTTTTTCCAAAACATAGAAAGACATCTTTAATCGACGAGGGGTATACATTTTTGCATAATATGTGCAATTAGAATGCAAAACCATGAATTTGAAATAAATATAGAGTTGCGTCGTTTTCAATTGGACTGATATTTGCATTGGATTTGGAGATATAGATTTAGTTTGTGGTGGCAGGAAAACGTATGTGGCAATCGAGGTGAGACTATAAATTTAATATTAGCTAAATCCCCACTCCGATATTGGCCCTTGGAATATGTCCTTGATATTCTGGGAAAATTGGAGATTATACAAGAAAATATCGTTAAAGATGCTGTATATTTACCTCGGACTAGGTATGTTCTAGGCTAACATACAAAAATGTGAGAATGGAAAACGTGAGCGAAATTAACACTTGCCTTACTTTTGATGGCGCTACATACAGTCCGAAGTAGCATTCGGCTTTATCCAACAAAGACCTTTTTTTCCAAGATGCTTTCAGTTGCTGAGCCCATCCTGCACTCAAAGTTCTCTTGGATTTCTTTCGCCTTACATACTATCTTAGCTATCTTGTGCGTTGAAATAGTTCAAACACTTGTTAAGACTAAAAATAAGCAAAACATGAAAAAATGCAAACTTCAAATAAAATCGATTTTCAAATTAAAAAATAGAAAATAGTTCCCTTCGGCACATTGTTATTTAGATTATTTGCGTAAAAAGCAAGACTTGACAGCTATTTTGAGTCCACCACAGCCTCAACCGGTAGCAGGCCATTTGTCGCAAAAAGGATTAATAAACATTAATATATTATTACCAATACAAGGATTATTTTTTAACAGCACTTTTTTTTAAGCAACAAATACATATTTAGATAAAATGGCCGAAGAACTAACTGAGGAACAAGTTGCC
Source organism: Blera fallax (assembly GCA_946965025.1). Classification (NCBI taxonomy): domain Eukaryota; kingdom Metazoa; phylum Arthropoda; class Insecta; order Diptera; family Syrphidae; genus Blera; species Blera fallax. Next base: position 12,977,793 of record OX337246.1, on the reverse strand, counting down.
GAATTCAAAGAGGCATTTTCGCTATTCGACAAAGATGGAGATGGAACTATTACAACAAAAGAATTGGGAACAGTAATGCGTTCTCTGGGACAAAATCCAACAGAAGCAGAACTCCAGGATATGATAAATGAAGTTGATGCCGATGGAAATGGAACAATTGATTTCCCTGAATTTTTACAAATGATGGCACGCAAAATGAAAGATACTGACAGTGAAGAAGAAATTCGAGAAGCTTTCCGAGTGTTCGATAAGGATGGTGATGGTTTCATTTCGGCGGCTGAACTACGCCATGTTATGACAAATCTGGGTGAAAAATTAACAGATGAAGAGGTTGATGAAATGATCAGAGAGGCTGATATGGATGGTGATGGCCAAGTTAATTATGAAGAGTTCGTTACCATGATGACATCGAAGTGAGCTGCTAAATTACACTGATTTTCAGATTCTTTTTATCTTATATTGGTGATAAAAACTGTAACTAAATATATAAAACCAATGAATAATTGATTTTTTTTAAAAGTAAGCAAATTAAGAAAAGAAAAGAGTTTAACTTCGTGGAGTGACGGACCGAGAAGAGTCTCTGTCTGAGATACTGTAGTCTCATTCTTTGAGATGCTGGTGAGTATCATCCCTGATAACGCACAAACCCAAGCCAGTAAGTCCACACTGATGCACTGGACAAACGTTTATGCTCTCAGAAATTGTCGAAATATTTCTTGAAAGTGGGTGGATGGGGACAAAAACCCATCAAGCTAGGTGTAATTTTCTAAAGATAGGTACTAGTTACCCGGGCTACTAGCATGCACGAATCGCAAACCTGAATAATCGATGTCAGAAATACGCTGGTTAGCTCTAGAGCTGTACTTCGCTAGCCGTTTATATTTACAGTTTCAGGCTCCTCCACTGCGCTCCGTTGTCGCTCCTCTTGTCGCTGCTTCAACATAACGGTCGCCGCCATATCGCTAACGGCGTTCCAGCTACCTTCCGAGTTGATCATGTGCTTAGTCATGTTTTCAGGGATTAAGACTTCTCTGCGTCATAAGCTGTACTTCTGCTTCGTACCTCGGGCAATAAAACATGATATGTTCAGCGTCTTCAGCTGCTCCCATGCAAGTTGGACAATCTGGATTGTCATCGTGTCCAAACCTGTGAAGATATGCTCTAAAACATCCGTGTCCTGTAAGAACCTGCATTAGATAAATTTTAAATCTCCATGCTTTCTGTTGATCCACACTTCGATGTTGGGTATAATCTTATGCGTCTTTTTCCAGAGCAATCCCATCTTTCTTGCCGTTTTCGTAAGATTTTCGTCCTTTCTGGAGCCTGGCTATCGGTTGACGTTGTCGCCGTTTGTTGGCCGGAGAGATACTTCTCTTGTACTTCTTGTGCTAGTAAGTCTATTGGCATCATACCAGCTACAACTAACGCTGCTTCGTAAGACGTCGTTCGGAAAGAGCTAGTTACCTAGCACTGATTCGGTACGCCGCCTCCATTGTTCTTCTGTATGTTTTTGTTTGTATAGCACTGGCCCATATTTGGGGTCCATACAACATTATTGACGTCGCGACTTTTGTTAGCTGCAGCCTTTTCCTATATCGCGGCCCACCTTCACTTCAAGATTTTTCATATGTATGGATGAATGCATATAGATCGTCAACCTGATCGACGCGAAGTATCCCTCCAGTATTTCTTATGCCTCAACTTCCTTACAGAACCAAATCACGATCGATGTATGTATGCGGATATTTTAAGGCGCTGAAAACGAAAAAATAGTGGCAAGATTGACAATTGAAAAGCGAGGCACACAAAAATGCTAAAAGCAGAATAAAAGGGAGTAAAACGGGAAGTAGAAAAAACAGGCTACAGAGCTGTAAAATAAGCAAAATATTGATCTGCCCTTTTAAAAGGACTAATCTTGCTGTACGGAGTTGCAGTATGGTGGAAAGCACTGGCGAAAAAACAGATTTTTATACTACCAAAGAGGCTTCAAAGCCTAATATGCATTGGAATCACTGGAGCCGTTAGTACAACACCAAAGGCGTTTTTAAACGAAGTACTTTGCCTTTTACCAATAGACTAAGTATAATAAGACTAAAGCGCTGAGTTGATTTGAAGTTTTAGGTTGATACCTTTTTAGGTATTTTTATTTTGAACAATTAATATTTTGAACAGAAATATATGTAGATTATCTCAAGCCCAGTGACCTTGTGTAAACGAACTTTTTCAATTCTCTTTTCGACACATTGCAGTCATTACATTTACATACATTTATACATACACAGTGTCCTTAATACAGGATGAAGGCTTTTGTGCTAGAGTTTTCAATTCACAATGAAAATGTGTCGTGTTTTAGGCTGAACTCTTGTCAATTTAAAAAGATACAGAAAATCTAATGAATTGCAGGGATAGCTCATTCATCAATACTTACGTGGACATTTAGACTGCGATCATAAAAATACTTGTTAATGCTTCAAAAACGGTTCTAAACTGCTACATTTCACTACAAGCGTTTAAAAAGAGCAACACGGCTTGCTTATTTCGAGTTCCGGGTTAACAGAGTGCTTTGGAAAATATAAAATCGGATGAATAGGCTAAACAAGGAGTACTACTTACTCCAGAACCCGAAATCATTGGAAAACCCCATGAATTGCTCTGAAATCGATGCTCAATGATGCTGAAAAGAACAGCTATTAATATGCAGAATACCTCGCAATATATGTATTCTGGCTGAGATACAATGGTCGCAAAGCTTAATACATTCTCCACATATCCAGAGTGGAATGCAATATATTTACTTCTTAGAATTTTCCCCAGATACTGTCTCATCGGATAACATGGCCTCAAATTACAATTGGTCCCGATGGACCTTTGCAGAAACTGTCCCGAATCAGCGGTTATAAGATAATGGTGTACTTATTGTGCACTTACAAACATACATATGTACATACATATCTCGTACTGGCAAATAGCAACCCCAGTTTACTAGTTCATTCCTTTGAAAAAGTCGCAAACATATAATTTCACCTGAACTCATCAACTCTCAACAATAACTAATTAATTTTGGAGAGTTTTGTTATCGCTTTATACCAACAGTGTCCTACGTGCTTCGACTTGTACAAAAAAACCTTTTTAGTCTCGTTTGTACAACTACGAATTTTCGTTCTAAAATGACATCAGCAAATGAATTCATAGCCAAAATCGGGGCATAAGACGAATGGACATCAGCATCTTTCCCACAGAGGTAAAACCGAAATGAAAATAGAAACGAACAGGACCTTCAATCAACGTCCAATATTAACAATAATTTTTTTTTGTTTAAATGGTGTTAATAACTTTATTATTTCATTTGCTTGCCACAATTTTTTTTTTTGTTAATATTTCACCCCAACTACACAAATTTGTTCACCCACATCATTGGTGTCAAATGTGAAATGTCAAACGGTATTCACTTAAAACAAATACAATTTTTGTTTTCCTTAGTTTTGTAGTTTTCATTACATTTTATGCATTCCTTTTGACAACTACTGTATGGCTTCCTTATCTAGTGCTAGACAATTCATCTGTTTCTCCATATGGCTTCTTTCTGCAAAACTACCAAAATACAAAAACACTTACTCTACGTCTTCTTCCTGTCTTTCTCCTTAAGGGAAGAAAAAAAAATGTATTTCTCCATAGCGAATGAAAAATTTCAAAACGTCAATCAAATTCATGTGTATTATTATTCTTTCGGTGGTCGTTTCTGTCGTCGTTGTCGTTGGCTGTCGTCTTTAAAGTTTCTCCCTCGCGGCAGTCCAACACAAACATTGCCACGTGCGCAGCACTTCCATCTGTGTCCTTAGTACCCGCCGTTACGCTGCTCGTGGATCATTAATTCCCTGACATAGTGTATCCGATTTCATAAAATTGAGACTCTCTATCAAATTCTATAAATATTTCCGTAAACGCATCGACTGGTAGACATAAACACAGACATACATCATCGGTCTTTGAAAAAACAATAAAGGACACGATATCCTTCCAGTAATATTTCAAATTTGAAAATTTATTTTTAGTCACTCATTGCCCTGTCCATTTGTCCGAAAACGGGGGTATCCACCCCGTTTGTCACTCGTTCTAAGAGATAGAGAGAGAGAGTGAGTGTGTGTGATGTATCCGGATTTCGTCGTCCTGTCGGATGACCCATGTGTGCATTGTTTCGATTCTGTGGCACTTTGTATTGTCAAATTATTGATCAGAAAAAGGTGTAGCCTCCGACCTCGCTTTTGACCTCGTAAAATCTATAACAACTCAATATGCGAGAATAGCTTCGGGGGCAGAATTGTATGGATGGATGTCTGTCCACTCGAGTGTCCTTTTTCCTGGCCAGCACCAGTAAACAAAGAGACGCACAGGCACACGGGCTATATGAAAAGGAATCCAATAAATGTCATCGAATTTATTGCTAAGTTCACAATTCCATTGTTTGCAATTTTCAAAAGAGGACATTATTTCCGATTGTCCTTTAGGACGTTGCGTGTAGTGTGTGTGTATGTGGGACCAATTGAACCGACCGGTTGAGGTTTGATGTGCGTGAACAAGGGTCAAGCGGAATTTTGAACAACGATGCACATCGGTGCGCCACGCAGATGTGAAAAGATTGCACGAATTGAAAAGTGCGGTGTATCCTTTTTAATGGTTATTCGATACTTTTATTTGAAGCGATTAGCAGGGATGAGGGTGGCATATTAATCGAATAATTCCCACTTGAAAATGGGAATGAACTACAATCGGCTAGGTATGAAAATGTGTCTACTTTAAAACCGATTTTCTATGAAAGTCAATTGTTATTTCAAACAAAATTATACTATTTCTGCACAAGCCTTCTAAGTAGGCTACGCAATAAAATAATTTCTCAAAACTTCTCCCACCAAATTCGACCTTAACAAGGCCACTGCATCGATAACAATCCGCTTCTTGGACAGCTACTCACGTCGTCTTCTCCACGCATTAGCACGTCCTCTGCGTGTAACAAGAATAAGCCAATATGACCTTGCCCACTGAATAAGAACCGCGCAACCGTACAATTTCTCACTCACCTACAACGCAATTGTAAATAAATATCAGATTGATATGCAGACACCGCAAATGACCATGCCATAAATTCTCTAGAAATAATTCAACAGAATTCTTAAATTAATATGGGTTAACATCGGTTCTAACGGTACGACCGGCGCGGTATTGGTAATTATGCACTCACAGTAGGTATTCTCAGAGTGTACACACTATCCGGTTGCACCTGACAAAATTTACAAAGATACTTCTGTTGTTGCGCAAAAACTCTCCCATAATTCATAGATACATACATGCTGCACTCGTATTCTCATCGGTAGCTGTGGTCTTCTTCGTTCTTGTCGATCGCCGTCGAGGTCGGTGCTATCGCGATCGGATTAATTAGTAATTTCACTGTGAATACAACCGAATTCGATGTCGTTTGGCAAACGGAACATGGTGATGTCTTACAGTGGAGTATTCTTTATAAAACACAAAAAAAAAAAAGAAGAATCAAAACATAACACGATCTTGATTATTGATGCAAGTGAAATGGCAAATACATAATACACAACACGGCTATGCGAACCTAGTGACCGATATTCATATGCGAGAGGTATGGATTGCCAGAGGGATCGTGAGTGAGACTTTGTAGCCCAGAAGCCCACAATGGATATGACAAGGAAAGGGGAGTTCGATCACAAAATTCGCGATAAATAATAAAACCATAAACAAACTCAATTTGAATGCAAAATGAAGTATCTTTTCTTTTTTTTTATTAATACCGTATATGATCGTGCCGCGATTGCTGTAGGCAAATGCACGCATTGCTGGCTGAGCACATACGCACTTGACTACTAACATACATACTCGTATCCATATGCATACACTGAGAAAAACTCGTATGAGGGCAAAAAGTGTTAGATAGTTGCGTTTTTAACTGTAGAAAGTCCTTGAATTTAGATATATGTAGAACGGAATATGGTTTAAGATTACGGTATAAGCAGTCTATTTAACAAAAGCTAAGAACAAGTGGACGATGTGGCTCATTGGTTACTGCGTTGGACCACTGCATCGGAACGCAGTGGTGATACATCTTATTGCCAAACGGGGTAAAAATACGTCCAATCCGACGAATCTTCGGTCGATAAGTCTCCTGCCGAACATCAGCAAGGTATTCGAAAATTGTCAATGGAGCCCCGACTATGTGAGTTGAGGAGATGCATATTGTTCCGGATAACCAATTCATTTTCAAGACGGGGCATGATACTACGCATGACGCGTCTAAACTAAATGTCGGATATGGAACAAAGCAAGAAACAATACACGGCTGCGTGCTTTTTTGACTTGGAGGAAACCTTCTCGATATCGAAGCCGGCACGTTACCGTATTTAAAAACCTAATAGATTAAAAATGTATCTTTCTAACAACAGCTATCAATAAATAATTTGGGAATGGTGGTATCCAGAAAATTACTATTATATGGCTTTATTGGCATAGATAAAATAGAATCGAAAAAAAACACATATTTCGTTCAGTGTAATATACAGCCTTCCTTAGAACAATCGATTGTTATTAAATGCGCTTCTTACTAAATTCTAATTGTCATCATTTCATTGAAACAGTTAAGTATTGCACGCCATACAGGATATGTATGTATATTAGCGCATACATATGTACATACATTGCATGTCGCCCCAAAAAAGGTGGCTCCTTATCTAGATACTACGCCACATCACATAGAGATACTTTATTAGTTATCCAAAAAGGTAATAAATTGTAACCGATTGATCGGTGCATCGGCAGCCAGTGACAATTGTACCACTGTCTACCCACCTAACCTAGTCGCGCATGCTTGCATGCACTCAGTAATGCGTTGTATCTGTATCTTTTTGTTGCAAGCAAATCCGTAATGCTTACGTCCATCGTTGCCGTCGTCGTCGTCGTTGTCCGTGTTGTTTTGGCTTGCAAAAGGCAGACGTGACCATCGCGATGACACATTATTCTTCACGATGGACAATTGAAGTTTTGTTTATCTTTATTGTTATTATTATTTTTTTTATCGTAGAGGTTGAAGTCGCCATTATATTCGCGATTGACTGTTGTCGTCGCCTTCCTCGAATCGGGTGTAGTTGAATCAAAGGCAAACAAGGTATACGTAACGCAAATGAATTCTTCAGATTCTTTCCCACATGCGAGCAGCACGGTCATACAAAGTTAACGTGTACCGTTGATAATTATATTTTGCCTTTATTTTGTTTGCAATTCGGTTGCAGAGAAATACTCGTTGGATGAGAGAGGGGAGTTCCTCGTGAATCAAAGTTCCGATTACAACCGTGCGTGGAATATTACCAAAGACTGGCGAAAGATCAAAAAGAACATCATTTTGAAAATTTGCATAAAAATTGACCGAGTGCCTTGTTAGGTTTCTGATGTTCGCTGTCATGTTCTGCACGAAAGGTATCTTGTATCGATGTTTTTATTTTTGAATTTTGCGTGACACAGAAAAAAATTGTGACCCACTTATGTACATGTAGCGAATGTATGATGCGCTTTATTATGTTGACAACGATATAGCAGGATCATAAATCAAAAAATTATGAAATACAGACATGACTTTTATTTAACTTTGGAATGGTGCATGCTTAGAAGGCTTGTCTATATATGTATCTAATTACACAAATAATGTTTGCTAAGATTACATACATATATGTATAGAGTTACAAATATGTTTGCTGACCTCACACCTAAGTGCGTACACTTGAGACAGTCAACAAGAAATAAGAGCAAAGTGCAAAGAAAATCGTGTAAAAACAAAAAAGCAATAATATAGAGCTGGTTACTCTTACCGGTCGAGACTGCCAAAGCAATCAGATATTTCATAACGATAACTATGCAACCGAAACCCGCAATACAAACTCCAGGGAGTCAGGAAAATTTTGTTATCCTACGAAAATGTAGATACAGTGAACGCTCGATATAGTGAATATAGTGTACAAGTCAATAATTTATTCTAAGGGGTGAACAAAAATGTCGATTCAGTGATCCTATGTGTTCTTATGTTCGCAGAATTTGCTCCAACTAAATTTTACAACGGAAAAACTTTACAACGCTGATGGAACAAGGCTATATTGGAAGCTTCTCCCAGATGTCGCATTGAGTGAAAAAATTGGGTAAAAATCAGGTTTTTGGCATGTGCTAATCCTACAAAGTGAAGGCACTTGTGAAGCCTACAACCTTCCACGATTGACCACCTTCTCAGGTGTTCCGCCGTGGCCCAGTTGTTAATCCACCATTTCTCTACCAATTGCAGCAAATGGTTATAGACCAGAGAACCAACCCCGAGGTTAACCATTGCTTTACTAGAGAGTCCGCATTTTCATTACCATCAGTCCCTACGTGACCTCTCAACTAGAGCAGCGTCATCTCATATCGAGATGAGTACTCATTGAGTTTTTGAACACATTCCATTGTCAATATCTGTTTGCACGATGCATCTAATCACTGGACTGATCCAACGCATGTAACAGAGCAATCATCTCGGCTTGATAGACTGACGCATATTTCCCCAATTTAATATGACAAGCTAGTTTTAGTTCTTCTGAAAAGATACCTGCCCCCACTCTAGAACTCATGGTCTTGGCTGAAAGTTTATTTGTTTTTAACGCATAGCACTGAACAATACCCGTTGAATCCTTGGAAAGAAAAATCCTTCCGCCAAATTTGTACAAACTCTCATCTGCTTTAGAAACTGGTTGTATTTCAAGAATTGACGCCTTCCAATACTTTGTCTTGACATCCCAAATTATTGAATAACAAGAAGAAAAGTTTTCAATATTCGCCTGCAGAATGAAAAAGTTAAGAATTTCTAAACCATTGCGGCATTTTGAAAGATTAATATGCTGATGACGTTGCCATCGTTGCCTCTGGTAAGCACCCAAATACTCTCAAGGAAATCCTCCAATATGCTCTCCTTCGGCTCGCCAGATGGGCCTCAAATTGTGGTCAACCCCCACAAAACGGAACTCGTCCTCTTCACGAGGAAATATAAAATTCCACTCATAGACCCTCCCAAGATAAATGGCACCAGTCTGACCTTCACTGACAAAGCAAAATATCTGGGTCTTATTTTGGACAGAAAACTAAACTGGAAAGACAATCTACTAGAACGCGTCAGGAAAGCCAATGTAGCTCTCTACTCCTGTAAAAAGGCTATTGGTAGGAGCTGGGGTATGAAACCTCAAACCACTCATTGGCTGTACGTGTCCGTTATCAGGCCTATTTTACTCTATGGCGTGATCGTATGGTGGCCCGCTCTCAACAGGGCTGTCCACCTCACTCAAATAGCTAAGGTGCAAAGATCTGCATGCATGTGCATCAGCGGTGCACTGAGGACTACTCCTTCAGCGGCACTGGATATTATGCTCAACTTGCTGCCCCTAGATATTTTCAGTGAACAGATCGCTGCCTGTACGGCCATCCGTCTGAAAGCCTCCTCTCAGTGGTCTAGCTATCACACTGGCCACTCCTCGATCCTTGATCTCCATAACTTCAAGCACGAAAATACAGACTACACCCCGCCGAAAATGTGTTTCGTACGAGCATCCCTGAACGGGATGTATGGGACAATTTCCCCCCTATCGATGGTAACTCGGTACACTTTTTCACAGATGGTTCTAAGACCGAAGGCGGGGTGGGATGTGGTGTTTTCTCAAAAAACTCAGCCTCGAATTATCGTTCCGCCTCCCTGATCATTGTAGCGTTTTTCAGGCGGAAATCATGGCGATTAAGGAAGCCCTGTCCTGGCTGAAGTGTAATGTACTATCTGTCAGGGATATTACCATTTTCACTGACCAAGCCAAGCGGCAATCAAGTCTCTGGAATCGTGCTCATTCACTTCTAAGGCCGCCCCTATGCCCCTAGCTACATGTAAGTATCTACTAAAGCTGAATGCTATTAGCAAGACCAACCTCAGATGGGAAAACATGTCAACGTGTCTCATCTCGAGACAGATCTGGCCCAGGCTTGATCTTAAACGCAGTACCGAGTTGTTAGTCCATGAGTGGCGAATTGGTTTTTGATCCAAGGTATCACAAAGGACCTTTACTCGTCTAAGTGTGTCTGCACTCCCGTGCGGACAGCCAAGCGAACCTAACCTAACGTAACCTAACCATATGATTGGACTGTTCAACTGGAAGCAAAATGCACTTATTGATGAGGAAAGAAACCTACAACGTCTTCGAAAATGCCTCCAAAAGGTAAGGTACCCATTTACAACTCCAATCCATTCACATCTCCAACCTCAAGCAATTTCCTTTAACCAGTAGCTCTTATGCCTCTACAATGCGCGGAGCTTAGGTTCTCTCCATAATCAGGGACTGTAAAGCAACCCATTAAAATGCGTATTTTCTACAAACCAACATTCATTATTATTACTTCCTTCTTGTAGGTACACGTTATTCAAATGATGCCGGTTGTGAACTCTTCACATAATATTGTAAAAAAAAAAAATCACTAAATTAAAAACTAGCACTATAGCGTCATTTTACAGTAGTTGGCACAATAATCTGAATTTGAAAAATGGTTATCTGCGCACCGCAATTCCACCTGACTGTAACTTCCTTGTCCGATGCTCATGGTTGATGGATTCAGCGGGCAAATTGCGGAACTCTGGAATCGCCAGCGGCGCACAATGGTCACAGGGTGTAACATGTTGCAAACAATTTTACATGAATTTGTACTTTAGTTTGATGGGAAGACAATGGGCACTTTGGTCGTTCTGCTGGTATGAGATTTTTAGAGCTGGATACATTGTGAGAAATCAAATTTTCAAAATAATGCTGGCAAAGGGGTTATAGTCTAAAAAGAAAATACTTCATTCCGCTGACGCTGATGATGACATTCGTTACAAATTGCAGTTAACGCTCAGTCAGTTAACCGATAAAAATTAAGCAATTAAGTGTATTTACACAGAACTTTCTAATACCGTTTCATATTTGATGAAAACCTTAAAACCATTTTTCATTTGAGATTCATACTTAAATCCATGATTCTGCATCGAGAACGGAACGCAAGGTTAATTAATGATTGCCCTGTCCCAGCGGTAAATTCAATACGAAGTGACTTTAAATGTAATCACTGATGAAATGAATGAAAAATTGTTTTTTGATTTATTTACATACATATTCGCAGTCAGGGGAATCGGCTGTGCACACACATCCTTTTCGATAGTTACTTCCTTTTATGTTATGTTGAATGCAGGCGACTTATGTCAGGAAGACTATGATAAATTGTTTTCTGTGCGGTGACAGGAAAGTCTTAATTGCTAAAGGAATTAAGAGTGGTTGGTAATCGTTGTAGTTGTCTTAAATTAATTTATTTCCCAAAATAAAAGAGTGAAGTTGGAAAAAGTTAGTTATTAATAAAAAACGTGCGCAATACACCAAGAACGGTCATAACCTCCGTAAATGACTGTTACTAGAACTTGGGTTTTTCAAAACCGCTAGACTGGATTAGAGATGTTGTCAGTCTAACTAGGCGGTAACCACACTCATAGATGGAACTAAAAATGACTGACACACAAAAGTATTATAGTTGCTCTCTACAAACTAAGATGTGAGAAATTTTTACTACCTTTTGATTCGCCACATCTAACCCTTCATCCATCATGTGTCGTCGAAAATGATTTTGAAGTTGCGCTACCGAACTTGTGACGGGTAAACTGACTATTAGAGTCGTAACTTAAGTAACTGAATGCAAATCAGTTTCCTGATCAGGAAACAAATTCAACCTTTCAGAGTGCCTTCTTAAGAAACTGTTTCTCATTCTTGAGGTGACCCTGTAAGTGGGGTACACCTGTGCCTCAATCAACAAGCGTCTTCAACCATCTCGATCTTTAGCTAGATGCTCCGCAAAGTTGTTTAAGGTCCCTGCCAATTTGAGTGGATTCATTTACTCGCACTTCACTCACATTCTAGTCAGACAGGAAACTTAGAATTTTCCCCTCGATTAAGGTCTTATATAAGGTCACTTCTCCGGGAGAGGGTTATATTATTCAATTGTCTTCTTAGCCCCATGAAATTATAGTTTGCAAGAGTTATTCTTCGTTTGATCTCAGCGCTGGTGTCGTTCTCTGAATTAATAGCCTCTATGTAATTCAGAAGCTAAGTCTTAGCTTAGGCTCTACATAAATCAAGCTGCTTTCTTGAGGACCACCTATGTGATGATGTGGATAGATTGCAGTTTTTAACGTCATAAGTTAAACAAGAATTGCGTAAAATTTAACGCAACAAGGAAATCATTACACCAATAAATCTCACATAACAACTACAAATATGCACATTAATCGTGGCACGATCATATGTCAAATCCTCTATCCCGCAAATTTATCACACATCTGATAAATGACACCACCTCTATGCCATATAAGCAATCCATTCCGTTTTTCATTCCAAAAACCCACAAAGCACACATAACCTCATCAAAAACTAAACAAATAACCCATCTGTCATAACTCACACCTTCCCCACAACGAAACCAAACCTCCAATGATCATAAAAATTCATAACAATTAATTTGAAAAACCAACACCAAACATCTATCAAAAGCCAAAAAGCTGCTCAAGCCACACAAGACACTCACAAAGTATCTCTTTCATCTTGGCCGTTGCACCAACCTCTGGCAGCACTCCTTCTATCAGCTCACCGTGAAATATGATGTTTAATAAACCCACTCAGAGCATAGCACTCAACAAACGATTAATCATCACATTAACTCCTTCACAGTGTGTTAACCGCCGTCAATTAGTTGAGTGTCGGCTGTAAAAATTTTCAAAATATTTTTTGACACCCACTCTGGGGGCACGCATTTGAAACGCCCCATTAGGTGTGTTTTGAAGTCGTATGAAGTTGATGCTTCACGCAGGTACTCAAGAACACCCTTTATAGCAGCAGCAGCATCCCCTGACGATTTATCATCGAAAAGTGGAATTTCTAACCCATTCAATTTTTTTTTTTTTTTTTTGAGGGGGAACCGACTTTGGATGCGGAGCTTTGCGCCTCTAAACGCGTTTAGCAGGTGACAAAACAATTTTACACCATGTAAGTGAAGCGTTCTTTTAAAATTCCACAAAATTAATTGGACTGAACGGGAATGGAAAATCCATGCAGAAGAGCCCTGAAAAAGTATCCAAGGGATTATGGCAGGTCAATTAATTATTATTAACAAATGAGGATGGTATCCGAAGTGTTGCGGCTGCAACCGTGCCCCATTATTGTGGCCATTTATGATTGTGCGTGTGCATCTAATTTTCATAAATTTTCCAATTTAAATTAAAGTGAGAGTGTTAGATGGAGATTCAAGCTCTTCTGCCACTCAATCTATTTCTGTTATTAGATTAAGGAAAACGCACGGTTCAACCTAGGAAAGAAATGCATCTATGGATATAATGGAAGCAAAGTAAAAATAAACACATCTTTCCCGATTAGGGAACAAAAAAAAAATATATAATTTGATATTTTTTGTGGAAATTTATGAACCAGAGAAGAAGAAAAGCGGTTCTATGAAAATGAAGATATTCAAACATTTATTTATTACAGATACGAATATATTTTTGTTACGATTGTGGTGGGGAAAGGAGAAATTGTGTTGGGGGATAAAGCAAAGTTGTTTATATCGTGCATGGCCATCACACAGGAAAAGAAAAGAGAAATGTATCTAATAGATATATTTCTATTCTATTACGTTTTCCGACTTAGTGTAAACAGCGGATGGTAAATTAATGTATCTTCTTCAATTTAAAATGAGGAGATACATTTTCGTTTCCTTCATCGATGATGGTGGTTGGTGTTATTCTTCGGAGAGATACCAAGCGGTGGAACGAGAGACTCACCTAATGGATTTATGTCTGAATATAAACTTTGAATTTATGAAGATTTCCGTTTTTCGTTGCTCGAATAAAATAAATGCTTTATATTAATTGATTTTGCTTTCATTAACAAATTATTAGGTTGTTTGTTTTGTGGGGATATTGAGAAAGTTCAATACTCGTAGGTAGTTGAGATAATATCATTTGGACTACACCAACACACCCCTGCTCCTGTCAGGCAAAGAGGGGGCTCGATCTAGACAGAATACAATTAATACAGATGGTCGGCCTGTGCATCGGACATATCAACCTGAATAAACACGCCTATAGACTGGAACTGGTGATTTGTAACAAGAGAAAGAGGAAGAAAGCCTCGAAAACTTCCTTTGCGAATGCCCTGCAACGTAGGCGCTAAGACACAAACACCTGTGAAGACGCGTCCTGCCAGGACTGAGCTATCTTAGCGTTACAATTCTGGAAAAAGCCTGGTCTTAGAAGTACAGAACGTTTTTCTGGAGGCTAACATAACAGGCCCAAGTGGCGGCTTACTCGATGAGGATATCCCCATCCTCCCGACCCAACAAACCAATCACATCCTTTGGAGTAGCCGAATTGTTCTCGAGTATTGGCTGGCACAATCGGTGAGACCGCAGTATCAGAGGCAAACCAGGAGACCTAACCAAGTCTTTATTTATCGAAATAGTCCACACTACCAAAACTGAATATTAAACTTATCTTGAGGTAGATCATAAAAACATTTTAAGCAAAACATGTTTTTTTAATCTTCGCTCCCAAGTCAGAATGTCAGACTCATCATTTTGTGAAAGAAATTTGTGGCGAAAATGTTGTCATTATCCTACAATCATCAGTTCCAAATCCATTTTAAATAGGGTAATGATCCTTGATGTGATCTTCCTAAAATTGAACAGACAAAGAGACCAGACAATTTATAGCAAAATATGTACAAACGTATAAACTCGAATACACTAATTCCTTAATTCCTTCATTACATCTTTGACAATCCGCTTGGTGTTAGCTGTCAACCCTTACGCACTGACGATTTCAAATCAAAAGCAGATGTTGACCACAAGTCTCAATCAACAAAATAAACAATTGGACACATAATTCACCGAATGACAATGGACCAATCTTTATTGGATTAAACACATAATGAATGAAATGCTCTTGGCGCAGCCCCCTACACCCGCACACGCGTGCTACAATCCTTCGAGCACCTTGAGCATCTAATTCTCATTTTTCCATTCAATTCCCTGCGACGACCATTACAAATTGTTGTGGGCGTTAAAAATCCAATTGAATTGGAAAATTAAAAGATTTCCTATTGTGCTCTGCAGGCGGGGGTGCCCCGTATCCTGACCGTTGGTCAGATACTTTTTATTGTCCTTCAATCTCAATTCATGTAGGTAGTAGGTAAAAATATATCCAATCTGGACAAGGGTGTTGACAACCCTTACTCACATCTGAGTGACATATGGATTTTCATTGGCATTTACAACAGTTCACTCACACACATCATTGTAGCAAACAATCGAAACTTGATTAAAATTGTATCTTTGTATCTTTTCGATGTTTAATTAAATTTATTGAAGATGCCACCATCGACGTATCGACGAAGTCTTGCAACGAATCGAAAATTCATTCCATGCCGTTTGTGCCGTAGTTTCTTCTTCGTTAAATGTAATGGTCTGACAGTCTGTAATATCGCCTTTAATATTTGGTCGACGCAGTCGGTAATTTGAATTTTATGGTAATTCTTTGCCATAGTTATTTTATTTGATAGCATCAGAAGCATAGTAGGTGGGTACTTTGAGCCATTTTTATGCATTAACAATACGCTCGCCACCGCCACCGCCACCGCCACCGCCACCGTGTTGGTGGCATGTTATGACTTCTATTGACCCGGTATTACAATTCTGGTCACGTTCGAGCGATATATTTACCTAAGCACTTGAAATTTTACTCAAAATATAAAATAAAAAAAAGAAGCCAAATATGTGACGCACCGACAACAACTAAGGCGAACGAAATGCTCATGGGAAATTTCAAATTACAATTTCGTTGTATGTTATGGTATAAATAAATTGTTGGTTTTTTTTTTCACCTTTATTATTTCTTTTCCGTTTTAGAAAATGTCTGTTTTTTAATTCATTTGTCTAATTTGCATTTTTACCTACATTATGTGTACCATCGTTCCAAGAGACGGTAGAACAATTGTGTCATTTATGAATTACAAGTCATGTGAAAGTATGACCACATTTACAGATTGTGCTGACGCATTCTGTTCTGTTGTTTTGTACTTATATATTGTTCAAAAACAATGAAATTAGTTAGAGTTTTGTTGAAACTGCAATTAAATTGCACTCTTCCTGAAATTCTAAGTCTCACCAGAAACATTGATATAAGAAATGGAACAAGTTCTCTGGTACAAAAGTCGTATGTGCATAAGATCTTAAAGTGTTTCGAGTTATACTTGTTTCAATGTCTTCCCATATGACATGTGTACATGATTGTGATTTAACAGAACATTTGTAGCCGTCATTCGGTATGACGATGCTATCGTTTACTTACTTACTTATGTAACGCGATTGCAGTGTTTTTCAAGCCGAAGTTTCTGCCATAAAACAAGCTGTGAACAGGATTAGCAAGAGTAACATTTCTGGAATATTCACCTATGCTGGGTGCCAGGCCATAGAGACATTCCAGGAAACTGCAGGGCAGACGAACCCGCCAGACAAGGCACTACTCTAAGGATTCTGTCTGATAGGCAGTCCCTGGGTATGCCCCTAGCTACATGTAAGCATCTACTAAAGCTAAATGCTATTAGCAAGCCCAACCTCAGATCGGAAAACGTGTCAACGTGTCTCATCTCGAGACAGATCTGGCCCAGGCTGGATCATAAACGCAGTACCGAGTTGGTCAAACTAAAGCGATCACAAATCAGCTGCGTTGTTGGTGTTCTCACTGGACACTGCCTTATAGGCCAACATGCCAAAAGACTTGGCCTCTTTTCAAACGACTTCTGCAGAAGCTGCAGGGACGAGGAGGAGGAGGAAAGTATCCCTCACCTCCTATGTAACTGCCCAGCTCTGTCGCATAAAAGAATGGTCCATTTAGGGTCCCCCTTCCTTGAAGTTCTTGGTGACATAGCGTCCTTAGACGTCATGCGCATCTATCGCTTTATCAAAAGCTCCGGTTGGTTCTGTTAGTCTATGAGTAGCGAATTGGTTTTGATCCATGGTATCACAAAGGACCTTTATTGGTCTAAGTATGTCTGCACTCCCGTGCGGACAGCCAAGCCAACCTAACCTAACCTAACATTTCTGGAAAATCAATCAGCGTCTACATATGTATGTATATCGACAGTCAAACAGTCATTAAAGCTTTAAAGTCGACATCGATGATGTCCAAACTCGTAAAAACGTGCATTAAGAGACTGGGTGGTATCTCAGTGGCCAACAAGGTGAACCTCTGTTGGGTACCGGGCCACACGGATATATGTACATACCAGGTAACGCAAAGGCGGATGAACTAGCCAGGGCAGCGTCACATCTAAGCGCCTCGCAGGCCCTTCCCGAGACTAGCACACTGCTTAGCATTTTGATCAGAAAGAAAGAAATTGAGTCCAACGAGGAAGCTAACAGGCGTTGGTATCGATTAGACACAAGTGCCATAGCCAAATCGTTATGGGCATGACAAAAAGAGATCCGCAGATCTCATGAAACCCAGTCGCAAGGATAATCGTATAGCTGTTGGCGTCATGACGGGGCACTGTGTGATAGGCAATCTTGCAGCACGGCTAGGACTACCCCACATTGACTTCTGTAGGAACTGCAGGGACGAAGAGGAAATAGAATTAATTCGCCACTTGCTATGTGATTGTCGAGCACCAAAAGGAAGGACACTCTTGGGAGCTAATTTCCTGCGGAACTGGATGGTCTAAGAAATACTGTGCTGAACAAACTCCTGAGATTTATACATCTATCTGGCTGGTTTAGTTCAGCCGTCGATACCGAAATTTAGAGTCTCAGTGGTCTACTATTGGGCACAATGGACTTATCGTTAGTACAAGTGAGCCGTTGACAGTCTCCTGTCAACTAGGGCACCTATCTACCTAGCCTTATCTAGATAGCGCTACAGTTCAGGGTGAACCTCGGCCTCAACCAACAAGCGTCTGTAGTTAACCCGGTCCGTAGCCAACTGTCTCCAT
Organism: Blera fallax; assembly: GCA_946965025.1. Lineage (NCBI taxonomy): Eukaryota > Metazoa > Arthropoda > Insecta > Diptera > Syrphidae > Blera > Blera fallax. Next base: position 12,959,671 of record OX337246.1, on the reverse strand, counting down.
TTACGTACTCCAAGTTGGTTGAGGTCCCCTCAACTTGTGCGCGTCACTTTAGGCGAGGTCGTACTCTACTGCGTTGTCTCTTCAGGCTAGATTGCGAAGACTCTGCGGGCTGGAGTATTGTTGTCCATTGGCATAGCCATCTTGAGCGACTGTTGTGCAGTTTTTTGACTACGTCGATGCAACTGTTCAGATCATGATGTTGTATGTCCCTTCTTATTCACTCATTTTGGCACCTGCTAGCCGTCTTGACTATGTAGAGAGTGTGCATTTCCACACCTTTCATAAGACGAGGAGCTCTGGTACTTTTTCGATATATTGGAGTCAGATGTGTATAACTTTAAGAGCTTCAGGGTTTGTTTGTTAATTTTTTGTTTCTTTAAGATAATCACTCTTGCGGTCAATTAGCGGTGTTATTTCCTCATCCATTTCCATAATTTTCGACGTCCTCTTTGCATTCTGTCGTCGAAATAGCCTAGTCCATTGTGACTTATAATTAGCGGGGTATTTAACCCCCAAGCAAGTCACAAGGTCAAAAACTGTGTTGACTTTTTATTTATAAATATTCAAGGCAACCATACTAAGCGAGTAGGTGGGAACCCTAAGTATCCAAATTCTTTCTGTAGGTCAGTATCTGGTTCAGTGCAAAATACTGTCGCGAAGTTGTTCATAAACTAGATTTTTCGTTTTACTTTTTTGTACGTTAATCCCATGTCGCAATCCCACCTCACACAATGCATAAATCAAAAAAAAAAAAAACTAATTGAAATTTTTTTCATTTATCTGAATAATTTATACAAATTTTTTTCCGCTACATATATTATCCACAATCACCATACATGCACTTACGCATAAGCCAAACGCGTGTCATACTGAATTCTTCGATTCGAGAAGTATCGCCTAATGTGTTTCGAAAATGGAGAAATTCCAGAGTATTTGGTGGAAGTAATTTGATGATATGCAATAAATTTCATAAATACCCTCATTACAGCTTCATATGATGCCAGACCGAGAGTCATCTCCCACCCCAACGTGATGTCTAAGCGAGAAACTTTCTCCAAAAATAGCCAAAAACCAATTTAAATAGCATCAATGGCAATCGATTGTCAGTCCTTGTGCCAAGGGTGCACCGAAACAATTTTTAATGACCATTTAAATTTGGAAAATTTTTCAATGACATCACAGATATTAAGAAGGTCCATGACGCCCCCTTCTCCAAGTTCCATTTTCACCGCAACGGTCTCTAATGTAATATGTACAGTTTTGAACTCATATATGATGGCTGGGAGAAATTCGACTGTCAAGGGCTAAAAACACTCATAAATAATGTGCTCCTTGGTGGTGTCATGTCAGAGAATGCCATTTAACACCAGTGAAGTGCATATGATGTATAATTTCCATGTGCGCAGATTACCAGTAGTTTCGAGATTGAAAATCAGCTAGACTGACTGAAAAACCACGGAGATATTTTTCAAAATTAAGTGGATTTTTTCTAAAGAAGGGGAGGAAGATTTTAATTTGACAAGTAAATGGTTTATCATGTACGTACTTCGAGGGATGTAAAGATTTAGGCAACAGAAAGATTTTGAAATCAATTTTTAGATTTGCTTGCATCATTTTCTAGTGAGCGAACCAAAGATGTTCATGAACCTGCTTGTAAATATTTGGCTAACGTTTTTAGTTGACTGTCCATCCTCATGTTCAAGTGATGGTCCGCACTCTCTGATTGATTTTCGATTTTTCACCGTTTAATAATAATCATGTTCAAGAATATACTGCAACTGCAATATCCATGTATCCTGTTGTCGTCGTAAGAAGGGAGGGTAAAATAAAGTCTTTCAAGTAGATAACCATAATATGTTCAAAACTCTCAATCTCTCACTCTTATTAGGGGCAGAGAGTTACACATTCAAAATACATGCTCGCTAAAGAAATTCGGTTACAACCCACTTATATAGATTTCCTTCAGGGGGAGACCATTCCCTTGTGTCAACTTACTTTGATTTTCAACTTCTTTCATAACTTTCTTCTTTATTTTATAAACGTATGCATGTACCTGAAAACATATTTCTTTGCCTTGGTTTAGAGGTCTTCTGGCTTGGTAAATATTAGTAAAAAACCTTATTCTACGTAGTGTTCTCGAATATGTTAAGCCAATGAATTTAGGCACAATCAGTTTTACATTAGGACTAATAGCTATTTTAATGGACATATTTTAATAGATCGATAAAATCCACATTAGCCCGATATTTGTCATAAAATAAAATTAAGTCTCAACTTTGTATGGGTATAGATTTTTTTAATAACCCACGTGTGCTAAAAGGTAGCTGTACAACTCTCCCTCTTTGTCTCTCTTTCCGACTACCTTAAAATACATGGACAACCTTGAACCCCTTTTGAACGTTATAATTTATCAATCATAATACTTCAGAATTTTATAGCTTAAGGCGTCGATTTGGACACAGCTCTCAATACACACCAATGACAGGTCCGTCATCGTTGAACATGACTAAAACAGTCTTTTCAATTATTTATCGTTCGCCAATTAATGGATTTAAAAAAAGAATTCGAAATGTTAGCCCCAAGGGAATGTTGAACTCCCCAGAGGAGTTTCGTCCACGGTATTAAAAATTCAGAATATCAATAGTGGCAGCTGAACCCAAGCCTTACCATAAGAGCTCGAGTGTGCCATAACTGAACGAACGAATAATAAAATAAAAACTTAATTAAACAAATTGGAATTTCAAAATATGTATTGCAGTCAAAATAGAAAAAATATATAAAAAATTGTATATTTCGAGATTTATATCTGAGATATATCCACAAAGCGAATATGGTTCGACTGGCTTTTTTTATGTGTTGAGCGTATGTGTCTGACCATAAAATTGAAAGTTGTGTTAATTAATTGAATTAAAATTGGCATATTGGAAATCAACGTCGAAAGGCTGTTTTTCATAAAATTTGCTTTATTGAAATATTTTATAGTTTTACTGGTTTTTTTTTTCTGTTGATGATTGAGATGTGGGGAGAGTGCCTGCGCGTGTGTTGGTATCAAATGTGGAATGGTTCTGTATTATTGGACTTTTTATATTATTTATGTCAGTAATTTAATTATTGGAAATCGACATTTTTGTACGATTTAATTACATTTTTTTTATTTAATCTGAGTGGTTTTTTTGGATAATTTTTTATGCGAGTATATAAATACAACCTCGGATTTTAATATATGTACGTACACCTTTTTGTTGTTATTATTGATTTAATTATTTTTTATTTAATGAAATTCTAGTGCGCAGAAAAATGCATTTAATTTGCGGTGGAATTGGTTTTCATGGGGGTGGCTTATTTAACATCAGTTTCCGATTAAAAAATAGTTAAATAGTAAAATAGTCTCGTGCGCTCAAGGCCAGACAGTCGTAAAATATTTAGCTACGATAAGAGGAATTATTTAAGGCATGTAATTGGTTAATTTGTCGTTTATGATTAACCTCATGCCATTAATTATCGCTAGTAAAAATTTATTTAGATATTTTCTGTCAGGTTTGCAATTATACTCGCGGTCTCCTAGTGTACATAGATCTACTTTTAGTTCCAGGTGCTAATTGAATCAGTATCTGAAAAAAAAAACTTTTTCTATAACCACCTGAGTACGACAAACTTTAATCACTTATAGAGATGTCATCATTGTCATCGCAGATCATTATTCCAGAAGAGGTAATCCAAATGAAGCGCTTCAAGTTGTAATCACAAAGTGTGCCATTCTTTATCGGAATTCCTAGCAGGGAGGAGTGGGATGAAAGGTTAGTCTGTACCGGAATTGAACTGGCTATTTATACCGAAGGATCCAAAATGGATGTAGGTACTGGTGCTGGTGTCTACTGCGAGTGCCAAACCGACCCTTTAGACTTGAGGACGATTGCAGAGTTCTTCAAGCCGAAGTTGATGTTATAAAACAAGCTGCGGACATAAGAGGGTAACATCTCTAGAAAAACAGTCAGCATACATGCATATATCGACAGTCAAGCGTTACAGTCAACAATGATGTCCAAGCTCGTAAAAAATAAATATTTTCACATTTTCTTATTGCTTCAGATGCTTTTGAATGATTTGATAATCATTACATGCGGTTTACCACATGTTATCTTTGTTACAAATTTCATCTCTCTAGCTCAAATGGTTCAAAAGTTAGAAGCGTGCGACATGCTCACGGACAAAAAGATGCCATAATTGTTCCGTTTAATCTTTTCGGCTAGAAACATGAAAAAAAAACTGGAAATAACTATTAAAATTCACATTGGCAGGTGTCAATGTCTATGAACGCCACTTAATCACTTAAACTTAATTATAAATTACGCAATATACACGATTCCCCAAAATCGATGTGATTAAAAATTTTAAACCTGATCTTAAGCCACTGCATAAAGAAATCACAACATCAGTCACTTAAAAAAAATGCTCAGTGACTTTCGAAAGTCGAACTTTTTTATCTGAACCTTGTTGGAGAGTAATCAAAAGCTGACACGATCATTTATCATAACTTCTTTATTTTAATTTGTGAAAAGAAACGCTTATTCGTGTACAAACTTCTATAAAAGGTAATTCAGTATCAACACTGACGACATATTTGGTGGTCTTTTGAAATTATCCGACTGTGTTGTTGTTGAAAAAAAAAAATATGCTCTGTCATGGGATGTCATATTTTTGGTGATCTTTTAGTTTAAATCTCCGCTGAAAAAAAGGAATAGCACAAATTGTCAACTAGCGGATGGAGACAATAATTAAGACAAACGTGCCAAGCCAGTTTGCGTTCGTTACAGCCATAATTTGTACCTAACAATTTATGTAAATTTTTGGATTGAAATATTTTGCTTATTATAATATATTTGTGGACAATGGATGCAGATACAGATGTACACATGTGTGGCACATAAAGTCTCTCTGTTTGTGATTTGTGATTGAACATTTCAGTTGATATATCGCTTTCCGTGAAATACTGGACTCCTACTTAGCAAAGGCGTGGACGGTTTTGTGTTTGAATATATAATGCTAATGTAGGCGCCAATTAAGCTTTAGGAAATTTATTTAAATTTGTATTCTTATACAATTCTTAAACGTTGCCAGCACTCAGAAAATTTAAATTTTCACATATTTTATGACATACTCGAATTCGTAGTAGGAACTACTATTTATTCTGAGTCTAAAATCTCCTCCGTTTTTTTAATAATAATTTTTGGCTACGCCCATGATGGCAAAGGCACTGCGACCAAGGAAGATCTATTGTACTATATGCAAATATAACTCCAGCTGTAATGAAGACGAGAATTGATGCTGTAAAGGAATTCCTCAGATCAAGATGATTTCTCTATGAAAAGCTTCTCTTATTGTTTCACAGGGCCAATCACTCGCATAGAATGCTATCTGCGGTTTCATCCTCAGTGATGCTCATTGGTGCTTGGAGGTGGTACTTGAGCTGACTGTGATCGGATAGAAAGCTCACAAACATTGGACTTTCCCCGAGTGTTTTCGAGATCTTACGATTGGGTTCGTGTAACCCAGCTCTAACACCAGTATCCATTTTTAATCCATCAGTATACTACACGTTTCATTTTGGATCGAGCAACCATCCGCAGTGGTCTATAAGCCCCGACTAGCTATCTCAATCTCGAACATTCAGCCAAAGAAAAGTGATTTGGGCATAAACACAAACCTTGGATATCAGTTCAATGAGATCCATATACCAGGAGTATTTTCATCCGACTTTAGAAGACTTGCCGTCTTGCGAATAGCCACTTTTTTGGCAAACGATAACTGTCCCATGGCAAGTATGCATTTCGTCTTTGATTTCGAGGCATCTTTAAGACCGTTAAAGCTAATTGATGGTTGCGACTTGTGACTTTGCTCCACCAGACAATGGTAGCGTAATTCAAGATAGGTCTAACCACTGTGTTGTATAACCATAACCATAACCTTTGGGGATAGGGCCCACGTTTAACCATACATCTGACGACAGGCCCAAATGAATTTGGTCGTCTTTGCGATTTTGTTTTTAATATGGGAGCAGAGTATAATTCCTAGATATTTTACTTCGTCTGAGAAACCAATAATATCTCCATTCAGGGCAACTGAGCCAAGGTTCAGTTTTCAGTTTTATTTTCCTTGATCGATGAACCAATTCCAGTGCACCAATCAGAAATTTAAAAGGAACGCAGCTTGCACGAGTTGACGCAAATTGTCTTCGTACTTGCCCTTGATTGTGATCACTAGATCATCTGCATAGCCTATAGCACTAAAGCCCAAAGCTATTTAGTCTTACCAGTAGGTCATCTACGACTAGAGGTCATAGTAGAGATGAGCGGACGCCACCTTGGGTTCAGCCTTTTGCTGCAGATACCTTCGTAGAAACTCCTTCGGATGTTCACGTTATGATGTGGCTGTCTAGCATCGTCCTAACCTATCTGGTTGTTGGATGATCTCATGGCACCAGTAATAGAATCATAACAAGTATTGTCAAATGCACTCGCTATAGACGGTAACCACTAGAGTTCGATTTTATGTGTATGGATAGTACCTGTGTGCATTATAAAAAGTGTTTTTTTTTTTTTTGCTTTCCGCCGACAACTTGGAACAAGTTGCGAAAGGACCTTGGCATAATCCCTTACAAGAATTGAAGCCTTTGGATCATGCCATCGAACCATCGCTGAATGCACTTAAAACTAATTGCAACATGATCCAGAATTTTTTGGCAAAATTGTGTTCAGCGATGAGCCTTAAAATTGCAAAACTGTTTTTGGAGTGAGTACAATTTAAAAAAAAAGGCAGGAGCTCGCCTTACAGTGATCGTTATACAGAAGGACGATCAATTTACTCGACATCGATGTGGAGGATATGTGGTTCCAGCAGGATGGGGCTAAGTGTCATATTGCAATCAAAGTTTGGTGGGAGAGCGATTTCAGTATTGGTACCTGTAAATTGGCCACCAAGATCTTGCAATCTAACTCCGCTCGATTATTTCCTTTAGGGGTACGCGAAATTACTTCCTTACGTGGATAAACCAGCAACAATTGAAGGTTTGGTAGACAATATAAAGCGAGTTACACGGCCTCAGATGCTCGCAAAAGTGGTCAAGCTGCTCATATTCCTGAAATTAGTTTTCAATGTTAAATGACAAATAATTCTCTTTCAACTAAAAGCATTTCTTTAGATCAAAAGCCAATGTTGTGTAAATTAAATTTATTTTTCCGACACTCTTAAGAATACACCCTTTAAAAGGAAATTTATTTTCAAAAACTCCCTTTATTTAAATACAAACAAAACAATTCAGATTTATATAAAATAAAGACGAAATGTAATTAAAAAATAATTTTTTTTTTAAATGTAAGAATCACAAAGTTTACATTTTATTGCGATCGATTCCTTTCAAAGTACAAAAAAAAAAAGCAAAACTGTCATATCGAACACGGTGAATAAAACAAATCGCCCCAATCTCACCTAAAACATTGTGCCGTCCACTGTCGTATTCTGTTTGACTTACATAGATGCATCCCATAAAAATACTCAAAGAAGCTGTTAAATATTATAAAAGAGGCGATTTAAAATCATTAAAAATACTGAAAGACCGCATTCAAAAGATACAACGACAAAACAGGGTCGGCCACCAAAAGCAGATAAACCAGCAAGCGGATGGGACAGACAGACACCTCAACCTTTTACGCAAAAAAAAATAAAAAAAAAGACAAATAAAATCAGCGAATGAATATTGGCTAAAATGCCAATAATTCATCTGTGATGCCTGCACATGAACGTAGGCTTCACCAGATATACGAAGAGACTCCACAACCGACGACCAAGCCCCCGGATGCTGCTTCGCTGACAACGAGATCTCTTCTTTGCAGGTTCCTTTTTTCCCTTTTTTTTTTTTTTTTGGATTTTATATTGTTTATTTTTAATGTCCACTCGCATATTTTTTAAACAGCGACACGATTTTACATTTGCAGTGTGTTTTAGTTCTCGCCAGAGAGTATATCATCTGACAGGATATACCTCGCCAAAAGGAACTTGTTTTGCAGGAAAACACCGCACCAGCATAGTACGGAGTACAGACGGATAAAAGAAAGTCACACCAGATACAGATACAGAATGAAACTGACTCAAAATTATTAACGAGGCAAGGTGAACAAATAAAAATGCCTCATTATGAATATTTTTCGTTGAAGTCGTTAATTTCTGATCTTTCATTTCTGATTATTATACTGGGTGTCGCCGTGCCAACAGAAAGAGGTAGGAATTGGGTGTTTCTTCATGTCGGGAGGGATATTCTTAAAAAAAAAAAAAAATTAATTGACACTTGTTTAGTTATTTAAATGTCCTCTCTAGATCGGGAGACATTATTTGTTAAATTTTTATTTCTTTTGTATCTGGTTTTTTAAAAAAAAAAAATAATCGACAGTTAGCTTATGGGACACTTGAGGCCATATGAGCAGAGATAGGATATCTTACGCGTATAACCGGAGGAAGATGGTTATCAAGAGATTTTCTTTACGACTGTCATTCTTTTTTCATAATTTTGTTCAATTTTACGAATGGAACAGGAAAATGTTTCTGGAATTTCATTCACGAAATGGGTTGGAGTAGAAAAAACAAGTTTTTTTCATCGAAAATCAGCTAATAATTTATGGTTGGGAAAAGAAACTTTGAATGGGATGTACTTTTTTATTTTTTATTGGGTTATCAGATCTTTATCATAGATATGGGCTTGGTTGAATGAGGTAGACTATTGGGCTCTGTGCTGTTCGGTCAGACCTGAGGGAGACTTTTTGAATGGAGTTTTTTTTTAGTTGGTTGAAGATTCTGAGCAAAGCAAAACTTTCTGTTGAAAGCATTCTTTGTTACAAAAAAATATCCTGTAATAATATCTATTCGAGTATAGATATGTCTACTATTTCAGTGTAGATACAGACAAATATTTGATGCAACAGACCATATGTACGTACTCTATATGTATCTACATATATAATAAGCATAAGGGTGATCAATGTGACCAGTAATTAGCTGATGAAGGAAGAGTAAGTCGGCAATTTCGTGACAATTTTCTAAAGACTGAAGATTGATCAGTTTTAAACCAAGGGAGACCATATAAGGCGAAACGGATATTTTTTTAAAGGATAAACAGCGTAGTGAGGCGCACAATCTTGTCCAGCATATTGGAGGATGGATCTAATGACGATGATAGAAAGTGATTTGGTGACGAGCACAGAACTAGCTCTACTTATTATGTTGTCAATATGGAAGGTAACGCCTTTAATGTTTTTTTTTTCTTTAAAGACCAACCAAATCCCAGAAACACTCAAACTATACCGTTCGTTGTACCACCAGGAAGAAACTCCTTTTTTGGTGTAGTAGTTGGAAAAATTCAGATTTTATTCGTTTCTCTATTGTGCTTGGTGGCTACGATTGCTGTTCCCCTGGCAGGGCTTGAACTTGCATCTGTCAGGCCACGAGAAAATACACTACCTACTACTCAGTGGACACATAAAAGGTGGTAACACTTGTAACATGCAAGGATGAGATTGATGAGACAAGCTCATTGCAAAGAAATTAGTTCATATAGGTTTTACGGGAGAAGGTGTTGGAGTGACATTTGCTTACTTTGAGTTCGAGATAGTTTTCTGACAAAAAATAGATAATCTGCTTATGTCATCGTATTAACGGGAAGAATCGATGGGAGAAGATATGTATCTAAAGATTGTCTTGTCATCAGCGTAGACAGAGAGGGAGATATATTTGACAATGCAGTTTGGTGTTCAGGATGAAAATTAAATAACCAATGTGACTGCGCGACACCCGAAATGGTCCTCAAGAGGTTAGAAGAAGAAGATCTGAGTATAACCTTGTTATAACCTTTCGACCTTCTAAGTAAGATAGGATCCATTTGACAAAATCGGAGTGAAAGTTAGGGGCTTTTAACTTAAAATATTTGTTGCCGAACAAATAAGAAACTCCCATACTTCTGCGCCCTAGGGGACGGCTTTGATGATGAGGATTCCTCTTTCCTACTCAACTGCCGATTTAACTCACTTGGTTAGTAGAAATTAAGGATCACAACTAATGTGACATTTAAGCCATATGGAAAGATGAGTTGTAACGCAGTACTCAGGAGTAAAATACAGAAGTATTTCCTTGAAACCTTACCTTGTCTCTGGTAAATGAAGGGACTGTGAATTGGTTGGCGCAAAAGCAACACTCTAGAAGAAAACAAATTTATTGGCACTTATATTCATGTACATTCTCTCAGTGACTTTTGAATATTAACGCAAGTTGTCAATTTTATCCCCAGTTTGAGACGGAGCATCCACGGTATCTAGCACAAATGACGGATGCATAGTCTTTATCTTTCTATTGTTGTAAGTCATTAAGTACACATTTCCAACCATTTCCTCAGAGCAGGATGAATGGAATGAAGCTCACTGTCATATTCTAAGATCGGGTACTAAGCATATGCAACTGCCTGGTAGCCCACAGGATAGTAGCAGGACTAAATCTTCATACGTGTTGGGAGCCACGTTCGCACTTTTACTTAGTGGTGTAGCGGAAACGAACTTAACAGTTGTATAAATGTGTTTTTTAGAGCACTCATTCTAAGTGAAATCGCAGTCTAATCATCCCCGCTTCTCCTCATCATTTATACACACAAGACCAAATTTGCTCGAAGAATATTTGTTGCCGAACAAATAAGAAATTTGTCCCATACTTCTGCGCCCTAGAGGATTCCTCTTTCCCACTCAACTGCCGATTTAACTCAAAAAAAGAAGCGCAGGAACAGAGTGCTTCTGCACTGTCTTTGCGGTGGTGTCATTTTCCTAGCTTACGAAAGAGCAGAGATCGACGACTACCTCAATATTAAAGCTGTCTAAATATTTTAACGATTTGTCCTAGAATCGGGTATTGCCACAGTTTTACATGACATCGATGGGACGATATGTGATGCCAGGAGGATGGGGTACTACGACCACTATCATAGATTTATTGAAATCAAAGTTTGGTGAGAGAGTGGTTTTAAGAATGCAACCTAATTGGCATGCAAGGTCTTACGATCTAACGCCGTTCAGTTATTTTCTGTGGGCATATGTATGTGAAATCACTTACTTACGTGGATAGGCCTACAACGATTGAAGCTTTGGAAGACAAGCGGAACCTACTCATATGCCTGAAATTATCATTAAACCTTAAATGATGAGGAATTATCCTTTAAATAAATTATTTGTTGGATCTTAGTTTTTAATTTATTTTTGTGTATTTTTATTTCAATCTATTTTACAGGCACCCGAAGAAACACCCTTATATGTATGTGCATACATATGTGCATGTACTGAAACATTTTATTTATATACAGAAATAGATATATTAGATTTTTGGTAAGGTCTTTGTATTTTAAGGTCACATAATGCAATAGATTTAAGCAGCCCAATTAATACAAATTGTACATGGGTGGGATCTACATGAACATACATATTTGAATTTCCACTTAAATCACTGACGAAGTGGAGACAACTGGGCTCCGTAATGGTTTCACTTTAATGATGTGAATTAATATGTACGCGTGAATTGTTGATCTATTGTTAAGAAATCGATATCACCGTCGATTATATATTCGTGCATACGTACACATACAGCAAAATGCAAAAGTATATCCAATTAAGATATATTATCCCTGCCACTTACATTTCTCCATTTCCTATTTTTTTGAGGACGACTACTACCTATTCTCATATCCCGACTTTCCTCTACACTTAATCTCTGATGAAATTAAGGTCTGCAACTGATAGATAATGACCCCGGTCGGTGAAACAATGCGAAACATCAGGAAAAAGTTTCTTTTCCATGATTTCAGCTAATAACCAAAAATGATTTTATTGTGCTCTGACCAACTCTGGTAGTATTTTTATCTCTCCAGGGAGGGATTACGTGATTGAGGGTGAGCCATAGTTAGTTGTCCATCATCAGGCCCCCAAACATTGATACAAGGAAACACCATCACTTTATGTCGGTGAACTCAATCAAATGTCGATTTGTTCGGATCACATCTTAGTTACATCACAAATGTGTCCGCATCTTGAAAATGAAAAGGAATTATTAATCCGTATGTGCGAGTGTATTCGCCAGGGAATTGTTTGCAATTGATGAGGATAAAATTCTATTATTAGGGTGGCTCGCCGTGTTATTAGTTAGACATTGCCTTGCTATTTCAAGAGTCGATTAGAATTAAGTAGAAGTTTATGTTGGCGTTAATTGTATAGATAAGGCTACAATCAATACACTAAGCTCTAAGACTTTATTATTTAAAGGAATAAAAATAAGTTTCAATGTGCTGAATCTGAGCTTTAAGGTCCAAAACCCTATAGTTTGAGATACTGTGTGCAATGGTGCATTGTCGTGATGGAAAAGAATGCGCTCTCTTAGCAGTTTTTAACGACTTTTTGAAAAATGTCCAGCAAATGAAATGTACGTACTATGAGGATTATTTTGATTCCAAAGGGGTTAAGAAAGTCGCGTATCAATGTAAGGTACTTGCACCTATTAATTCAATGGTGCATCTTCCAATATATTTATTGGAAACGCTGGCGTGCCTCGAAAATATATTCATTTACCGACAATAACACCTTTATAGCATCTTGCTCAAACAACACGCCTGTGAGTGCCAAAACCTCTCATCACAACAGACGTGGATAAGAATCATAAAATAGAAACCTGTAGAAATATTTTCAGAGGGCAGAAGGAAATTTAGTGTACTTTAATGCGAAGATGACACATTGCATCATCTGATCCAGAAAGAACACGTCTATAGCACCCCTGCTTCAAATGCGTAGGAAAGTAATCAAACCCGAAGATCGCATGCATCTTTTTGTTGTGTCAACTATGGTTGTGAAATGGCATGACCAACTGTCTAAAATTGTAAAATCAGCATCCAAGCAAGGAGATACAAATACAAAAAATGGCGCAACAGACGTACATATGCAATCCAGGGCTTTGTTTTCCGTGACCACTTGTGTTGTGCGTGCTAAATTTTGTTCGCCTAAGGGAAGGGACCTACAGTTTAGAACCCGTGCCCGAAATGCGAATTGAGAGGCTTCCTCCTGGCAGTTATTACACGCGGACGCTTTTGTGAGAGGTTGGAAGATTAAGAAGAGTAAAGAGATGCTTAACGAAAAATGTTAAGTTACGAGTACTACACTGACCCATCGTAGGCGGGTAATTGACCTATGGCCATACTACAGATATTGCTACGTCAGATATTTCAAGTTTTCAATATTTTGACATGATATATGTACATATAAGATAGACTGCAAGGGTGCACCATTTTCTTATTCATTTGGTACCCAAGTGACCATCTCCAACCAAAACGATTTAGCGCTGATTTTACGGTGATTTAGCACGACCAACAGGCATCCTTAGACATTGTCTTAGAGTATGTAATAGGCTTTCTTCGAGAGAAGGTTTTAAAAAGGGAAACCAGTATAGCTTCATATCCATAAATTTTCTTAAATCACAAATAGACGCAATAAACTAAGCCCCAAAGCCTTATCCATCAATGCGCTAAATTTCTATTTTTTTTGTAAAAAAGAGGTAAAGTGAATCAATGCATAAGCAAAACTACTTAATTCTTAGACTTCATGGATAACCATAATTTTCTTCTGAACTTTATTCCAACAGTCATATAATCCAAAAATAAAAGTAACACGAAAAAATCGAATTCAAATATTGATCATCCGGCTTCTCCAAACCACTGACCACAAATTCTGACCACCATCCACTTACCCTCATATATATCACCTTTTGTCACTTTTAGTCAATTTTCGTTTCGGCTGTGTCTCTTCTCGCACTTCTGTATTCCGTAAGCTGTCGTGTCAATAGCGTTTTTTTTTTGTTTTTGTTTTAAAAGGAACCCGTTTTATTTTTTATTGGGACTCACACATGGTCCAATGACCGGTCCGGAGGATCGAATTCATCTGCCTCTCCATCTCCTCAGTTCATAACGAGTATAATTTCAAACATTTCCGAACATTATCATAAATTTTGACTCTCAAATGTTTGTTGATTTTTCAAAAATTTATGTTTCATATAAATGTGTATAATGGGGTCCCAATGCTGGAAAACAAAGCGAGAAAGAAAAATGAAAATGTTTCGGTTCCTTTTGTGGCTCCTTTACCGTTGATGGGACATTAATAATTTTTAAATTTCGACTGAGGGTCTTGTTGATTTTTTCTTGTAGGTATTTTGGAATTGTGAGATTCATTGATCCGGTAGAGGTGTAGATTATTAAAGGTCTCCAAGACAAAAAGAAAAAAAAAGGAACACACAAAAAAAGGACAGAAATCAAAACAGAGTGGACATAAAACATTGATAGTGAAACAGGTAATCATCGTCATATCTTTGTTGGATTGCCTGTGAACGAAGGTGGGGACCCTGATCTTGAAATCAATTTTGTGGGTTTGCTCATTAATAAAAAAAAAATCTAACAAAAAAAAAAATAAAATAAAAAGCAAAAGTAAAGCAAGAAACTAGAAGAGATGACAAAGTCAATTATTTACGCATCACATTAAAAATGAAAGAGGATGATAGGTTCTACTGCAGGAATTATGTTCTTAATTAAGATAGGATATGTTAAATATATCCATAACTGAGACTGACTGTTTTTTTTTTTTTTTTATTTTACCTTCCCACCGATTCTCATATTTTATGATTTTTTTTTTTGTTTTAAAAGTTTGTTATTTGTACAACATAGTCCCATACCGGATACCTCTTAATGAACTCATCTTAGATTATTTTAATTTTATTGTTGGAATCTGATTGATGGGCGGTGAATATATTTTCAAATTCATATCAATGGACATAAATGCATAATATCAGTGTACGAATACCTAATTGGTAAAAGTAGTTCTATAAAATTATTTATAGTTCGAGTTACCTGGTATGCTGTCACTCACCGTTAAATATGAAAGCTATATGTACAGCAAACCGATAACATTTTGTTAAACTACTTTAATAAATGTCATTTTGTCGTTTTTAGACCTACGGAAAACATATTTTTTAAGTTATATGTACGAGTATATAAAATCCATTGTTATACCTTCACAGTAGCTAAATGAATAAATCGAAGACTAGATGTCCAAAAGTCCGCTAAAATTGTGATTGTCAGTAAAACCTAATTCAAGAATCAAGTGGTGAATTGCAATGGAATTGGGTTGAACAATTCGGCTTAAAATGCAGGCAGCCGTCTTTCAAAATTATAAACCCTTAACAAAATTTAGTAAATCGCCCAATTCAATTGCACCGAAACGGGTTGTTAAGTAAAAATTTAAAAAAAAAATTGTGGCCGAACTGACTGGTAAAACCTTCAAACATGATTGGTAGAATTGTAAGATTTAAAGGATGCATTGAATTTATTTCGATAGTATTTTGCTTTTATTTGCGTTAGTTTAAAAAAAGCCTTTATGCCTCTAAACTGTAGATCACTTTCATTTGTATGAAAAAATATACCACGCACAACACGAATGTTAGCGAAAAGCTATATAGCCCCTGAACCACATACGGTCGGTTGCGCAAAGTGTTTGTATATTTAGTGTATAAATGGAACAACCTGAAAATTATCAACACTGAGAGTGGAAATAAATATTGTATTCGTAAGCCCAAATTTTTCATCAAGATTGATATTAACATGACAGATAAGCTGAAGAAAAATTTGTGCCCATGCTGTTGATCCATGACTTTCCTTATGGTTTTTAAATTGCTAATGGTAATTACTCCAACTAATAGAATACATCTCATATCCTTAAGGCATGTTTTACTTTGGATTTCAGGGTATGAAGTGTAAAGTGTTAGCCGGATAATAGTGCTGTTACTTTATCTATGTACATATGTATGATAAGGAAATGTTGCAACCAGAAAAGTTTGCATGACATGTTCATATTAAAATGCAGTTTCAAGTACATACGTATGTATGTAAATATACTTGTATTATTAGATACGCATGCCTATTACCGTGACCTAGTGATTAGCGCGTTGGACTTCATAACGGGTGGTTCAAATTTCAAATCCCAGAAAACATGAAAAATATTTTTTTATGGTCCCGCTCCTCATCTAACAAATGCAGTAGGTAATAACCTTCATAAGAAAGCTTCTTAATTCGCCTTTCGGATATGGCTTTGTAATAAAGGTCCCTCCAAATATGCAAAAATATACAATGCGCACAATGTGAATAATCGCGAGCAGGTTAAGTCAGGTTGGTGGGTTTGGCGAAGGAGGAAGATAAGGCACTCCGCCATGCTCAGGGAAAAGATCCCTCTCTCGTGGAGCGTAATCTGTACAGAGAGACGCTACGTTCCATAAGACACCCTAAACCATTAAAATCACAATTTGACAAGAGTGGATTTCGAGAAATCGCGCGATTTGACACTTCGCGATTATTTCCTGTTGGACTAAATAAAGTCACTGGCTTGTGCTAATAAACCAGAAGCAACTTTGGACATATGACCATCAATGTTGGAAAAAGTGACCCAAAACCAATCAAATCAAACGAACCAAACGTCGCGAACAGCTGACGTTGCCATATTCCGGAAATTATTTTCAGTTCTTCATTCTCCAGATAATTCCCACGAAACTAACTGCAACGCATAATCAGTTAAAAAATTTCTTTTTTTGAATTTTCCAAAAATGATTACCCATTGGGCATTCCTAAATACTTTCCAAGTGCCGAACGTGTTGATTCAATTCGTGGATTCATAATAATTTATCGAAATTCCACTCGACGAAATGAAATTATTCAAAGACCCTCTGACAGTGTCACACATAACAAAACTCGATGGGATAATGGCCAACGAGATGATGATGATAGCCCATAATGACAAAAGAAAAAAACAAAAACCAAAGTAAGAACACATAAAGGATAAGTTAAAAAAAAAAAAAGAAGAAGACAAGGTGAAAAAAAAGAAGAAAAAAAAAACCTGAATCAGTACCCAGTACCGATACAGAAAACGAAAGGAAAATCTAGCCCATAAAGTGACCAGACTTTGGACCTGCACAATGCGCGTATACGTCGACAGCTCCACAAACGACGCCGCAATGTCTGGCTCGAAAATATGTGCCAACAATTTCCAATGATGATGATGGAGACAAAACCTTCCCTCCACCATCAATGCTAAGAAAGAGAGCCCAAGGGGAATTGTGTAGATACATTATTGCCATACAACATGTGATCATTATCCAACTCCACTGTAGAAAGGTGGGGTGGTGGATCATTGATGGACCGGCCGGGCGGCGCGGGCCTCCACTGACTATAAGAATCTCAATCAGAATTATTACAGAACCAATGAAGAAAACACAAGGAACGTGGTGCCGTGGTAAGAGGGTAGTACACGAAAGGAAGGTTGTCACAAAAACAAGTCGAGTTTTATGCCTTGCCATCGGGTATAACTCTTAGTTTTAAGGGTCTTGTCACTGGACTGGGACTATGGAAATAAATTTAAACCAGTTAAAAGGTTTTATTGTTAACTTTCATTTTGTTTATTTTTTTTAATTTATCAAATGTTATAGTTTTCTTTTGGTTCAATGTGGAAGGAATCGAACTCTATCGTTCGTTCGAAGGATTCCTGGATTATGACGTTATTGTTATAAAATGATGATCGTTAGTAGGCTTAAGACGAACATATGTATGTATCTAGGCAAGGTGCGTGGATAGGCGTAGTACAAGTTATTTATAAATTATAATCGAATTAAAACATGGTTTAGTCGGACCCTCGGAAAAGAACAGCACTTAAGCTTCGACAACTAGTCAGTTATTCTTCTTTAACAAAAACGTCTTACACTTTCTGTCAACAAAGTATTAGTTCAGCGAGCTACTGACGGTATCCTTTAGGTGATTCAAATGATATTTACCACCCTCGTACTCGCTAATTGTAAACCATCAAGACTTGCACTCAGCTCAGAGGGACCTGTGGTAGTATAACAGAACTTAACATCTAAGCAAAACTTCAAAAATTTGTTCAGTGGAGCGGCTGAGTAAAACTCTCGTTTTTGCAGAAAAAACACAAACTACAGTAACTAACTACCGCAATTAATCTTATGCGAACTGTTCTCTCCAAGCTCTAACCGCTGGTACAGCCCAAGGTGGACCAGGGTCTCAGGAAATATTTCTCTCCAAACAGCTCAAGCATTTGCCAAAAGTTTTCATTTGAATTGATTGAAATCCCTATCTGTGTGGGGTCATCGCTTACCTCAGCATCCCCCTGGCGTAAATTTAAGATACCTCCAGTCCGGTGTGTTGGTTTTCATTTATTCTACATGCGTACCCCCCGGCGTACCTTTCGATATTAACTGTTCCTTCACTTTAACTGGTAAGCCTATCATCGTCGCTTCTGTCCCAATATTCAAAAATGTATCAGTTACGGCCCACCGAATCTTCCAAGTATGCATATAGTTGCACGGGGTTTGAAAAGTTCCTTCCTCCAGCGTATGCATGCGAATTTCGTACTATTCTGTCAAGAATCTGGCTTAAGATAACGCAAGATTGTCGTCGGACATTTCTATCACCCGAGGGTTCAATGGCGTCTTTTGGACTTTGATGCACCAGAGACCATATTCTCACAAAGCCGGATGATTTTCATAGGATTGCCAAAACAAGTTAAGGTTCTGTATAGATCGTCTCTATAAACTCCCTAATAGAAGACCCTAAAGCCAAAAGCTGGTGTACATTCAAGGTTCCCTCCAAGCACATCCGCCACAAAATATAGTCAATGACGAAATAACGAGTACCATGTCTGACGACGCTCTAATAAGAACCAATCAAATTCTTGACGAAAGGTTGACTATGGTAACGTACATAAAATTCGATTTTATACAAGATATATTTAGAAGTGTATCTAACACCGTATAAAGGGCTTTTCATCCATTCATACATATTTTGCAGATGAGTTGGCGCATGCTCCATGCAGGTATGGAAACAGTCTTGCATGTTTTTTGGGTACAAGATTCTATACTGCTATCTTCGCCACTGTCAGCAGTAAAGTCTTTCGTAATTAGAAGCACGGGTCACACTAGCCTTAGGACAGGGGGGCCAAGGAAGAGTACCTTAGTGGTAACACTGCCTCCCCCACTCTTGTTTTCACTGACTACAGACCTTCACAATAGACAATTAGGTCTTCGAGTGAACGTGATGAGTCCCTATTTATCACATACCCTTCCATAACGTAACCTAATCTAATCTGCTGTTGGTTAATACCACATATGACAGAGTTTACGCTTTTCTTTTACTAGGCCACTAATTCCTTTACGGTAATTGTCGACGCTCAGTGGTTTGTGCGTTGGACAACTGAGCGGGAGGTTCGATGTTCGAATTCCAGAACACGTATCCTTCCAGATATGACTCCAAACTATAGGTCCCTTCATTGTGCGAAAAATATAACACGAAGGGTCGAATAATTGTTGTTATCATGAACTCTCCGAATTCTTGTCTCAAAGAAGTAAATGCTTATTTTGAAGGCAAGGTATGTGCTGACTAGTCTTGCTAGTATTCCTATCAACAAAAATTAAATACCCTTTCATATCATTTACGATAACACACTGCAATAATTCTCTAAGACTTCGACGTTATCGATTCAGTCGTTTCCTTGTGATACACCAACCAAGAGGCATTTAATCAATTTGATTTGTGTTCATTTGAACTCATAAAAACAGGCATACCATTCGAATGACATTAATTATCAACTTAATGCATTGCACTATCGCAAGTCGTTAATAAGAAATTAATTTGTTGCAAATTCTCATATTGCATGCAATCGGTATTCAAATGTATGCACGCATTATGCACAGTGGCATAGGTACGTACTATTAGTAAAGCTTTATGTTTGACTAATGGGTGTGGAATAGTTTAAATTGTATTTGAATTGCACAGACTGATGTCGAACTGGTTCATAATTCATAGTTCAACCGATGAATAAGGAAACGATAAGAGGGACTAGTGAATGAGCAAAACAAAAATTAGTTTAAGAGAATAGAATGCACCTCTACGAACGTAGGTGTATAGAATCACGCAATAGCAAAGAGCAAAAACTGTTCCAATGCCTACCTTATAAGATTTCGTTCCAAGCACTACTGTAGATATTATCCCCAAACACACCATCAAACTCCAAGCAAAAATGTTTCTTTTGTTAAAGAAATACCTATGCAGCTATATATGTATGTATATACATCTAAACAATGAACTAGCCACCGTTGTTGTAACTTACAATCTGCTATCTTAAGCCAACACTACCCAGATTTTCAATTGTGGGCAGAAACCGTTTGAATATATCACTCAGGTGTCTTGTATCGATTGCTGATAGTATGCGCTGACTCGGTGACTATGTGCATTTATGAATTTTTCAAATTCATAACTTCATTGTATTACACACCTTCGGACTTTGAATGGAGTTTTTGCATATCGCGTAGATACTTTTGCGTCACATGAATAAGGCATCAGTTAAGATCGGTGGCGCAAAAATATGAGCATGTGGTAGATACGGACCGCAATTTTCACATTTGTTCAATGTTCAAAGCATTTGTGATAAGATCTGCTTAACTAAGTGACATGGACAAGATTTGAATTATTTTATGGCTTGCGGTAGGACTTCACTTTTCTATTATACTGTTGGGTTTAGTACAATTTATTAGAAAAATTCTTAGAGTCGAAATGATTTCGTCCGAATTTTTTTAATCGCCAAAAGAACAATCTAACAAATTTCAATAGAAAGTCATAATAGCTCATGAAACTATCATGAGTCAGCATAAGTGCCACATATTTTTAAAACTTACTTAAAAACTGCTTTCTTCCCAAAATCAAATCCTTTGAGATTCCCACAAGTCCTCTGAGTTTTATTTTGTAGATTTCATACATATGTACGTGGTTTTTATCTAGATCGTGAATTTTGTTAAATTAGAGCTGAAAAAAGATAAAAAAGACGATGGTTCGCGCATTTGATATTCAAGCTCTGAATTTAGCAGGTGTAAAATAATTATCCAAACCGGATACGTTAGAATTTTATGACACGTTAAATGCCCGTAACTTGGTAAGAAAATTTGCACGTACTTTGCCATAAATATTGTACTCATTATTTATGTATATCCGCCTAATCATTGCCACCAGGTCATTTGATTTGTCTTGTCTCTTGTAGACTCTATTGTGCAATAATATTTGCAACGGAGTAATCCACAATACAAGGCCTTGTGAACGGAGGAGTTATATTCCTTCTATCTTTGTGCAGCGTCAAAAATTTGATTTTAAAAATTTATTCGTGACTCAGCGTTAGACTTGCTTCGATAACCTTCCTCGTTTCAACCCTTAATCATAATCTAAGTTCATACTCTTCCGTATCCTAGATAAACTGGAAAAGCATGCATGGCTGCTTAGTGCTGTATTTTCTTGATTAGTCTTACACCACTGTATAAATGGGTAAGGATCAGAACTCCTTATAGTGATTATACATTCCACCATCCACCTACATATGTTTGTGTGTTGATGTTGAGGAATTACAAGACTCTGGTGTTGAATATTGTCCTAAAATATGTACTCATGTTTTTAAGTATAACCCCACTGGTGCATTCAGATGCAACTTGCTCATTGTGCTACCAGGAAGCGAACCCTTTTCCCATTTTACTGAATTTTTCTCGTCTTCTGTAAAAAGCTGAATAAGCTTTTCGGTAATGAGGAGCATACACAAATCCGAATTCTGTGACCTGCCACAAAGATTGCAGGGGAACTGTTTCTCACTATCTTCGTCATCACTACAAACTTTGCCGATAGTATTACCACTTATGTAAGTCTAGTGTGTAAAGGCATCCTACTCCGTCAACAAAGGTCACCAATAAGTCGACTGAAAGTGCTTTCTTCTGAGAGATAGCAAGCATTCATTTGGACTGCCCGCATTCATCAATCGATGACCTGACCAAATTCAGGTGTTGAGAACTGTTTCGGAAATCTCATTCCCTATGATTCCAGTGTGTTCTCGGACCCAAACAAAAGTGTCCAGCTTTGTCTAATGTCTAATGTCTAATGTCTAATGTTGTCATCTTTTTTGAAGGCCCCAACACCATATCCTTTACTCATTTTGAAGCAATTCGTGAAAATTCAATCCTCAACACAAGCAAAGTGGACACTAAATTTGTGCAACAGTTCAAGTTCTGATGTCATTGCCTCAGATATGTATGTATGCTATCCAAGAATACCGAATTGCGCAAGGTCATCCAAACTCCAGTACTTGTTAAACCCAAACCCACCTCGTCTAAGACGGTGAATTGCTTTGATAGTTCTGCTTGTGATAAAATCATCAGTATTGTGGTTTAGTTCAAAGAGCTGTCACACACATATGTACGAAAGAATCCGTTCCACCTAGCAAATGACGCATATGCTAAATGAAGGCCTTGTTGTAGCTTCAGATGACACTTTTATGGTGATAAACCTCTTTTTGAGAGCAACTTTTCGACTAGAAACTTTCTTGTCAATGATATGTCCTAAATATTTGGATTCATTGGAAATACAGATAGTGAAGCTCTTTGCCACCAGCTAAATAAGGCCTTCTTTCTCGTAAAAGGAAAACCCATGGCTCTGAAATGATAACCAAAAGCCCATTCCAATTGTACCATTCATGCCCAAATCCATCTGTGCGTTATCAAAGACCGATGGTCCGACCGAAAGTACGGTAACATCATCCGCTCTAGCTTGATCTCATTTTAATTATCCTTTTTTGTAGTCATATTATAAAAATAATTGTGTGCCACTCCCATTTCCTTATTAAGCTCAGCTCACTCTTATAGCCGCCACACTATCGACAATGACCAATAATTGTGCCTTATTGATTTAGCTACATATACCGCATATGCACTCGCATGAACAGCCTAAGTTTAGCCCGATATCTTACTGCAGCCGGTCCCACCTATTTGCACGTCCACTCCATTACATGGAATCATGTCCGTCACATGAATGAATAAATGTATGAAAATTTTGAGCATAATATCTACTGCCAAACGGTGTTCACTATTTCTTATTTTTTTTATTCATTTTCCTTCGGTGTAACTTTGCATATTGTCACTGGTGAATTCGCAGAATAAGGAACGGACGACGGGGGCAAAACGTTTTCTAGATCAAAACTATCAGATACATGATTCAAATCAAAAACGAATATTATGTTTCCGCTGGCATAAATCCGCCGCCCGAATGACGGGCTGATTTGAATAAAATATGAGACCACGAACATTCGAACTCGGCGCTGCGGTGTGGTTGGTAGCGATCGATGTTTGGCTTTTTGTTTTCAGATTGAGGGAGCAGTTTTGCCGCCAATGCAAGCAAACGTTGACAATCATTTCGTGTGGTCTGTTATCCTATTCCAATAGGGTAAATTAATATTGGTTTATATTTTGTACAAAAGTTAAGTCAAAAATCGAAAAATAGTTTCATCGGTTTGGCCATATCCATCTACGTAAATAGAACAGCGTGGAATGAGGTCCTCTAGGAAAGCTATCTGAACCCATTCCTGATTGCGTCCTAATTCAAAGTCTAAAAGTCAAAGAAAGTAAAATGAAATGGAAACCACATCCCATGAAAAAGAACATCCAACGTATTCAACTGCATCACGATCCACTGTGTGCATATGGAAACAATTCAGTTACTACAAACCTGCACCCGATTAGAGCAAGAAAATGGAACGACATGCAACTTTTTCTATCTCCTGCTATTCCACAGGACACATCCGTTCTTCTTCTGGGATATGCAGATGATGACGAAATCGCGATGTCAGCAAGCTGTTTTTTGGCGATGAACTTGTAACTGGAGCTAACTGGTGAAGCTTATTGGTGAGGCCCAAGTTCGCCCCGAACTAGAGCGCCACTTATGTAAGTAAGTTAGTAAGTTTCACTTATAGGCGAATATCCGCAGAGGAACTGCAAAAGAGCCTAAGTGGGCTACATATGTTTACACAAGCTAATGGCCCGTGCAGATAAATACTAGACTGGCACTATCTACACGAGATCTATTTTGGAACTCTAGCGGCCTTACTTTATCATACATTGGCCATATCCTTATAAAGCTCTTCTCTCTAGAGTGGACTTTTGACTGAAGGTACAAGAACGTTTTACTCTTAACGTTTCCCAGCGAATTTGTCTGAGGTTGATCCGCGTGCGGTCCATTCGCCGGTTCGTTCATTCTCCTTCACGTTACTATGACCTTAAACCCAGAAAAAATTATCATGACCCTACGGCTTAGTTGAGCGATTTTTTATTTGCCATGTATCAAAATATTTGAAGATGTCATAACCAACTTAAGTGCTTTCATACCGGTCTAACTGTCAATATTTCATTATAAGGTTGTCATTAAGTCCACTTGCAAGATTCTTGATGGAAGGCGATGGCAATTCATTGACTCTAAATTGATACCGGCACCAACTCCACAATATATCTTAAAGTCGTTGCCAGATATGTATCTTCAAATACCAGTGTGACTTTGGAGGCCATCACGCAGATTGCACTCATTACTCGATGCTCATATTGAGTTTCTAGTTGTACTAGAGTTCGGGAATGACAACCAGATATCTAGCAGTGGAGGGCAATGAGAGTGGGCAATTGCTTTACCGAGGAGGCTTGAAAGTTGGTAGATTTTCGCACTGAAAAGCATCAGCATCATACACCCTAAGTACGCCATTAATTTGCATATTTGGTAAAAAGGGTTCACTCATATGTGGCAAGGTACGATTCGGTATTTCGAAAAAAGAAACTGGTGCCATATTAGGAGACAAGAGTTGATCATATCGTAAATTTGATAATTTAACTTTAAAAAACGTGTGGCCACACCTTGGATCCTAGGAACTCCCTACAGCTGGTCAACCATTTATACGACGAGGGCGCTAGCGCATACTCACAGGTAGGAAGGAAATTTGTATTGACCTTAACCAACATATTTCCAATTAAGAAGGAGGCTCTTTGTTGATAGGGTATAACTTTGAGTGCTGATTATTTCTCCTATTGTTTCTGTAAGTTTTTTTGAGCTTTTTTTTTTAAGTCCCATCAAAAGACGTTGATTCCCGTGTCGACATGATCTGGATTTGCACTTTAATTAGTGTACTGTCATAGCAATTAGTTTCTCAACTCTGTCTTTAGATCATTTGTCTTTGGCGCCTTTCTAATCTGATTACAAATCAAATAAAGAACTGACCGCACCTATTTAAAACCCTCAACCAGACAGACATATGTACATATATACATACAAACTCACTTTTTGTTGAATTAGTGACCAATTTTTACGTCATTTGCTAACGAATATCATTTGTAATCTCATTGTACACGCGCCAGACTCCATTTGCATGAGGTCTTTCTCCTTGCTTTGATTTACATGGATGGAATCCTTGCGTGGGCTGCAAGCCGTTCGCCATACTTGGCAACCACACGAATCAAAAACGCAAATGCCTCGAAAAGATGTAAATTTCTGTTCATGAATTATGACCACTGCACATGTAATACACTAGGGATTGCAGATAGACTGAGAGTGAGAGCGGAAAGGAAACCGGATGGCATGCGTATGCAAAGCAACATGTCTGCTCTCTTTGGCCAGGTCCAATTTCCTTTACATGGCATTGATTCATAATCATGGACGCGTTTATATTTTTTTTTTTTGTTTTTCCCTCGTTTCCTTCATTTATGCTTACCTTTTTGTTTGGCTTTTAGGAAGAAAAACCGTCCATGTTCGCAACGATGTGCGACAAAAGCCTACGCAAAAATTTACTCAAATAGATGTTGAATGTTGTGCCATCGAAACCGGCAATCGTTGTTTGGACGGAAGATATCCTATTTCTGTTTTGATATTGACAATCAAAAAATGGCATAAGATGTAAAATGACCTAGATGACAGGATGATCCGACATCCGAGGCGTATCCGACATGGGAATATTTCAAATGTGTCAATGCTTTTTGTATTGAATACATAGTGACAACTTGGGAGGGCAACATGTTAGCCGCAACTACTGTAGTGGCTTAATAGAAAATACTATAAAACCGAGATACATATATTTACATTCATTTAGCAAATTAATGCCTTGATTTATGACGAACTAAAAGGTATTATTACCGTGGCACATGCACAGGTTCTGCTTCAAAACTTAATTCAGCAATTTAATTGGTTTTCAATCCTTAAAAGCAAGCACTTTTTTTAATGGATTTAAACATTTTTATGAGAATGTTGCTAAATTTGGGAAAATTAACAACAAAAAAAGACACATGGTTCACTCAAAAAGTGTGTGGATGGAAGCACTAAAACTAGACAAATTAAGTCCGATTGGTAATACTTTTTGACCATTTTAAGAATTAATAACCCAAGCGTCTGAAATATTTTTGCTTCATAAATTACACATAACATTAAAACTCCATTAAATATGTAAATTAGGCTTGAATTTATGCGACTTGGAGTAGCAAATAAAAGTTGGTGTTACTAAATCACGGATGGTCAAGCTTACTTGATGTTTAATCGATCTTAACTAAATTGTCAGCAAGTTACACACATAAAAGCGTATTAAATCGGGTTAAACGATTTTATTAGCTGATTACGCATGGGTACTCTCAAGCTGATTTTGATTGAAATATAAGGTCGAAAACTTAAGATGTAATGAACATATTTTTGTAGTGATATTGTGATTTTTTTTTTTTCATTTTTAATGCATTTTTTATTTCATAATTCAGTATTTCTTACATGCTAGACAAAAACGCTTAAAACTAGCTTAATTAACTTAACTATGTAATGCAATTCTGACTTACTGACCCTATGCGGGTGCTCTAAGCTAAACCTAACGCTTAAAACTATGTCTTTCGACGTTTACGAACTAAACTTATTTATTAACGTAACTTACTATTGAAAACTAAGAAAATTTATTTTTTTTAAAAACTTAGTATCTGAACATTTTTTTATTGTGTTGCTTAAAATTAATTTAAAAATAGTCTTAAATCTAACTTACAAGCTACCTTAAATAACCTTAAAACTATCCTAATCTAAAATACGTACTACATACGTAATTTTTTTTTTTTTTTTTTTGCGAAGTGCTGTGAAACTTTTTTTTATTTATTTATTTTTTTTTTTTTTTTTTTATAAAATTAAACCTAACCTACCCTAAACTATGTAAGTTGGCCATGGTGAAAAGGCCAACTTTGCCCCTTAATAAAGGCTACCCCGGATCGAATGTAACCGACGAAGGAGTTCTCTCTCCGTCCCCTAACCACCAGAATTTCTGGCGCTGCCGTTCAATATCGCGCAAATCGCGACCTGATACCGATCTACTGTACCGGAGACGCTCCGGAATGCTGTGTGTGACGTGTCGGTTGTAGGTTAGTCGCCTATCCGCAGCTGTCCGGGCAACATGGAAGATTAGCGGCACCGCTAATCTGTCCTGGATCAGACCTTCTCTGTCTAGATAGAGGAACGCCTCTGGCGGAACGAAGCCGTTGAGGCACACTCTCTCGTGGTACATGTCATTGGGGTAGAAGGCCCCAGAGATCAGGTTATTCATCGAGTTCATTGCTCTTGCAATGTGCCCCCGAATCATCTTGATCACGAAATTATCCACTCTGTTTATGTTCGCCCTGTTATACAGGACCTCATTGGAATAGAATTTTTTGTACTCAGACTCTGGTGTTCTGTATAAGCGAAGGCAGGCCCTAAGGCAAGCCCTCTCAAACACCCGAATCCTTTCCATCGAGCTTGCTCCCACGTTGAACCACACGGGTAGTGATATTGTGAAGTCTGATATTTATTCAAGCTGGCACAAGGGACTGTATATGTTAAGATATGGATTCGTTATTGGAAATCAGTTATTATTGGCTTCAAGTCGCCTGGTTGCATTCTACATCATCGGCCTTATGTGTGGACACGTCTCTATCGACGAGGCTGAAGACCATGTCAAGGAGTTTTACGGTCATATGCCCACAGAAGCTGTCCTAAGTGTAATAGGTACTTAAGTACTTAAACGCCGAGATCGGCAAGGAACATCTTTGATGGATTGGTCAGAAAGCACAGCCTCTAAGGGACGAAAACAGAGATCGACTTTCGACTAATCTTTTTTGGCAGCTGTGTGTAGTATGGTGATAAGTAACAGTAGATACTCACATATACGGATGCAAACAACAACCACATGATCAAACCGCTCTACAAAATCGATCACACGTATCAAACATACACAAAGTGCATCTTTGTGATCGAAGATCCGCAGGAGAAGGTAGAGGCTATAGGAGCGACTTTCCAGGAAGTGTATAAGGTGAATGATAATATTTGCCCGAACCACGACCTGGAAAGTCGAGTCCTTGTGCACAACTTTAACCTTCAAAATGATATACAGCACTGGCGATCAGAGAACAACGGTTTCACCGAGTTCAATGACGATAATATGGCAAATAATGTCATCGCCAATGTGGAGGTACATCCCCCGTTCATATCGAAGGTGGAACTCCAAGCGATCTTCGAATCATTGAGAAGGAAGAAATCCGTGGGTATCGATGGAGTGTCTAACATTGTGCTAAGACATCTCCCTCCAGAAGCGGTGAACATTTACACCATCCTGTTTAACAATGCGCTGAATAATGCACATTATCCGGCGCACTGGAAAACAGCGGTGGTTCATCCTATTCCCAAAAGGGGTAAAGATACGTCCAATCCGGCAAATCTCCGGTCGATAAGTCTCCTTCCGAACATCAGCAAGGTATTCGAGAAGGTTGTCAATAGAGCCCTGTCTAAGTGGGTTGAGGACATGAATATTGTTCCGGATAACCAATTCGGTTTTAGGGCGGTGCATGATACAACACATGCGTCTAAACTGGTGTCGGATATCCAATGGAACAAAAGCAAGAAACAATGCACGGGTGCCTGCCTGGTTGACTTGGAGAAGGCCTTCGATACCGTATGGCAAGAAGGACTCTTCTACAAGTTGAGTAGGCTGGGCATAAGTAAACCACTACTATACATGTTTTGTAATATGCTCACCGGTAGACAGTTCATTGTGAAAAATGGCAATGTGACTTCTGCTGGTACGTTTGATATTAAAAATGCTCTGCAACAGAGTGCGGTAAATTCGCCGATCCTCTTTAACATTTACACAAGTGATCTTGTAGGATCTCTTCACCATGCAATAGCGTATGCCGACGACTTGATAGCGTACAGATCAGGACCAAAGATCGAGGTCATTGCAATACTCTTGCAGCGTGACTTCGATAAGATCAAGCGATATTGCGACGACTGGAAGTTGAAAATCAACTTCCAGAAGTCGGAAACCATCCTGTTTAGGACGTCGTTATCTGGGGCCTCTGCGGATACCAGAAAGAATTGGCGAAAGTTCTCAATAGTGGGACAGCACGGACAACCATTAGCGTCTCGAAATGTAGTCAGATACCTTGGGTTCTGGCTAGACCAGTATCTATATTTTAACAAACATATAGATGCTGCTCTGGCCAGAGCCAAAGCGGCTTTCGCCCTCACAAAGAGACTGTTTTATAGCAGCCAACTCGATGCGAGGGTGAAGGTAATCTGCTACATGGCCCTCATTCGGCCCATGCTCGTATATGGTTGTCCCGTGTGGTTCAACGTGGGAGGAAGCTCGTTGGAAAGGATTCGGGTGTTTGAGAGGGCTTGCCTTAGGGCCTGCCTTCGCTTATACAGAACACCGGAGTCTCAGTACATAAAATTCTACTCCAATGAGATCCTCTATAACAAGGCGGACATAAACAGGGTGGATAATTTCTTGATCAAGATGATTCGAAGGCACATTGCAAGGGCAATGAACTCGATGAATAACCTGATCTCTGGGGCCTACTACCCCAATGATATGTATCATGAGAGCGTGCGCCTTAACGGCTTCATTCCCCCAGAGGCGTTCCTCTATTTAGATAGAGAAGGTCTGATACAGGACAAAGTAGCGGTGCCGCTAATCTTCCATGTTGCCCGGACAGCTGTGGATAGGCGACTCAACTACGACCGAGACGTCGCGCTCAGCATGACGGAGCGTCTTCGGTTCAGTAGAGCGATAGCAAGTCGCGATTTGCAAGACGTTGTTAGGCAGCATCAGAGATTCTGGTGGTTAGGGGACGGAGAGGGAACTCCCTCGTCGTTTCCTTTTGATTCAGGGTAGCTCCTCCTACGGCGCAAAATCGGCCTGGCCGGCTTACATAGGTTTAAGATTTAGGTGTAGGTTATAGTTAGGTATATAAAAAACAAAAAACAAAAAAAAAGATTATATGTATATGTACATGCACATGTATGGGCATATACGTTGTGTATATATATGAATATATATTATGTATATATACATGTATATATATAGTTTAGAATAAGGTAGTTTTTAAGGTTTATTTTTAAGGTAGTTTTTAAGTTCTTATTTTATATTAGTTTTTTTATAAAAAAAAACACGTACATTTTTCTAAGTTTTTATTAAAATTTTTCCTTAGAAGTCTAGTTTGTAAAGTTTGTTTAAATGATTAATTAATTTTAAGTTAGGTTCCGTCGAAAGACATAGTTTTAAGCATTAGGTTTAGCTTAGAGCACCCGCATAGGGTCAGTAAGTTAAAATTAGATTAAGTTAAGTTAGTTAAGTTAGTTTAAGCGTTTTTGTCTAGCTTTAAGAAATTATGAATTACAAATAAAAAAATGCGTTGAAAATAAAAAAAAAAATACACAAAGTGCATACATTCAGGGGTCGACAGTAACCATTTTTTAGTTTCAGCCAAATTCAGAGCCCGGCTTAAGAAATGTTGCGAATCGCCCAGAAAAAACACATCAAAGATCGGCGCCTTGGCACATATGGTGTAGCCAGACTATAAAGAAAGCACCTGAGCGATAGATTCTCCCAACAAATCCCAAAAAACATTGTCGCACCATACGTATATCGTACCATCATAACTGTGGAAGATAAATTGGTTGCATGAAACTCCAACTCATCTGTGAGATATGCTAAAAATTATAGAGGGTGGCGTTGAGACATCCCCTTAATATCATTACTGCCAACAAGCAAAATCATCCTTTCATAGGCATCTCCGATGATAAGTATTGTATACGCCCAGATACATTTTTATTTAAATCAGGAATCAAAATCCATAAGTCACTGTAAGACGGTATTTCACCAAACCTATTAGCAATTCCCATGGCAGCGCGACGCTGCATAAGGTAAAATATGCACCTTCCCAACCGTAAATACCACGACCGAGCCGCCGTATTGGCAGAAGGAAACAATTGTTTATCACAAATCGAAATACAAAACTGAAACATTTTCAACAAATTCAGTCCATAGGGATCTGGATTTAGGCTCCAGAAAATCACACTGCACACCACATAGCCCCACCCTCGCGGTTAACCCAGCCAACATACTGGCTCGTTTGCAAAGCAGTAACTTTTGAGCTATGCAATCGCCGGACAAAATCAGTGAAACACAAAAAATAACAATCTTGCTAATTGGATGATTTTAGCATAAACAAATGTATTTTAGGACCATAAAGAATCCCAAACTGAGTCAGACAGCAGCCAAAGAACATCCGCGCAGCAGCAGCCGTATAAAGTCGCAGACTAGGAAAGATATACTTGTACAACGGCAGCCCGCAGTAGCCAACACCAGACGGTGATGGTGGTTCCTTCTTAGTGCTTTCAAATATGCCCATAGCGATATAAGTCCCGAACATATGGTCAACGGAAAAGAAGGCAAGGAAAGGAAAAAAGAAAAAAAAACACCTCTGTATTATCCTTCGGATGGTAATGGTTATATCAGACTCCGATGTATTGAATCCCTTGTGATTTGGAAGCGTTGAAAATCGAAGGGTATGCAAATGGCTGCTTACCTGACTCTTGGATATGAATTCATGGTGCATGTAGGGACAGACGTTAAAGTTTTGCTTATCCAATCTTTCCATCTCCTTATGTACGAATATACTTCTTTTTTACGTATTACTTTGGTAAGAAACCGAATAAAAACTTTCAAAACAGGAAACAACGACTGTTTTTGCTACACAAGTCCTTTTCTCATTTTTAGTATCGAAGGGGAGTATTTTTCTTGCAAGTTAGTTTACTTAGGGAAACGATGAATTGCTTGAGATATAAGATGTACGAGTACCTACTCACATTACAATTTGTAACAAGTCAATTAATAGCGTAGAAAATAAGCAAAGGATACGGCGCTCTCAATAGCATCATTCTCGTTGCTTTACAACCTTTAATTTTTAATTTCACCTTTTTCTAATTTTATAAAATAACTTTATGTATTGCTATTATTGTGTTGTACTAGTACTTAAGACAATTGTCGCTCTTAGGCAATGTAAGGCTCCAAAGATTATTTGTAGAATGCCTTAAAATATTTCAATGAATTCGCTAGTGAAGACCCTAGGAACGAAATATAAACAACGTCCTTGGAATCTGTTAAGGAAACGCTCGGATCCTTAAGATAGAAATCCATACAAACATCGCTGGCATCCAAAAACTGCCATGGGATGGGCTGAGAAGAATGAATACGGCCCATTAAATTTGTGACTGCCATTCCCATCCATGACACAAGCAGCATTTGTTCAGTTAGTTGGTCAAATGTAGAATAAGATTGGAAATCTTGAGCTTTATACATAAAAGGAAACGCGTAATGATGATCCGTATCAAGGCAAAATCTAGCAAAATCGTGCTATGCACGCGCCACTCCACAGAAAAAAAAGACGCTTCTAAAGGAAGCAACGAAAAATCGTTCTTATTATGGCAGTGTAATAAAAAAAAGGACCTTTTGTAGAACAGTCACAAGATATGACAGCCTTGTCATATTGTGACGCAGTATTTTATTTCAAATGTTGGCACTCCGTGGAGCCACATTTGACTTTGACCATTACTTGGTTGCAGCTACGGTACGCTTGGAATAAGAACAAATTATGAGAAAAGTGTTGTGAGAAAATTCTCCAGAGTCAGCCAGGAACTTTACAGATCGTTTTGCTCTCAATGTCTCCAGGAATGTAGTGCTGCCCACAGTACGAAAAACAGCAGAAAAGTTGCCAGGAAGCCATCAGAATTGTCAAATCTGACGTGCTAGGTTTCACAGAGTGGCGATAGAGAGCCTATAGTATGACAAACAGTCAGAGTTGCGAGTTTGAAAATATACCATCTGTTATACTCTATGTATACCTACAACAATTCGCCATCAACATTTTTGGTGTAGGTATACGAATATGCCAGAAAAATCTATCAATAACCAATTTTTATACTACGCCAGATCTAGGACACAACACAGGAATTCCAAATCGATATCCATCATCTGTCATCGATTTTAAAGCCGGTTATGATTTATCCAGATGTCCAAGACATATCGGGTTTTGTAAAACTGCCTAGCTTGTCCGTTTTTGCAGGACGACTTAAGACTGGGTTAATATCCCATCACATTCGGGGAAAACACTACCAAGCTTTTTGATGGTTTCCATGTTCTAGGAGAATGCGAAACACTATCATGTTCTCACTATCATCATCAGAGCAGATTGACACCAGAGTTCTCGCCCAGAAAGCTTTCGAATTCACCACAGAGTAACACCGTGGTAGAAAAAGCCCACACCTAAGGTGCCATGTGAAGTTGAAGAGGAGCCTAAGCCAAATTGGCGCACCAAACTATTGTAGTTAGAGGTTGAGATGGTCAGAGAGAAATAACGAAAAAGTGTGTGTATGAGTGGCAAGGTAGCTAACCTTAATCGACGACTCCGCCACGATGTGCTTGCTCATTCAGCACCCTCATAAATTCACAATTTTGCCAGCTTGTCCAGATATCCTCAATAAGGCTAACGTAAATCTATCATTTTGTTAGACAAACAGGATTAAAAGCTCTCATACCGCTGACCAGGGGCTTAGTAATAAGACAACTTGTTTGAGTATCGCTAATAACGCTGCCTTTGGACAAGTTTAATGGGACAAATGATTCCCAGAAGACGCTGCCACGCTGGGGGTGGCAATGGTGTAGTGGTAGCGTCATCGTTTGTCGAGCTGATGGTTCACAGTTCAATCCCTGATTTCAGCAAGCATTATATGATAAGAGGCAGTCCGATCAATTGCGAAAGTTTGTGACAACACTACTGTGAAGGCATAACACTGGCCGTAGGTTTGTCATATGGCTGGAGAAATTGATCGCTCTGTTAATAATTGATATGCTCATGACATCGGGTGGATCGGGAAAAAAATACTGTGAATCAGAAGCGAAGGCAAAAAATTCATGACAGTATCAAATCTCCCCAATTATTCTGGACACCACCCCTGGAGCTAATGTGAAGTGAAACCTATTACAGCTGAGTTTCAAACCACTACACCAATCTCTTTCTCTCTCTCTATCTATCTCTACAACGCCCGCACCATGTGAAAACATGTAAAAGGGTATTCATAACCCCTTGAGTGCGGGTAAATTATATGAAAAAAAAAAAAAAAAAAATAGAAGACGTCCAGCTTGATGATACCTTGTACTAAATATTAGTGGTATTTACAAAAAAAAAAAAACAAAACTTGGCGCAACGGACGTAAGTGATCCTGGGCCTAGCTTCTCGCGACCTTTCGTGTTGTGCGTTTTATATTTTTCACACAAATGGAAGGGACCTATAGTCTAGAGCCATATCCGAAAGGCAAATTGAGAAGCTTTATCATGACAGTTATTAGTCTCGGACGTTTGTCAGACATTTGCGAGAGGTGGGATCGTGAAAGGGACCGAACTTCGAACCTCCCAACGCACTAACCACTTGAGCTACGGCGCCTACTGGTATTTAAGATCAAATTTTATGCAATTCCCGCTTTCCAGTCTACATAATATGATCAAACCTTCTTATCGACTGAATGGGCAGGCTCGTATACACCATAGCTTAAAAGGCAGCAACTGAGCTACTATGTTTCTTAGACAGACCGTTGGAAATTTAAGAAATCATCAAATGATAGGCACAATAACTTCGTACTTCAATCTAATTTTTTGCTTTCTTATTCCCAGATACCATTTAAGGATATTAAGACAATAAACGGACCGTGTTTGGTGTCTATGAGACTCTTCTGATGGCCCAATGGTTCGTATCTTTCGAAATGTAGGAATACTTATGTTGGTGTGCGTACCCTCATCGTTATGTTATTTACAACATAATGCCGAAGCGCATTCACACATACATACAGATATTCTTCCCGTTCTATTATATCATTGATATAGTGTTTTGTCAGCTATTGATTTAGTCTCCTTTGTAAACCCTCAGAGTATATAATTTGAAGTATAGATGTGTATAAGTGTACATACATTCATCTTTTGGTAAGCAACAAAATATGTTGTGCTTAGATATACGTATGTATCACCTTGTGAGTATCCTTATATCATCAACAAACTCCCACTAACTGCACAGCTCATTGGATTTTCAGCTAAAATCACTCTACATAGCAAAATTTATTAACACTCAAGCCCCTAAGAAAACAAACAGGAAGGAGGATATTCAATTTGCAGCCACATCTCGTACACTATGATCGTGAATTAGTAGTTTATTCCTTTTTCTCGTGATTATAATAAGCAATTAAGGCGTCTTTAATCAAGCAATTATCACAGCTGGAGAATGAACTCGAAATCGATCTACCTGGGGCCACTGTAGATAATTTACTTTCCACAGCTATGACCAGTTAATACTTGCCTCTCCTTCTCACTTACCGGCGCCGCATTGCCGACTCCAAAAACGTAGGCCCTAAGAGGCGCTATCTCCATAATTCTTTTTGGACAAATAATTCCATTGTGCCAATGCATTTATTGGTTTATGGCTTAATCCGATTAACTTCAAATAAACAAACACCCAATGGAGCTAGTAGCTAGTAGCTCTACCCACAGCAGGGGACAGCAATTTAAAATTATAATTTTGTGGGCGCTTACATCTCGCCACCTGAGATCACAGGTGACGATAGATACATAGAGATACACTAAAAATGTGTGTGTGTGTGGTATATGAGTTAGAATGTTAGATTGCCCAAATCCAGATGCCTGCCACTGCGTAATTAATTTTTTGGCAGTTATTCTAGCAGCGGGTTTCGTGATCCTTAAAAAAAAACCCACAACAAAATATTTATTACTATTTAATTTCTGTTCGCTTCTGAAGTAATATTTGTTGACTTTGGCCATAAGAGTAGGTGAGTTTTTGGTTTTTATTCGATTATTTGATATGAAAACACATTTAATTGCTGTTCGTAGTGTTATTTCATGTAAAATGAATGGTCTGGTACACTACGGGAATTGATACATTGATTTTTTTTAACAGGAATTTGGTAAGGCCTTGTGAAATCATGGTTTTTCGGAAGATTGTTTTCGACTTTATTTCAGAGAAAAGTATCTGTATTCGAGGTTAAGATGATTGTTTTTTTGCATATAATTAAATGACGTTTTAGTTTCCAAAATAACCAACTGTAACCAGCAAACCCTAGGATTTAAATATTCGTTCCTCATCTTTCTGTATCAGTTACCATTGGCCGTAGCTCGATCTCCTGCCGCAGTTTTAATGCGTGGTGGCCCGATGATGCCACCACCGTACAAACCACACCTTACAATACCTACCTACATTTCTGTGGATGTCATGGTGTCTATTAAAAGAAAGCAATTTTGCTTCCCGCATCGATTGATCTAAAAGTGAGCCTCATCGCTGAACACGATTTTGCCAAAAATCCCGGATCATCTTTCAATTGAGTCATTTAGCGATGGTCCGATGTATGCCATGAGCCAATGACTTAAATTCTTACACCAATTGATGCCACTACGTTATTTAATCGTGGAATATTATTTTCGAAATCAGGATAAGACTACCCAAAGAGCCTAATTTGTGCGAAAAACAAGACAGTCGGACAGGAAATGTGGGGCGGTTTCGTCCTCTTCAAGGCACATCTTACAAATGCCCAAACTGAAACCTTGCTCTGCCCATACTGGGTGCGTCGGTCCATAACTTCATCTGCTGGCAAGTACAAAGACGTAGCTAGTACTTCGAGATGCTGTTTTAGCAGTAGCTCAGCCATTGCTTGCTTAAAGAATCCCAAGCTGCAGCCTATTGATTGCTGAGAACCCACAAATGGGCACATTGACCCCTCACTGGCAAGTGCATCTGCTCTTTCGTTACCCGGAATCTCTGAATGTCCCTGAACCCAGAGTAGCATCACCAAGTTACATCGCCCCAGTAGATTCAGCTTAGCAATTGCCTCACAATCTTGTCAATCACGTAAGAAGAACAAGCCATAATCGCGAACTGGCTGTCAGAGCAGATGTAAATAGCTCTACCCACTACCTTCTTTTTTAGAGCTATGTGAGCTGCACTTGCGATATAGTAGACTTGGGTCTGAAAGGCCGTAATATACCTAGTGGAATAGTCCCGTTTACACTCGCTTCCTCCGAATAGATGCCTGCTCAGTAGAACCCATGAATCAGAGACCCTTCTGAATAGAAGACAGTATTAGCTGGCTCCATCTGCCATTTCTCCATTCCGAACGCTCCGGAAAGAGCGGAATCTGCACTCAAATCAATTTGCGTTCACATAATATCCAATGCTTTGTCCCGAACGCGTGGAATAAGGCTGAGAAGCTCTTCAACCTCTCCTCCTCTGCGCCCTTCGCCAAAGATTACCGCCCTCTCAGGCAGTCTTACAATGCAGAATTTTGTTTTCCTTGCCACATAATTGATGAAGAGGTGTAAAGGAGCAAGGCTCAGAGCAGCTTTCATAGTGACAGTCGGAGCTTCTCTCATCGCGCCAGTAATGCAGACACAGCAAGGTGCCGCAGTTTTCCTAGCTTGCGTTTGTGATATCCCGCCCTTGGCCGCACATTACACAAGATACGATCTGACTAAGCCAGTGTACATGTATCCAGTGGATCGTTTTAAGGCTTAAACCTCAATTCTTACTGAACATTGTACGGTACTGCCAAAGGATGCTGGTGGCCCTAAATATCTCGATCTGAGGGCGTTTTGTGAAATCAAGCTTAGGATCTCTGGTTACTCCAACTTAACTTCGTTCAAAAGTTGTTACTGAGTATCCAAGAAGGATGGCCATCTTACAGGAGGTAGCTTCCTCCTCATAGTTAACACCATCACCTCAGTCGTAGATAGATGGACGGAGAATGACTGGACACGGCACAAAGTTCCGACACGTTCAGTGCCGCGACAGCAAAGGGCCTGTAAGTCGCTGTTGCTGACGTTCATACACTCGGCAAACCCTATAGTTGGGAAGTCCTCATTGTTAAGCCTACACAGTAGTGAGTCTACCAGTAGATTCCACACGCCACCGTTTGCAAGTCTTTATAATCTGCATCAATGTCATGCACCTACCAGTCTTGCAGGATAACTGGTGTCGCCTAATATTAAAATGGCAAGAACACGGCTAAGGCATATCACTGCTGAAATCCGGTATGAGACTGAAGTACACCCCGTAGCTCTAAATTCATTTATGCGTTTAGAATTTTTTTAGAGCTGTGTTAATACGAAAAACTATGCTGGCACCTGCAACATGAGTTGTACAAAATAAGAGATGCCACAAACTTAGTGAATGTTTAATAGAACTACTGTAAAGCTCACACAGTCCCAGTATTTTGCAGTCATAATATGTTATTAGCATGGTAAATGGCAACCTGCTGACTGAGGAATGCATGTCCTTGATTCCTACCTTACTGGAAGTGAATATTATCATTAAAACGCTATCTACCTATTAAAAAATGTTCAATTTCGAGAAAAATAATTCAATTCCTTTCAATTAACTACCACTACCTGCAGATATCACGAAACTCATCATAATTAAATACCTCCATCGGATAAAAAATAAAAAAATATATATGTGTGTTTGTATATCGACTCCCCACTTACTGACGACCACACAACGCAATTTTTTCAATTGTCCACCACAGTGCCATCGGAAACTTAACCGTCAATTGGCAATTGGAATTCCGATCCCATAATTCTGACGGCAACAATAAATTCATCATCAGCAAGTAATCTCATTAATTAATAAAAAACGCAAAAAGAAATTATTGACAACTTTCCGGCCGACCAGCAGAGTCGACGTCGGCTCCGCATCCTTTATGGGCCACTGCTGTTTGTACCTATGTATCTGAAACTAATAATCATGATCTCGAATTCCATATAAAAATTATTGTATTTCAATAAAAATTGATCTTATTTCGTAACGAGCTGCGCGCCGATACCATTTGCCGCTACCTAATTATGGTCCTGATGTCCCGAGGTGACTTTCAGTTCGAACTCTATGTGGCATGCCAAATGTGGCAATGCACGACCGCACGCATCCTCCATCCGCACGGACACCCATTGAACGAATTATTTATGATTCGATTGAGTTTTATTTCATTGCAGCGCGATTATTATTGTAATAAAGTGATGCGACCTTGATAGAGCCGACGACGATGACGACCGCGACGGGACGCTCGTTGACAGTGGCAGTGCTGCATCATCATAAACGAGCACTGTTATGATGTCCTGCTTACCAGATATTGTGATAAAAATTTATTGAATTTTGAATTTCGTCCACTTCTGCGACGACGGTTATGACTGCAAAAGACCAAGATAAAGTCCGCATGGTATCCATGCTAACTGGCTCTTCTACCTTCAACTCAGAAGTGGGTATTCTTTTTTTACTGACAGTGAGTGTGACGAAGGTACAAGACCTGGTGCCACAAACAGAACTGCATTTGACTGCACACAGTGAAAACTTGAAGGTAGGCAGCCAAGTGATCTTCCGATTCAGCGAAATCTCCCGCTGGGCTGGGAATGCTACTGGATTCGTTTGGCGGAACGTTTTGTGATTTATTTGCTTATGCCCAGAGGCTGCATTTTCTTATTGCTTCTTCTGCGATTTTTCGCTCCTGCGGATGACATTTTCAACCCCTGTGAAGTGTGCTTACGATTTGCTTCCCTGGGTGTACGATTCAGGTTTCATTACGAATGCAGTCGAATAAAATCATCATTAATCAGAACTTTACGGGGGGCGGCAGTTGGTTGGCTAGAGGAGAGTGGCCAACTTCATTGTCGGTCGGTTGTTCATAAATTAGGTTTTTTTTTTCAGTTTATAAACAAACCCACCTCCACCTCACCAGCACACCGGTCATGCTAAGCAAGACTTCGTACATTTATGTACCTATATATATATGTATGTATGTATGAATAAATGGCGAATTTAAAATGATTCCTGGTTGGCTGATTTTTCAAGTTACAGTAGAGTAGTATAAAGCCAACCGGCAATGACTTCGACTACGACTTCTCCGACGACTACGATGGTAATCATAATGAATAGAGGGCACATAATCATTTTGTATGCCTTCATAACGAAAAAGGAGGCAGACAAAAAAATAAGA
Organism: Blera fallax; assembly: GCA_946965025.1. Taxonomy (NCBI): domain Eukaryota; kingdom Metazoa; phylum Arthropoda; class Insecta; order Diptera; family Syrphidae; genus Blera; species Blera fallax. The sequence goes on along the minus strand of OX337246.1, from coordinate 12,919,296 downwards.
AAAAAAAAACACACACACAAGTGATTTGCATAAGTCCATTGTATGCAGCAGGAACAGTGTAGAGAGGCAGCCGCGCATAGGCGTGGTTCTTCACGGCGGGAGGCTTCATTTTAAATTGACTTGTCACAGAAAACTAGGTCTGCTTGTGTGTAGTTTCCTTGTTAGTGTTGGGAAAAGTTCTCTGAAATTCATATCTAGAATATGCCTTCGACCTTATCTACTGCGACTGGCATAATAATAAATTACACTATACAAGCAAAAACCAAGTTCCGCTCTGTTGAACGGAGGTGGAAGCCTTTCGAAATTTTCATAAAACATCATTTGTCGACTTGATAATTCATTGGCCCGACCTGACTGCTCTTGTTTGTCCCGTCTTTTTGTGGTGTGAAATTATTTTTAATTTTATCACAGCCACCTGCTGTGATGTGGAATTTTTCGGTGGTTAAGATGTTAATGTCCCAAATTAAGGTGTAAAATAACATGACATAGTTAATGGAAGAAATTCATTAACTACGATTATGTGGAGCAATGGAAAGAGGTTAGGGAACTTTGAGTACTTGCTCACGTCATTAACAAACAGAAAATTTCATATCTAGAGAAGGAAGTGCAGTGCAGTGTCCCCTTAGCATAGTACATATATCAACTGACAGTAGTCAATTCAATCAAACCAACATACCACAGGAGGAAGAGTTGTGCATCACCCTTAAAAATTTACCGCAGGACAGGCAAAGAAGACCGTCGACATTTGAAAATCAAAAAATTTCCGAAGATAACGCCCAGCGCCTGAAACCATATATGTAATACTCGTATGAACAAAAGCGTGGTGGATTCAGCGATCTGTAGGACGTAACCCAAACCGCCAAATGCCTTGATAAAACATGGAGAGGAGGTCCCAAAGCCATTCTGTGGATATAAATACATACATAAACGGCTATCATCAGACCTACATATACTCACTTATGGAAGCCTAGTACGGTGGCAGGCCACCAGCAAAACATTAGAACTACCATTGCCATGAAGACAACACCAACAGTTAGACTCGAGTCCATCCTCAACCCTCTTCCCATAGACCTTTTTATAGAAAAATTAATGGCTATATCTGTGGCCACAAGCCATAACCGCTTAAGTCGACTTAAGACCAAAACCAAATGTTTTTATAATTTTCGTTGCAAATAAGCATAATTAAAGAAATAACAAAATGTTGGTACAATTAACCGTAATTTGCACTTTGAGAATCTGTATTGGTTTGTTACTTAAATGCGTAAGTTTTTTTTTCAAACTGAAAATTAAATTTCAAAATTCTTCTTCTGAAAATTCCATTTTCGACTTAAGCGGTTATGGCTTGTGGCCACAGATATATGCGCTCAGAATAAGCCAATTGAATAGCTGGAGACCGAATACTACGGGAAAATGCTGTGTCTACTGACGGGTTCGAAGCTCTGCTGAGTCCCTGGACGTAAAGGAATACCAGCGAAAGAGAAGGCCGATGAATTGCCAAGAAAAGGCTCGGTACATAACTTAAAACAAGCCGACAATTCAGTGAACATCGTACCTTTCACGATTAGGCATGTAGCAGGTGAAAAATCCTTAATAGAAGCTCCAATCTCACAGTAGTTAAGGAATTCATCTACGTCGGAGTCAACATCAACTCCTCGAAGATCACTTTGGTGAAGATTCGATGAATACTGCCCCTTGGAAATCACCGGTGCTACTTCAGCTTGTCAAAACTACAGTCACGATCTACGATCTGTACCGAAATCTGTTTGTAGCCAATATACGTCGATTATTCTTCGAATCCCAACCCTTAGTTTCGAGACGAATAGGAAAACCTAACTTCTGCCTTAATGACCAAGGTATCGCTCTTGGATTTGACAGCTGGAAGCAGCGTGCCTGGGATCGAAGAGCCACCGTGACTCAGGCAGAGACTCCTCACGGGTTGTCGTTGTATGCAAAGGTAAGATCCTAGTACAAAGTGGAGCCAGACACCTTACCCCGGAAGTATTCGCATTTACTTTAGTTTCTTCAAGGCAGTTGAGCTGTCGTTGAATTTACCGTTCGTACAGAGAGAAACACAACTTGAAAATTTTTACAATTCAATGTGAATATTAAATTCGAAACAAGAATAAAATGATTCAATTAGTTGACTTCATGTCTTCTTTTTTTTGCATTTTTAAATAAGCTTAGATGTGTTAGTATGAAATTTATTCCCAAGTTAATAATGCAACAAGTTACAGTCGATTTTAATTAATTTTGAACGTTTCATGCACCATTTGATATGGCCATGATTTTATAAGCAGATAACCTGAAAACAAGTATCTTTTATTTTAAGCAGGCTTGTGAAAAAAGTTAAATTCCCACACCGCCAGATGGTGGGAGTTCAACGGCAGCATGTTTGAGATTTATTTATTGTCAACTATTTTCCAATAAATTATAGAAAAAAGGCGAAATATAAATACAATTAATTAACAGATTGGCATGCTAATCAATTGAAGTCCGTAACTGCATGGGAAATTTTCTAGTGCGCGAAGTCATCAACAATTTATTTGATTTTTTTTTTTCTATAAAGGACATGTATAGGTTTCATGAAATAATCATATTGTAAACCTTCTCATTGTGATACCACGTGGATCTTGGGCGAAAGTATCTCTCTACCTATTTGTTAAAACCAATTTGAGCTTCTTATGAAGCGTAGGGGGGGCTCTTAATGCCAGCATTCATCAGGTCGCGTATATCGTTGAAGCGAAATAAATTGCACCTGGAAAATAATTTCGCAACTCTCAAAATACGAATGAAGGACTTTCGCGCCTTCTATTTAAGAATTTTCATGCACCTCCAGACTGCGGGGTGATATTCATTAAAAAATAGAGGAAAAAGCTCTTGAGCCTTTTGAGTAGGTGGTTTTGAAATCTCAGCTGTGATTCTGCATGTTGAGAGGTATGTTGCTAGTTCAACTATAGAAAACCACATCTATGTACCGATATAACTTCACTTGTTCTGACCGTTGCGAAGTGTCGTTTTTCGCCTGGTCAAGGGTAGCCAGATACACAAGTGGTACAAATTCAAGTTAATTTTCTACTAAACAAGGATGCCACAACGGTAAGACAGGCCAAGTCTCCCGACAGATTCCTCTAGACTGGATAAGAATACCTCTAATGGGTTAGTTTTGCCAAAAATTTCTAAAGAAGAAAATGATACTATCCACCATTTTCTTTGTATGCAAGGGTCAGTCCTGTCTAAAAGATTATTGCTCCATGGGGAGCACTTTTCTTCGACAACTAGGATAAACAATATGGTCGCCAGAATCATGCTTCGCTACTCAGTTCGATTCTACTACTTCTCCCCTAACTCCGAATGAAAATACGCTTGCTCAGTATACAGAGTGTTTTCAAGATATTCATTGATACGCTTGACCATTATTTTAGATATTTTTTGGCAATTGTTGAAAGCGCACAGATTGTCATTCTTTGGGAGCATAACATTCCCCTCCTCGACTTATCCGGAACTGTCTCGAACACGGCAATTATAACTTCAGCGTTGGCAGCAAAACCCATTTTCTTACCATGTTCGTGATTAAAACTCAAAATTGTCGTCGATTTGTACAATAAAGACGAGGAAATTGGGTGATTGAGGCGAACCCACGTTGAGCGCCAGAAGGAGAACCTTCTCCTGGTTAAATTTTTTCGATATGTATATGTATATCTTAGATCACAATTGTCATCATATCTAAGTCAGTCTGCATGCTAGCACACAGAGCCAAACTTATCGAACTTATATAAATTTTGGATGATTTACATATGTAAGTACTGAAGAATTATAATTGGTATCTAAATAATGCGCGCTCTCCTGGTTGCTGAAGCTTCAGCACACAATAAATACACGTACGACCCTTCTTGCTTAAATCTAAGTAAGTCACTTACAACCTACCTGTGGCGTTATCAACCTAAATTAAAACTTTTCTACACTTAAATCCAGTCCGCCAAATCACCAAAAAAGACCACATTTACAAAACTCTAATGACAAGGTAAAAATTCCAAAGACTTCATCAAATTCCACAGAGTCGATTAAAAACGGTTCCCCAACAAAGTAAGTAAAAAAAATATTTCTCACACATGTCACACAATGAGGCGCGATTCGAGGCATTTGAGGGCATTCGGCATTTAAAATAATTACAACCCGCAGGACGAACTCTGGACCGCGAGCCCAACCAACTGACTGACTGTCCGAATGACTGACTGACGGCATAAACTGCACCGACATGACAGCCACGATCAAACATTTCATTTCCGGTTCGCAAACAATATAATAGCCCGTTATTGTTTCCATCTCGATAATTATCCAAAATCATTTAAATTTTTTTTTTTCCTCCTTTTTCTTCGTAATGCTATGCAGTGCTAGCGCGCTAGCAAATTTTGCAAATTTTCATCGTGATCAACATCGCGAATGATCGTTCACAGTTTGATCGCATTTGCGGTCCGGGCGGAGGGAAAACAAAGCAATTTTCAATAAAATGTGAGCGAACACTGCATACAAGTTCAACTATAATCATCTTCATCGTAATCATATTGGAGACGTTTGTCTGCCTTTTCTCGCACACGGTATAAACGACTAACAAATAAATTGTATCTTCAAGATACAATTTTTAATACGGTCGATCTGACATTTAAATTATGTGAACAAGACAATTCTGTTCGTTCGCGATGATCGCCAAAACCGAAAGCGCAAAATACCACCGATACTACAGATAGATACCGCGCTCATGCATCAGCTCTACGATCATCGTCATCAGATACGTTTACGGAACAATGCAAAGCGGTTGGGTTCGGTTTGTGTGTGACCATCATCGGACCGGCCAACTGGGGAGATGACGACGAATGGCAGCCACGGAGAATTGTCCGAAATGGAGAAGGAAAATATTCCAGATATTTTCGTGTTTACGAAAATACTTTACATGGTTCGCTGTTGTTCGGTTGGTTGAATTGAATGCTCGTTCTTAGTGATATGGGGGAACTTTTATACGGGGGCATATTTAGGAGCTCATATCTTCCAATGAATATGCCGGCACTCATTTCACTTTAATTTAAATGAAAATTATGTTTTCGGTGTGAACATGTTTTCAGTTGGGATTGGACAATGCAGCACTACATGCTGAGAAAGATTCAACTAAGTGGAACCACTGATTAAGCAAATTGGACTCTGGGGGGAATGTTTATGTTCTACATTTATTTATAGGTTTTTGGTGAACAGACCAATTTCGATGTACTTTCGATTGGCTTTACTTCGATTCTAATGCGGTATGATCACACATTGGCGTCCTCGGCTGAAGTACCCAAAACTTCTTTTTAACTTGAAAAAGAATTCGTACTACATGCACCGAATGGAACTAAACCAAATGAAATTCTCAAATAAAACTATCTTTTTCAGTGTTCTATAGCACTAAGACTTCACGTAACATAGAACAGAATTAGGGATTGAATTTGCGGATGAAATAGCAAGACATGTCGGAAAAATATAATAATTAGACGAGAGCGTAAAGTCACCCTTATACGAATAATTACCAGATATAGTTTCAACAAAGTCGGATAAGAGGAAGAGAGTATCTAATGCCCTACAGCCTGCCTCGGATGTTACGAGAGTCATCAAAGAATAGTCACAGGAATTCTTGCGGAAGCATGCCAAGACTGAAAATTGCAGCCCCGAGGGAACTGAGGTACTGTAGCAATATTTTCGCTTCAGAAGACGTTATGTTTATTTATTCAATTGGACGATGTAGGCAGAAGAGGTATTCAAAAATCGTTTATTTTATTGATGCAAGTAAATAAGTTTTGAGATTTAGTTTAAGCTATCTACGGCTCACCATAAAGTCAATCCAATGGGTCTTGTGTCATTCACAATCCTAACCTTAGCTGCCGTACCTTATTCCAGTCAATATGATCGGCAGCCAACTCTCTACCAGCTTAGCATCAAGGCTAAAAAACTCCCAGCAATGTACAGAACAACGCACTTAACGTCTTGAATTTCGACAATTTGGGAATTTAAACACTCAACACTGTGTGCAACTCAGTTGAATTGATTGCAGAACGACTTTTCTCTAAAGACTATGGTATTTACTTATACTTTAATCTCCCGAGCTATTACAGCATTTTCGAGACTGATGTTGCTGCTGTTTGTTATGTATGATACATACAGTCAACCAGGCATCATACCCTCCAAACCTGAAACCTTTAGATCTACTGAGTTTAACTCAGCGTAACAACTGAACTGTAGAATCTCAATCTCTGGTGGTACCCAGCGCACTGTAAAATTTTGGGGAAGAACTCGCGTTGTCTTAGCCGGCATTGAGAAAGCCATAGCGTTTGCTAAATTAGAAACGTCTCGACCCTTGGCAATGCACAAAAGATACTATGACCAATATTGCATCATAAAAGATACAGAATTCTGCTACACAAAAGAGGAACCATCTCAGAAACATGTACCAAACGTCTTTGCTATGCACTGTACTACGTTCTACGAAAGGTGCTGAGATGAGAAAGAACAAGAGATTATATTCCACTTTCGTGTACATACGTGCCCTGCGAAAAGAAGATCTTTGAATTCCATCCCCGGGCTCAATACGTCCAAGAACACTGAATCTCGATCGATAATATGCAGATTGATCAAAAGAACTGGAACCATTTGGCGGGGGATCGAAAATTATATATCGTTCACCCACATTCACGCAGCAATTATAGTGACCATTTCCGTTGTTAAAAGAGGTGATCAATTACTGCAAAACATACTTCAAAACCCTTAGTCATCCGTAACACTCGCAGGATATGTGGACTCCAACTGTGCTCTAACTCTGTGCTCCAAATTAAACACCTAGTCCGACCTCATAAGAACTAATGAAAGCCACCATTAAATGAATTTGAAGAAATTGTCCTCTGTCTCCTGAATCCAGGGAACAACAAAAATAGATTTGTTAACAGAGTCAGTTATGCCTTTTTTATTAGGACTGACTACCAGGACTACCAAATGTTTTCATAATTTTGTAAACAATCAACACACGAGTCCTTTGCATACTATTTTTAGCCAACATTACTTTTTTTTACGAATTCGAAAAGAAAAGGCCAACTGAAAGGATTACTAGTGATGAATGTGGAACACGTTGCGGAACTAGTATCCTTTTTTCAACAGCCCCCCAATGATTAACATTACAAAAACTTAAAAACAACGTATTACATCTCACTTAAGGACATGCACATTGACGCCCTTGTAATAAATCAATTGAATTAAACTGGCGTTAAATACGCAACCAATTTATCATTCCACTTAACCCAGTCCTTAGTCCTTGGCCCGCAGCAAATACCGCCACAGGTCAAAAGAAAAAAAAAGGATCTTCCTGAACGAGCCCAATTTATTAAAAAATGGAAAATAATTCATTGTTGACTGAAAACATGACACAATCGAATGTTATACCCGCATAAGCCCAGAAGCTACAATGTGAATGCGCATTAAAAGTCCTGAGTGCGCGCTCACTCGTTTATAAATGAAGTCGAAATTAATTATGACCCCTCACAACTGGAGACAGGAGTCCAAAAGGATATTATTCACTGTATGGGGCCGCATACAAAAACGTTTCGTTTACCCACCTGATATCTTGATTCTCACACGCATTGCATTCCACAACACCGTCCCAGAAGCGATCTTCAGACTCCGTGCTGGGCCCCCTCGTTTTTTAACAATTATCACCTGTTTGGACAATTTATCATATGTTTAACATTAGTACGAAAATACCTCCGTGTCACCATGTGGTGGATGTAGTACTATATCTCATAGTTGTCCTGCTTTCGATCTTCGGTTTGTTGGCTCTTAACACCTTTTCAAAGGGATTATGAATTATTTATGATGACCGAATTGTTTGTCCTCCCCCATTTTAAGATTACGTTCAATTGAATTCACACAAGAAGAGGAGACATGCTACAAGATCGGCTTACAGAGCTGTATCCTTTTGCAGATGTTGCGAAATAATTGCCGGCGGTCAGAGACACAAAAGCTGTTGCGCGCACTGAGTAATTGGTGAAAAATTACTTCGGTTTATTGGCGGACTTCTTCGGTATAAATGGCCCAATTATCTGAGAGAACCAATACACGGTGTTGCATCGAGGAGCACACTGTTATTGTGTTGAGCTATAGTTAAGCGCTCAATGTGTTCTCCCCCGATGTGGGCCACCGATCGCGAATTACTTACACAAGCAGTTTGATAGGGACATGTTCAGTGTTTGTTTTGTTAGGGTTGTTTGGAAATTGGCGCAGTTGTACAAGGATTTTCAAATTAACTTTACCATATGAAGGCATGTCTGTAACGGCAGCGTCATGTGTGATGATGGGTATGAATTTTTTCGCTGAATTATAAGAACGCAATGTGAACTTGGGAGATTGAAATCTTTCAGCAGTCCGATGGGTATCCTGCGATCCTAGGTCATTGTTTTATAATAAAACGGAAGAAATAATTCTGACAGTTATGCATAAAAAGCGCAGCTTTCCAACATAACGCATTGAAAATGCATCCAACCGCGAACAGATCAGTGATTATGATTGATTGCCTCGCTGTCAATTGTTATCCCATTGTTCACCACTCAAGAAGTTGATCAGTTTCACTTTTCACCGCATACTTCTGCAAAGCAAAACGCGCGAAACAGATAGCCGGTAGCGGTTGCAGCAGCACAAATCCGCATTTTGTATCTTTAGTATTCACATACACTCGACCTGTATACTCCCGCCCTCCGGGCATCATCACCTCCCCACAAACAGTAGTGGTCCAGCAACATCTCAGCAGAAAGCATCGTGGTACAAATGCCCTGACTGCCTGCTTGCCTGGCAGCTTGTTTACCTGCTACAGATACCTGCCTCGTATATTCGTGTCAACCGTTTTTGGATCTGATATGAGATTTATAACTTATGCCATCGATAGTGTTAGCTGGCCATATTTTTGACATTGTCAATTTGACATCACACATTGTCGTTCGGGAACATCGCGCGGGACGACCAAGTCATCGTGTTGTCGTCGCGAATGTCCTCGCGCGTATCGCCATCGTTATGTGAACTCCTTGCATTCGATTTTATTTATGGAACGCTCCGCATCGGTACGGAAAGTGATTTTGTCGTATATATGCGTGACGATCAGTACGAGTTGGACGACGAGTCAAATCTGTTTTAATGAGCAGATTTCTGGGAAAGATATCGATTTTTGTTTTTGGGAAGAATAATATTTTTGTGCTCTAAAAGGTAGACAGGAAGGACAGCATCAGAAGGACATATGCTGCAACTAGGGCACTAGAAAGAAATTTGCTTATGGGGAGAGCAGATAAAGATAAAGTAAAGCTGGACAGGAGCCATGAAGCGTAGAAATGATTACTTTGTAGTTATCTAACGTCGGTAATCTAGTCTCCAAACTTGGTTGCAGTGAATTTGCATTCCAGATGGATCATAAAAGGTTTTTTAAATTTGTTCACGTTTGCGCGCATCCTGTTTTTGGATTCTGTGTTGGTAAGGCATTCGTAACATATTCATCTCAATCCAATTATGAAATCTATTCTAAAAGACTGTCACATCGCTATTTAGAATAGAGCTATTGTCAGCGAAAGGAAGAGAAGTCGTTTCTTGTCTCGTTAACAAAAAATTCTGCACGGCATTGAAAAATTAAGGAGTTTGGCAACTGCCTTAATGTACCCCTCCTTAAGATTTGCCGATAATTCCTACTTTGGAATTAGCTTTCAGTTTAATGTCATGTGAGCGTCATAGGTACAGTTGATATTTCTCGAAACTCAGACGGAAGTTTTCTCTAGATCGCTTCAGGACGTTTTCTATTACTATCCTTATTCTTTGAATTGCATAGTTAGTAGATTGGTTTCCAACAAAGCCACATAGACTATAGTGAATTTTAGTAATAGTTCGCTGTGGAATAGGAAGACCTTCCTCCACTGATAGACGACCGGTTTCCTCATATCTTCCTGTTGAACAGCATTGCGAGTCATTAAACCACTGACTTACAACCACTCCAGGGCCCAGGGGCTAATTGTAATTCTGACGAGGGCAATTCTTTTTTTGTTGTCCATTAAAACAATCGGCCTGCCGGAAAATTTTTAATTTTGGTCTTTAATCTAAAAACACCTTTATCATCATCGGATCTAATATTTGTCTCGGAAGTATGGATTTTTGCGTGAATTGCATTCTTGCTGCTCTTGTATTCTCCAGGCGGAGTAGGTGTTTTTGTGCGAGATTCTTTGGAATTGTAATTTTTACTGCCCCGGTTTTCTGACAGCGGAGATAAAATAAGTAGACTGCAAACATTTTTAAATGAATTCTCTGCATTCATGACTGACACTACAGCAACTAATTTTATCATGCTGGCCTCTGGATGAGTCATTTCTTGGCCTAATAGCTGAGGTCTTACTTCATTTATAAATAAACTGACGGGACCAACCTCAAATTCCTGTCGGAACCATGTTTTCCTAAACAATGTTCTGGTGTTTGACCTCCACGTTACTGATCACTGCATGACTGGCATTTTGTCCAGAAGTCTGAAAAATGTGAATCGGACAGGCAATACACCTTTCCATTTACACCTTTTGTTAGCAAGATTAATGCTTTAAAAATCTCCAACTCAGGTACTAGCTAATAGTAATTCTGTTGTTGAGGATTCTATAACAATAGGCAATACACATATTTAACGGCTATTTTACTTCAGTTGGTCAGATATGTATCAGCTTCTATTGATTTTGCTCCTTACTGTCGAGATGTGTCTAGTGGAAGTTTAGAGTGAATGCTTCCTTTTTGAACCAATTACTGCTATTGAAATCCTCTTAATTAATCGAACTCTTGTGGTGATGAAAGCATTTTTAACCTTACCTTAGAGAACGTAGCTCTAAAAGTAGTTGACATTTTGGTTCGTCTCTTTAAATAATATCCAGTGTAATCATATCATATCCAATTTTTAAAAAAGATAATAAACGAGATGAAAAAAACTACCAACCGAATTCATTGCTCTCTACAATCTCAAAAAATTTTTAAAAATCTATCAAAAGTAGAATGCTACATGTGAATGTTCTTAAAACAACGAAAGCTCTATGCAATATGGGGTACCCTAAGCATCTGTCCTTGGAATTATTTTGTTCTTAGTCTACTTAAACTCTTTGTTTAATCAACCTTCTGCCGAAAAAGATAAGGCTTCTGCTGATACCCTCGGTATTGCTATTAGTCAGTATAACTACATAACACTTTCTAACAAATTCTTCGCAACAATAAAAAAACAAAACAGTTTTACTTTACCATGTTACCTATATATTGAATTACCATCGTAAATGGGTTAAGTGCGTTAGATACTGTGCATTGAAAGCTTTCGTGGTTTGATTTTCGAAGAGATTCAAATATTTTTCGCTAAATTGAATCACCTGTGATTTCAATAATAAATATAAGCAAAACCTATTAATGAAAAAAACTCTTCCATTTCCCTTTCAACCCCACTACTTTTTCCAACCACAAGCGATAACCACATCTCATTCATCAGTAGTTATAATCGCCTATTTGTATCGAACATGATTTTAATTAACAATTACGACGCAAAAAAAAAACTGCATCTCGCCAACAATACACACAGCAAAGCATATTAAAATATACATGTTTCCACTGCTTTCATTAATAATAATCACAGCAATGATAATTAAGTGGGTGAGTATGATTTTCTCTATAAAAAAAAAATAAATGAAATAAAAACCTCTGCTCTACATCTGTCGGCCCTTCAGGAATGGTAATTTTAAATAAAACAACCCGAGTTAATAGTATGCGATGTAAAGCGGCTCTCAACCCCAAAAACTGATCCGTACAATACTCTAATATTAATACTTTCATTAAAAAAGTGTACAATTTTAATCAGCATTTTGCCGGATGACCATTTATCATTTAAATGTATATTATAATTATGCAAATGCAGCTGAATGTTTAAATATTAAAAATATCATTTTGAAAACATTCATCTGTGGCAAATGATAGCGATTTGCAAATAAAAAAATAAAAATAAAATTAAACAAAATTTTTTGAACAGAATTGACACAAATTGGTAAATTGTGTTGGTTTATGTGGATTTCATTTTTATATTTCACGTTTATCGATGTAGTTTGTATTTCAGTAAAACTATTAATTTCTTTTGAAGGGAAGTAAATAAACATCAAAGAATTTGTTGTGCATACAACAATTTTTGTTCATTTATCATCCCTCATCGGTGGAATTAGAGAGGTCTAAAACTTCATCAGAGAGGTCTAAAACTTTATCATGAAAGTTACACCGCAACAACGTTATCAAATAGTGGAATATTAGTTCCGAAATCAGTGTTCAGTTACACGAACTTATCTTATCCCTACGTCAATGTTATGGACCGAATAATCGCCCATCTAAACGTTCTATACGTCATGTTATGAATAGATGTCGCGCTGATTGAACACTTCATAACACAAAGCCAACAAGAAGAATAAGACCTGTGCGTTCCGAAGAAAATATCGCCGCAGTTGAGGTCACTGTTATTGAATATCCTAATTTGTCGGTTCACGTGGGCTTTGTCCTTCCACAGTTTGGAACATTTTGGCCTAATTCCTTACAAGATTCAATTGGTGCAAGAACTGAAGCCGTTAGATCATGGCGTCGAACCATCGCTGAAAGGGCTCAAAACAAACTGTAAGATGATCCGGAATTTTGTGGAAAAATTCTATTCAGCGATGAGACTCACTTTTGGCTCAACGAATAACGTCAACGCAACGGACTCTTCAGGTAATATTACATCCAAAAAATGTAATGTATGGTGGGGTTTATACGCTGATGGCATCATCACTTCTTATGAGACAGGAACTAGCGTTACAGTCAATTCTGACCGATACAGAAGGATGTTGAAAAATATTTTTTTTCGAATTTACGTGACATCGATGTGAACGATATGTGGTTCCAGCAGGATGAGAATACGTGCCAAACCATCGATTTATTGAAATCATAGTTTGGTGAGACAGTGATTGAGATCTGTAAATTGGTCACCAAGATCTTGCGATCTAACACCGCTCGATTATCTTCTATAGGGGGACGTAAAATCGGTTGTTTACAGAGCAACGGCTATTGTTTACCAGCAACGGCTATTAAATACGGATAAATGGCCCCAAATGCTTGAAAAGATTTCAAAAACCGGACCGAAAGGAAACGCTTTGTAATTCCCAGTCGCGGTGCTGATGTTTCAAGAGCATTTTTTAGGTCAAAAGCCAATGTCTTATATTTTCCGGACCATTTACTCTATGTATAGCACGTAAATGGCCATGGTGTAGTAGGTAGTGTGTTTGCTTGTGACCCAGCTGGTGTAAGTTCGAGCTCAACAAACATAGCCACCAAACATATCAGAGAAACAAATAAAATCTGAAATTCTCGAACTACACCACCAAAAAAAGTTGCTGCCTAGAAGTACAGTGGACCGTATAGAGTCTGGGTGTTTCTGAGCAGACAAATCTCAGAAAGTCATCTATTTTGATATTTTTTTGTGTTGCAACAATAAGTGAGACAGGATGATATTTTGCACTTGATCAAAATAATATTACGCTCCTGATGAACATAGTCAAACACTTGGTAAATGCTGGTAAAACGCTAGAATTCATGGCCGAAAACTTGGATGGATCCATCAATTTTTCAGTCAATACTTTAAAGAAAAACGCCTGCAGCAGGAACATGAAGCAGACCGCGTAAAACCGCCTCAGTGATGAGTGCTCGAATAATTTTGCTGCCAAAAAAGGATCAATTCATGTCATTAAAATCTATTGGAATTAACAACGTCATCAGTCCGCCAAGATGCTGCAGCAGAGTTGATTACCAGGGAGAATCTAGGCTTGCAAGGCCATACAGTAAAACGCTCTCGTAATATTGTCGAGGGATGAAACAAAACTTAATATATGTGACTGCGATTGCAAAAGAATGTTCGAAGAACAATCTGACAGGATTTTCACAACTTTTACAAGAAAAAAAATAGTTAGATATCGAGGCGGTCCAGTAATGGTATGAGGATGCTTTTCTTAGTTCGACGAGAGTCCTTTTTGAAGATCCATAATATTATGACGAAAGAGGCTTGCGCTTGGTACGACTTATAGAGTTCGCGGATGTATCTTCTCCAGCATTCGCCTTCCTCGCAAAAATCCAAAGCAAAAATTGGACGAAGAATTTTGCGCTCAATATCTGTTTGCCTATTTTACTTATCTTCCAGCACTTGGGACCGTACTGCTGGCATGATAGGCATTTTAGAGACCTTTCCTTTTTTTTGAGTAACGTAGCTTGACCCCGTTTGTTTTGCAAAACCAAAGATTTTTGGAATCTTTCAAATCTCCATTAAAGTGTCAGTCTTGGAGTTGATCTCCGATGCAGATGAAATCATTATCTACCTTGAAGTTAAAGTTATCAACACCGACATTTTGTCCTAGGCGGTGAACACATGTACAGTTCATCATATCGTTTCGCCTGTTCATCAATTGCCTTGGAAGCCTCAACTACGGCACACTACAGGTGACCAATGACGTTGAAATCGTTTGCGTATCACAGCAGCTGGACGGATTTGTTCATGCGTTCACACCTGCCCAACACACTATCTGCTTCACCACAAGATTGAAGAAATAGGTCACATATATACTGGAACTTTTTTTCCGGATTTTGAAATGTGTTTTCAATGATTTAGTCCCTTAAAAATGGGTAAAATAAACTCAAAATAGTATGGATATAACAATTATACTTGCATACGTACATACATATGTATAGGTTTATTTATCATTGACTTTCGAAGGTTAAATCAACAAGAACCATCCTGCCACTGTGTATCTTATCAATCCGATCAAATCAATATTCAGATTCAGCTTTACCCAATAAATTTCTATAAAATAATGACTACCTAAGAACTACGGTAACCGTTTAAATTGCCCTTAATAAATATACAATGCAAATTGACAGGAACCCCCAACAAAAAGGCAGCATACACACACAACACTAAACGCAGCCATCAGCAGCAGTATTCAAATTTTGTCGCAAACAAAAAACCAAAAAAAAAATAAACAAGGAACTCCCTAATGAGTCCCATTCTCATTCCTCCCTCTCCTATGTGTATCCTTTCCGAGTTTCGCATCTTCAATAATAATTTTCTGGAAATTCAAAAATCTGCATGTGCAATCATCGATATATGTATGTACTCTGGACAGGGTATCCGAAGGACAACCGCACAAAACCGTCCTCTGTTCGATCTTCTACGTCGCATGTTGCATGCAGATCAATCGCTGAATTTATCTTTCGAACCATATCGTAAAGCAGGCGACATGCAGATCTGTCAATATATTATTTAGGTTTTTTGGTGATTTAGTTTTGTTGAATTTTATTTAAATTGGATGGAGGTGGATGAAGATGGCCAAGAAGGACATGCAAAACGATTTTATTTTTCCCCCCATTTTTTTTTATTTTCGTTTAATTCCATGAATGAACAGGAGGAGAATGTGTTCGGCTTTTCATCAGATCGAAGGATAGTGATGGATCTGGAAATGAGGAAGGAATAATATCTTGAAAAAATCGAAGTATACCTACCATCACTACACATAAATGAGTTTTAGCTAATGAACACATTTTTGAAATGTCAAAATGAATATCAAGCAAACGACCACAGTGAGGGAGAGATTTAAATGAATTGTATGAAAGGACATTTTCGTCGCATTACTTTTTTTCGAGTTTAATTAATAAATTTAACAATTTAAAGAAAGTCAGATAGAAAGTGGGTTTAAGGTTAAGGAGCCTTTTAAAGTAAGAAAACTAACTTTTACTCCGGACTGGTGGTAACGAAGCACTTGGAAAACCTTTCTAAGATCTTTTTTTAATAATTTTACTTAGTGAAATTGATCTTACATACAATCTCTCGAACCATTCCGAATTCTCGAGTATCAGTAAATAAGCAAAAACCAGTAGAAACACACATACATATATACAGGCAATAAAATTTATCTTTTTCAAAAACGGTCATTCGTGGCGTACTGTTCTGTACAGATCAGAATAAAAATTACAATTTAGCCTCGAATTGTGGCCAAACAGAGCTCAGATATCAAATTTGAAAAACAATCCATCTTACTATTTTGGGTGCAACACAGTGTCCAGTGTCTAGTTCATCAAAAGCAATTCTTGTTATTTAAGGTGCAAATAAAAATCTTATTTTCGGTGAATGAGACCTTCGCGACCTATTTTTATTTTCTCAGGCACTATTGTCTGTGAACCTGGGCCTCAATAAACAAGCCTCTCCAGTTAGCCCGGTCCTTCACCAGCTGCCTCCAGTTGCGACCCCCAATACTCCAGGGCCGGAGTTTTGGTATTTATTTGCTCTAGTCATCTTAAGCAATTGATGCGCAGTTCTTTGACTAGGTCGAATTCGCCGTACAGCTCGAAAACTTCGTCTTTGAATCTTCTCCTCCAACCCCCTTCAACGCAAACGGGACCGAATTCTCAACGGAAAGCTTTTCTCTCGAAACGACCGAACATATCTTCATCCGCTTTCGACAATCCTTCAGCGACATAAAGCAAAACTGGGATGATAAGGTTCTTGTATACAGTTTCCTTTTTTGTTCGGAGACAAGACCTTACTCACTTGTCTTCTTAACCTTAAGAAACAGCGATTGGCAAGAGATATTCTTCGTTTGATTTCTATTGAGGTGTTGTTGTCAGAGTGGAATCGACCTCTATAACTTCATTAGTAGCTCTAGACTGCCGTTCGCCTCTTGTGGAGATGGCTGAGCAGTGGGTGACGGGGCATGGAGACATTCCAGGGAATTGTAAGGCCGATGAACTCGCCAGAATAGGAACAACTATACCCATCTTGCCGGATAAAGGCACCTCAGGTATTCCAATCGCTACTCGCAAACTTAAACTTAAAGCTGGATGCTGTCAAGAGTACAAATCGTAGGTAGACAAGTGGATCAACATGTCTAGCGACAAAACAGATTTGGCCAAAGCTGGATCTAAACTGCTCTAAGAATTTTATTTCTCTCAATAGACTGCATATCGGCACGACAATAGGTGTCATCACTGGATACTGTCTAATAGGCAAGCATGCTACAAGACTAGGCCTCTTTGCGAACGACTTTTATAGAAGCTGCATGGATGAAGAAGAGGAGGAAACTATCCCTCACCTCCTTTGTTTCTACCCAGCTCTCTCCCGTAGAAGGAAGCTTCACTTAGAGCTCCCTATTACAACGATATAGGCGACCTAATGAATACTGACATTAAGAGCCTCCCACGCTTCATAAGAAGCTCAAATTGGTTATAACGAGTAGGTAGAGAGAAACTTTCCCATTGGTCTAAGTGTGCTGGGGACTCCTAGCTGGCAGCTACCTCAATCTAACCTAACCTAACCTTGTTGTCAGAGTTTATAGCAGACCCTAGGTAGACAAAGTCCCTTAGCACCTCAAAATTTTAACTGTCCACTGTCACGTTCTGTCCAATATACCGATGTTGTGTGTCCCTTCTTGTCGAAGCATATACTTGGTTTTGCCCGAGTTTATAGCTGAAATCTCAATCGTCTATGTCAGTTGCCAGTCGACAATACATATGCAAATCAACTTCACTTTAGTATTACAATTTAAGATGTCCCCTTTGCTCTGTTTTTAAAACTCCAACTTAGTTGATGGCGAGGCAATCGCAGTTCTTACTTCAGCACGCAGCAACAAACTTCACCACACCACACAGCAACAACCATGGCGGTGGTAATAAATAAAGGCCTCGTCGAGAAGATAAGATCATTTTCTTCATATTAATAACTAAAAACCAACATTTTTCAAAATGAAGACTAAACTATCGTGGAAGGAAAGAAGGCCAATGCTGCGAAAAGACTATCTACGCCATTGGCCGGCCGTAGTAGCAGCAGCAGCAGCAGGAGCTGGGGGCAGCAAAGTGCAATGCAACTGCTTGTGGTGAAGGTTCTTATCGTTGAACTTCAGCAAATGAATTCCATGATAAGCATGAGAATGCCGATTGCAAGGGGTAACTAATAGGATTTGGTGCTGAGCACGACGACAACGGCCAACGACTGGAAGGATTCATTAGTGTCGTGCGATGTAAATATTGCATGCCACCTTGGTGACTACCAGTGGGATGGTTTTCATAGGTGGTGAATTCGCATAATTATAGCACATTTATATCTCACTGCTTAATGTGTGCTTCATAAATATTTTTATGATCTAAGGTAAGACCGTATGAAATACATAAGAATAATTGAGGTCGAGAACCCTTTATATGTACTGTGCACTCAAATATTCCTAAAGTTTCAAAATATGAGAGAAATTGTTTGAGGCACATATATTTGGGTAAACCGTTACATTGGTCAGTTTGGAGATCCTTTTGGGTGTGTTCTTTGATCAGTTGAGTTCGATTTCACTGTAAAAACGAGTCTTTCCTCCAAAAGGAACTTAGCTATATTTGACTCCACGTTTGAGCAGCAATACATCAATAAAACAGTGCTTAGGCTCATTGGAATTTCAGGCCCTGAGTTTGATTTAGCAATCCGACTAAGCACATCCAAATCATCCGGAACTATATTTTTAATCTACCGTAAGTTTGTACAAAAACTCTAGCTTCTTATGATCAGCAACTATCTTCTGCGAGTTAGTGGCACCACGCATTAACTATGACTCTACAAATGCATAAAGCTAACACCATCTTGGATATCCATAACTTGGATATGTTTCTTTTGTCAGTTTTGAATTTATTTGGAATCTGAAGACATTATTTCTAGTATTCAATCTCAAAATTATACTCGGGGACATTAATGCTAAAATCAAATGACACTTGACGTAGGCTGACTCTTGAGAACTGGTGCTACTTGGGGTTGGCCAAATAAATGGGGTCAAAACACTTTACTCAGAGAAAGAAAAATGCTATCCTGCCTGTTCTCCTCTAAGGGGTCCAATGCGAAATGAGAAAAAAAAAACGAGAAATTAGGAGAAGATGGAACTGTGAATCCTGCGAGCTGTGTCAATATGTGCATGTATTAAGGTTAACTTGCATTGTCTTCATGGGCTCGTCTTTGAGCCCCAGACGCTAGATTCGAGACGACACGGAAACCGAACATTTACTGGGTCTTGGCAACTGGAACCAGCACGCCTGAGATCGGCGAGCATAGAACGCTACCCTGACACAGGAAGAGATTCATCACAGCCCGTAAGACCAACGAATCAATTCTTATTGCAACTCCTAGGTAAAACAAATATTATCAAAAATAGTCTATCTTTCTCTGACTCGTGTCTGCAAGCGAATTGTGAAGCATGTAAAGCTTGTAAAGCATGTAAGGCATGCGACTTCCAAAAAAATGTATGACCAACTTACACTGTCTTTTCGAATGGAGTATGGCACTGCTTTGCTTCCATTGATACAATATTCCGATTATTCCCTATGACCTTGTACCGAAATTGGACGAGTTTGGCAAATATTCCCTGTGGGAATATAGACACAAAACAGCGTGAGATTACTTTCTAAATAAAATTGCTTTTCCGGAGACAGTACCATCTCAGTGCTGTCAGTAACATCATCCTTAAATACTATTTTATAAGGATATATCCATGTATTAATAAGTGATAACCATAGACCTGTTGTCTGTTGAGATGAATCGGACAAATCAAGGATTACACACTTAAATGAAAGTAACTATTTTCCATCGCTTCCAATGTTGTACTGTCGCTTACCCCGAATCCGTGCTTCAATAATTCTTCTCACACCACACCCCACCACCCTCAAATCCTAACGTATTTCTCAGCTCTAAGATTTACAACCCACATGCAATTTATTAAAAATAAATAAAACTCTAAAAATGGCAAAATCCGCTTCGCTTTGTATACGATGAATGCCGCCAAATGAGCTCGCAAATTGAAAGGCAGGAGGCACAATTGCACACAGTCTGCCGACTAGGATAACACTCCAATTAACACAATGATGAAGAATTATGCTCACCCGCAGAATTAAAGCAACAGATTCATCTCATTCTCCTTGCAGGAGGCTCTTCTCAGTTTTTTTCGCATCCACCCCTCCCACTTAGATGAACGGCCTAGATCATATTTACATGGCTAAGGATGGCGCTGTGTCTATCTCGTGTGTGCGCGGGTCCCTCTGTGCTCCCATATATATTAGATTTGAGCTCAACAGCAGCCCGGCGGCAACTTACAGATCGATGACTATTCAGCCACCATAGCATATAAGGCCACGTACCACATTTGTTGGTGCTATCGCAAAATTCATAAATCAAGTGACTAATTAATGGCAGGTAACTTTTCTAGGTCTATCGTTGTGTGGTGGCGGTGGCGTTGAACAATTTCTTCATCACTAAGCAGCAGCCATGAAAAGGAAGGAAGCAGCAACGGCTGGCACGCGGTAACGACGATGGCGGCAGTGTAAGTTGTGGTCAAATGGACATGGAAAATATTTTTTATTGCTCCAAATCTGTTGCGGATGGACGTCGTCGTTGGAAAACAGACGACGATGAAGTGGACGCGATATTAACGTGTGGCTTAATGGCCTCGTTGGTGTGTGATCTTATGAATCAACAATCGGACAGTAATTAATTTCTAGAATAGCTGGAGGTAAGTCCCAGATGAAAGGAGGTAGATCTTTGAGAATAAAAAATGACACAATATGTATCCCCAGGGAATGTAGAAGAAATATTTCAGCTCACAGAATTGATTAAGAACCGGATTCGGGAAAATATAGTGAGGGAGGCCAACGACAGATTTTTTGCGAGGAATGTTATTAAAAGACACGTTATCGTATATTGACTCATGAAACTTTAAGTTATTACTTAAGTTTGCTTAGGTATATATGTACATGTACACATATAGTAAATTGCTCATCTAAGCATCTATCTGAGCACCAAAGTTAGGTTAGGTTAGGTTTACGTGGCAGGCTGCAAGTATGCAACCTCACTTAGACCAGTAAAGTCCATTGTGTTACCTCAGGTTCAGTATCTCCAAAGAGAGCTACCCGTTGAACCAGAAGGAGCTAGTTATGAAGCGCTCGAGGCTGCTAGTGCTAGCATTGCCAGTTCGCCAAGGTGAAGAAGTAGGCCCCTTAATACAGTCTCCTACAAGCGAGGAGAGCTTCACTTGTACGAAGAAGATGGAGAATGGTTTCTTCCTCCTCTTCATTCATGCAGCTATGCCCAGCCTAGTGGCGTGCTACCGATAATACAGTGCCCTGTAACGACACCTGCTATGCTGGAGATGAACTCCCTTTTCTTTCTTATAAGACAGTTGGAGTGTTTGCGATCCGGTTTAGGCCAGTACATATTGTCTACTGATTAAATCTGACCATCTGCGATTGGACTACTTGTTGCATTAAGCTTGAGTAGCATTTTAACATTATCGATAGGGATGTACCCTGCCTCGCGAACTTGTCAGCCATGCAGTTCTGAGCACCAAGTTTAGGAACAATTTGTATCAAGCTCAATATTTAAAGGAAAAAGCTGATCTGTAGAACATTGCATATGAGGATGTCCATCGGAAAAAATTTTTATTTTCGAGATAAACTGACCATCGAATTGTCACCCCACAAGAGAAATCGAGGAAAAGCATGACAGATCCACATTTTTAGGTATTTTTGCACTTGAGATGTAAAAACCCGTGGCCGATATAAGAATGGTACGCGATTATTGTCATATGTATGTATGTTAACTCATATTCGCTTTCGAACTGCATCCGTCGGACACAAAAAGAGAAAACGTTTTCGTATGCCTGGGTATAGTACTGACAGGCTATGAGTTCAAGCAATGCACCAACAATTTAGTGACCATCTCTTGAAACTAGCTCAGCCGAGCATAGACGGAGACTGGAGAGCTGATAAAAACTTTATCTCTGTTGTGTTTAGTGGCTGTGACTACTGTTCACTTGGCGGGGCTTGAAGTTACAGCGGTCACAAGCAAACACGCTACATACTACTCCGTGGTCACCTAAATCAGCTGGAAACTCAGTGCTATATGAAGAGAGAAGAAGTTCAGTGTAGCCTAAGACGTGACAAATATAATCGCATCAATACCTTAACTTCACACGCAGAGGAAGCAGCAAATAGACCGTAGTTTGAATCCGTCTAGACGATAGTGCTGCTGCTTTGTACCCAAATACACTATACCAAGCACTTTTTTACAAACTTCGTAGTTTGTGGCTCAGTGGCTAGTGTGTTCGATTACTGAACGGGAGGTTGGAAGTTAAAATCTCAGAAAACACCAAAGAGTGTCCAATGTCTGATTGTCCAATGTATAGCGAATATCTGACCAACGTCCGAGAAAATAGCTACCAGGAAAATCTTCTCAATACACCTTTCGAATATGACTTTACACTGTAAGTCGCTTCCATTTATGTGAAAAAACTATAACACGCACAACACGAATAGTCACGAGAAGCTATGCCCTAGAACACATATTGTGTGTTGTTCCAAATATTGTGCCTTTGGGATATGGCTTTAAACTGTAGGTCCCTTCCATTTGTCTCTATATACTGTTCTTTTATCTACGAACACAGATATTTATTGAAACTTCTTGCGGTAGAAATAAAAACAAATTGCCATCTATTAATTCATTCCCTCATATCATCCATTACTCCAACCAATATGCTGCAAATTGGCTTAAACTTGCGACGCGATAATGCGATAAGCTTACAAGTTTCCTTTTAAGCCACACTGCCTATTTTGTAGCACAACATGACGGCAATCCAGATACCAGATCTGCGTGTATCTCTCGCACAAACACTCCCAATTGCATTACAATCGAATGTAACAAACGATATGACTTGGCACTCAAAAGACACAAGTCAAAAATCTGTCACCTCCAAGGAGTTAAATCCAGATAAACTTACCGACACATACCCACACAATGAAGGAAGAACAATCAGAAGAATAAATGAATATAAAATTGCGCGCACGATAGGATCTATCGTTCGCTTGTTACACTATCCCGTGTTCTACACGATGCTCATGCATCCGCGCACCAGCAATCATATTTCTACACCTTGGCTACATCCAAGAAAATCAAAACAAAACCTAAAAAAAACGAATTTATTCATTTATTCAATATTTTTCATCTTTTTCTTTTTTTTTCACTCCTTCTGTCCACTCAGGTCCTGCGACGGATGTATTATCCTTTACTGGTTTCGCTTTGCATAGGAATTTTTACTAACTCTTGAACGTTTTGGCCATTTTTGGACGCATTGATGATGATCATCATCATCTTTCCGTTATGGGCAGCCCGATGCGGCCTCTGGTGTTTCATAAATTTTTGAAGGGCACACCGATGTGACTTAAAGTCTTTTGTTTCAGGAGTGTGGTTCAGGTGCGACGTGAACACAAATAAAAAAAAAAAGTTACCAGCATCCGCAGACAGAGCGTCTCTGTGGAAGACACTTGGTTGTTGTTGCTCATACACTCAACAGTCTGAGTGTTATTGTTTCGCACGAAGGTGCGCTTTTTTATATGGTGCCGCTGACGAAGATCCCCTGCCAAATGCCACCAAAAGGTGCGATAAACGGAATATCGCAGAATAATATTTATGATCGCAATGATATTTCGATGTTATTTATGTGATCGCGATTTGAGTGAGGATGCGCGCAGGATGCGTGTGTAAAGATTCGACGGGGATGCTGGAATTCGAAGAGGCATATTTTGAGGCATATTTCTCGCATCCGCCGAAGAATTTCTGTAGCAGGTTTTTGTTCGATTTCCTGAGAAGGTGATGACAAATATTTTTGATTTTCTTTTTTTTTAGAAAGAGTGTTTGGAATATTTGCTTTTTCATATTACAAAATGCGGGAAACCTTCAACAGGCTTCTGAACTTTGTGCAGAGAGGATGAAACGTGTGCTATAAGGAACAACTGTCAAATACATAAAGAGAATTCAACGCCCCCGCATTTATCGACAAACAAACGTTAAATTTATTTGAAATTATAATTTGGCTTAACAAAAACACCTGAGCACCCGCAGGCGACACACCCGTAAGTGGATGTCTTTGGAGGGTGTCTCTCTCTCTCTCTGTCATGTAACTTCACCCCCACGAATTGCAAATTGGAAAAAGAAATTAAAAATTTATTTTGAACGCCAGGGGATGATGATAGTCTAACAGCGAGTAGTGGTGGTGTTTTGTTGGTTTAAAAAATAAAACTGGAACTGGAACACCTTTTACGGGGACTACTTTGCCCCAGGGTACTTTTTACGGTGTGGGCCGTTCAACACATAATTTAAAGGAAGTCAGGCAGCAACAAGTTATTGAGTCTGGCGTATGATTGTTTGGATAGATCTATTCTTGGTGCGTGATGTATTTTAAGGGGAAGTTCTAATTGAGTTTGCATTGACTGCAACTGACAGAAACACAATTCAGAAGTGTATCATCGAGCTTCAGGAAATCGTGAATACCTAGGATATTTTTTTTTTCTTTCCTTTTTCATACAATCTGTGGCTAGGAACCTTTCTGAATGAAGAAACATTGTTTATGAAAACATCTTAATTTTCCCATAGATCTAGACATGCCTTTCGAAGGACACCAATGTAAAAGACGACCATGACCAATGACTCGACTACGAACCATTTGTGCCATGTAGCTACGAATATACAAAAGTAAGCAAAGTACTTAAGATTAAGCCAGATATTTGAGGTTAGAGATCAGTATCGGGAAAAACCATTACAGATACTCGTAACAACGAGTTTTAATCCCATAATAGTCGATATGCAACCTTTTCGTGTTACACATTGAAAGCTTAAGTCTTTGCTGTACTGTGGAAAACGTGATAGGTATCCTTGAATGATTGAAGAAATACTTAAAATGGCTGAAAGGCGTCACTACCTGGAACGGATTTTTCTGAAACTATTATAGTATAGTATGCTTGGTAAACTCTATGATCTGTACAATATAGTCGTTACCCCCAAGTTTGAGTTGCATGAGACTCCATCGTGTGCTTTGATGACCTGGGAAGCGATGTCTACCGATGTCTACCGATGTCTAGCGACGTACCAGAAAATACAACGCATATAATGAAGGCTTTGTGGTGGACCCTCATGATCCCAGTTCTTTTCTGTGATGCATAAACTTGAAACTTTCCACCAACATCAACCTAGGAAGTTCGAATCTAGCTGAGATGGATAGGCTCGAAATAGTCCCACGGTAGACAAAATCACTTTGGCGATCTAATCGCTAAAAGTTGGCAAATCTGCCTCCGACTGATATTCGACTTTACATAAAAGATGGTATGCAATGGCTCCCGCTTGTCATTGTAGTGATTGGTCAAAAGAAATAACTGTAATTTCAGGGATATATCTCTGCAAACCTCATTGGTAATTTGTTTCTTAAGGCGATAGAGATGAGTTCCAGAACTATAACTGAGTCTAGTTTTAAGGACGAGCAACACTGTTTTCCTCCTGACAGAAGTAGAAGTTACCGACTCATATCAGTCATAGAAAAGTGTTAGCTTATACATACATATGTACAAACTGAAAAAGAAAAGATCAGTACCTTTCGTTCTGTGCGTTGGACTCCGAGAAAGGTGTGTTTTTTCAGCCTTGGAGGAAAATGTTTCAAACTGGAGAGCTCAGCGATTAATCATCAATGTTAAACATCTACTTTTCTGAACAGAACGATCTATTCTACAATGGTTTGGTCATGCCATGACTACCTTGACAATAGGAAGGTGATATTCTGAGAGGTCTAGGAAAAATTGGACTAAATCTTAAATCCTCCTATGATTGGAATCAATAGATGTTCAAGAAAGAATACAAGTTCACCTCATCAGCTTATGTAGAACACCACGATTCTCATGAAGAATAAGATGTGTCATTGAAAATTATGATCAGGTTCCAGAGAAGTATTTCGTCTTAGCTAGGGCTATTTTGACATCCTTCTTTCTCCGCCCATGAAAATCACAAGCAGAACTCCTTTTGTTCGACGTCAAGATAGGAATAAATGTGTTATTTCATTTTTCTGCAGCTTTAGGTAAAACCGTGTTCGTTACTTCATGTGTCCATTAGATTTGAGAACAGATTCTATTCTTATGAACTTTCAAGATCTTTTAGAACCATTGACTACCAATCAGCACTTTTCTGGCTCTACAAAAAATCCTATTGTCGGGAATTTCAGGTGTATAAATAAATAAATATTTGGTCCAACAGACCGGATGGGTTTCAGGGTTTAGCTTCTCGCGACCATTCTTGTAGTTCATTTTACTTTTCTTCTAACAAACTTAAATTGTAGCTCCAGCTTAAGGCCATATCCGAGCCTCCAATGGTGATCCTACATGCATATATTGCTCTAAAATCGGTATTATTACCGAGTGCCAAGTGAATGACTCAAATAGTCGACCACTGTCAGATGATCGCTTGATAGGGTCGCATTTTGTGGTCAGTTAGTTAGATTGGTCGTATGTTATCCTTTTTCCCATCTGTGATCAAAATATCCTCTCCTTGTCATAACACGATGGTATGATAAATTCTCTAAAGGCGTTTTGGAAACTGAAGGCAAAAACCTTAAAGGTATTGGGTCGTATGAAAAATGCTTTCGATCAGTCACAGTAGACTTAGATAAAGTACGCAGTGAAAGGTACCGAAACTAAGCAGTTGCAAAGAGCAAAACCTCAAATTGAAAACCTCGTCTTAGTTCTTTGTCTCGGTCTTATTCTTTTGATTGCTTCTTAATGCAAAGATGATTTCTTTGAGAAGTTTAGTGAAGAGGAAACGGAAACATGCACTTAATAAAATTAGGCGTATTTACTCTTCTTCAATTCGTTTTATGCAACAGTAGACATTCTTCAAAATAGCGTCATTATAAAAGGAGTGAGTGCATATTCCTCATTAGCAATGAGGACACACGTAGGATTACTAACAAAGGACTGGTAAATATTTGAATTTGTGAAAATTTAGGAGTCATGAACCGAGCCGATCACTAACTATTCTGGAAATGCCGCATTGACTTACAGTGGACTCTCGCTAACTTAAGCATACGATAACTTGAACAATCCAATAACCGGAACACACAATTTGTTCCCTATAAGTACATATTCTATAACTTGAACAGACAGTTTTTAAGACTCGATACCTTGAATTTTTCGAACATTAAAGATATGTATTTGAAAACTCCTTAACTTGAACAAAGATATGTTGAAAGAAAAACGAAGTTTTAAGCTTAAATTTCGTTATGTATGTTGGCACAAACATTAACATCCCCTTTTTGCAAAGGGGAATCCCATGGAACTCCTTTTGTATTTGTTTTGAAAGTTTTTATTCATATTCCAAGTAATTTTCATTGGAGCAAGTTTGTATGTCTAGCGACAAAACAGATTTGGCCAAAGCTGGATCTAAAAGGCTCTAGGAACTTAATTTCTCTCAATAGACTGCATATCGGCACCATAAAAGGTGTCATCACTGGACACTGTCTAATAGGCAAGCATGCTACAAGGCTAGGCCTCTTTGCGAACGACTTTTGTAGAAGCTGCAGGGATGAAGAAGAGGAGGAAACTATACCTCACCTTTTTTGTTTCTGCCCAGCTCTCGTCCGTAGAAGGAAGCTTCACTTAGGAGCTGCCTATTACAACGATATAGGGGACCTGATGAATATTGACATTAAGAGTCTCCTACGAAACTTTCTCCCATGATCCACGTGGTATCACAGTGGACCTACCATTGCTCTAAGTGTGTTGGCGAGTCCGAGCTGGCAGCCATTTCAAGTAACCTAACCTATTGGTTTCATATGTGTTCAAGTTAACGAGCGTCCACTGTATTCCAAAATTTATCGCAATGCCAATACGAATCATCATTCCGCTTGGATTATAAATTTTCCTTCCGCGAAAATCCTCACTATTCTGGAGAAAATGATAAATTATCCAGTTAACATGCACCAAATTATATCGATAGACTTTTGGAGTCCCAATTTTGCACAGTGGCACGGAAAACGTTTAAATACGCATCCATTTGGCATGATGGGACTAAATATTTCTAGTCTTGACTTTTAATGAGCCTTACTTCATTGTTCTGAGACATTTCTATGTTTTTTATATACAAGAAACCAAAGCATTAGGTCTGTCTCATCCGTTTAGCAAAAGCTTAGTCTGTGAGACCTGGATCATTTTCTTTTTGCGTACGAAACCGAGCTAAAGCTATTAAAAGTGAGACTTGAGTCTGAGCGGAAGCATTTTGCATACCCATTGTATCCTGTTGTTGTCATATGGCAATCTCCTGTGTCAGCTTAAAATGATTGTTTTGTACCTTATCTCCGAAAATTTAGAAAAATTCGGTATCTCTTTAAGTTAAAGGTCATATCTGAATTTTACAGAAACTGCACACCATTTTCACCTATTACCTAACAGGTGTTCGACATTATAGTCAATTTGACTCTTTGCCAGACAGGAACCTTAAAAAAACTCTTCGCTTAAGAAGAGAATAAATTTCCAAAGTTGTCGAAACACAGAGTGTAAGTAAACTGAGATACATAAGTACATAAAATACATCAATCCGTTTTGGAGTAAGAAGATGCATACATACATACATACATACATATCAAGGTTTCAGCTGAGTTTTACGCTTGCCACTAAGAGAAGAGGAAGAATATAATTTTCAAATCTAAAGTAAATTTACATGAATTAAATTCATTGAAATATCGACCGCTTTAAATTCTATTTCTTTCAAATCTTAAAATATATTTGTTCATCCGAATTTAATAGCAAGTAGATACACTACTATCTATCTACGTATATTTGTATATAGCTACATGCATAATTTATGACCCAAAAATCGTACTTGCAAACAACAATGAACTTCATATCTCTGAAGGCATTAATGTATCCAACCTTACACCTTGCACATACTCCCACATTCTCAAACAACAATTTCAAATGTATCAGATACTTAAATCCACTAACAATACATCGCATGAGATATTAAACGACACAAAAAGGCGGAGCCTAATTCACCCGACTCAGCGAGAATTTCCCCTCCATATTCTCTCTCTTTGTATCTTTCCCCTCTTTATCTGTTATTTTACTGACCATTCATTGCAGTTTCACTGAGTATTTTACTTTTCGAAGTTTTCGGATATCAAGTTATGGAGTGCTCTTCTGAGTTGAGTAGAAATCCATTTGAGTGGTTCGAATTTGTTTTGGTGTAACAATTTTTTGGACGTAGAATTAAGTGATCATACTCTTCTATGTTAGTCTAGATTATAGAGAAACAAAAAAAGAACCAAAAAAAAGACATGTATCGTAGGTGCTCTGTAATAAAACTCACTAGTGCGGAAGGATTAAAGCTCTGTCTGACTCTTCACTTTCCTTACGAAAATACATATCTGCCAGGTAAATTTAAATTATTTTTTCTCTGTAATTCGTTCGGAAATAGCTTTCTCAACGCCTGAACCATAATTTTTCTCCATTGAAAATCGACTGATTCTTTTTCTCCATTTATTTATTTAATAAGGAATCAAAGATTGGCTGTATCCAAAATCTTTATCTAAACTCCAACAATTAAAAGCCATATCCATCATAGAACAAAATAAAAAAAAAACATTTTTTAACATTCCAAAGGCGTAATGTCTCAATTCAACCCCTAACTAACGCCATTTCACCGCCAGACATCCAAGGCATCTACCATTCACTTGTTGTAATAAAACAAAACGAATATTTTTACTTATTTATGTCCGCTAGCGGCAACAATAAATTTTCTTCCAGCACAGGCGTCTCTCATAAATGAAAGAATGCCCACACATACATAGACAGAAGTCTACTAATTAAGGATCTAGACGCACAAATATACACAATTTTCGATGCACATTAGTGCGGCACAACCACCCTCACGTCCGCCCACTATCTCGATTCACTCTTGAGGGTGGCAAACCAGCAAAAACAATAATCAATGGCAAAATGAGCAAGTATCCTCCAACCATTGACGTCGGCGACATTATTTATAACTTCTCCATTGTGTATCAGGGGTGAATTTTTAATTATTATATTTTTGTCTTGTATTTGTATCCCTTTTCAAGGCTCTTCGAATTATCTCAATAGAAGGAGGATGCTAAATAATTCCACCCACGAAAACCTAAGAGTGTATACTGTGTGTCTGCTAGTGCTTATGTGTTTATGTTGCTACGTAGAAAAAACAGAACCCTCATTTAGAGGGGTCAACGGATGTTAAATGAGATCTATTGTTTGATTCAAGGATGCA